>JASCIT010000007.1:17500000-20000000 GCA_036711955.1 Digitonthophagus gazella
AGTACGCAATTATTCCTGTTTTCCTAAATTATTTTCAATCTCGGAAGAAACACGTTTCAACGAAGTTTTTGAGAACACTGATATGAAGAATAAAATATCAAATCAAATAAAATAACAGCCAAATATGACTTTGAGAAAATGAATAAGGCGCTATTTTGGGTAGAATATCTCAAAGTTTAGCAAAACAGAGCAGGTGTTGCAAGTGTATTTACCCTATTCCAGCACCTATTTATGCGAAAGGGCGTTTTCGGCAGTAGTAGCAATAAAACTGAAATATAGAAATAAACTTAATGTTGCTAGTGATCTACGTTGCGCGTTGTCTTCTATTCAACCTAGAATTGGAAATCTTGTCAAAAGCATACAAGCTCATCCATTTCATTGATTGATTTATTCTTTCTGCATATATGTGAAACTAGTATTCTATTATATAATAAAACTTTTGTGAAATATGTATTTTGTAGTTATTATTATATGTATCTACCATAAAATTGCCAGAATGGGGGCATGGGGTTTTGATATTAGGTACCAGGGGGGCGTGATAAAAAAGACTTTGGGAATCGCTGCTCAAGCGAAAGATCGGACAATCGAAACGAGGCGGCTGTATAATTTATGTTACTGTATTAACAGTAAGTGACTGAAAAAATTTTAGTGTGTGTAAAAATTTTGTTATCACGATATTTAAAAACTAAGGTCGGGTGTTGTATTAAATCACAGCAAATTTCAAAGGATGAAATATAACACCGGTTTTTAACAATTTTTTTCTTCTTCCACCTTGAAAACCTATGAAGATCTTCGCCACCTAATTGGTTTCACTTGTGCTAATATTATTCCTAATTCTTTTCATAAAGATGCCGAGTTTAGAAAAGTATACAGGTGTTTTTGAAATTCGTGTACAACGTAAGATGGTCAATGTATGGCCAGCAGATATTACCCCAAATCTTTTTTTGTCGGTTATTAGAGAATTAAACTATTGTCGTTTATAAGTAGCCCATTTCATCCTGAAACTTTTTTGTATCTTATAAGGTTTTGATTGCGTGAGAAATTAAACAAGTAAAAGGCGATTTTAATCACATATCAGCAAATTTTGTTTAAGTCATTGCAGCTAAATATGTAAAATGTAGTCTTATAAGATGTAACCGTAGTAATTCTTGGTTTAAACTAACTGCAATTTATGTACAACGTGTGTACAATATCACTCATTGACCGAAACGTGTAAAATCAATTTTTTCTTCCCCGTCTTCAAGAGGTGAAACAAAGCAACTTTGCATATAGATAACTTTTATTAAATCAATTTATTTTAAGCCTAGGAATCTAACGCCTTACATTGTACACGCATTTAAAAAACATCTGTGTATATACCGGGTGTCCCAACTGTCCGAAAAAGCTCCATAAGTTGTTTATTATTGGAGATATTGATCTTTTCCTTTTTTTGGGTTATAGCTGTAGTACTACACATTTTTAAAATATTGCGACTTATATACAGGTGTCCCAAAATTACAAAAAATACTAAAGTTACTATTTTTTAAATGGAACGTACCCGATTTTATTTTATTTTTGAATTCTATGATAAAATACGATTCACTTTTATAGAGGTCGTTTATACCTAAACTGTGAGAAAATTTGACTTATAGTTTGCTGGATCTTTTAAATTAAATTACTGCGAATTTTTAAACATGATGAGTTAAGTTAATCAAATGGCACCCTCGATTTATTATTGTAGTCATCAAAAATTACTCTGACCAACTTTCCATCCACAATAAAGTAAAATAAGCCTGTCAGAATAACTATTGATCAATATAATAACAAATAGGAGTTACCATTTAAAAATGGATAAGTCTTCCACATTTTCAATATATCATTTTTAAAAAATCGCGGTAGACAAATGCGACCAAACAGGTCGTTGAGTAAACATTTTAAAAATCCAATAAACATTCAACAATCAAACGGAGTCAATTACTTTGACAACACGGCAATGATATTGAAAATAAGAATTTTTGAACAAACCACTGCATTTGGAAATTCTGACAAAAAAGGTGTCATAAATCAAATTTGCTGTCAGTTTATACAAAAACGACCTGTATAAAAGTGAATCGTATTGTACATTCCATTTAAAAAATCGTAACTTACGTGTTTTTTTGTAATTTTGGGACCGTTGGGACACCTTTATGTATAAGTACATAACGTTTTTATGTGGACTTAAAAACATTGTTTTTAGGAAACGTTAAAAAGACCAAATAGTTAAATTAATTTCAGGGATGTGAAAGGATATGTCTTCGAGGGGGGTTGGTAAAAAAATGTTTTCCACGTTAATATAATTTGTTTTATCTCAAGAACAAGATGTTTTAAGATAGAGCAGTTCAAGTCTAGTATTCCATTACAATTAAATTTTTATACCAAAAAGAGTTTCTTATGACCACTTGAGATTTATTTTACATTTGTTTATAAATATATATTTTGTTAAAAAATATACATCTTAGGTGACTCTCCCCTTACCTTTATTGATGGCTTGGGTGGACGTTTAGTAAATTAGAATTAGTAAATAGAAAGGTAAAACGCTCGGATATAATGGGCATATTTTGCAGAAGTGCATAAAGTGCGGGTACTTTTCAGGGGGCGGCGTCCACTTTCACGAGATGCAGTTCACCGGCGGAGGGAAAACCACTCATCAAATATTCAAGCAATTACATTCAAATTTAAGGTAGTAAAGAGCAGCGCGGTTTTGATATTTTGAAAGCCCTCACCGGTGCATTCGTCCATTCCGCACACCTCAATACCTGCACAAGTCTGTATTTCTCCAACAGCGCCTTTGATCAATCCGTTTTGCAGGCGGATTTTTTCGGACTCTCGCCATATCCATCCATTACCTTTGCGCGAAAAATAACTTACGGGCGAGGGAAAAATATCCGATTTTTTTACGTGTTTATTATGATGACCAAGTTCGTTTCGTATTTTGAGCTAAGTTTTCCCGAAACGATATTCACAATCGAGGCTACCCCATTCAAATGAATTTAACGCGTAATTTCTGGTTGGGGCATTACCATTGGCTCGATTATTACGACCTCGCCGTGCGCGCCGCGCCGTTTATGCCTTATGGCTTTTCCAGCGCACATTAAATTCCTAATAACTTCCTTCTCGGAGTCACACACACGCTTACATAAACACACACACACAGGTTTGCAGACGGTTGGGCAACTCGTTCTGCGACCAGATGGTTTATTTGCAATAAGAAATCACGCGAACGAGCGCGTTGTCTTTATACGGACGATTTATCGTCGCTAATTTGTTACAGTCGCCGTAAATCATATTTCGCACATTTGAAAAGTGAAGACCGTTTGGAAACCGGTTACGAGTGGCTTTTTTACGTACCATGAGAACTCACAATCAGAAGGAACAGGACGAACAGGTCCCGGACCAGACTTGAGATCGGCTGCTACTACTGCTCTTTAACTTAATTCTAAAGCTTCCGAATGCTGTTACCTAAAGGTGTGCGTAAACAAACATAAATCATTGATTTTCAGTTAGATATAACCTGATTTTTTTAACGGAAAAGGTCTAGGTTGAATAATTTTTTTATTCCTACTTAAGTAAAATTTGCAATTATAATAACCGGTTATTTTCCCACAGAATTTTTTTTATATAGTTCGAATTTATTGCTTAGTCTTACGGAGTGACCTCGTCGTAATTATATCAGAATGGCGGAGTTTCGTTCTGCTTATACATACGGATCCTAAATCAGGATAAAACGGTCGACCATAATGTATGCACGAAGCACAAAGTCCTGCGCGTAGGCCAGAGATGTCCGATAATTTTAACTTATGTAAACCATTATGTTCGGGTAAACTAGAAAATACAACCGTCGGGCGCCCGGCCACGCCGAGCCCGCGATAACGCCCTTATCGCTAACCCGCTTCAGCTTAGGAAAACTTATAGAGGTCACAACTGTCGGGGTCACAGTGAAGCTTTACGATTTTTTTTACTTTCACAGTACCCATAACTTCGAGAAAAATATAAATAATTTTACTGCGAATACACGTAGATATAATGTGTATGTAGTTGATTAACTATCAATTTTATTCATACTTACAAAACTGATAAACTGTGGCAAATGCCAAGCCCGTCGGGTGTGATTTACTTCTTTTAAATAGAGTAACCATATGAATTATGTATTGCAATTAGCGTGGTACGTCGACAGGGCTGTGTCGGTCGCTATTTCATGTTCCGAGTAAATAATCACGCTCGAGTGTTCGACAACGAGCCCGCGGCTATTTTCCCCCACAACCCTGGAGGACCCCCGCATCGGACGAGTTTTTTCTCCCCGTTTTAGGGAAAATTGAATGCGGGCACTAGTTTGTAAAACACTGACCGTTCCCTCGACCCCTGTGTTATAAATTTATCATACATCTCATTCCGGTACATGAACCACGACTTTGAACCGTCATCTATGCTATGCAGCAGTGTTTCATAGCTTTTCGCGTTACTAGTTCGATGAGGCGAAGAATGTTAGTGATAAAACTTTGTCGTTTTTGTGATAACAAATCTTAAAAGGAATACTAAAAAATCGTCTAGATATAATTCTGATTGTTGTATAGAGAAGAAGAAAAAGTGAAACGTGGAAGGGTAGTATGAAAAAGGTTCGCATTACAAGACAACTCCAAAAAGTTTTAACGTATTTTTAAATCGCCGTAAACGAGCCTCCATTTGCGTCGTCCCGCCCGTTTATTTGCGAGCACTTAACTCCAGATAGAATTTAAACTAACATTAAGATATTTTTAACGGCAGTTATAAAGGAGGACGGCCGACGGCCTTATGAAACGAGCAGTAATCTTCGCTCGTTTACGTTTCTTTTTATGTTTATCTCTGTTCTTTTCACCCTATTCGCGCCTGTGTGTTCTTCAATTTTCGTTTTCCTATTACCACCAAGTTTTCACCGCTATTTAATATGAATTTATAAACATCATAAAAAATGTTTAATTATCTCTAAAGTTGAGATTTTATATGGCTCCCTCTCCCAGTAACAAACATATGGGGTGGCGTCATAATCTGACCGCAATTGTATCCGCAAGGGATGGCCTTCGGGTCCAAGAGCCCATATTAAGTCCGGAGTTGAGCGGCTTAGGCCGGATCGGGGCTGTCATAATCGGATAGGCGGATATCGAAGCCCGCTCTGATCCTCCACTAATCAACGCACGCAAACTCGACCGAGCCATATGCGCAAATCCTGCCCTTCGAGTACGGCAATGATTAAATACTTCTCTTTTCTTCCGATCCCTAATCGCCGATTTATTAGCAACCGAAATTATCGAACCGCAAACTCGGCTCGAACGCGAATAAATCACACTGTTTTGACGTCTTCATTATCACAGCGCGTCGTCATTGTGAGTGGCGTCGTTAATTTGAATTTTAACACATTCCGTGCGCGTGGGTGGCGCAGGCGAGCTTTAGATGGAAGCGTGTTAAATGTATTCAAACGCCACAAACCACACAACTGGACAACAACGGTGGGCAACACGCGGCGAATTTGAATACTGTTAAAGACATCATTTGAGTTGACTTTTCGTGGGCGGGCACCTGCTGTGCTTAACATTACAAACCCGCGTAGTCTATTCAAATTGTCTCTTCCTTTAAATAAATAATATCGAAATAAAGATACCAAACTTAATATGTAAGAAAAAATAGCCTCTCCTAACTTCATCCGTAACTAAACGAGGAGAAAAGAGAACTCGTCCATCGAAACTAAACGGCTGTCACCGCTTTTGACGGATGGTACGGAAATACAAGCTAACGAAGCATTGAGCTCGCCCCGATATCCACAATTAACGGTAATCTTGAGCGAATCCCTCGCGGAAACTCCAATACGTAATGACGCGTGGAGCCCGGTCTGAACAGGGAAAGTTCGTTTCTTCTAATCCCACGGCCCTGGGGACGAGGCCTCTGCAGGACGCCAGTGGTGGCGGTGCGTCCGTATCGTGTTAGAGCGATTATAGCGCGCATTTTTCCCGCACGAGACGCAAACGGCGTTGGGACGCGTGGCCATAGACGCCCTCGGGGTCTGTCCTTCGGGGCCATGTTGGCGCAACATTCACCGAAATTCTATTAACGGGCCCTAGAGTCTATATAAGGGGTGGATTTTTATCGACTAATTAATTGTTCTATCGCATGGGAGGAGAAACGGGGATTTCAGCAGCATACGTCAGATCCAAATGATCTCTTACGAGTCGGTTGCTGGGGAAGACCCACTTCAAAAATAATTATGTGAGTCTAATGTTGAGGGGGTGGTTTCTTTAAATGGACCTATAAATTTATATTTACTTACACGAACTACACCAATCTGTTTTTTATAAATAAATATAATAATACTTCTTAGTATCTTTGTAGCTTTTACTGTGTAAATCAGTGTTTCCCAACCTTTTTTCTGTCATGCCCCATGTTAGGTTTTGTAATATTGGTATGTCCCCCCTAAGGTTCCGCGAGGCCCCACCAAGAAAAAGTTTGTTGATTTACATATGAAAACAATATAAAGTTGAAACATAAAATCAACCTAAAAACACATCCATGCGCCCAAAAAAAAAAAAGAAAAGTCACATGGTTTTAAAGTAATAAGTAAAGTAATAATTTTTTATGGGATTGTTCATATAACAATGTTTTCTGATTGCCTTTTTGGAAGAAATCAATACCCAATTTTTTACGAAACGGACTAACAAATTTTTTTAAACACATCTTCAAAAACCGTAATTGCCCCCCTTAACAATCAAATTGCCCCCCTGTGGGGCCTACGCCCCACGTTGGGAAACACTGGTGTAAATAGTATGCATATAGGCCCCTTAAATTGTTAAAGCCACATATATTATCCTAGTAAAGTAAAGAATTTAATAATCAAGAAAATATTTTGGTACCTGAGAACTAAAAGGGACGTAGGTCGAATTTTGATATAAATACTTGCAGTTAAAGCGCAAAGTTGTCGTAAGTCAACAATAAATCTAATTAGATTAAAGTCGATGTGATTTGGTATATAAAGTAAATGAAAAGTTCATATATTTTTAATTCAGAAATTTGTTCCTGCAATCGTTTTACTTTAATGTGATAATTTTTTTCTATTTTAGTTTCTATTATTCAAAATTAAAGCCTTAAAATAACAGAAATATAAAGATGTAGGCGTTTAATATACACCAACTTTTTTATTCCAAAGTTCTGAATTGTTATATTGTAACATTATATAGGTAATCGTTTAACTTTTTGAAGCCAATCTGTAGTAAGTCTACAAATAGTTTTGATAAAACAGGTTTATTTATGAACTATAACTAGACTATTAGTATTAAGTAATATTATTTTCTAGTTGACGAGCTACATTTTTTTTGTGAAGTAACAATATCAGAATTATTATTTGAGATTAAAAATCAACTGCAGTCGCGGACCCCTTCGCGGACACCCCTCTTGAACGGACACCCCCCTTGGACGGACAGTTTTCGTGGAACCGTCCGACTCTCATACCATTACTTTGCATTTCTCTTAAGCGGACACCCCTCTTGAACGGAAACTTTGGTGGGTCCCGTTAGTGTCCGCCCAAGGGAGATTTCACTGTACTTCACAATTAACTAATTTTGGACCTAAGACCTTTAGTTCTCAGGTACAGATTTTCTTATAACAAATGATTAACATTTTGAAATCAATACGGAAAATTAACATTTTTCTACTGTTTGGTTAGCGTTTCTTCTAACTAAAAGAAAATTTGGTGCTTTCATCTAATTTTGTAAACACTATAATATTATAATCGTTGAAATTTGTGCAAAAAGTGTTGAAGAGAACGTGAAATCAAATTTGAATATTATCTTTACGAAGTTATATTGCCGTTTAATTATTATAGTAGCAAAATCGATAAGATTAGGTTTGGTTAGATTATTTGTAACAGTTTTAAGTAAACTTTGGTAAGCTTATTCGTACCAAACATAAACCATAAAAGATCAGCATAGTAACCTTATGACAATACTTATACATGTACAAAATAAGCAAAAAGGATGAACATAGGTCTAAAGTGGTTCATTTTCGAGAGGTTCATAGCTTCGGGTTTTTGTTTAGAAAATAGTTGGTTTGGAAAAAGGACTTATTAGACAGACTTTTTCACATCAGTCTAAAACATACTCCTTTTAACCTCTCTCTAATGAACGTTAATATATTAAAAATACTCACCGTGTCAAATCGAAAAGACCTAACCAAAGCCAAACTAAATGCAACCGTTGCAGAAGTGTTTCCGGACACTTCAGCCGACCGAACCCCTAGAGCAACATTTATTTGTCGCAGAGAAGAAGAGATGTGGGAACGGAACGTAACACGCGTAAAAATCGTGAAGTGGGTGTAAGTACGTAGTATGGCACGTGGCCGTCACGTGACCTTGATTAAGGTCCCCTTATTAAAGCGGCTACTGTAGCAGACCGTGTAGGGCGAAAGTGTCACCAAGATTTATATCGTATTTGCATACATTCGGCCCGGAGACCATTTCAGCCCTTAGGAAGTCAGTCTTTGGAACGGTTTTTAGAGGTTGATGGAAAGCACGGCCATTTTGGATAATTTTGAATATTACTTAAAATTTGATTAAATGCCTATTATTAGAAGACATTTCTTTAAGTAGAACAAATACACGAAAAAATAATATCAAACATCAATTTCATCTCCTGCAGTGTTGCTAGACGAATCCGTGCTTCCCCCGAGATTGAATTCGACCAAGTTAAAGCGGAAAGGGCGAAAGGGGACTTTCGGGGGAGGATTTCGTGGAGACTCCGAGGGTGACAATCCGCGTGTTGGCAAATATGGGACGCCGGGGGCCGTCACCAGGGCAACTCTCCCCGCAAAATCGCGGGGGCACTCACGCATGATTATAGCTATTAAAGTGGGATTTTACAGCGGCCGTGTTGAATTACTATGCTTACGGCCCGGGTATGGCACCCGGTGGCAGACCTCCGTGGGTCGCCAGTTTTGGATTTACACCCGTTTTTACTATCTAATAAAATAAGCCGTGGGTCGTGGAAGTGTGTATCTTTTACTACCGCGATTAAGAATCCTTTCTTTAGGACTGTAATTATTATCTTCATTTTTAACGTTTCGTTCTTTAAAGCATTCTTAATTTATAAATATTTAACTGTTTTGTTTCTATTTACGTCAGACACAAAATGGCTCGGTTCCTTCTTGTAGTTTTCAAAATAGCGTACGAAAACGAGGAGAAGAAGACAGTCCTCAACACCCCTTATCTGGTTTTTACAACCCACCCTGTTAAAATTCCCCGCACCTTCAGCATTCCTTAATTGAATTGAAAAACATCAGCGAGCGTCTCGGACTTGGCGGGCCGACAAGAACAGCGGGAATAGCAGGAGCGATGGTACGGCAGCAGCAGGGGGTGAGGGGGGTTTAATCCGATTGTCGCGCAGCCAACACAATTCATTAGTAGCTGCTAATCAAGTTCCACAACATTGGGCCGACACCGCCATATGTTATCTATGCCATGCAATTGTGAGTGAATTCGATTTATGGAGTCGAGCCTGCTATCTAGCGCAGAACTCTTTGATTTGGAAATTTACGAATGCTCACGGAATCGCGGACCCATTAAAAAAACCCGAGTCTCTCGCCACCGGTCGTTCGTTCGCTCTATTGGGCTTCGAGCTTTTTTCTGTTCATCGGTGAAGCGGTCCGGAGCACGGCTTGGCGTGCATGGCTGCTTTTTAATCGTCGTTTGGCCAATTTAATAGATAACGTGTAATCGAAAAAAGTCCGCGCGAGCGAAATAACTGGTTTTACTACGTTAACTTTTCGGCCAACGATGGATGAACGAAGCAGTCGGTGCTTTCCCGATTGATTGTTCCTCGGCAGTCCAATGAATCGAATGATGCTGCCATGTCTGATAGCAGATGTAACTTTTTTTAACTGGTGAAATAGGTAAAAACTACGTTTTCAATTATCTTTTCTATACCTGGATCCTGTTCACATTCATCGTTTCCACATTCAGGGATAGAAGTACAAAGTATAATTTCAAGCTTGAGTTTTTTTGTCTTTTTTTCCCTTAATGTTTGGTATATTTTGTCGTCATGATGGTTTATGGAGTGAAATAGGTGAGTTGGCGCGAACGTACGAGCACCTAATAAACGTTCAGGACAACAAAAGAGGCTTCGTTGTCTTTTTCTGTCTCTGCGCGTTCGACGGCCAGACATAATTTGCAATCTAAATCCATTCAACTGTATGGAACGAACGCGGGCGGCTCCTCTTGGCGACCTTTCCTACCGTGCGCGTGGTTAGGAAGCTTAACAATTACCCAAGTAGCTCGTAAGTTCATAAAATTATAAGAAATATTGACCATTGTGTTGTACAGACCGGATTTATCGGCGAAGTATTTATGACGCCGTTATTGGACCGCCGTAAGATATAAGAGGCCTAAATATCAGCGTTAACCATACCATTTTCGTCGCTGAAAACGATCATAATCCGCAATCTATACGCGTGATTTGACGTGATTAACGCCCAATTTTAATTGCTCGTTTAACTACCGAGTATCGACAAGAAGTCAAATCCTTCGGGGATAACCACGCCGGTATTTGAACCTTTGTCCTCCCGGATTTCTGACAGCTAACTAAGTGCGTTGCTGTCAGACGCAGTTCGTAACACGACCGCCGTTCCAAAGCAACTATCGTGATGGGGTTCCGGGCCATTACACCCTCGCCATTGTTTTCGTCCGATGGACACATCCTTGTGCCTTTGGGCCTTGTCACCACGACCACCAGTCAATAACAACCATGAAACGGTTTATTGACCGAATGTTGTACCTCTCTATTACTGATACGAAAACATATTATTGAACATCTTAGTAAGGATCTTGACATGCAATTTGAAAATATAGAACTCCTTAGGCCGGAGACACACGCAACGGTTTTTCGCCGTACGGCAAAATGCCGTCCGATAGTGGAGCGAAGAAATGATTGAGACCTTTCACACTGACATGTGTGAAAGGTGTCATTTACTTCTTCGCTCCACTATCGGACGGCATTTTGCCGGACGGCGAAAAACCGTTGTGTGTGTTTCCGGCCTTAATAAGTGAGAAGTTCAGTAATTTATTATTTACTTATTAGAAATTACTAACTTTCGTTTCACCAAAAAGGCTTATTGTCATTTTAGAGTAATGCCTTGAACTGCAAAAGACAGTGATTTAATATGAAAATTGTAGAGATTCCCCACCCCACGTAGTCGGATGTGCGTGCCAGTGATAAGACAAAGGGGAAGTAATCAAATTCTCGCACATTCCGGGCACATCCGCGCCCACACCCCGGCCCTCCCGACTTTCTTAATTACCGCCACTGAAAGCGATTCCCGGAAAAGTTCCCTCTACTTAATTACCCGGAATAATTGTCAGGCCTTGTTAGGCGCCCCGTGATGCACACATTAAGGTGCTTCGGTCCCCCGTTGATCCTCCGTTACTTCTTCATCTTCCAATACCCTCTAGACGTACAGGATGCCTCACAAGTCGAAATACGTTACATATCTCAATTGTTTCAAGGTAATCTTCCGTTTCTTATTTTGATCATTTCTTTATTTTTTAATTTGTAATTTCAAAGAAAACAAATATTCGTGATACTGATCCTACATGCATAAAATAGAGTTCTTTGCTTATGCTCCGAGGAAAACACTTCGCCTGCGTAGTAAATACTTTAGGTTTGAAGTGTTTACTGCGCAGGTGTGACATTTAGTACAGCAACAAAGTATTTACCTGTCTTACTGTGCTTTATAAGTATTTAAGTAATAACCAATCTATCGATAGTTAGATTCTCTCTAGATAAGATGTTATAACACAGAAATTTTCTGAATGATTTAGCTAACGTTCAAATATTGGGCATTAGATTGAGCGGAAAAATGAAATTTTTAGGGATATGTGACTGAACGAGTAGCAAATCTCTTCCGGGAAGTGACAACTGCTGTTGAAGGATTTCCTCACCATTATACAAGTTTGAGGTACTATAACGACTATTAATAATGCGTTTCAATTTTTCAACGTACTAGTCCATGAGCGCAATTTACAGTTTACTTTTTGTCCGGCTATAAAATAAAAAATTATAAAGATAATTTATCTGAAAACTACAAATGTTTCATGTAATATTAATTTTAAATTAACAAAGATAACAAAGAATTAATATTTGGAAAAAATAATTCGTAAGCTACTTCTACCATAAGCGGAAGTCACAAATGCCTGATATTTTCAAAATGTTGGTTACCAATCGCCAAATCTGTATGTTAGTTTCTCCTCCAATTATGTGTATCTTCTAAAACTTGTTTAATATTTAAATATTTTTACGGTCCATTATAGAAAACAAACCTAACCACTATAAAAGTGGATGCTATTTTAATGGCACGGCACCGAGCGTTAAGATGGTACAATAGCAGCGTCTGCGAGCACGCCACCATGTAAATCAAACAAACTATCAGCGGGCATGTTTATTAATATTTAAGCGGACGCTAATCCCCGCATAAGAATGCAGTCGTACGCAGATGTCGATGGTTCTTTGCTCATGGGTGGTTGGCGGGAGCCGCGAAGGCACGAATGGGCCTAATGCGAGCTAGTGGCGAGACGGCACGACGACCACGTTCTTCTACGAACGCGGCCTTCCAGTTCGTTCGAAGTTGGAACGCCGTGCTTGTAAAAGATTGGAGCTCTAACACATAGCTTTTGAAAACACCTGGTCAATGTAATACTACTATCAAAGAATTGCTGGTGGTATGCCCGATTAAATTAGTGTTGATTTTACTTGCAATAAGCTTAACATTGCAAATGAAAAAAATAAAGTTTTTTTTGTGATTTCTCACACAAATTAGAAAAAAAACTTGATTAACTGTATCAATCTTATTTAAATTATCTTTATAACTACATTTAGTTTTTGCCTAATAATAAAATATAACACATATAACACTTTTTAAATATCCCTATATTTCAGTATTGAATAAATATTTAGTGACATTGTAGAGATTGTCCACGCATTTTTCTACACTTCCATCTACATTTACAAATCTTAGAGCTGGATTTCGCATGTACTTGTAAGCTTGTATGATACTAAAATTAATAAAAAATCATTATGGTAAGATCTTTAACCAATTAAGTATAATCATTTTTAATTACTTGTTTCTAAATTCCTTATTAGCTTTCAATAATTGTTCTTGGTTTGTATTCGTAGTGTTCCTCGCCGCATGTCTTCTTTGACGTTCTTCTTCTGAAATTTCCAAAAATAAAACTATGTCTGGCCGAATAAGATCATACGGCCAGTTGTAAATTGGGTCATCTTTTGGTGGTAGGCAATTTATAATTCCATTCTGAATGCTCTGTGATAAAGCATAAGCGGTTGTTGAATGCCAAAATCTATTACAGGAAAAGTAAATACATTTTATATAAAAAAATAGTCAATGTACCTATCAAGAATAACAGGTTTTTCTTTTAAATTTTCCAATATTTCCATTTGAGCCAAATAATTTCCAAATGAATAGTAAGCAGTTCTTAAAACTTTATCATCCTCAAAAACGTGTCGCATACTCAGAATTGATGAAGGCGGAGTCGAAAGTAAAGCTGCGTTATACCTTTCAGCCAACTTCTTACTTAACGTAGTTTTACCGCATCCATCTAATCCTTCAAGGACAATCAACGGTTCCCGTTTTTGATCTATGGTTACAGAACAATTTTTAGCGGTTTCTTTATACGTATTCAATATTTGGTCCACCGGATATCGGTCCTTGAACTTGAAAGCCAATTTAAACTCTAACTCAGCCTTTGTACTGGATAGTTTCTCTATTATACGCACCTTATCTTGAGCGAGTACATTTACAATGCTGTCGAATGAATAGAACACGACCGCTGATGGCATATTGCTCGCTCCGGAAGTTACGAATTGCCTTAACGACCTGAGAAACAAACCGAACATACGTGAACGATGCCAGGGAATTGTCACATACACGTCTAGCACATTGTTTTGTTTACGCCAAGCTGAGAGTGAAGCCGACATGACCTTCACAGTTATTTTCGTATTGCATCAGCTTCTCCACGAGGTAGGTGTACGCATGCGTAATGAATACGAACTGGAGTATGTTTGTCTGTCGTTTAAGAGCTAGGGGATTTACACAATGCTTTTGGGATTTACACATTTGCAGGTTAATAAAATACTGGTTTATGCATTTAGGCAACATATTATACACCTATCTAATCGATTGAAGTATACAGTGTGAGTCTCTAACTTGGAATATATTCACTAAATCGAATACATTGTTTTTTTCGGAAATATGCTCGAACACGTCGATTAGTATTTAAATCTGTCCTATTTTTCATGTAAGAAAATTTTATACAGCGTGTCCCAAATCTGAGATATGACGTCATCAAAAATTTTTTTAAATGGCAAGCCTAATTTTTTAAAAGTATTTTTAAAGGGTATATCAAGTTAAATATGCGTACTAAATTTCAAATTTTTATTCCTTCTCATTAAAAAGATATTACAACAAATAATAATTCGAAAAATTAAGAAATCTGAATCAACTAAATCATAAGAAATGTTCAAAATGTTGTCCATGTACTACCTGACAATCCCTGCACGGAACTGAAACTCATTTTGAACATTTCTAATTACTTCTGCGGAAATTAGCCTACACTCCTGATGAGTTTCTGGATTTTTCGAATTAATATTTGTTGTAATATCTTTTTAATGAGAAGGAATAAAAATTTGAAATTTAGTACGCATATTTAGCTTGATATACCCTTTAAAAACACCTTAAAAAAATTAGGCTTGCCATTTAAAAAAATTGTTGATGACGTCATATCTCAGAGTTGAGATACGATGTATAAAATTTTCTTACATGAAAAATAGGACAGATTAAAATACTAATCGGCCTGTTCGAGCATATTTCCGAAAAAAACAATGTATTTGGTTTAGTGAATTTATTCCAAGTTAGAGACTCACACTGTATACGTCGTATATTATCGACGTGATTCATACGTTGAATGATGCATGTGAAAGATTATGTTTAGAATAAATAGAAGTCGTTTTTGATGAAATTAATGAAATTAATTATGAAATTAATTTGTGTAATATGATTAATAGTTAATTTGTACATATAGAATCGATTTGTAATTATGAATTGATTAAAATTATACTCACGTTTAAAGAAATGCTTGTAGTTCAAATTACATTCGAAACACTACTAACTATGTTTTAAAGTAAATCGATATGATATCATGCTTGTTCAATGACTTTTTTATTAAGCATTCTTTTTAATGTTCCATCAAATCATCGAAAGTTTTATTAATTGTTATAGAGTATTCTGTACTATTGAAGGAGGGGGGAGAGAGAATTTGTTGTAGTTGTTATACATAGATTAGATTAGGCGTTCTAAAAGTTTATAACTTTTTAATTGTTGATTTTTTTATTGTTCAAATGAATCATGTATAGGTTCAACGAATCGTATAAACTGATAAAACATTTAATCAAATTTAACGTAAATTCTGGAGTTTGTTAAAAGTGATTAAAGTCGATTGAAAGTTCCATAAACTTATACAGGGTGTCCCAAAATTATACCGACAAACTGCTAGGATATGTTCAATGAGTCATTTTAAATACATTGAAATTAAAACCTCTCATCCGATCTCTTATAGTTTCCAAGATATTTAGTGTTAAAGTACTCTATAGTTATGTCAATTTTTCTTCATAACTTTGTTAATTTGCAGAGAATATGCCTCAAAATTTCACACAAACCATAGGATTTAACTTTAATTACATGGTGATTATTTCAAAATTTTATGACCCCCATAACATGCTTTTGTGGGGGTAGGGGTTAGTAAAATACATTTTATTAGTTAAACTTTCTAAAAATCGTCATTTTTACATCACCATGATGTTCTCTGATATTTTTTAAATTAAAAAGCATAATCTGCTGTTATTCAACAAAGCGTAGTATCAAAAGTATTCATTAAAAAAAAATCGAGCATTTACTTCATTCATCCCTTTATTTCCATTTATCAAAGGTGACCAAGAAACATTGACAAAAGCTTTGTTGAAATTTTGACGTTTCGTTTGAAAGATGGTGTTTTGGATATCTTTCTTGCTAAAGTCGTTTCGCCAGCCGTCCGTTACCCCGAGCTTCCCCATAAATAAAATGCATTTCGGCTAATTCACGATTAGAATACATTTTTAGTCCCTTTCTCACAACAACTTAAAGTGATAGTTTAAATTCTAACGTAACGTCACAATTTTAACAAAGTTTACGTCAGTGTTTCGTAGTCACCTTTGATAAATGAAAATAAAGGGATCAGGCAAATGCTCGCCTTCTTTTAATTGAATTCTCTTATGAATTCTGTAATAATCACCATGTAATTAAGGTTAAATCCTAAGATTTGTGTGAAACTTTGAGATATATTCTCTGAAAATTAATAAAGTTGTGAAGAAAAATTGACATAACTATAAAATACTTTAACACTAAATATCTCGCAAACTATAAGAGATCGGATAAGAGGTTTTAATCTCAATGTACTTAAAATGGCTCAAAAAACATATCCTAGCAGTTTGTCGGTATAATTTTGGGACACCCTGTATAGGTGTCCGGAAGTGTCGTTCACAACGGAATACCACAAATATCTTGATCAAAAATATGATGAATTAACTCAACTTAGCTGCATATAAAGTTGCTTAGTTTAGCCGCTAGAGGACTATAAAAATATTTTATTTCTGGAGTTTTTGTTGTATTACCATCCAAATCTTTTTAATCACCCTGTAAAGTCCTGTACCATTTTTTTCTGAACACCTATATTAATGTAGACACTGTTTTCTCTCCTACTAAAATTTAGTTGGAAATCGGTTTACCCACAAAGAACTATTTTACGAATCCCTACAAGTAAAAAATCGGCAAGTTAATTTCTAAGCTATTTCTTTAAGCGGAATGATGTTGGTTCAAAAAAGCCAAATGATACATGTTTAGAAGTAGTTCATTGCTTAAAGTTTTCAAAATATTGCCAGGATTTGTGACCATCATCAGGGCTAAAAAATAATACAGACTGCAATATTTTTACAATTTGCTTTTTTCGTTGAATTCTTGCTCTTTGACACCCCATAAACAAAATCACAAGGTGTAAAGTCTAGTGATCTGGCTGGCCAATAAGGGCTAATGATGGTGGTCACAAATTGTGGCGAAAATTTGAATATTTTAAGCAATAAAATACGTCTAAACCTGTAACGTCTGCTTATCTTGAGAGAACTTCATACCGCGAAATAAAATTGCTACTCTGAACTTTGTTAATCTCACATTAGCTTTGTTCGTTAGGGCTGCACTGCTTGCACTTAGCAGTTCAGTGCATTATTAAATTTTGGTTATATATGCGTTCGTTGGATCACAATTCATATACGCCGTACCATCTATAGTGAAAGTGACTCATCGATTTATGGTACAATATTGCGCATGCGGTACAAATAAGTTGATGTGTGTTAGAAAGAGAGCGCATATTATAGGTACATCTGTTCATACGCTTTTAAGCGATGAGTCACTTTCACTATAGCTGGTCCGACGCATACTTGAACTAAATTGCATCAAATTACATTGAATTAAAATCATTCCCCTTTAAATGCTACACGAAACTGCACCTTTGCACCATAGTGCAACTTAGTGATTGCTCAACTGAACTTTTGTAAGAGAGAAAATTGTTTCTAAGTTAATGTAGCTATCCAGAAAAAAATTAATGGAGGATTATACAGGGTGATTAAAAAGGTATGGTTAGAGAACTTGACGTGAGTTATATTAACTGTAGCCAGTTAATATAAAGACATAAAATATTTATAGTCTTCTAGCGGCTAGACTAAACAACTTTTTATATAGGTAGGTTGAATTAAATCATCATATTTTTGATCAAGGTATTTGTTTGGTCTATCAAAAAACAACAATAATTTCCCTTTATAATTTCCTTTATTGAATAATCAATTCCTCTCCTTTTTGCGAAGTCTTAAACATGAACAGATACTTAATTGTAATCACTTTAGTCTCCCTTCACTTCATCAATCACACGTCACGTTTACTTCCTTCATTTATCTGTATTTTCACTCTAATTTCTCTATGTTTTGCTAAAACAGCTTTTACATCTAATCAGTTCTTCACTTCTTAGAAAGCATACAATAAATTTTCCACGTGCATATTTATTTTTAATTTTTATTCTTATTAAGCTTAAGAGAAAAATTTTGAAATCTTAAGAATACATAAAAAATCTTTTTTTTATTAATTATGTGAGTTATTTTCTGTTTAAATTATTTAAATTAGAACGTATACCTTCCACAGGTATGTTATACTCGGTATATTTAGAGAAAATTACTTAGGATTACTTTATATCTACTAGACGTCAATTTAATGGAAACGGTAGCCTTGATGCTCCCTACGCTCATCATCGTACGTCACAGGGATAAATCCGCCCCACTCCCAACTTGCACACCTGGGGCGCATTTGCATGACAATTGTGCCCAACCACCTGGACCGTACCTATGCTGTGAAATGCCTCATTTCGTATACCAGCGAATATCAAAATTCTTTCTTCACTTCTTAACGAAAAGTAAACAAAAGTTTGTATGGTGATCTATTTTATTTAAAATCATAATGGTATATTTTTTGTAGTTAGCTCCTTTATCATGGGTTAAATTGTTTTAATAGAGGATTGTAACAGAACTATTTGTTTAAGATTAATAATTTCCTGAAATATCATAGGGGTGAAAATCTATATATTTATCAGTATCGAATGTCAGAGATACAATATGTATGGCAAAAGTTTGAGAACCGCTGTTCCCATGCTAAACGCGTACACGCGTGTTCATATCAGGGTACAAGTTCTACGATGTCACCCCACGATTACGTCCCTGTGTGTGGTTCCATTCTGGATTAGAGTAGGGGTTGCATAAGGTCACACGTTATCATGATACCGTATCGGGGTAGTTTTGATATACGATAACGCGCTAGGATAATTTTTTATCTCTTGTCCGACTGAATCACCCCGATTGACGATTTCTAGGAACAATCCGGATAGATATTATTTACTATTAAATCAATTTTTTTCTATCATATAGAAACTAAAAATACCCTAAAAACTCTTAATGGCTTTCTCAGTTATTTTTAGCCCGATCTGCACGCCCCATTCGCAATTAATTGCGTTATAAGTTTCCTGTCACGGTTCGTAAAACAAACGAGAATACTCAATTAGGAACTCCAATAAGGCGCGTTAAAAATTCAGCGTGCATTGGGAGTCTCCGACGGTTCGGCGTCGAGACGGAAGGCGCCGGGGGTGGCAATGAGGGGCGGGGGAGCCACGGACGGAACAGGAACCGGAAACGTGCGCGTGCGTGCTAATGACGCCGCCAGATTCTGCAAGAGAACGGTTTCTAGCAGGACCGAACGGGACGGCTCCAGGAAGGAGCTTTTGTACTCGTGACTCACAGCTTTTGTGCTCACGCATCTCTCTAATAACCGCCGGGATCGAAGGAGGGTATCAAAATGCGTAGTAGTTCGAACTCTTTGAAGATTTAGGGAGAAGGTTCATTAAAAATAAAAGAATGGCGTTAGAAGAAATAAGGTATGGGAATCTAAAGAGTATTTTAGAGCTACATAATCAAAAATTGTTTTTAATCAGTATTTTATAAGTCTACTCTTCTCTTTGGATTTAAAAGAATGCAAACAATAGCCATAGTGACCAAATCCCTTAGTACAATGAATGGATGAGGCAAGGTCATTTCGATGGGCAAGATGAGGACGAGTGTGTCGGCACATCAAACAGACCCGCCTCTATCAGCCCATATCAATGTTCTGACCACAGGGGGTTGTCGAACACAAAGGACGGTGCAGTGTTTTAATCTCGGGATTCGGAATCCGGGTCTTAGGCCACCGATTTGCTAAATTGTTTCTGTACCATCTTCTTCTCGTATTACCAGACAGGTAAAGATGTAGAAGAACTTGAATTTGATTACCGTGAACTAAATATTGATCGAAAGGACTTAATTTATAAACGTACCTGATGATATAGGGTTTGAATTAAATTCTCGAAATACATGAGAAGGATGAAGGGCAACGATTTAATTACTAAGCTTGTTAACATATGCTTGAACCAGGATACATCCGTAAGGTTTTGAAGTGTTGATCACTCCTAACGAGCTTGAGCAGTGTTAATTAGAACATCTCTTAGATGAAAGATATTACCTTTTCGTATGATTAATATAATTAGAACCCGGCGAATACCAATTATAAAATATGTAGGTTTTTTTTATTTTGAGGGAGATATTGTGTGGCGTGTCGGAGTAAACATTAGCTAGAAACCTAGAAATCCTCTTAACGGCATCATCGCCACAGAGACTTCATTAAGGGTCTCATAAAACCCAGCAGTTAAAAGTCCAGAGAGGGCTAAATATAGAAAAGCAATTAGGGCGATTACGCGACTACTAGAATCCTCAACATTCTCTCTAATTACCGATAATTACCCCCTGGAAGTATTTAGAGAGATATTCTAAGCGGAACGAACGGAGCGGAAAGGGGACGCTTCGAATTCGACGCCGACGCCACCCGACGTCCCGACGGCGGCGCCCTATTAGCGAATTGTCTAAGGCCTCCTTGATTTTCTCGTTTTCGTCTACGTTTTCTTTCTAATTGCGCCTCCTCGCAATCTCCCAGAATGAACACTTAGGAGCACTCGGCCGAGCCCAGAAGAGACGCTCCACGATAATTATTGTAAACGAAAACTCATTTTTATTTTAGAACAAGTCTGTTACTAAGATTGAGGAGAAATATTTTTACACTTATTTGATATCTAATAATGATGGGATTGTTATCACAGAGATGTATTAAAAAGAATTTTTACATACCATTGGCTTTTAAAGAAATAAATGTAAGTGATAAAAATATCGGTTTAAACACAAACTGCACTTTCAGCGGGTTTTGTCGCGGTGTTGATAAGATGCAGCACGTGGTAAGTATAAGCGGCGATTCTGTGCCAGAGCCGGGTCTTCCGGTTAGCTCCGGAGAGTGCTAACAATGGCCGCTGACAACAATAGGCCGTACACTCACTACCGCCATCGATTACCAATACCGCGGCAACCAACTTGAAGCCGAACGCTCTCTGTACGCCGACCGACGTCGGCCGTCGCGACGTCTCTTGTCAACCTGCGGTGAACCAGACGGTTGTTCGCCGGAAAATTATTACCTCGCGAAACGAGGCTCTACATCACTGCGAACGGGGCACTGTGATCGCAGTTCAGGTCAACGAGTTAATGGAATTGGTTAGTTAAATTTCAGTCGTTGTAGCAATAATATAGTTAGTAAATCGTTAGATGTTAAAACAAAAAAAAACTTGAAAAAATGTTGATTTTAACATATAATTCAGGTATCTTAAAAATTACATACTATATGAAGGGTAAAGGAATAAAAAGTTCACTGAGATATTTTAAAATTTTAACCAACATTGACAAATGGTCCATACTTAATTTATAAGAATTTAGAAATGAATTTTCCTTGAATTAAAATTTTAAAATTCTCTTTTTGCTGTTAAAGTTAAATTTTTTTAATTATTACAAAAGAATAATAATAATAAATTAAAAAAAACCAAAGTGTTTTATTGAGACTTTATTGATAAGAACTAAGTGCCTTACTTGTAGGAATTAAAAAATGGTTTGATGTTAAATTAAAACCCAAAGATTCTATTTTCTATAGTGATATCAAATGCATGTATTCTAATGGTGGGTTTAGGATGTCAAACTTAACCGTAACCCAGGGTGGGCGAACTCAATATAAAATATTTGAAATCGATTTTTAGTACGTAAACCGAAACACCTTTAGCGCTGATGTATAATTTTTTAGTGAAGTCTCTAGATTTATAAATCTAGGGACATTCATTTTAAACAAATACGAAAATATAACAACGTTTCCATGACAACACGTTCAAAACATATCGCTCAATGGCGGCAATAGTGGCACATCTCAAAAATTGTAATAAAGGAGAAAATGGCGTTTAAAAATTGCAGTAATTTGAAATGCGATATCCATGCACTGGAATATAGACAAAAATGAAAAGAACCATAATGACTAGTGTAATTTTTGGAAGTTGGATTAATAAAAGAAATCGATAAGCAGCAACGCAACCGTCGTATTAAATTTGTGTCACTATTGCAGCTACATATAAGTCCCAATTGAAATAAGGTTATACTGTCACATCCGTAATTTATTCGATTTGAGATGAACTAACTTTGTGGCGATCTTGCAGATACAAAAGGTATAAGATGTCAGATTTTAATACAACAGTTACTAGAATATTTACGATTTTTGAGATGTGCCACTATTGGCGCCGTTGAACGATATTTTAACTTGATATAAGAACATTCGGAGTTATTGTAATTGATTTTTGATCATTTCGAGCTTAAACGTGAAACATGACGTTTACAGTGACTACAATTGTGTTCCGTAGTATTCTTTTTGCTTCTATAACCGGTAAGTGTTGATTAACTTTAACATTTTTACAACCTTGCGTTATATTATGTTTCTTTGTCAGATATATACTGTGTGCGGTTTCTATTTGTAATGATAAGGAGTCCTCCCGTTATCGATTCCCGAATTCAAGTACGATCCGAAGAGATTTAATAAGTGGATTTGGGCTAAATGGATACGTGTTAAAAAAGAATATGACATGTGATGATGTTTTTGCTAACACATTTAGGTTTACGGAAGGTACTGTAACATACTTTTATATAAATAAAGTCCTTACGGGGTATAAAAAGTTCAAATTTGTAAACTAGAATTATTATTGGTGTAGTAGGTATATTCATTTAGTTTAACAAATTACGCATTCTTGTATTAGCTTCAAATATGAAAATAAAAAAGATTAATCTATTTTAAAAAATGTTTTTTCTTTTATCATTGCCACTTATTTTTCGTACACAATAAGTGAGTCACTTATGGCTCACTTATTATAGTACGAATAAAGAAATAAAATTTAATAAAAAAATATTTTATTTCAAATTTCGCGGTTTTTTTGAATAGTTGCACATCAGCGCTGTGAGTTTTCGGTTTAAGTACTAAATTTGACGCATTTCAAAAATCTAGTGGGAGTTCACCTTCTATATCTTTCTTTTTCTATGCCGTAACCTTAGTTGCAATAACCATCAAATTTGCCGTAATTCCTAGACGTTGCCTAAACGCTTCTATTGAAAGAAAATAGTTGAAATTCTACCGTTACTGCTACGGTTACGATTACAGCCTTTAAGTTTGGCACCCTAAGGCCGGAGACACACACAACGGTTTTTCGCCGTACGGCAAAATGCCGTCCGATATTTTGCCGGACGGCGACAAACGAGCTTGCTTTCACACACAACGTTTTATTGCCGTTGGTTGAGTTCAGTACAATATTTGACATTACTTACTTACGTCTTACTAGACAGTATATTCGAATGACAAGACAATTTCTAGACAATTCCAAACGGCAAAAATCCGTTGCGTGTGAAAGCTTGTATTTAAACACGTAGGCCACTATCTACTATCTACGGCACGGCTGCCGTCCCTTGCAGTGACAACGGACGGCTGCTAAACGGCACGATTTTTTGCCGTGACGTTTTTTTGCCGGTGCCGTCTAGTGTGAAAGGTCTCAATCATTTATTCGCTCCACTGTCGGAACGTACGGCACGGCATTTTGCCGTACGGCGAAAAACCGTTGTGTGTGTCCCCGGCCTAAAGCCACCATAATTATTATCTAACAAGGAGAGTGCAAGGTCTTGGGGTCATAGATTTAGTTCAATTTTTGTAGGATAGTAGATTTAGTTTTCCTGTTGATGAAAATATATGGTAGTAGGGGCCACTACTCAATAGCTCTTTAGATATTTGCAAGTGAAGATGCAATTCACAAGTTAAATTCAGGTCTGTAGCAAACAATTAAACATAATAAGTTTAGCGTAGCAGCAATAGATCGGTGTTTCTCATCATTAGGCGCCGGGTTCGAGTTCTGAGAGTGTCTATTTTTACATATAAAGATACCATGGGTGGATATAAAATGTTGCGACATCGAAACATTTTTTGAGTGTGCAGCGCACTTTGGATTTGTCAGTTAATTGTCATTTGATCTGTCAAGACTTCAAAATTAATAAAGGAATATGACTTGACATTATAACCTTTCTTCAAAAAGCCTGACTTAATCGGTATAAATTCGGTTCATTTTGACATTATCTGAACTTGTCCTGACGAATTAATTGCATCTTTAAATGCAAATATTTTAAATCTTATTAAATAGTGGCCCCTATAACCACATATTTTCATCAACAGGGAAACTAAATCTACCATTCTACGAAATTTGAACTAAATCCACGACCCCAAGACCTTGCACTCTCCTTGTAAGAAAAATCTTAAAAATGTCGATGGAACTCCTATTCCCTATTCGCGTACATAATGTAGATGTTATGTTGTATTCATATCGACCTATGCAACGAAAACTATCGTAAGTCAAAAATAGTGATTTTGAAAAATTTGAAAAAAAAACAGAATTAATTGCTATTCTTCTATGGTGAATCCTTTCGGAATCCTCTATAAGATATCTATAGCAACCAAGTAGGAAATTTTTACCTAGAAAACTTAATTTCTTAAAATGCAATCGGTTCAAAACCTTTAAACACTTATATCTGACTTAGTTCTATCAAAAATGACTTACAATAGTTTTCGTTGCATAGGTCGATATATGAAGAAATCATGTCACTCTCTTTTTATTATCGGAATCTTTATGCAATACCTCATAGGATTATATTATTTGTCAAACCATTAATATATCATAAAATGTCATAGAATAAACATAAAAAGAAGGAATTTTAGTCTCTAAGGTTACAACGACCTACCATAACTACTTACTGCACTTATGGTTACGAGTATGTACTCAAGCACTTCTTACTAATCCATAGAATTTATACCAAGTACGTATCAAGTACAACCCAGGTTTTGCAGTCGCAATCGATCGTATTATCGAAGACCGAAATGCAAGAGAAATAAAATAGCCTTGAGCACACTTACTCGAAACCCGCAGGGTAATATGCGTGTCTTCGGATCCCAATTCACATGCTCATGCTCGGTGCTGTACTTGAACGCAACCACTTTCCCAGTTACCCCGTCTCGAATCACAGTCCAGGTGTGCGAAAATCTGTACCGAGCAATCGTCCAGTTTAGTAAGAACCGTAAATTCACGGCTTTTCGCACGATAGTTGCTTCAGTACGTTTCAGGTCGACCACATTCGGATTCCATTGTTCATGAGGGACCCTCCGTGCATTGGTCCACGTGCGTTCCAAGGGTAAAGGGCCGTGGTGCCCTTCCCCTTTGGAACTCACGAATTTACGCACCGATACGGTGATACCACTAGCAAAATCAAAATTATATTGGGCAGTCGAATATTTAAAAGGATTATTTCGATAATAAAAAAAATAATGAATATGTTTATAACAAAAGCTCAAGCAAATCGAATATCCATAAACCGAACTGCTCTCAAAGTCCTAGAAAGCTTCAAAGGCGAGGAGGAAGTAGCTGAAGCTGCGGTACACTAATTTATGCTAAGGACTTGGCCGCGGGACTCGCGACGCCGTTGGTTTTCGACGTCGTCGTAGGTGGCGCTGGCGATGATTCAATCACGCTCAGCGAGATTGGAAAGCGCATTAGTTGGCTGAGTGACCGTCGCGGCGCTACAGTAGCTAGGCGTTGCAATCAGCAGACCGCCCTTTGAACTAGGAGTGGCTTGTTCATCCCTCTCCACTCCAAGCACTCGCCAACCGCTCTCTCCTCATTTAGTGCTTCCTTGAGCTACTGTTGGCATGCCTTCCTGCTTCGACCTTCCCTCAGGTTACTCTTTCGATGGGTGAACTGTCTACTTATGAAATCATCAGCTTCTGCTTTTGGATAGATGACAATTTAGAAAGGATTCGTATAAGATTACCAAAATTGAATAAACTTTACAAAACCAATTGAAAATGAAATTTAGTGTAAAATGTTTTTATTGCCTGAAACTAATACAATGCCAACTTACAACATTTGATTGAAAGATTATCCGATATAACATCACAAATAAATATGGCACGAAAACTATTATACAAGTAACGATTTTTTATGTATTTCACTTTCACTGTTACCGCACATTTATCACGGCTGAAAAATAGACCAGAAACCGACGATACACAACGTGTTGCCAGCGCAATTGTCACCGCAATACTGATTCCGCCGGCAAATGAGTACAACGCGGCGCGGGCTTTACTATTTTAACACAATAGTTATAAAAGAGTATTGTTGCCAGACAATGGGCTTTTTGATATTCTTTAGTTATTCAAAATTAGCCACAAGTGGTTCGGCAAAGGTGGAAAGGTTTGTATAGGGACGCGGCAATTGTAATACCCCCACATTGTTTGTTTACAATGTCTCCTCATCTTTTACCCTACGCGATCGTCCTGTGTGTACGACATCATTCGTTTATTCGTTCACTTTACAGGTATTTCTGAATAACTATATTGCTGTCATTGTACCGGTAAAGTGGATTACCTTGCCCGTAGATTTTGTTATTGGATCCCGGTTTTAAGTGAACGATTGTATTCTTACGAAAGTCGTTGTGATGATTTGACAGTCATCACAACGTATTCAATGAAATTGGGTGAAAATGTTTAGGAATATTTTATAGAGGGATTAATTTAATCCTTTCGTAAATCAATATATTTTTAAATAAATAGTTACATACATTTACCTTCTAGGTTCATAGTGTTTTGTGGTTTTATCAAAAGTTAAAAATGTATCTTTTGATTAATTAAACACAACATCAAATAAATTAAATCTAATTATTATAAAAAATTGTAAAATTTCATTGATCCAAGCAGTTTCATTTATTGTTCCGTTCTTTTTTTAATAGAGTTAAACTATTTGTATTTCCATTGAATATGTCGTGTAGGTACATAATATAGCTACAAAAAAAAACATGTACTATAACCCGAAATGGAGCTGCACCATGAAGAGAAAGATGAAAAAGTAAGCCCGCTCTCCGTAGCATTGCCGAATGTTCTTTCATCTTTCTCTTCATGGTGCGGCTCCATTTCGGATTATAGTACACGCTTACCTCGTTTTCATATACTAGATTATAGGCTACGTATTCCTGTGTCAGCGTACTTAATTCAAAGAATGAAAGAGAACAAATTGAGTTATGTAGGTTTGGCAATAAGCCAACGATATCTCTTTTAAATTAATCTCTATGTAAATCCGATTGCACACGTTTGAAATTTGCTTGTTCGGAAACTTTCAAATGCACTCGAAATTCTCTTGTACAAAATCTTATTTAAAATGCATCTACTTGCCTTCTCTTGTATTTCTGTTAGATTTCCCATTTTAATTTTATCATTTCCCTAGCTTGGACTTAGAGAAACGTAAGTACATTCTTCTGCAACTAGACAAAGCCTTCCTTTTAACACTTTGCTGATCGGTGACCAGTTGAATCGTCTTTTCATACCAAACGTTGTTAACCGGTGATGAGTCATGTCGTGATTGCACTTATCATAGCCAGTGACATGACATAGCTTTATGTAAAATTCCCGGTCAACAAAGTGTTAATGAAATGAATAAAAAATAATAATGCGAAGGACATGCCAAAATGTTTAACGTAGAGAATATATCTAAACATAGGCTGTGTATAAATTTGTGCAAAAGCTATACTGACGACTTTTTTCATTCGATTCCGGGTCGAAAATCTTAATGTCATGTTTCATAGGTTTCACGAGCTTTGTGAAGTACAGAATTTTAGTCTATAAAAAATCGTTTTTCTTGCATAAATGTTGATATAGATCAGGGCTGCTCAATGTGCATTGCACTTACAGCACATTGTGCGCATGACGTGCACATTACTACCTTGAAGACACATCCCCTCCATATCCCATTACTTCACGATAAATTGTAGCCAAGCAACGGGTTGATATTTTGTTTGTCTCATTTTCATTACGGCCTGTAGATAATGTGTTAATTTAAATTCATGCTTAAGTGACCAATAACCTCAAAATATTATGAATTGTAATATACAGTTTTTATATAGTTTTTGAGGTTTGGAATCTCTTACATTTTTATGTAAAGATTAAAATAAAATTATAAAAGCCAAGTTGTAAATTATAAAGCATTTATTTATAATACTGACTACATACTAACTAAAAGATACTAACTAATCCTAAACTGTCCATTCCTAAAAATGTCCATTAACACCTTTTATTTCTATAACTGTTATTTATTGATATTATTCTTTCTTCTCGAAATAATGCCAGTAATATCTGGAGCAATTGTTCGACTGACGGACAACCTCAAAACATTCTTAAGGTTTGCATCCATCAAAGCCGATCGCAATCTTGGTTTTGTGTTTTTAAGCACCGAAAAAAAACGTTCGCATATATAAGTTGAGCCAAACATAGACAATACATTGGCTGCTGCCTGGTGCAGTAGAGGGAAATCTAACTTTGGAAGTTTATTATAATACTCGGTTAAACTCGGTGATGTAAAAAATAGGTCTCGTTGTCGAGTATTGCACTGCAACTCTAAGAGTTCTAACTGCAAATTTTCTGGCACATCTTCTACGCGCACAGAAAATGGTTTGACAAATATATCAAACATAGGACGTAGGGCGGCGATGTCCTGAAACAGTGAGTTTTTATGGTAAAAATACATGAGTAATAGCCTCTTCTTTAAGTTTAATATGATAGTGGTAGTAATTAGTTACCTGAAAACGTTTGTTAAACTCTTCGTGAAGGGCTTCTAACGCTACAACATATTCTTGGAAACGAGCATCGCATTGTACACTTTCTAATAAGCATCGAAAATATTTAAAGTTCAAAAACAAGGAAAGTACATTTACACTTATGCATTGAATAACAGTAGTTCACAATAAATGCTTTCGCATTTCTATAGCCGAGAGGTAAAAGGTCGTATCCTCATTTTTTTTAAATATGTTTTTTTTGTGATATTATGATTATAATGAAAATGCTATTAATAAGGTTACAAAAATAAATTAACTGTGTAAAATGACTTCGATTCTCAGCTATACGTTTATAGTGAACTATTATTTTTACTTACTTAAATTCGAAAAGTGAGCAGTATTTTCTTGTGAAAGTTGACTTTTCCAAAGCAGGAGCTTTTTTTCGAATGCATCAATTCTATCTGCTAAGTCGGTTATTAAATGATTTTCGCCTTGCATACTTAAATTTAGCACATTGAGGTGACTAGTTATGTCAACCCAAACAGCAAGATCTACAATCCAAGAAGGATCCTCTAGAAGTGGTTGTGGATGGCGTTTCATATGTAAGAATTTAGAAATAGGATCTCTAAGATCGAAAAATCGCTTCAAAACATTTCCTCGACTAAGCCATCGCACTTCAGAATGATAAGGAATATCTGTGTAATGTTCTTGCAAGGAGACTAGGAATTCTTTAAATTGGCGATGATTAAGTCCATGAGATCGTATATAATTGACAGTGTTCACGACTACGTCCATAACATCAGAAAATTTGACTGCCTTTGCACACAAAGCTTCTTGATGTACCATACAATGAATCGCTGGCAATTTAGGTTGATTAAGCTTTTCTCTTAACAAACCCACAACTCCTTTACGACTTCCACGCATTGCAGGTGCACCATCTGTTGTAATCGACGCTAGTCGATCCCACGGTAACTGGACACCATCAACAGCTCCTTCAACTCCTTGCAAAATATCCTCCCCTGTAGTAGTACCTTTCAGAGATATTAAATCTAAGAAATCTTCAGTGACATTGAGCTTCTCATCCACACCGCGCAAATAAACAACTAGTTGGGAGGTGTCTGAAATATCAGTACACTCATCAAGTGCTATTGAAAATGATATAAATTTCTGGGCTTTAGCAGTAAATTGTCTGTACATATCATCAGCCATATCAGATATCCGTCGTGATATTGACATCCGCGATAACGGTATCTGACTGTATTCTTGAATGCTGAAAGGATTCATAATCTGAACAATATCTATTAAACACTTTTTTATAAATTCTCCTTCGCAGAGAGGTTTGCCGCATTTTGCGATATGAAGAGCAGTTTTATAGCTAGCCCAAAGCGCCTTGTCGTTTTCTTCTTGCGTATTGACCTAACATAGGTAAACAAGAACTGCAAAATAAACCTCAAAAAGCTTTGTATAATATATGTGCGCATACCTCGTTCTCATTATCAAAAACATGTTCTTCAACATGAGATGCCTTTAATTCTTCTAATTTTGATTGACGTTCGTCCGGAGTTTAAGTTTCTAAATCTGTTTTATGAAATTTGTTATAATGTCTTGCAATTGAGAATTTCTTTTTACAACTGATTACACTACCACACACTAAACACTTCGCGTTATTACCGTTTACAATAAAAAAATACAACAGCTCCCACTCACTTTTAAAAAATGTTGCCGCGAGTTTAACTCTTTTAGCAGGTAATGACATAATTGTTCGTTGTGCCGCAAAACTTTTAAAAATAAAAATATGGACACAAAATTATCTTAAATTATTTAAGCTCAAATTATTTGACAGTATTTAACTGTCACATTACCGTAACTAGGCGACCTACCATTTGCGCCTTAAAATAAAAAATTGCATAACGCGTGCATTGTACACTGCACATTCGCACCTCAAACGGCACATGTGCATTGTGCACTATTTGAGCAGCCCTGATATAGATAATTGTAACTGAAACTAAGGAGGAATGTTTAATACCATCTTCTCGTAAACGTTTCCTTTTCGATTAAAAAGTTCGTTTTTAAAAGATTTTCAAAAAAAAAAAATTTTTTTTGTCTTATTTAATTTTGAAATTCGTATTTTTAATTCAACACAAAAAGAATTTAATTTTTAATGAAATTCAATAATTTTAAAAAATGTTCCTTGAAAACCTAACGATTATTTGCGGGTTTTTGATAAAAAGTTATAAAAAAAGTAAAATTTCTGCTCCATTTGTGAATCATCAATTGAAAGCATAATCTTCAAATTGATAGCAAAAATTAACCTGCGCTTGGAATACAATTCGGTTTTCTGGAGATCGAATGACCACTTCATTTTAAGACTGGGGCTGGCCTACCAAGTACGTTAAAAGACGAAAAAAGACGATGCGTTTAAAAAATCTGTCACTGTGATTGATGTTAAAAAGGTTCAAATATGGACTGACATGAAATACTGAATGTGCGATCACAATATTGTCGAATGTGTATTATTTTCAAGTGGCTCTTAAGGACATACTAAGCATGATTCGACATTCTGCCATTAAGATTTTTGATTGAGAATGGTGCGAAGATGGTCGCCACGTATAGTTTTTGCGTTTATTTATACATAAATATATGCATACCGTAAGAATTAAGTGTGATTTCATTATTTTTAAATAAAATAGATTAAAGGTATTAAGATGTGGCATTAGGACTTTTGTGGCCTTTAAGAATTAAAGGTTTAGACCACTGAATGTATTGTGATGTGATATGATTATGTAATGTATAATCTATTCCGTTATTGTATTTGTAGACCTGTTAAAAACTTCCCAAGGTATTTTTTCCTCATTTGCTTCCTTTAATACGAACATATTAAAAATCTCGAGAAATATGAGATATTCTTTCGAAAGCACTAACGATTAGGGGTAGGATTGGGACTCCTTAAGAAACCGAGTCGACGGGGATTACAGAAATTATCCTGGAAGGGAGGAAAGATATGTATTTACGGACCCTCCCGTCCACCGCCGCCGGATTTTCCAATTACTCGGGCGGAATTTAAATCATTTTTCACGTGCAAAAAGAAAGTCCGACCGGAATACATTTACGGTGCATGTTGATTGAACGGGTGTAGACGCTCGGCGTCGAGGCGCGCCACGGGGTAGAGGAGGAAAAATAAGTCCCGGCGAAGAGAGAGCTTGGATGTTTAATATTTCACCGACGTAAAGCTGGAAACAGAAGTAATACTGGAGCCGGAGCACGAACGGACGGAAAGCGGCGGATTGAAAATGCGCTCACGTTCAGGCACCAATATCCAGGCACCGGCGCCGTGTTTTATACGTCTTAGCCCCGGTGTTTGGGGGTTTTATGAGATTTTTTTCGGCAGACAGATGTCCTGGTTATTGGTTCGCTATGTGGAATACGGGATTCGATTTATAGACGTACTTCACCACCGGAAAATCGTGGTAAAATTCTCGCCAGTAAATTTACCCGAATGTTCCTGCTTAGGTTGATGATACCATATCCCTTATCTTCAACTTCAATAAATCACAGGTACATATTAACTAATTAAAATAAATTAATATACTTTTATAAAGTACCTACGATATCAGCGTGTGTAAACTTAACAGATTTAATTAATAGCTATCAAAGCAACACCACTTATGCAACGACTCAATTACATAAGTAGAAACTACTCACCTCGTACTGATAATTAAAAGTCACAGTATAAGTAGATAATTACGGTGGCAATCTGGTCGTGACAGAAGTGCAATTCTAATTACAACTTCCAGCTCGCGACATCATTGGTGTCTCGCAGCTTGTCGCCAATTTCTCCGCGAGAGATCTCTCCGAGATTCTTTTCTCCGCCCTTTTCCTCCTTCTCATTCTTTCATTTGTTTATCTTTTTGCACCTCAACCTACACATAATAAACATTCTTGTTCTATTTCTCTCGTTCGACGTTCGCGGACGAAGGTGGAGGGAAAGAAGGTGCTTCGGTGAGTGACGTGGTTTAATAAAGTCTGCCAGCTGAGTCACGCTAGCACAAAGCTCGTGTTGAAACATCGACTAATCAACGCGTTATATAATTATCGGGAAATAATTAACGTCGCAAGTTTTTTTGCGTTCCGCGCGAAACCGCGGCTCTATACAGGATACATTGTTACCGTCGCAGCGGCGGAGCTGGTGGAGTTAATGACGCCAGCAATTTACTTTTATAATTACTTTAAATGCGCGTCGTTTAGCCGGAAAAATGTTCCGTAGGCAGAGACGGTGATTACCGGAGAGGAAAATGGGTCCTTTAAATTGAGAGAGAAAGAGAGGCGATTATAATTGGAGGTGGTTGCGTAGGAAATTTTCCTCCTTGGATTAACTGTATAGTTTTTGAATAGTTTGCCACTCGTCAAGGTGACTTTATAGTTTCTAAGGTATTTTAATTATGATATCTTGTGAGTTTCTTAATTATTTATAGATTTACATATGTATGTGTACATTTACGAGGGAGCTGTTTCATGAAACTACAAGCTACCAGTATGTATAAATATTTGTTATTCACATATTAATACAGGGTATCCCGTTTTGATTGTCCAGGCCTTTACTGCCGTATTCCTTGAATAAAGGTAAGTAAAAGGTCTTAATGAACATGGGTCGAAAAGTGATTCGTTTTCATGATATTGAAATAATAACGGGTTTACAGGTGAAATTAAAACCTTGAATATCTTGAAAACGGACCACTTTCGGACCTATGTTCATTGAGACTTTTTTGCTTGTTTTCATTGAGAGAATACAACAGTAAAGAGTCGGACAATCAAAATGGGACAGCTGTATACCTACATTTCTTGATACTTAAAAAATCACTTTTGACTTCCTACTTTTGAAACAGATGAAACAGATCTCAGGTGTTTATAAAGTATAAAAATGGAATTATAAAAAGAATAAAATTAATATTTTATAGCAAAACTAAAGTCCGGGCAAATAACTCTTATACATAAATAAAAAGTGTGAATGTATTTTTATTCACGTGATATACCATAATATACATTCTAAAAGTAGGGTGTTTGTGTGTACAAGCTATCAAGGCGGGTAAAGAATAGAAAAGAAAAACTCCTCAACTTTTCATTGATAGTTCCCCTCAAAAAGCGAGCACAAATTTCGCTTTCATCCGGCTCGGTGAAGTAAATATTTAAGTTGGCAAACTTGCGTAAAAGATTCGGAAGGAAGTATAGAGGCGAGACGGGGACCGGCTCGTGCCCGGAACGACGAAAACGGGGCCAAACCTTACTTCTCGCAGTAGAATACTTCTTTGTGCAATTGAATTGACATGAATCGCATTGTTAGGCTCAATACGTCACCGAAATAACCCTTACGTCTGCCTCTTTAGCGGCGCAGCCCCGGCTACGAAACGGCTCGCCCCGGTCGCTTTTTCTGTTATGGTAAATATAAGAATGACAATATTATTATGGTAATTCTATTAAGGGCCGCTCAACAATGCTGCAACCTGTTGGTCGGTGAATCGGGAACGTTTCACGGCCGACGAAATTATTTGATAACAAACGTTGACGGCGAATACAAAGCACGCCACCGGAGGATGTGTCGGATGCGGACTTTTTGTCTTCCGGGCTCCGAGATTGAGACGCGAATGAGAATAACGCCATCACCGTAAAGATATAAATATACTTGGGCGAGTAAGACTTTTGTTATATTAATATGTATAATTACAAACTACTCTTTGCGTGTCTCCTGGTGCACATTTTTCAGCTGTTAGTAAAAATTATTGAGTTAAATTGGTCAAAAAATTTGTTATTTTAGATTCGGTCGAAATACACATGTTCTTTTTTTTCAATTTTTTTAGTTGTAGTTGGAACAAATATGATGATTTTAGTCAAAAATAAATCAAAAATAAATACTTCAATTTACATTTTCATAAAATGATTTTATTCTACTTTCATAAATAAATTTTAATCTCTTAAAATTAATTAAACATTTAGTAAAATTCTTTGATGCTTTCTTTCTTTTTTCTGGTAAGAATTGAAACAAATCTCTCGATTTAACCCTCTATGGACCGAATTTTTGTTTTAAATCCAAAAAAAGTTACAGTTTGCACAACATTTACTTTGTTATATCAGGTTGACGAGTCTGGCAACGGTCGTAAATATTGATATTGATTGTATGGTAACATTATAGAATTAAGATTTATGCACAATCACATGAAAAACTATAATTATTTGGTAAAATGTCAATAAATTAAAATGTGACATGAAAGTTATACGGTCCAATAGAGAGTTAAATTAACCCCTTGGGTACATTTGACGTCTGAGACACGTCATAAGTTACATTACCTTCGAAATAAATCCGTACCCAAGCGGTTAAAAGTAGATACTTCAATCTACATTTCCCTAAAATGATTTACTTTTACTTTCATAAATAAATTATACATCATTTTTTAAAGTTTGTGTAAAACTTATAGTTAAGTGTTGCTCAAAATTTTCGGTGTTTTGATTTTTTCTTTAAATTTTATATTAACACACTATGAGCGGGCAGGTAGCTGTACCCGTTACGTGAACGGGTACAAATACACGCCCCGCTCATAGTGTGTTAAGAGTTAAAACAACTCTCATAATCTTAATAAAAAACAGACACTTCCGGCTGCAATTTTCTAAAATGACTTCCTTTAGATTTCAGAAATAAGTTTCTTATGATTTTTTTAAAATCAGTCAAAAATGTTGTAAAATTCGTTAGCGTTTTAATTGTTTTTTTTTTTTTAATTTTCTAGTAATACACTTTTGAAAAAGTGTTTGACGTTACGGATGCCATGTAGCAACCTTCTTCTGAAACGAGTTTGGAGTGAAGTTCGAGTTTTCAAAAGACTCACGACTAAACCCGAAAGTTCCTAGTTCTAGGTCTAGTGTTAGAGTTAGCGCTAATGTTAGTTTTAGTCTAAATAAAAATTTTTGATTCAAACTCTAACACTAGACCTAGAACTAGGAGCTTTCGGGTTTAGCCGTACGTCTTTTGAAAAAGTGTTTGAGTTTTCGGATGCCATGTTGCGACCTTCTTCGGAAACGAGTTCGAAGTGAAGTTCGAGTTTTCTGAAGAAAGTTGCAACATGGCATCCGAAACTTTTTCAAAAGATGAACGGCTAAACCCGAAAGCTCCTAGTTCTAGGTCTAGTGTTAGAGTTAGCGCTAATGTTAGTTCTAGTCTTAGTTTAGTTAACACTAACCGTGAAAGCCTTCGTATTTATATAATTTTTTATTTGTTTCAGAATCTGACATAATTCTGTAATCGTTATTGTAAAGGGTGAGTAAATCATGAAAGTTTTATTAAGTTTTTCTGGTAAATTTATTCCTGTTATAACAATGCCGTATGCATCCGCAACTTATCAAATTTCGGACGTAGATAATCACTTCCATAAACACCATTAAACCCAGCCGAAATAATTCTGTCCGGCGGCAATAATAACGCGTCGGGTATGGCGTTGGTAGCGGTAGAATTGGCTGTGGCGGTAGTAGCATCAACGGCGTCCGCGGCCATAAACGCCACCGGTGCTGCCGGCGGCGGTCATTTTTATGGCCGATCGGCGCAGATATCTGCGGGTCAGAGGCGGCCGTAGCCGCCATTGCCGCTAATCGCTTCCGGCGATGTATCACGCGAAGTCTGCGGGAACGCCGCCGCCGCCGTACCCCGGAACCGCTGGACCCGGATTACCGGAAGCCACGTGTTTTATTAATATGGGCATTCCGAAAGATTTATTATTTTAGATAGTTCGGACGCTTCCTCTCCAAATTTGCCGCCGCCAAGCTCGATGGCCGCCGCTGCTACCGAAACCGCCCCCAACCCGGGTGCCGGACCCGGACCCGGACGGACACAAAACACGCCCGTTAACAATTTGTCAGCGAGAGTCGAAAATACGAGCGGTCGCCCGCATTTCCATTAAAATGTTCTGCGAGAGAAACGACCAGGCGAAATATTAGGGGGAGACAATTTTGGGTCCAGTGACTCTCGGAATGTTTTAAAACCTTTATACAATCATATATTACTGCTATCATTTGGATATTTCTTATGATTTATAATATTCTGCACAAACAAATTATCGGAACACCTCTTTATATTTCTATAACTTTCATTATGAAAATAGAATGCATATAATAATTTGAATAATCTCAATAATTTGCATAATTTGAATTTCTATAGCCACGTAATTGATTCGAATAGAAGTACTTATCAAGGTACACTTACCAGTACTTCGATTGAGGACTCTTCTAGCAGGAGAAAAATTGGGAGTACAACTGTACGTTTCAACGGTCCAATGTACATCCATCGTCTCTAACGTATTCTATAGGATTTAAATCGAAATTAATATTAATTGATAATTTTAATACAAGAATCTTTGTTTATTTTATTATAATGATTATTTGAAAAATTAATTTTTATAATTAATGGTGTTGGAGCAAACAGGATATATGTGATCTTCTCTTTTTCATAGGATAAGTGTATCTAGTGAAATAAAATTTCCTTTTGAAGATCACTTTATGAGATCTTACAATTAGCTGTGTTTTTAAGCAAATTGTTTATGCATAAAGGATGGAAGTTAATAAACCAACTGTAGGTATTATTATGAAAGTTTTACAAAAGTAAGGGTATTATAAGAATTTTTTCTGATATGATTACGTTATACAATGCAATATGTACCATAAAAAGCTTGTAAAGCGAGTGAAATATACTTTTGTCTGTTACTTTTTATAAAAATTTAAACATAATTGATTACAATTCACAACTTAAGAATTTTAACAGGTATACAGATTGCATTTATTTTGGCAGATAGTGCATTCTTTATACTCTGAATTACATCACAGTCATACTGGCAGTAGAACTAAATTGGTATCAAATGATTAAGAAAACTATGTTATACAATAAAATTAAATATATTACTTTCATTTGAGGAACTTGGACGAAATTATTGTTTCAGTTTGTGCAAAAAGGGTGTAAGTAAATTAGATACAAAATTTTGACTATACTAATTTTAGTTCTCTAATTTTACTTTGTTGATAGGATTTTAATATATTTCATGTTGTTACACACTTTAACATCAGAAATTTGTTTTTCATGAAATTTTTAAATAGCAACAAACCTCTAATTACTCAAAGATATAGGGTAAATGCACTAGTTAGCCGACCGGCACTGGATCTCGACCATTTTATCATTTAAATTCAAATAATAAGAAATATATTCGCTATACTTCAGAAAGGTGTGCATATTTGGTTTTATACATCTATAGCACTTTTACAATTGTTCTCAAATTGGGGCCAGAAATCTACATTACTCCGTGAAAAATCAGTAAATACATGTCTATTGCGATGACAGTGTAGTTTCATGTATAGTGTAAAAAAGTGTCAACCGAACTCGGCCAGAAAATAGTAAATAATTTTGATTTTATACACGTTAGGTTATCATATTATGGTTTATATCTATTATTAGTTACAGTTGTTTATATATTTTAAGAAAAAATAGGCTCACAGTAAGTTTTTTGCTTAATATTTGATGGTCGCCAACCAATATTAAAATAATTGCCTTTTTCAATTCTCGACCAAAATGGTCGAGAATCAGTAAGCTTTAAAAAAAATTTATTGTTTTGGTAATATCATCTATTTAAGAATTGTTGGTATTTTTGTGTATACTTCGATTAATTTATATATCTACTTTTTAAGTTTTAGTTTGCGATCATAAAATTAGACCAAAGTATTCTTTTTCTACACTCTTGTTATAGGTGGTCGAAAATCAATTAGTTCTCGACCACATCAACAAGGAAATTGATTAATGTCACTTTCTTTATTAGTAAAAAATAATAATCTATTTTTTGTAAATTCCTATTTACGTTTGTTTAGTGAAAAATATGTGTATACTTATATTAAAATTGTTTGAATTTATGTTTATCTCTAATGAAATCCATTGTTCTAAATATATTTTCTTAGAAATTAGTCCAATTTGTGGTGGTCGAGAACTAATATAAAATGGTCGAGAACTCCGCGCAGTGGTCGAGAAGTAGTGATGTCGTACTTTTTTTTAATTAAATTGAAATTTTAATAAATATTGTTGAAAGAAAGAAGAAAGCATGCTTGCACATTGTTAAGAACTCATTGAGGAATCGTTGAAGTCTAGGTGTACTAAAATTTGAATCATTTTTCGACATGTAAAATACATTCAAAGTCAATTTTTTTGTTAACTGGTCAAGAACCAATGCATTGACCCTATAATCTATCCTTTTTGCTCTAAGCCCTTCAATTCACCTGTTAAACAATATCCAAGTGATTACTGCCTTTCTTAAAACTTTTTGTTTTTTTTTAAAATTTACACTGACATACCTATTAAAACTTTTTAATGTTTAAAGCCAATACGTTCTATAATTCGAAATGAAGCTGCATCATGAAGAGAAAGATGAAAGAGTACGCGGGAATGTTACGAAGAGGGGACTTACTTTTTCATCTTACTCTTCATGGTGCAGCTCCATTTCGGGTTGTAGTATGTGGTCATAAGATTATTGGCGTCAAGTCTAAATGTAGGTATTCTAATAACTAGGTATTAATGTAAAATTTAACTATTTAATGAACAGTCCGAATAAACATTTTAGATTTCGTCAATGACATTGGTATTTAGAATATTAATCTATCTTTTAGGGTTACCGAAATTAATTTTCCGGGCCGCATCCATTACGAGTTGACATCAATACGCGAGCTAATAAATTATGCAGCCAGCCACCAAGGCTACATCGCCTGGACAAAATCAATCATCAAGCGTCATCAGTTCGCCGCGTAAAAGTTTACTTGCTTGACATTTCAAAGCTGATAGAGATACAAAAATATTGCTCTTTTCGGCATCACATTAATTCGAAAATAAATCCTAACCGGCTACCGAGTTGGAGACCAATTTAAAAATTCCAACCCATCCACTAGAAATCCACCCTTTCGTCCGAAACACCTTCGTCCATCCTTCTCCTACCCTAATGACAGTGATTAGGGCTGAAATATAAACAGGTAACCACGGTCATCTGTAACGAGGTAATGCCAGGGATGACACTCGAAACGTCAGGAACCATGTCATTACCTAACTTGGTCGTTAGTAGTAACGATCAATCATTATTAAGCAACTAACATTTAATTTCTGGTGTGAAGTTGTGCATTTCATTCGGTCGACCAATTCAGTATTGATGTCGGTTGGTTACGGCGTCCGTCCATGGATTAAATGACCGGATGGAGGTATAATTGCATGACTGAGGTTGAGCTAAGTCGTTATAATGATTGTGATGATCATTTGATGACTTGCGCGTTTCGGGCGGCAATAAGAGAAATTCTCGGGGATTCTTTCGATTCCAACTCGACGACGGATCGCATCTTTTACGTCCGGAACCGACTAGAAGTTTATTTGTAGACGGAATGACATTATACCTACAGATTAATACGGTATTAAACTGTAAAAATCTAAATCCGGATTTTGTAACAGAAAAAAATTTAAATCGATATAAATCTAAAAGATTATATCTTGTCCGCCTTTCGGGAAAGTTACACATATAACTGAAAAGGAAGTCGCGTAGCCAAGTAGGGGGAAAGTTCCTGCTGTCACCAGGGGGACGTATGGAACTCAACTCGACGGACGTGCGCGCCCCAAAGGGGGGACCGTGCGTACATAAAAGCATGATGGTGAAAGTAGATGAGCGCACGGCCGAGGTAATCGTTACAAAGCACTCGTGGATGTAAACACACTCGGCAAGATTGAAAGTACATGGTCGACCCCAAAAATAAACAGGCACATTGTCAATTAGCGACATGTCCTCGAAATCATTAAAGTTTCACGTCTACCCGCTCCGGGCTACTTTGTTTCCAACGCCATTCGCTACATGCCGCGATTACTCAAGTGCGTTTACGTTTAATTCACCTATTAATATTTATGTGGTCTATTAACCCCTTCTCGTGCTGAAAGCTCTACACGCAACCACCAACAAACTATGCCTTACTACTATTATATTTTACTTAAATATGTTAAACTCTGATCTCTCTTTGGATAATAAAATAATCACAGTGTTTCGAAATTTTTATCTGTATTCTTTATTTAGTTCAATTTTCTCTGATAAATTACGCTATGCTGTATCGGCCAATTTAATAAACACAGGAAATAGATACTTCGCGGTCTATAAAACGGAGAGGCACTTCTTTCTAGAAACCCGTGAGAAACCGTAAGATTCCACTCGAGATCCGTGCAGATCCTGGTCCACATCGGGGTTTATCTTTCTTTAATTCCGCCGTACGTTCGTTGCATTCAAGTCTAACCGACCGGAGGGAAGTGCTTTATCTTGAAACTGAATGAAAATCATCTTTTCCCACCAACGTGTCTGTTAAGAAAGCTACTCAAAAATTTCTCGAAATTTTTTAGAAAAGGCACTCTTAGATGATGATTTCTTACTATTTTTTAATTAAAATAAGCTCTTAATAACTTATAGCGGCTTTTTCCAAGCTAGAGTTTTTTTCATCGCTCTTACATCAGTTCACCCCCAACCTTTTAAAATATAAGTTCTTCGAGTGGACGAGCGATGAGGGCTGTTGCTTTTTCGAGTGAAAAGCGCGGAATTGAAGGAGGGCGTAACTCCGTAACCGCGCGTCGCGGTGCAATAAAAAGTACGAGTACGACGCTCATATCGAATGTCCACTTTCCGCTGAAAGGGCGCGGGCTAATCCGTTAAGAAAAAAGCAATGTATCAATCATGATGGCAGCGGGAAGAAAGGGCGCCGTGACACCGGTCGAGGGCAGCTTCTTTAGCGACCACTTGGTGTAACTAATGACATGTCCGGGTGAAGAATGATCACCACGACCATCACCTCCACAGCCGCCACCTCCACCCCGGTGGAAATTATCTTAGGAAATTTAAATCTGTCGCCTATATGCATCTACATCTACGTGAAAAGATTGATGTGAGGAAGATGTTAACTTAGTACATAGTTGGAAGTTTAATGTAAACTTTAAACTTGACTAAAATCAAATTAAATGATGCAAAATATGCATATCGACCTAAGCAACGAAAACTATTGTAAGTCATTTTTGATAGAACTGAGTCAGATATAAGTGTTTAAAGGTTTTGAAGCGATTGCATTTTAAGAAATATAATTTTCTAGGTAAAAATGTCCTAGTTGGTTGCTATAGATATCTTATAGAGGATTCCGAAAGGATTCACCATAGAAGAATAGCAATTAATTCTGTTTTCTTTTCAAATTTTTCAAAATCACCATTTTTGACTTACGATAGTTTTCGTTGCATAGGTCGATATATCTATAATCAAAATATTTATTAGGTAACCGAAAGTTACTGATAATATAGTTATAACATCTGTTATCGAAAAATTTAGGTGTATTTTTCAAGTGCTTTTAAGAGTTGTGAAAAGCTAACGTTATATTGAATGAAAATTATTTATTATTGGATTGAATACTATTACTTTAAAAAAAGGGAAGTAATTTGGGTTCTAAACAAGTAAAATTGTGCGGGACTATTCGGGAATACATATATACGTGGCGGGTAACAAATTACAAGCTCGGCAACTAACCAAACAGGACGAACCGGACAAACAGGAAGGGACATAATGATACGACCAGTTGGATTTGCTTTGCAGCCGACTAGGCGAGCTCGTCTTGCAGAGATCGGTCGGGTGTGCGCCTCAGGACCGGCATCGGAGAGTTCGGCGAAAAGCAATTAATTTCTCGTCTGGAGCAGAAGGCGGTCGGAAGCTGGGGACGGTAGGAAAAGAAGGAAAAAAAACTAAAATCAATCAGCGAAATCTGCAATTCGCGACTAATGCCATTGGCCGCGTGAACCCAGGCCTGTCTAATGCCCCGGCAGTGCGCCAGAAACAAGCGCCCGTCCCGGCCTAATCCCTCTTATCCCGAAAGTAATTTTGAGTCTTTTGAATTGGTCCCCCAGCTTTCAGGCGAAATCCGCCGCGGAGTCGTATCTCGCGTCGACAGGAGATTTCTAGCCCTTGTCGCCATTCAACGCGAACGGCGAAGAGGGACGCCCGCCGAAGAAGGGTCGCAGGGGAGAAGAGAAGAACGCTCGCAGACTTCACATACGAACACATAGGCACACTTAGATATTATATACCGTGGAGAAAGTATATTCGTAAGTAGGAAATTGTTACGATTTAACTTTTCTCCACCCACTCGTTTAACGATCAGTTCCAGCGTACAGGAGTAAAGTTCATCAGCTTGCTATTAGGTGTTCTTAAATTAAATTTTAGTTCAAAGATTATAAGCGTACATTTTCTTAACGTAAAAGGAATCGATTCTCAGTGCAGCACGATTAGCCCCACCAACCCCACCATATTTCCGGCGACGACGTTCTATTCCGGGCAAAGTTCCCGCGTCAACGTCGCGTGTAAGGAAACTGCCAACTTGGTACAATTTATATAAGTTAAAAACACGGCAGCGTCGGCGTCGTAGTTGGCTCGGCCGGCGTGGCCGCTTGTGTTCGGAAGTTGGCGGACCAAGTTGCCCCAACTTTTGACGCCGAGTGTACTTCTTTTGTTCTAGACAGTGATTGGTTGGCGGGGTTCGGTCGCGGGGTTGGCAGCCCTGCCTCCCGGATCGCGTCGCTCGGACTGGGTCTGGTCCCCCCTGGCGTCTTCACTTCCACGCTCTCTGCGCTGCCACATGATTTGCAACCTTCTTTCAGATCACGCCTCATCTTATACCCATTTACATAGTTATTCAAAAATAAGAAAAAAAAAAACTAAAGAATGGGAGATTGCTTTTTCGGTATAATAATACAACGTGCTGAAAAATAACTGCAAAAATTTTGTTAACGTGAGGAATTTTTATAATTTCAGTTAGAAGTATAATTCAACTTTCAAACGTTATAGTGTTAAAGAAAATCCTTCTTTAATTTTTAACTTCTTATTATATTCAACATCAAAGTACAAATTGAAGTTTGTTTCATTTTGTGACAATAATAAGCAATGCCAACACAAAATAATATTATTATTTTATTCAATTTGAAGCCGTAGGCAAAATTCCCTTTAATTGCAAATGTAACACTGGTGGACAGACTTTATTTATTACATGTAACGCTCATTAGCAGCGAAAATATGCAGTTTAATTATTCGAAATTTTCTACCGGCCGGCCATTTTGCTCGTGCCAAAAGGGCATTAAACGGGACGCATACGTTTTAATAAATTTAATGTACTGCCGCCGATAATTAATTAGTTAATGTTTATTGCCGTATGGTACTGTTGTTGATTTATGGGTTTTATATTTCACGTGTCGGTTAATTGGGGTGTAGTTAACTCGCTCTCGGCAGTTTTCCAAACAGTACGTGTAATATATTGACGGCAACTTTTAGTTTAGTGAAAATATCTCGCACATAAAATATAATACATAATTATGGTTAACATATGAATTCAATTTACGCAGGTATCCGATTTTTTATTGTAGATCGTGTTTAAGTCTCTCCAGGGTTTAGCTGTCATCAATTATTAACATTGTCGTATTCACCCCTTTCGAATTCTGTGGTTCTCCCGCAGAACATCTCAATGAGTCAGATTCATTTGCGTGTAACTTTTAATAACCGGGGCCCGTGGGGGCGACCGAGGGGTTAATTAATCCATTGGCGTCGGCCCGATGATTGTCGCCGCGGCGGCAACCCCTTTAATATAAAACTCTCCCCGTTCGGCATCGCAAATCGATTCGCCTTGGTTCGTGGCACTTCCGCCTAACTCCCCCGATCTCCCCGCGCCAACGTAGTCGGCCGTGGAATGATGATTTATCGATCAGGGGCGCCCTGTTTATTTTTAATATTAACGCGTGAATTCTCGTCGGAATTACATCCATCGTTCGAATTATCGGGAACGACCGGTGGAAGGCCAAAGGTCGAAGGCGCGAAGATTGATGAAGCGGACCTGTGCACTACGTGGCGCCGAGGTAATTAAAGAGCCGATCCGTGTACGATTATTGCGACATCTACCGTTCTTTGACAGCGATGGAATAAACCAGTATTTTATACAATTTATGTTATGCAAGTACAGGAATAGATTTTGTTAGTTGGAAAATGTATAGAACAAAGATTGATTAAAATCACACGAATACTTTTAAATCTGTGACGTTAGTGTGGATACATCTAGGAAAAAAAACAACTAAACAAAATAAAGCTGCATTGAAAAGTTTTACTAGTGAAACAATGTGGTTTTAACCAAAGAGAAATACATGTGGTCAGTAAAAATAAAGTAACTCCTGGGGTGGCGTACCGAGCGAAATCCTGTCACAAACTTGTTCATATTTAAATACTGGCTATTTAAATCACCGGCTCGGCTGGACGAGTCATTTTCAAGTGCAGGCTCCGCTCGGTGTATGAATAGGGTCGCGAACCTCGCCGTCCTCCGGACATGGACGTAAGTTTACCTAACGTGACGTGTGTAAACGACAACGCTTGTTCCTGATCAAATTTGCGTTTCAAATTACTCGCAAGATTACCCTCCCAAATATTAGTTTTAATTCAATCAATACCTCTACGTGGCGAAGCTACCAATTCCCTTATGGCAATTCCCTGGTGTACGCTTCCCGCAAATGCGGACCATATTGCTACGCTCATCAACTGGCGAGTTATAAATATTCAATGCGATTGTAAACAGCATCTCGCTCCGGGTTCGGGTCCGGGTCCGGTTTCTCTCCCCATCCGATAGGGTGCGTAGCCCTTGGGCCTTTAGCTCTATCTATCCCTCTTTCCCCTTCCTTCGTCTCTCTCCTACTCAACCCAACCACCAAGCTCTCTTCAGTCTCCCATCACCAAGTCACATACCGGCATCGAATTTGATTTACTCTATTAAATCTGCATTTATTTTCGGACGGGATATCACAAGGGATAGGGGATTAAAACCTACGTAGGGCTACGGAACGGATAAATAAGGAACGGTATATATCGGTGTTTACAATCTGATTACTGTCTAAGTGCAAACGTTATCAATCAGCGTGTTAAGCTAGTTACAATGTTGATGATAGGTTTTAAGGTTGATAACGATTGATTGATGTATTGGGATTTGTTTACAGTCAAACACTCGTCCTTTGTGTTGATATAAAAAAATATTCATGAGCGAATGAAACAGTGAAACAGTGAAAATTATATCAGTCACTTACGAGAAATTATAATAATTTTAAAGAAATAATTTAATAATAATTTAGTCAAAAATCGAAGAAAAAATAGAGACTTAAAGTAATACTTTGGAAGATACTTTAGGTATTTCCAGAATTTTTTCACATTGCATATAAATATTAATACCTGTAATTTGTAAAACATACAGGGTACAATTGAAACTTATACAAAGATTTTTGTTGGCGAGAACTTGTATGAGACACAAAGTTGACTTATACAAATGTTGATTGTTTTCGGGATAAAGTGACAATGAGACAAAAGTAAGAGCAACTTTGTTTAAAACGCACTAAAATTTTTGCAAAATTCAAATGTGAGGAGAAATTAATTGGGGTGTTATTAGAAAGAACTTCTCAAAGCAAAGAACTTTTGTAGGAAACACGTTTTGAAGTTATTCGACGTTCTCGAACAAAGTCACTTAGAAAGCTGAAATTTTAAGCTAAGGATATCTGTTGTAATGGAAAAACTATTTTTTCTCCTAGTTTCTATCTTATTTTACCTATCTAATAAAATTATCCTACTCTCATTTAATTTTAATCTAATTTGTGTAATGCAATATTGAATTTCTTCATCTGTAATTGCTGTGGTATGCGACTTTAATGACTCTCCAAAATCTTCGATTTCATTTCAATTTCTAAGTTTCTTTGTACGTAACTAATTTGTAATTAAAACGCCTGCTTACACTACCTTTAGATAAGTAACTCTCAAAATTTTATACAATTTGCAAAACTTCCTTAAAATTATTTGACATACCGGGTTTAAAACTATACTTTAAATATTGATTCAATTTGATTTGTCGTTACGGCTGCAAACTATTTCGCGTCTAAGAGACGTTTTTGGCTATCAAAGTATAAAAATTACAGCTAAAACTCGACGCTAAATAGTCCAATTTGTAATAGATGATAAATTTCTGTTAAATTCATTTGACGTCATAGCTTTACCGGTATTGCCAACTTGTATAATAATGATCTTTCCTTTTGCATTACTGCTCCTAATACTAGATGAAATTTCGCTCTTTTCTTTGTGATTAGAAGTTTTAAAATATGTTATTTCTATTAGCACGTTTTCAGGCATGTGTAAACGAGAAGTAATTCCTATAACTGCTTGATCACAAATTTCTTGAATAGCTTCAGCACAAAATTATCAGTTAAGGAGTCATATAGGATGTTCCGTTTTGATTGTCCGGTCCTTTACAGACATGTTCCTTGGCCAAAAATAAGTAAATAAGTTTTAATGAGTATGGGTCCAAAAGTGATTTGTTTTAAAGATATTAGTTTAATTCCACGCGTTTTCCTGTTAATAACATAATCAAAGTGAATTATTTAAATTAAATTATTAACTCGTTACGATGGTTTCGATGAATTGTCATTGTTAGACTACACTGATTAGGTATAAAAGCTTCTCGAAACCAACGCAACTACTTAATAATTTAATTTAAATAATTCATTGTAATAATATTAATAATGGGTTAAGATGTGAATTAAGACCTTGTATATGTCGTAAACGAAGCACTTTCGGACCTATGTTAATTGAGACTTTTTTGCTTGTTTTCAGTCATAGAATACGCCAGTAAAGGATCGCACAATCAAAACGGGACATCCTGTATAATTTTTAGAAAGCTTCTAAAAATATTATCTCTTAGCAGCAGATAATAGTTTTTAACTTATGCATTCTTTCACGAACCATTGAATATAAAAAATCAAATGAGTCGTGGACTAGGGGGAAGGGAAAGGACGGTTTTCAGCTTAGTTCTTTCGGTATGGCAGCAATGCGACCGAGGAATGCGGTTTTCATTTTCGGTCCTATAAATCAGGGCTGAATCGCTTTAATAAAACAGGACTCCACCTTACCGGCCGAGATTTGTCTGCGAAACACCGCCCCATTTCCAACCTCCAACATTTTTATGCGGAGCACTTTGTCTAAAGGGATGTGTTGATATTTTTCATTAGACCGACCGTCGGGGGGTAAAAAATACAAGTCAGGCCGCAAGATATTCGAGGGGGATCCCTTACCATTTTATAAGCTTCCCAGTTTTCCATTAAATCTCGCTCATTCTTTTTTATTTTTTCTTGCGGTGAGGTAAAATGAAAAAGTTTTGTGGTAAAATAATTTTTCTAATAATTAATATTAAAATATGTTCAATGAAATAAGTATAAAATCTTTATTCAATTCTTTAAAAACGCACTCTCTTAATAAATAAAAAATGTGGCGATTAAAGATGGGTGGTTTATGGTGCTGGCGAAAACCCTAATATGTCCCTTATGACGTTTATGTCCAATACGTTTTTATACCGTTGAAACGAATCTAAGTCTCGTAAAATTAACAATAAACCTGATTTATGTCGAACGTAAAAATTTAATTTCACGAATTTTATTGCCCTTTGCTTAGGTAAACGTTCTCTCCTTTGTCCATTTATAGAGGTGGTAGCGGGAGTATTTTACTCGTCGATTTGATGACCGTTCCCTTTGAACTCTCGTCCGTAATAGCTTTTTTCCATTGAAAAAAATTGAACTTTATTTAGCCCACCGAGCCGGGAATGCGATTCAAAAAAAAACAACTATTCAAACGAGATATGTGTATTCTCAATTTTAAAAATACATTTAAATCTATAATTGCATTACAAAGTGTGTTACGATACTTGTTGTTGGTTCATTCAAATTACTTGGATCGATAGTGCTTGAAAGCGAAAACAGTGAGAGAGATATTTTCGTAAGAGGGTGGTGAGGAAATAATTCGCCGAAAGTGGCGGAAGCACTCGAACTGCAAAACTAATAATTCAAACAAAGCCCGGGAGAAGCTCAACTGGTTGCAAATACGGTTCACGACCGTCATAAATCAATACTAATTTCGCTTGAAAATAAACTGAATTTCGAAGTGGGCCCTCTGCCGTCGAGCTTGGAGCTATTTTATTGGCCGCTATCGTCGGATCTTTATGCAAAGCAGTTTCCTATAATGACGTCGGCGTCGTGACTTTTATATTATTTACGGGTTCCGCAGCACTCCGCGTCGCTAAACGGTGATTTTACGATTCATTACTTTCTCCGGAATTGATAAGTTGCCGTCGATACGTTTTTCTTCCTCCTTTATCACGGATATTCCGCAATTTTTTATTCATGTCTCACTGCCTATTTGGGGTTGTATCACTTGTCTTTAAGTCATGTTGTCGCTTGAAGTAACTTTATCTATATTTCATCCATTCACGTGACTGACATGTATGTAGAAACTATAACATAGGGTATACTACCACTTAAGTAATAAACATCCTAATCCCGTCTAATCTCAAAGGTGGTGTAATAACGGAGAGAAAGTCCTTAAGCAACCCGGAAGCCAATATTCCCTCCTGCTGATAAACTCCGACGAGAACGGAAAATTATTATTAGCGCACTTCCGCCCATCGAGCAAATCTCTCAGATAACCGCAGATTTATCGTTTAGTAATTTGTCATTACTTCTAAAATTCCCCATTTCCCAATATTTCGTATGAAGTCGCCTAAAATCCGTTATGCTCATTTATCAAACCCTATTAGATTCTCATATAAAAGTCGAATTCATTTAATTAGTAGTAGCTTTGTTATATCTACAAATATCTACGTTTTCATATACCATAGTGGTGGAGGTAGAACATAATAAATTCTAAAGTTGTTTCTTCCATTGTGTGTTTAAGTGCCCCCCGTCAATTGAATAAAAACCAAATCTAGGGATTTCCTCTTTATACTTTATTATATTTTAATTGTGACTGTTACGAATAGAGGTACAATCGTACAATGAGAACCGACAGTGACAAAGGAAACGCCGACCAGCGTCTCTTTCATTTTTTTGAAGCTATTAAACGGAAGCTGATGAATTGTTAGATGCAACTCGGATCCCTTCTAAATTGTACGTATACTGACCCCGCATTTACTCCTATTTTTACTCATAGAAAGCCATTATTCTATTACTCGCCAATAATAAAATTATTAATAAATTTAAATTTTATTTAACTGGATAAATGTGGGGGCGTTTTCCACGCCAATTGCTTCTTGATGTCGTATCCATTTCTTCTCCGCTCCTTATTCGCTCACGGAGCATCGCCTCATTTATCCTGTTATTTATAGCGGTCACATTTTCTATAATTAGGCCGTCTCGGCAGCACAATGCCGTTTAAGAGGACAATGGGATTAGAGAAGGTATGATATGCCCTCTTGACGAGTGCACAATTGCCCGGTTGATATTTGTAACACAAGTCTTTGGGCGCTAAGTGGCCCACAATGCGCATCCCATTCATTCAGTATGGTGTGTGTATTCGTCGTTCCCTCCGTAGTCGTTGCCGTGTGCGCGCGCGATCACAATCGCATTCATGATGTTGCGTTCAAATTGACCGCTTTGCCGACGTTATTTTCATATACGAACAGGCCGGACAATAGACGCCGAACACAGCGAACCGCAAAAACTATTGTGCCCTACTTGTTAACCGTCTATGGGCACGTTGTTGTCGCTGTTCTGTAAATACACCAGCAAACATCGATAAAAAATATACCCACGTTATTATACAAATTTGTAATATAACAAATTAATTAATAGTAGAAGATAAATACAAACATAGAATATTTTATAATCCTTTGAATATTGTTGTTAAACTAATGACTATAGCAAACCATCAAAAAACTTTCCTAGATACTCGTTAGCGTGATCAAAGGGTAATTAGTATAAAATGCAGATGGCTGATGTCCGCATCAGGTCCTCAACGGCAGACTTCGCGACAGCAATAACTACAAATGGCTCGTTGCAGTGAGTAGCATCGCTACAATGCTTTCACTGGCGGGGTAGAGTTTCGAGTGCGTTCCATTTGAGCTTTTCTATTAGCCCTTTACTACCTACCACTTGACGTGCAGAGCGGCACATCCCTTCAGCACTAGGTATCTGCGAACCTTGGCCTTTTTCGTAAACCTTTTAAATTATTTATAACTTAGTCTGCAACGATAGAATTTTATTTAATCGTCACAGCTTCTTTCTTCGGGAGCACAGACTTTTATAGAAGATGAAAAATGTATGAAGCGTCTAATCGGTTTTCCGCTTCATACCTCAAGTGAACCAAACATTGTCATCAGCTAATGGTAGTTTCACCGAAAGCATCAAACAAATGCCCCTTTAAACACCATCCCTGTGCTTTAGTGTATATCTAATTGCCATTTTTACTACGTAAAGCAACAAGCATCGCCCGATAAATTGCTGCATAAAAACAAATCAAAAATGGAAACGTTGCGGGAAAGAAGACACACTCGACTGAAATAATGAATCGTTAATCCCTCTCTCGGGAGAGCGGCTCTCGAAATGGACGCTTGATGATCTAAATTATGCAATTTTCAATATTGGCCACCCACTTGGCCACGTGCCCGCCCCTGCACGTGTGTTTGACTCATTGCGGGCCGCAAATTCTACGCTCTCCGAGATGGGGGACCCTATTCCTGGTGTGCTTCTTAATCCCTGCTTGCCGCAAAGCTTAAATTGAGCAAGCTTTGGATTAAGCATATTGAATTTTATGCGTGCTCGAAATATTTTTAGTATTTATTAAAAATTATTATTAAAAGGCATTTTTATTTCTTAGCATTAAACAAGAAACAAAAAGATGATTAAACATCTTACAATTTTTGATTGATCACTATTTGGTGGAATTTTAGGTAATTGGAAAGCAGATCGATGGATGCGAAAGAAACGCGTACAGGGCGTATAAATTGGGCCGTCGGGACGCGTTCATAAGGTCGGGTCGCGCCCATTCAGCGTCCGTAATGAATCAGGGACTCATTTGCAACTCTCAGCTCCTTTCTTTTGCCGGCAAGTCATCAACTAATTTCTCTCAAACTCCTGAGCTTTCGCAGGATTATTACTCGGCGAGTCGCGCGCCCTCCCGGACTCCGCGGCGTCTCCAGGCAACCGGCGGTCGCCTCCGACACCGGTCGTCATGGCAACGGGCGTCGTCGCCGTCGCCGCCACCACAGCAGCCTGCGTCCGAACGTGTGACGACGACTCCGGGTGAGTCCGGGACTTCAACAAAATGTTAGCGGTGGCGCTGCTACTGCTTCTCTTGCTGTTTGGAGGGAACTTTGCTCTCCGGCCTTGCTAATGTAGGTTATTTTCTGCTACGAGGCCTTATTGAGATTTTGCTCTTAAGACCATTGTCGACCGTTTTTACACGTACTTTCCCTTTGAATTCCTTTTATCGACCTTGTCTGGGAGGCTGAACGTCTATTTCGTCTTATCCGATACGCCGTTTACGCACTTTTACGGTTCATTTGATGTTCAATCCGAAATGAGTCTGTATTTCTTTTATTTTGAGTTATTTGTTGAGATCTTGAACTTTCTATGGAATTAATAACATAGTACATACTAATTAAGCTTAAAACTTGTATTTCCATAGGAAATACGAAAGTTTTGTATGTTTTCCTATGTTTTATATTTCTTATTTTTGCCATCAAAAGCACTAATACATTTTAAATCGATGTGGATATATTGCATTTTGCTTGTTCGTAAAATTTTTCTGTTTTAACACTTCTATATCCTTTTCCAAAGGATACTTTAAAAAATATTTTTGAGTTATAGTTATAACCACAGTAACAATTCTTAAGTCAAAGTGTGAACCATTTTCAGCCTTTCTTTCGTAAAGCCATAAATCTTGATTTAGACGAATGTTTCAACTTCTGGATTAAGTTAGACTTTTTTAAAATACATGGAAGTTTAAATTTAGAATAAATCTTCAGAGTACCTCGTGGACTGTTTAACTACTATTGAATTTTTTACTAATTTTTGTTCTTATTTATAATATTTTATCCCTCTTGAAAGTTGAATAGACATGTTTAAAATCGTCATTGTTTACAATGAAAATAAGGGTGTCAGAACGGGAGGGCCGTTTGGTGAAGTTATCAGCAATCTAGGCACAGACGCGAATTGACTGATATGGGTTCTAAATCTAAAATGTAAACTAGTTAAGTAGGGGGGTCGAACCCGATTCATTTGACGTTATCGCCATCTCCCCATGCGTGCTACCATATTTTAGAGAGTCCGTACTCGCGTCAACCCCTCGCATTGATTCACGGCTTAAAATTTCGCGGGCTGAAACAATTTGAATACCTTTTAAACTACGCCATTCTTCCCTCTTACCGTTCCCTTTTTTCTTTATTTTCTCCTCTTCGGGAGGTTCTTGCTTTTGATTATTGGACGGTAAAGTTGTTGTCCTTTACGGTCGGTCATTAAAATCCAAATCGCGGCAAACGATACAGACTCGTGGAGGCGGCAATGGAAAAAATAAAAACGGGCGAGAACCGACCTCCTCCCTTCATAAAGGAAAGGGCGCTCGGCGGAAACGCATCGTAATGTCGGTGCAAGGACTTCTGTACGGGATTGTTAAAAAGATAGCGGGCTGTGAGTGGCAGGAGTTACTATGGCAACGCAGGACTCGGACTTCCTCAAAGATGCCGACAAGGCATCGTTTCCAAGGCTTCGAGATCCTTGCGATTCGAAGCCTTGGAACCCCGTTATATTATAAGCGGTTACTATGCAAAATGGAGAACAGTTGCTTATAAAGCATCATTAAAGGGTTTTTACATTCGTTTAGGTTTCCAAATTGAACACTCACAAAAACAGGTACAAAAAGTTTTAGATAAATAACGAGCGTACAAGTTAAAGCTAACTCTATACTATTTGGTGTAGAGTTTCTAACTCGGATAATGGCATGGCGCGATCCACATCAAAATCCTTCCTGAGGGCGGACGTCGAGACGCCAACGTCATCTGGATTTCTTGATGGCAGCGGATGCATTAGACGGACTTCCGGCATAAGAGCGGCGGCCGATCGACTGTAACAGCTAGGCAATGCATGCCACTCATGCATATACATACGCTGACTTCCGGATGTGATGTCATGCGTGATAGGGAGGCGCATCCGAGTGGAAGAGGGATTGTGGGGACGCCGATATGCCTGTCATACGATTATGACTTATATGACGAGGAGGCTGTTCGCGACGCTTCGTAAGTAAATACTCTCGCCTCCAATTCTATGCTCTACAATATATCGATTAGCTCGGATATTCAATGTACGTTGTTGCTCTCGACCTTTGGATATGGATACGGTCTGTCTGTTAACCCGACAACGCGGATCGCATGTTAATTGGCAGACAATGCTAAGTGAGAACTCGAGTACACCGGAAGTAAGCTCATATAGATTCAGTATACAGTGACGTTATCTCGAAGTAATTATTGTTTTATAACGTACACATTTTGAATATGTTTTATTCGAAGAATGTGAAAAAGTACCGAGTAGAACGTATTGATCTTAAAAACACTTTGTATACAGATCTTCCCACATTCGGTAGAATAACCGCAATATCCGTTACTTTTGCGCCATCTCACGCAGTCTTTCAGAGCCGTTCACTTTTCCTGTCTGACCCTACGGCAATAAGGAAGTATCTTCTCTCCCCGTGCAATAAAAAACCTCTGCATGACAGTGAGAAGGGCAGTGGTCGTGTAATTTCACTTCCGAAAGTCGTAATGTCCACCATTCCTCCGATTGCGGACACTTTTATCACCCGGTAGCGTCCACGAACATCGTTCTCTCACCCCCTTGAATATATCAAAAAAACCGAAAGAAAAAAAAAGGCGGATCTCCACCCCCAAGGCCATTATATTAATTACCTCGACTTCTCTCTTTCGGCCAAATGAATTGCACGCAAAATTACATGGCGGGCGAGTGTGCATGGGGCATCTGCAGTTTCTTTAAAAGTAGGCCCCCGGTGGGCGTGAGCGCACACGTCCCGTCATTCAGCATTCAGAGATCAATCAGCGCGAAGACCCATTTGGGTCGAAAAGAGAGCGAAACCAAATCAGTGCAATCACGGTCCTCCCCCGAGTCTCTGCGCGTATGATTTGCCCTCGGTATTTTTTACACTGGCGTGCCTTATCTCGCGCTGTCTTAATTAAAGCCTTTGTGAAGGTTCGAGCTGTCATTACTCGATTCCGGGCCACGGAATCCGGACCTTCACCCTCCAACAGGCGAGTGACTTTGCTCGATTAACGCTATATGTATGCTTTGATTTCATATTGAGCGACAAGCCATAGGAAAATTTATTACAATAATATTATGATATTTATTTCATAGTTTATAAACTTAAGAATTTATACAAGGTGTCAGACAGAAAACGCCAAAGGCCATATCCCGGTTATTTCTGTTCGGATTTTCATGAGTCAAGGATTTTCGGTCATTTAAATTTTTTCAGTGTCACATTCGATTTCAATCGACTATGACTTCTCTTTTTCAAATTGTAATGCATACTTTTCTCCGCGCTATTTCAAATTTTTTTTCTTTCTGAATCCAACGATGTAGAACACATCGTTCAACGGCGGCAATAGTGGCACATCTCAAAAATCGTAAATATTCTAGTAACTGTTGTATTAAAATCTGACATCTTATACCTTTTGTATCTGCAAGATCGCCACAAAGTTAGTTCATCTCAAATCGAATAAATGACGGATGTGACACTACAACCTTATTTCAATTGGGACTTATATGTAGCTGCAATAGTGACACAAATTTAATACGACGGTAGCGTTGCTGTTTATCGATTTCTTTTATTAATCCGACTTCCAAAAATTACACTAGTCATTATGGTTCTTTTCATTTTTGTCTATATTCCAGTGCATGGATATCGCATTTCAAAATACTGCAATTTTTAAACGCCATTTTCTCCTTTATTACAATTTTTGAGATGTGCCACTATTGCCGCCATTGAGCGACATGTACTTTTAATAAGTATTTACTGCAAAAAATAAAATATTTCTCTTAAGCAGTGTAACGTCCTTTCGGCGAAAGATGTCTCATGCGTCATTAGTTGTCGTCGTTTTCTCGACATGTGTCAAATAATTTTTTCTTAATTTAATTCAGGGTGGGCGAACTCAATGTAAAATATTTGAAATCGATTTTTAGTACGTAAACCGAAACACCTTTAGCGCTGATGTATATTTTTTTTAGTGAAGTCCCTAGATTTATAAATCTAGGGATATTCATTTTAAACAAATACGAAAATACAACAACGTTTCTATGATAACACGTTCAAAACATATTTTAACTTCATGTAAGAGCATTCGGAGTTATTGTAATTGATTTTTGATCATTTCGAGCTTAAACGTGAAACATAACGTTTACAGTGACTACAATTGTGTTCCGTAGTATTCTTTTTACTTCTATTACCGGTAAGTGTTGACTAACTTTAACATTTTTACAACCTATCGTTACATTATGTTTCCTTTTCAGATATATATAGCGTGTACGGTTTCTATTTGTAATGATAAGGAGTCCTCCCGCTATCGATTCCCGAATTGCAGTAAGGATCCGGAGAGATTTAATAAGTGGATTTGGGCTAAGTGGATACGTGTTAAAAAAATATGACATGTGATGATGTTTTTGCTAACACATTTAGGTTTACGGGAGGTACTGTAACATACTTTTATATAAATAAAGTCCTTACGGGGAATAAAAGGTTCTAATTTGTAAACTAGTATTATTATTAGTGTAGTAGGTATATTCGTTTAGTTTAATAAATTACGCATTCTTGTATTATCTTCATAAATGAAAATAAAAAAGATTAATCTATATTAAAAAATGTTTTTTCTTTCATCATTGCCACTTATTTTTCGTACACAATAAGTGAGTCACTTATGGCTCACTTATTGTAGTACGAATAAAGAAATAAAATTAAATAAAAAAATATTTTATTTCAAATTTCGCGGTTTTTTTGAATAGTTGCACATCACCGCTGTGAGTTTTCGGCTTACGTACTAAATTTGACGCATTTCAAAAATTTAGTGGGAGTTCACCTTCTATATCTTTCTTTTTCTATGATTTAATTGTACATGTCTGAGAGAGACGAAAACTTAAAATACTAGTCTAGGATAACATAGCTACTTAATGACGCATGAGACATCTTTCGCCGAAAGGAGTATACTTCGTTTTTATTGAATATCCTTTCAAAACATTTTTGTCGAGCTTTTTACACGCGACTTTTTATAAATAAAGGACAAGTCCGACCTGAACATTGCGTTTCGAATCCTATATTGGAACCGTGTGTGCAACCGTGCTTTTTAATGCCTTAAAAAGCTTTAATTATCGTATTTTAATCAAAAATTTGTAATATCAAATCAATCGTCACTTTTCATCGGAGATTTACGGTTTGCGCCGGTTTTACTTTTAACATTTTTCCCTAAAAATTCTTGAAATCGGTAAGTATCAATAAGAAATAGTTTACAATCGACAATTCCACATAATATATCCACAATCGAAATAGTTTACAATTTTCTTAGATTTTCCATATGAAGCGTGTAAATGCAAAAGCAGACATTCGAGATTTTCTTCAAAAATAAGTTAGACCCGGATCTCTATTGTAAATTTAGCAAGAAATCAATTTTTGTGGTCCCCAGCAGCGTAACAATACATTCAAGCAAGTTATTGCAATAATAAATTCAGCTTTAAATACAAAAACAGACATTTGCGCCAAGTGGTTAGGTGCAAAAGCAGACGTTTGTGTTTGAACCTATCCAGGTCTGGCATTACCTCACGTGATAGCCTTGACATTGAAGTACCTGTTAGTTTTGCTCGCTTCTGCACGATTAGTTTAAACGAGAGCGTGGAAACGAATGTATTACGGAGTTTTGATTACCTTCAACAACATTACCATTGAACCAAGTCCTTGTGGGAAAGGGCGAAAGAGAATAGTAAGCAAGCAAGATTGGAAGCGTGAAAAAGCCAAGACAAAGAAGCAGAGGTTTAAGGCAGAAGCCTTAAACCTAACAAGATAAGAAGCATTTCCTCTTTGCTAGCCGAACACTATGGTGCAGAATGGGAAAACGATGAACGTTTGGAGTTCTTCAAAAACGCCTTTCAAGACAATCCAGCCAACACTTCGAAAACTTAGGTGGATGTGAATGACACACTAGCGTTTTCTGATAATGAATCTGATACTGACTTACGAATTTAAATTTGTACCTAAGAAACTAATTTTGTACTTTTTTCAATAAAATCAGCTTCTTTAAAATCTCTTTTTATCGCAATTCCAAATTTTATTAGTGCAGGCACTGCTAGTCTTTTTATAGAAACGCCAAATCCAGAACTTTGCAGTTCACGAAACAGAGATTTCCAAGCCTTAGATGCAAAACAAGACATTCTCATTTTTTAAATCAAAATAACTTTTTTACTATAAGCCTGAGTTGCGCTTTAAAGCACATAAAGACGCGTCAATGTATTATCTACTTTTGGTTAAAATATCAAGTCGATTGAGTGACTTAAACGACAATGAGGGTTTTTTCGTGTTTTACTCAAAACTATTCGAATGTCAAATGTCTGGTTTTGCATTTATACGCTTCATATATTTTCTATTACTTTCCCTAAGAATGGTCTAGAGGAAAGGGAAGTATTTAATTTTTATTTTCTGTGGTAAATAATTTAGAAAAGTTGATGTACTCTATATCTTTGGATTCGGAAAAGGGGCTTGTAAATGGGGGAAAAAATATGCATGACAATTTGGAAAATAAAAGGCGTAGTCGGTTAAAATCAAATGTCTCCCTAGAAAGAAGTAAAGTGAACTCCATAGTGTAGTATTCCTTAAAACATTTTATTTGGTGCTTGACTCATGAAGATCCGAAAAGAACTAACCAAGATATGGCCTTGGGCGTTCTCTATCTGACACCTCGTATATAGCCAAAATAGGTACTAGCCGAGAGATATGATTGTTACACGACTAACTGGTTGATAGCTGCACAGTAGTTAAAAAATGCATTTGAGCATTTTGGAGATATAATTAGCCACATTCACTGTTAACTTGATTTAAGCATTCGCCTTAATCTACAATTATTTTTTGGTATAAGAAATAGTGCCTACTTATTAATTTCTCATTGATACGGTCTATCCCTTCTAAATTTTAATCTTACCTTGCGTTTTCTTGTTGATAGACTGTGGTTATAAACATATTCAGAAAGGTATACATAAAGCTAGTTTGACCGGCGTTCGATAATTTCCGAAGGCAATAAAACCATCACGGGGGACGTCGTCGACTGCCGCGGTATCTCTTCACGGTTTAACGTGCATCCGCCATGTCGAATGGAGCATGTCATGCCGCCGCCGCGCAGGGACGTAGCAAGTCCAAAACCCGGCTTAAAAAGCAAACCCGACAGCTCACTGCATCGAATCATCAATCACTCGGGTTTTCCGCTGCTCCCTCCTATCCTGATTCGTTCGCATAATAAGTAATTAAGGCTACACATGACCATCACAACACATGACATTATTTTATATATCCCCCCTTTTTTTCTAATTTGTAAAAATCAAATAGGTATGTCTAACAAATATGAACATCACATACTGTGGGTTAGGTATAGGTTAGGTTAGAATGTAAAATCTTTACGAAATCTCTCAGAAAAAGCTTAGGAGGAAGAGGAAAAAGGTTAATCTCAGCTGAGGTGGCGGCAGTTTTGTCTTGTGCGTGCCTGCAGGATTCGACGCGGAGAGTGTGATTGATGAGGGGATTATTGAATTACGCGCCGCGAACGGAAGTAGCCGCCTTTTGTCTTGGGAGTGTCGGCCAGGTCTCTCCTCATTCGTTGGGGTTCCCCCCTCAACGTGGAAAGATGGAACGCGAACGTGAGGAGACTTCTTTACGCGCCTCCTCACCATTCCCTCTCTCGTTCATGCCTCCGACGTATCAGACTCTAGCTAAGTAAGTACGAGTTAAACCAAAGAATAAACCGGGAAATCCAAACAGTTTTTACTTATTAGTCGTTTATCTCATAGGGTAAAGACATTAATCGCATGGCGAACATTTAACGAGTTTATAGTATTTTCAAGAAAGTATTAAATTTATGAAACACCACTATGCCTATTAACATGTTTACAAGAAGTTTTCGAAAACTTCAATTCTATTTAATTTATGAAGGGTATAAATTTCTTCTCCTTTTAATCGTAAACAACATTCTAAATAGAGGATTCAAAACGCATCAAAGCTCTTAGCTGATGAAAACCACTTTTTCACACAAAACCCAATTTTCCTTCCGGTTTGGATAACAAAAAAGGTGAACGCGCCCGGTGCGGCGTGGCGGCTGCATTAGCGCACACGGCGTAAGCAAAACATTAATTCCGCCTAACAAAATAGCCAAAGGGTTAAAAATTATAATAAATCATAAGCGTTACTTTCCAAAAAGCAGGGCGCGAGAAGTGTAACCGATACAAAGCGCCGGCGCGCTGACAGGTAAGAGAAGACAAATGATGGGCCTCGCTGGCCGCGCAGCTACTCCTGGTGATGTGAAAAGAGGAAGATGATAAATTACGCCCGTTCGTCGATCTACCTACCGGACATCGCTGCCGCCGCTTTGCTTTGCTTCACGACGCCCAGCAATTACCAACCCCACTGTATTTACTTTGACGCGTTATCTATAATCTGACAAAAAATTCATACGAAGGGTAAATCTTAAGTTATGTGTAATAAAAAGAATACCGAACTAACGTATGTAGTGGAGAAATGCTATCAAAAGAACTCAACTTACTAGTATCGTAAGTGGAGGATATTTAAACAAATCAGTGATCCTACCGACCACCAATGCAATGAATTAGACAATTTATTTAGGGTCAACTGTCTTTTGTCCGCCTGGGAACCATCATCTGCTGCCGGAAGCCCAAGATAAACCCCGTTTCTTCGCCGTAACGCTTGTTTCTAAACGAACAAATCCTGCCTCCGGGTAATCGGCCGTTTCAAAAGCGCCTCATTTTTCAATTTTTGCAACAGGAGTTGTTGCAGCGCGGCGTCATCTAGACATAACGGTGCGGCTTCGAGCGAAAGGACCGTCCTGTAGGTGGGAAAATGGCGTTTACCTAATTAGCTGGGCGCATCAAGTCACGATGCGCAACAACTCCACGAATCACCGTTGTACCGTCACGCGATTTTAAAGCTTACGGAGACATTTCGTAAGGTTGGCGAGTAGTTAGTTGCTGCAGTGGCGCAAGATTAACCTAATAAACTTCTATCCGAGCCGGATTAACACGGAACGTGGTGACAGCGTATCATTAATGGAGGTTTCGAAACTTAAATGTCATTATTTTAAATTTAATCTTGGCGGCGAAGACACTATTAGCCAGATGAAACAGGAAAATGGTAAATGAAAGCTCATCACTTGTGTGTTAACGTTCTTACTACTTGGTATATTTCTATAAAAACTTTATTAATTAGAAAAGTGCACGAATTTTTTAAATCTGAATTTACAAAGTCAAATATAATTTGTACAAATTAACGATATTAACCTGTCTTAAAGATATTAACCCGATTTTGTAAAGCTCACATTAGTTAACATTTGATTATTTACCATGGTTACACCTTTTTCAGCCATACTCCTACTCTTTATAGTTATTTTCCGCATACGGCATACTAATCGGCCTTGCATAGCAAAATATACTAAAAAAAATATAGCATTATTTTGAGTTCGAATCCCAGTGCAGTAATGAGACATTTTTTGATAGAGCTTTTACCTCTAATGCGTTAAAAGAGAAAAAAGATCATCATTGCACTGGAATTCCAACCCAGATCTCATAGGACGATAAAAGCTCTATGTTATTTGTATATTTCGTAATATTTTATTTATCAAATTACTTGATTCTAATATATGCTTTAAATAAATTCTAAAAAAAAATATGCTTTTTTTCTTAATAAAATTTTAATTTTAAATATCTGAAGAAGGGTTTCATATATTAATTTAGTTCTTGCTTTATTTCAAAGCTTTGACGATGTTATTTATTTATTAAGCAGTTTTTTTCAGAAGCAAGGAGTTGTTTAAATACCATCGCGCCTTTGTTTACACTATCAAAACTTTGATCGCACCAATTTTGCACATAGTCTAATTTACAACTGTATACCGACAATAACTTGAAGAACGATTTCCTTATGAGACAAAGTCATTCGATTTAATGGTCTTAAGTGAATATAAGTTCAAACTTCACACTGTGATATAGCCTACGCATATCAATGATGTCATACATTATGACAAAAGAAGAATTAAAGCTTGCTTTTTAAGACTAATATGTAATTTAATAGATTTACAACTTTAAACCTTAAAAATCCTTTGTCCAGACATTGTGGACATTATATTGGTCCTTCCCAAGTCCTATGTCCACACGTTGTGGACAAAACATATACGTAAAACAAATTTAATGTTTGTTGTACTGGAACTCAGCTAATGTCATATGTTAAAATGAAAGAGACTTTTAAGGGTTAATGGCCAATCCAACATAACACTTGCATAAATAGAAATGGTTACAGGTAAAACTATGAACTTTTTGCTCACCTTAACTATGACACTGAGAATAATAAGAATAGAACACACACTCTTCCACGATCAAAATTCAGCTATAATTGTACAAGATTAGCATTCCAAGATTAATTAAATACGTGTATTGAAATAAAAGCAAGTGGTTGAGCTTCTACTGAGGAGATTTTCTGTTTAGTAAAATGACAAACGTACGTTACCATGATAACTAGGTAGTATTTAGTTATGAACAGCTCCATTCTTCAGGTGAATAATTATAAAATAAAATTTAGTATACTGAAGATAATTATTTATTTTTCGCACTTGACAACCCGGGTTTCGATCTTGCAATCGTCTTGAGGTCATTGCGTCATAGAAGAACAAAGTTGAAGATTAGAACCATACATGAAAATCGTTGAATACAATTGAACTTGAAAAATCTTTTTTAAAGTTATCCGCATTTAATGTAATATCCGCACGTTGTAAATATGTTAAATATAAAACGTAAACATCCAAAGTTTAAAAAATGACTAGGATTTAACTCGACCGATTTCCAATTCCATTCCGACGCAATGACCTGAAGACGATCGCAAGATCGAAACCCGGGTTGTCAAGTGCGAAAAATAAATAATTATCTTCAGTATACTAAATTTTATTTTATAGGTAGTATTTAGTGTTGTTATCCACTTGCCATGATCAAACTTTTGAACATGTGTGCTTAGTTTTTTGGAATGGAAAAGTAACGTCTACTGTTCACAATTATACCATACGTGCGATACATCATTGGAAACCTAAAAATATTCTTCCTTCGATAATAAAGTATGTATGGTTCGTACTTAACCCTCCGGTGGGCGCGCCCATCGGACTTACACGAATAGGCGCGTTGCGGCTTTTACACCGCAATAGAATATTTAGTGGTTTCACAGTTAACTTAGTAATATTTTTGGAAAAAGATGCGGCTAACTGCCGCATACGCGCCCACCAGAGGGTTAAACACAATGCATCTTTGTGTTGTATCTTAAAAATCATAAGTATGTTTAACATTTTTCAACTCTAGTACTTTCTACTCAAAAAGATGCCTCAAGAACGTAAAAGCTTCTTTTCTTTAACTTCAAAGATAATTGAAATACCCAAAATTTTTTGAAACATCCAAAATTTGACTTTTTGGCTATAACTCAAAAACAAACAAGATAGAGGGTTGGCGTTTACGCCATTGACTTATTCTCAACAAAAGGCACCGAGACGTAATATCTACTTTTTTTGTAACCTCTTATAGTTTCTGAGATAGCCTATAATAACACCCGAATTTACCCACTCTGTCCCCAAAGAAAAAAGTTGTCGTGCTTCGACAATTAGCTTGCAATAGAAGATAATCTCTCAATGTTTTTTTTTGCATTTGCAAGTATGTATAAGTATCTAATGAAAATAACTGATGAAAAATTAATCTTTGAACTAGAAAGTGTTCATAATTTTTCACTTTGGAGTTCAAACGCTTGAAATTTAAAAATGGTAATAAACACTGGCTACGTTGACTGTGGTGCTGACTATGCATTATGCATGAATATATGAGGTGTTTTCAGTTTTGTCGAAGAACCATTTTTCTAATTTTAAAAATTTCAAATTTTTTTCTTGTAAAAGGTAAAACACGTTTCCATTCGCGATTAGCAAAGCATGTTACGATCGCTTGGCAAATCGATCTTACCGTCACGAAACAATGCGGATATGTTCCGCTACACGACTCCGGCAATTAGGTCGATCGCTAATGACCAGCGGGCGGGTACAGTGACAAGCGTTAATTTCGATTTTTCAAAGTTGCCGTACATAATTTATGGCGTGAGGCTGAATACGTACGGGCACCGTCTTCGAAATCTGACTGCAATATACGTCATGCTGACGACCGGCGTGCCCTGGTAATTAATTATTAGGTTTCAATCCGCCGCCATGACTGGACAGTTTGCCCGTTGCCCGGGCAACGGGCACCGCGCAGCTACACCTACCGGCTTACCTGACGTACTAACTCCCATGGACCCGTTATTAACGTGTCTCGGGATGGATATGACGAATGATGGACCATAAGAAACGTTCGCTGCCATTGTAATTATGGAAGGGAACGTGTCGGTCGATGCGGAATATCGAAAAGATGAAAAAAATATTAAAAAAACAAGTCCCTGGAAATGGATTTCAAGACGGATTCCACGGATAGATCTTGGAATCTGCCGCGTAAAACCGCCGAAAGCGTACGATCTAAGTGCCAGCAGGTTTCACAGTAGTGGTCGGCAGGATGCGGGAATGGTTTATTCATGTTTCGAACGGTCAGGGCCATCTAGGATGGATCCTCGCGGGTCTAATGGGTTTCTGATTGCCAACCAGCGGGGCGCACTGTTAATGTTCCAATAATACCAGCAAATACCCTACGTACCATCTAACGGGTTAGTTTAAGGAAGAAATTTACTTTGAAGATAATACTCAACTTTATTTATAATTAACGTCTGGTACATATATTATTACAACAAACGTTCACTGCACTTATCGCAATTCTTTAAGGAATATGATTTGAGAAAGATGAAACTTTTTCAAATGTATTCAACATCGATAGAAATAACTATCTAATAAAAAAAAATGAAGCTACATATTATCACCCATAGAAAATATAATATACATAGAAGGTCAACTCTCACTAGATCAGTGAAATCGGCTTGCGCGTTCCTATGCCGACACACTGATGGCGCTAATATGGTTTTTTTTGAAAGCGCCCCCTACCGAAATAACCAAAACTACTTCTGAACCCGCGAAATTCGAAATGAAATTCTTTTTTTTTAATTTATACTTTATTTCACCTATACAACAATAAGTGACTATAGCACACTTATTATTGTACGGAAAATAGTAATGCCAAAAAACAGTTTTAAAATACGTTAAAATATTTTTTAATTTTCATTTACGTAATTAATACAAGTATAGATAATAATTTTTGGTAAAGTTATTCTTTATTCCTTTAATAAGATAGGGCGAATACTTGGTAATTTTTGGTAGATGTCTTTGCCCAATCAGGTAATTAATAGCCTCTTGGTTGTTGCCTTCTTGGTTGTTCTGAACTAAACAACCTAGTCAAGACGTAATCTTTATAAATTTTTTGTTAACAAAAGTAACCTATAAATACTTACATAATGCAGAATGAGAAAGCTTAGCGGAGTACTGGAGTTGAGAAGATTGGGGGGTTTCGGCTGAGCAGGACTGAATTGGTTCAGAGTTAATTTCTTTAGACTTCATCAACTTTAACAAACGTTGTAATGCCGAGATTCAAAATTTTTAAGTTAGTTACCTTACCGATTACAGGATTAATTAGAAAAATATTAGATTTTATTCTACATTTTTTGGCATTTGTGTTAAATTTTTTTTAATAAACAAGTAAATAGTAACGGTAAGCATGAAATGACGTAGATTTATTTGAACAAATCAAACTGTCATGGAAACATCTTCTATAAATTTCTGTAACCTTTCAAAATTAGCACATCAGCGCCAACAGTGTGTCGGCATAGGTACTTTTTTTTTGATTTCACTTCAGGGTGGGCGAACTCTATGTAAAATATTTGAAATTGATTTTTAGTACGTAAACCGAAACACCTTTAGCGCTGATGTATAATTTTTTAGTGAAGTCCCTAGATTTATAAATCTAGGGATATTCATTTTAAACAAATACGAAAATACAACAACGTTTCCATGACAACACGTTCAAAACATATTTTAACTTCATGTAAGAGCATTCGGAGTTATTATGATTGATTTTTGATCATTTCGAGCTTAAACGTGAAACATAACGTTTACAGTGACTACAATTGTGTTCCGTAGTATTTTTTTTACTTCTATTACCGGTAAGTGTTGATTAACTTTAACATTTTTACAATATTTCGTTACATTATGTTTCCTTTTCAAATATATATAGCGTGTACGGTTTCTATTTGTAATGATAAGGAGTCTTCCCGCTATCGATTCCCGAATTGCAGTAAGGATCCGGAGAGATTTAATAAGTGGATTTGGGCTAAGTGGATATTAGGTATATTTGTTTTGTTTAATAAATTACGCATTCTTGTATTAGCTTCATAAATGAAAATAAAAAAAGATTAATCTATTTTAAAAAATGTTTTTTCTTTTATCATTGCTACTTATTTTTCGTACACAATAAGTGAGTCACTTATGGCTCACTTATTGTAGTACGAATAAAGAAATAAAATTAAATAAAAAAATATTTTATTTCAAATTTCGCGGTTTTTTTGAATAGTTGCACATCAGCGCTGTGAGTTCTCGGTTTACGTACTAAATTTGACGCATTTCAAAAATCTAGTGGGAGTTCACCTTCTATATCTTTCTTTTTCTATGTTTCACTTTTTCCCGCTGAGTTGAACTACCCTGTTATCACCCTAGAAATATGTCTAACGGATGTCAATTTAAATTCGCGCTCAAGCGTGTTTTGAAATTTTGTTCGGTGAAGATGTAGAAATATATAGACACGTGAGAAAGGTATATACGAAAAAGACTGGATCCAACCCTCGATATATTTTACAATATAATTAGAAGTAAAAGCATAAATACCATAGGCACTACCTATTTGCTCTACTATTTCTAAATAAAGAAGTCGTTTGGAAAATAAAGCACACCCCAAGGTGGTTAATAAAGAATGGTGGTGATAGATAGGGTGGTTTACGGCTCGGAATATTTATATCGAACAGAGAGAATCTGCGTTGGAACCACTAGGTAAGGTCTACTATTAATTTCAGAGGGGGTGTAGGTAGAGGTGTACGAAAGTGTTATCTAATATTGCGTGCGTAATCAAAGCGAGATTAGCGAGGGTGTTTATTCAGGCTCGTCACTCCGTTATCTCGCTACATCTCCCTGGAGACAGGGAGTGTACAGACCTTGCTGTTCAGCGGCGAAGCGATGAGAAAAGTTTCATCCTTTCCGAAATGCCTCCTCTTTCGTCGGCAAAGGATATTGATATTACATTCAGATTGGGTGAATCGAGCAAAATCACGTCGACAGATTTTCCCTTCCGTCCGAATAGATGGTAGTTTTCCAGTCTCTTCCAAGTCTTTTGGAGGGTAAATCCTAATTTTTGGGTCATCGTCCTACGAGCTTTTACCAGACCGTATCGAATATCATAAGTCCTCAATTTCGTCGTCGTGCGGTAAGTACAAATGACGCGAAACCGAAACAGGAGCGGTCAAGTGACTTCAAATGGATTGTGACGTTCTCGGGTCAGTTCGCACCCTCTAAATGTCACGAGGTGCACGCGTCTTTAGTTTCGGGTTTCCGAATCTACACCGACCTAGCACATTTGTCTTCCCACTCACACTTATAATGACCGATCTGTCGGTTTGTTTGACTTTGCCATCAGGCGAGATCGATTTACACGACATGACCATAAAATAGGAAATCGGTCGTATTTATACTCTGGAGAGTGGAGATTTTGGCGTGTATTAATTGTTTCTACATTCATTCACAAATCCGTTTCATAATGTATTGATCTTCTAAACACAAAGAAATTATTAATTATACGCCCGAGGGGTGCTCACGATCTCTTCGACTTCAGGTGACTGAATTTCCACAGTAGCACCAGATGACGCACCCGATCGCGCTGCATTGAAGGCGATCGGCGGGCAGATCCAATAATGGCGATATTAAACGTCCCGCCGAGACGGGGTGAAGATTAAATACCGTGGGCTTAAGGTGTCCGTCGGAGGGGCGCGAAATTATTAATAGGTAACGGTGTGTGTTAACAGGGGCTGTATTGAAATTTCCAGCTGTGTAGGCAAAGGTGTCCTCTTTAGTTTGAAGTACAACTTGAATTTAATTAATAAAAATATTAAAAACAGCTAATAAAAGAAATTATTGAATAAGACAGAAAGTTTTACAAAGAATAACAAAATAAAAAGTTGAGTACTACTTCATCAACTTCTGGAAAAAAATCTAAAATGCAAGTCACAGAAGGTTAATACTGAAGAAACATAATTAAAAGTAAGTACTTATTTGTTAGAGTAATAATAAAAATTATCTCCACGACATTTTCTACGTTTTCGGCATCTACAGGTCGCCTGGTGTTATTACAATAGGACCTCGTAAATAATCGAGGTAATGAATTGGACGGATCCGAGCAATGATAAACTGCTGGTTGCGCGATCTCATATCTCATCAAGCAAACGAGCTTCACATGCTCTCTCTCATATTAATCGAAACGATATCAGACGCATTGCGTGAGCTCCGCTTCCTTTATTGTACGAATTGCCACTTTCGCTTTAATTCTACTACTTACATGGTCGTAGTTGATGCCTCTAATATTTATCAGACTTGTAATTAAGAGAACAAAAAAAGGAATTTTCGACATTTCTGTACATTATTTTATTGTAAAAATACATGATCGACATTGATAGTGTGTCAGCGTGTGTGTTTATTTTTTATGAAACACGGCAAATATAGAGGGGCGATTTTACCAGTCAAATCCGAATTCGAAAGTCCATTCATTTAATCGAATTTGTACCTCACAAATTTTTTGGAATTACCGAGAAAACCCCAGATTAATCCACTACCTGTTTAGTACCGCACAATGTATTTCGCGTTCATACTTTTTTTCTCTCTCTTTTTACCTTTTTTCTGTTTTAATTCGCACCCGAACGGTGGTTTTCGATATTTCCAGAATATCAATAAATTCCTGGCAGAGAGACCAACAGGAAAGAGGAAATATAGGGAGGGTTTGGTTCACGGTCCTACCGCTACTATCAGTTTGGAGTCTACACTGCAGCAGTAGCAGTAACAGGACGTGGACGAGGCGATTGCGTGAACGCCGAGCGTCGAGCTTCGAGCTTTTGAGCGGCGCATTCAGATTGCACCGTCGGCGAACTAATGCGATTTGATTTGACACTAATCCCGTTATCGAATTTGCCACCCCACGCATCACTCTGAATTGAATTATATTAAATAGCATATGCCCGCGATCTAGCCTAGTTGGAATTCGTTTATCTCGGTGCCGAGCGTCCGCACCGACGCCACGCCACATCGCTTCGACGCCCGTTAATCACTTTGGTAATTATTTCAAATAATCCTTAATGAAAAACAGAACGTTAGGTATTTAATACTTTATCTACTCATTATGTTAATAATAAATAAATGCCAATTTCTTTATCATGACTTTCAATAATTGCTACAATCGTTTAAATCTTACAATTAGATATTCTCACCTAAGTAACGAGTTAATATTCACCCGCCTCATAACCCAAAAACAACTTCTCAGACAGATATAATACTTATATCATAATTTATATGTTACCTGCCATTTATTTGTTCTTAAACAAAATGCAGTCGGAAAGATTTTATATTACCGATTGGATTGGTTAGTTACGCAGAATTAAAAACTAAAAAAACTATTAATATCAAAGCAGTTTTTCCCACGATGGGTTAACGAATAGTAGACGACCCATTTTCGCCTAACGCCTGCTACGGTCGGAAAATAAATTTTAATCGCTCGATGGTGAATGGGGCTCATTTCCCAAACAGTCACCGGGCGAGAAATTGAAAGAAGTCCGCGGAAACATGTCACGACGGTGTTGGGTAATAACGTTAATGTCGGGGTAATAAGTGCGCGCTGGCGTCGGGGCGCCATGCGTCGTGGCCGCCTCCGTTTCCTGGGAAGGCAAGAAAACGCCGGCAGCGCCTGGTACCGGCATCTAGCGGACGGCTCGGTGGATATCAACCTCGTCACTGGCCTTTCATCAATCAGTGTCAGTGTCCGGCACCTGAAGCAACATGGCCGACCAACCTGCATCGCGTGTATTAGAACAGGACCAGAAGCACATATATAACTGTCCGCTTTTCGACGGAAATTGCACGACAGAAATTCCCGTGTACCAGTTTTGGATATATCCTTCCATATTAGTTTTGACATGATTGATGCAGACTTATCTTGGTAATCATTCTTAATGATTTCAACAAATTAACACAATATTTAAGAATAATGACTTTCTTAATACAGAAATACCACATTTTCTAACAATATAATAGTGTTTACTGCTGTCCTGAATTCGGCTCAGAAGTACATATCATTGTATTTATATTTTCATAGTAGTTAAGCCTGTGCTTATTCACGGTGTAGAATGCCAGGAGGCGTTATGAATTTAAAATTTTATATAATTCCCATTCAATCTGAAGTCACGTAATAAAGCTAAATAAAGCGTATTTGGTCTATATTTGTACAATTGCTTTATTGAACGACTTCAGACTTAGTGAAAACATAGCAAAAGTAGAAGTAGTTTAGTATGTATTAAATCTATGTATAGAATTTCAAAGTCATAGGATTTGTACTTTCCGAGGTATTTCGACCAGTCAAATTCGGTGAGACACCTTGTATACCTACTGGTATATTGAATCAAGAAATTGATATAATGAAAATGGATGAATATTTCTGCTCTTCTCCATATACAGTGGCTATAGTGTACTATAACCCGAAATGGAGCTGCACCATGAAGAGAAAGATGAAAGAGTACTCGGCAATGTTACGGAGAGCAGGTTTACTTTTTCATCTTTTTCTTCATGGTGTACCTCCATTTCGGGTTATAGTACCTATGATCTACTTAATCTCCAATAGCTTTAATAAGAAATAGTATTCAATAATAAATAATTTCTCCAAGAGCAAAACTGTCAAATGACCTTCTTGACAGCCTGCTTCTTTCTTTCTTTGTCTTTTTGAGAAAAATTAGTAAAACAAAAAGCATGAAGTAATAGTCGTTTTAAAGATTCTTGAAGTACAACTTTTTATATTTTACTACATATTAGCTGACATAACAGGTCTATTTGCAAAGCCCGTTTTTAATAGTTTCGGGTTTTTCAACCAATTTTGGATTATTTATAACTCATTTAAATGGAACAACTTAATTGCTTTGAAATAATCAGAAATCCTGTTTAAAGGTAGTATACCGTGTGCACGCAGGTGAGCTGCGGATACGTTTAACATAAGTGGAAAAAGGACGACAATAAGGCTTCCATTAGTTAACACAGGACAGATATACAACGTTATCTGGCCGATTGGAGTTGATATGTGCCTCTTTATCCAACTCATTAAAATCGTATGCAATTCGATGCCGTGTCCAACACATTGACGTGCCCTATTCGTAGTTCGAATGCGTGTGGACTGTATATCAAATATAAACACCAACGGAACCCACTAAAAGTGTCCGTTCAAGAGGGTTGTCCGCTTAAGAGAAATGCGAAGTAATTATATGAGCCTCGGTCGGTTCCATGAGAAACGGTCCGTCTAAGGGGGTGTCCGTTCGAGAGGGGTGTCCGCGAAGGGGAATTTCACTGTATACCGGGTGTCCCAACGGTCTGAAAAAGCTACATAACTTATTTATTAGTGGAGATATTGACCTTCTGCTTTCAACGGGTTATAGCTGTAATGGTACCACACATTTTTAAAATATTGCGACTTATATACGGGTGTCCCAAAAGTACAAAAAATACTAAAGTTACTATTTTTTAAATGGAACATACCCGATTTTATTTTATTTTTGAATTCTATGGTAAAATACGATTCACTTTTATAGAGGTCGTTTTTGTCTAAACTGCCAGCAAATTTGATTTATGGCACTTTTTTGTCAGAATTTCCAAATGCAGTGATTTGTTCAAAAATTCTTATTTTCAATATCCTTGCCTTGTTGTCAAAGCAATTAACTAAGTTTGATTGTTGAATGTTTATTGGATTTTTAAAATGTTTACTCAACGACCTGTTTAGTCGCATTTGTCTAATACGACTTTTTAAAAATGATAAATTGAAAATGTGGAGGACTTATTCATTTTTAAATGGTAACCCCTATTTGTTATTATATTTGTCAAAAGTTATTCTGACATGCTTATTTTACTTTATTGTGGATGGAAAGTTTGTCAGAATAATTTTTGATCACTACAATAATAAATCGGGGGTGCCATTTGACTCATCATGTTTAAAAATTCGTAGTAAGCAATTGCGACCAAGCAGGTTATTGAGTAAACATTTAAAAGATGCAGTAAACATTTAGCAGTCAAACAACGTCACCTACATTAAAGTTAAGACAAAAATTTGACAGAAAAGAATTTTTGGACAGACCATTGCATTTCGAAATTTTGGCAAATAAACTGTTATAAATCAAATTTCCTCACAGTTTAGAAAAAAACGACCTTTATAAAAGTGAATCGTATTTTACCATAGAATTCGAAAATAAAATAAAATCGGGTACGTTCCATTTAAAAAATAGTAACTTTAGTATTTTTTGTACTTTTGGGACACCCGTATATAAGTCGCAATATTTTAAAAATGTGTGGTACCATTACAGCTATAACCCAAAGAAAGCAGAAGATCAATATCTCCAATAATAAACAAGTTATGGAGCTTTTTCGGACCGTTGGGACACCCGGTATTTATTTGATAGAAGCAGGCAATGCATACCATTCTCTTCAGCATATGTTGAAGTTTAAACTGGAGAAACCATATTGGGCATATGACCATCCTCATTAGACCTACACACGAAGACTCGCCTTATGAGCAGTAGGTACTCCGCGATAACGAAAGCAGACCAAATCTACCCACCTCGATCGTATCACATGTAATCGTCAACACCTTATAACTTTTTTTTATCGAGGTACACTGAGCCATGAGTTTATCAATACAAATCCCGTGATATATTGGAACTCTAATTGGAATAAAAATTCGACGTGTCCTTAATGAAGCTGAAATGGGTAATTTGGATTAATTTGATGGACCAAGTCTTCGAGTTTAGTAGAGACTAGTATGGCTGGTAATCCCTAATATTGTTTCTCACATTTAAACTTCAACATCTCCCGTAACGAATACTATTCTTTGTTTACTTCTTTCAATTAAATTCAATTTATAGTAACTTCAAACTCAGCGCTCTTTTTGAAACAAGGGTGTTTATTATAGGGATACAGATGGAAGGTGTCAAATTTTTATAAAAGTTTTCGATGATTCATATTTCTTATAGTAATATTTATACTATGAAAACCATCGGAATGCAGTTATGGTCATCTCACCCCCTTTGAAAAGCCACGTGCTTTTTTTAAATTCCTAGCGGTGCCTATAAGATTGGGCCGCATTCCTAGTTGACATACGCCATGACTCAGCCATACCGTTTTGATAGAGACGCTCCGTGTTAAAGGGTGTAAATACCTATTAACTCCTTTGGCGCAGTCTCTACCACCGCAACCCAGCAACAGAAAAGGAAAAATCCCAATAATCGCTGAGCCCCCGATCGCCGCTCGACCGTGATTAGTGAGATCTTAAAACCAATTTTATGCATCTTAGCAATTTACGCGCTCTCAAGAAAGGTGTCACGGCCCGGAGATTAGCCCGCGTTCATTATGTAATGACCGGGGATTGCGGATGTGTGGAACTAATCGTTAATGGGCGCGACTCAAAACGACCCAACCGGGCACGAGAGCCGCTTTGATTAGTAATTATCGCGGGTAATTATTTTTTAATTGTTATCTTTTATCCGAACGGAAACTGGGTGTCCGAGATGTGATTTGGGGTCGTCAATGAGTGTGCTTGATTGGTGGTTGTGGTACCACCTACCACCTGTAGAATTTACAATAGGATTAAAAATTCATACTGTAATTTATTATAGATTGTAATAGAACATTTATATTCATGAACCAGTAATTCTATACTGTCTGCTAAGCACATATCAGGGCTGGTTAATATAACTACAACACAATGGGTAAAAATAACCTTGACTCATATGATATTATGTGCTTGTAAGAAAAAAAATGTAAATAAGAGCGAATACTTTCCATGCAGACTTAAATTGAATAAGTTAGCCGTCCCGCGGGTCGTCAAATTGGTTCTCACCGGCGGTTTAATAAGATAATTGAGATTGTCTTGAGGAACGCTTTAGTCGGACCAGTCGCTCGCGCATTTCATTAAATTTAATAGAATTTTTAATTGAATCTGCCCACTCCGCCTGCGAAAGTAATCCACTGTTCCCTTTTTGGTTCCAGATATAATTATTATTCTTACCATTACAACTACGTACACAAAACTAACGTCAATCAAAAATCTACTTCATATGCACTTAAATTAATTTTCAACTAGATAAAATTATTTAAAATTTCTTGATAGTAAATGTATCTCTGGTTCTTTTTTTACATACCTGTATAACTGTAAGCTGTAAATAATGATAGGCTTATACGAAAATGGTATCTCACATTAGCCTGATTGACAGTAGTCTATTTTTCCTTGGACCCATGTTCTCAGATCGACCAGGTCTTCTCATCTCAACGCAAACCAGACGGACAGACTTCATTAGGACCTATTCAAAAACGGTAACTCACGTGTGCATTAACGCGGTGACGCTTAGGTGTACTTTACTAATGACGCTTTTTCGGCGGCAACGTTCGGGGTTCAATCGGCTGCGTCGAAAATGCCACCGTCGCCGGTGGGCCGACCATAATTCAGCTCCCGTAACCACAAAACAAAGTATTTAATCATCGCGCGACTGGTAATTAGGTGACGCCTTTGTGTTCTCCACCTCTCCGACCGGCTTTGATGAATTGCCACAGTTTGATAAATATCAGACGCTGATTGCCGTAGTAAAACGCTGCGGTTGCTAAATCGTGTCCAGACGCGACCGTTTGCTTTCTCAAAGCCCCAGACGGGCTTTGTTTGGTGACATTAACGGTACCGATATTGCTATAATATGCAAAGGTTAATGAGATATTAAGGAAAAGATATGTATTTTGGTAGTAAATCAAAATGAGATTGAGTTAAGAAGATGGCGGAGTTAAATATTCGAAGAAAATTATAACTAACGTGTATTCAAGTTCAATGTCAGATATTTTTGGAGATTATTCTCTATTCAAACATAAATGATGTTTGTCACACACATTTTGTGTACTCCTTCCACTTTCCGATAAACTCCACTTTTACACATTATTGTTAAAAATTGGGACTTATAGCATTTACTATTACCTGTTTTAATCTACGAATACTAGCTTTATCAGAACCCAAATATTCGACTAAATTTTTCAACGATCCAACTCTGACAATGACTCAAAATGTGATTAATGATTTGCATCTTATTACGAGAGTAAAGAAAGAATAATAAGACCGACAACATGAACAATGATCAACAACAAATAAATAAAAATGCTCATACCTCATCATAATATACTTATGAACCCTAAATTTCGATAAACCATAATTAAGGTGCTGCTAACAATAGTACCAGTAACATCGGTTTTTTTGGATAGTACCTACAACTGCGATGAAAAATATGATAGTAATAGCAAATGACCATCATACTTCATAATGATAATTTTTCAATTCTAGGGCAACAGATTACAAATTCAAGGACCTCTGGCTGGAGGTTTTGTAAATTGTGTGGGAATTATAAAAGGGGGCGTTCTTATCCATACTCACCGTGTATACATACATACTTTTCTATAAATTAGGAAGATTAAATGATAATAAAATCAAATGTCATACCGCATATTCGGTAAATAGAGCTAATATCATTAAGTTTGATAATGTGTGAGAGTAACATACTTTTACATGTTTCTAATCGTTCAAGTTTTTAAATCTCTCGGACTTTTGTTCTTTGACGATGTGTTTTTAATTCGTGAATCTATAAGAAACAACCCATAAAAATTAGCTAGGTATCCGAAAGTGGCTTATACATATAACGGTAAACTGCAAATAACTTGATCAAATGTATATACAGATCTGGAAATTTTATTTGAGGGTATAAGAAAATAATGCGTGCAACAGAGAAGCATATAGGAAATATATTAGATAAACAAAGAGCGATATAACTGTTTAACCACGCCTTTTCCGACCCGACCCCAGTCGCCCAACCAACCACCTTCTTCCCACGAACTGTCGAACTGACACTTTGACAGTCTGACGTGGTTAAACAGTTATATCGCTCTTTGTTTATCTAATCTATTTGCTATATGCTTCTCTGTTCCACGCATTATTTTTCTATACCCTCAAATAAAATTTCCAGATCTGTATACGTATTTATGATAATTTCATTCAATTTATCTATACAGGTGTCCCGAAATGAGGTGACCATACGCTACCAGTGCGTGCTACGGTCAAAAATAAGAATAAAAATGCAAATAAACATTGGTCGAAAAATGCTTCCTAAAGGAGCTACAGATCCTTGAAGGAGGCAGAAGGAAAAAGGTTTAGGGATATCCTCGGAATAGCTTGGGTTAAATGAACAAAAATGGATATGCTAGCCTAAAATTCTAAGAGAAATTAGATGGTCATATTGATTTTTATGAAACTCATCAGTGGCGTGCGTGCGAGAAGGTGACTTGCTTACTTGTTTATACTCTTTTCGGCGAAAGATGTGTTATGCGTCATTAATTAATTATGTTATCCTAGACTACTATTTTCGTGTTTCGTTTCTCTCTGACATGTACAATTAAATAAAAAAAAATATTTGACATACGTCGAGAAAACGGCGACAGCTAATGACGCATGAGACATCTTTCGCCGAAAATACTATATCTAACCTTTTTGCATGTCAACTTTTTACAACCCTGACTTAAAATTTAGATATCTTAGTAGCATCTATCTACATAAAAATGATCTTCTTGTTGCAAATGCGTAACTGCAACCGTTTTCGAGTAAATCGTCTTTGAAGACCGGCTAATCTCATCTTTGAACAAAGAAGGATTTTTTTGCTAAGAGTGTGCTAAGCGCTTTAACAGTGTAGCGTGTTTTTATTGTTGGGAGTTTGCTTTTATGACTTAATTGCTTAACTATGGAAATTACAACATTCTAATGGCGTATTCGTTTGGTAAAACTGGTGCGCACTGGTGTGCACTAGTGCATAATAGCGTGTTCTATTGAACTGTCACTTTTTTGTACTAAGCTAATGTGATGTTGCACTCTCATGCACTCAAGGTCAAATTCTGGTGCGCACCAGTGCAACCAAACGAATACGCCATAAGATGGTCTGTTTTGCCATTGCTTTCTTCAAAGAACTGTAGCTCCTTTAGGAAGTATCTTTCGACCAATGTTTATTTGAGCTTTTATTCTTATCTTTGTACGTAGAATGCGCTGGCAGCGTATAACCGTCTAATTTAGGGACACCTATATACAAAGTTGCTTTATTTGTCTGCTAAAAGACTTTATCGTGAGATAAGCTATCCATTCAAATGTTCTTAACGCATTTTCATCACTACAAAGTTTAATTTTTGGAATAGATACACTTGCATTTTAGTGATTTTTTGTGCTTAACGTATTGCCTTCAGAGTATATTCTATCCTTGATAACACTTGACAACTGTGCCGTCACAACAGTGCCGTGGATGGTTTTTATTCGTTTTGAAAATATAAGCGCTTGTAAACAAACCCGTCACACAGTGGGGCGACATAGCTAAATTACGGACATCGCCACATAACTTTCTTTTTTTTCGATAGAACAACCTTAAAATTAAGTGTAAATGGGTAAAATAGATATATGAATAAGTATATGAAAGAGCTGTGCATATGCTATTAAAGAAATTAACACTTTATTTGTTTTTAGAGGAAAAAAATCCATTTTGATGCAGAAACCGGTTCAATTCCCAAACAGGACGTATTTTTTTATAAATAATATGAATTATAACAGATTTTTAACATTAAGTAGCTTACAAATGATCCTATATTAGCAAAGATAAGTACAAGAAGATGGTAACAACCTATACCCACATGACTTCAGCATGCAGATATTTGATAAAAAAAATTATGACTTATAAATGTTGTATATTTATAACTGCATTCTCGAATCTGCAAGTTTAATACAATAATACATTTTTTGCTATTTCACAATTAATTTTTTTGTATTCAGAAAAATTTTCTGCAAATCTTCCTTCTCTTGCAAAATTTAGGCGTTTAAAAAATTATAGGCTCCAACGGAATTAATAAGTTGTTAAAAATATCAGTATTTGTCTACAATTCTTTTCATGATACAAAAAGTTGTTCTAAATAACGATTTTATGTAATTTATTATCCTAATACAAACCGCTTTTACATGACAACGTAAAATTTGACATATTTTCTCTTTAAATGCGATTTTTATAAAAAAGGGGACGAGAGGGGACGGACAATAAGGGTTTTTAGAAACTAGAGCCTTTCGACAATCATTTGGTGTATTCCATATTTTGGTCCATCTTCGACCTTAAAAGTTATAGCTGTTTAAAATATGTGATCTGTGTCATATACATTTCGTTAGACTTAAAGCACGTTTTAAGCGTATCCAAATATTTTTAAAAGATGAAAATAATCATAATATGAAGTTTGAAACCTACTCCTCATAATATAAAATTTTCAATGATACCCTTCGGTTAGTTTTGATGGGAGAATTTTTTAAAGCAGTACATGTCGAAACGACGAAACTTCATTACTTTTGAAAGTGTCGAATTTAATAAATATTTTCTATAGGAAATTCGATAATAACTAATGTTTCAAATGCATTTATAAATAGCCTAAAGTGTGTAGAATATAAAAATATTCCGAAAGTATCAGTTTTTAAAAATTTATTTTTTTGAACGTATGTCCGATTTTTGAGCATTTCGCCCCACTGTGCGTCAGTAGCAAATATCGGATGTAAATTGCAATGGCTTATGTCAACAAAGTCATTGTTATTATTCATTTAATTAATTATTACATAGTGAATAAATTTATTAACATCGTAAGTCTGTTCATACCTCAAGAGGTTTTCCATGATACGCCTATGGACTATGATTAATATAACATTATTTTTGTATCAACCTCAAAATGTCCGATATTTTCTCTTTCAAATTTTCACTTAAATGAATGGATTATAGCCACAAGAAAGTAACAAATTTTGTTCGTAAACGTTTTGTTTTCAATTAAAAAGTTTGTTCTTAACATTTTTTCTTTAACAAACATTTCCGAAAAATACTTCTGACGACTGTAAAATAATTCTTGTGGTATTTAATTTTAAAATTCGTGTTCCTAATTCGATTTCTGAGAACTTACTAACGAAATTAATTTTAAATAGTTTTCCATTCCAGTTACGTTTTACACCGATGTAAGTACAAACTTCAAGTTGGCAACAAAAATGAACTTGCGTTTTGGATGCTATTTGGCTTTGTCAGGGTGGATTTACAATTGAACTTTATGACTCAAGTTGATCAGGATGTCGGGCAGAATGTTACAAGCCTGCGCAAATTGCTAAAAGCTATTAATACAAAATGTATTTGAAAAATGTGTAATTGTTATAGATGTCAGAAAGGTTCGGACAAGGTCAGGCCTAAAACCCCGAATGCACGATGACAGTGCTACCAAATGTATAGCTTCTTCAGGTGACACTTGAGGATATACGGAGTATGATCCAACATTTTACCATTAACATTTTTGATTTAGAATGATACAAGAAATGTCGCCACGTGTAGCTTTTATGTTAATTTATGTACACTTATTGAATAGAGTATGTAGATAAATAATAGGTATTTTATAAAACAAAAATTATACTTCCTCTGTCCGAAAATAGTTGCTACATTTTAATTTAATTTTTGTCCGAGAATAGTTGCTACATTTTATTTATTTATTTATTTTAAGGCGAATCAAAAACAAAAGAATTTTATGTACAACAGTTTATTGTTTTTAAATGAAAATACAAAATAATTTATGAACTAAAAAAACCTAAATCCAACACACTTAAGTCGGGGCTATTCGGTGGTTGAGATATCAGTTGAATACCCAACCATCTCTACTGAAAGTTTGGATTAATGTTGGATCGTCAGTGTACAAATGCGGTTTAGCATTATCTTGCTGAATAAATATTGTATGTTTTTTTGAACCAACAGGCCATTTCTCCCGTATTGCTGGAATCAATTTATTCAAAATCATTTTTCTTACTTCCTCTTTATTGACACTTTCTACAGCTGTAGTTACTAGTGTTCTCCTAGCCCGATTTTTGCTATTTCTTTTGGCTGGCAAAGAGTTTATAAATGGCCATATCCCTATTTATTCGTAAAAATTTTTTTTTGTAAAGAATCCTAATGTGGCCGTACAATTGCCACCATGAACATTATTTTTGTAATGAACCTTTTACTTTTATAAGTTCTATGCGGCATTTCCTCTTCCGGAGTGACATGAAAACTTTTTTTTTGTTTTGGTTAAATAAAACCATTTTTCGTCAATGTGAATATACTTTAGTAAATCTTCAAAATACCCCGTCGGCAATACAAATTTTAAACAAAACTCTATTCGGCGTCGTTTATTTTCTTCGGTAAGTAATGGCTTAATAAAACTGGTTACTCTCTTAATTTCTTTTCCATTTTTAAATCTATTGTGCAACGTATTTCTTTAGAATTTTACTTGAACAAGCTAACGATCTTCATGTGGTTTTTTGTACATAAAGGTACAGAGCATATATTAGCAATTTGTTGACTGTAATCTTTAATTTTTCGAACACAGTTATTTTTACGGGAATTAATACTAATTATTGCGTTTTTACTTAAACAATCTTTTAATCGTTTCCAAAATCTCGAAATTGTTGAACGACTGCAAAAGAACTTATGTGCAGCTGTACTTCTCGCGCTTCTTTTCAAATTTTATCCTCCACATTTTGCAACAAATAATGTAAAATTTCGTTTCTTTGCTCATTACTAAATTCTCCGCATTTTTTCCCACCCTTCTGATTTGTTTCCGAAATATTTCGACCCATTTTTGATGCAGAGCGGTTAAAATTCAAAAACATTCAAATTTTACAGGTAATAATTACTTATCACAAAACGTGGGCAATAGCTAACTGGAGGTTAGGGCATTGCACATTTGAATTATTATATGTTCTACCTACTGACATTTAATAAATTAATTTATCTTATATATTTATGATAATTTTTACATTAAACTAAAATGTAGCAACTATTTTCGGACAGAGGAAGTATTAAAATATATACAGAATGTCTCGTTTTGATTGTCCTATCCTTTATTGGCGTATTCCCTGACTGGAAACAAACAAAAAAGTCCTATTGAACACAGGTCCAAAAGTGATTCGTTTTCGAGATATTCAAGGTTTTAAATTCATAAGTTGATTTTATTGTGAAGATTATTGCAGTGAATTATTTAAATTGTGTTATTAAGTAATTGCGATGGTTTCAACAAACTTTTTGTACCTAACCGGTGTAACCTAATAATGAACTAATAATTTAATCTAAGCGATTCACTTTAATTATGTTAACAACAGATAAACTTTTAAAACTAAATTTCCAATATCTCAAAAACGAAACACTTGTGGGGTCATGTTCATTAGAACTTTTTCACTTATTTTTAGTCAAGGAATACGCCAGTGAAGGATCCGACAATCAAAACTGGACACCCTGTATTACTTGTAACTAATAACATTTAAAGTTCAACAAAAAAGAAATAATATAAAATATACCAGTTTGAATGGTTATACAAATGTGTGTCGGCATACAATACACCCTAAGCCTTAAATTTTCGAAAGAAATATGGGGAAACTTAAAGAAAGGAACGCGAGACCGTTTTCTCGCGCATATTTCATGGTCGCACTTTTAATTTAACGTGCACAGTCGTAACGCGACCGCCTGACGTGCACATTGAAATGATGGAATAAACACGGTCCCCACTGTAAATATTTCCCCTTTTGACAAGAAGGGAAAAAAGTCGCGCGTCTGTCACGGCCACAAATCGCGGTAATTTACAGCAGAAGTCCCCGGACTCCTCCCGAGCCCTCCAACGTCACGGTAGCTGCGGCAAACTGCTGGCTGTAAAATCATCTTTCCTACGCGATTGCCTTGCCGTACTAAATATTTTAAAAGGCAATTCGGTGGCTAATAAAACGACCAGTTTGTGAATTTACAACGGCCATATATCAGCGGGCCTTAATCAATCACCGGAAAGCTCTAGCCTCCGTCGGGCAAAAGCCCTATTCATACGTGGTCAAGCGAATGGCAGATATGGATGGGACCACGAGGGAACGCTTGGGAAAAATCCGAGACGCAACGTAGCAATTAAAATTCAATTAAACCATGATGACCCGACACGTTACCGACTAATGTATTCATTTTTTGTATAAATTACAAACGCGACTTTTCTTGTTATCTTTTCATAAATTAAATTTTACCACCCCTAAATTGTTTAATGGACATGTTAATACATTAATTGACGAGGAAGTTTCAACACGCACAAAGTTTCAACGCCCTACAACCCCCTAAATGTCTTAGGAGCTCACCTTAACGCAAGGGCGGCTAATTGCTAAATTAATACACGCCCTGCGAGGGCGTTAGTTGCTACGTTAACGCCTTGAATATTTAATAAATTCCGTTCTTGCCTGTATTCCTCTTCATTTACATATTCATTTTAGGATCTAAATTGTCATCTAAACTATAAACGGTGTTAAAGTTTGTAAGTAAGGGTTTATAAAATAAAGATTGGGCAGATCTAACTGGTCAAGTAGGAACCTTCCCTAACACGAAAAGAAAAATCGTTGCCGTTGGAGGAGGCTAGACATCATTAAATCCCACATCATCAGAATGTATTCTTGCGGGCACAATGAGGAGCAATGAGCGCAGAATTCAATTATCTTAGACGTCGTCGTCGTCGTCGCCGTCCGAGTTGTCCGCCCACACGGGACGCAGTTGTCATCATCACTCTTTCGAGATAGCGTCATTGTCTCACCCTTGCGTCATTTAGCGCATCAAAGTGTCGTTTGTTATGGCCGTGCCACCCTTTTGTTGCTGCCGCTCGTCGGTCGTTAGCCGAGTTTGGATTTTGATAATTTATTTTGCCCCATGACACCCTTATCTAGCATTCCAGCGTTTTTTGTTCTTCGATTTTGATGACATCGATTAGCTTGTCCCATGTAAACAAATTGATTCCATTATATCCTCCAAAATCGACGTTTCAGTAAAATTTTTAAAATAATATTAATTTGTGTGTACTAGTTTTTAAGTCGAGACTGAAATGCGGCCGTTCTCTGGCTTCTCGTAACGAACCTCCTCTCATTGGCGGTTACGTCAACAGGAGTCCCCCTCGTGGCCTCTACGTTCTTAACGATGAAACAGACTGATTAGGCGGTCTGGGGACTGGTCTTCAGCGGAGACGACGAAAACGTGAGCTTATTCGGGCGGTTCCCGTGGAAGGGTTTTATCGGTCGATCGGAAATGGGACAAAAGAGCACGTGTTTGTGTTGGCCCGCTTTGTTTGGACGAACCGAACTAGGAAATTTTATCTGGGAATCGTCGGGGCTGAAAGGAGTATTTTCGAAATGAAGGTTGCGCAACAACCGTTTCGTGGTTATTGAAAAAATCTTGTAAAACACAAAGATATAAATAAGTATTTTTAGTTAACTGTCACGTGTAGTTAAATAGAAAAAAGTACTCTTTGTTACGGCGATATAGCGGCGACAAGTAGTCTGCTGAATTACATCGCATATTTTTGCGTTACACCTGTATGCGTGAGCTGTATATCTTATTATCGATTATGTACACATTACACGGTTTTCGTCAACCAAAGTGTACAAGGAAATTAGATGCCGCTGGTATGTTGGATATTTTTACACGTGTCTATTGTCAATCTTCACGGTTGGATCGTATGCAGATTGCAGAACGAATTTGTACCAATAGGCTATGTATGTATGTTACAACAGCTGGTATCCTAAATATCAAAAACTAGTTTCCTTCATTCTAGATATCCTCAATCGTACACCAACCACCCTTCTAACATCTTAACTACATCTTAACATATTTTGATAAAATTCAGATAGTATACGAACGCTTCCATTGAAACCGAACTGAAAATCGAAAGTAACCCCATCCGACAGGAAATAAGACGTTTTCTGGTGGCACGTAAAGGGATCTTGCTGTCAGACTAACCCATATCTCCTGGTTGTTCTCCTTCTCGGCTGCAATCGCGTCTCAATCAAGCGCATTGTTCTAGCTCCGGTGGCTGTCATTGCCACTCGTGACACATGACGTAATCAGGGGGGCGGGTCCGGCAATCAACTGTCTGATTTAATATTCACCTCGGTCGACACCGGGCGTTCCCGACTGCTGTTGACAACCTCTTGTTATACACGCGGCGTAGATTATGTATGTGTTAACTGCTGTGCCCACACTTAATAGATATATCATTCGTGGGGAACGAACTCGGGTGGCGACGGCAACTAACATTTGTTCTTCATGTGCCTGCAGAGTATGTTTGCTTAAAACCCCCTTTCGATCCTGTCATGAAGAGCAAAGACATACTGAAAATGTTTTTAATTAATCTAAATGATGTTCTTCGATTTCATATTATTATGTTAATATGAAAAACAGAAAGGTTTTTAACAACATGGAAATTTAGCTCTAATACTATCCGTCTTTTTAAAGGAGTAGGTACTTCTCCAAAACAACAGTCGGAAATGCGCTGTTTTAAACACTAGTAAAACCAAAATTTTCTCTTTTAGATGTAAGTCTCGAGTGTTCTACGAAGGAGACGACGCGAGCAAATAGGCATCATTCAGCTAAACACTCTTCGCAATCACTCCTCTCGTATTTTTTGTTGTGTGAAATTCAAGCTAGGCTAATAATCCGTGCACGAAGGGCATTCTTCGTCTTCCCACAGGGGGAAGAGGCGGGCTCACCTGAAGAGGGGTGGTTTCCGGTGGCCAAGTTCACACGGGGACCGCTCCGAAGCCGTCTCTCTCGGCTCTCCTTTTTTGATCCTCTGCTGCGAATCATTATTGAATGAATCAACATAACATTTTGTTGTGCTAAACCTTTGAATTAATTAAAAGTTAAATACGGTTAATTGTATGAAGCGAATCACTTATTGTATTTAGATCGTTGAATAGAAATCGAGCGATTATTGAATATCGCTTCGATAGGTGAATATAATCGTGCCGAATGAAATTTTGTGTCCAAAAGTAATCCGATGATGACCGAAAATTGTTATTTTCTCGTTTAATTAAAACGCGGCCGTATCAGAGTCGTCGCCGCGCGTTTTATTCAAAAACATATTTGGCCGCGCGCTGGAAATATTAATTAATGATAAAATATTGACGCGTTCCGAAAAGCTGGCGTCGATTTTACAATTTTGCGCGTTTCCAATTTTCAACAAATTGATTAAAAAGTTCGCGTCCGCTTTGCTCACGGAAAACGTTCATTGTACGAACGGCCAGTAATGTCAATGGTGCATTACGCATTCAAAAAAGCACACATTTTAAATTATGTACTCTACCGACAGGGAAATATACATTTTTAAAGACCAACATTATTTTCCGCTCCTGCACTGAATATTATTTAATAACCCACTGTTATTTTTATAATTTATGTTGTGTATTTATTTGAATAATTTTGTTTGGTGATGATCGATAAATACGCACTTTAACAGTAAATTTTTTGAGAACTTCTACCTGAGATCTAGGGATTACAACACGACAATGTCAAAGTAGCGTGTAACATGATGTGGGAGTGGAAACGTGGATGTTTACCTGTTTTTCAACTGAAATTCTTAATGCGTGCAGTTCAAAAGGGTGGGATAACAGAAATGTTTTCGTTCCCAGAGGCTCTACTTGGCGGTATCAGCGAAAACACGCTTCTCCAGATCGATATTACGCGTTCAGCAAAATTACGGAGAAAGTCATCCATTAAATGCTACATAATTATTTCATGCTGTAGGTATAAATGAAGGAGAAAACTGTTTTCGAAATTACAGGTGTATAAATAAATGACTTTATGTTTGAACCTTCTTGTTTTCTCTTATTCCTCGTATTTCAATAAATAAAAATAAACAAAAATTGCGCCACCTACTACTATAATACCGTTACAATGAAACTAGTCTATGCGGTACATCACAACATAATGAACAAATACAAATCAGTGTCTCGTTACCAAGGACCAAAGACGTTGTTAAGAAAGGATTTACCTCGAGCAAGCGTCAACACGACACAGAGGACAATAACTGGACACTAAACCCCGAAGAATAGGTTGTACCCGGCCAGACCTGAAACTGACTTCATCAATCGTCCCAGGTTCCTTGATTAAGTCTAATCCATGTAATCCTACTTATGTCGCGATGTGTTCTGCCTTACCAGTAAATTATATATTATACCGCGATAAATAAGTGTATAAATCCCAACCTACGTAAAATTCTAGAACATTGCTGGTATACGACAAAGCTTTATGATGTTTAGCGTATAATTAACAAGTATTTTAATTAATTTGTAGATGTCCGTTAACGCGCGTGACTAATGGCGTGTTTACAGGTAAACGTGCGTATTAAATAAGTCATAAATTAGAGGGAACTGTCAGGTATGATAATGAATCGGACTCCGGAATGCGATGGACTGCAGACCTGGACTGTGTGGGGACACTCCAGGGTTATTAGGGAGAGAATATGGTCGTGTTTGAGCGAATAATTTATGTCGGTCGTATTTAAATAATTTCGTGAGAAATTGTGACGTAAATGCGGTCTCGGATGTTTTATATGGCGAACGTTTTTGATTTACAACTTGCTATTATCATAACTGTTGATTAAAATTTGTGAGTTCGGTTACCCCATATAGGTATCTACAGGACACCGAAGGACGTGAACATGATATTCGGATGGGATGTCATTCTTCCTATGATCAGCATACAATCGATTTGTTCGTTGGGTGAAAACTTGCACTGCACTCACTTACACTATGCTGCTAAGGTGCAGTTTCGTGCAGCATTTAAAAGGGAATGACTGTAATTCAGTGTAATTTGGTGCTCTTTAGTTCAGGTATGAACTATGATCCAACGAACGCATATGTAACCAAAATTTAATAATGCAGTGAATTGCTAAGTGCAAGCAGTGCAGCCCTAACGAACAATGCTAATGTTGCGTAGATATAGTGTAGAATAGTTTGAATACTCACATAAGAATGTACGGAGGCAATCACGAGATCTCAGTGTCATGTTGACTCCTTGTAGTGTCGTAGGAATAGTCCCTTAGGCCGGAGACACACGCAACGGTTTTGCGCCGTACGGCATAATGCCGTCCGATAGTGGAGCGAAGAAGTAAATGAGACCTTTCACACTAGCATGTGTTTCAATCATTTCTTCGCTCCACTATCGGACGGCATTTTGCCGTACGGCGAAAAACCGTTGCGTGTGTCTCCGGCCTTAGTATATATACTCAAAAATAATTTCTAAAACATTTCTGCCTGTTAAAAGGGAGATTAGTTACAACCTTAACAGGTTCGACTTCCTTGAAAATGATTAATCGGGATACATAATAGAGGAGTCAATCTAGTTCCCATTGTGGCCCTATTAAAGTTTTAAACACAATCGTCCCCTCGCGCCCGTGACACACAGAAGATTCCCATTCACGCGTCCTTACCTGACGCGGTATATTTAAAATTCCCGCCGCCGGTTGAATGACGCACTGTGCTGTGTAAAATCAGTGTATACATTCTTTATGGGCGCAATAATGGGACCCCAACATTTCATTATTGTGCGGATAATGTTCGGCGTATTGTCGTCGAGGCGGATTGTGCACTTGATCCGACGACTCCGCGCAAAGACATGAATAATAAAGTTAAACAGGTAGACCATTACCGTATTGTCCTAATATAATGCAAGGTGCTATTCAGATCGATCTCGTTGCTTTCACCGATTCCATTCAATGACGACTGTTTGTTGCGTTTCGTTTGTGCATTACTCTGAAATTCTCACCTTTGTCACACGAATTATAGCTACTTTTTATGTGTGTTCAATAGGAATAAGGGTGCTTATGTATACCATCAAAGCAGACGAAGTACTTTTCACAATATGAATGTTAACTGATAGGTACTGATAATACTGTGACGTAGAGGTTGGTTTTAAACTTTTAATCTAAACTTTCTGCTAATAAAAGTTCATTAGATATGGATCTAATGAAAAACCTCGAAACTATACAATAAATTATACAAGCTTTTATTGTTAATTTTCATCATTTTCTACATGAATAAAATCTCATAATTTTATTTTGTCATTTAAAATATAGTCAATCAATTATTCACAAATAGATATTCATTGTAGTATTATTAATTTACCCCCATTCAACAAATCCATATTGACACTTGAAAAAGATCGATTCATTGGAGCTTCAGGTGACGGCTCGAAGAAATAGTTTCCAAGAAAAATATAATTGCTCGCCCTTCTGCCGAAAAGTGACATTGGGAGGCATACCTGGCTGCCAAATTTGAACTTAAACTCCTTAAAACGCTGGAAACATTAGTCTCGTAGCGGTCCCGGAGCCGTAGCGCGATTCCGACCAAGTCCGACTAAGCTCAAAGCACAAAGCAACCGCGGGGGGTAAGCTTCTAGTTTTTACACACGGCCGAATGAATGGTCCCGAACCTAACCTATTTTCTCGGACCATTGTGGTCGTGGAACAAGATATTTCTGGGCCGGAGTTATATTTCACCGGCGTACCCGCCACGCCCCACATTTTATTCTGTCATTCATTGCGATTTACGTGATGCTTTATGTTTCATTGACGTTTCCTATACTTGGGGCGCCCCGATGGAAAGCTAACGACATATCCACCTTTGGCCGCCTTGCTGGGACAAATTGAATGAGAACGATCAGGATTGGGATTTGATTTTTATTGTGCTTTATGAATCACTTGTCAACTTTTTAATGCGTATTTTATTAACCGATATGAATGCAACATTTATATAGATTGTATGCTTTTTAGGTTTAATGTGTCTTTAACACGCTAAAATCTATCATTTTCTTGTAGATAAGGTTTACAAGTGATACTAGTAAAAATATACTGGCGAATTTCTTAAGTTCCTATATAGGTAAAGATAACAATTTAATATTTGAACTCTCGAAAACAAGGTGCATAAGTAGTATTTGTGGAATATTTGAGTTAAGCTGTACGGTGCATTTCTAGACTAATTTTTAATGATTTTAGACCTTATTTTGCCAACATTAAACTTTTGTTTAATGTTGGAGGAATGAACAATTGAGTGTCTGGGTTAAAGGTTATTATGGAAAATAAATAAACTATGTTATTGTATGATTCTTGTTAAATTGTTATCCCTCCTGAAAAATAGATACAAAACAATCTTTATCCAAATTTCCTTTTCATCCCACGGTACTTTAAACCAAGATATATAATTAGTGGATTGATTTGATCTTAAACTACAAACAAATCTTAAAAAGTTAATTGAAGTCAACGACTTTTATTGGACTTCTTATCACATGAAAAATACCTAGAATTCTGCCAATTACCGACTTTCAACGTCCACACCCTTAACGGGGCCCCGTACAGTCATTGCGCATAATGGATATTTATCCCTTATGACAGATCCAATCACCTACGGGGCTTACCTTTCTCAGCGGCATTGTTGAGTCCTCCTCCTCTTTCCGCGAGCGCCCGAAGGGGTTCTGCTCAGCGCCCGGAGGAGGAGATCTCCTCTTTTTCCTCGTTTTCGCATCCCTCGCCCCCTGGCCCTTCGTCCCCTTCCGACGGGGTCCAGATTTAAATATGCCCAGGTGTTCGCAGGTACGGACCCGGAGGTCGGTGAGACGTCGGGGGGCCTCCGTGATTGACAGCTTCGGATCGCGGCATGCTTTGACGGCTTGGCCTTCGGTTACCGGTCGAACGGTTAATGAGAACACAGGGGTGGATCGAACCGAACCAAACTAAAGAATGGCACCTCAACAACTATCTCAAAACGGTTTATGGGAAAATATTTGGCAAAACAATTTACAACAGGGTTAATAAATCAGGTTTCATTTTCAGAAAACAATTTTATTTATAGTTTGAAAATGTTAATTTGTTAAGAAAATGATTTCCTTAATTATGCTCTTTATTTAAAGTGTAGTACATAAAAAAGTTATATTTTCAGATACCTATACCTAAATAAGTATAAATATAGATGGTGGTCCCGTTACTTTTGACGTTATGGTTTGTGATAAAGAGTAATCGCTCTAAATGCGAAAAGATGGAAAAAATCGTCGTCGCGTATACGTTTGGCGATACCGGGAGTTTTTCGACAGCTTTAGGTCCCGGACGGGCTACAAAAGTCCGCGTCTAGATAACGTCATATCCGGAGGTCGAGTTGTCAAAGGGCGGAAATAGTCCGGGCTCCGGGCGCTTTAGAGGCGCGATAAAAAATACAATATGTGTATTCTCGACTTTACAATGCGCGCCACTTCGGCCCAAAAATAACTCACTATCGAGGGCGGCGCTGCGGCCGGCGTTTCCTCTTCAGAATCGACCGCCGGAAAATTTTATCTCGCCTTCGTTTCGCACTTTTAATCGAGACAATTCGCAACAATATTGTTGCCTTTTAATACCAATTTAGATTAGTTTTAGTCCGGTTCTGTTTAAAAAATTGGTTACTTTTGAGGCCACCCTGCGCCAACAACGTTCGGAACACCGAAGTTGACGAATAAATTTACGACGTTTCGGACCCGGGAGGCCCGAGTGACCTTCCGTAGAGAGTTTAGTCATAAATTTTGTTTTCTTTGTTTCGTCGCCAAACTGTCTGGAGAGCCGGGTTCGGGTCGGATACGCTCGCGACCGGCTCTGCCATAGCTGCCATAGCGGCCATAGCGTCTCCTTTGAAACGCGGTGGGCCACGCCACTTGATTAATGAATTTATGGGCCCCGGGCCGCCGGTGCCAAGATGGATTTTAACACCTTGGATTCGCCACGGTTGCTTTTTCGTCGATAAATAATGGTTATTTTTCACCTAATAACCGGCCGCCTCATTCCCATCCACTTATTTTTTGGGGATAGATGAGAAATTGCGTGGGGCCTCAAGGTATTAAAAGGCGAAATGTTTTATTTTTTATTTCTAAATTTATTAAAATTGGAAGAAAAACAATTTTATTTACTATTTATTAGCTAATATAATTTGTTTTAATTTATTTCTACTACGATTTTATAATACGGCTCCAATCTGATCTAAATGTCGATAGTTTCATGGTGTATGGAGAAAATTTATTTAAATAATAAAATTAAATTGAATGAACTGTTGACAATTTAAATAATCCTGTTAAACTAAAATTTCTCGTCGAATTCCATGGTTGAATAGACACGACGTTATCGTACTGGGATTTAATTTAGTTTAATATTAGAAAGCAATTTATTTAAAACTAGATATTGCGAGGGGTACGGCTACAGCAGTGTCGGCGGCGGCGACTCGTCCTACATCTGACACTTCCGGAAATGACGTGTGTCGTCGTCTTCCGACAGCCAGGGGCGGCACTTCCGGTGTCCAGGCGGCCGATAAACGCATTCAAACGGCGGAAGCCCGAACTGTCCGCCAGAAGCGCCCGCAACTTTAAAATCTATACGTGACGTCAATCGTATCGCGATGATTTTTAACCGGAGGGCCTTATGTACCGAACATCCCTTATCGTGGGACCATATCTTCGCGAACCGATCAAACGAGGACAATGGTGGAGTTTTACAAGGACGCGAACGCCGTTTTATGGCCAATACGCACGGCCATGACGCCCTACGGACGAAAGATGGACGATAGAGACGATTTTCAGACGAAGACCGTGAAAGCTTCGCATAAAAGTGAAAAATACAGCGCAGTTTTAGATCACGACCGAAGATTTTTGCTGCCCGCCCATTCGATTGGCTGCATACGCCATTTACTCGAGTTATGGTGCGACATAAATTGCAATTTAGGCGTGAGCTATTTTTCAAACTGTATACCAATCTAACTGAAAAAAATTTTAAAATTTTTTAACATCCTATCTTCATCTTAATGATTATAAATGAGAAGTTAGCCAATGTTGAAACAAGACGAAAAAATCAGACCCCAAATTTTTCTCCCGGTTCCGTGCGGCTAACCGAATTTTCATGTAATTGATTACCTCACAGCACGTGGTGATGCGACGTAACGTGTAATTTAACGCCGTCTTCGCCTAACCGTGGAGTTGGGTGCACTCTTGCGTACCGAAGACCGAAACCCGCCGGTGACAAGTGGCATATAAATAACACCGTGTAAATTTAATAGCGGGCCGAAGCCGCTGTGACGACAAATTTAACTAAATAATTGCCCCCGGGCCGGATTTTCGGAACGCAACAAGAGAAATTGCCACGGAAACTCCTGTCAATTCTTTCATAAACGGGACTTTTTCAATTTGGGGTTTCCTCACTAACCACGCAATTTCTAAAATTTGCATATAAGACGCCTGTTTTGTTACTTAAGTTTTTTACTTGAATATTAGATTTATTGCTAAGTCGTATAACAAACACGATTTACATCAAGCGTGACCATGAAAATTCATTACATATTTAGCTTCTTACACAAGCTTTGGCCTTATTTCATTTGTTAGAAGAACCGGAATATTAAACAAAAACTAAATCGAGAGATTGAGTAATAGCCATTTGTGCAACATATTAGAAAAAGTTGATTTTTTATAGATGTGGATTTTTTTTATCAAGATGAAGCCGAAAATGGAAAAAGAAACTTTCCTAACAAGTTACCCATAAGATTAATTTTATAAGAACTTATTTTTTGAATAAATCTTTGATAGAAGCGAATAATCACATTTGCTAATGAAGATTAGATGCTTTAAATAGATTTGACATTTGAAACGTCGTATAGAAATTAATTAAATCCATAGGTGATTATTACAAAATATACTAAAATCACATCTGGATTTGACCGACTTTAAATCTTTATATCTCATTTAACATAAATTTTTATGTAATTTGTATGCTAAATATTACAAATTTCTGGTTTATATTACTTTCCAGTTTAACGTAAAAAAGAACGTTTTCAAATTCACACGAGAATCAAATATTACAGTTCAATAATTCCTTGTGCAATTTACAATAGTTATTAAACACAAGAAATGTTTATCTAAATTTTTTTGCTTACGATAATTGGTAATATTTACTCCTATTACGGGCAGATTTATTTACCTTTGGGTAAATTAATCTGTCTGATATTTACCATGGTTACTGGCTAAATAACCAATCATTGCAAATGAAGTTACAGTAACATTGGAAAATATCAGATAGATTGATTTACCCAAATGTGAATAAAGCAGCCCTTAATCCCCAAATCATACAGAGTTAATGGATGTTGGATGGATTCGGATATGCGAATATTCTACAACTGGCATGACATTAAAAAATTATGTAAAACAAATACTATACATTGACTAGACAAGAAATTATCAAAAGGAAGTACTATAAACCATAAAATACATTTTTCGTTTTCTTCACCTAAAGATGATTATTAATCAATCTTCGGATAATTGGAGTTGTAATGGTGTCCTAATTAGTTGTTAACGGTTATCGAATAGAGAAGAAAAAATAGACCTATAACATACCACCTAAAAGTTGATTAACTATCTTTCTTGTAAAATTTCCTGACGACCAATTGGAATATTTGGTTGAGTGGGGGGCAATGAAAGTGGGATTAACTGGCGTAGATCCGTTGGGAATGGCGTTGCTCGGTTGCGTTCGGGGCATATTGCCAGAGCGTTAGCGGTTCGTATCTCCGAAAAACCGTAATCCTCATAATTCACGCTTCCCCAGCCACGGTTGTCCGAAACACTTACGCCCGACGAGGCCGTCGCTCCCCCGGAAAGCCGAGGGAGGCCCGGTGCACCCGGGATAAATAATTAAATTGAAATTGATCGACCGTCGCGGTAATAAAGCGTAACGATATGAATATAATTCTTGCAGTTTAAAAATCGTGCTCGCCGGCGATGACGGGTCGGTTTTCCGCGATGGGGGCGGCCGAGAGCGGGCTTCGAGCGGACCGAAAGGGGCCGGCCGATGATGGATGTAGGGATTACGAGATGCGGAGAGGAGAAGGGCCGCTGTGGATCTGCCCTGTCAGACGATGATGTATGGCCCGAGTTTACATTGCAAATACCGCGGTGCATCGTTATTTAACGCCAATCATTCGTACCGGCCACTACATGGCGATGCCGCCGGTTTAATGAATCGGCTGCCGAGCGAACCGCGTTGATAACGCTTTTTAATTGTGAGGGCTGAGCGTGGATCGTCGCGACGTGTGCGTGCACGTAATGGTGTATTGTACACACGCTCAAGTCAATTATTTTACCGGACCAAGTGCCGTGATAATACCGCAGCGTTGTACATTTCTACGTTCCACTAGCGTCCGATGGGGACCGCTCTATCACCATGGAATGCCAATGGAACGCGTTTGCCAACTTTTTCAATTCCGAATTCAATCAGCTTATAGAATTTGCAGTTTCCACATTTTGTCAAGTATCCGTGATGAGTGCCACATTCATTCAAGGTTTCAATCACTTTTACTAACAATATAATTACATTTGGTTTTTACTTCATAATTGTTAAATAGATTTATGCTATTTTTTATTTGAACAAATTTCTAGGAAAAAGGATAGTAGAACTACTTATTAGAGAAGAGGTAACAGTTCGTTTTTTTTTTCATTTTTTATAGTTCTTCCTTTTTTTCTCGACAGAGAGATGAAGTTGAAGATGGTTAAATTTTCAGTGTTATTCGGAGAGGGGTAAAAATAAAATTTGACGATAAAAAAAATAAATAAAATCAATAAATAAAATTTGATAAATATTTATTGCTAAAACGAAACAAAGTATAAAAAATAATCTACCTGGTTTTGAAAAAAGTATGACCCAATTATTTCGAACATTTGAAAACCACTACTTCTAAAAACCAATGGAGAAGTTCATAATGTTATCAAATAATTTAGCATTTACAAAATTATGATATTTTAAAATTTTGAAATAGTAATGTCGATAAATAAGCCTTACTTTTACTTGCACAGTTCGCGAAATAAGCAAAATTTTTGATTCCGATAGCCACTACGTAGCCAAAGCTATAGAATTTCAAAACTGGATTTTCTAAAATTCGTTTTCACTCTTAATACTTTCCATTTTTTCTAATTCCTGAAGAATTTTTCTATGCATTGTGCTTATTTTCTACCCCTTACAATCAAAATTGAAATTTTGACAAACTTCTAAAATTAATCCGCCTTGGTTTGGCCATTTTTTATACTCTAAGATTTTTAAACGCAATTAATTGACTCTAAACGATTTTTTTACATCTTTTCGTTTGATGATATCAAAAAACATTAACCACCTGATTGTGCATTATATAGAATTTTCAATCAGTTGTAATAAATTCGAATGATGTTTTATCGAGCAGCTTAAACAGTTCCTTAAGCGATTTTGATTAATTGTAAGTTGATGCATTTGGACATAAAGTTGTACTTCTATTTAAAAAGAATATTCATTCTTTTTTTTTAACAGACTCCGAATTATCAACCTTGAACCCATATCATTTCATTACCCCTTAGGTAATTGACATCAAATACCTTCGAATAATAACCTGAAGCGCTCACGGATGAACATTCACGTGTACATCACATCAAACCAGGTCAGCACCCATCCAAATCTCTGAAAATGTAACATATACAAACCGACCTGAACCTACCTGGAGGTAAATTGCGCTATTGTCAGTTACGTAAGCGGCATTTTCCGCATCGATAAACAAATATCGGTGACTGTCACTCACACGTTCGGAATGATTGCGCTGTTTATCTTACGGTTCGAAACCTTGGGAACTAATCTACAATCGATCCGCTCACAGAAAAAATACAAGGAACATCCAATTTTTTATTAACCAGTTAAGTGGAGTATATAGTTTTTTTTGTTGGTATACCACGAAGGTGTGTCACGAAAGGCGTTAAAACTGGGCGAATAAACCACGAAACGTAGGGTCATGGGGTGCGGCAGCGAGGTCAGAAAAGGTATACGAAGAACGCACATTAAACGTTCTTTCAGGAGTTCATTGAAAATGTATTAAAACCAAACAGGGTGGCGAGGCGCGGAGCAGCTCGAGGGGCGCAATCTCGACGTCGGCGTCGGCGGCGTCGCCCACGAGCCCCATACATCTTTGATGGGCGTTTCAACAATGAGTGTATGCACAATTTGCCGTGTTGACATAGTTTTAAACCGTCGACGAACGGTCCCCTGTTTGGACTAGCTGGGCCCCGACCTCGCTGCTGATTACAGAACACAAATTTGCGTAGTCGACGCCGACGCCAACCGAACCAACGCGACTCTTTACAAATTTAAACGGCCTCGTTCGGTTACACTATATTTTTCTACGTTAACCTGCCGGTTCTATTTACGTAGAATTTTGTTTGGAAAAATGTGTTGAATATTTGGTTGAAATTTCAAGATAAATGTAATTGATAGATGGGAATATTTCCCTACACGAAATTTCTTCCTTGAAAATTTAAGCTTTATCGTGATTTTTCAAGTTTAGTTTAATAGGTGGATAGAGTTCAATAATTTACATAATAAATCTCTTAGTGATTTCTTTTATCCTTTCGTAATTATAGAAAGGTATACATTTTCAATCTAATAGTCACCCAAAATACGTTTTCAATAGAAAATGAAGGGTAGTAAAGTTTTTATTCTTTAACTTAAAAATCATTTCTTGCTTCTTAAAAGTAAAATCTAGATAATTTTTTAAAGTTGGTCATAAAAGGGGTTAGAGCAAAAAACTGAAGGTGTTAAAACAAAAGGGTATAAGTGACTTATTTTTATTTATGAGATAAGTGCAGATTCATTTAGTTAAATGGAATGTTTTTAAAAGCATCAAGTTCTGTAGAGTAATGCTTACAAAGTTATCCAACTCGAGCGATTTCATGTTTAAAGGGAAAGGAACGAACGTGACGTCACGGAGATCTATAGGAGGCAAGGAGGTTTTACCACCTTTTAACGTGTTATTATTGTTATACGAACGAAACAACTCAAGTCAAAAACCTATTTATTCAACACATTTTGGATCAACAAGTATTCTTTTAAAAATCGTGGCTTTCAAATGCCCACCACATTTGTTTAACCATGAAGTTACTGAAGTACAGAAAACCCCTAATTCGTAGCATCTCGTAGTTTATTGCTTTGATTTTTTGCGAAATGCTGGCTTTTGGATCTCATAGTGTTCGAGGTCTATTTGCGAAAACCCTAGCTTTCAAATATCCCCATGAAAAGAAAGCAGAGTTGACTAAATCTGGTAACCTGGTTTCTTATGGGATTAATTTGAAGATTGAGGTTTTTGCAAATAAACTTCGAATGCTACAAGTTTTAAACAACAACAATATTCAAGAAATCAACGCTAAATGGGACAATACTTTTACGAATTACTTAATTTTCAATCACGATGACAACTTTTGAAAAATCAAAAGATTGCTATCTGATTGTAGGTTATTAAAAAAAAGAAAGTTTTTCGTCTTAGAAACCATAAAAACTTACGATCGGTCTTTTTAATCAGAAGAGTATTTTATAAGCTATAAAAATACAATTTAACTAAATAATTGTTTCTACTTATTTACATCATATTAATAAGCTGTATTATCTCTTATTAATTGTCATTTTTCTTCACCTTTTCCACTGTATTTTAAGTTAACTAAATTAAAAATATTATTGTAAATTTCATGTAATGAATAACTTCCTTACCACTCACACCCGTCTGCATAGTTGATCTCCAGCGACTCTCCGAAGTTTCTCTGATCGCTAATTGAAAATTATAATGCATTGTCAATCGCCATGGAATCATTCATGTGCGTAATTTGTATAACATGTGGAAATAAATGTGAAAATGCAGTTTAATGAACGTATTGGAAGCTCACGTCATTTAATTGGAGGTACCTCAAGCACTATGTGAAAATTTCCGTAAAAACAACATGCTTGAAGAGCAACAAGGACTATTTCCAAGAGTTAATTTTCAAAAAATAGCTACCAGCAATAGTTAATGATGGTTTAGATTCCTTTGCGAGATATGATGTAATACCTAATTATTTTAATTCAAATAAAAACAACGTAAGCGCTCAGAGCAGAAAATAACAGCCACTTTACCTGTCGCTATATCACAGTGTCGTAATTGTATTGAAATTCTTTAAAAAAATGTAACATCATATTTATGGCGTTTTCATTTGGCTGAACTAGTGCGTCCCAGAATTTGACGTTGGGTACATATATCACACTGGCTTAGTGCAAAAAAGGGCAAATTTAACACAACGCGATGAAATCAAACATAATTATAACTGCCAATCTGATCATAACAACACTTATAAGTGTGTTCAATGCTTGAGGTTATTTAAAATGTTTTTAATAAAATGTAATAGAACACAAAACAGTAATTCGGTGCAACCAATAAAGCACGCTGTTGTGCACTGGTGCGCCCTAGTTCAGCCAAATGAAAACGCCATTAGTGTCGCAATTTGTGTTTTTGAGTATGCAATGGCTAGAATATTGTCAGGTATGTGCAGAGATAAGTCCAAAGATGAAAGGCTGTAATAGGAACTCTACGCGTATCATTGATTTTACAAGCATCGCGAGGTTTATGAACTGTAATTTTACTGAAGATTCGAGGTTTCTTTTTATGTGCTGTGATTAAAAATATTATTGTTATTAAAAATTATTCTGTTATTAACCGCCGCCAAAACAAGATCGACGAGAATAAAGTGGTGTTGGCAATTGTACTGGAGAGTGTCCATGAGTTACTCCCTAGATCCTTCTGCATTTTTTAAGCTGTGTATATGGAAAGTGAACAGAAACAAACAGGCTACAAGCAAAATTTGTTTTTGTTTAATTTTATCATGCATGGTTTTGTAAAAAAATAGTAACATTTTATTTTAAAAGTTTTAAAAATTCTCGCGTTTGCTCATTAGCGCCATGTGCTGTAAGGGTTGAACTAAAAACAACGTTAAAATTAAATGCCGGGAATGAGCCATATACAGGGTGTCTCCGAAATGCGTGTACAACGTAAGACCACAGATTCCTTGGCCCAAAATAGGTCGATTTAAGTTAACTTATCTATATCCAAAGTTGCTTCGTTTGGACACTAGAAAGCTTTAAAAATAATATTTTCCATGAGTTTTTCTTAAATTACTTGAAAAATCTTCATTAGATAGATTAGATAGATTTATTCATTTTTTGACCACGTCTTTAAATCAGCTGGACACAGCTTTTTGTGGAAAAAATCCGAATTTCCAAACATACAGGGCGTTTACAAACACTCTCACCACAAGTTATCCATCCAAATCTTTTTAACCAAACTGTATAATTTTCTATCAATTCTTTTTCTGAAGAGCTACATTAATTTAGACATTATTTTCTCTCTTATAAAATTTCAGTTGGGCAACCGGTTTAACCACAAAAAAACATTTTCTAACTCCCTGCAAGTTCAAATCTGTAAGTTACGGCAACATTCACCCAGTTCAAAGTAGTAATTTCTTCACAGGATATGCAGCTCTTTCAAGAAAATCACATTTTAGAGGATTGGTAATAGTTTTTGCTCAAAATGTTGCCAGGATTTGTGACCATCATCAGGGCAAAAATAATACAGTTTTATGATACCCAATAAACAAAATCTGAATGTGCTAGGTTTAATGATCTTGCTGACCAGTTTACAGGAGCATGATTTCCCCTTTATTTCCTTCGATTCTACGGTGGAACTGCATAATACGGATTGAAAGGGCTAAACACTGATAACGTTCACAAATGCTGGCGAAAATTTCAAAATTTTAAGCAAGAAACTACTTACAAACCTATAGCATGTGGCTTTCTTGAAAGATTTTCATATCCCGTAAAGAAATTGGTACTTTGAATTTTGTTAATGTTACCTTAATTTGCTGTTTTGGACTTGTAGGCATTTAGAAAATCTTCTTTTGCGCCTAAACCGTTTGCCCAACTGAAATTTTGTAAGAGAGAAAACAGTTTCTAAATGACTGTAGCTATTAGGAAAAAGAATTGTTAGAAAATTATACAGGATGCTTTAAAAGATTTAGATGAATAACTTGCGGTAAGAGTGTTTCTAAACACTCTGTATGTTGTGAAATTCGAATTTGTTCCACAGAAAGCTGTGCACAGCTGATATAAAGACGTGGTCAAAAAATGAATAAAATCTAATGAAGATTTTTCGAGTAATTTAAGAAAAACTCTGGGAAAATATTATTTTTAAAGCCCTCTAGCAGCAAAACGAAGCAACTTTGGATATAGATAAGTTAACTTAAATCGACCTGTTTCAAGCCAAGGAATCTGAGGTCTTATGTTGTACACGCATTTCGGAGACATCCTGTATATAAGTATATTATATTTAATCTATGTTCTAATCAAAACTTCAATGTAAACTAGTCAGGATTTTTTTTTTTAATCAAAATATGAAAATACCAAACCATACTCGTTTGCATAACTGTTATAAGAGGTTAACCAAGAGTTGTAAGTGGTAAACCTTCTTAGAATTTTTTACTCTCACTTAAAATTCCAACTTTCTACAGCAATGTATACAGCGATCTTTCTTTATTTACATGATTCCATGCCGCTATATAATAATAGCTCTAATTCTAAAAAGTAGAATGTTTTTGGGTTTAATCTCACCCGTTTAAAGTATAAAAATTAAAGCTATCAACAATTTATTACAAAAAAAATTAAAAAAAAAATTTTTATGTAATTTTACTTGCTAAGTTTCTAGTTCAAATGAAAGCATTTACAATCTATAAAATAGGTTTTTTCCTCTGTTTGTACATCACATATGTCGACGGTATACCGTAAGAACAAAATCAATGTTAAATTATTTTATTCCAACTTTAAATCGAATAATAAATTTATAACTTGACAACTTGTAATATAAGAATAGGCTAATACTATATCTTTACGTAACTAGAGGAAACTCGAAAGTAATTACCTTATATTTTCCGCTCTACTTCGCATAATCTACCCGCGGCTACGGTAGATTACCGTCTCCAAAGCTCATCGAAGGTAATTTCCTAGAAGGAAGAAAATGTCGTAAAAATCGACGGCGAACACTACTCGAAACGACAGGCACAAACAATTAGCTTTCTGTCCGGTTGCGCGCTCAATTATTTATCAGCATCTCTTGAGTGACACTTCAATATTTCCTCTGGTAACGGGTTCAAATTGCTCAATAGCCTTTTTAATTAGTCGGCATGGCTGTGAAAATAGATTCGAAAAGTCGCTTTTGTATCTCTGAACGGTCGTGATTGATATCGCCGGTTTTTTGTTCAATTAAAAGGTAAAATCTATTATTCGTGCTCGTGCTGGGTGTTAACCGAAAAGCGATTGCGATAATTGATTGAGTAAATATTTTGATAAAGACTTACAGAGGTAATTCCAAAAGTAACGTTTTTCTTATTGACCGTCTAATAAATAGACTCCCTTTCGTTTTCGTCATAAGTGCGATAATTAACTGTCAACTAAATAGCGTCAATATTTTCGTTACGGATCAATCTAAATAGAATAGAATTAAATGGACACGGTGAGAGAACGGGTTTGAGTCGAGCACACAATATTGGGGGTGCTAGAATCACATAGCTGGCGCGGACACAGGAGAAGGGTTCGAGCCAATTAAGGGAACAATTACTTGAGATATTATCTACAGATACATAAATATCAGAGACAAAGCCGTTCGCACCCTCGGTTCGCAAAGCCTGTAGTACGTCGGGGAGAAAGAGGGCTCCAGGTAAAACTTTCTGAAAGATAAGAGCAAAACTCACTCTAATCCCGGCCTAATTGCTCGTCTCGGCGAATAGACAAAAAGGATCGAGTAGCGCACACGTAGAGGTTACACCGCTCCGTCTCGATTTGAATTTATAATGAACCGTTTACGTCTTTTAAAACGTCGCTGTTAGGTAACCATTTTGGGAAGGGAACCTCGGAATCGTAACTTTGCAATAGCTTCGGTGCGCAATAATACTCCTTTCTCGACGGTCTCCTGCGGACGAGTTAGTTATGCTTTCTGGATTTTGAGTTCTTCCTAATTGAAACGTTGCTGTGGGAAATGAAAATGATTGGGAAGAGATTGTAAGTTGACGGAAGAGAAGAATGTCGGAAGAAAGGCTATTGTCCAAGGAGATCGTAAATATCGCAATGATACCCAGGTTAATAACAAAGAGTTGTTTGAAAATTATCTCTACATCGAATTGTCATTTTTTGTTTAAATTTATTCTTAGAATAACAGTTCGGTTGATCAACGTCATTGATATTAATTTATTGAAATTTTCTGTGGTTTGAATTGTTGCTTTGAAACGGAAGTAGAACGAATTTGGCAATTGGATACAGTGCTGATATGTCTTGTTATTAAATCCAAATTGAAAATAAGTAAAAGGATATCTAAATAATACCTCGATTATTGATTATATGGTTATAATTGTTAATTTTTTATTTTTAGCAACATGTTTTTTAAGAGTTTAGAAAATAACACTTTTAATCTTAGAAATGGTGATAATATCATACTGTACGTTAGCAATAAAAAAATTTCAAGAATGTACAGTGAAATCTCCCTTGTGCGGACACCAACGGAACCGACCAAGTGTCCGTTCAAGAGGGGTGTCCGCTTAAGAGAAATGCGAAGTAAATACTATAATTTTTTAAATGAAAACTTATTTTTAAAATAGGATATTTAAAGCGTATATGTGTATGTTTTTAAAATAAATAAAAAAATTTAAAACTTAAATTCATTCATTAAGTAAAATTAAGAGTATTATTGCCCCCTGTATTAAGAATTGACGTAAGTATTAACTTAAAGGGACTGAAACTCTTTTCATAGATTAAATAATTCCGGTATTTTTTAAATTTGCAAAAAAAAGGATTTTTTTACCTTAGAAAGTACACACAAAATACATACATACAGGGTGTTTAAAAAATACGTTCGAGTATTTGGCCCACTTATAGATCTCATCAGTACAAACAAAAAAGTCAAAATAAACATAAGTCCAAAAATCAGCCGTTTCCTAATTACAGCCTGTTTTTCAAATTAAAATAATTTACACTCAAATATCAGTATAAATACATTTTAATTATTACAAATTAATGATTCTTAAAGAAGATGTTCAAAATGTCCTCCTTCCATTTGTATACACATTTCACATCTCCGTAAAAGTGAACGCCGCACTCTCTCAAACAGTCCCGGATTTATACGAACAGTCTGGCAGGCATGTTCAATTCGTTCTCGCAACTCATCTAAATTATTCACAGGACTTGAATAAACTAATGTCTTTAAATACCCCCAAATGCAAAAATCGAGTGGAGTGAGGTCGGGAGATCTAGGGGGCCATGCAATTGGACCTCCTCGCCCTATCCACCTGCCATTGTAATTTTCGTTTAGATAATTTCTGACCAAGACTCCGTAATGCGCAGGAGCTCCATCGTGCATCAACCACATATTAATTCTGTGGTTGAGGGGCACATCTTCTAACAACAGTGGTAATGTATTCCGCAAAAAGTCAAGGTACAATTGACTAGTCAAACGGTTAGGCAGGAAACAAGGTCCTATCAGATGGTCTCCTAACACACCAAGCCAAACGTTGATTGCAAATCGGTGTTGATGATTCGATTCAACAACGGCATGCGGATTTTCGTCGGCCCAAACATGGCTATTATGAAAATTAAAAATGCCATTTCTCGTGAAACCAGCTTCGTCTGTAAATAAGATTTTCGTAACAAAATTTGGGTTCTCCGCGACTTTTGTCAACATGCTTCGACAAAACACCAGTCGTGCGGCATAATCAGGCACAGCTAGAGCCTGCACCCTTTGAATATGGTATGGGTGCAATTGCTGCTCCCGTAAAATTCTCCAAATTAGAGAAAAATTAATATTTGTTTCAGTAGAGAGTCTTCTAGTACTAGTACCAGGATTTTCTTCAATTCGTCTTAAAATGTTAAGTTCTGCGCCGGGAGTACAAACTGATCTAGGCCGACCACCATCACCGTTCCTTGATTTAAACGATCCAACTTCGGATAAACGTTGATGTAAATTTGTAAAAAGTTTGTCACACGGAAGTACCCGGTTTGGGAATGCTTCGGCATAAAGGCGACGTGCCTCACAAGCATTTCCATCGGCTTTGCCATACATAAAATGCATGTCTGCCATTTCTGCGTTGGTATAAGGCATATTCGAAAATTTCAACAATGGGTTACAGCAACAACTACTTCAATAAACACTGACAATAACGGACACACAATAATTACAACAAATGTGGCAACTACACTAACAGAAACGAACAAAATTTGTTTTGTTATTTCCATGGATGACTTCATAAATACGCGAATCACTCCTACTGAGTGTAAATTATTTTAATTTGAAAAACAGGCTGTAATTAGGAAACGGCTGATTTTTGGACTTATGTTTATTTTGACTTTTTTGTTTGTACTGATGAGATCTATAAGTGGGCCAAATATTCGAACGTATTTTTTAAACAGCCTGTATAATAGAATATATGTAGCAATACATAATATCCAACTAAAAGTCAGTCTAATGAGGAAAAAAATTATCTATTGTTGTTTGTCTCCTCTTTTTCTTCAAACTGAAGTCCAGAAATCGTATTTTTATTTTGAAAAGAAGCTTCAAAGACTCTGTCACACTAATTTTGGATATTCTCTCTCTGCTAGTACTGGAACATCATCGATGTCAGAATCTTCAGACAGTTCTTGCACTTCTGGATTTTCAATTTCTTGTCCTGACTCTGGGTCCACAACATACAAATTTTCATCCAGTTTAAAGAAATGATTAAGGTTTTTATTTTATTATCAATCAATTTCAACAAATTCTTATTTTTGAAGATATCTGTAAGTACATTAAGTAGTAAGTCATCTTCTGGATCATATGTAAAAACCTCATTTAGCTGGTCTTCACTTTGCATATTGTCGTGCTTAAATTCTGCTTTAGGGAACAATTTTAACTGTTTCCTTGGTTACTTTGGCGCAAGCGGTTTTTGCAAAGTACAATACATCCGCATATCTTTTTTTGCATAGACGTCAAACTAGTATTGAACCCCGTATGTACCGAAAAAATGAGAACCTTTAAATTTCGGTGTACTCGGAGAAGTCCCTCATTCAAGCTAGGCAGAAAGGCACGACATAGGCTGGGCAATACTAGGCCAACATTGCAGTCGGTAAAACATCGGTTAAAGGGAAAATCTTTTATTAAAGGGAGACAGACAAATCGGCGCGCGGAGCGATTTTCCGTTTAAGAGAACATCTTCTGGTGTCCGCGTCCGTTCAAGAGAATGTCAATCGAAGAGGAAGTTGACACAACACAAATTATATGAGAGTCGGACGGTTCCATGAGAAACTGTCCGTCCAAAAGAGGTGTCCGCAAAGGGGAATTTTACTGCAATTGGAGTGCCTTGAAAAATTTTGCAAGATGTAACATGAAATTTTGTCGGTTACATTTTTTTTTGGCTTTGTGTTATTTCTCAAATTTTAAAGGTTAGAGTAAATTAGTAAAGCCCAATTTTTTGTATGTTTATTTATAAGTAAATTCAGTGTGGTCTATCTGAAATTATAAACCAATTAATCGCGGCGCGAGAGATTGATAGAACCAAAAATAATATTAAATGTAACTCTAACATTAGACCTAAAACTATGAAGTTTTCGATTTAGTCGTGTATCTCTTAAAAAAGCGCCTAATGTTTCGAATGCCATGTTGCAACCTTCTTAAGAAACAAGTTTGAAGCGCCTATTCATGAGATTTACGTCGAAACCCGAAAGCTCTTAGTTATAAATTTAGTATTAAAGTTAGTGCTAATGTTAGTTCTAGTTTTAGTTATGCCATAATGTCTAGTATCATGATTTAATTTTTTTTTGTAATTAGTACCAGCTAAAAAAACCTTCGCAATTATATTTCTTCATTCGTAATGATAATTAATAAGAATAATAATAACATAAAAATTGTTTTACCTTTTGTTTTACTAATAAATTTGAATGAATTACACAACTGTTTATATAAGGTGTTCATTTAAATTCGTGCTCAGGAGTGCTTTGAAATTTTGTTAGACGACGATAGAGAGAAAAATGTATGTCGCAGTATTAGTGCACTCTAATCAATAAAATTTCAGATTTGACAAACGTTATGTCTGGTCAAACTATCAGGTGTTCATTTAAATTCGTGCTCCAGTCACCTATGAGCTCTACTAGCATCTTTGTCGCGTTCGTTTCCTACGTATTTTTCATCATTGTCTAATAAACATTCAAGGTATGTTTGACCACGGATTTAAATAACCACCCGATACAATGAACAGATACATTGACTATTTATCGATAATGTGTTTAATTTGTAACAAAAAAACTTGATGGAAAGTCTTACTTTCAAACTAGTTCGAAAGTCGATGAAGTTTGTGAACATTTACTGCACAATTTTATTGGCCACTGGAAGATCCCCGTGAAATTTTGAAGAACTGAGTACTGAAAAAATTGGGGTTTAGGTAGGTTTAGACAAAATCAAGGTATTGCCCAATTTCCTTACATATTTCGCCTTGTAACGTAAAAGCTATTGAACATTTCATTGTTATGACATTGCTTTAATTACATTTTATTGCACATACGTCAAAAATTCAGGTAAAATCTATAGGTCACTTCAGCATGAATTTAAATGAACACCCCATAGATTTTATTATGAACATTTTATTCCTGCCTCTGAAGTCATTTGAACCTATTTCCTTGTAAAACAATTTTTTATACTATTTAATGAATTAATTAATTAATCGCTTTGAATACAATACCTTTTATGTTTAATAAAGAGAATGGAGCATAAAATTAAGAATTACAGAACAAAAAAAGAATTAAAAATAGCAACTAGCCAATAAGAAAGTGGAAGTCACTTTATTAAACTTTTTGTATCAAACTTTTCATCTACTATTTTCATGCTGTTTACTTTCTTATGTTAATAAATTTTTTAGTTATCATATTAACCCATTAACGCCCAGCTTATTTTCTTTTTTCAAAATTGCAGAAATTTTATTAAGATTGTAGCTACGAAACAATCACGACAATTTTTACATAACCTCAAAGGCTAACGTGTTTTGTGTATGATAAATCATACAGTGAGTGTTAATGGGTTAAGGGGATTGAGAAATGGTACTTTAATGTACATTAACAATAGAATAAATTTTCTTGGGGAAAAAGATTTTTTTTATAACTTGTTTTGTAGTTTCTTGAAGAAAAAAAAAGATAATTTTTGATATGCTTGTAAATGTATTGCATTATTATGTATAAACTATTTTGTTTTTTACTCGTACAAATTAATTCCTTTCCCCTAAATTATCAATATTTATATACAATTTAATTTTTTTTACCTACAAGTCATCTGCCTTTATTTATTTTAAATAAATTTTGTAAATTCATTAATACATCACCACCGAATAAACCAACAGCAGTTAACATAAACGTATTGTTCTCTCAGGGGTGGCTTATGTCGCTTCATTCGCCGATAGAGCGCGTCTCGGTGCGATACACTTCAAGTGGCTCCCTCCAACGTTTTTTTTTTTCTGCTTTTTTTTTTTTCTTTTTCGCCGACGTCGCCCACCGGATCCAATTTGCGCGTTCGCGAAGGAGCCCCATTAATTAGAGATTTTTAAGCACGAAATGATGCGCTTATATTAATTAATTATAGCTTCGTATGTTGTGCCCCCGTAAAAATCCCCGCGAGGTATAATTAGTAATCGGCGGAGAGTAATTAGTACGCGAAGCTGCCGCCGCCAGTAGCGCCACGCAGCGCGTCGCGGCGTCCGTGGAAGCGGTCGGTGGTGGGGTGGCGGGTGCGTCCCCGTCGCGACGCTTCGAGCCCCGATTGGCCGCCCGAAATCATGGCAGGCGGTTCTGTCAATCCAACCGGTCCGGTGGTGGGGCGCGGCGAAGGCATAGCACACTGAGATCCGGCAAGATCACACCGTAGAGTCACGTCTCGCAGTGTAGAGCGTTGCGGACAATCCGTGCTTTGTGCGTTTGTGTGTGGTTTTTTGAGTGAAAATCTGCCAAGCTGTTCGAACCCACCGAAGATATGTTAGAAGCAGACCTCAAAGGAGGTAGCTTACACGCAACGATGCCGCCTCATCACGGGTTACAATCGTACGGATCGCTCAGCGCCCTCGGCCCGCCGCCCATGCAACATTTGCAACACCCGCACCAGCTGCATCAGCAACAGGCTCCGCAGATGCACCAGCAACATCACGGCCATCAACCTCAACACCTTCACCAGCAGCACCAAACCCAACAACACCACCATCAACCCCAACAGCCGCAACAGAATCATCAACAAAATTCAGGGGCGAATAACAATAACTCTAGTAATAAGAATCAAAATTTGGAACGGGTGAAGAGGCCGATGAACGCTTTCATGGTGTGGTCGCGGGGTCAACGAAGGAAGATGGCCCAGGAGAATCCCAAGATGCACAACTCGGAGATTTCAAAGAGGCTAGGTGCGGAATGGAAGTTACTAAGCGAGCAGGAGAAGCGGCCGTTTATAGACGAAGCGAAAAGATTGCGAGCGGTTCATATGAAGGAACACCCGGATTACAAATACCGACCGCGCCGCAAAACAAAAACCTTGCTGAAGAAAGATAAGTACCCATTAGGAGCCGCCGGGTTACTCCAATCGGCGGATCCCGCGAGAAGCGCGGCTTCCGCCGTTCAGCAAGCAACGGCAAGGGACATGTACCAAATGCCTAATGGTTACATGCCCAATGGTTACATGATGCACGATCCCAGCGCCTACCAACAGCAATATTCAACAAATTACGGTCGATACGACATGAGCCAGATGCAACACAGTGCGTACATGAATGGTGGTTACGGTGGTTACACGGGAACCGTTCAAACTAGTGCCGGGTCGCCTTACGGCATGCAACAAGCCGGATCTTCGCACAGTCCCTCGGGGTCCAGCATCAAATCGGAGCCGGTTTCGCCAAATTCCGGATTACACACCCCTACTCCCGGGGGCGTCAAAAGGGAATACCTCAACCAACCCCAACAACAAGGTGACTTAAGACAGATGATCTCCATGTACCTGCCCACCGATACGGCCCAACACATGCAACAGTACACGGCGACGCCGGATTTGGGACCCGGACCGTTAGCCCCAATATCGCATATGTGAGAACCACTGTTTTCGGCACCCGATTTGGACGTGCCGCCTTTGTAAAATACTAGTGAAGAAAAGGGGAGTGTATAAAAAGATAATACAAACGAACGTTTCCTCTCGCGTTCTCTCACGACAAGCAGTATTCGAATATAGTTATAAGCATCGGAACATGTTGTATCTTACGTAAGTACAAACATCAGATCGCGATTCAAATGTAAGATGTAACACGTGGCGGAGATTTAAGTAAATTAACCCGTCGTTTCTTTTCTCGATGTAAATAGTAGCAAGTAAGAAATCAAACATATAGAGAACAAAGATCACTTCAAATTTGTGATTGATTTATCGATTGATCGCTAAAAACAAATTCGATTACTTTTTATGATACGTACCTTTCATCACTTTTAAAAGACGTAATAAGTACTAAAATTAATTCTGATTTTGTTACATTATTATTATTATAAAAAGTTCATTCCTATATTTCTATTCCTATATTACATTCCGGTATGTATCTTAAAAAGTACCTTTCGCACATCAAACATAAATCTTGTACATATTAACTTAAAAAAAACGAAATCTTTAATTTCAAGTGCCACGGCAACTTCAAGTACACATTCTGTTACATTTGTATTTTTCACGAAGCAGTGTAATTAAGTGATTAATCGGCATTAGAAGTACACTTTATTATGTATTATTAATTACGTTTATTTATTATTTTACATATTACAATAATACATTCCTTTCGTTACTACTACTATTATATTATTATTATTATTATTTCTTTATTTATGAAATGTTAAATGAATTAAAATAATTACATTAAATTCATTTAATATTTCCATTAAACTATTATTTCATTTTTGTTTGTTTTGTGTACTTCTCGCGTTGACTTGTTAAGTGTATTGTAAAACACTATCAGAAAAAACAAACAAAGGTAAGAAGAAAACATTGTCCTGCTGTGATTTTTACGTGACACTTTGAAATACATTGTATATATATAAATACATATATATATTTAAGTTTTTCAATGTGCAGTACGATTGAGCTAGTTGTTGAATGATGACCGAACGCAACCGTATGAGAAATTTACTTGATGACAAATATACGTGCGAGTTACAAATTTAGACTTTTCTTTTTAATATTTTTAAACACAATTCCTTTATGTTATTATTGATAAAATTTTAAAAAATCAGGTAAGTATATTTTACATATTACTGTCAAAAAGAACATTAATAAAAATATGTTTAACAAAAATATTTATATTTTTAAAATTTTAAATAAATGAAATCATTTAAAACCTACATTAACGAAAAGTAATAAAACGATAAGAACAACAATAGAATATTATGATCCTTCCTGATTCGGATTTAGGCAATCTGTGCCACGGTCCATTACCCTCATCAAGTCATCAGCTCGAAAATTTAATGTCTCCCCATAACGGGCAATTGCGCTAACGCGTTTTTCCTCCCCGATTTGATTTTAAAATTCCCGACGTTTACGATTTATGGCGCCTAAACGCCCACGTTTTACTATAGAAAAAGTCTGGCTCTTTTGAGTGGCTGACTCCGACGGTATTAGATATTTTCCACGAAGTAAGAAGGAAACAATAACTATTGGTATCAGTGCTCGACCTTCCAAGAAAAGTTTTATTGACATTTTGTTTTTTGAACTTTCTCTTTAAAATAAACCGGATTTTTTGGATTGTAAAAATCTCCGAAACAAAACTACGACCTTGGTAGGTTTTTGAACAAAAATTATACTTTATATCATCGTCAGGTTTTATTGTTTTAATGCATTTAACATTTATTAAACGATGTTTTTATTTGTTTGTGATATTCAATCATTTTTACGATAAATAATGTAATGCAAAGGCGACAAAAACCGATTGACAAACAGTCAACGTTCCAAACTGGCTTAAGGTGAGTAATATTGGACAAATTTATGGCAGCGCTAACAACACCGTAAATCAATTCGCATAAACGCCATTTTTTTACAGCGCATATCAATCTTAGTTTATGCGAGACGATTAAATTTTTGTTTTAATTTTACTGCCCTTCGAAATAAGAGCAAAACGTGGCGCGAAAATATTCACGCGCACTAAACCTCTTTAACGACACATATTAATTTTTTGCGATAGTTTCTGTGGCGGACCAAAAAATAAATCCGAGGAGGCGGCGACCGGCCACCGGCCTCTAGATTTATGGTTCACGGGCGTAATAAAGCGGGTTCCTAAACTCCCCCATAAACAAATTCCACATCAAATCTAATTTTAGAGCCCGAGCGGACCGGACAACGGTGCAACAGTAAAATGTGAACGCGGGGTGAGGCAATAAATACGGATTATAAAACATAAATTTGACAGAACGGTACGGTACCAACCCAAGACTTGGATAGGTGTGTGGAAAAACGCAACTGCAGGACCGGTTTTAGCGGAACAGATAAAATAGTCAAATCAAAAATTAAATTAGATTTTATTTTTAGGAACGCTAGGTATTCATCACAACTAAAAATTATCTTTATAATTATTATAAAATATTAACAAGTTAAAACAAAAAGGTGTTAAGTTTATAATTAATATCCTCAGCTAGTAAGTCTTTTAAAAATATGCTCGAAGCATCATAAAGATATAGACACAGAAATGACAATATAGAGTGTAATACAAAGAATAAATATTGAGTAATAACGAAACAAAGTTGAAAAAAAAATTACATAACAATTTACAGACCTTTTACTGAATACTGGCATTCATTGACGGCGAATGGTATAGGAAAAACAGAAGTAATAAACAACATAAAGTTTAAAAAAATCCACAAACATCAAACATCGTGGCAACTCATTTCATAATAAAAGAAATGAACATGAAATACAACCACGTCAATGAGTAAAATACGCACAACAATGAAATTAAGATAAAATTTTATGAGAATTCGGCTAATAGTAAACAGACTGCACTTTCGACAAAACAACACAAATATAGGGCTTATACACCGCCTTGCGAAAGATGTTTCATGCGTCATCAATTAATTGTACAATCCTAGACCAATATTTTCAAAAATAACCATATTTATAGGCTTATTTTGTAACTTCTAACGACGTCGTTGTGAACGACTTTCAGGTTAGGTTTGGTCGTTTGGTGAACGACATTCCCGTAGCAGTCGTTTACGTCCTTAGCATAGCAAAATTTAATTTTAAAATAAGTTACATACCGAGTGCATTGAACAAATTACTTTTTATAGATGTTTAGTTGCAAGTTAAAAATGTGTAAGATCATCGTTTGGCATTATCTCTTGTAAAATTCCATTTTTACAAGTTGCTTTGATACACTAACATAAAAGAATGCCAGAAACTCACTGAACCCATTTGAGACGCCGCCGCCGGATACAATTTTTTGAAAACTATACAGTTTTGTAGTAAATTTTTCAGAAGTGATTTTTTTCTTTTAAGTTAAGCCATTTTCCTCAAGACGGTACAAAAATATTACTACCTACAATTTCTTGTGGTACTATACTATTATACTTGAAGAAGCTACCAAAGCTATTTCTAAACCAAATTTATGAAAAATATCGGTAATGTAATACATTACAGCATTTTCGGAAAATAGCGTCAAACAACGGATTCTCCCTTCATTCACTTGCGTCATTAATTATCAAAATGCAGACATAAGTTCCCCTCTAAGGTTATGTTGTTAGTTCAAAAGATCTAACTTTCGATCAAAAGCGATATTTTATGTTATTATCGTATATGAAAACATTAACTTTTGTCGTTACAGCTAAAATTTCTAACGACTGATTTATAAAATACGATTTTTACAAAAGAAAGTCGTTTGGGATTGGAGTCGTTGGTTGTACGATGTCGTTAAGTAAGGACAATTACAAAATAAGCCTGTTATACCAATTAAATTGGACTTTTAAGAGAAAGGTTGAAATATGAAAAGAGTGAAAATAAGTAAATGAAAGCGATTATTAAAACATTTTTCATTTCTGTTTATAGAGTTTATAATAATTTCTGTAATCTAAGGGGCATAGAAGATACTAAATTTTTTTGAATTTCTGGGTAATTGCTTTCCAAGCTTCAATAATTTTTTCATGCTAGCAGGAAAGTCCGTTTTCAATTTAGCAACAACTGCCAATTCAAATGGATTTTTTCGAATATATTCCGCTAACTACTCGCCTTCTTCGTGGCTTGTACCATTTGGCCTTCCCACATCAGGTTTTTCGTTGTTCTGTTGTACACAATTTTTTTTTCTTTTGCTAGAAGACTGTTTTTATTAATACCCAATTCTAGGACTATAGCACGTATTCCATCTTAGAGATGTTCAATAATTGCTTAATATTCTCAGGGAAATTTGACATTATTATAATAATTTTATTATATTAATTTTGTAGCTTTGACATATTAAATGTAGGAATTTTCCAAGTTTCTGTATAGGTCTCAGATTTCCATGATTTTTTGAAAAGAGCTACAAATATATGTGTCAATTAACTGACAAATCCAAAGTATGACACACAATAAAACAATTTTCGCTGTCCCAAGATTTTTTTGATACCGATGATAAGTAAATTAACTATGCTGCTAGAACACATGTTTCATAACGATTTCAGGACTGGAAACGAGACTCTAAGCGGAACAAATTTTCATCGTACAAAAATGGTTAAAACTCAAGCTTTGTTCCTGCAGGCGATTTCCATCAGTTTCTGATTTTTTCATCCAATCAAATGGTTTAATTTTGATCACATCCTAAATCTTGATTGGATGAAAAAAATCAGAAACTATTGGAAATCGCCTGCACGAACAAAGCTTATATCTTAGGACGCTTATGGCCTCCTCAATATCTGTAATACCCATTTGGCATTGCTGTCATTATCCCCTATAACATCGGTTTATCATTTACAATCAGTAACCTTCATAATAAATAGTAATAACATCAAAAGTGTCCACTTTATTAACAATTAATTCTTGATGAATTACATGTGCGGGTTACGAAAACAAGATATTAATTCTTGCAAATCTATGCAGTGGTTCGATTGTAGCAATTTGTGTAGCAATATGATTTACTTCAGCGATACCTCATATATTCTGTATCAGAACTAGGTTATAATTTTGTTTTGTTTATTTTGACCATTTTTGTACTATGAAAAGTTTCCTCAGTTAACGTACCTTGCAACCCTTTATCAGCTCCTACAATAATCAACCTATATTTTTCGTCTCTCTATTTTGATTTTTTCTTTTAATATATCAAACATTTTAATCTACTTTACTATAATTAATTTAGTAAAAATTTCTTTAACTATCTAAACATTTTATTCATATCTTCGTTAAATATCGTTTATGTTTCTATTTGCTGTTTTAAAGTCTAAAATGTGTTACAATAATGATCATTAATGAAACAAAAATAATAACTTTAAGAACGGTCCTGTAAAAAGTTAAGGTAAAGAACGAAAATCGAAAGAAAGAGAAGGTCCAGAAGTCAGAAAATCTGACTTATGGGCACCGTTGGGGATGCACATTATAAACTGTCATTAGCGTGGCCAAGCAGTTTATGAAAATGGTACACTAAGGTGACCGAAACGACCTCGCTAATGGCCGGTGTTTTAAAAGGGAGGCCGGCTTTTACGTTTTATTTGACTTCCAGGTAATTTACATTGTAGTTCCGTCGATATTTATGCGGATAAAATGGAGATAAGGTTCTGAATGGTCACCAATACAATTATGGTTTTATTTTATTTCTACCGGTGTTAGTAATGTTAACATTAGAAATGTTGACGTTTACACACCTTTGGCTGTTTGTTGGTTTTTAAATTATTCGATTTTTAAAACCTACTTTACTACTTGCAGTTTATACCTGAGTAAAAGATTAGCCACCTGTACTTGAAAATTGGTCGTTGAGAAGGGAAAGAAATTACCTGGAGTACTCAGAAAAATAGTTATTGGTCAACCTAAAAATGTAAGACTCAATGAGAATAAATAAATACAGACTTTGATATATATATTTTTTAATGGGCTTCTGCTTGTAAAACCTTATAGCAGAAATTTATTATGATTTGATTTAGAGATGATCTCAAAATGCAATGTTAAAAAAATTAGAGGAACAGTTTTTTCTTTGTTAGATTCGTTTCGTTTTAAATCTGATCGATCACCTTAGACTTGTTGGACATACGTTGGACGGGTGTATAGTCAAACAGGTCTTATGAAAGTTATTCATTCTGGTGATCATACCACAGATTGAGTTTTTCGTATTGTTTTTAAATTGTTAATTATTTCTTATATTTTCTAACTGTAAGTGTTGGTTTATTCACCTTTGGGTGTTACTGTAATTTCACTTGGCTTTATTGGTTATTTAGCCAGTAACCATGGTAGATACCAGATATATTAATTTACCCAAGGGTAAATAAATCGCCCCTAAATGTTTTTTTTATTATTAAATTCTCTCTCCCTTCTTCTGTTTTAATTCGTTCAGGTTACTTCAAAGTTCTAATTTTTTATAAAAGCTTTCCTAAATTTTATAAAAATAGACAATATTTTCAGTAAGTAATAGTTACATTTCGAATTTAATCTCACTAAATTACATCAATCAATATTTTTTACATCTCTGTAAATTACCCCTGAAATTAATTCAAAATAAAATTCTCTGATTTAACGCTTTTGTTCACGTAACCTATCACGAAGTAACAAAATAATGAAAACGTACAATCCGATTGCCGTCAAGGTCGTAGTTCCACGCGCGTATTGTACCCGTTAATTGAAGAGCAGTGAGTAGACATAATGCAAATTTTGACCTGGCGGTTCTTTTATCGACCGTACCGTATCGCGAAATCGGAATGCCATTTCATATTTCCATGGAAAACTACACCTAATAGACCGTAATTGGCCGTGGATAGGGTGCATGCGTAATTCTCCGGTTCAAGATGTTTATCTTTTCCTTAACATGTGTTTTCAATCTCCGCCCTTATATATAATTGTTTAGTGTGAAAGGTATCGATCCTGAAATCATTTTGTGGGTTACTTTGTAGCAAAGTTTTCAATATGGAACAGATTAGTTTCACTTTATAAGTTTTGATCTGGTAAGATAAAATAATTATGATAGTGTAGTAGTTAAATGCCGTGAGATGGTGTGTAAAGTATTGTTTTACTAATGGGACACGCTACCTAAAAGTCTATTTCCAATTTCTTCCTGCATTTAGCGCACGCCATAAAAGACATAATCGCTTGCCACCATCTCCGTACGGTTCCTAATGCCGAATTCGCGTGAAATAGGGAGACCCTCACGTCAAACGCACGCCCTTAATTAATCCCGTTACGTGTTCGGTAAATTATGTTTTAAATATTTGTTCTTTTATTTGGCCGTCACCCTTTTCTTCGGCGAAGGCCGACACGGGGCCTTTCTGAAAATCGATAGTCAATTTTGGCCCTATCGCGAAATTGCACGCCGCGAATTTTTATTTCAGCATCGCGCGACGATAAGGACCTTCTGCTCGCAATTTGCACATGAAAGGGCCGTTCGAAATTTTCTATTATTGTTGTGGGCCACCGGGTGAGGTGTTGACAGATTTATTGAAGATCTTAATATTCATACTGCGATCTAGCCGTCAAATAATCGATAGGATTAAAAAAGAATCGTTGATAGGACGTGTAAAGGTTGGCTCGCAAAAACAATGGTAAAAATTGTGACCGTGGTTTGTTTTAATATGGAAACAGACTGTCCGAAGTGTACCGGACGCGGATATACGCTGATTGACCGCAGACTAATTATTGTTTAACGCTGTCATATTCACACGTTCCACTGCCTAGAATGAAAAAATAATTTCATCGCTGATAGAGAATAATTTAATGTTGACGATTATTACCTACTATAAAGTTGTTATGACACACTTTCATTTTTAACAAATTTCATCTGTTTAAATTAATAATTTAATTTATTTTTTAGTAAAATATTATAAAATGTTTTAAAATGAATATACAATTACTTTATTATCTCCCTACTAGATATTATATGCCAAGCTTTCTTTTGATAATATACATATTTGTAACCTACTATTCTACTATAAGAGAAAGAGTCGAAAGGTTATAACCTCCACCGTTCCAGAAAAAGAAATCTAATTTCTCAGCGAACACGTCTCCAACTCAACCGTGATTACTTGGTTAGATAACGTGGTCCAGATAGGTTATCTAGAAACAACTGGGATTAATTAATCGAGGAGAGAAAAGAAGAGAGGCGAAACCTTGTGCGCGAATCGTGGGAGAGAAAGCGATTCGGCTGCGACGCTTAATATCATCGTCATCGATGAATCCTGGGCAGGCGTGGATGGTTCTTCGCTCCACTAAGCATGGTTCCCTCGCGAACTGCGGCGCGGCTCCGCTGCGGTCACCTGCCCGGAACCGGAAGCCGGGCCTCGGTGACTGACATTCCGTAACATGGGAATCTCAGTCGACCTGCACTCTACCGACAACTGATATTTATCAAATCACGGAATATACACAAATTAAATTAGATTAATTTTTGTTATATACCGAGCGTTCATAAATTGTTGTAAAGCGCTTGAATTTGGCACGCTTGTAATTTAGTGATTTTAAATGCTCAACATTGTTACCTGTGAGCTGTCTACATCATATCTTGCATATCAGTGGCGTAGATGGTTTTATTCATGATTTATTCTTTTCAGTATTAAGGGTAAATGTATACACATTCATAATTATTGGAGATTGGATGTCAATTGTATTGCCATATCGTTCAACGGCGCCAATAGTGGCACATCTCAAAAATCGTAAATATTCTAGTAACTGTTGTATTAAAATCTGACATCTTATACCTTTTGTATCTGCAAGATCGCCACAAAGTTAGTTCATCTCAAATCGAATAAATCACGGATGTGACACTATAACCTTATTTCAATTGGGACTTATATGTAGCTGCAATAGCGACACACATTTAATACGACTGTTGCGTTGCTGCTTATCGACTTCTTTTATTAATCCAACTTCCAAAAATTACACTAGTCATTATGGCTCTTTTCATTTTTGTCTATATTCCAGTGCATGGATATCGCATTTCAAATCACTGCAATTTTTAAACGCCATTTTCTCCTTTATTACAATTTTTGAGATGTGCCACTATTGCCGCCACTGAGCGATATGTAAATAAAATACCTCCCTATTACGGGTTTTTGACAACTTTCAATATTTTCTATGACACGCCTATGAGATACGATTAACATTACTGTGTTTATACCAACGTTACCAGTCTTATGTTGTTATTCTCGTTATTTAACGACATCGTTCGACCAACGACTTCAATCCCAAACGACTTTTTGTAAAAACCGTATTTTGTAAATCAGTCGTTAGGAATTTTAGCTGTAAAGCGGCCCTTACACGGTCAATAATATTGACAATACTTTAGAATATTGATAATAATATTGACTATGTAAGGTGGAAAACTATATTGATGGTAGATATTGATGCAGTATTGATGGAAATCCGGATTTTCTGATTTTCGGGCATCAATACTGAAATTGGAGGGGATACTGACAATACTATTGACAGTGTAAGGTTGGTGTCAATATTTACGTCAATGATCAGTGTTTCAACACGTTGTGAAACATAATCAATTATCGAACTTAGTGACGTTGTTAGTGAAAGCGATGAAGATTCTGTTAGTTCACACAGTTCTTGTGATAACAAACAGGTCTTCGTAATTTCATCCCACGAACTATGGAATCCCATGAATCCAAATTATCACAACAAGGCAACTTTACATAACAAGGCATTACAGTGCATTACAGCTTTGCTGATAGTTACTGGAGACATTATGACTGAAAACTTCAAGTCTTCAAAATTTCTTCCTGTGGCCAAGTACACACTTGGACAGCGATTACGACGCCTAAAGCTCTGTGCGAGAGCGATAGCTAGAACGGGCTCGGGCACGGTCGGTTTTCGAGGGAAAGAAACCTGGCACGAGGTTAGGTGTAGAAACGTTCGACGGGCCGCAGCCAGACTCGGTGCGGCCCGTCGATGGTTTCTACACCTAGCCTCGTGCCAGGTTTCTTTCCCTCGAAAACCGACCGTGCCCGAGCTCGTTCTAGCTATCGCTCTCGCACAAAGCTTTAGGCGTCGTAATCGCTGTCCAAGTGTGTACCTCAGAGTTAAAGCTAATCTTTCCTCAGCACTTACACTTTGTCTCATATTACTGCCCTGTCTTCTCAAAAATGGTTCAACCATCTGTTACAATGTGTTAAACGTACTTTCATCCATTCGAAAGTAGTTCTTGAAATCTTCAACATAACAGAGACTTATTTCCTTCAACAGTACTAAATGAGAATATTCATCTTTCTTCTTCATCCACTCTTTCATCCAGTGTTTGCGTTTTACTCTACGAGTAGTTCCAAGCGCCAAAATAATAGCTACGCAAGCTTTTGTACGATTATCCATATTTGTAAGGGAAAAACCGGGAAGTAACCAAGTAAAACCTAGTCGATTCTCACAGCTTGTGGCAAAAAATAAGTGCTGGATAAACTTATTGACAAGAATATTGACAAATAATATTGATCGTGTAAGGCAGTAAAGTATTGAGTGGTATTGAGACTGGTTAGTAGTAGTATTGTCAATACATGGTCAATATTAGTATTATCAATATTATTGACCGTGTAAGGGCCGCATAACGACAAAAGTTAATATTTTCATATAGGATAGTAATATAAAATGTCACTTTTATGACATTTAATGACGCAAGTGAATGAAGGAGGTATCTTTAAAAGAATCTATTATTTGACATTCTGTTCCAAAAAAAGCTGTAATTAGTAATATTTTTCATGAATTAGCTTTAGAAATAGTTTTGATAGCTTCTTCAAACATAAAAGTATAATACCAAAAAAAAGAAAAAGTTGTGGGTAGTAATATTTTTGTATCGCCTTCAGGAAAGTGCCTTACAATTAACTTAAAAGAAGAAATTATTTCTGAAAAAGTTACTAAAAATCTGTATAGTTTTCAAAAAATGTTATCTGGCAATTCGAATGGGTTCAGTGAGTTTTTGGCATCCTTCCATATTAGAAGATCAAGCAGCCGAACTTGTAAACATGAAATTTTACCAGAGATAATGCCGAGGGATGATTTTACACATTTTGAATTTTCAGTTAAATACATATAAAACGTAATTTCTTCAATGTACTCGGTATGAAACTTATTTTTAAATTCAATTTTGATATGCTAACGACGTAAACGACTGCTACGGAGATGTCGTTCGCCAAACGACAAAACCTAACTTGAAAGTCGTTCACAACGATGTCGTTAGAAGTTACAAAATACGAATCGTTCATGCACGACAAATGATTCATAATGAAGTCGTTCAGAGTTACAAAATAAGCCTGTAAAAATTAACCGAGAGTGTGCCAAATTCAAACGCCTTACAGTTATTTATGAACGCTCGGTACAAGTATGATACTAGACCCTCTTAACTAGTCTGGATTTGATAAAATCTTAGTCGGATATAACAATTCATTTTATTGTACACCTATACACACAAGAGACATGAAAAAAAAATAAATAAATATTGGGAATATCTACAAACTCTGAAAATTTGACACATACACCATTGTTTTAAAAGTCTGTTTCTTATTCTGTTCTTTTTTACTTTTCTTAAGTTCTAAGAGTTCTTAAAAACCATATCTCTCTATCATGTTGAAAGCTGTTGAATCTTACTGCTGCACAAATATTGTACTAAAATTTCTACACTAAAGAAAAATAAAAGTAGCAAGGTTTCTGCTATCTAAACTGATCTATCGCTAAAAAATTTCTACAACTTTCTTTGCCTCTTTTTTCTTTATTTCTTCACATTCTCGAACATTTCGTTCCCAAAAAATAATTATTATTCCAGATCATATCAAATTTTCCATTTTCTAATTTGTTTATTGGTGTCTCAAAATTTCTTAATGGTAAAAGACAGCATTTTTTTGAAAAACAGTTGCCAATATAAAAGTCACATTCTTCAAGTTTTCTAGGATCGCATCAATATTGTATTTTCAGATTGTTGGATAGGCCGGTAATCCGAAAATCTGTTGGCCCGAGTCCTATTAAGAGGAAATCTGCTGTTAGTTTTTATTAATTACTTTTAATCAAAATTGAGTATTTGTCCAATCGTTTTATTCGAGGTGTGTTGTAATAGAACATTGTTCTCAATAGAGTGACATAAATAATTAAGGCTAAAACATTCACGCTCTCTTCTCGTCCTAATACTATTTGTTCCACATTCCTACAAACCGTCATTATCAATAATTAATTGCCTCTCGGCACAAAACCGCTTTAGCAATTATTAAACCTATCCAGCTACTTCAACATCTCGCCACTCGGCTAACCCACTTTTTCTGGCCGTTCGCGATTCGCCACCGGTCAGGTGTTGCGTACTTCAAAGTGCGAAGGCTCACGAGCCGCACCGGCCGCCATAAATAATAACCTTAGCCGAAGAAGAAGAAGAAGTATCGAGAACAAGTGTCCCGCGCGTTCCGCGGGTAATTCAATTATCCTTGCGCGTTCTGCTAGGATCGTTCGAGGCGATATCCTGCGGAGAAAATGACATGTCACGACGACGACTCCGGTCTGGTCTGGAGGCCCACATACGGGCGGTGAAATCCTATACGGCGAAACCGGGTCCGGTTACCGAAACGTAAAGTAACGCGCGCGCACCGGCGATATGCACAAGTAAATTTGTCATTTACACGCTGCGACGTGCCTACGGACCGGATTAGAATTCTTTTTCTGCTCTTGCAGGAAATACTGTCCTGTATTACCCGCAAGGATTAGCGTTTCAAGGTATTACCTAGTGGTATTCTACTTTTATTTTACTCTTTTACTGATAATTACCGGGCGTTTAAGAGTTAAAGCAAATATATGTTCTTCTTTCATGAACGATATTCATTTTATTTTGAATCGATAGTAAATCAGTTACAAAGTTAGTGGCCATTTGCTTTTGAAAATATATTTCCGGCTACTTTTACTGCATCCAATATTATGTCTTTTTTTATGATGGTTTTCTCTATAAAACTAAAACAAGCCCGAATTTTGACACCAAAGAATTATTTGTGACATTGCCTACGCAGGACCCCACTAGCCGCGCCGAAGAAACGAAGATCCTGCACGGTTCGCAGGATGCAGCACGGTGGTCATCGTGATTTATAAGAGGGGTTCACGCTGTGCTCATATACACTCCTTGCGTTTTACATGCTCGACCAGTATGCTGCCGGCAACTACCTGAACAAATGTTTTCTCAAAACGCCTGACACCGTTCACAATCAATTTTGAATGTCCGGTCGCTAAAAAACGTGCTTTTGGTAACCGTGACTTATCTCATTACGCGTTACTTATTAATTTAGGACGGCTTTCGACGAAGACGACTCCACCTTTTTCTAATATTTCTAACAATTTTCATTTGCCAATGTTATTTCCATCATACTATACAGGATTAGGTACATGAAGTAGGTATATCCTTTAAAGATCACTAATCTTATAACCCTAATACAGTAGCTTCATCAGCTTCCTCCCGTTTAGGTCGAAAATCTCAGCCTCATAATCCTCAATCACCGTCAGTCTTTCGTGATCGCCTTCTGCTAACGGCTACTTTCGGCCAACCCCCCATAGCCGTTCGCCCCATGAAAACAATCGGGCGCAAAGCGGTAATCAAACGAGTGCGTAATTTAATAATGCAGAAGTAACGGTGCTGATGTCGGTTGCGGGGCTCTCCTAATTGCCGTTTGCGACACCGCCGAGGGGAGGGCGGAACACGCTCGCGAGGGTTGAAGTGATTTTACCGTGGGAAAGCTCGAAAGCTCGCCACGCACCTGTCCGTTCTTCGTATCACTGCAGGAAACGACCAGATTTTCACCACTACCCTCGGGAACGTTCGACTTTGAGCGTGGTGGAATTATGAAATTGTTTTACATGGGGTTGTAGGAAAGTGTAATTATGTGGTACTCGTTCAATTGCACGCAATGGGGTTAAAGGGGTTGCGTGCCAGGAAACGCTTTTTTAGAGGCTAACGGATTCCTCACAGATTTTTGTTATACTATTTTGCTAATTTTATTACTAGGTTATTGAAGGTTCCAAAAATTTAAAAGTTCTTATCTATTTATTTTATCAGTAAGTTCCATAAATATGACGAAAGATTTAGAAAGAAAGAAATAATAATACCGTTCATAATAAATAATTATGAACGGTAGTTACAGAAATAATAAGTGTTTATCAATATTACTTCAAGTTCGTAGTACTGTTAAAAAATTGTATAAAGTTTATTTAACGAAATTAAGAAACGATTTCAATTACAGCGTAAAGATTCCATTTTGTATTATAAAAATTAAATTTACTTTAAATGTTTTCAAAAAACTTAAAAAAAAAATTGAAAAGTTTGAAGAAATTTAATCGGACCTTACACAACTTTACACTCTTTGACCAATTAAAAAAATTGTTACAACTCTATTTATAATCATTAAAAAACGGCTTTCAACTTAAATTGAATTTAAGAGATTTTATTTTGGTTAAAAAAATTATTTGTATCTAATTGTTACAAAAAAAGATTTAAAAACTCATGGTGGATTTAGGATGTCAAATTAAAAAGTTGTAACCGTAACCATAGTAGTAGCTGTAGTATTTAAAGAAGTTCAACTATGCTTATTTGTTTCGTTTAGGCAACGGTTTAAGGCTGCTAAATATTACGACAAATTTAACCGTAGCCGCAAATGTTGGCCAACTTTTAACTTTTTACGATTACGACTAAACACTTGCTGACAATTCCGTCAGCATATTGGCAATGACGACCTTTACCGACTTTGATGCTAAGCATATCGACCAAAATTTATTACTTCTTTGTAGGTAGAACCCTGATATATTTCGAAATATCTGGAAAAATTCTGGAAATTACATTTTTGTATATTTGAAAAACTGATCGTGATGTTTTTCTTTGCGTAACTTATCTGTTATAGAGATAAAGAAATGACCCTCCAATTCTCTATTTCGGTTTATGAGTCTCCTGAAAAACCGCTTATATCTTCTATTTTCTTAACCGTAACACAAGCTGCAGCTACCTGCAAAATTACTCTTGTTACACCAAAAACTAATTCGAATTCATAGATAATAAATCAATTGCAAGCGAGAAAAGAGAGAATATCAATGACCAGGAATGTCTTAAGATTTTAGCTATAATCAAGATTATTTTATTGGCTGATTATTAAAATTTTAAAATATGAAAAATGTTTTCCTAAACTAGATATTTCTAATGGTGGATTTAGGATGTCAAACTAAACCGTAACCTTAGCTGTAATAACCATCAGATTTGCCGTAATTTCTAGATGTTGCCTAAACACTTCTATTGAACAAAATAGTTGAACTTTTTTTAAATACCAGAGTTACTGCCATGGTTACGATTACTGTCTTTAAGTTTGACATCCTAAACCCACCATAAGCATTACACCCTTTACAGTTACCACTAAAATTACTGCTGTAATTAATGCTAAGTTTGACATCGTAAACCCACCATAAAAGTTTTTGGAAATTTTTAACAATTTGTGCGCCTAACTTAAAAAAAAAATTTGCTGCTACATTTAGGGCCTGGTTATTTACCTTTGGATAAATTAATCTACCCGATATTTTCCATAGTTACAATAATTTCACTTGCAATGATTGGCCCGTTAGTCTGTAACCATGATAGTTATCGGATAGATTAATTTGCCCAAAGGTGAATAAACCGGGCCTTAATCCATTAAAAAAATCATAAGGTTTATTTATTTAGATTATGAATTAATTTTTATGTTATATTAAAATCTAAAAATTTCATTATGAAAGTATGTAAGTCCGTGTGGAGTAGGAGATAAACGTAAATTTACCTAACCTGCCCATTAGTTTTTAGAAAATCACCGCAATTATATTTATAGAAATCAAGAAATGTTTTTTACGTTAAATTAAGGATTAAATACCTTATTTTTTATAATAAATGCTAAATTTATTTTCATTGTTACCAAAATATATATACAGGGTGATTCATTAGCTCTATGACAAACTTTGGCAGATGAAAGGTGTTGCGATTCTAAGGAAAAGATGTTCTATGAATATGGGTCCGATTCATTTTGGTTAAAGAGTTACAAGCCTTTGAAAATTTTACACAGTTTAATAGGCAAATGAAAATGTAATATAAAAAATAAGTTTAAAAATTACAAAAATTGTTCGAAATGTCCGCCTTCAGCTTGAATGCACGCCTCCACGAATTAGAACTAGGTTTAAAAGTGTTTGCTTATCGGATTTTTTGCGATAAACAACATTGTTCAATAAAAAAACACTTTTCAATTATTTTAACTGACTATAGTACACGCCATCTAACGGCAAAACGTCAAAAGTAATGACAGGCCTCGTAAGTTAACCTCATTAAATTTAACTGGATCATTATTAACTTTGTAGTGCCGCTAGTGCCATTCATCGGTTCATAATTATTCATATTTTGAAAAATTTTAAAGTAAGTAAACGTATTTCATGTTTACTTTATTAGTTTAGTGAGAAAGGTACTTTCAATATTGTTAGAATTTTGAGAAATTCATCATGTCCCTACCAAGAAAATCTTTCTGGATGTCAGAAACGCAAATTAGCAGAGAAGAAGGAAAATGAACGACAACAACTCGAAAAAACACAATTAAACATGTATTCCTGGCTTCAAAGTAAAAATGATAATACTATGGAAGACAATTCGATTCAATCTTTAATTGCACCAGAAGATTGCGAAGAAACTCTACAAGATACCCTTCAAAATACAAAAAAATACGGAGAAAATAAGAACATTATTGATGATAACAATAATGAAGATGATGTAATAAACTTAAATTTAGGTGATCCAAATTTATGGCCAAATGTTATAACCCATAACTTTAGAGTGATATGTACCAAAGTTGGACCTAAACAAGATGTTCAAAGCACTTTTCCTAAAAATGAAGAAGGTAGATCATTTTCTATATCGTATTATTTAAAAAAGATGCCAAATGGTGAATCTCAGCCTCGTAGTTGGTTACTTTACTCAAAGACTCAGGACTCAGTTTATTGTTTTTGTTGTATATTATTTGGACAAGAAAATGACAAAAACCAAAACACACGATTCAGGCAAGGTTATAATACGTGGAGAAAATTGTCATGTGTACTTCGAAACCATGAGCTCTCTGTATATCATTGTAAATCTTTTATTACGTGGCAAGAATTACTGAAACGGCTTAACTTGAAGTCTACTATTGATAACATGAATCAAATTAATATAAGTAGAGAAATGGAAGGCCTGAAATTATTATTTCAAAGAATTGTAGATGTTATTTTGGTCTTTTCTGCTAATAATTTATCGTTTCGAGGATCACATGAAGTAATAGGTGTACCAAATAATGGGAATTTTTTAAGTTTAATTGAATTGATAAGTAAATATGATCCTGTACTAATGGATCATGTAAACAGAATTAAAAATTCGAAGAAAAGGATTGTGCACCACTTGGCACATAGATCGCAAGACGAAATTACTGCGGCCTTAGGAAATGAAGTACTTAATAAAATTAAAAATGATATTAAAGCCGCCACATATTTCAGCATACAGATGGATTGCACCCCAGACATTTCTCATACCGAACAGACATCAATCATTATTAGATATGTACATTTTTGTGATAAAAAAATAAACATATATGAATCGTTTGTGGGATTTATTGAAGTATCAGATACAACTGGTGAAGGACTAGCTAATACCCTTCAAAAAAGAATAAATGAGCTGGATTTGGATATTATGTATTGTAGAGGGCAAGCATACGATAATGGGGGCAATATGAAAGGAAAATATAAAGGCGTACAGTCCAGAATAATTAGTTTAAATTCTCATGCAATTTATGTCCCTTGCATATCACATTCTTTCAACCTGTTAATCTGTGATGCTGCTTCTAGCAGCATATATTGTAAAAACTTTTTTGGATTGCTGCAACGCGTATATTGTTTGTTTTCTGCCTCAATCAAAAGATGGGAAATTTTACGAAAGCACTTAAATATTACGTTAAAATCATTATGTGATACTCGTTGGGAAGCCAAAATAGATTCCGTTAAAGCAGTGTACACACAGTTTGAAGAAACATGTAATGCCTTGGAAGAACTAACTGAAACAAGTAATGACAACGCTGTCGTTTCCGAAGCTCAAAGTATACTAAATTCAATACAAAAAATGCCTTTTATTTTATCTTTATCAGTGTGGTTCACAGTGTTATCGAAAATTAATAGCATCAACAAATTACTTCAAGGAAAAGCAATGGTTCTTGTCTCGGCACTTAATTTAATAAATAAAATTAACGAGGATGTCCAAAATTTAAGATCGAAGTTTAATGAATTTTTAGAAAAAGCAAGAACTACAGCGCGCCACATGAAAATTTCAGCAGATTTTCCTGAGAAACGTATTAGGAAAAGAAAACGAATATTTTCCGAATTAGCGGAAGATGAAATGTTGGAAAACCCGGAAGAGGAATTTAGATGCAACTTTTTCAACGTTATCATTGACACCATTATTGTGCAAATAGAGGAAAGATTTCGAAATATTCCTAAGGTTATTTCGAATTTCAAGTTATTTACTAATATAAAAACCTTAGATCAGTGTGATTTAGAAAATTATTCAAGAAGCTTTATAAAACTGTATAATAACGATGTAAACGAAGATTTAATTCAAGAAATTTCCTTATTAAAAAACTTAATTTTGAACGAAAACAATTTAAATAGCGTCCAAGATATTTTACAGTATATTTTAGACAATAATTATAACGAACTATTTCCTAATGTGGTAACTGCTTTAAAAATTTTCTTCACGTTACCGGTTACTACAGCATGTGCAGAACGTTCCTTTACTAAATTAAAACTTATAAAAAATTACCTTCGATCAACAATGTGTGAAGAACGTTTAAATGCACTTGCTATGTTAAGTATTGAAAGAGACATTGCAAACAATTTAAATTTTACTGGTGTAATTAATAATTTGGTTATAAGAAGGTGTGCTAAATAATTAAAGTTTTACTAGTGTAACTTAAGATAATAAAGCTATTTAATTTATTAAAGATAATAAAAATGCATATAAATTTGGTTATGTTAATTTGCTTGTTGTTAAATTTGAACTAATCCGCTATTTTTATACCGAATATAAGAATAAGGTTACAACATTTTTTTTGCACCCGGGCCCCTTCATTAAGAAGGCCGGCCCTGTTTATTATTATATTTACCCTCCATATCTTAAGGCTAAATTAAGTTAATACCTTATTAATTCTGAAAGGTATTTAGCTAAGTTGCTCAATAATTAAGCGAACACTGTTAATATTTATTTTCTAAAATATAGCCATAAATAAGTAATAAGGAAACTAATGAAATTAAGTAGTTAAACCGCAAACAATAAGATAATTAAATCTATTTCGCAACGGCACAAGTTTACAAGCAATATAATTAATGATCTTATCTAAAATCCTAAGCAAAATCATTAACAACCAACTTTTACAGTACCTTCTTTAAATTGGCATAAAAACCGGTAAAATCGGTTTAACAACCGTGTGTTTATGTAAATTTATTTGCCGACAGGATAACGCAGGTTCGCGCGGAATAAAAAAAATTATAAAGGGGAATTATTTAAGGATTTTTATTTTATTGATTGCCTCTAATGGCGATTATAAAATGTGAGAGGATAATTAAAAACACATTACAACGGCCCGTTCGCGCTGCGCGAACGTTGTTTGCCATTTCGCACGGCACTTTGTTGTTGCACTCTCTCATCAATCATGGCGCAATGTGATAATTACCGATTTTTTCGCGACGGACGTTTTTATTTTTCTAACGAAGTGAAGCGAAATATTACAAAATCCGCGTAACAAATTGCCGGAGTGCGATTATCGCGGTCGAATGTCCGCATAAGGGCAAGGACGAATGTTAACCGGACCGAGTCTGTTTAAATTGTTTCCTATTGCGTGAACGGTAGTCACTGTAAGTATGTTATAATAATTACTTAATTGAGTACAACGAGGTGTTGGAACGTAGTTTCATAATTATAAATAGCCTTTTAAATTTATACGAAATCTCGTTTAGTTTTGGAGATAAATTTTAAATGCTTCTATAAACCAATAGTCTGTAAATAAAATTAAAAAAGCTTAAAAACGACTGTTTTATTAATTAAAAAATAAATAATTGTAAACCCTTCTTGAAATAAAATAATCTTGCGCAATTAACTGAATTATAATCTATTTTCTCTTTTAAAAAATCTACCTAATAGTACATCAAGTTAACTTTCTTAAAAGGTTTCTTTTCGTTTCACGGAAGAAAAAGGAAGTAAGTTTCCAAAAACTGTCGAAACTCTTTTGTCGGTCAGGTAAAAATAAAATACGAGCCTTATTCTTTTACTATCGGTAACACTTACTTGTCTAAATGACCATGACCCCAGGTAGCCATAGATAATGGTAAATTCTCATCTTCTAAATAAAGTGTTTGTTTTACCTCCACACTGTCGTAAAAAACCCAGCTACTTGAGGTACGCGTATTAAACGCTTAGGTATATTCCGTGTGAAGGCTCGTTATTTTTACACGTAAACGTAAAAATCATCGCGATTAATTGACGATCTTAAGTGCCTACGTCATTTTGCCCCGACCGACGTTAGAAACCGACGGCGTAACGAAATATTATTTTAATAAGCCCGAGAAAACAGATTTTTCTTGGAACTAAAATTGCAATACAATTATTCGCGATTAGATGGCGAAGTGAAATTCGTTTCGCAGCAACCTCAACGCGTAGCGGCTCGTTTGTACTAAAAATATAAACAATTTATGCTTGATTGATTATGCATAATTCGTCAATTATCGACAGCAAATTAGAAAATAATAGTTTTTAATGATTGCGGATAAACTAATGGAGCGAATTGCGGCACGTGCAGCCGCGACCAGTAATGAAATTTATAATTACATACTGGAGTAACAACTGATTGTCCATTTTTCATTTGATTTGATGATTTTTGGAATTAGTTTACTAATATTAATTAATAAAATAAATACCTAACTGAAATTTGTATATTAATTTGTTTTTATCTTCCATTTTAACTGTTGAGATAAATCTAACGATAAGTATAAATATATTTAGTAGTGCGATATGACAATTCGAATTCATACTGACTTATTGTTTTAAAAGCATCACATATCGCATACCTGGCATAATGACTTGGCAATATCAGCACCACCTGTGTGTTCAGTTTAATTTTCAGCCTGTCACCTCTTCGGCCCTCAAATCAAGTCAATTTGAGATGATTCACACTCGATCGACGCACGTCGACCTTCCGATACATCTTGCGGCGAGAAAAGGACGCCAACTTTCGCCGACGCGACGTGCGGCTCAAAGCTTCTCCGAAGAAGTCGATGCTATCAGCGTAGAAATTCCGTCGGTTTTTCATCGCATTCTATAGCGGCACTTTTGTTTTTCGGGCCTTGGTAATTGGTTCTTCACCGGTCCTTTATCTTTTTTTCGCGAAAAAGCGCCGTCGGTGACTTGTAACTTTATGGTTTGCATGCGGCAAGTTAATAATTACGGCGCGTTAAAGGGTGAAAATCTCCCCGCGGTAGGCCGCGGATTCATTAAAACGTTGACGGGCGTAAAAATGCAGCTTCGGCCCCCCGTTTAACGATTGAGGACGGTTTAATTGCGAACAATTCTTTAAAGTGCCCCGTCCTCGTGAGCTTATTATCGAGTTAGCCATTTTCGGTTGGTACCGTCGAGGTTATTGTCAGCCTTCCACATAATTCAGGTACACACATATACGCAGCCGGACCACCGACAGCGCTCGTTTCGGACTTGAAAAAGCTATATCCTCAATTTACGTGCCGTGGGCTATGTGTACCGTGTGCGTGATTGTGTGGTGACATCTATGCGATAAAAGCTCCTGTCAATGCAATCAACGCTGATTGCTACCGTCACGCAATATTACTGTTATCCTATCGTAAATAAGTCGTACATTTGTAGATCTGTAGATTTAATTTTTTTATTCTTAAAGTAATAACCGATTACCACTAATTTTGAAGAAAAATATTTTCTTTTAATCACATCTTAATAGTCTTATTATATTTATAGAAGAATATTCTAATTACATTTTACTATGAGAACCTTTGGAGATAACCTCATCTACAATCTATAGGAATTGGGGTCCGGAATTACGTGTACAACGAAATACAACGAGTACCTTGATCAAAAATATGATGATTTAACTAAAATTTTTTTATGCAAAGTTACTTAGTGATGTAACAAAGAATTTAAGTTATACTTTTTAGTATTTCATAAATAATTCGAAAAATCTGTATTGGATTTTATTCATTTTTTGACCATGCGTTTATATTAGGAGTTCACAGTTTTCTACAGTATAAATTCCAATTTTGAAAATTACATGGTGTTTAAAAATATTCTGAGGACAAGTTATTTACCTCAATTTTTTTAACGTTCTGTATGATCACCACGATTTTTTTTCCGAATAGCTACTTTAATCTAGAAATTATTTTCTCTCTTGCATTTCAGTTCAATAAACGATTTAGCAGTAATCGATTACCACTAATTTTTAAGAAAAAGAAATTTATTTAATCACATCTTAATAGTCTCACTATGTTTGCAGAAGAATATTCAATTTATATTTTACTGTGAGAAGCTTTGGAGATAAACTTATCTACAATCAACAAGATGTTGTAACATTTCAGTTCAGCAAACGATTTAGCCATAAATAATGTTTTCTAAACTTCTATATGTCCGGATCAGTGATGTAGGATAACATTAATAAAGCTGTTTTACACACAATCGCTATTATAAGAATTAGAAGTAAATTTGTGAAATTTTAAATAATTATTCTGATAAAAAAATAACGAATTAATTTGGACCATAACCAACAGTGGTTTCCATTAAAAAATGAAGTGTGGTATTAAACCGCGGGAGCGAAGCATACAAAAAAATGTCTCGTTATACCATTGCCGCAAAAAGTTGCCTATATAATGTCTTAATTAGAATACTCCATGTTTGACAATAAGAGAGATTTTGTCATTTTTGCAATATTTCGATGTCTCGCATTCAGGATGAAAACAAAATATGATAGCGGTTTGGAGTTTTCAGCATTCTCAATTTCTTGAAAATCGAGATCATAACATGTCAGGTACTTTATTTTGTATATCTTTTAATTTCGGGGATAGCCTATAACAAGAGCGAATTTAGGACACTGGTAAACCTAGATTCGTGTACACCTCAAGTCGCGAACACATAAATTTTTGATCAGTTGAGTAATGGGTAGTTTTCTGATGTGGTGCAAATTGAAGAGCTTAGTAAAATTTCTTCGCACCGTAATGACCGAATTATCGTTCTTACGTTTTTAGCGTTTGGGATGCGCCCATATCTTTGTCAATCGGTGTGTAGATGCAGTAAAGGAAACAAAGTGAAAAGGACTTTTGAGGCACCCAGTACAAAACAGTCTTTAAGTTTTAATTTAACGCAAAACTTATTTATTAATTACCATAAATAAACTGTAGACGATTTTTGTAATTAATTAAATTAATTTTGCAGTTAGATTAAATTTTGTTAAAATTCCACCTCTTTGAAAATTTTTAATTTTTTTAGTGAAATTATGCAAAATACATTTAATTTTTTAAATTCAAAATAGATTATTTTAAATTCAATTTAATAGAAAAATCGTTAGTTTATTGTTATAAATAAAGTGATTATTAATTTTTAAACTTGTTAGAATGTTTGTTATGTTAGTGTATACTTAATTACACACGAACTGGATATACTCTGAATGAATCATTGGTCATTTACTATGAACCATCCAGTTATTATTTGAAACCATGCCAACCACACTCTTATTAAAACTTTGGCTAGAATTGCTTAGTTAGTTTCTAATCATTGATTGTTAAAGAAACCTAAATGATGCTAAAGACTTCTAGAAGAAGAAGGCTTATTCTTTACATTTTGTGTTAGCTGTGGAGATGTAACATTCGTTTCTACTAGAAGATCGTTAATGCCGTGACACGACACTGCGTGTTATGCGTAGTAGATGTCGCGGCGGTCGTCGGATTTTTCGCCGAGGCCAAAGCTACGAAAAAAGCGCCCGGTGGTGATTTACGACCGATGAGCCGTTGCAAGGGCGCGTTTAAGGGCGACATTACCTAAGCACAGCATCCTCCTCACGCAGCTGCGAGCCCAGGTGCGTGCCCTTCGCGTACACCACCCCAAAAACCAGGACAATGAACGGAAAGCAGTTTTGATTCCGGTTTCGATTTGAATGTGTCCTCGTATACTCTCGTTATGCCATGTTAGTACGAGGTGTCTTGAAAATCTGAAGGCCAAGTTTTAAAAGATGTGGGAGTTTATATTATCCTTATTCAGTATAGGATTCAATTAGTTTTAAATATCCAATTAGTTATGTAATGGTATTTATGGATCTCAGAAGGACAAGAGGAAAAGGACTTTTTTCTGGTGGTAGTGTTATGTAACAGCCGTGGCAATTATTGAGATTATTAATAATAAATTGTCAGACGGTAGTTAATGTGATGATTTATAGTCATTTATGAGGTGGCGCACTATCGATCTTTATCACGTTGGTGATTGTTTATAAATTGTGGTATATGCTTTTTTAACCTTGACTCTCTTTGAAATGTGATCAATCAACATACTTGTTTATAGATATAAATTGTCTGGTTCTTATTAAATATTACATGAAAGTGTTTTTAATAACCTTTCAAAATATTTGAAAAATTATTTTTTTTATAAAATTAACATTTCAGTCTACTTTGAAATTACTTCAGAGGACAATTTTGCTATGGTGGCTTAGAGCTGATTTACATTTTGTGTTTGTACAAAGTGAACAGTGTAAATTGCCTTATTTTGAATAAAATCAAAATAAAAACTAATTTACATTTATCACTTTGGATGATTCCTTAAAGATGAAAATCTAAAGTGAGAAATATAAATAAGGCTTTAGATTACAATGGCAATAATAAACACATACCAAGAAATTATTCCTTAATATTTATATAGTTTTATAAAAAAATATGCATGATGATATGAGTTTAAAACAATGACAAAATAAACTTTTACTTTTAACACTTATACCATAAGTGAGTATCACCTCATGTATCAGTGCTATGTTGGAATTTCAAAATAATAATATTATGGGGGAAGATCTTAAAGTTTGATTATTCCAAAACTCACAATTAATGTCACAACTTTACGGGTCATAAATACTCAAAATCTTTCTAAATTCCCCGTTCCGAAGAGCCGTAACTACCCCGAGCCAGCAAGAAGTCGATCTAAATGACGCAGGTAGCCAACGGAGAGGGACACACGGTTAAATCCCCGAAAAGTCCGGGGACAACCCCCCGCGTCTTTAAATCGAAATTCTCGGAAACCCTCCCAGGAATTTTCCAATTCTGCTAGACTTGCCGGCGACGTCGCCTCGGCTCTTAGGGCGCCTTTAAGACCTCCCCAATCACTAAGCGAAAAAGACCCGTCCACCTACCGTACTAAGAACCTTAGTGGCTCAGGTGATTATTAAGTTTCGACTATCCGGACGTTATTCGTCGAAATAACGTCTTGAACGGGGCGGCGGCTTTCCTCGTTTGTGTTTCCCCTCTTAAAGCAATTACGTATAATTGTTTTTCAGATTTCTTTCAACCGTTTCTTCGAGGGTTCCTTGAAAGCCGCGCCTCGGTGATTGCTTCCGATCATAAATTACACGCGATTTTTGCTATGAATGGAACCGTGGAGACGCGAGAAGAATTTGTTTAGAGGAAACCGCAAGATGTCAATCATTTTTATTTAAACACTTCCCCTTCTTTAACACGTGTAATTTTTGGGTCATCCGGATTGAGGACTTTGAAAAGATTTGTTTGGCAATTATAATTTGGTATTGCACGGTTTGATTTTTAAATTTGCACAGTATAAATTTTAAATACTTAAAGGGTATGGATAATTGGAAAAAACCGTTTACTGTCATTTTGAAATAAATTTTTGTAACATATTACTTAACACTTTGCTGAGTTGTTTTATACACGAAATCGCCATCAATACGTAATTAGAATTATTCTTGTCTAAATCTGGAACAAACCAACATTAATATTGCCTAATCCCATTTACATTTCATTAGAGTTGCAAGTCTGTTATAAATTAGATTAATTTTTACCTGTATTTATTTATTTATTGATCCGTGTTAACCTCGGTATTTCGAGTTTGAATGCTGGCATTTAAAGTATTCAGTTTTTGAATAGTGTATTAATACGAAATAAAATACTTTGAGGTTTAATCATTTTAAATATACGGCGTTAAATATTTAAAGGGGGGGGGGGGTTGTGATAATTTTTAATAAACTAAATTTATATATATTAAATTTAAAACATTCTAGAAGAATTTTAGTATAATTTTAATATATTGTGTTTAAATCCAAGTAATATTTGTCTGTAAGATGTTGCAATAGATATCTAGAGGGTGGCCCGTAACTAATAGAACACACAGTAATAGTGAATTCTTCACGTCAAAACATTAATATTAGCTAAATTTATATTATACTCAGAATATCTTTATGAAAATTGGTAGAACATCGAATTTCAAGACGGGAAATACTAATTTGATAAATAAGTATTTAAATAAATTAGCATTTAAAACTCTGTTAATTTTTTCATTCTTTAGATTTTTATAAATTTTGGGGTAAATAACTCATTGATCATTTTTATGCAAATTTGGGATACCTATGAAATCTCACCAAAGTTGATCATTTCTGAAATAATCGGTGCTAAATAGCCGATGCAAATAACCAACCAAATTGTAGAATGGTGTAGACTCTGGAGAATCAGTATAAATTACTATAAACCCAACAAAGACACCGCTCATAATACCTTTTCATAGGATCAAGGATAATTCCCCAACGATAAATATTGAACAAACCCAGATCAAACCTTCTCAATGTGTTAAATACTTACTTAGGAATAACTATCGACAACAAAGTTAAGGTTCATACCCATTCTAAAAAACCAAAAATTAAAGAATCCATTTACAGACCCATTTTGGAATACGGAAATACTTTGACATCTGATAGCAAAGAAGGTACAAGGAATGGAAGTTGGGGAAAGAGCTTGTCTTCGTACTTTAACCAATATACGACATCCGAACAACCTCTTGCATAATATGTCTAATACCAATCTTAATCACCAGAGTTAAACCACTAGCAGAGCGCTTTTCAATATTACCAAAAAATGCATGAGCAAAATGAGCAACAATATACCACAACTATTTATTCTTTCCATGTGTCCCAGTATTTATACTAATTGTAAAATTATGAAAATATAAAGTATGTATATGCTGAAATCTCCTTTGTGCGGACACCAACGGGACCGATCAAAAATTTCCGTTCTAGAAGGGTGTCCGCTTAAAAGAAATGCGAAGTAAATATCGTGGTTTTTAAAGGAAAAGTATTATTTCAAAAATAGGATATTTAAAGCGTATATGTGAATGTTTTTAAAATAAATAAAAAATTTAAAACTTAAATTCATTTATTAAGTAAAATTAAGAGTATTCTTGCCCCCTGTATTAAGAATTGACGTAAGTATTAACTTAAAGGGACTGAAACTCTCTTTCAAAGATTAAATAATTCCGGCATTTTTCTTAAACTTGCGAAGAAAGGATTTGTTAGCTTAGAAAGTATATACAAAATGCAAATCTAGAATTTTGGACTTGGTCACTTTCTCTTGTATACTGTCGATATGTAGCAATACATAATATGATACTAAACATCAGTCTAATAATCCAAAAAATCATCTATTGTTGTTTATCTCCTCTTTTTCTTTAATTTGGAGTCCAGAAATCGTATTTTTAATTTGGAAATAAGCTTCAAAGACTCTATCACCATAATTTTGGATATTCTCTGCTACCACTGCAACCTCATCGACGTCAGAATCTTCAGACAATTCTTGCATTTCTGGATTTTCAATTTCTTGTCCTAAATCTGGGTTTTCAACACACAAATTTTCATCCAGTTTAAAGAAATCATTAAGGTTTTTATTATCAGTCAATTTCAACAAATTCTTATTTTTGAGGATATCTGCAAGTATATTAAATGGTAAGTCATCTTCTGGATCAAATGTAAAACCCTCATTTAGCTGATCTTCACTTTGCATATTGTCGTGCTAAAATCCTGCTTTACAAAGTAATTTTTAACTGTTTCCTTGGTTATTTGGCTCCGAGCGGTTTTTGCAAGGTATATTACATCCGCATATCTTTTTTTGCATAGACGTCAAACTAGTAGTGAACATCCTATGTACCGAAAAAATGAGGATATTTCAATTTCGGTGTACTCAGAGAAGTCCCTCATTCGAGCTAAGCAGAAAGGCACGACATAGGCTGGGCTTGTACCTTGCAAATATTGAAGTCGGTATAACAGCGGTTAAAGGAAAAATCTTTTATTAAAGGGAGATAGTCAAGTCGGCGCGTGACGCGATTCTCCGTTTGAGAGAACATCTAGTGCCCGTGTCCGTTCAAAAGAATGTCCGTCTAAGAGGGAGTTGATTCAATACAAATTATATGAGAGTCGGACGGTTTGATGAGAAACTGCCCGTCTAAGGGAGGTGTCCATTTAAGAGGGGTGTCTGCGAAGGGGAATTTCACTGTACAGGGTGGTCAAATAAGAATGCAGAGTGCTGTATCTCGGAAACTATTCATCGTAGAGACTTGCGGTAAAAAATTTAATGGCTAAAGTGGCCACGGGAAAATGCTGGAAATTATTTTCAAGTTCCTAAGATGGCCGCCAGGGGGCGTAATCGCCATCTTGAATTACAAAATGTGGATTTTCTCGGAATTCCGCTGTATTAATAAACACAAAGATATGTGCATTTTAAAGTGGAGATAAGTATCATTTTTTTTTTATTAAAACCTTTTTTCCGTAACTTCAAAAGTAAAGTAGATGGGGGGGGGGGGGGGGCGTTCGGAAGTGCTTGTAAACAAATACCTATAATTTTAAAACGGCTGAACGGAATTTCATAAACTTGGTGTCGTTGAAAAGAGCTTTTCTTGGACTATGAATCTTACCGTTTTGGTGGTGATTGTAAATTCACATGTCGCCGCTAGATGGAGTTTTCGAAATTTTTTTAGAAATTGCGAATTTTCTTCGAAAAGTTAAATGGAACGGTATCACTTTCTCTTCGCCGAAAAATAGTATAATAAAGCCCAATCAAGCTAGTGAAAACCGCACCTCGATATCGTATTCCTAACCTAAGATATTGGTGAAAAACCATTTATCGTAAAACTGAACTGATTTCGCCCGGTTTTTTATTTTTTTCTTTTTCAAAAAGAACAAATGAATGGTGTATTCTAAAATTTGTGTTGTGGATTTTGAGAACTTCAAGAAAAACTACTTCATTTTTGTCAAGTTTTATCATCAGATTTTATCTTCGAAAGTATTTTTGACAAACTGACACTTTTCCCATAAATTCTAGACTATCACTAAAAAAAAAACGAATGGTTTTTAAAATTAACATACCAAGGAGACAGTAGTAAATTAACTCAACATCGCAAGTGACATGCCTTTTTGTGTAGGCATTTGCTGGGCTGGTGAACAAAACCTAATTTGTTCCAGTTTGACCTAAATTTGTACACCCAGTTACCCGCTGTTTTGACAACAACGTCTAGCCGGTAGTTTTTCAATTTTTGTTATGTCTTAACTGACGAGAACAGTTAGCTTTGTAAATTAAATTAACGATGTAGACAAAAATGAACCTAAAACGTTAGCGTTGTATTAGAAAGTTTACAAAAAAGTTTTTATTTTAAGAAATAAAAAATGATGTTTCAACAAAACAATCATTTTGCCGGGAAAGTAACATAACTGCCAGTGGTGATTTTGATACATTACGCCGTCGTTTTTTTCGCGAAGGGTCTACCGGAAAGGGGAGAGAGCCGCACGGCCCCATCAAAGCGTGTTCCACGAGTAAAAAATTATAGAGCTAGTGTGGAAAAGCGAGCATTAATACATTCGGGTGCGATGATTTACCGCTGATGACCCCGACGGTCGCCATTTGTATCCGCACTGTGACAGTCCAATCTCGCTCCTGAACTCTGGCGACCGAAGATTAATAATTCCACTTGTTTTTGTAATATTTCACATGTTAATTACCGTCTATTGTTCCGCCTCAGTTCCACCACCCTTAACACATTCTAAAATGTTATAACAAAACCTCGATTGGGATTCCTTTTTTTACTCCAGACTCATGCGAATTAGCAATTTGTACGATCGCTATCTTTTGGAGAACTCCACAAGAAAACAAAAAGAAAGGAAAACGAGAAAACCCGACAAAAGCGAAAAAAAAAAATTATCAACTCGTCTTAATCTACACTTAATTTGCGCTTACACATAAAGTACAAATTGGAGAAAATTCGTAACTAACGAGGTGACTAATGACTTTTCATGTCCTCCCCAACGACAAAGACGAAATAATTCTTTAATAAGGCAATTACCGCTAGATCCAAACCAGATACAATTTGAATAATTCCACGTGTGAAAACAACACGCGTCGAGGCATTAGTGTGGCCGCTGCGTGACAGATGTCGCCGGCGATAGGACCGGGGCAGTTATCCGGACTTTATTGCTACAATATTTGAAATTTATCGGACCAGACGCGCCGCATTGTGCGCGCAATCATTAAAAGGAGATTTGTGTGAACCATTAAACGACATAAAACTTTAACCGACCGCGTAATGCGCCCGTCATTTGAGGGTAATGTAATAGGATTTAGGTGTGCTACATAAATTTAGATGAGACAAGGAGATAGAGAACCTCACTACGCTATCCGTACTTCTATCTTGTCCAAGTTCATGGAAAATCGGGGGAGAACGATATCATTACATGTGTTGTCATAATACCTGATGATTTTAATGGGGTGATTAGAAACACTAGGGGTTAGTAGAAACAAAAAAAAAAGGAAATTAGTTTGAAATATCTGTAACTTCCAGCAATTACATTTTATGGTATGACTAGATTTTAGTTAATATTTTATTTAAAATGTAATAATATACATTTCCTTACTGATGAAACTACTGGGTTGGCAAAAATCAAAGACATTTTTTTCATGGAACTAAATAACTTTATTCTGTAATGTATTGCCCATTTTGATCAATGACCGTTTGTCGTCTTTCAGACAGCATCATAATCCCACGTTCATAAAACTTCTGGTTTTTATTAGCAAAAGACTGAATCAGGTACGATTTGACATCATCATCTTCATTATTGAAATTTTTACCATTCAAGGAGTTTTGTAAAGATCGAAACAAAAAGTAAACAGATGGTGCAAGGTCAGGACTATATGGTGGATGTGTGTTGCCTTGAGCGATTAAAGATCTGTGTTGCCTTGCATTGTCATGATGGAATACAACACCTTTTCGATTTGTCAATTCGGGCCGCTTTACTTCAACTGCATTCTTTAATTTCGTTAGTTGTTCAATGCAAACATCATAATTGGACGTTCGGTTGGGTGGTAAGAGGCCTGCTCCACGATCTTTTCTGCTTGACATTGTTGTAAACACCCCATTTTTCATCGCCAGTTATCAGTCGTTTTAAAAATGGATCATTTTCATTACGCTTCTTTAGCAAATCGCGGCTGTTAATGCGTTTCTTTCAGTTGGTGAGGAACCCATGTTCTCTGCAATCTGACGTGTTGTACTGTGACGATACGCATTGATTGTTGCTTTGATTAGGACTTCATCAACTTTAACTGGACGACCAGAGTGTTTTTCATCTTTGAGTGAAAAATCACAAGAACGAAATTTGGCAAACCTATTTTAACACTGCCGTTCTTTTAAGGCTTCGTCGCCATATACAGCACATAACTTTTTATGAGCTTGCGATGCGGTTTTCCCTTTGCGGAAATAAAACAGCAAAATATGACAAAAATGTTCCTTTTGATTTTCCATTTTTCAACGAAGGCCAAACGAAAACTACGCAACCGATCAAAAAACTTTTTTTACTGATTATTCTAAATCTAAAAATTCAACTGAAGCCTTCTATGAGTGAAATCCGCCATTACTTAGTTGCCAACCCAATAGTTGTAACCAGGTAATCTAGGTTAAACATTTTACAATACCAGCTAGAATTAAATGTATACTTACCTTTAACAAAAAGTAAGTGTAGAATTCGATAAACTAGATTGGGTTGCGTTTTAATAGTGATATCTTGTTCTAACAATGTATATTCTACTGCAAATATTTAGTTTTAGACAGTTAAACCAAGATGTAGCACATACAAAAATTTTGCTTAATCCAAATTTCGTTTGCTTCGCTAAAAAAACAAACAAATCATTAAAAGTTTCATTTCATGTAATAAAGCAACTGATACAAACCACAAATTAAATATTCAACTATTAAAAGCTTTGAAGCTTGAGTTAACAACTCGTTCCATACCGAGAAAAGCCACGTTACGGCACTCTGAAGAAAAGCACTTTTCTCCGAATAATAAATTGTTTCTACGCATTATAAACATGTCTCGGAATAAATAAGTGCACAACGTATAAAAATTGAACCCAAACAAAGTAAACAAACAATAACGTAGTATTTCAACGTTGATGTTTATTTAATTTATTAACAATAATTAACAATTCACGCAGTTTTTGGGTTTGCTAAGAACAAAAACATAGAGTGGCTTCAATTTCTCTAATATTGTTCGTTCGAAAACAATGAATATGCAAATAAATCCGGTGACCTTTTTAAAATTCATCGTTTTATGGCTCGTTTAAATGAAGCATAACGCACAGTTGCATACAACTAGAATTTATGTTTGCTGTATTAAACAAAAATTGTTAGTTTTACCTCTTTTCGTATTCCGGTATTAATTATAGACGAAGCGAAAAATGTTCACAATACCCCCTCATGATAACAATGTGAAATAGCCATCATATCACGGTATTATCGAATCTATGACACCACGTATGAATATCGACAACGTTGTCGTGTATACAATAACGTATTTTATACTAACATGGATAACGCGTTGTTGCTTGAGCCGCTTCTTTTTGCGATTCTAATCGATCTAATGCTTTTCTAACGGCTCTCGGTACAATTAGCGTTGCTAGTTTTCTTTTTCGCGTGCGAACAAACATATGGCAGACATCGGTTGGACGTTAAACGGTTTATTTAGTGCTGGATATGTTCGCACGGTTGCGACGCCAATCAGAAGTTAATTTAGTAGACCCGGTTCAGACCATTAATTAATCTTAGTGGGGAAGTTTATGAAAATTTCTACTGACGGTCATTACAAATTATAAATGATCGGTAACTGCCACGCATAGGTTTGTTTCTAGTTATTTATAGGGTCAAACTTCGTTATAACGCTCTTATAAAGGTAATTCTTGAAGAGTTTGCTACTTGGAAAATCTTTTCGTAAAAAAATCGGCTCACTTTACTAGGATGTTAGAGTTCCTAGCCTGGATGCAGTATTTTTTTAGAACAGTTTATAACTCAGCGTACTTCTTAGTATTACATTCTTCTTTTAATCTAATGAACTTTTGTGACATAATGCTTATCCATAAAATAAGCAAAAATAAAATTTGTAAAAACGCCATGTTGCGGTATTTACAATTCACGGAATTTAGTTATTTATAAAACACCAGTACATTAACAACATAAAATGAACAATAATAAAATTAACAGTAAAAAAAGAAAAGCGATAAAATAAACTAAAGACGAAATCGGAGTTTACAACGAATCTACTTTTTGTAGAAAATTATCCTTTGGGAGCAGGACTTAGAAAAAATAAATATTTATAGCTGGGAAATCGTTATAAACGGAAGCGTTATAACCAAGTTTTACTATATTAGAATAATAAAATCAAGATATTTGAAAATCCCATGTGGTTTTTCACGGAGATCGAACAAATTACCATATTAAATTAGTTTCGGAGCAAATGCTGCCTTTCTTACGTAAAGCACTGGCAACTTAATTGCGCCATAAAATGTGGAATAATCCTGCTAGTTAACCGGTCATAAAACTATAGGTTAATACGTGCTAAACGTCGACCCATTACGCCATCAAAAGGAATTTTAGATTACCTAGAATGTTACTGACTACCGTTTAGTTAAGATTTCGATTTCTTCCTACATCAAATTTTAATACCTTTCCAATTCGAATTTCAATTTGGACGTGATATCTCCTCCATCTACACTCGGTTGGTCTACGTCAAGAACGTCGTTATAATTACAACATTTCTTAATTTATCACCTATCAACACGTAGCGGTCGTTCCGATTGTGAAACTCGTCGCGAGGCCATTTTTCACAAGTCATATTTCTTGATTTTCGATTTTGTCGGATTTCCGATAAGGGCCTTCTACACAAAAGGCACCACGGTCGTGGATTAATAGGTCCGCCGTAATTACATAATCTGATCGGGGTTTGCGTGTTCCGGAACCTGTGGGACTTTGACACTCAGACCGACTTATCTGATCGTTCATTCGTTCGTTTCGAATCGCGAAATTCGCACAGTCACTGCGCCCACGTGTTTCTGTTATTCCTTTGATTTTCCGGGCGAAAAATTTGACCGATTAATTTACCGAATGGGAAATTTTATTAAAGGTGAGAAAGTCCACCACTAAAAAGATTTATAAGCGTGTTGATTACGTATTCATTTTTTGAGCGGATTACATCTAGCTTTGTCAAAACAAAGATGCCACTACTTTTTGGGTATTAAAAGAGGTGAGGGCTTTGTAGCCGTGACAAGGGAATACCTAAGACCTCGCCTGAAACCAAATCCGCTCCCGGTGTTACCCGCACAAACTGGTAGCAGAGAATCAGCTACCAGTCGTGAACCACTCCTCTTGTTTCACCTTATCTTTCATCAGCCCCCGGTGCTCGTCGTCCGAACGTATCCAGACCGATATTAAATAAAAAAGAGTCAAAGAAGAACGCGTTATATTAATTGCGGACATACTTTTACAGGTTATCTTGATGTTGTGTACACGATACTTCTCCAACCGGTGTGTTGTTTGATTTTTTTATTTTTAATTAAGTAGGGAGGAAGGAGATTGATATTTGAATAACGAGGAACACACACGTTGAAGATAAGAAACTCTTGATTTTAATATTAAAATTGTTTGTACATTTAGTTTTATTGTCGTTATCTCAACTAGTTAGGTAACACGAAAATAGGTTCACAAATTCGCCAAATTACCCGGTGATATTATTATTTAGGCGTTTCCTGTCTGTGCACCGAGCGAAACGGCCCCAGACCGATAATTTTATAAATTTCACATCCTCTTTATGTGACATTTGTCACAGTACACGTCTCGGTAAATTATTGTTATTACGGACCGATAATGTAGAGCTCCGGGGGTCGCGAATTAACTTCAAGGATTCAAAATGGGGTGACATCTGCTATAAGACCTGCAGCTAAGTATATTTAGTTTTCTTTGTTGCAGATTATACAACAAGCGAATTTCTCGTGGAAAGTAACTTAAGAAACTAACACAAAGAAGAAATTTGTCGAAAAAATAATTTGTGTAAGTATCAATATTCATGTATTAAAAACAACGACATTTATTAAAATCATAAAATAACAATTTTATTCAATATTTAATGAATTTAACTTAAAAAACAATTTTAGTTTATCCAACCCAACCACAAATATTAGATTTTTTCACCATGCGTTAACTGAACTAGTTTGCCCTCAGTTGTTGACGGTAATATAATATTCCACACAGTTCAATAGTGCCGCAATTACAAAAAAAAACTAGTTTTACAGAAATCGACAAAAATTTTTTGTAAACACTTTGTCATTTTTATAATGTTAGTTTTAACTTATTAGTCAATCATATTGAATTGACTAAAGTATTTTAACCGTGATAAACTACACAATACAACCTTATGGTTCTATCGCAGTTTATAAAATCTCTAATTTAGAATTCATTTAGAATAAATAAATATTTTCTTATATCATAATAAATATTTATTTTATCTGTTTAGTAGGTACAGAATTTAAAATTAGTAATATTCGTTAATAGTTTATTCTCAAATATTTCATTAATCTCTCTCTTCGCCGTTATAAGGGGTACGTTTCCGTGCAAACAAAACGAGTCAAATCACATTGTTTAGAACGACGAACCGCAGGAGGTCTTCGTATATTATGATCGCAACCAAACATCCAAGTGAATCGCGCTCCATTTACGTATGAAGGTACCGAGAGAACTGGATTGATCGACTGTAACACCTCTTCATTTATCTAAATCCGCAATTGCTCTCACCCCCTAGTAATCGCGACTCCGCCATATGGCGTCATTTTTAAATAAACGCCTCCCCGGAACCCCGGCTCTTGCACCTGGGCATTATGCCGCGATGGGGAAGTAATGCGATACCGATTGATCTCTAATTGGGCGCTTTACGAAAGTCCGTATTACATAATTGTATAATTATAGGGATTTGAGGGATTTACGTCAAGGGTAATAGGCTGTGATGTTGATTGTTAGCTACAAAAGATTGTAGGCTTACATCATAGGTATAATTATCATTTTATTTTAAAAGATTTAAATGAATCAGTCGCCAAGTTGGTCCAAAATGGGGTCATCCCCGAAGTGTCAACGTAATTTCCACGTTAATATATGCTTTCCACATTATCTATCTAACATCCTGCATAAATCCAGTGACATTGGTGGCGTTATCGGGAAAGGAAGAAGCGTTTAATAAATCGACGAGCATTGTCAGGAACACGATCCCGACGACGCGACGCCGCTTACGTGAGGACACCTAATTGACAAGCGTCATTTCCGGGTGGAAGTAGCTACACGCTGGCCCTCAATTTCCGGTCGGCCCTTCCCCAATTATGACCGTAATCGCAGGAAATTATCAAATGTGCAGCAGTAGAACGTGTCCTCCTTATCTGGTACTGATTCATGGACCCGAACTATCTATCGCTAACATGACGATCAGATTGATATCAGATCGTTGCGGTTTAACCCTAGTTAGAATTGACTTGATCTCAATTTCTCTATTTTGTGGTTTAGAGGTTTATTCACAGATTTCCATTTGGAAAATGAAATAAGCAGCTAAAGTGATACTATTGATTGTATTACAAGTTGATGTTTGTATACCTGCACTAACATTCTCTGGCTGCAGCTCGAACAAGACTACACTCAACATATATATATCTTTTTAATGAGTTAAAGTTGAATATTTGGTCCATTCTACAAGTTTATTTGATTTAATTAATAAAAAAATTAGGAGAACACATTGTTCGTTTGCCCGACATCTTGTTACATGTGTTTTATACTCTCTTTAACTTTACAAATTCTAATGTGTTATTATATTTTGGAGCGTTAACGTTTCTCATTCGAATTTTTAAGATAACTTTCGAATTTACCACCTGAAGATAGCAAATAGCCGAAACTAAGTACAGTAGAACCCTGATTATCCGAGCCGCAATTATTCGAGTTCCGGATTAACCGAGACAGTCTAAAAACCCCATCCGTATTACGTACTACTATTGACCGATGGAAAAAACAGTACGGTATACGTCAACTGACCGTATGTGGAGAAAAACTTTCTCCTTATGTGTCACCAATTGAAAAATTTAAGCAGGACTTTAAAAAGCAAATCAAAGATAGTGGGTATACGTACGATCAAATTTATAACCGTGATGAAACTGGTTTGAATTACAAAATGCTTCCATCAAAAACACTCACATCTCGACAGGAAATATCAGCTCCTGGGCACAAACGAAGTAAGGAAAGATTTACCGTAATGGTATGTTCCAATGCATCTGGCAAGCACAAACTCCCACTGATGGTGATTGGCAAGTCAGCACGTCCAAGAGCTTTAAAACACATCTCACTCAAAGCCCTACCAGTTTATTACAAAAATCAGAAGAGCGCTTAATGGAGAATGCTCCTTCTCACCCTGGGGAAGAACTTCATGTAGGTAACATTGTTGTAAAATTTTCGCCTCCAAATGTAACCAGCATAGTGCAACCAATGGATCAAGGCGTGAAAATGTTATTTACTGGGTAAACCAAGCTTGGGATTCCGTACGCGGTTCCACTACTAAAAAATCTTGGTCAAAAGTTATTGATATTGAGAACCATGACAGTGAAGATGATATTGCATTAAATGAATTGTCTTTGAAATGGAGAAGCCAGGGAGAAATGACCTCTTCAAATTTTGACACCGCGACAGAAGAAGAAGAACAAAATTTATTTGAATTAATACAAAACTGAAAAGATTGCGAAAATGTGACAAGCCAGGACGTTATTGAATGGGTTATAGCAGATGATTTAGAAGAGGAGATGAGTGTTGAAGAACTAACGAATGCCTTTCAGGAAACCGAAAAATCAGATGACGACGACGACGAAGCGGTGGATGAACAGCCTCCCACTAAGATCTCCCATCAAGAAGGTTTTGTTTGTCTGGAAAAAAATCTAAGATATATCGAACAACAATCAGAAGCAACTTCTGCGGATTTGCTTCTTCTTAACAGATGGAGAAACATAGCAGCAAGAAAAAGAAGATGGAGTATGAAACAGCAGCGCATAGACAACTACTTCAACGTTTTATAGTATGTAAACATACATACATATTTACATGTTAAAAACGTTAATAAACCGATTAAAGTACATTTGTGTTTATTTTTTTAAGAAAAAAAAATAAATCCATATTATCCGAGGTGGGTGTCTCCCCACGTTATCTCTGATAATCGGGGATCTACTGCAGTCGTAAATATTACAAAATAAAACCAGTAAAAGTAAAAGACAAGAGTTTTATTAATTAATATATTTTTTTCTTGTAAATGAATGTGCCTTGTAGTTTTCTAACAGACGGACACAAGACCATGGAATGAAGATCGAATCTACTCTTTATAACATTTTTTTAGAACTGTTATTAAAAGAAGAAAAACGTAGATATTCAAATACTTCTATCAAGGTGACAGTAAATAACGATTAGAAGTTTTAAAGGCCTGTAGTATAGTCAAAAATTAAATAAACAGAATGATACTGGTTATCAGAAATAAACTAACGAAATAAATCTTTAACATCGGGGTTTTCCTAACACCCTGCGTAACGGACACTCTTCCCTTTTTATTACGTATAATAGAATACCTAAAGAATTTAAGAGGCATTTAAGGATATAATTTTTACAGTATTTTTATTTCTTCTAATTAAAAGAAATGGTGGAGGAGCCGGACCTATAATATATAATTTTTGTTTTCAATATTGAATTCTATCACTTAATAACAAATCATAAAGTTAAGTTAAATAAATTAAAATCAGTAAACTTATGATTTTGACACTAGAATTCTAAAAACTTTTAACTTTAAAGTTTTTTGATTTATTTTTAGGTTTTTGTATCAACTTCGTTTGACATCATTTTATATTTTGTGGTATAAGACAAGACTAAAGGTATACAAATATAAAAGTTTAAACCTATTTAGGGTCTTCGGTTAGGTCAAATACACAGGCAGTTCAAATCATGGTTGTTTGTTTCGCAAACAGCTGCTGCCTCTGCCAATCGGCAATAAATATCGATTCGGGGGGCCCTCGCCACCAACGGCGGTGCCTCTCCTCCGCCGGTACGCCCCGTTTGCGAAAATGCGAAATCGGTGACAGCGTGACCAGTACCGACCATTGATTTACGACGGTTTTGTCAATTTGTCAGACCATATCGACCCGAGGGTTCGGAACGAATCGCCTAGAACACCAGAAATCTTGTTTGCATAATTGACTTGACTGAATACAATAGTAATTAACTCGTTATGTATATTTTTTAAAGCCAATTTACAACCGGTTAAGTCTCAATTATCTCTACAACCCGTATAAATCGTCGATGTTAGACAAAAAAAAAATAAAAGAGAAACGAAAATGACTTCTCGGGCGTGTAATAAATAAAAATTTTTCCACCTCATATTACATCTCGGGGTTCGAAGCGGAGAACCAAGGTGACGTCTCAATTTTTGGTAAGTCATTACGTAGGCCGTCTTCGAGGATATTACTGACGGCGCGGCCGTGGTCATTAACACCTCCTGGACGGAACACTACCAGACGCTTACAAATCACACGCCTCGGTCCGTTCCGACTGCTCATCTGCAGACGAATTTGTCTACCGTCAAAGGCCTAAGTACCACGCATTATCATCAACGATGATAACCGAGACATTCCACGGCCAGACGGGTCATAGTTACGCGCTGATTTATGTCTGGCCGTATTTCACCTGGCCCACCGTTAATTATCGGCGTGCGTTAAATTTTTAATTCACGACGTTGGGATCCAGAAGCTATCTCCTATTAACAATCGGAAAGATCGTTATGAACGTGGTTTGTTAAGACGGGTTTATTTATTTCCTGAATTAATCTTAAGGTCATTACGGTTGGGTTGAAATAAAAAGAAAGCAATAAGTGGTAGTAGAGGATAAGATCTTTGAATGGAAAAATTCAAAGCTATTTATTAGTAAGAAAATAATAATTAAAATTTAACATTAAAGATGCCGATATTGAATCTGAAAAACTAATGAATTTTTCAAGAAATTTCAATAATCATTATGAAAAATATTTGGATTGAATACTCTCAATATAGAGTCTTAAAAAAAGTGTCGAAAATTTTACCCACGTATAGTACTCATTTGAATAAGCAAGAAAGTCTTAATAAACCTAGGTCTACAAATCAAGTGCGTTAAAGATAATGTCTGTTCGGAGAAAGGTTCGCAAAAAGAAATTATTTGTCAACGTTTTTTCAACGTACGTCAACTAATTTTCTTTAATTGTACTTTAATTGTAAATTAATTGTACATGACAGAGAGATACGAAAATACTCATCTATGATAGCAAAAATAATTGATGACGCATGAGGCATCTTTCGCCGGATGATGTATAGAATTGATTTTTTAGTCTCATCGAGAAGTTGCATGATAAGACGTTGTTTTATCAAAGTAAAAGGAAACGACTTTAAAAACAATGTTCGACATGTTTTCTAATAATGCTAATAACTTCTAATCTAACAACTAACTGAAAGGTTATTTAAAAACGCAGATATTTTTTGCTTTTTAATTTATAGATTACTTTTAATTTGATTACTAAAACTTTCTTTTCGTGACGATGTGAATATGTATCAATAGAACTGGATGTGGAAAATCATCTTCAAGTTCATTTTTTTTTGTTATATTTCCTTATTGGTGCAGTTCAAGAAAAAAAAAATAATAATGACATGTAATCGATGAGAATAAAAATGAGCGCTATCTTTGAAACACTTGCTTTGTGGGCGTAAGTGTATTAAGACTTTTTGTTTGTCTAACAAGTAAGTCCTATGTGTGAATAACATATCTGACCCAATCAAGATATAGTGATGGTTTAGAGCTGGGGTGGGCAACGTTTTGCATAGTGAGGGCCGGATTGCGGTTTACTATTCGTACTCGGCCCGGAATAAAAAATCAGCAAATTTTTGTTGCTTATACAGGCTGTCCTATTTTGATTGTCCGGTCCTTTACTGACGTATTCCTTGGCTAAAAATAAGTAAAAATGTTCTAATGAATATGGGTCCAAAAGTGACTCATTTTCAAGTTATTGGAAGTTTAATTCCACACGTGTTCATTAACATAATCGAAGTGAATTATTTTACCAACTCGTTACGATGGTTTCAATGAATTGTCATTGTTAGACTACACTGGTTAGGTAATTTCAATAATTCACTGCAATAATGTTAATAATGGGTTAGCATCTGAAATTAAAACCTTGAATATCTCGAAAACGAAGCACTTTCGAATCTATGTTCATTAAGTCTTTTTTGCTTGTTTTCAATCAGGGAATACACCAGTAAAGGATCGGACAATCAAAACGGGACAGCCTGTATTTACTAACAAACTTGTGCTAACTAATAAAATTAGTTATTAGATTTCCCAGATCTCCTGCTTTCTCTAACGTATTAGTGGTAAAAACCTTTCTTTAATATTTTCTTTCGTTTAAAAAATAATAATTTTGAAAACAAAAATTATTTATTATTCTTTCTAAAGGTCTCGCAGGCCAAATTAGACCCTCACGCGGACCGGAGGTTGCCCACCGTTGGTTTAGACCACAAACATAAATACACTGCTTAAAAAATTAAAGGTACAGTTCTTTGTATTCCTAATAGATTATACTTATTCGACATACGTTATGGAGACGTATGTGGAAATCTCCAAATGCACTTCAAATTCTTGTCTAGCTAGAAGAAACCATACTTGAAATACACTAAAACCTCGATATAACAGACTAATACGGGGGAGGACGTGTCCGTTATAGCCGAAAGTCCGTTATATAGAAATACAGTCCCGAATACGTATTTTTTTCCTGTAATTGAAATGCAGGTATGAAACTTTAACGCTCACCACAATTGAGGGTTATTGGCGGACACCGAAGAGGTATATAACGTCAATTGCTTTCTATCAAATATAAAAATATAAAAAAAAATACATTATTAATAATAATTAATTGAAAATATTTTGTCCGTTATATCCGAAGTCCGTAGCCAAGAAAGTGTTATCCTTGTTTATTTACTACATATTGATGCTCATAATGTCAACATCAGCACAAATAATGCATTTGTCCACCACTTTGTTTTTCGTAATGTTTTTGGATTGTTAATTCTGTACCTGAGATTGCATGTGTGACATTGTAGTAGTTATAGTGATTACTGATAAAATTCATATGTGAAGCGTTCAAATGCAAACACAGACATTTGACACTTAAGCAGTTTTGCGTAAAACACAGAAAACTTGTTAAGAGCGTATTAGCTAACCAACAAAATTAGAATTTTTATTGAAGTTTGGGTTAATATTAATAGTTGTATTACTACTGCTTTTAAAAAAGTCAGACTTGTTACTGATAATATAACTGCATAAAGAAAATACATATGTCTGGTTTTGCACCGAAGGTGTGCAAATGTCTGTTTATGAAACTGAAAGAATTGTAAAAGTATAATAATTTCCTATGATATAAGCGGTATGCTTCAACTGGTAGTAAGGATTGGTAAGCAAAATCTATCAAAGAAAAATAATTTATTGAACACTATTTTTACAAATTCGCAATAGAAACTGAAAAAGAAATTTTTTTTTAATTTTGTCGGAATCAGAATCAGAAGAAATAACAATATCATCATCATCAGGATAGGTTTCCATTTGAGTTTCAGGATTTTTTGTAAAAGCAGTTTTGAAGAAATGAAGGCGCTCGTCAATCTCCCAATTGATGTCGAATTGTTTCGCTAACAAAGATCCAATACTTTTAATTTTATCTGGTTTAATACAGCGACCTACACTGAGAGGTTCCAGTTTAATTTGACTAATTTTTTTACCTCTCTTGAGAATGCTCTTGGCCATGGAGATATCATTTTTGTAATACGGTTCACCTCTAACACTAACAGGTTTATTATTTTCTTTTGCAAAGATGATTCTTTTAGATGGCTGAAAACGAAAATGCCAAGATCCCGGAGCCTTCAACACATTTTGTACCTCACTTTTCCAGTCATATACTTGATACTCTCCCATTCTCAGCACTGTAGAATGGTCTTTAATAATATTGATGTACGTTTTTGGATCGATTATAGTGGTACATTTTTTAATTTTTTTCTCTATTTGAGCAAACACTCTATCAGGTGGGAGAAAAGAATGACCAACAACAGGATAAATAAGTTCTACACGTTTTATGTGCGATGGAGAACAACGTTGTAGCCAGTATTGTACCATACCAACCATTGTGGTATTTTTATTTTGCCCTCCGCAACTGTCGACTGCCAACCGTATACATTCTACTTCTTTATTAAAGCAAAAATTTTGTAATAAATAAAAAACTGCTGAAACTATTTCATTTGACCCTCTTTGTCGGTCACTCTCCGTCCATATGAAAGACTTCACTGTCTCCGGATTTAACTTTGATTTCGAGTGCCCAGTTACTACCGTAAAATTATAAAGATTAATTTGCATACTGAAATAACAGGCTTGATCAGGAATTTTAGGCAGTGGTAAGTTTTTCTGACAGTCGAAAGAAAATGTCGCTATTCGGGGATCATCGTCCCTTAATAATCTGTAAAACGCATTACTGCGCAATTTATGTAGGCGCTGCTATGTCATAACTCTAATTTTTTCCTGGGGATCAGTAATTCGTTTAATTTTGTCCGAAAATTGTAAGCATTTTGAACAAACATCAACCTTTGAAGAACCAAACCCAATGTTATATTGTTGAACAAAAATATTTCTAAAGAAACACTCCTTTAAGATTTTCCTCCACTCGAGAATTATACATTTTCCATAGTTTCGTTATGCTCAACTCACAAGGTAGGTATCGTCTAATGGTTGTTTTATTCCTTGCATAATGAGTTTCCCAACATGTTAAAGATTCGATGAAATTTTTTATGGCGTCTCGTTTGTTAATTGCTTTTTGGGAAACTCTATCACCCCCTCGTCTTTCTGATGGCAAATCTCCAGTTTTATAATATTCCTTTACAATTCTTTCAACCCTACTCTTTCCTATACCTAATATTTCCACAAATGCCTTTTTGCATACGGGAACAGTCCTTCTCGTTGTTTTTATGCTGTATTTCACAGTTAGCGTCTTTGGCTTATTTTGGCAATTTTCTCTAATTTTGATATTAGGCCTTTTAGGTTTATACGTTTGACAATGTTTTAATATAAAAGTATCTTGTTGAACTTTCGAAGTATTGGCGTAATATTGGTCACTGAATTGTTTTATCTCTGTATTGGTCAATGTTGAACATTGTAACGTATTCATTGTATGTTTACAGGAGGGAAGTGAAGGTAACCGTTTGCAAGAATATCTAAAAAATGGCCAATTTCTTGCAAGAATACTAACAAAAAAGAAGTAGCAAAACTAGCACTAAGGCCTAGTCTTTCCAAACTCATAATAAGTAATTCCTCGAATAGTCACTATAGTTACGCCTTTTTCAACGAATGTAATTGGCCAAAATAAGTGTAACTATGGCAATTATTCCACGATTAACTTATTCGAAGCTTGAAAAGACCGGGCCTAAGAAACACACATCACACATACCTTTGTATTTTTGCCTTTTCTCTTTTCCATTCTTTTCTGTTAGCAACTTTTTTCCGACCCTTACCGGTAAGACTTGGCTCTATTGTAATGTTATTTTCCATCTTACGCACGAAATGGCTGATATTTTATCAAAAGTACCCGTTAGTGTAACAAAAAAGCGACTGTTGCACCGTCACAAATTGTAATAGCAACAATCAAATTGTTTAAGATGTTTAAATATAAATGTCAGTTTTTGCATCTGACGTTTGTGTTCAAATGTCTGCTTTTGCATGTAAAGCTTAATCTAAGTCGCCTATAACTGACTCAAAAGTCTATTTTACGCTTTTATAGATTAGTAATTAACATTCTCTGTCATATTTGTTTATTAAATTTACAGCTAACTCAATTTTTTTGGAAATGTCGAATGTCTGGTTTTGCATTTGAACGCTTCATGTAATAGAATGTTACTACTCAATTGTGTTCAATACGTATATGAATGCTGTGGTTCTTTCAGAGAAAGTCATCTATTGCATAATGGGATACACGTAGGTTTATTTCTTATTATAAATAAAGATCAATTGTTCCCAAAAAACCACATCTACCAAATAAACAGAAACATCGATACATTTCCCTTATCCAAAAAGAATTCATTAAAATGTAGGTATAGGCTATAACTAAAAAGCTCACGTTCTATTCTTTTTGACACTGTTAGATTTTAAAATCCAAAATTTTACTTATATTGCTGGATTTTATTTATCATTTAATTTTTTATTATTTTCCCAAATTATTTTTGGAAATATTTTTCTATTATTAAGACAAAACAAAATAAAAAAAAAACTTAAGTTCAGATTCATAATTCAGTAGCATTACACTTTAGCTAAGTTTGGAATCAACATAAATCAAATGGGTTTCACTATTACATCAAAAAGATGCAATAATTAAACTATAAAATTTTTAAACAAGGTTCATATCGTTATTTTGGAAGATATTTTTCGCTTATTTTAGATTTAATTTAAACAAAAAATAGGATTTTCTTTATACATAAATTTTTTAAATTTTTGGTTTTCAATTATACCAGTTGTTTCCAAGGTAATGATAATATTATATCAACCAACAAGATTTAATTTTGTTATTTTGGAAATTACAGGTTGGTATAAATCACGGGGTGTAACCATTTTGACCAAATCAATAAAAACTGCGAGATATAATATTTCTGTAGTATTATTATTGTAAGTTCTGTTCCAAATACCAATACACCAAGAAAACCGTTTAAAAAAAGGGTTTTGACTAGTAGTCACCTATTCTGTGATGTAATCCATGGTGGTGTAATTGTTCACAGTAGTTATTTAGTATCTAGCCTGCAAAAGATGGCCCTTTTTTCGACATATCTCAAATAATGTTATTTATTTGGTAGTACATGACAAAAAGAGATGAAATCCGAAAATAATGATCTAGGACAACATAATTAATTGATGACACATGAAACATCTTTTGCCGGGTATATTATAAATCCTGTATATACGAATAATATTAATTCATTAATCGTTCTTTAATATATGAAAGAAATATGACTTTAGGGCCGGTTTATTCACCTTTAGATAAATTAATCTACCTGATATTTTCCATTGTTATTGTAATATCACTTGCCATGATTGGCTATTTGGCAAGTAACAAAGGTAAATTAATCTGTTTGATATTTACCATGGTTACTAGCTAAATAACCAGTCATAGCAAGTGAAATTGAAGTAACTATGGAAAATATCAGCTAGATTAATTTACCAAAAGGCGAATAAACCGGTCCTTAATGTGATATTTTGTAGCCGTAGGAAAATTAGTGTTAACACTATTTACATCAGTAAGAAAACATTTGAAAACGTTTTTATCTATTTGTGTAAAGTCTAGATTACTTACATAATATTCTAACTCCTGTGACGGTATACATAATTATGGGAATTTTCCAAATTTTTGTATAGGTCTCAGATTTGCATGATTTTTAGAATATAGTTAGAAAAATATACAGGGTTTCTCACGCAATTGGTTCGTTAGAACTTTATTAGGTTCCACTATTAGTAGATTTTTGAGATTTTGCCAGTAGGGGTTGTTCATCCGGATCTTTCGATTTAAAATATTTTCAAGATGGCTGCCACTTCCAGTCGACCGGAAGTAGGATACAACTTCGTTATTTTAAATGGAATGGTATAATTGTTATTGCATATTTTAATTCTACGTACAAAAATAAGTAAACTTTGATAAGAGTTGTTGGTACTTATCGCTTTTCGTTTTCAGGTTATTTTAGTTTTAAGACTTTTTTAACAATTTTTAACTTGCTGTTTAAAACAACATTTTTCAGTCACTGTTCAAGCAAGGAAGTTAATAATTGGTAAGTTTACTCTCCATACATTGCCAAATAGAACCCCGCTACCCCTACCCCTCTTTCACATACAGAGTGGTCACAAAGAGAATTACCGCTCTTCCATATTCAATTGCAAAAAAGTCGAAAATTTTAAACGGAACACCCCATATTTTATTAACCTATTCGATAGAGAATTTAATTCTCTACAAATTTGCAATACATGTCCCTATACCTATCGGTTAAGGTTTCCAAGATATAAGGGAATTGAGATTTACAAAATGAGATTTCTATGTAATTTATTGCAGAAAACAATAAACTATACTCTAAGAAGTTCGCATGTACCTTAATATTAATAACAATTCAAAGATAATTATTCTTCAACAGTACCCAACAACATCCTTATATAGTTCATTCGGCAATAAGAGGTTTTTTTGCTCTCCTACACTATTTGTGATTTGGGACTTACGTGATTTACTAATTAAGCCGACGATATGGTCTGTTGTAATTAATAATTATAGGGTAGTTTTCTTGATGTGTTAGAAACCATCCTGTTTTAACAGTCGATGTTATTTGTTAACACATTAAAAGCAAAATGTAAGAAACCCATGGCTAAGTTGATAATTATAATATATGCAAAAGCGTGAGATTGTCGCGTTCACTTAATTTTATAAGCTTTCGGCTATGGAAAGCTCCGGTCCTGGTTCTCAAAAACAGTCCTCGGAAATCGTAAAAGTCAATAGTTGGCAGTTGACATCTCGACCTGTCAATGTAGAGTTATATGTGGCTTGACTAATTGTTGTTATGGGGTCCGCGGCTCCCCCGCGGCGCGGTTCCACGAAGTCTGTCGTAAACCGGAGTCCGAAGCCTGAGGCTCTGGAGTCGGGGGCACGAAGCCTCCGCACCATTCCCTTCTCGTCCCACGCCATTCCCGTTCGGTTGGAATCTTTGCTCTCTAAAACTAAAAATTACCTCACATAATTTATTAGGTGATTTACACCTACACGTTCGGTCGCGTTTTTATGAGCACTTTCTTAGTAGTGCGAGTAGTTTAAAGTTGAGAGATTTCAGTTGTAGTATAAAAATCTCTTTCTTAAAAAATTTCTATTTATATGCATAAAATATAGTCTTATAATATCAAAAAAGAAATTCATTTCTCTCCTACATTCCATTACAAATGATATTCAGTTTTTAATTATAAGTGTTGATCTTTATAAGATTACGGTAGGTTTGTTTTTCGAGAAGAGTTCAATGTACATGATAAATATCGAGCAAATACTCGAGATTCCACCGTAGAAAATACGTAATAATACGAGCAGTGGGTTCCCAGCGTCGATTATTATTATAAAACATATTCCGGCAACGGGGAGATCGACGCTCCTGGACGAAACGTAATTAGAATCCTTCGCGCGAAGAAGGATATTTCCAGGGCTGCAATTTGCCGGTCTCCCGACAATGGATCCCGACCATTCCCGCGTCTCCACGTCGCTTAATTAAAGAAATAATTAATTGTCGAAAATTCGCGCGCAACGTTTCCGTCGAAACTAATTAGGCAACGGGGGCCCGGGGGATAATTCAGCGAGCAGGACGACGGGCAGGACATCAAAAGCCCTACCGGACCCCGAATCTCATTAGCGTACGCAGGTTTGATATGACTAATGAAAACGGAGTCCCACAAAGCACGCATTTGGCCGTTTACGCCAGGTAAGCGCACTGATTGCTGATCGCATTATGCCGCCCGCAATCCCGCAATGTGATAATGGCCAGAACGTGCATGTTTCGTTCGGTCTGATGGACACGCGCCGTACCATCGTACCCTCGGGCAACAGGACCACGAACCTACAGAACTACAGCACTCCGAGGATGTCTATCCTCCGAGAGGATTCGCGCGCGCGCAACACATTCGAATACACACACACGTGAATCCACATACGCAGACGTTCGCTCGGTTGTCCCCGCTAATTTGCAATTGGATACCGACCGGCGACCAAATAAGAGGGATTAAGCATTTAAATTGAAACGTTAATGAAACACAATGCCTATAAACGGCGTGTGCTGTGCTGTTATGCGGAATACCACAGAACTAACGATGGACGACATGCACGTGTCACGCCGTGTTGGTTTACTTCTGCGGTATACCGCGAATAAAACCCACCGGTGATTCTTTATACCGCCGAGAACGTAAATGCACAAATTGTATACTTTATCACAAAAGTATCCGTACGCTCTCAAACATATTTTTAACTTATGTATATAAGACTTAAAGAAAAGAGGTTCGAATCACCTAAACGGAATTCTTGCTGCGGCTCTTTCTATACATCGATTACAAGATAACAAACGACGCGTTGTATTACACAACGGCACAGTCATGGAGTGTCCCGGAGGACGATAAGGATGTCCTTTCGGTGAGGCAGGCGTTAGAGCAGAGAGGTGACCGCGAAGACGTGAAACTGATTCGTGTCGGGACGATCGGCAACAATAGCCATCAACTTTAATGATATCTCTATCTGATGGCAGGTGGCAGTGGTGGTCAAAGGTTACGCCTTGATCGGACGCCGCGAGTATCGGTTTATTACGGTGCCGTATCGTTCTGGCAATCACCTTTGAGATGAAGACGACGGCGACCGAAAAAACGATCTCTGACCGCGGGTATTTTACGAGTTGGTCAATTCCTACATACAGGAGTTCTAAAATTAAAAATATAAATGTTAGTAACGTAGGTGAAGTGTTAGTTCTCCTTTATAACCATAAATGTGAACCGTTTATCAGCCATAAAAAACAGAATATCCTAAAAATTATCCGTAATAATATTTGTAACCGATAAAACTTAACTTGTGTATCCATAATATTTCTTTCGATCCAATCCACAATCACAAGCGAAATTCAGTAAGATACTTTTAACCCTTTAACTAATTCAGAAAGGTGAATCCATTTCATATTTCAATTTACTTTTTACTTTAAATTTTTCACGATAGGAAACGCCATATAGTTATTTTACACCACAAGAAGGTGAAAAAGTAGTAAAATTAGAACACTCAGGTGGAGTATACTCCATTTTATTGTAACCATTGATTATAGAATGACCTTTTTTTGGTGAGACACAAACGTTTACTAAATTTGAGGATGATAAATAAGTTTTCTATTCTAATTTCTATTCCGATAGAACTGTACATACATTTATCAGATATAAAATTCCTTTAAGCTACCAAAACACGCAATTAAAAGCTGGAACCTTAGTCCCCTTTTGAAATAAAAGGAGAATCCTAATTTTTAACATCAAAGAAAGTAACAAACCAAAATGAAGGCAAGCAAATTTTCTACTGTCCCAACTCCCTTGGGACTTCTGTTACGTTATCAGCCGTAACTACTGACTGGGACCGACAGACTGTCCTGGTTTGGCAGAGAGGAAGAGAAGTCCTTTGGTTTCTTGTCTGCAATCAGGAAGATGTATCTATTTGTCAGAGGAGCGGCGGGACCGAGCCCGTCCGGCTGAAGAGCAATTGCGGTCTCTTTTTATGTTTCCGGTCCACCGGAAGTTCCGCTTCGCTACCGGTCGATATATCTACGTGCAGTTGCAGATTAACTTCCTGTTTCCTGTACGTGCAGTATTTTTGTAAATGAATTTTAGGCGTCTAGCGTGGCTTTCGCTTGCTGAATACTGATTTCGTTACCTTTTCTTACAAGCCAACCAAGGGAAACTTTGTTTTTGAAAGAATAAATTTTAAATAGAATTCGCACTGTTTGTTTTTCGATTTTATCCATATACACCTATAGGTACTATTTAAGGAAATATGTGCTTTCGTTACTATGCAATTAGTAATATCTCAAGTGATTATAAAGTTCCCAATCTCCTTAAAGCGATAATATTTAAAGAGTGGAACCATGCGAGTCCAAAAGTCAGCATCCATGCGTTCCACCTGAAGTCACTAATTAGAGGAACATCGAGTTTCATCCAGTACGTTGTCGCTTGGCAACTAAATCTTACAGGAGAGGAGCTGATTTTCTACACAAGGTTGTTTCTTGTTCACCTTATGTAGGAGATCGTAAGCAATCTTGGAACGTATTCGAACAGGAAGATTGCGCCGGAAATAATGTTTTTGTGTACGGTGTGCAACCGTATATGTACTTAGAGTTATGTAAATGTAAAAGTTATAATCTTCTTTAAGAAAGCATTCAAAAAACGCGGTATCTATAAATAAAGTTTACGAAGTTTCTTTTTTTCAAGTTCTACGTAACGGATGCAACTGAGAAATTTATAGAGATGTTTTGTTGAAAGGGACTCCTGCTCTTGTTTGACAGTCGTCTCGGTTAATCTACTGTTGTACCTGGAATTAGAGAAAACAACAGGACAAAAACAGTGGGTGGTGGTCCGTGACATCTAACAACCGTGACGAAAACATTAGGTTTGAGGCATCGAAGTGACGAAGAAGAAAGTCCCTTACAATCTATACCAATCTACATTTTTATTTAAAAACATGATGCCTTATGAAGACATTATTAATATTCCCACGAGAACATCCGATAACCACCGATAAAAAATCACATAATTAAATTGTTGGCACGATGTAATATCCTTTCAAACAAAAACTAAACAGGCGTAATTTAATTTCTGAAGGGAAACGTTCGAAGTACCAAGCACCAGAGCGAATTTTATTAAAATTATTAATTTAACGAACACACCCGAGCGTGGAGGATGATTCTCTTGGTAATTACAAGACGAAATGGACCGATTTCCTTCGGCTCATCTTAACTGAAATTAAAAACACCGCTTTTTAAGTAAAAACACTGACAAGTTAATCAAGACGGCCGGTGAGTCAGCAGTACCAAACGTGCGTCCCAAATTCACGTTAATGATGTGGTAGCTGGTCGTGACTTGTCTATTCTCTCTTAGTTACGGGATAATTTGTTTTCTGATTCCTTTCGAAACGATATTTGAAGGAAATTGAAAATTTAAAAACGGACTTCATCAAAAATGAAGTTGATTATTTTTACAGTATATAGTACTAGAACAGCAATTCAAAAAAGACTGAACATTATTTGATAACATTTTGATGAAGGTGTTGGATTTTTTTAAATAAATGTATCTTTTTGTTTGAATTATGATTTTTTTATTATATGTATAGTTACGGTGTTAAACTCAGGGATTAATCATTTATTACTGGGAGTATTGTAAAAAATAAAACTAGTAGCTGTTTACGTGGCACCGAAATGGCAGGTAGCCGCGTCTGAATTTTTTTTATTAATATTAACACGTAAAACGCGAGACGTGGCACTTTATTTCGTGCGTCCGGTTTCGTGCGGCCGGAATATTTCGGAGTCCGGCCCGTGATTTACACAGGGGCGACAAATATTCATGATAAATTCCACGTTCGCGTACACCCAGCCTTCATAATTCAGATTATTCGCCCCTGTGTCCGAGATTATTTATTATGTTGCCGTCGGAGCATTAATTTCTCCTTAATTGACGCCATAAATACGGCGAATCGGGTTCTTTTCAAAAAGGAACTTTGCGAATTGGAGTAACGAAAAATAAAAATTTTGGTTTTTAAATTATTTTTTTATTTGTGAAATCTGTACTTAACACCTTCATTGGAAAACGCGTAATGGTCGCCTTGAACGTAAATCACATAATTTACGTTTCGTTTACACCTTCCACCTTAGAACACTCAATAATTAATGAGTTGAGATGGTGGCATTGCCTTCACGCCAGGAATGCAGTCGTGGGTGTACTTGTAGTATTTTTAATGTGGTCATTACGAATAAATTACTAAGACGCTTCGTGTAAACATCCCACATTTCTGGGTAACCAGTGATAAATGATTACGGCTCTCTCGTGTCGTAACCGGATACAGTTCCAATTTGATGTTTATATTTAAGAAGAAAATATATGTAGAACACAAATAGTTTTAAAAGTTGCTGCGAAATGGTTCCTTTCAAAAAAATTATCATTAATCTCCATCTGAACAAGAAGAACAATGGGTAATGGTTGGGATGAGATTACCAGGCGACACTGACACCAGCTAAAAATCGTCCCCGTAATTGTAATTACCGCAGCGGGAATCTAAATAAGATCAGAGATTGAGTGGACGACCGAATACGCCCATAGCCATTGTGTTCAACTGACACAGTGACTTTCCAAAAGATATTTTTAATAAGATCGAGTGTGTGAAGGTGTTTTATATGGTAATATAATTTTTTTGGGGGAATGGAAGACATCTACTCCTTCTAAACATTGATACCTGAAATGAATTAACACTATATTTTGTATTACTCTTTTTACCACTGTATCATACCTTATTTTGTTTACATATGAAGAAAAGAATTTTAAAAAGAGCTTTCCATTTTATAAATAGATAATTTCCATTTGAACCAATCACATCACCTGAAACAGGTGTAAACATGACATCTTCGAATTAAATTTTAATTTAATGAAGGTTTATAAAACTGTACCATAACATATTGTTATTAGTTCTCGCTAACTATACCAACTGCTGCTAATATCCTCATATTAAACATTAGTTAATTTTATCGAGTGTCGGATGATTGAGGAGAGGTTCGAGGAGGATGACCGTCGAAGCCCCCCGTGTTGCCCATAACTCCCGACACCGCGGGGGTCCCAGTCCGGTGTCCCCTCCGGGTTTACCTCACCTGCATTTCACGCCGAAGAAAGAGGACTTTCCGGGCCGAAGAGCAGCCTTACGCGGAAACTGACTTACCAGGCCGTACCGGCGGTCGTCTGTCGTCTTCCATTAGCATTTCGCGGCTCAGAACGACTTCTGCCGTGTAACCATTACGGTAATTGGTTCGAAATATTTTCTCTCTGATGCCGTGAGGAACGGGAACGGGAACGTGAAGGTAATTTTAAAAATGTCGCTTGATAAAATGGCCACCAAGAAACGAAGTTGCTACGATGAAAGAACAGAGAAATTTTATATTTTCATAAAGTTATGATTATTCAGTGAGAGTTTTTCTGCGGTTATTGCAACCCTTCATACACACAATTCCTCAATTATCGCAACAACATAAAACAGTTTTGTAAAGGTAAGTTATCGTCCAAATCAAAGCTACCTAATCGATGAGATGTTTGCCAATTCCACAAAAATCGGTTAACACTAAATTGTATATAAAATAGTTTAATAATCTTTGGGATTAATATTGCAATACTATTAAGATCCATATAGTTCAAACGTTTGTAACACGAACATCCTGTTAATAATATTCATTGAACAAACTGAGGAAGAGTTTGCTCTTAGCATCAGAAAATTACGCTACTAAAAGAATACTACCGATGCTTACAAACAAAAAAAAAGAGGAGCTTCAGTCACTGTTAATTAACAAGTACTTAAAGGACAATGAATCTAATTTAAAGCTAAACTTTCTAAATTTTTATGAAACTGTTCTTAGTTCACTTTCTGCAGTTTTTACCATCTGGCATTTCTTTAAAGCTGATTTAATCATTAATTTTTTGAGCCATATAACTTCGGATCTTTCTACTAATATATACGATTAATAGTAACGACACTTATATCAATAATTCGCAGCGAATTTGGACGCTTATCTGCTCTCAGAGCAATTAAACTAGCAACTACCACTATTAGAATGGTAGTTGGTCGTAGCTACTCAGTCGCGTGTAGGAAAACAACATCATTTAAAATGCATATGGAATGTATCGTCAGATTAGAAGCAGCGACGCGATAGCGATCGTCAGTGACTGGCGAATTTGGTGGAAATCGAACATTAACCTTTGTAGGTGCAACTCCTGAATAAAAGTTTTCTTCGATAACTGCAACAAACTTTGATTTGCTATTTTAATCATATTACATATCGCTCACTTGAGAAAAAACCATTATTAACTTTATGGAATAGGAATCCATCCATAGCAAATTTTCCTCGCTAGATGCAACAACCTCACTAAGTGCAAGTACTTAAATTTTTGTTAGTTTCGCTTATCGAGGTAGTAGTGTATTAACATAATATAATCTCTCACAGTAATGTTTATTTGTAATATTTCTTTCTTCTTTGTAAAATGTTTGTTATTAGGTAACGTATATATTATACCAACGGTGGGCAACCTACGGCCCGCGGGCCAACTCCGGGCCGCATGAGGGTCTAATCCGGCCCGCGAGACCTTTACAAAGAATAATAAAAATAATTTTTGTTGTAAATCAAAAATGTGTAATAGAAAGAAAGGTGTTTAGCACTATTCCGTTAGAGAAGAAAAATATCTCATCACGACACTTGACCTTTTTTTTTTTAGTCTTACGAGTAAGACAAAATTTGTCTCCGGCCCGCGTACGAAGACTAAATCGTAATGTAGCCCCCACTATACAAAAGGTTGCCCATCCCTGCATTAAACAATAGATTCTTGGAATTATATAGGGTCTTTCAATAAGGACGTTCGAAATTTATTAGGTTTTAGTAGCCATGTTTTTAAATAAATAATTTTCTAATTCGTTGTGAATTGCGCTTTAGTGTCGGGCAAATAAGTACGGAGGAATATAACCTTCAAGCGTTCCGTTCAAAAAAAATTTTACGTATTATGTGATTTTTATCCTCGCCGGAACAGTCTTATTCAGTCGACTATTTAACGGTTAGGATGTGAACTGGCTACCGATGTCGTGCGATTTAATCCCTTCTGATCATTTTCTTTGAGAATATCTTAAATAACAAGTCTATGTGAAGACATAGCAAGCAATTAATATTCCATACTTAATGCCATAAAATGTTATTTAAAAAAAAAAGAAATGGGTGGATACTTCACAGAGGATTAATTTTATTCGCATTTAAAAATAGTGCATTCTTACTGAAAAACCGTATACATATTACTTTGTCGTTAAGTAGGTGTAGATATGTTTTACAATATACAACATTCTATTCCAAGTATCTTCCTTTGTTGGTACATAGTACGTTTACATATAGATTGTGCTCGTCACAACATTGGTTTAAACGACATGACGGCACACGTAAAATTCGAATTTAATTCCAACCACTTTCTCGTTATCGACACGGCGGTGTCGTTAAATGACACCTGTACGATGAAGGCGTTAAAATCGCATAAACACCGGCTAAAAGCCGGCTCATTAACGCATTACGGCGCCGAGCAAAAAACCGAGCTGGTGCGTAAAACGTTCTCTTAGCTCGTTTAACAGTTAGCGAAATTGGTCGCGATCGGGCAAAGCGGCTCACGAACGCCTCTGCCGTAGCCTACAGTCGAAGAGAGCACGGATCGACTAGTTTGTTGCACCTTGTTAATAACGCTGACTTTGCATATTGCCCGAGCCTTTTTGTACGGGGCATCGGTTGGTCTCTCTTGGCGGAGCGGCACGTTTTTAGGAAGACCATTAAACGGTCCGACGACGTGCATATGGCGTACGCGACGAGACCGTGCCTTCAATTTTCACATTATCCTTTTTTTGCCCCTCTTCGGCATGCAGGACGACCGCCACGGCCGTCCGCCGCGGTCAATACCATTTAGAAACTTATCGACTCGAATTTAGAAGGTGGTAATTAATTGCATTTCAAAGAGGATATTGTTTTCACCCTTTTCTAAACTATTCATTATGTTATATTTGTAAATTGTAATATTGTACAGGGTACCAAAGATAACTTTGGCAATGATATCCTGAGGGAGTGCAATGAAAAACTGATCTAATTGTAGTAGAGTAAGAAGTAATTACCTACCTATGTATGTTAGCTTCAGGGTTTCGCAACTGAAATGAAACCAACTCCGCCCCAACCAGGAATTATATTCGACTGATTCTCGCAAGCTACAAGGTACAACTGATTTACTTTTAGATAGATTTTATCATAAAAATAAACCGGAGCGTTACACAACAACTAGTTCTTACAATTAGTCACCCCCGAACAAAGAGCGTCCGGGCTAACATAACATCCAAATTGGTAAGAACCAACCTTCTATGATAACAAGTGCGTATCTATTAATAGAAAATACAACAAATTATAGGTTTGAAAGGCTTAGGCCCATTACTACCAATTTAATACTATCTAAGAGACAAGCTATCTGTGAGATATAATTTAACCGATAGATAGAAGAAGATTACGAGGATAGCGTTAACTACAACATAAATGCAGTAGTAGAAACCAATTTTAAGGGATAAAGTTAAGGGATAAAGTTATTCACGACTTTAACTATGGCTGATAGTAACGGGCCTAAATAAGTGTTTCAAACAAATAAACAAACATTCACGAAATCTAATTAAAAACTTCCAAAAAACCGCAACAATGTGATAACCATCCCTTCAACTGAATATTAGTGACATAAAAGTGACACTCTTAAAAGAAAATTAAGACTGAGATTTTATGAGGCAGTGCAACGAAGAACTCATCTAATTGTAATAGAGTAAGAAGTAATTACTTACCTATGTACAATAACCCGAAATTGAGCTGCACCATGAAGAGAAAGATGAAAAAGTAAACCTGCTCTTCGTAACATTGCCGAGTACTCTTTCATCATTTTCTTCATGGTGCAGCTCCATTTCGGGTTATAGTACGTGTCCATTAATAAAAAAATACGACAAGTTATAGGTTTGAAACACTTAACAAGTGTTTTAAACAAATGGTCTTAACAAGTGTTTAAACAAACGGTCATTAAATACAATTAAAATCTTCCAAAAAAAACCGCAACAAATCGAAAGTTAGTAGTTAAAGTTAATCTATCTTTTCTACTTTATTCATACTCCGTTAAATGTGATTACAATTCCTTCAACTAAATATTAGTGACATAATAAGGTGCTAGCGAAATAATGCGTAAAATGAAAATAAAAAGTAGGTACATTATTGATGAACTATAAGCGTTCTTGGAAATAATTTACAGTTGAAAGCGAAACCATCAAGTGGGTATTCATATTGTGCCTTAGACGAACCAAAATAAAACTACATCGTTCAGAAGGGACACCACCGACCAACCATCCAACCAACAAGGCAAACCTGTTACCGCGAGAAATTTGTTATCATCATCCGCTTTTAATTAATTAATCAATTTGGGCGTTCCTATCGGCCGGGGCTAGGCGGCCGTTTAATTAACAGGTAGGTGTGTAATTTTATTTCGGTATATAAAACCTCGCATTCGTGCGTCGACACGTCCGATGTTAATTTTCTGATCGCCAGGTAAGATACCCCAATCAAGATGCCATCGGTATTGGATGGATTTTTTTCCGTGGAACGGCCTTGTCGCGGACGTGTTTGAAGTGGCATAAAAGGTGTATCGAGTAGTTTTCGATTTTCACGCGGCGAGATCCGAGCGAACTCCCGCGGGGCCGCAGCGTAATTATCGCCGGCACCGGTGATTGACGATGGCGTAGAGGCCCGCGACCCGTCGCCACGGCCCGTACCCGACCCGAGCCTCGGCCCGAATCGACGCCCTCGCCGACCCGAAGACGAAATTCGATATCGACAATAACACACTCGTTCGGTAACGACCCGCTGACAAGAACACCCATTTGCCGTTCTATACTCGTTTTGTTTTACTACCATACGCGTAAATCAAAAATCTGATTGGGTAGTGTCATGAAAACGATTAAAGTTTTTAAATTAGAGAAAGTAAAATAAATACAGCGGAGTTTACTTTATGTTATTGTAGATTATTATGTAGGTTGATAATAAGAAACAATCACGCAATCTAAATTTATTACATATCCGTTCCCATTATTCAATCAGTAACTGATTAGTCGATGCCCTTAATAAATCAAAAACCTCTCTCTTGAAATAGAAAGCTATCCACTTACGGCTATCTCTTTAAAGACTTTTCATTTAGTGTTAATTGACATTATATCAGTTCTTTACAATGAACTCCTCTACATGTATCTATAGAAAAAAGAATGCCGTATCATTCAAATATCAATAAAATTAAGTTAGGACATTAGGGACATTGGAAAAATAAAACATTTGTTATACTTTTCCTACATTCTTATACTAAGGAAGAAAAGAATAAATGAAACATAAAAAAATCTAAACGTGATGAAAAGAGACCGCCAACCGCAGCGCCGAGTAAAAACGCTAATGACACGTGTTTATGCGTAACTTATTCAAACGGACGGTTCGCCGGTCGAATAAAAGTTAAACACACGCGGGGAGAGAAAAACAGAAAGACGAGAAAAAACAAAACGATCGCTCCTCCATTGTTCCCGCAAAGACAAAAGAAGGCAGGCTTGTAGTAGAGCCGGATTGGTCCGGGTTTCGTATCGATTGTAGCGTTGGCTGGGCATCCGGTTGGCGCCCAATGAGCTAAAACAAGAGCACGGCGTCGCGGCGCTACGGCATGGGGCTTGCCCCTGCTCGGTAACGTATCAAGGCCCCCGAAAAAATCCACCGTGGGGAATCCCCGGATTGCTGTACGTAAAGCTTTACTCCAACTTTTCCCTGATAAACGGTCGTTATTCCACCGTTTAAACTTTTTGTTTTAAAGGAAAGGTTAAAAAACTTTTGTATTTTTTTTCACTCATACCAATTGCCTTATCAAGTAGTTCTTTTGATTCTTTAACCATTCGTGTCTTCTTCGAACGGTGGACACGGTGGAATGAAATGACTCCAATCGCGATCCTTTGAGGGCGCAAACTAAGACGGGTGCTATAGTGCTGCTTAGCAATTTTAAATTGAAGAGTAATATACACTTCTGACTAAAGGTAGGAACAGTATCAGGAATATTATCAATAAATACGGTAGTGCATAAATGTGCCCTAAACTGTAAGGTATCATGTTACATCATTATGAATTGAAAAAGTTGTCTTCACTCTCCTGCCTTCACCATTTCTTAGAAAATGTATACCGTATGCACATCGATGAGTTGCGGATACGTTTAACGTAAGTGGAAAAAGGACGCCAATAAGGCTTCCTTTAGTTAACACAGGACAGATATACTACGTTTATTTATCTGGCCAATTGGATTTGATATGTGTCTTTTTATCAAAGTCATTAAAAATCGTATGCAATTCGATGCCTTGTCTAACACATTGACCTGCCCTATCCGCAACTCGAATCTGTGCAGTCTGTATAGTCTCTCAGATAGTGATAGAGGCTTAAAGAGGATTGAATGCGAAAAAAAATTAGCTAAAACTTCATGTCTGGAAATCAACTGCTTACTAAAGAATATGAGTTGATTGCAATAAGAAACTAAATTTATGGTTGTACATGTTACTTTACTATAAGGTTTATTTTTCAATTTTTCTTTTCAATAAAACCAGGCTTTAACGATTATACGATAAGGGCGTTCACATATTTCGTAAACAGTAGATGTGGAACATACATATATACGGGTTTTTGACAAGAACATCATAAGCGACAATGAAAAAACTTTGGGAAAATCGTCTTCACAATTTTAATGAACTTTAAAGTGTAGCCAATACCTAATTTAAAAAGTCGGTTTTCGCATCTATAACATGTTTTTCAATGTCGCTTACGATGCTTTGCCAAAATCCGTTCATTCATACTTATAAAAAGATGTATACATTTTTACTTTCTTTAACTTATCTTCGGCCCAATTATATGCCCTTACAATGTTTAAATATAATATTTTAACAGCCTGTATGTCATTCATCTAACACGGAGTAGTCGTAGTGGGAAATTTTAAAGATGTTCTAAAACAACTTGCAATTTGCATATCAAAGCGATTCGAGAATTTCATAGTTTTCTATGAATGAAAACTTTACGGCATCGAAAAGTATCGTAGTCTATAGTCAATCGGTTTCAACAGGTCCTTGTTGGTTCGAGGAGTAGTAGAACGAAACGTAGCGGAAAAGGCAGCAAAAGAGTGCAGATAAGCGGGCAATACAAATTTGCATTAGGGCGGGCATTGTTTCCGCGTTCTGGGGCGACGATTGCAGATCGATATTCGCGAGGATGGCCCCACAAAGGGGGTCGTGTCATTCACAGGCAGAAACGGCTCATTGTCGCTCGGTATCGGAGGAAACGGCTCTCAGATACATTGTTGTTCTTTCCGTGAACGGCTAATGAGCGTTCTGTCGAACCTCGAAACTCGCGCCTAGTGGCTTCTTCAATTTCTATATAACTTTACCTGTCACATACACGCGAGTGATATAAAAACTTGTCACGTGGATCGACCTTATGGATAGTTTAAATCAACCATAACACGTTACGTAGACCTAACTTTTTCCCTATTTGTATCCTAAACTAACTCAAGCGTAAAACGGTTAGAATTCATTTTAAATTGATAAATAGCTCGGGGGAGTCCCAGGTGAAGATGGGGTCAAATCAACACCATTTTGGCGTTTATTAATTAAAGAATTAAAGACAAAGAGGAGCGTATCAACAGGCGTACGGGCGGATGACATGTGTGAGACGTCACCTGTGATGGGTTGGCAGCTGGCGGTTCACTTTTAATTGATGGTCCCACAAATAGCTTCGTCACGGCCAGAAGGTTGGAGTTTCACACCTACCTGTCTCTACGTTCCACCGTTGCGGTGTTCAAAACGCTGCCGCCGCCGCGATACCAACTCGCTTTGTCTTAAGCGTTATTCAGTAATACGTAATTAGCACTTAACAGCTATTCTACCTACGATAAGTAACTCTATAGAGCGTGAAGTTTAAAACATTTTTTATATAGTTCGATAAAATCTACCAGTAAGTATATATACTCTAAATTAACAAGAGAAAGTAAAAATAAATATATTTAGTTTACCAAAAAAATTCAACGTGTTGTAATATAATTACTCCTGTGTCAATTTAATACAATAGGTTTCAATTTCCAATGGAAATGCCTAGAGGCAATACTCTAGCTGCCATCTATCGATGAGCCGTCGAATCGCACGCAGGAACTTGATCCATAAAGTTTACCAGAGATATACAGCTTTAAATCCTCAAAGCGAATGTTTTAATAAGATACAAATTGGCTTCGTACTACAATATTTTATACATCGTTTATGTTAACACATGTGCAACATAAACGTAAATCTTTTAAATTATTTGTTATTTCATAATCGTAAGTAACGGTTTAAAAATTCTCATAAAGCTCATTAGAATATTTGTACGGTATGCTGGTGCATGACGTAATTTAAGTTTGCATTTTAAGACGATCGAATTTAATTGGCAATTAAAACGAACGGAGACTTGCGTGGAGAACGTGCGCAAGTAGAATTTGTTACGTTGTCCATATGGTAATGATTTTTCGACGACGAGTTTATTACAATCGGAAAATCGTGAAGTGCACGTGCACAGTTTATGGCGTACGTATGTGCTGCAGCAAAGGTTATTCTTTGAAACCTAACATGAATATTTATGATTTCGATAAGGGTGGTAATAAGGAAGCTGTAGTTTGAGTTGTAGAAGCGGTATTTACATCTTCACAAAAAAATTAAAAAATAAAAATCTGGAAATTCCAATTGATAAGTAAAAGAAATAATACATAATACAAGAGGGACGTACTTAATAACTGAAATTAAACTTTCTAATTTCATCGGACCGGGTGACCACAAGTTGGTCCTTCAGGACGAAGACCGTAAAAGAGGCTCGGCGGGCGTTGAAGATAATCAATTACTGGTAGAATCGGAAGAGGGTCTCCGGAGAATCGTTTCATTTTGTGGCTCGTGAAATGACATCCTCTTTTTAGCTGGCTGATCCGCGGTTCCAATTAAAGGGCCGCCCCGTCGAACAATGGGTCTCCGAACCACCCTGGTGAATTATTAGCGACATGCAGTTCGTCCCCCCTCTAATATGGGGCCATGCCTATCCCCGATGAAGAGAGATCTAGTGATGCGGCCGTGATTGACATCCTACTTCAGGTTGCTCTTAAGGATTGCGATCGATATTCTGTAGGCTTTTCTATAATATGTATTATAAGGCAGTATAAAATATATTTTATAGAATACTTTAGAATTGATGTTACAAGGGTTGCGATATACATTTCAATTTTGTTTCAGCATTCATTACATTTAAAATTCATAATAATATTTCTTCTTATACTCACATAAAATTGAAATTATCACAATCTTAAATACTCTTATTCATAATATTGTCATAATTTTCATATCATTCAAATCATAAACGAACACACATTAATATTCTATTGACATCGATTCTGTATCACAGTAGGTTTGCGTTCGTTATTTAGTGTGCGTGCAACTTTCTAGTAGGTCCATTCTTTGTCAAGGACCGTTTGCGGTGTTTAATAATATGTATTTCATAAACCCTTGGTAGCCGAAATAACCCGCAGCCCTCGCTGCGTGTGAGTGGAAGTCCGTAAGTGTGTGCGGCAGCGGAAAATGTGTGCGTTTTGAGCCCCCTAGGAGTGGGCCTTTGTTCGCGAGACCGCAAACAGTTATTATTACAACTTTTTTCGTAGCCGCGTTTATTACTTTTTGTCTGCCGATTTTGGGGTTTCGCCTAAGGGTAGCTGTTGTTTAGTGAACCTCGTTTATTAAATTACAGGTAACTTTTTATGGTAGTATTGATAGTTATCAAACATGACTTAAATGTCATCCTTTACAAGTAATTAATATTTACCAAGACATTAAAGTAGGTAAAATGTAATTTAAAATGAATGAGGTGCCCGTAGGTAGGTAGACTGAAATCTAACATAGGAAGGTGTTAATTAATTTTGCCGGTTGACTGCGTCCACGATGTTTGCCCATATCGTACACACCTCGTAGGTACATTTGATATATTCCGTGCGTGGTGGGCATAAGTCAGAGAGGTCTTGTAGCAGCGGCTGAGGCCGTACCCCCCGCGGCGAAAAGTGTAAAACGGTGGCAGCTACTCATACTATAACATATATAAAACACTGGGCCGCGACTGTGACAAATACTTAACGGAACGGTTATAAATTAGCAGCAGATATTTCAGCTAGATAAGGCTACCTGTTTTTGGGACGCCGAAGAAACCTTGCTGCGACCGACGCCGTCATAACATTCGTCTTTTCTCGTGTGGGATTTCGAAGGAATTCATTCATGGATACGGCTGCGGATTTAGTCATTTATATTTAGGTATAACATTTCTTCATTATTAAACGCAAATTGTCATCTCTAGTTCATCACATGGTTAACAATATTATTTAGGACGAACGACACTTACGTTTAGATATAACATTTCTTCATTATTAAAAACAAATTGTCCGCTCCAGTTTATCACATGGTTAACAAAACCGTTTAGGGCGAAGGACATTTGTTGGTCATTAGCACAGGTTTTGACACGAAACCTTAACACGTCTGTGGCGAGCACCGACGAAATTCTACAAACTTCGCAAATGTCGGAAAGTTTGCGGTCAGCACACGCGTCTCGGAACGTCAGGTGCACTATAAAGCTGACGTTTCCTGCGGCCAATTTCGTCGGAATCAAACAGCAGGAGTGCGGCTCCACGGTGATACTCTTGCGGTCAATTTGTTAGAAGGAGCACGATTACCTCTAAATTGTGATAATGACCGTTGTTTTCTGTAATTTAACTTGTCACGAAAACTCTCCCTTTAGAGTTTTCCCAGATGGTTATCATATTACTAGGACCAGTTTAGTTAGAAATGAAAAATCTAAATGGTCTATTAAAGATTTATTAAGAAACGATATTGTGCCAGGGCTAATAATGAACCTTCGAGGTTCTTCTTCATTAATTTAGAATGACCATTTCGAATCCGGGACCTTCCTCTCCCGCCGCGTCGGTCAGGGAACAGATCTAGAAGACCATAAGAGCGAAAAACGCTGAGTCAAGCGGAGAGGAGAAACAACTAATATCGTAAAAACATTAATCTATCTGGCATCAAACATTTCGATGGCTTGACAAGTCCGAACCGAAGCCGCGGCTCGATGTTGCACCGCCGGCTGCTGACTCATAGTCTAATGACGGCCGCGCGCCGACAAAGAATTTAACACCAAGCACCACCGACTGTCTGCCACGCCAAGATCACGAGTCCTAACGGAAAAGCAAAACGAATAAAAGATTGGAGAATTCGTGCGAAGACAAATTCTGCAGGTGACCGAACTTTTTAGTTAAAGTTTTGAATTGTTCTCAATATTTATTTCAAGTATAATAAGCTATTTTACAAAAAAAAACTTTTACACTTTTTTAGAACAATATAAAAAATAACAATATTAAAAGGATTTGAACTATGAAATTTACAAGTAGTGAAAATCAATTGAGTAGTTAATAAAATAAGCCTTTGATCTTAAATATTCATAACAGTCAATCTCATAGCTTTTAATAATTCTCCCCTTAGGAAAACCATGTTGAGTAGCCAGAAAGCCGCGTGCACTCTAATGAATAAAACGAATCCGTATATGCAATATGGGGGAGTTGACCACATGTCACCACGCGGCTTTACCGGGATAAAATCCTGCGGTATATGTCCCTATCGCGTTCATCTTTAATTTTAACTGGGCCGCAAAAAACAGGGTCGAACGGAGGGCGGTTCGTACACTTTCTCAGACGACACCCTCATCGTTGACAACCGGAGGGCCGCCGGCGGACGGGTAATCTCCCTGATTACATATTACATTGAGCCCTGTAAGGTTGCCAACCCCGTTTTTTACGCCGACGAACGGCAATTGTTTCCGCCACGGTGCTGATCACCCCCTCGTTCAACCCAACCCTCGTTGATTTGTTGATACGGATTTATGGGAGGAAAATAGACGTTTAGGTCTTATATTTATAGCACCTTTGATTTTATCGGAATTTATTTGAGATGCTAAAAGGGGCACTCTATTATGTTTCGTTGTCTTGCATTAGATCCAAACTATTCTATATATATATATATATATATATATATATATATATATATATATATATATATATATATATATTTAACTGATGTTTTGAAACCAACGCATATTAACTTTCAGCTCTTTCTGTTGGATTATTCTAAATCAAGCTAAATATGTACGTTTGTATCAGATTTTCACATAGAAATTTTAAAGATTTAATTTATTAATGTTGATTATATTGCTATTTTAATATGCTTTAATCTATAAAGATTATTCTTATGTTTATTTTGATCATTTTTTTATATGAAGTTAAACAAGACAATTTCGTCGTCCTTTTTAAAGAAATGTTTTAATTTCATTGTTAATGTTTTAATTTTAACACAACCTTTTACATTTGTGATCCCGCCGTGAGGACATTCACAAAATCGCATTCACTATACCACTTGGTCTAATTGAATTTACCAAAATGACATTAGGTCTGTATAACGCTGCATATTCCAATTCTTTCACAAGTATTCAATTCTCTGTGTAATCTTTCCATTTCTACACATAATAAAGAATTAAAACAATTAATCTCTTGGTCAAATGAACATACCAACTCCTTTTTAAAATACAAAGACTTGTTATCTTTAGCAACAGATCCCACTACGTGGGATCCTTCGTTCTGATCCTTCCTCCGAAGCTACGATTTTCTTTTGTACCGATGCTTTTGAGTTTGTTATGGGAACAGTTTTTACTCAAACTATTAATAATATAACCTTTGGCTTTCTTCACCAAAAAGTTTTTCCCCAGTCAAACAAAGTATTCTACTTTTAATGAAAGAAAGTTAGTATTTTGATCCATTTTTACTACCAGTTGATAATTAACTTCGTGATTGATAAATGAAAACTGTACTTTTACTGGTCTAATTAAGATTTTATTGTGTCTGACAAGTTTCGGCTCACGCCATCGTCTGAGACGAATAATTTAAGAGAATTAACACATCAAAAATATACTATAACAAAGTTTTAAATCATAAATTATAAAAATAATTTTAGTTGAATTACATATAACTGTGTCGATAGAACAACGTGATTTGTATGAACCAGTTTTATTACGACTTCCTCGGAAGTTGTTGACAAATCACGTTGTTCTATCGACACAGTTATATGTAATTCAACTAAAATTATTTTTATAATTTATGATTTAAAACTTTGTTATAGTATATTTTTGATGTGTTAATTCTCTTAAATTATTCGTCTCAGACGATGGCGTGAGCCGAAACTTGTCAGACACAATAAAATCTTAATTAGACCAGTAAAAGTACAGTTTTCATTTATCAATCACGAAGTTATTCTACTTTTGACCGAGAACTTTTTGCAATTTATAAGGCAATTAAATTTTTTAAACACCTCTTCCACGGCAACTAATTTATAGTGTACACCAGCGTTTCTCAACCTATTCTTTGCACTGACCCCTTGCAAGAATTTTTATTTTTGTATCGACTCCATTAAAACCTAACACTTTTATATACAAAATAAATGCTTGATAGTTATTAGGTTATTTATTAAATAATCAGTGAAATAATACTGCTAATAATTCGATACAATTGAGGAAATATTTGGCTGAAAGTTGCTAAGTATTATCCTTAGATCGCCACGTTCTGCTACATTTAATCTATTTCTTGATTTTCGCCAGAAGTTGTTTAGGTGGCTGAAACCAGCTTTTACTAAATACGAACTGGGGAAAGCCAAATAATGTAATAAAAGCTTTTGTAATAACAGCTTCAGTTAATTAATATAGTCTTACACCTTTAAAGGACTATCAACTCATAAAGGTTTATCGACCCCCTATCGATCCTTAAAGCTTTATCGACCCCATAGCATCATTTATCGACCCCTTAGGGGTCGATATCGACCCCGTTGAGAACCGCTGGTGTACACGGACCATAGATTTTTAACAATTTGAATCTTTCCTAAATTGGAAAAGACTCTTCTCTCAAACTCGGTATATAAATTACACCACTCAATTTGCTTCAGAAATTAGGGTAAGGTTGCTCAAGTCGTACCTACGCCTAAGTCGTACCTTAGCTATATTAAATGCCATCACAGTAAAAATATCATTCCCTACAAGACAGGATTGTCTTGTAGGGAAGGCACTCCATTCTACACCATCCTACTAGACAATCCTGTAGTGTTATTTTTGCTATCAACGCTGTGGTGGCATTTAATATAGCTAAGGTACGACTTAGGCGTAAGTACGACTTGAGCAACCTTACCCTAAGTATATTAAAGGCTATTCAAATGTGGTTGTAGGCACTTTTTCTCGAATCAACATTGAATCGTTTGATTTAGAATACCCTACATTGAAATCTCTCGCTGAAGCCATCTACTTCTCAATCAATGTTTAATTTCTTCTGGTAACCATTTAACTCAAAAATTTCGCGCAATTCAAAATTCATACATTGTTACGAAATTTCTTTATCCTTCCTGAGATAGCCTTTCTCTGATGTTTTAATTTCGATTTTAATCAACACAAGATTTTATAACGTCATCGTCAATTCATGATGTCGAATACTTATAAATATTTTTTTAAAGTACGAGTCGATAACAACACGTTACGTTACATTACATTAAACGTGAAAACCGAAAACAAATGTTTCCTGTAAAAATGAAAAATAACTTTAGTTTACTTTTAAAGCGATAATTTCGCGAATCTTTTTTACTGAAATTCAAATAAAAATCTTATCCACCTATTCTTATGTTAGCTGCAAGACAATCGGTTGTTCATTTTGCACTGATTTTACAAAATATTGCATGAACGATCAAAAAGGTTTTTGTGTGTATGATTCTAGTTTAAAATGTTATGGCGAATTCGATTGGCAGAACTAGTGCGCACCAGTGCATAACAGCGTGTTCTGTTGGTTGTTTCGTTGTATTCTGTTACATTTTATTATTGTGGTTTATAAAACATTTTATACATCATCAAGCCTTGAACACACTTACAAGTGATGTTATGATTACGTTTGATTTCATCGTGTTCTGTTGAATTTGCCCTTTTTTGCACTAAGCTAGTGTGACATATGTCACATTTTGCACTCAACGAGTGCGCACCAGTGCACACTAGTTTTGCCAATCGAATTCGCCATTAATTAACCAGGAAACTACTAAATTGAATCAACTCCGAGAGATTCATTAAAAAACAAATTTCAAGATTGTTTTGTTGTAATTAATTAACAATTGGAGGGGAGTAACGACTGATAATGTTAAGTAGGGGAACCATTAACATTGAGAATCACAATTAACGATTTGACAAAGGAAATTAATTAAAAAGCTGTTTTCTTTTTATGATTATTTATAATCTTTCGGAATTTTAGTCACTGTATTGTGTCGTCGATAATCGTCCACTTACCATAAATTTTAAATAGTGCATTTATTAATATAACTTAACTTTCAATTTTATCGTAAGGGAACTGGAGTCCGCTTGTACTATGGATTTCACCGTTCAATGGGATATGATATATCGTACGGTTCTTTTGGTCCGGTCGCAGTTTATCTTTATCTAATGTAAAATTTAGCTGATATAAGGTACTCAGCTTTAATGTTGCTACTATCGATTATAACGTTCTAATATTTTAAACTTATGATTAGAATTCATTGTTGTTGGCTATAACGTACAAGTGCGTTCAAATTTTAGTAATCCTCAAAGTATTCAATCTGTTTGTTTTTTTAGTTATACATAATCACGTATCTATACGTTCGGTAGTTTGTCACGAATATAATCAAACTGCAACGTTAAAATATCGTCGTTGTCATTTTAATATCTTCTATGTGCAAAACAGATTGTTTTGAGTAAATTAACAAAAACTATTTAAAAATTCTTGAATTTTTAAATAGTTTTTGAAACTATTGAATGTATAAAGAAAAGTATACAGGGTTTTATTTGTTATCTAATGCACCTTAATAATGTATTTCGACATTTTGATATTATAATTTATCTTGTTTCATGATGCTACACGAGAGCAATGTTAAAGTACTAAAACCATATTTTTTATGACAATGTCACATAGGAGGTATTAAAATGACAACGACGATATGAGAAATATTAGCAATTAGACACAAAATTCCATGTGAACTTTTTCGAACGTCAACTACTAGAAACAGGAACACACCGAAACAAGGTTTTCTTTGATATTGGTTACAACAACTATTCAAAACACGGAAAAATCTGATATTTTAAACTCGGTATTAAGCCATGATTTTTGTTGTGTATTTACTATAATAAAAATAAACCTTTAAAACAATCTAAAATTATTAATTTGATTATAAATAACAAATACAATGAAATTTCCCTTGTGCAGACACTAACGGGACCCACCAAAAGTATCCGTTCAAGAGGGGTGTCCGCTTAAGAGAAATGCGAATTATATGAGAGTCGGACGGTTCCATGAGAAACTGTCCCTCCAAGGGGGTGTCCGCGAAGGGGAATTTCACTGTATATACTTAAATGTAACCCTATAACTTTCCAATAAGAAAAATTTTAATTTATTATAACGTATTTCTAACATAAAGAACTCATTTCGCCGGTTGGCAAGAATATTGGCACAACTAAAAACTTTAGTTGTATTGATTTTAGAGAACAACTTTTTTAATTTTTTAAAAAAGCATTTCAATGCATTTCTCAAAATATACTTAACTTTTTAATGTTCAGACTTTAGTGATTCAAAGGTTATTTATAACATTATCAAAATACTTAAAAATATTTTTGAACTTTTATTGCATTTATAAAAAAAACCGTTATATAAAATCCCTATTTAGACACAAGTCATTATTTTCGAGAGGAACGGTGGTTTTCAAAGTAAATATAATCTTTAATTAAATTATATTATTTATATCATTATTTATTATATTATTAATTAAATTATAAATAAAAATAATCTTTAATTCCCTAGAATATTGAAAACAATAATATGAAAACTTGAAGGTCTTTAAAAATTAAAAAATCTTTATTTATTTTACAACTCTTCATAAAATTGGCGATAATACTTTGGTATTATATTTTTGCCAACTAAATCTAGCAGTTCTTTCTTCTTATTTTATGAGATTTAGTTCCTTCTTTCATAAGCATATTGCAGTTTGTAATTCTCATCTAAATATTTCGACGTTCGAAGTTTTATAAAAATAGGACCCTTTGTGATCAGCATCTACTTTTAAAATCTTTATATCGGCTATTTTTACGTTCGCATTATTATTATTTTTACTAAAATTTTTGCAGACATAAGAACCTAAGGATTTTAAATCGTAAAAACTTTTATAATCCATTTCTATGATCATCATAAATCACAAAATATGTTAATATTCATGAAAAAGTCGTGTCAATTATTGCGCCCGAACTTAAAAAACGTCTGTATTTACGCAAATCAAACATTCAATCTTTCTGAAGGCATCGGTGTAACTGAATGGCACCCCTGTTTATGATACAGATTATACTATTTTGTTTCAAATGAATACTGACGAAGTCTCTTTCTACCTAATATTAAAGCAACATCGATATCATGTTTCTATTCATGTTAAAATGTTATTAATTTGAGATGGTTTTTTGTATTTATTGTTAGTTCAATTTAAGTGAATTTTGCGTTGCATCATTATTCTCGCAAAGCAGCGATTTGTTGATTCATAGAGGATACGTTATAAGCAGAGTCCACTGTTTTACGATAACTTTTTTGTTTTATTATTACACTAAAATCCCTCCATTCCGATCTCGACTAATCCGTCAATCTACTTAAGTCGACCATGGATGCCCACTTTAGTAAAGACAAGACGAGTAAGCCCCAGTACATACTGGGCGTTTTTGAACGCGCGTTTAATCGTACGCTTGCCGTTGCCATGTGTACAAGTGAGCGTTAGATGTCATAAAATGCGCGCTTTAACAAAAATCCCGAAACGCGCGTTTGTCGCGCGTTGAACGCTTGAGTCTGTACACTCCTATTAAAAGCATATATACAAAAACGCGCGTTAGCAAGCGTACGATTAAACGCGCGTTCAATAACGCCTCATCTGTGCCGGCGCTAAGTGTGAAATTAATTGAATTAAAAATAGTCATGTGTTAATTAATTGAAATTAATCCATTTTGAAATCCTTTTTCAGAAATAACCCTCTCGGACTTGATTCAATTTAATTCTGAACCCTCCATTTATAGATAAAAATATTCTTCATGAATTATGGTTTTTGGAATTCAAGGACATTAATAATTTGTTTTATTTGTTTGTTTGGTTAACCGGAATCAGGGGCGTAGAAAACGGAACAAATTGATTTACACGTCGCATCGTCGGTCGGATTGGCTCGGTGCCGATTTATAATTAAAATAATTACACGGCAGACGTCGTGGCAGAGTTATGTACACGCGTCTTTCTGTGATAAATCGCGATTCGGGCTACTTACCGGGTCGATTCCGCCCCCGAGTGGGGTCCTTAATTATACACGACGGGAATTAATCGAAACTTAATGTTTTTAAAGTTGTTCGCGCGACCAACTTACGGCCGCCCGAGCTCTTTTTTTCCCATAATTACGGGAGATGAAAGGCGCGGGGCGAGGGCGACCCCATTCACAGTCCGAACTTCGTCAAAGCTGCACCTTAATTAATGAGTTTATGGGAGGACAGGTCTTATCCCTGTTTCTAGAAAGCGTCGACTACCCACTTTCCGAAATTATTTTTAGTGGAAGTTGGAGGTCTAATTTCACCTCACTATTTTTGTGTATTAATAAATCGTCGATTGTACAAAATAATGTGAATAATCTCATTATTAATTTTGTTGTACGAAATTTGTTTAATCGATTTTTATAAGGTGCCAACTCAAGAAGTAAGGTGCGATAAAGAAAGAAAAGGGGGAGAACCCGAAGGGAAGTTTTCGCCCTTACCGCCATTTTAATTTCTCCGAGAAACTTTCTAATTACGCCAAGTTTTATTATTAATCACTGTAATTAATTAGTTCCCCAAAATCCCGAACTCCCTGGGAGCGCTCTTAAATAATCTCTTAATTATTTTAAATAATTCTCCCAACGTTTTTTATACCACCGATTCTATTGTAATCTAGCTCTACGTAACGTCTCGCGATATCGTGTTTCTTTGGCGAGTTGAAAGCCGTTTTGTATCCGGCTGAATAATAAATCTGACGAGAGGATCCTTTATCGTCGACAATTATTGGATCCAATTATTCGATAAACACACCTGGATAACGTCGGCATATTGCCAAGAACCGGCGTCATCCAACTTGACACCTCTACGGTCAACGAGTTCAAATTGACACTGAGTGGACGGGCAAAACGTTGATTTAAACTTTGAACCGGCACCGCTTTGGATCTCAAGAGGAGATTCATAAGGATCATGACTATTAAGATGTTTTTACAGTAATGTATCTGGTATGTGAAGTATTTTTTTATGATAATGATGAGACTCGTAATATGTAAAGAATAGATAGTATAGGCAATAGATATCTCATATTATTTCTTATTAGAGTGTCACGTTGATATTAATATTTAAGTTGGAGGACTTTAATACTGCTATTATTGTACCTATATAATATTCATCGCGTCTTAATTTAATTGATTAAAAATTTTAGTGTACAGTTAGGAGTAATTTAAACGGTCCTAATAGCGCAGCGAAACGTGGTCGATTCTCAGGTGCCGTTAGGCAATCAAACGCGAATTACGGTAGCACATGGCCAAGAACTCATCCGATAGCCGGGTCGTGGACTAGTGGTCCATTTCGGGAATAATCGGGAAAACGTGCAATTACAATAACTCACGGGAAATTACATTGGTGTGCGCTGGTGCTGACGCACTAATGACGCATTTTTATCTGTCGTCCCTCTAACGACGTCGTGAGAAACGGTCATGTGCACGCCATGGCACCGATTTTAATGGACGTATAATTAAACACGTACGCGACTTCGAAAGGAGAAAAGTGCAAGCAATATGCTAGAAGGTTTGCTGGCGACGCGTGCGAAGTGCAACAGCCGCCAAATGAATTATCTTTTGAGCTTAAGACAAAAGGTCCGTTCTGAGTAACATAGAAAACCCGTAATTTATGCGTTTAGCTTCGGTCGCGTTCGAATGGAAAAAACGTGATTTATAGCCCGGTTTCGTTTTTGGCACGGTCGGTGACTTTGTTGCAGCAACCAGCTCTCAGTGGTGAACATCGCCGCACGGTTACATAAACAATCCCTAAGTATGTGGTGCAGGGCACACTGACAGTCAGGATTTATAATGGGAATTTTCATTATCGTAAAGTGTGGGTTTTACATTTGCGACTTGTCATATATATTTGGAGATTTGTACCTTTCGTGGTCACTCAGTCACGTAACATTCGTTTATCTTATTTCCATCCACCACTTATGAACTATATTATGGTAGAATGATAACCCTTATTGTATTTGTGGGTTTCACCGAAAAGTCAGATTAAATTTAAATTAAATTTAAAATAATATTTTACTCATGGAGCTATAACACAAAATCATATATGTAGTAGTATATTGAAGCCAAAAAATGTCTCCATCGACATTAATCCTGAGTTGTTTATTTTCAGAGTCCACAGCCAGCATCCCACAGAGAGGCAGCAGGTCGCGAGGCGTTCTTACGGAAGAATATTTCAAATCTCGAAGTACACGAATCAGGTGCAACCGGATACCTCCTTAGGGCAGTGGCGTCCGCTGCACATTAGCCGGGGGCCGCGTCCTCGTCGGCGGCCGCATTTGTCAGAACAGCGGGGCGCACCGGCTACTGCAAGTTCTACTCTTCTCACGGTGGCACGGCGGCGGCAAACGACACGTGTTGCAACACGTTGACCTAAAGGGGGGTCAACGTTCAGGTTCTTCGCGGTTCGTCCCACAGCGGAATTTCGACGACCGAACTGGGCGAAATAAGAAATGTGCTCCGCAATTCCCGAAGACGCCAACTCGCAGATGAGGAACGCGCCGAATAATCGCCCCCTGGTGGTAGTTTAGCTGAAATATCACAAATAACTGCCCGGCAGACCAATGATGGTGGAATTTGTATTATTCATATTATGCATTATGATATAATGGTGTAGTTGTTAATAAATTATATTAAAAATTTACTCCTGATGTTTTACTTTTGTCACAATAAGTTAGTGCTACTTATAGATATTTGAAGATAAATTTTGAGACTTTGGAAATTATGCCGATATTTTAACCACACGCAGAGTAAGTGTCGGAGATTTTGTTAAAGTGTTCAAGTCACGATTCCGGCCATCACGTCTTCCCGAAAGCGATTTCGTCAAATTTTCGTCAAACATCCCGCAACTTTTTCCGGCGAAATGGGCCGTCATTACTCTTCGGGCACAGGACAACTCGTCCAGTAATTTTCGGTAAGTATTCCCCGAACCAGCGGCAGAAACTCACGATGTACGGGTAATAACAATAATAGAATCGTTCGTGTTTCGTACACGGAAATTACTTGAGGGCGTACAACCGATATTACTACGTAATGATAATATTAAACGGTCCAGTTTTCTCTCCGAACCAGTTCGACTCGTTCTCTCAGATGCACGCGATCTCGAAATCACCCGGAGTATTTTTCTCTTCATCCAACAATTCTTAACTTATAGTAATTTAACATCTTTATTAAGAGATAGTTTTGTTAAATATTAGTGACAATATTCGACTAAGCACGTAATCCGCATTTCTCTAATGTAGGTATGCAGTTGAGCTATAAATTGAGTCCTAATTTAATGGTCGCGTCATCATAAGTTATTTATGGGCGTTTTTCATCGGCTGTAAAACATAAGTAGCCATTAGCCGCAGGCCGGGTCGACCCGGGCGCGTAATATATTATAAATTTTCAGTGAGGACGTTTTACGTCAAAGGATTCCAGGAGGACGACCGTTCATCGTGCCCATGAAGCTTTAAATCGCGAATGGCTGATGTCGTAAACAATACAATCGCGAATCAAACGTTTCTTTAATGTTCCAAACATCTTTTACGCCCCATCATGTGTGAGTTAAAAAAGGCATGTTAAACTTTTACGACTAAGCATAAGAACAAAAAGAAGCTTTTCGATGAAAAACAGTCATTTAAGTCAGAGTTAGAACATCTCCGAGATAAAACCCATAGGAGCAGCGCTAGCTTAGAGATTGGGGGAGTGATTCTTGAATGCAAATGAGCTGTGAAAGATTGACTCCGCTTAGAAAATTCGGAACCCAGTCGCGATCTCAATTAATCTTCCTTAATTGCTCGTCCGGCCACCTAGAGTTGGGTTAGATAATTATAAGGGCTACGCTAATAGCCACTGTAATTAGGGACGGCTTTTATTCGCACAGGAAAAATGCGCCAGGTGTCTTCCGTATTGAAGAAATATGTATATTCACAATTCACCCTTTTCTTTCAAGTTTTCGCGTTACTTTACTCATAATACGAAAGTACTACGTTCTTATTTAAACGTATTAAATTCTATATTTTATATTAAAATCTATAATAAGAACGATTTTCTCCCCAAGATTACGACATGGGCAGGGAGGAATCGAACATGGTTTATGCAAATAAACACCCATGGCATTTCCCCGGGCTTGTGGCATCGTTGTCATCGATAAAAAATCGACGAGCCTCCCGCTATAAACAAAATCGAGACGCTAAATTAATAAGCCAAGTAATTAAAATGCTTAACAAGTGGGAGTGGTGCGCACAACCTCTCATTTGCGGCCCACACACTAAAAATATGTAGATGTCCGTCGAGACTAACCGCTGCGGTGACCTTTCACCCCGACCGGCGTTTCTTCAGGCCTACACAAATTAGTACATACCCCGAGGTATTAATTTATCTTATCTGATTGTTTGGTATGCGAGAAATACCAAGAATTTACTAACAACCATCTTCACAACCCTTCTCATTTCAGAAAAACTAAATATAGTTCAGAGAGATTATAAAATAAATTTTTAGACGTTTCAATTATAATTTTAACTTTTTAAAATCATTTTTAGATATTATATCTATCTAATATCCACGTGACCTAAAAACTACATGACTTTCAAGAATCTTCAGAAGTTAATTACAAAAAATAAGACCGACCACCAAAGAACTGAAGGAACAATTCTCTCAACAGGAAACCGTTCCAAAATCGGGCAATCACATCGTCAACCGCCGGGAGTCCCATACATAATGGTCGAAAGACGAATATGGTAATGTGTAACTGGAGCTTATCGTGTAAGATCGGGACTTGGTAGGCCCACACGGCACACCTGTGCAACACACATCCACCCTCACGACAATTATTCACCCTTCCAATCTCGGCACGGAGGAGGGAAAGAGGAAATGCGTATTCTTAGACAAATCGGATAGACACTCATTCAGAAAACGTTTCGCCCGCTCGTTCAATAGGTTCGGCGAAGAGGTCGTCTTCATGAATGGGTGGACATTTCCATTATCTACACTCTATTCGTTGTTGCGTTGACAATTTAAAGGATTCCTCTTTTTTATGTTGGTGCTAGATGTCGCGAGTTCATTCATAATTATGGGTAACTTGTCGCCGAGCTGTAATTCTTTATTATGATGTCTTTCTTTACAATAAACAGACATTTAAGGATTAAAACAAAAAACATTGGTAAAGATCTAAAGTCGTAAACCATTAATACGTGTTTTTTAATTCACTATATATAATACATACAATTAGTAGTTATTTCTTTTGTGGTTATTATATAATATAGGTATATAGAAAGAAAAATGTTGCTATCATCTAACACGTATGTATTAGTGTGAACCATCATCAGAAACCACCACATCCAGTAAAAGAACTTTAAATATCAAACAAAACAGAAAAAATGATGTATGCCAAGAAAATTTGTGTTCCAAAAATGTCCATTTACAACTGTTCAGATATATGATGCAATTCATGTACGCAGTGTTGTTCATGTATATAGTATAATAAACGATTATGAAACGATTTACTATTAACTAACAACCTACTATTTCAACAAAGTAAATTAAATTAAATATTGCTGTAATACACTGAAAGAGATAATCAACAATTGAGACAAAAAAAAGAATTAATATCTTCTTCTTTTCAAAATGTATTAAATTAAACTATACTAACTTGATATCAATTTTTGTCAAGATTTCAGGAAGCGCTTTCTACCCCAAATAATCACCTTAAAACTCTCATACCTATTTCAGTTGTTAGATTTTTATAAATTTTACAGTTAAGAAATATTCATTAACCTTGTCTACACAAATTTGGGATACTTAGGAAACCTCGCTAGAGCTAACCATTTTTGATATAACCAGTATATATGTATAACGTGCAAAATTTTAATTAATTTGTTCAATTAGGTAAGCAAATCATTATTGACCGTAAAAAAGAAAGAAATTGACAGCTATATTTGGCCACATACAAACTTTTAAATAATTTATAATTTGATTGTCTTCTGGTTGGATATTGTAAAAAATATCTACGAGACTCTTTCCGTCCATTAAAGTTTTCTTGTGTGTAAATGCACAGCATATCATGCATTTCTAAATTACTAAAGAAATTGTTTTTATTCCCAACATTGGTTTCCTTACCTCATCTACTTGCCCAAATTAATTAAATCTTGCACGTCGTACATTAAAACTGACTATATCAGAAATGGATAGCTCTAGCGAGATTTTATAAATATCCCGAATTTGCGTAGAAATGTTTAGTGAATTTTTCTTAACTGTAAAATTTATAAAAATCTAACGACTTAGAAAGGTATGAGAGTTTTAAGATGATTATTTGAGGTAGAAAGGCCTCCCTGGCATCTCGACAAAAAGTAAGTACTGAAAGTATGAGAAATTATTTAAAAAAAAAAACGAAAATAGAATGTTAACTTTAATCGGCTCTATCTTTATTATTATTAGTAGTTCTATAAAGATAAATATGGTTAATATTAATGTATTGACGTGAGGAAGTCACTGTTACCCTGTTTCCCATCAGTTACGGCCCATCTCTATAAAAGAAGTGAAACAATCTTATCAAATGATAGATGTTCTTTAAAAAAATGTTTTATTGTGATGTGCTTTATAAAATTAATCAAGTATTTATTTATTTCTTTTTGAAGCTTTACACCCCATATGAGTATATGAAAAAATATAGATGCAAATTTCTGGTTTTTTTTTCTTTTTGTCTAAAGTAAAAATCACAATAAATTCCAGAGATAATTACACAGATCATAATTAGAGATACAAAAGCTAACTACTTACAGAGGCATCTACGCTCCGCAGCTGCCTCCCTGAATGTCTCTATACGTGCTAATCAAACTTGACAACGTAAGTGGTCCGTTTTTGAAACAATTTCAACAGAACAATGCACGTTCGAAACATGTTCTCATGCATATTTATCGGTCAATATGGACATGGATCGCCAGAAGGAGTAACAGATAAGGGATGCGTAGTCGCCTAGAGTGACCACGATCTGTAATTTCGGCTCGAAAAAGAAGTCGAAATTCCGATAACTTCGGGTTCTTTCACATGAGCTCCGAGGCGAACCGACCTCGAAAAATTGCCAAATTACCAGAGCAATAATTTTGCTTTAAGTGTTAGATGACAGAGCAAAAGAGGCCTGCGTGACGATCCCGGTTGTTGTCCGACGATTTCCCGAGGGCACCGACTAATTACAGGGCTAAAAGGCTAATTGAATATTATCTAAGGTAACCACGCCCTTAGCGCCGTAACTTAACGTCTACTAATAGAAATGAATAGGTACAAAATTGTATAAATAGAATGCGTGTGGCAAATTTCCTTCTTTTTTATTATGGTTAATAGGCTTGTATTAGCAGATTCTTTTTTTGGCCCTTGCGTGTTACTTAAACTTTTCTTTAAAAAGAACAGTTTAATTTAATCATTGGGTGTTTATAGGTGAGCAATATTTCTCATTTAATTTCTTATATTAAGTACATACAGCAGTAGAGTTTATTTATTAAAAATTTCCTCTTTCTTAATTAATCGAAAATTTTTACCTATTTGGAAAAGGACTCTATTATATCCCAAAGATAACAGATAAATTAAGGTTTTGTAAAATTTAGAGCTGATTTGTTCACCATTAGGTGTAGTTTATTCACATTTGGGTAAATTAATCTATCCGATATTTACCATAGTTACTGGCTAAATAGCCTATCATGGCACGTGAAATAAAAGTAGCTAAGGAAAATATAAGATAAATTAATTTACCCAAAGGTGCTCCTAATCTAAAAAATTGATCAATCCAATCCGTATACACTTTATTTAAGGATATTAAGAAATGATATTTGTATAAAGTTGAAGCTTAAAAATTTTTGTTTACGTCCAGAAAGTTAAATTTATTCCGAATAATGTAAACAAAAAACCGGAAAGGTTTTAGAAATCAGTGAATTCTTAAAAGTTGTATAAAATGTCGTTAAGAAAATTAAGAAACGGTCTCTGTATTACATTTAAATATTTTAGTTCATGTTAAAAGATTTAATGAACACTTCATTCGATATTTACAATAAGTTTTTCTAAATTCGGAAAAGTTCAATACCAAACTTTTTTTTTGATTTGGTGACTTGGAGTATTTGCAGTAGTGTAGCGTTGGGAGATGGGCAAGGGAGTCTACCATGCTCTCGGTCAAAAAGGAATGCTCAAAACATCGATTTATTTTGCCCGTTCGTCCAGGAATTACCGTATAAAAGTACGACATCTACACATTAAATAGAAGTGAAGACTACAGGTGAAGAAGGCGCTATATAAAAAAAACGTGATTCGAGGAAACTCGTTTTAAAATACTCGGAACTTCATTCTTTTATTTCTTCTTGATAAATACTATAAATGGTATTAATGATATATAAACGTAGCTTTCACATTTGCTACCATTTTTATTGAACTTTCACAAAAAGACCAAATGAAGCCTTTCTTATCCACTACGCCGCTGATATGGCATCTTATTAGTCTGTTGGTCAATATTACAAAGTGAAATAACTTTTAACAGAGTACATTTATAGCATGAATAACTGAATAGAGACAAAGCTTTGAAAATTTTCTAATAAATAACACCAAAATCTTAACTTCGTAAAAAATTGCCATATCGCTTACTTTGCCTGTAGTCTTCAAGTGATATTGTTATTATTTTTTTTTTTCAACAAAATAATTCACCGCTTGCCTACCACATGCCACTTTTGCACTTTTCAGATTTTGTGTCGAAAAAACCCAACATATTTCGTCGTAGTAGCGTGATTGCGGTTATCGATGTTTTTCAATCGTGTTCTGTGAAAACCCCTCAGTGCGCAAAAATGATTAATAAAACACACATTTTCCCAATTTTATTATTTCGCTTACAATTATATCATTTCCAATTTGCAAGGAAATAAGTTCTCCCTTTTATGTTTCATTTATCATTGTTGTGTTGTTCAAAAGTAACATCTTAACACGTAAGAGTGCCGTAAGAAGCATATGTTGACATATGGCCCAACGATTGATAGGGCCATAAGAAGCACCACATGATTCTCATGCACCCCGGATTCTATTTGGCTATCATCTTATATGTAAACGACCTTGTTCAACCTAAAAGAAAGAAATAGTGGCGGCCACAAGGAACAACCTTTTCGTCAGAATAGTAGCACTTAGTGTGTTAATTATAGTAATAGTTTATTTTATGATACATGCGTTAAAAGTCAGATTTATTTTGTGAGTGTGTATAATTGAAAAACGAGCATAGCGCACTTTTTCAACTCCTTGCATAATATTTATAAAATTGAATGAATTAACGTAATAATTAAGGTATTATTTGCGTTAGGATTTCAGTTTTTGCTAAATATGTCAACTGTATGAAAATTATTGTCGGTTTTATAAAAGTATTTCATCATTTTTTACTTACAAAATCAAAGAAAATCCTAACGCTAGGAAAAGAAACGTGGATATTTTCACTAGCAATGGAATCATATTTAGAAAAAAAGATATAATAGAGATATAATAAGACAAAATCAGAATCAGATTTGGGTTGTACCCCTGTTAAACTGGAATACAATAAAACAAATAACAACAAATGCTAAATTCTGAAGACAATAAATATGAAGGTTCAAGAATATGTGAAGATTCTAATTTATGTTAATTAAAAATGAATATAGAAAATGCAACAGAAAGGCTCTCTGTAATTCCGGACGTTGTGGTATTCAATGATGTTGCTTATTTGAAATTCAGTAGTAATTTTCCAGTAATATCAAGCCAACTTCGCACAGAAGTGGTTATTCGTGGATTCCGCATATTTCAGAACGAATGCACTTTAAATGCACGAATAAAATCAGGTAATCGTGTGATGCTAGAATCGTGGTTTTCTGGACATATCGGTTCTCCGAGCGCAAATTATGTATGCTATGTCACGATTTGGTTAAATTTAATAACGTTTGAGTACACTTTTATAGAATTTTTATTGAACAAATTTGACGGATTTAGCACGTTGTGTCCAATAATTAACGAAAATCTAGTAACATTTGTGGAAGAAATCTTTGAAAATTGACTATATTTCTTTTGTTACAAAACACTAATAGGTATTTTTAGAGATCTTTTAGATTTGCTAATAATGACCTCATAATTTAATGATCTCGTCTTAGAAGGAATCAACAATCTAAGATTATCCCAAATTAAGTTTATTTGTTAAGGAACTACTCATTTATTGAGGAAAAACTGAAATTTTACAGCACTGTGCAATTATTCCGAAACAACTTAAAAGCAGGTGTTATTATGAGCAGAGGGAATTAGGGAATGTTATTATTATATTATTAATAGCATTTGGACTTTTTTATAAATTATCTAAATAAAATATAAACTCATGGTAAACTTAATATGATGACCAAATGATTATAGTAAAAATTTAAAAACATGTCAGTGTATACGGCAGAAGAAGAATTAATTTGGAAACTATCAAACCCATAAGAGTAAAAAGAAACACGACCTCGTCTTAGAAGTAATCAACAATCTAAAATTGTCCCTAAATAAGTTCATTTATCAAGGAACTGTTCACTTATTGAGGAAAAAAAAATTTACAGCACAGTGCAACTATTCCGAAACAAATTAAATATAGGTATTGTTATGAGTAGAAAGAATTAGGTATTAGTAACATTTGCACTTTTTTTATAAATTATCTAAGTAAAGTATAGACTCATGGTAAACCTAATATGATGACCAAATAATTATAGCAAGAATTTAAAAACTAGTCAGTGCATATAGCAGAAGAAGGATTCATTGATTCATTTGGAAAATATTAAACCCATAAAAGTAAAAAGAAAAACCACCACGTTTTAGAAGAAATCAACAATCTGAAATTATCCCAGAATAAGTTCATTTGTCAAGGAACTGTTCACTTGTTGAGGAAAAAAATAATTTTACAGCACAGTGCAACTATTCTGAAATAAATTAAATACAGGTACTATGATGAACAGAGGGTATTAGGTATTAATAACATTTGTACTTTCTGTATAAATAATCTAAATAAAATATAAACTCATAGTAAAACTAATATGAAGATCAAATAATTATAGTAAGAATTTAAAAACAAGTCAATGCATACGACAGAAGAAGGATTAATTTGGAAAATATCAAACCCATAAAAGGAAAAAGAAATGACGAAAATTCCGAACGGACGCGAAGCGCGATGAAACAACACTATTTTTAATTAACAAAAACCGCGGGTTGCGGCCTCCTGCTGTGCGTTTGAACTGCAGCCGCCTTCACAACGTGTCGATCGTTGTTGAAGGTCTATCGTTCGAACGGAACGAACATAACATGGACGGGACCGACGCTAGTTATTTATTACGTTAGCACCTATGCACGGCTTCGGACCCCGAAGTTCAATCAATCACAGAACGATTCATTTGTTACTGTAAGTTGCGACCATTAACACCTGACGAAATTCCGAGGGGTTGAATAATGAGGGGAAAACGAAAAAACATGAACCGGAATATCGGAACTCATGAAACACAACGATCAAAAAAAGGAAACTAATAACTTAAATCAACCTAAATAAAAAAATAAATTAGTTGAAAAGCATCAACTTCAAAAATTATTACATTATAAATGTTTTATGAATAACAATAAAAGAAAAACTTCTTCGCAATAGTAATCTTTTTATTAAGAAAAAAAGAAACAAGCCGTTGTATTGCACAGTATTCAGTCGAGAAACTGAATAAAATATTTAAGTATCTGAATCGTATGTAAGTATGTAGTTTTGAGCGCGTTTACCTATAAATTAGACCGCATTTATTTATGTACCTCCCTATTTAGTTTTTATATACATATTGTGTATTCGTCTATTTCACGCTTTTTCATTTTATTTTATCGTCTCGTTATTAACCTCTTCGAGCAGCTTTAATTAGTTAGGATGGAAAGCAAACGTGTTCGTCTCGAAAAATTGAGAGAAAAACCTTCAATCTTAAATCTACAAGAAAAATAATTCTTGTCGTTATTTTTCTTCTAATAAACCAACAAACTTAAATCTAACTTTTTCATTTTGTTTTTTAATAACGAAGAGTAAAGTTAAATCATGATTTGCGATATGTTTAATATTGCTACTTGTTACTTATGTTGTTTTATGAAATTTTTTTGATAAAATAAAATCGGATTCATTTACTATATGAGAGGAGTAATAATTCAAGAATTGATTGTCTAATGGTAAATGGGAAGAACGGTAATGGTTAATGGTCTAACACAGCATTTTTGTTGATATGATTACTATTAGAATGATATGATACTTTAATAAAAAGGTGTGGAAGCCCTCTACTTAGTGTGTTTATGACATTTTGGCAATCTAAATATTATCAAATTGTATTGCGTAACTCGTAAACTCTTCGTTATTAAATAACAAAATCCGACAGAAAAATAGTGAAATACATTTAAAATTCTTATTTTTTTAATTATTTTTTTCTTTGTTCAATATCATATATAATATGTATAGTAACTATATGTATATCATAATAGTTTTAATCAAACAATCACAGCATTGTACGCCGCTTCGCGTACGTACAACAAGTTTAAAATTAACAAATGTGTTCTCATTAATGTTAATAACCATCGTGAAGAACAAGATATAGAATTTGAAAGTCGTCAACAAATGTTTTATTTAATTTTTTATTTTTGTTTCGTATATGTATGAGCAAAATTCGCACTAACAGCTAAAACTAATCCGCTTCTTTTTTTTATCGCACCCAAAACTGAGATTGAAGAAATTTGTTATTACAAATCTTTTCTTATGCGAGTTAATCCCTATTTACTTTTTAATGTTATACAAAGTATGTGCCTTATATTCTACCAATTTTGATCGACGAGAATAAAAAAAAAAAACTCGTCTTGATTCCTTTTAATCGATTCTTGTTCTTTTGATTTATTTATCTTGTTGGATTTTAATTAATATTTAAGTTATTAATTGTTTCGTAAGTGGTGTTTTCATGTTTTTCAAATAAAAATTAAAGAATGTTCAAATTCTATTTATTTATTGTTGTTGTTCCTTTTTTAGTAAGTGAGTAAAATAAATTTTAAGTATAATTTTTAGTTGAACATTTTAATGAAGTAATGTTTGTATTCCTCTTTTAAAGTTATATTGGTGTCGTATGTAAATCGTTTGTATTCGACATTATTTACAAATTTTATTAATTTCTACAAGAATTTTTATTGAATTGATAAAAATCAAGGTTAAGATATTTTAATTTTCAAGATATGAATTTTAATTTTAAATTTTCATAAAATAATTTATGTGCTTTTCAAAAGAACTTTTATCTTATTTTAAGTGAATAATTATGAATAAATTAAAAGTGATTTTTTTGTTTACTGTTAATGAAACAGTCCAACAATAAAATCATAAATTTGGTTTAAAATTTTTTTAAATGTTATACAGTGTCTGTTGTAGGAACTCATTAGAAGTTTTTTTATAAATTTAAGTTAGACGATTGAAAAGCACACGACCAATCTTAATAAATATCAAATAAATATTAAATAGAAACATCAACATTTAGTATTGCATTGGTACGAGGAATATCCACGTTATTAATAATTTCATAATTTCCATTGAAACATTACTCTTTGTGATCAGAACACTTAAGGCGAAATTCTGAAGTAACCATAAATATACTAATTTTAAGTATATCCTATCGTTTAATATTTTACAATTGCGTCCGCGAATCTCGGAGAGAAAAAAACCGCTCGGTTTCTACACCAGTGTTTAGAAAAATTTCGAAAAAGTTAGTCTATCAGCAGCTCCTAGTGTGTGTGTTGTCTTAAAGCTCAGATCGGAGAGAGAAACTAACTCCCTGCGAAATTGAAAATCTTCGACTAGCATCGAGTCAAAAATCGATTGGAAGCCGAAATTCGGTCAGAAAAAAGCTCCGTAGGACCCGTCGCAGTCCTATGGCTCTTTGGAAATCGTTCACACTTGAACGGGGCTCGCCTTCTTGTCGCCTCGCTTCTTCTGCGTGAGGAACGTCTCTGTGGTACATTTGGGGCCCTCGTCAGGGCTGTACGACCACTTCACCTTCTCTTTATACGGCTTCTCATCCGGCGTCTTAATTTTTTGGCGAGTTTTTACAAACTCGGTCACCTTTTGTCACTGAATCTCGCAGAACGGAAGCTTTTGTCCGTCTTTCGCTTCCGTCTCAGTGTTGCTCAATTCGTCACTTAATTTTGGACTGTCTGCGTTACTTGTGCCTCCCTGGCCCCCACTACAACAGCAAAAGAATAATTAGTTTTGAAAATCACAATACCGAGCGTTCATAAATGATTATAAGAGATTTGAAGTTGATGCGGTATAGGTTAATCTTTAAGGGTGGTATAACCACAAAAATGTTAATCATATCTCATAGGAATTTCATGGAAAATATTGAAAACTATCAAGAGCTGTCAAAAAACAGGAAGAGAGAGATATTTTAATAAATCCGGATACGGCACTGATATGTAAGATACGATGTAGACAATTCACAGGTAACAACGTTGAGCATCAAAAATCTTTAGTGCAAATTCAAAAATTTTACAATCATTTAAGAACGCTCGTTAGATTCATCTTAATTTTATTTATTAAGCTAACGTATTTTGAAAATTTGCCCTCAAAAAAATTTTAATTCATAATTAATTTTATTAAATAATTACTAACCTGATAGAGCCAGGAGGGCACATTGATTGTCATCTAAGCGCCAAAGTAGAAACCATGGGCGGTCTCGTCGGTTTATTCTCCAAAATCCTTTCAATTTCGGCCATTACGTTTGTATTTAATTTCGGCACCAACTAAAAAGCCCGTTAACCTTTACAACTATTTCATTTTCAATCATCCAATGTTTACCTGAAGTGATTGTATACTATCATACAATTGGTCCACAGCGCTAGCACCTAACAATAAACATTGTACCGACTCATTTTTTAAAGACCACGCAATCGCAAGTTGAATTAAACTACAACCCATCCTTTCAGCCAAACCATTCAATTCCCGAATTCTTTCTTGTTGTCGTCTTGATTCTTCCGGTTGAATCCTATCCTTCATCCAATTGTACCCGTCTTTATTCGAAGCAGCGTTTTCGTCTTCTGTCCAAGAAAACGAGCTGTATTTATTTCGGAAACTTGCTCGGGAGAAAAGTTGGACGCTCCCTTCTTCTTTACCTTGGGATAAAGCCATGGATATTGGAGACCAAGCCATCAACCCCACACCGATTTTATTGTATAATTCTGGCATGTATAGTTCCGTTTTTTCTCTACAAAACATGTGATACTCGGATTGCTCAACTATTGGCGTTACGCAATTAAACTGGCGGCAGTTTGTGTAGGCTTCCATTACTTCTACTGGAGACCATCGAGCTGTACCCCAATACATTGCCCAGCCTTGGCAAATAACGTAGTGCATAGCTCTAACAATTTCTGAAAGAAAAAAGTTTTTAAAAATCGAATAAACAAAATATAAGTTGTTACGACTTATTTTAAAAAGATATTATATACCTTAATTTAGTTTAAATTTTTGTACAATAAAATCGCAAAAGGTTTTTCTTTGCGATTTCTCAAAAAAAAAACTTTCATTTTAATATTTATCCTTAATCTCGAATTAAAACTTTTAAATTTATTAGAGTTCAACATACCTTCCATAGGGCACATTGGATCGGCTTTATGGACAATTACGACGTCGATGTAGGATAATTGTAATCTAAGTAAACTCGCTTTCACACTTTCGATAATATGCTTTCGAGATAATCCTCTTTCTTCCGATCTAATGATAAAAACATAATTTCTTAAATTGACTGCAAGTTTTATAGTTTGAAAGGGCAATACAAAGCCTTAAGAGGGGATTATATCACTTTGTACAGAATATTTCTAGATTTTCATTAATCATAAAAAGTATGATTTTTTATCAATTTTCCAAAATTGGTAAAATTGCAAAACCTGTTAAGAGTAACATCTTATGTCAAAGCTATTTAAAAGAAAATTAAAGAACATGATTGCTCTGTCATATGTATAGACGTCATACAAAACATTTCGGTTATGTTATTTTTAATGTTAGATGTTTGATTCGTTTTATCAGTTATAATAATGAGGATGAAACCAAATAAATTCTCTATTTGAATTGGTTTATTTCAAGGAATCTTCCCACTTGACTGGTTTCAGTCTTGAGTGGTCATCATCAGAGGCGGTGTACAAGTATTCAATACTTTTTTCATAAGTACAAAGAAGTATTGATCCATCTGTTCCGAAATGGCTTTTTCTTCTTAAAATAATAGTTAGGTAATGGGGTTTGAGAACCAGCTTTTACTCAGTCCCTGAGTGTGTATAAAAATATGTGTATGAACACCAAACTTCAATAAAATATTGAAAATACAGTCACCACTATAAATTCACTATAGATTTAACAATCAAAATAACTATAAATAGAACACTGATGAATTATAATAAACATGATTTATAAAGATATTTTTCAGGTATTGGGACAGACACAAACACTTCATCCGTTCCCGACCAAAGCCGGAAACAGAATCCTTCCGAAATGGCGTTATCATGTTTCCTCTTTTAGTTTTAATGTTTCGACGTTTTGTTAACCTTAATTAAATATTTTATCTCTCGCCAATATTAACGGATTTAACATTATTTTTTTTTCAACATTTATATCCGCTATGTTAACCTAGACAATCGCTTCTGATAATAACCAGTTAAAACCGAAATCGGTCAGATGGGAAAATTCTCTCAAATAAATCAAGTATAGAACTTAATTTTTTTCATCCTAGTTATTTTTAATGTCATTAAAAAAATTATAAGTGAAATATTTATTAGAAATCGAAAGATCGGTCACCTCACAGTGTCCAACAACCCCTTAAGGCTTTACATCAACCTTGCAACCATTCTATATATTTTTTTCTTTAATTCTAAATGAAACAATTGAAGGGTGGAGTGCAAGAAGTACCTAAGTAGCATTTTTATAAAATCTGCCTAACCGCGATATCTAGGTTTATCATGTTTGATAAACCATGTTTGTAATGATTAGACAGATTTTATAAAAATGCTACTTAGGTACTTCTTGCACTCCACCCTTCAATTGTCTCTACTCTTACCTTGTGCTCCAATAAATCTTTGTTGTAACGATATAACTAGTTCTTTTCCAACCTTTTCTATTTAAAATTCTTCCTAATTCGACTTCAGCTCTTGTTCCTGATAACAGATAAATATTAAAATTTCAATTGATTTTCATTCTAAGGTATTGGTAGAATTAGTCGTAACTAATAAAGAAAATGGTTTATAAAATACCAACCTGAATGTGCTTCGGACAAATCAAAAACATTTATCCCACTATCAACCGCTAACGAGATAATTTGCTCCGCTTGGTCTTCAGTAACAGATGGTCCAAAAGTTGGCCAAGTTCCTAAAAAAGTCACCATTTTAATAAAAATTTCAAAAGCACCTACTTTACCATAAGGTTAATAAATTTCTTACCTAATCCAATATTAGAAACCCTCAATCCACTTTTACCCAAGTTTCTGTACCTCAAACCAGGCGTGATGGCGGTTTGCTTGCTAAGTTGTATATGAGCCGAAGGTGCCGAATGCGTGAGACCGCTAAGCAATAACTGTTCCTTGGTGATGGTACCATCGCTCTGACGGTCTCCGAGAGCACTAAGAGCACTACCCGCGCTGAACTCTTCCATGCAGTCTAAACTGGCGATGGGTGCTCTACAACTAAAGAAAAAACAAAAAGACAAAGTTTAGTTGCAGGCACGATAGAGAATTATTTCAAATTTCAATGGCTGCTTTAATAAAAATAGGCTTTATCGTCCCACAAATTACTTTGTTGCAAACGTTGCTATTAACAGGTTCTCCAACGTCCAAGTATTCATTTATAATAAATCGAAGACCGCAACTTGTCCTGTAGATTCACGAGATTTAGTAGGTACAACTTTATACTCAATTCATTTGAAATTAAGACGTTAGTTTTAATAAATCATCAATGTTTGAAAATTACTAAAAACTTCTAATAGTAGTAGTAATAATTAAAAACAATTTGATAACTAATTCAGGTAGGTAATTCTGGTGGAATTCATACTAAATTGAAAAAATCAGTTTTAATGATGACTATTAGGAGAAACTTCTTAATCCCATAAAATCCTTTGTATAATATATAAGAGATTTACACCCTGATTAATGTCTCTCCAGACACAAAGGAAGCTTTATGCTCTACACAATTCAAGCTTCGAATTCCAATTCAGCTCTTGTCGTTTCTAAAAGATACCTTACATAGAATGCCTGTTATTGATTGTTCCTACGGTAATAATCTATAAAATTGTTAAAACGATTGTCAAAAGTTTTAAAAATAAAATGGTGGAAGAGATGGTTCTAAATAAATCACAACGATTTACAGCAGTGTTTCCCAACCTTTTTTCTGCCATGCCCCATGTTAGGTTTTGTAATATTGGTATGTGCCCCCTAAGGTTTCACGACGCCCCACCAAGAAAAAGTTTGTTGATTTGGATATTTACATATGAAAACAATATAAAGTTGAAATATAAAATTTACCTAAAAACACATCCATGCGCCCAAAAAAAAGGTCACACGGTTTTAAAGTAATAATTTTTTATGGGATTGTTCATATAACAATCCTTTCTGATGCCTTTTAGGAAGAAATCAATAGCCAATTTTTTACGAAACGGACTAACAAAATTTTTAAACACATCTTCAAAAACCGAAATTGCCCCCTTAACAATCAAATTGCCCCCCTGTGGGGCCTACGCCTCACGTTGGGAAACACTGATTTACAGTAACAATTGTAATTAAAATACTTACAGAAAGAGAATATTCTAAATCGAATCAACCAACTGACACAATGAACAACGACGTTATGAAAATTAGATCTTAGCCGAGGACGCGCTGGGCTAAAATATGCATAAAGTGTGTATTATGAAATGCATTCAATTGATTTTCGATAATGTCACGTAGTGTCCGTCAAGTTAAACTAATACTTACAGCTAAAGATGTAAGAAACAATATCAAAAGGTTTTCATTCTAACTCGTAGATTAATAAAATTTCGGAGTTAAGACAATTACCTTTCTGTAAAAAATATAATTTGCTAAATAAAATGAATAAAATATATTCAACAGTAGATTCAGTTAACGAAGCGAAATTTGATGATCAAACGAAACGAAACGTGGAGAGACGTCCTTTTGTTGATGTAATGCGGTGGTAATTAAGTTCTGCTCTCGGGAATGCGTTCTGTAATTTAATTGGTACTTGAAAAGCTAAATATAGCTTCGAGGACGATGGTAACAAATGTGAAATATTTTCTATTGTTGATTTTAATTGGTCCGTTTTCGCCTCATATAAATCAATATCTGAATTAAATATTATTTAAGATGTATGCTCTCAATAATTTTGCTGAAAAATTTATTTAGTTTAAAGCATTCTGAACTTACAGTCAAAATTACATTACATTGTCATGAATAACCTTTTCAAAAAATTGTTATGTACCGATTTTACTCTTTTCATATTTAATTTTAGCATATTTGCAATAAAGGTTAAGAGCCAACAATTACATTGTGTCTTAAGATTATCAGTACTACAAATTACTTGTAGTACTAATTATATGTATGTATATTTAAACTTGAACATTTAATGTAAACAAGTTGTTTATGTTAACATGACTTAGCAAAATAAAAATTTTAATTTAATTTAGAAATGATTTTTAAGCATCCTACCTTTTGTAAAAGACCACAATAACAACATTTAATTAAAAAACGGGAAGTTGAGATAAAAACACATCAAACGAGACGCGTCAGGATGCTTCCCGAAAGTGAACTGGCCCTATTCCGAGTATTCTAGAGACCCCAATTCGCAATGCGGTGGACACCTGCTTTCCGTTTTGGAACCGTTTCAACACCCACGACGACGACGACGACGACGACGCGTCACCAGTAAATAAGCAGCGCAGTAGGACATTATCTCGATCGAGTACGAAGGTCGTTCGATATTGTTTGTCTTTTCACGACCCCGAAAACCCCTCATTCGTCCTTGACCGAGCTTTTTTAGCTTTTTTAGTTGTTGCCGATTTATTTGCTAGATGTCCCCATTCACGGCAGTACTAAAGCACGTGGAAGTGGGTTAGCAATTAATTCGGACATGGGTCGAAGCGCTTGACCTTGGCCCCTCAATTTTCGGGGCGAAACGATAAATTTCATTAAATCCGGGGCTCTTATCCTTTCTATCCGGAAATCGTTCCCGCCCCAGATAAATTTATCAAAATGCCGCAGGATAGGTCTTTTGGGGTCTGGGACGCGTAACAACTCTGCGTATTGCCATAAATCATCCTTGAAGATGCCTCTCCCCCAGGGATGGAACGGGAACATCATGTCCGGTGGCTCTTTGCATAGAATTTGGGAAAGAAAATCTCTACAAGTCATGGTAGGGCTCCGAATTTTGGCTGAATTATTTAAGCAGAATCCCTGGCGATATCCGAATCTGAGGCGGTTTGATGATTTTGGGTAATAAATTATCTCGGGGGAATTGTTTGTTTACAATACTTGAATAGCTTAGGAAATAGCTCAGAAATAGGCAACCGAGACAAAGACTTAGGAATGTGTAAATTATCAAGCAAGAATCTACTCTTTCGATTCAAAAAATAATAATAATAAAGCTTTCTCGTCGAATATTAATTTAAATGGTTTTGAATACAAACAAGTTAAATCATACCCATCTTTACTCTAGAAGCCTATAGTCGTATAGGACACCACAATTAATTAATGTCGCAACTTTGACCTTTTGTTTAGTCTTACTTATGAGTATAAATTCCTCTTCAATATATTTAAGATAGGGTAAATGTACTGGTTAGCCGACAGGCACTGGATCTCTACCATTTTGTGATTTAAAGTCAAATAACAAGAAATATATTCCCTATACATTAAAAAGGTGTACTCATTTGGTTTCGTACTTCTATAGCTGTTTTAAAATTGCCTTCAAAATGGAGCTTAAAATCAGCGTTATTCCGTGAAAAATCAGTAGGTGGTCGAAAATCAATAGAATATCCGTTAGTTCTCAACCACTGCAGCAAGGAAATTGATTAATGTAATTTCCTTTTTTAGTAAAAAATAATAATTTATTTTTTTAAAGTTTTTATTTATGTTTGTTTAGCGAAAATATATGTATACATACCGTGTGAAGACCGATGAGTTGCGGATACGTTTAACGTTAGTGGAGAAAGGACGACAGTACGGTTTCCATTAATTAACACAGGACAGATACCTGCCTCTTTATCTAACTCATTAAAATGGTATGCAATTCCTTGTCTTGTCTAACACATTGACCTGCCCTATCCGCAACTCGAAGGTGTTCAGTCTGTATATTAAAATTGTTTGAGTCTATGTTTTTCTCTAATGGAATCTATTACTCTAAATATATTGTCTTAGAAATTAGTCCAATTTGTGGTGGTCGATAACTTACATAATATCGCTGTTCCGGAAGATCATCGACATAACTGCAAAATAAAAAAATTTGCAGGAGAAGGAAAAAACAATAAAGATCAGCATTTTTGGATACATTAATGGCATTAACTCATCAAAAAATTGCAGTTACGTCGATGTTGTTCCGGAACGGCGATATGGTCGAGAACTCCCCGGAGTGGTCGAGAAGTAGTGATATTGCACTTTTTGATTTTTATTGAAATTTTAATAAATGTTGTTGAAAAAAGGAAAAAGCATACTTGGATACTATTCACAACTCACTCAGAAATCGTTAAGGTCTGCGTGTAATAAAATTTATTTTGTGTTATAACATTTTGATTTAAAATACGTCATATTCTTTTCTAAGCTAAATCTGACAGAAAATTGATTATTTTTTATATTAGAGTTACTAAACAAAAGGTGGTATGCTCATCATTAATATTATTATTCTTACATTTCTTAAAAACATAACTTAGAACGCACTTGTAATTTCGTTAAAAAAATAAAAAAAAAACCGGCTCCTCCACCAAACTTCATCTATATCATTTATTATTATCTAGAGCAGGGGTGGGCAACTATTAGCTTAGAGGAGGCCGGATTACGGTTTAGTTTTCGTACGCGGGCCGGAATAAAAAATGAACAAATTTTTGTTACCTATATTTACTAACAAACTTATACTAACTAATAAAGTTAGTTATTAGATCTCTTACTTTCCTTGGTACAACAACTCCTCAGAAAGCAAGAAATTTGGGTTCGAATCTCAGTGCAGTAATAAGATATTTTTTTCTCCAACACATTAGTGGTAGAAACCTTTCTTTAATTTTTTCTTTCGTTTAAAAAAGTAATAATTTTGAAAACAAAAATTATTATTCTTTCTAATGGTTTCGCGAGCCAGATTAGACCCTCACGCGGGCCGCCGGAGGTTACCCACCGTTGATCTAGATTATTAAAATCACGTCTAAATTATTTTAAAGCACAATATTGTTTTATACCGGCCCTTCCACCAAAATAAATAATCAATACCTACATCCAATTTTTAACTAATACATGGTTTAAAATATTGAAATCTGTATCTAAATTATAATAATATGATTAATATATAACTGATTATGTTTTAGATTATTTAAGCGCAAAATTAGAAATTTATTGCTTCTGCATAATTGTTTTAAAATGTGGATATAACAAAATTTATGGGTTATTAAAGTTTGACGTCATTTTGCCATGAACTAGTACTACTGCCACCAGAATTAGCACCATCTATCGATTTCCCCTTAAAACGAACTACTTGACGTCACAAGTTCCAAAAAGGAAATGTCACTAAAAAACTAGAGACTACTTCTAATCTACAAAAGGAAATGCAACACTACTCTAAATGGGGCTGAATAAAAGATGGAATAAAGCATTACCGGTAAATAGTTGGCGGCTGGTTAGAGTCATCGCTAGTGTTGTCGGTGTTATTGTTGTTATCATTACAAAGTACTAACTGGGACATTATTCTACCGGATTTTTCTACTGAAATTCAGGCGAAAAAACGAGCGACTGACTACTGGACGCCAAAAAATAATACTACGCTATCGATTCCCCAATTATGTGCGATGATTTCGTTAAACCTCAGCTCGAGATACTTCTACTATTGACTCGACTATTGCTATTTTTCTTTTTTGTTTTAAATCTGTCGTTTATTAAAATCAGGCACTAGGATTTATTTTAAAAACGGTTCGTCGTTAGATCTTTGTTTAAGGCAAGCATTACTCGTCAGAATCTCGTATATCTTTCAATTTGCAGCCTCTTTCTAAATGATTTTCTTTTAAAAATTACAACATACAAACGCTGGAAATCAATCAAAAAATTCTCGCTGTATCGCACTATAACTACTTATATGTAAATACTTTTATAAACTTAACAATTTAAGCGAAACGATCGCGCACTAATCCACGATTATTATTTATTAACTATGTATTTATTATAGATTATAAAATCTTGTCGTGTTCGAAGGGGCGGGAACTCTTTATAGGTTAGGTATGGATTTTCCGGGACCTTCACCACCGCTTTCCGACCGAACCGCCTCCGTCAAAAAATTATTATTAACGATTCGGACTCGCGACGACAGCATTTGGTTATAAATATTATAACAATAGCCGTTTAATGTTCAACAACATTGTGGGTCACAACATTGTGTGAAGGCGAAATAAACTGTCGCCGGGAAACAACTGTCGGCGGCTCGCGATTACGTCATTGCGGAGGCCGAGCGGGGGCGGCCAAAACCGACGCCCCACGAGCTCGACGCTCTGACGTCGCGACGCCCTCTCCACCCTTTTATTGTGCATTTTGCCGCCGCCGCCGACGACGACGACGTTTTTGTTTTCCTTTCAACTATCGATTGTCTGCTGTCGCTCATTTCTTCGAGGTTCCGTCCCAATTTCAGACAATTGGGACAGTCTCATTCCCAATTTAGACGTTCTTCCGGAAATAGCTAGAAGTTTATTTTATTTACTTTTATAGCTTTCAAGTTGTAATTGAAATCTAAAAATTTAAGTTAGTTTTAAAGTAAAGTATACTTTTAAATTGTTAATTGAATTAAAAATTTATGAAATACTCTTTAATTTTTATTTATATTTAAAGAATTTCTCTCCCAAACTTGTACAGACTGGTCAAACCACAACAATGAACTTTAAAACCTTGTCATATTTTAAATTTTTATCACATGAGGATGAAAATAAGTACAATAGAATTTCAAGAAGTTTTATTTCCAAAAAGACAAAAAAAATCGAAAACATTAAATGTGAAAAATAATGAATATTTTAAACAAAGAAGAAGTTTTGCCATTTACAATTACGTTTTAAAATTTTTAGAAAATTTGAACATTTCAAACGCTTTTTCCGACAGACTATCGTTAACGTGAGCAATTTAGTGTGGATGTGCTATAACCCGAAATGGAGCTGCACCATGACGAAAAAGATGAAAGACTACTCGACAATGTTACGGAGAGCAGGTTTACTTTTTCATCTCTCTCCAGGGTGCAGCTCCATTTCGGGTTACAGTACATATAGGTCTCCCGAAAATAGATGGCCATATGCTACCAGTGTATTCTACGTTCAAAAATAAGAATAAAAGCGCAAATAAACATTGGTCGAAAAATGCTTCCTAAGGAAGCTATAGACACTTAAAGGGGGTAGCAAAAAAATGGTTTTTAAGGGGTATCCTCGGAATGGTTTGGGTTAAGGCAACAAAAATTGGTATACTAGCTTAAAATTCCAAAAGAAATTATATGGTGGTATTGATATGGCATGAAATTCATCAGTGGCGTGCGTGTAAAAGAGTGACTTGGTTAATTGTTCATCTAACTTTTTTGCATGTCAACTTTTTACTTCTTTGACTTAAAATTTAGATATTTTAGACCTTTCTACGCAAGAATGGTCATCTTATTGTAATTGCGTAACTGCCATCATCTTCGAGTAAATCGTCTGCGAAAACCAACTATTCTCATCTTTGAACTGATAAGGTGTAAGTAGAATTTTTTATTAAGAGTGTACAGAGGGCTTTAACAGCGGAGTGTGTCGCTATCGTTCGGGGATTGATTTTGTAAATGAATTGCGTAAACGTGTAAATTACAAAATTCTAAGGTAGTTTATTTTGTCATTGCTCCCGTCAAGGAACTGTAGCTCCTTTAGAAAGTATTCTTCAATTAACGTTCATTTGGGCTTCTATTCTTATATTTGAACGTAGAATGCACTAGCAGCATACGGTCGCTTAATTTCGAGACACCCTGTATTTTAAAAGACAATAATGTAGTGATGATATTGACAGATGTCCCATTTTCACTTGACCGGTTTCTGAATCAGCAAAATTGTCGCTATGAACGCCTGAGAATTCGTGATTGTTTTTCTCATAAATGAGAATAGATCAAAAATTAGTTAAATATCAAAAACAATTTTCAGTACTTTTTACAACAAATGAAATCATTTTTATTTATTGTAGAAAATGTATTGTTACCTATTATATTCAATTTTATTTTCGTTTTTACAATTATATGTATACAAAACAAAGTCCTCTTTTGCAATAAAAAAAGTTGAAGAAACTTTCTTTAATTCTAGTATTGGTTTAGACTTTATTAAATACTCTGTATACTGTGCTTATATTTGTTCATTTTGGTTAGACCATTTGGTTTGTTTTCATGAATTTAAACACAAGAACATTTAAACTTAAAAAGAAATTCTCTTGAAACCACTTCAAATCATAGTATAGGTTTCTAAAGAAGCGTTTAAAAGTTTTAAGTTAAGGTAACATAAGCAAGAAAACCACAACTTTGAAATAAAACCCACACAATTCTAAACTCGAAAGAAAAAGAATTTGCTTGGCCCATTTTAAGCGGTCGTTTCGCTTTGACGAGAACTTTGACGTCCAAAGTTCGCCCGCTCGTTCCGCTTTATGCGTGTCGTCATTCGTTCGGCATATGCAAATCCGCACGAAAATACGCCTGGATATTTGGAAATCCCCTTTTCACCCCCGAATAAAACCCTTAGTCGGGGGTTAGGATGAAAGACGACGACGACGACCGCTTTTTATGATCCTGACCTCGGCTTCGGAGATCGGGAAGCCTTTTTGGATCCTTTTGGCTTATAAAATCCTCGCTTTTGGTGTAAACCTGTTCGCGATTTTATCGCGTTTCGGCTTTTGAAGAAGTCTCTTTTATTCACAAAGGAGGGTTTTTTGTTCTTTGAACATTTAAATTATGTAACTTATTTTAAACGATTATATGTATACGATCAAATGTTGAATTTAATTTTAAAGAAGTTTTTGTATGCCTGAGTTTTAGAAGATGTACTTGAGTAAGTTTAAAAGTTTTTAAAAAAGCTACATTTAAAACAATCTTATAAATCAGTTGGATGTCTTTATTCGTTTTCGTATAAATTTAAACATGCTTGAGTTATTTTAAATACTATAAAATTTTTATAAGATTTAACTTATTATAAATAGAAAAGTGTGGAAACCGACTCTTGGCAGTATTTTCCAATAAACTAGCGTTAAATAAATTTTCACCTCCGTTTAGCGTGACAAGAACGAACGAAGCGAGTGAAGTGGCTATTTTCGCACCTCGGAATTATCATAACATAGAGTTTATTTCTACACTCCACCAAGCACAGCATTTCATACTATGTATCTTTACAAATATATTGTAGAAATGTTGTTATGTAGTAAGTACAAAGTTTAAGTACAATCTTGCCAAACTATTTTTAAATATCATTTTATGCAGAAAGAGTTAAATTTATTAAGGGAAAGCGCATATAGATATAAAATGTAGTAGAGATCTTTACTTTGCTTTTTAGCTTAAAAGTAAGACGTTGAGTTCATTCCAATCATTCAATCCATTATGTTATTACTGCAAACTAAAATTCCAATAATTATGTAGATTTATTATGTTTATTGTAGTATCGAACAAAATTATTGTTGCATGAAAACTAAAGTTAGTTTGTGTTGAAATTCGGTAGAGGGAGCAGTTACGTCATAGCAAGTGACGTCAACCGCCCCCATCAATACGCCACCATCCGTATATAAGGGAAACTAAGCCGCAGTGCAGTGTGCAACGTTTGCTCAAGTCTCAAGGCGCAGAGTCTCTCTCGGTCTCGTTTGGAAATTAAAAGAATTAAATTTATAAGAACAACTTATAATATACGTATAAATATACTGTAATAATAAAATTATTTTAATATAACTTAATTTTTCGTTAGAATACTAAAGCTATCTTTCAAGGAGTTGGGTTTATAGGGTCACAACGGTCGATAATGCCTGAAGTAATCTTGTAAAGAATCTTCTTTCAAAGGAGGAAAGTGTTTGTTTTTAATCTCTTTGGTTATGTTTAAAAACATTCTAGATAGTTGATGGCAATTTTATGATAATTTTAAAGAAACTAAGTTACAATTTTAAATGAAGTTATTGTCATCTCTTTCAAAACCATTTTAAATATACCGACGCAAGTAAAAAAAACTGACTTTCAACTAACATAAAATGAGAAATTTTGCTTATATCTTCTCGATATATTCGTTTCAAGGCCTTCAAGAAAGCTCTTTTCTCAGACAATTACCGAGTTTCGCGACAATAAAAATTCCTTTCTATACAGGTGTCTCTGAAATGCGTGTACAAGGTAAAACCACGGATTCTTTGGCTCTAAATGGGTCGATTTAAGTTAACTTACCTATATTTAAAGTTGCTTCGTTTCGTCGCTAGAGGGCTTTAAAAATAATATTTTCCATGGGTTTTTCTTAAATTACTCGAAAAATTTGTATTAGATTTTATTCATTTCTTGACCATGTCTTTATATCAACTGACTACAGTTTTCTGTGGAACAAATTCGAAATTCCAAATATACAGGGCGTTTACAAACACTCTCACCACAAGTTATCCATCCAAATCTTTTTAACCGCCTGTACAATTTTCTATCAATTTTTTTAATAGTTACATTAATTTACAAACTATTTTCTCTCTTCTAAAATTTCAGTTGCACAAACGGTTTAGCCACAAAGAAACATTGTCTAAATTCTTACAAACCCAAATCGATAAATTAAATGAATATTAACAAAGTTCAAAGTAGCAAATTTATTCACGGGATATAATTTCTTCACGGTATCTTATCTTTCCAGAAAACCAGAAGTTACAGGTTTGGAAATAGTTTATTGATTAAAATTTTCAAAATTTCGCCATGGTTTATAACCATCATCAGGGCTAAAAATTAAACAGTGTGTAAAATGTTTACAGTTTGCGCTTTTCATTGCATTTTCATTTTTATTATACTCTATAAACCAAATCACAAGATGTTAGGTCTAGTGATCTTGCTGACCAATTTACAAGAGCATGATTTTTTCTTCATGTGCTCCGATTAGGATAAAACCTACAATGGAATCTCTATAATACGAACTAAAAGGGCTAAACCCTGACGATGTTAACAAATTCTGAGGAAAATTTGAAAATTTTAAGCAATAAATTACTTCCCAACCTGTAACTTCTGATTTTCTCGAACGATAAAACCTCGAAAAGAAATTATATCCCGTGGAGAAATTGCTACTTTGAATTTTGTTAATGTTAAGGTAACATTTACCAACATGAGCTTATATTTAGAAAATATTTTTGTGTGGCTAAACCATTTGTCCAACTGAAATCTTCTAAGAGAGAACATAGTTTCTAAATTAATGAAGCTATACAGAAAATAAATCATAGAAAATTATACAAGCTGGTTAAAAAGATTTGAATGGATAATTTATGGTAAAAGTGTTTCTAAACACCCTGTACGTTTCAAAATTTAATTTGTTCCACAGAAAGCTGCAGCCTGTTGATATAAAGACATGGCCAAATACTGAATAAAATCAAATGAAGATTTTTGGAAAATATTATTTTTAAAGCCCTCTAGCGGCGAAACGAAGCAACTTTGGACAGAGGTAAGTTGACTTAATTCGACCTATTTCGATCCAAAGAATTGTAGGTCTTACGTTGTACACACATTTCAAAGACACCCGTATATTAGGTTGTTGAGTGCTTCTAGCTTTCATTCCCGTTGTTTGTCTTTTTTAGACAATATTAAAACACTTGCTAAATGTTTCAAACCAAATTATCCAAAGCAGGATCACATTCAACACTCACCATTCATAGTTTGTTGAAGTTAATTAAAGATATATAATGTAAACGCAATTTAAATTAGTAAATTATTGGTTAATCTGAAGCGATTAACACGCAGACCTGCTAGAACGTGCACGAACCATTAAACGCGGTCCGGTAATCGAGTCGATATGCCATTAGCACATCATATTAATTATTTGAGTGGAGTACGTGACCTTCATTACATCCACGTGTACGTACTACAGCATGTAATTAATAGCTTACATAATCGATATAACTTTACAAAGTGTCCAATTATTATTATTTTATATGTTCCTACTTTTTAAATTAAACTACATTTCTAAAAAGCTATGTAGAAACAATTTTTAACCGCAACTAAACTGTAACACTACGTGTACTTCAGTTAGAGTGTTGCATTGCAGCAAAGTTATAAGTTAATTAGCGATGGAATTGTTCCGTTGATTCAGCGCGAAATCAATTTTGGCAATGGCAGGTAATTATTCCAAATCAATTTATGTACGTGAAGTTTCCCAAAGGGAGGAACAGATTGGATTAATTTAGAAGTAATCTTACAAATTAAAGGAAACGTTGTAAGGAAGGAACCTTTTTGCTGAGTAATCACAAGAAGTCAAAGTTACAGTAAAAAGATTAGGTATAAGAAAAAATAAAAATGCTAGGGAAAGAATTGAAGCAGGAAGCGAACGTTATTTAGAGTGATCTCGTCATGGTCATAATGTAAAATTAACTCTTAATCATCCATGTAGATATCTAAGCAAAGGTAAACCAAGAATACTCTTGAGCTTTCATCATTTAATACTTAGTTCTAACCTGACATCGTCATGTTTATAAAAAAAATGCTAAAATTTTAAAGTGTATTTAATTAAGCTCAACAAACAACTTTAATGTAAGTACACTCAAACGTTTTTAAGCTCACTCTAAAAACACATCTACTTTTCTAAAACTATAGAGTAATGAACAAAAAATAACTATTATTTTTAAGTTTAAAAAAGTAGAATTACTAAAAAAACGTAAACTTTTGGCACTTACATAGATTGTAAGCTCAGCTCGTCCTGGTCATCTGCCAGTTTCTGTTCGGCAGCTAGTTCGCGCAACTCCCGTTCGCGCTCCCGTTCCGAGTGGCGCTGCTGCAGCAAGTCGTGATCAAGTTGCCTGATCTCCCACTGCTCCCGCTGGGAGCGCTGGTGTTCCTAAAATAGACAAGTCAAGTCTAGCTTAAGTCAACTTTGCGTTAAGTTAAGCTTGCGTAAGAACGACTGTGTGACAAGTTTGTTTCGGCCAACTTTACGTCAGAACGCATCAACGCGTTCCTGAACAATTTAGTAATATGTTTTTTAAAGTTATTTCTGAATATTCCACGTTTTGTAATAGACGTGAAAAGTTTTCGTTCCAAAATAAAACCTGTCATAGCTAATAAAGTTTCTAGAGGTTGTTTTGTGTTTGGGTTTGATAATATTGCAGGATGAAAACTCGTCTATCGGGATAGATTTATTGGACTTTCATGGTTTAACCGTTGATTTGATATCCACCTAGCGCAGAGCAAACTTTACGAGATGCATATTTTCGCAATTTCCCGGCTTCGGATCGTTTTGTTCACTCGTCGCTCATGAAATCGCGATATTTATAGCGGTTTTACGGCGTTGTTCCATTGAACTTGCATCCGCCGCTTGGGTTATGTTTGTATGCGAATTATGAATAGTTTAATGATGTCCAAAAATAACTATGAAACATCTTAAAGGACAAAAAACTTTTAAAAAAGTATTATAAACTACGATTTAAATTAGCTCTCAATTCTTATTCTCTATTATTACATTGATTTATTACATTGTTTGGAACCTATTTACTTACCAAATGTTTTTAAAATTATGCCAAAATGTTTTATTAATGAAAAGACGGTTTTACCTCACCTATTTAAAACGTATGTACCTGATTATAAACGTATCCTGAATAACTTTTAAACAAATAAACCTTTAGACTTTAAAAAAATTGTCGGGGTCAAAACTGTTGTTCCAATATAGCAAGAAAACCATTCCAGAACTGTTTTACAACAAATTAGACAAATTGTGATATCATCCACATAGGGATTGAAGTTACATAGAAAACTTTGTAAAGCTCTATTAGAAAACACTAGATAACTGGACAAATTTGGAGCCTATTGATTATGAATTTGAAAATTATTGCTATTATGATTAAATACCGGTATTGTTCTTTACTTCTTTACTTACACTAAAAAGTTTAAAGTCTGTTGCCTCACTTTATTGAAAATTATTGTTTAAATAAGGTGAAATAAATTATTATACTTTGCCAATTATGCTTTACGAATTTCGGAAAGACGTTTGTGTTACAATTGCACAAAGAATTACAAAAAAATTTTCTCCACTATGATGTGCAAGGAGAGAAATTGCGATATTTATGCGGTCAAGAAATGGGGCAACCACGTATCGAATTTGGAGACTCATTCCAAGTTTTTTTTTTTAATGGCGAAACGCGATCGATTTATCGATTATCAATATCTCAGGTATTTCTGCTAACGTAGTCACAATATTGTCATCAATGTAATAAGGCTGACCAGAAAGGGGTTAATTTTCCGAAGAGGAGTCTCCATTTCGTAATCCATTACACAACTTTTGATTTATCCGGAGAATGGGAACACTATCCAAGTAAACGTGTGAAATGTGTTTTTTTGTGTAGTCGCAACACTAATGGTTCTCCAAAATTTCTTTAACATTACATGCCGTAAATGGACGTTTTTATTTTCCATTAAAAAGTTCACCATAGCACAAATCAACTTATTTGAACAATTGGCAATAAAGTGAAACAATGCACCTTATTATTTTCAGTGTAAGTAAAGAAACAAATAACTATATAGACATTTCGATATTCAAGCGATACATTGATACCTATCTATGATCAATCGCGCACGAATTTATGCAATCATGTGGTGTAGGAAAAACTGAACTTAAATAAAAATTTGGTTGAATTAAGAGCATCTCTTAATTCAAAAACTTGAATCATTTAAATTTGGAGCTAGAGTGAAAACACTTCCATATTACTACAATATTAGGATCGGCAAATTCATCAAAAGCTAAAGTGCTTTTGTGGATAATTCAATAACTGTGAATTAAATAATTGTGGACTTAATGGATAACTAATAATAGAATTCATAAGCAGATGAAGTGAGCACACCTACCTAACCACATATCTTATTGTTAGTAGAACATTGAAGTCACATATCGATATTCAAGCAATGCATTGAAAACTATCTATAATCAATCGCGCACGAATTTATGCAATGTATAGGAGAACCTGACCTCAAATAAAAATTTGGTTGAATTAAGGGCATTTCACTGGCTTTAATGACAGGTGTAATAGAAAATTTGAATCATTTAAATTTGGAGCTAGAGTGGAAACACTTACATATAACTACAACAGTAGGATCCGCAAATTCATTAAAAGCTAAAGTGTTTTTGTGGATAATTCTTTCGCTGGCTTTAATAACAGATGTAATAGAAAACTTGAATCATTTAAATTTGGAGCTAGAGTGGAAACACTTACATATAACTACAACAGAAGGATCCGCAAATTCATTAAAAGCTAAAGTACTTTTGTGGATAATTCATCAGCAGATGAAATGAGCACGTCTACCTAACCACACATCTTATTGTTAGTAGAACATTGAAGTCACATATCGATATTCAAGAGATACAATGAAAACTATCCGCGATCAATCGTGCACGAATTTATACAATCATGTGGTATAGGAAAACCTGACTTTAAATAAAACTTTTGTTGAATTAAGGGCCTCTCGCTGGCTTCAATATCAGGTTGGGTAATAAAAAGTTTGAATCATTTAAATTTGGAGCTAGAGTGGACACACATATAACTACAATGGTAGGATCCGCAAATTTATTAAAAGCTAAAATATTTTTGGGGATAATTCATCAGCAGATGAAATGAGTACGTCTACCTAATCACATTTCTTATTGTTAATAGAACATTGAGGTCACATAGGAAACTTATAATAAACAATAAAGACTTTTACTTATGTTGAATTGAGGTTTGTTTAATAAACATTTAAAAATGACTAAGTGACAGAGTGAAGTGCATTTTAAAAGCAAAGTTTCAATGTATTACAAAGTAAATTGCAAGTGGTTTAAAATAGACTCTAATCTAAATTGGAATCGCGTTTCGGAGCGTTCCGCTGAATAAATCCCTTGTGTAACGTAATAGATCACCGGAAAATGTGCAGATTCCGCATACGGTCCGATGTATTTGTCCTGAAACTGTATATCTTCGCGAAATCCTAGATTTTAAAAATTGTCCTATCGATTTCCACAAGAAAAAGAAATTTGAACTTAAAGTTCGGTAAAAAGTTTAATCTAAATTAATATCGATTGCATTCCAATCGATATATAATTAATTATTAATTCTACTACAAATATTATGGTGTAATTTATTAAAATTTATCAAAGACCGGACACATGTAACGCTACGTGTGTTGGAAATAAAAGCAGAAAGAAAATCTAGAAAATTGAGGTCATAAACGTCCCGTTTTGGAACAAACCGCCTTATATAATTTAAAAATTGCATATCGCATAGTATATAAATGAAATTTTTTAACGAATAATCAACAGTGCATCATCAACAACTAAATCGAACAAACCACAAATCAACAATGAAAATCTTCTTTGCTTTAATTCTTGTGATAATTTTAACCGAAGCTAAACCACCACGGAAGTTTCCTCCATCACAGCCAGTGCTAAGCTTAAGATTAGAAGCTCCAAAACCTGTCTATGGACCCCCTAATTCAACGGCAGAATATTTTAGTGCTGATACAGAAGAAATAGACACAAAAAATTTTAGAGGAGATACTCCACCAAGTTTAAAACAACAAGAAGAAAAAGGCGTTGATCACAATAACGGTGTGTATTATATTTATCACCCAAGCGGATTATTACAAAAAGTTCATTATTCAACGAGAAACGACATTAAGAATATGGCATACAAAGCAGAATTTATGTACAAAGACGTGCAACCGATTTCTGATCCTATATTTACTTACGATCCTACCGATTTAGTTTTAAGGCGAGTTGTTTAATTATTTAAGAAGCATTTATGTATAATTTTGATTTAATTTAATGGTAAATGCATGAAATAACAACCGTTAAGCTTAAGTGTATTGTGTGTAAATAAATAACGGGGTACATCGGTAACTCAAGGGATTGTAAATTTAAACCACTATCTAGCTAATGTACTCGCCATGTACAAGATCCTTCGCTGTGTATACACGTCGAGTGTATTTAGAGTAAAAGCTCGTTAGGCTTAATGAACTCATTAAACCAATGACCTATGATGCTTGTTAATTTAGATAAGGAAAAGGGAAAAATTCTTATATTGGCTATATTTATAGTTATATTGTGTAATATAATAATAATTATATTCTAATACAAAAATATAAAAATGACTTTTATTTAAAGAACATTTACTTAAAGAAGTTCGATTCACAGTACTATCTGTGTTAATAAAATGTGAGACTTTACCATTTCCAACATGTTCTGTATCGTAAAACTGACGTGACAACACTTAACAGGTGGAGATAGAACGAAGCGGAAACTGTCAAGAGGTGAAAATACACGAGTTCAAAGTGAAAAGGTTTAAAGGGAGCGAGTTTCCACCCTTATTTCTTTGCTTTCCTCCTTATATTTTTTTCTGACTCTTTCGTTCTTTTCTAGCGGGACTAACCTTGACGGCGGCGTCGTAATCGAGCTGTCGTTCGCGGCCCGATGGCCCCCGTTTCTCGTCCTCGAGCTGAGCCTGTTTGTCCTTCTCCTTGTCCTTGGAACTGGTCGATCCTCCCGCCCCCGGCGGCGGGTACGATATCCAAAATTGGTGGGCCAGTTTGTCGCAAAGCGCCACGAACCCGCACTAACACTGAAACCATTCGAAATCCTATTAGAAGGGAATCCTAGTACGTACTTACATCTAGGGCAGGCCATTAGAAAGAAGCGTTCTTATCGATTCGAATTTACTTTTAAAAAAACTGAAGCATACGATGCGCAGAAGTTTGTTAAATAATGTATTGTATACTTTTGAAGTATATTTTGTAAAGTGTTATTGATTATTAATAGCTGCAACTGACATGAAGGTGGACAAAAAACATAAAAAGCAAATCTACCATTTTCGATCTACGAAGTAATTTTACGAGTTGACTTTGGGTTCCTATTATCACATTTTAATGAAAATTTTAAAATCTCGAAGCCAACAAAAGGCAAAAATTGGAATTTATAATTTCTCCTCTTGATTGAAAACTTCCGTAATTATTTTTTCGGTTTAACCCTTTGTACATCATTTAACAATTTTATTACAAAACATTTCAATTCCAAGAAATATAAAAAACAAGGTTTAATGGTAAGTTTAGGATGTTAAACTTATCTGTAATTCTGCCAGCGATTTTAGTCGTAACTGTAAAGGATGTATTGCTTACAATTTTCTAATTTATGGAAATATCCTTTAGATTTTAAAATGTAAATAATCAGCCAATAAAATAATAAAGAACGTAGCTAAACTTTTTATAGGCATTCATGATCAATAACAATCCCACTTTTTCGCTAGCAATTTAATCCCTAAGAATTCGAATTCTGTTGTGGTGAATAAGAACATAATATTCTTGATGTACCTGCAACTGTTGTTGAGGCTAAATGAAAAATTAGAGAACTTCAACGGTTTTCAAGAGAAACATGGACTGAAATTGAAGCAAGGATTTCTCGACCTTAATGAAATATATGTATATTATGTAAAGAAGAAGATTATGATTGATTATAGAAGAATGTTGTTTCCTGAACATATAGAAAAAGTATAGTAAGGCCCTACCTACAAAAATTAATAAGTATAGCTTAATAAATTTAGCATCGAAGTCAATAGAAGTCGTTATTGGAAATACGCTGACATAAAATTGTCAGCGTAGTAAGTTTCTAGCCCTAACCGTAAAAAGTTTGCAAAATACCATTCAAATAAATGTACCCGAAGTTTTTTAAATGCTACAGCTGTATGTAACGGTTATGGTTACGGTTTTTAAGTTTGACATCCTAAACCCACCATTAAACACTTTTAAATCTCTATTAAAACACATCTACCAAGTATTTTAAGACGTTGAATTATGAAGAATAAAAATTTTTATTTGTGGAAGGTTTTAAATCAAAAGAGTTATATCTCAAAATTCTAAAATATTCTAAAAGGTTATTAAAAATAGTTTCATTTGATACCAAACACGATATTATACCGATTAAAAATAATGAAGTTGCGCCGATTTAATGATTATGATCGTTGGCGGTCTGTTTTAAAATTAAAAGGATCAGTAATTTAGAACCTATTTAATCTAAATGGCTCGTTATACTCAAAATAAAGCAGATTTAATTTCCTAACAGTCTCGCATTAAAATTTTATTCTAAAATTCCAAACCATTTTGTCCAAATCTTGTCCACAAAATATAAAACAAGGTTTAAGTTATTTTTAAATAATTCAGTACAGTAAATTTTATATTTTACAATTTTAAGGGATTAAGTTATCAAGGACTAATTAAAAGGACTCCACTGTTTAATCGTTTAAACGATTCTTTTCAAAAATGCTGTATCGATATTCTGAAGATGTTAATTTTTTGAATTTATTGAATTTAATCAAAAATCCTTTAGAACATAAAACAATCCCCAACTTATTTTGAAGGCTGCTCTTTTAAGTATTAACGAAAATGAATATCTACATTTTCAAAATATTTTATTAGCCGAAATTTTTAAATTTAAAAAAACATTCCTTATTTATCCTAAAAAATAGATATGTACTATAACAATAAAATAAAATCTTATAACTTTGGGTTTTTAAAGGAATATCTGATTTTGTTACACAGGTCAGAGAATACAATCAGATTCCCCTTATCGATTCGCAAACAAACCTCCAGTAACAAGGGCCATTTTATCTTCGTCTAAAAGCTCCGAAGGGCCGTTAGTCAAATTTTCCATTTTTTCCCATTTTTCATCCCTAATAAAGACAGCCTACAATTCCCGAAATTAATTTGTTGCTCCAGAGGAACGAAAAAACAAGATAATCGGGAAATTATGACCGAGATAAAAGAACCTCTACCGCTAATTACGCGTTCCCTGAAAAGACCCTTAGAAATTTCGGGAACTTTACGCTAAAATGTCGTTTAAACGCGGTTTGTTTTAGCATATTAATTAAGGGACGAATTTCAATTTAAATTTACATAGAGAAAACCTTTCTATATTTAGAAAAAATATATAAAATGTTAATTAACGAGTCTTTTTGTTTTAGACAGTAATTAACATTTAGGTTTTTAGAGAGTTTAAAAGTTGGTTCGAAAAGCTTTTTATCGGTCAAACAAAGTAGTTAATTATCGAACTTATCTAATTGTTCTGGTGAGGATAAAACGCGCCCAACAATGCGAATTAGCGACTAAGCGGTCGATAGTGCAGAGAGTGCTTTTGTCACGGCTTAAAGGTGAAAGGTTCATATTGGATGGTTTACGGATCATTAACGCGATGTAAATTTTGTACTAATAACAAAATTTGAAAATCGGATTGACTTATACACGAAGTAATTGTCTTCTTCAGTATGAATATGCAGTAGTATTTTAGTAACAAATACATTACACTCAAGTTTCAAAATAGTATTTAACACTCATTGAAGTACTACTCGGACTTTCATCATTTTAATGAAAGACCGTCGAAGACACTCTTAAATTAAACACAACCTAATTAACAAAAGTAAAATGTTAAAACTTGCCTGTCTATCTTATGTTAGGTTTGACTTGAAAATATATGAAAAAATATAAGATTTATATTTATCTATGTATTTATGTGTTATCACGCACGAATGATAACAGAAAAATTTTTCTAAAATCATCATTAATTTTATTTTAAAAAATTACGGTTTGTAGCAAAATTATCAACCCGTTAAGCGGCTCGATGGATTGAAATTACATGTAATCATGACGAATATATACGTCATAGCCGCTTAAGGGGTTAAAATACTTAATTTGAAGACAATAATATACAGGGTGTCCAGTTTTGATTGTCCGATCCTTTACTGGTTTTTCTCTAATTGAATACAAGCAAAAAAGTCTTAATGAATATAGGTCCGAAAGTGGTTTGTTTTCGAGATATTCAAGGTTTTAATTCCACAAATTGCCCTATTATTAACATTATTACATCGTTACATTTAAACTACATTATTAAGTAGTTGCCACAGTTTCCATTAACTTTAGTAGCTGACCAGAATAACCTGATAATGACAGTTTACCGAAAGCCTGGTAACGAATTAATAATTTAATTTAAATGATTCTCATCGATTATGTTAATACCGGGTGTTCATTTAAATTCGTGCTCAAGCATGCCCTGAATGTTTATTAGACAATGATGAAAAATGCGTAGGAAACGAATGCAACAAAGGGGCTAGTAGAGCTTATACGTCACTTGAGCACGAATTTAAATGAACACCTGATAATAGGTAAACTTAGGGAATTGAGCTTCCAATATCTCGAAAACTAATCACTTTTGAATCTATATTCATTAGGACTTTTCTGCTTATTTTTAGCGAAGTACCACAGTAACGGATCGGACAATCAAAATAGGACACCCTGTATTTATTTTTTGAATGATTCACATGTAGTTACCTATTACTGCTTACATTTAATTTAACCTTCTTTTGTGTAAATTAAAATATATTGGCTATACGTCTAAAGTCACCTGTTTTATTATACAGTGTGGAAAAAATGTCTAGAACATCTGAAATATCTTCCTTAAACGATTTCTATCTGGAAAAAACGGTTGATGAAGTTAAAAATTGTTTTTAATTTTATACTAATGCGGCTTATTTACCAACGCACTGCATATTTTAACTTTTTGTCTCATAACCATCCAGGTACAGAAAACTCTTATTTATTAATTTATAAGCACTGGTTAAAATGGATCATAACCACATTTTCTTTAATGTTTTCAATTTGCCGCGATTTCGTATGTCTAATCTTTTTTTGCAGTAGCGTGCTCTTACAGGATCAAAAATCTTTAACGTCAATCTCTATTTGTTATTCGATAATGTCAAAGAGTACATTTTTTTAAGTATCATAGACATTTTTTATGAGGCTGTATTTGAAAAAAATATTTCTTGAATAAGGTTTGCCCTCTTTTGAGTCTGCAAACGCACATCACTGTAAAAAAAAAAGCTTACGCGGAAGATTTAAAATTGTTTTTGAACTTTTTAAGTGTTTTTTTCCAGCATATTTATATACCAAATTGAAATAAAAAATACTTTGGTGGAATTTTTAAGAATTTACCAAGTTGTGGATGGAATTATTCTAAATTCTAGTCATTTTTAGTAGATGTTTAAAAAACTCAATACGTTTTTGATGGAATTGTAAAAAATTTTGGTAACTTTTGGTGAAATTTATGCAAATTTATCAAGTTTTTGGTTTAATTTTTAAGAAGCTAATAGGTTTTTGGTGGATTTATTTTCAATTTTAGTCATTTTTAGTAAATTCTTTAAAAAATCAGTAAGTATTAGATGGAATTGTGAACGATTTTGGTAACTTTGATGAAGTTTTCGCGAAATTAGTAAATTTTTAGTCATTCTCATTATTCATTAGTCTCAATTTTAGTCATTTTTAGTAAATTTAAAAAAAAATGCAGTAAGTTTTCGATGAAATTGTAAAAAATGTTGGTTAGTTTGGTGGAATTTTAAAGAATCTAACAAGTTTTTGGTGAAATTATTCTCAATTTTAGCCATTTTTAGTAAATTCTTAAAAAACTCAAGTTTTCGACGGAATTGTGAAAAACTTTGGTATATTAAGCTTACAATTAGCTTGTTCGAAAATTTTTAATGTGTTCTGTTGTTAGTCTTTAGTTATCATAGTTTAATGATGTTCTTCTTTTTAGAAAAACATGAAAACTGTTTTGATAATAATAAGAGTTAATTAAAATTGTAGAAGAAATGTTCAATAACCTTAAAAATTTTCTGTGAAATAAACTAAAATCATTTAATCTTTTAAACGTTTATTCAATAACAACTGGAAGTTATAATTATTTAAACTTATTCATCCGTTTTACATCTCTCCAATCAAGTTTTAATATCCCAGTCAACCCTTTTACATAATTGATGAATAAATTTCCCTCGAATCTAATTAACCCAATTTTAACATGCATTTCTGCACATTTACTCTCAAACCGAGCTAAATACGTATCGATTTTCCGTATTTAAGGAGACCAAGTACCGAACGCATTCCTTTAAAATTGTAACACTTCGAGGTCTCAATAAAAGGGAAGTAGCCGTCGTTCTAACGTCTTTAAAATTGGGAGCGCCATAAATACGGTTAACGAGTTCACAAGGCACGGTAGGGTTTAATTAAAATTTCAGGCCAGGTGCCTTTAATGAAGTGTTCACCCTCTTAAAGTTCGGCGAAAATTGTATTTCTACAACTTTTTGACGCTTTTAAAGATGGTTAATTCCAGAATTTTTAAAGATTTTTAAGAGAGATGGTTTGAAAATTGAAGTGTATGGTATTAAGATTTATTATTGGGATATATAAAAATTCGGATGTGGTGACGTCGAGCATTTACGCAAGATGTAGACCGATATATGTTTTATTTAATGTTTATGGTGTCGTAAAGTTGAAATATTTAAGCGTATTTCGGTTATAAACGCGCGCTTTTATTGCTTGTGACGATATTTAATAAACAAAAACTTTTATAAAAAATAAAATTAAATTTATCTTAATCTTACTTCTTATTTACTTTGCTAGAAATATTTTTTTACATTAAATTAACTTAATTTAATTTATTATATTACAGGGTGTGGGACAAAACCGTTTAAAGGTGTTAATACCGAGTAATATGGTAGAAACTAAGCCACAAAGTTTTAATGAAAGTATGCCCAGAAATCAACCGTTTATTTTATTGCACATTATTTTATTTAACTGCTAGTTCTTTATTACAGTTTTTTAATAACGCTAAATACCGAAAGCCAACGAATTTAAAGCGAATGAGATGAGAATAAGTTTAAATGAAAATGAGACACGTTTGTACTATCCTCATAAGAAATTCATTGCTCAGACCTTCCCTGACAATCCAGTAGTTCTATCGACATGTAATCAATGACCGCGGATATTTCGTAAACGGTTTATTTTTGGGCATATGTTTATTAAGAGTTGTTTACGTATTTTCGAACGTACAACATGCCCCCAAAATCTTTAAACAAAAGCTTACAACGGGAGATTACAGAGAACTTTTATTAAAATTATGACAATTATAATGACACTTTAGCCGTTAGAAGAATTTAGAAGCAATACATATTTTTTTACTTTTCACAAATAAGTCAAAAAATCTTTACTGGATGCTTTTCATTTTTTTTTTGTTCATGAATTTGTGCTACTTGGCTACAGTTTGTCTTGGAAAAAAACTGAGAAATTTCGAGAATTATAGCTAGGTGTGTCACCGAAGTGGGCCGGTTGAAATACCTTAGAAGAAATTTTATATACAAATTTAGTACATATTAGTCTACATTTTGAAAATACTTTCAGTAATCCATAACTTCAAGCTATACAGGAAGTGGTTAAAAAATTATTATTTTTTAATGCAATATTTGTTTATCGTTAGGTTGCTAATTTAAAGATAATTTTGTTTGAAACATTTTTTTCTATCACTTGTAGTTTCAAAGAAAAAAATATTCTTCCCAACTTTTCCGATTAAGGTAAAGAAATAAGCTATAACGCGTCATCCAAAATAGCTACGCCCATAAATTATTTTTTTTTTTTTTCATGGTTAACTTATTTTCTTTCAAGTAAAGCTATCTTTAAATTAACTAACCGAACGAAAAATAAATATTGACTTAAAAAGTCATTCTTTAACCACTTCCGGTTTAACCGAAAGTTATGGATAACTGAAAATACTTTCATAATATAGTTTACCATGTACTAAATCTGTATATAAAATTTTAAATTCATCGAACTTGTAGTTTCCGAGATATTTCTAGTAGCTAATTTCGGTGAGACAACCTGTATAATATAGCTTTAGATAGATATACAGATAGCGAAATAGATATAGAGACTGAGATAGCAAATTTAATTTAGAAAATATTTTCTTTCTTACAACATTTCAGTTAGGTGGACGGTTAGCCACAAAAAAGATATTTTTTAAGTCCAAAATCATAATTTTTCTGGTCAAGGTGCTATAACCCGAATTGGAGCTGCACCATGAATAGAAAGATGAAAGACTACTCAGCAATGTTACGGAGAGAAGACTTACTGTTTCATCTTTCTCTGCGTGGTGCAGCTCCACTTCGGGTTATAGTACGTGTGGTCTTAAATGGAAGAAGAGATTCTAAGGGCGAATTCGATTGGTAAAACTGGTGCGCACTGGTGTGCACTAGTGCATAATAGCGTGTTCTATTGAACTGTCACTTTTGTGTACTAAGCTAATGTGATGTATGCACTAACATGCATTCAAGGTCAAATTCTGGTGCGCACCAGTGCAACCAATCGAATTCGCCATAAAACTGCAAAAACAGAAGCAATTTCGCTCAAAATTAAATGCGTGTATGCGTGACAATTGATACCAAAGATACATAAAACACTCCTTTAAAATTTCTATTAAAATTTACTTTTTAGGAATTTTACTTAAAATTTACTGGATAGTGATAATACAATATCGTATACTAATAAGTTGATCAGAACAAAATCTCTTTTATATGCTCTAATTAAATTTTAATGTATTCCTACTTGTTCCAATTCCTGGATTTCAATTTTCCAGTCACATTTATGATAAGAAATTTAAGATTTTAAGGTACGTTTTCCTCCAAATTCGCCCGTTGCTGGCGACCGTTACCGTGCACTGCTACCAATTCAATAATACATTTTATATACATTTTAAATTATGTTGTTTTCCTACACGTGACTAAATAACTAGACCAACGACCATTCTATTAGTTATAGTGGCTAATCATATAAGTGCTCTGAGAGCAGATAAGCGTCCAAATTCACTGAGAATTGTCAAAATACTATAATATTATAAAACGTGATAATATCAGTGTCATGATTATTGTTAGTACACATTCTTCTCTTCAACACTGAAGATCTACTGAAAACTAAGAAAATTCCTTCATATTAGTACAAAATATCTGGAGTTATATTACAAATTAATAAGTAGCTTTAAAAAAATGCGAGTGGCAAAAATGCAGAATGTATCAACTATCTCGTTATATATGCAAAATTATATTAATTAACCCTTATAGTGCCGGAAGCCGATATATCGTCCTTTGCTGCACTGGCGAAAATGCCAGGGTCGTTATATCGGCACGCACTTATTGTTAGTATCGTTTTACCATAACTCTACCTCAAAATAAGATATATACTTCTATATCTAGTCTGTCCATTACTCTGCATTGTGAATTGTGTAAATACTGTTTTTTTTGTTTGGTTTTTATGAGCCTTTTTCCAAACCTTAGTAAAATCAGGTAAAATCACTTCGATTTCGCCCGGCACTAAAAGGGTTAACTATGATTGAAACATCTCTCCTTTTCTGTTTGTAAGTAAAGATTGTATTCTTTAGTGACCATCATTTTCTGATAAGAGTAAAAGCAAGTCTTTGTCAGTTTATTTAAAAGATTAAAAGAATTGTAATTTATTAATGTTCATTTTACGAAAGTTTCAATTATGCGGATCTGAATAGTACCGAGTGTTCATAAAAGATTGTAAGATTTTGAATTTGGCGCTCCTGTAATTTAGAAATTTTTGATGCTCAACGTTGTTATGTTGTTTTGATGCTGTGAATTGTCTACATTGTGTCTTATTCATGATTTATTCTTTTCAGTATTAAGGGTATGTATATACATTCCTAATTATTGTAGATCGGATATCAATTGCAATGGTATACAGACTGCACACATTCGAGTTGCGGAGAGGGCAGGTCAATGTGTTGGACAAGGCATCGAATTGCATACAATCTTAATGAGTTAGATAAAGAGGCACATATCAACTCCAATCGGCCAGATAAGTAAACGTAGTATATCTGTCCTGTGTTAACTAACGGAAATCTTATTGTCGTCAGTTTTCCACTTACGTTAAACGTATTGGCAACTCATCGGTGTGCACACGGTATGTAAATAGAGTCAAGTACTTCTCTCTTATGGTTCTTTTGACAACTCTTGATAGCTTTCAATATTTTCTATGACACTCTTATGAGATATCATTAATATTATCGCGTTTATACCAACCTTAAAAATTAAGCTGTATCGCGCCAAACTCAAACGCCTTACAATCATTTATGAACGCTCGGTATTACAGTATTAATCCTAAGAGATTCAATATAAACATGTTTGGCGTGTACGGTAGTTACTGATGACCACAAACTAAACGATTTTTGAGAAAAAATGCAAAGTTTCTAGCGACGGGGTAGCAGCCAACCAGTAGCGGTCGCTAACGCGTCGCCAATTTGTAGGAAAACATACCTTTAAAAAATACTTTCAGTCAAATAAAGCTATTCATAATGATATACACCAGTCGAAAACATCAAGGAAACATTTCTTTATATCTTTATATACAAGCTGTCCCAAAATTATACCGATAAACTGTTAGGATATATTCCTTGGGTTATTATAAGTAGACTGACAAGGAGACCACGAGACCTTTTATTCACCGATTATGATAAGTGGTATGGTGAAGTGGTACCAATCGATAACTACTAATACATAATACAAATCTGTGAAATATTAGGGCGCACTATTAAGCTATTCGAGAGTAAATCGCAATTTCAGGTACTATGTACTATAACCCGAAATAGAGCTGCACCATGAAGAGAAAGATGAAAGAGTACTCGGCAATGTTGCGAAGAGGGGACTTACTTTGTCATCGTTCTCTTCATGGTGCAGCTCCATTTCGCGTTATAGTACCTCTCGATTGGTACCACTTCAATCATAATCGGAAAATGCGAGAGAGTGTGGTCTCCTTGTGAGATTAAACCCTGTTATCCGATCTCCTATGGTTTCAGAGATATTCAGTGTTAAAATCCTTTCAACTCAAGTCAACTTTTCTTAATAACTTTTTTTAATTTTAAGGGGATATGTCTCAAAATTTAACACGAAACCTAAGAGTTAACCTCAATTACATGGTGTCAATTTCAAAATTTTCTTAACCTCATAACATGCTTTTGTGTGGGTGAGGATTTGTAAAATAAACCGCATTAGCTTAACTTTTTGAAAGATTGACAAAAAGCATGCTATGGGGGTAATAAAAATTTGAAATTATTATCATGTAATTGAAGTTAAATCTTAGGATTCGTGAGAAATTTTGAGGCGTATCTTTTCAAAATTACTAAGGTTGTTAAGAAAAATTGAGATAAGTAAGAAGGATTTTAACGTCGCATATCTTTGAAACTATAAGAAATCGGATAACAGGTGTTAATCTCAATGTACTTAACATGATTCAAGGAATATAACCTAACAGTATGTCGGTATAATTTTGGGACACCTATATAACTTTTATTGTGGTAATAGTATATATGGACTATTTGAATTTGTAATATTAAATAAATATGAAAAATCTAGTGTCAAAACAAACTCCATTTATAAGGAAACTACATTTTCCTTACTTCTTATTGAATAAATGGAGATTATTGTATAGAAACCAGATTATAACATACAGTATAGATTACTATTTTGAAAGCAGACCCCTCATATGTTTAATAAATGATTTCAAGAATAATGGGATTACTAATTGTGAAATAACTAATAATCTAAAACATTGTAGATACAATATAATGAATATACATTTTCTGTACTATACACATTTAGGAATTGTACATCATGTCTAAATACCATCGACTGAATTTAGAGGTTTCTCTTTAATTTTTTGAGCAATGTAGTAATTACTTATCAAAGTTCCTAAATAATCTCATTGTCATTAACAAAACTCATTAACAGTTTGCACGTTTAAAATTAGTAAACGTTTAGATTAGAGTGACGAAAGCTTGTTACATAAAGTTGGAAAGGTACTCAGTACGTCAGTTAGAGATAACTTTATCAAAACAGGCGGGCAAATAGAGCGAACTGAACAGAGACAAAGGGTTCTGTTCTCGTAATACGAACGGGCACGTAAAACGAGATAAATACTGCAAAGGACATCAACCGCGCCATCGCTTGCAACACACCGACCGCTTACGGCGATTTTAGAAGCTTTGACATAAATTATTCACAGGCGCTGTAGAGGAACTACCCGTGGTTAAGTGCATCGTCGTCGTGTTAAATTCTTTTTTAATGGTTTTACGCGAGACTTTGAATCGGTAATTTTGTGCGAAATTTTTAAAAAGTTTTCGAACGATGACAACAAGAAGGAGACGAATTATGACTTTCTGGCAGCGTTCCAAATGCGATAAAGATCCGCGAGGATCAAACGACGCGAAAGGCGCGAGAACTCTCCGAAAATCCCTTACCGGCGACATAAACTAATAAAAGAGCCGTTTATTCGGCAAACACACTTTATACAACACCCGGTAAAACAACAAACTTTATTTCGACCTCTCTTGGTTCGTATAGAAAGAACTTTCTGTGCGTTTGCTGAGCAAGTTTCTAAATTTTTTATCTAATTTGTAGCAGCACCGTTTAATTTAAACGTCTGTCCATCGGTTTTCGTTCATCCAATGGTACGAACTTCGAGCTTTAACGACGTTTTTCAGTATTTGTTTTATCGGCTATAAAGTTCAACGTTTCGCTCGTCCTTCCAACGATCGAAACACAGTCTTTATGTATTTCAGATCGTTTGGAATAAATGCATCTTTAATTTAACGAGCTCTTCATAAATTTAACATTAAACTGTTTTTGTATATACTGATCTTGTTGGATTCAAACAACAAATTAATAATGCTTGTTTCTTTTTTCCTGTTGATGTAGGATTATAAGTGAAGATCTCTATAAACCTTTTTTTCGGTTTTAAATTTAACATTAAACTGTTTGTGTATATCAAATATGTGTACAGATCTTGGTGCATTCAAACAACAAATTAATAAAGCTTGTTTCCTTTTTCCTATTAGCTTTGATGTAGGATTATAGGTGAAGATAAATCTCTATAAAACTTTTTTTTGTATATAGGTATGTTATTTTATTTAATGCGTTTATATGGATCACAACGTAGTTTATAATTTTAGTTAGAGGAATTTTGGAAAAAAATAATCTAGTTAATATAACTGACGTTTATTCAGTTGATGTATATACGTGCAAATATTGACTGATACGGTTTCCCAATTTGTGAGATAAAATATCATAAATATTAATTTAATTGAATTCAAATAAAATGTACATTATCGGATAAATTTGGCTTCCAGTTAGATACGATTTTCATATCAAAGTCTTTTACCAGTTTTTTTTAACTCTTAGCATATCTAACATATCTAATGAATTACCAATGAACTTAATTAGCAAAACACTCTATAAAAATTTTGTCGTGTTTAAATATTTGGATTCTTTCTCGTAGAATAGGTCAAATATAGATCGGCCGAGTCCATTGTGGGAGCTATCTCAAAGCCCCCCCCAACGAAAAAAATCGGCTCTTCCCCAAATAGAACTTCCGACGAGGCGTTTATTTATATTTTCGCGCCATAAATACCCCGTGAGATCTATTGTAAACTTTCGCGGCCGTTTTGTTAAAAGGGGGCCGTTAAAACCTCAACACCCACTTCGAATAACAAGCACTTTAGAAATTTAGGAACCACCTGTAAGCTTAAAATTTATGATTAACTTCTTCTATGCAAATCAAAGTCAATCGACTTTTAAATTGGTTGCTTTTGAAATTTTTGTTAACTAAAACGAATATTATTATTTACAGGTGACTTAAGAGGAAGAAACAAACTTCAGTAATGTATACAGTTACACAAGCAGCTAACTTGAAAAATTCGAATACGATTATTTGTTTTTCATGTTATTACAAGTTATAACGATATTAAAAGATTTTAATTGAGTTAAAAGGGCGCAATAACGAGTCAAATCAATTACTTGTTCGACAATTCGTTAATATCAAGAATTAGAAAAGGTGTTTAGAATCAATAATACGTGTAACTGACACAGGTACATGTTTTATTGGGAAAAAATTCTATACCTGACACACAAAGGAACATACCGAACAATTTCAACAAACTTGAACTCAAATTTGCCTTCGATTGTATTCTAATATAAGTATCTCTCAATCAGTGCTGTCAGGTCTACCGTTTTGGCGGTAGATCTACCGTTTTTTGTCTTAAGCTACTGTGCTACCGTTGTACGATTGCAATCTACCGTTTTTTTAAGACCGTTTTTGTTTCTTTATAACAATATAATAACAAAATATAACAAAGAATGCTGTATTTTGTCAAACTTATCACCTATCTATTTTTCAATAAACTTTTATTCAAATACTGCCTTTAGCGACATCTATGCGGCGTACAAATTTTTGTTTTTCTGCGTTTAATATTGACACAAAGCGATCGAAACTATGTTGGCAGCCTGCCTTAAATTTAGGGGATTTCCTAAATTTTGTTATATTTCAACTATAGCCAACCGGGGATGTCTTCTTAATCATTATTTCGTGTTTAAGTAGTGGTGTTGCTCGTACGTTTATGCTTTAGTGTTTTTATTGGTGTTAGTTAGAACTTATTTTAATAACTAAAAAGTTTCCGATTGATGTGGCAATAAAAACTATGGACCCCAAAAGTCAAGGAGTACAAGTGACACATTTGGAAACATGGAAATTAAATGGTGTAGTTTTTGGCAATTTTAAACTCTATTTAGCACCATGTTATTTTTTACCACTTCTATCCCTTGGTTTCTAAAGTCCTCGTACTATAGTTAGGTGAATAGTAGTATTAGATAATAAAATAAGTGTAGAATAATAAATATTGATAAATATTATTGTATCTACCGTTTTTCTGTTCAAATCTACCGCATTTTCCGAACTAAATCTACCGCGCAACCAGCATTCCACCTGACAGCACTGCTCTCAATTAATTTGCTAACCAACCAAAGGTGTTGTGTAAACCCGAATTTAAATCGATCCAATTTAAACGACTTTAACAACCTAAGAACACATATCAGGATATAGGTAATGTTCATAACTATGGATTCGATTTTCAATACAAAAAGTTGTTAATTCTACTTTTACATAATGAACTAGCGTAGACTATCATTTGAGTGTAAGGATACTCTGAATAGGTAAAAATTACTACCATGTACAGTATCATCTTGTAAATGGCTCATACGCAGTTAATTTAAATCAGCCAATGACGTGCAAGCTTTTCCTAAACCCTTAGCACGATTCGTTGAATTAAATTCCGATTATCCATGTTTCTAACTTTTGTGGTAGACCTATTCATTCCTTAACTTTAGTACTAATACAAAATATGTTCGGATTCATAAAAGGACTAAGTAAGTATCTTATCAGTTTCTTTTCAGTGTTTCTGAGAATTTATAGGTGAAAAATCTTTAACTCTTAAGTACGTTCGATATATTTTGGAGCCATTAAGATGGTTGTGATTTCAGGTAGAAATTTGCCTCAAACACTTAGCCTTATATTATTTTATGAGAAATCATCTGCTAAGTACTAATTACTGTAATATATGAAAGATATAAGCAATCAACTCTGCCGTTTTTTTTTTGATACGGTTTAAACATCTACACGTTATTTTTTCCTGAATATCATTTTTAATCATTCCCTGCCCTGGTTTAGTAGTTTTCTATTTTGCATTAATTTTTATTACATCTTGGGGTTTATCATAGTGTTGCCACTTTTACATCCAATGGAAGCTTGAATGCCTTAAAAGGCATTTTTATTGGGTTGTTCTTTTTTTCAATACAAAAAGTTATTAATTCTACTTTTATATAATGAATTAAACCCAACAAACTGCTTACCGCACAATCCCTTTGACATAAACCGATAAATATCCATAAATAATCCATAAATATTAAATTAACTTTTATGGCCGGGGTTGGAAAGATAACGTATTTAAAAGCAATTAATATCTTAAACATTTCTGAATGTTATTTATACTTTTGGAAATATGATTTTTTATATGCGATTTTTTTATAACAAAGGGGTTGAACTCATCATACTACGATATTTGAAAGAAAATGAAAGAAGACATGTTGTAGATGTTGTAAATATCTAGTAGTGGCCAAAAACTGGGATAGATAGGTATCTTCCATACGTAAATAATCGAATTTGTTTATAACAATTGTTTATAATAATTTTTAATTGGAAATGTTTAACAGGGGCTAGAAAGGGAAGCTAAACGGAGACATCTTTTATCTGAAACTTTTTTTTTGATATCATAGATCGTTTAGTAGAAAAAAATTATTTTCCAAAAACTGCTCAATTTTCAAGGGTCGTTTTCATCCCTTGAAATCGTTTTTGGACAGAAACGGAAAGTAGGGTTTTACTTAGGTTGGGACCCTCTATAAATATTTCGATTTTGAAAAAAAATCGGTCTGTTCGGGTTCAGTATATTCCCTTGTTAGATTTCGAAGTATGTGAAGCTAAAGTTGAACTTTGATAGAGTATAGAATCAAATCAATTAACATGTTATAACTAAAAATCAATATTCGGATAATAAAATATTTTCTTTTGACTTGAGTGTTTGACTGAATAAGTTACATTCCTGGTATTCGGACCATTCTTTCCGACACATCCTGTATATGAAATAAATCGACATGTTAAAGAGTGACTGGTTTGTAACTTTGTAAGTTAATTAAATTTCATTTAAAACATGAAAAGGTGGGAAAAATTGAGAAATCATTTACTTCAGAGAGACTTCAGAGGACGTTTATGTTAAAGAAACCGTGTCTGTTTATTTAAATTGAGAAACCGAAAAGTGCCGCTTTACTTTTGGAACGGTTGTTAGTATCGTAAACGAGGTGGTTATCTCGTATATTGCCATCAATAAAACTAATGGTGTTTACACCGGCACATGTTGAAATTGTACAAGAGCACTTTTTCGAATTTTCTTAAAAAAATTATCAAAATTAACAATTCGTATGTTGTTAATAACTTTATTAAATTAGCAAACAATTAATTTTCTATTTTCATTGTGGGTTTTAGGAATAAATTCACTTCTAAAACGATTATCTACATCCTTTATAGATCTTACGGTTCATTTTAATTGCTCTAATTTGCATGTGCCGTGTTCAAACGACAAGAACCAAGTTCGTGAGTAATTATACGAGCTTAACTTCACTCAGTCGTAATCAATTTCAGCCGGATACACTCGAAAGCATTACTTTTCTCTCTTCGTCTAAAAAATAAACTCCCAACAAAAAAAAATAATTAAAGGAGAGAGATTTCGGACTGGGATTTAGTCAAAATTGCTTCTCCAATTCTGGCTTAAATGTATTAAACGTTGGGACTTTTCAAAAAGAAACCTTGAAATAAATTCTAAAGCTTTTAAAATTAATCGATAATCATTTACTTTTAGTTAGAATTTAGTATCCAAGTATAAAATTAAACATATGAAAAATCAAAGTAAAAGATTACCTCTTAAAATGAAATTAAAACTAACACAACTTAAGAATTATTTACACTAACCTAAACTTACTGTAAACTTAGCGTCCACATTAATCTAAAATCGTATAAAGCAGTTTGAAACTATCCGTGGTAACTTTAACTTCTAGAAAATCATTTTAAATTATCGAAAGTCATTTAGGGGGCTATAAAGTTAAAACGTTTTCCTATAATTTCCACTAACCTAAATAGAAAACCGTATAAATAAAAAACAGGAACTTGTTGGTGCGTAATTTGTTCGAATAATCGATAAAAACTTTAAACCTTTGGTCGTTCGCTCGCTTTTAGTTTAACGAACATAAAAGGAGTATGTTCGGTCGTATGACCTATAACTCCTATATCTGCAGTGTTATAACCATCTTTTATATCAGGGTGTTAATATTGGAATTTCTTTATAGGATAGTACTAATTTATACGCTATGTGATATAAAACCATGAATATGATATAAATCCATGAAATCCAAATACATTAAAATAAAGATAAAAAATAATAAAAATAAAATAATTAAGGCAGGTATAGATCGTAAGAGACTTTTTCAAGTTTATAAAACTTGTTTACATTATTTAAGTATAGTTAAATTTTATCGACATTATAACGATTAAATTAATAATTGTTATGAATGTTATTAATCGTTTTCCTTTGGTGAGTATGCACTGTACAGCATTTTAATTATTTAAATAAATTCATTTTGAACAAAAGAGTCTTAAAGCAATGTCTTGAAGATGCAAAATATAGAGCAATAAATCTACATAATCAGCCCACAACGAATGAACAAACGTACTTTGCGTGGGATGCAAACATCAAAATACAAAGGATGCAAACAACAAAGTAATATTAACATTTATTCAGTCAATAAACATAACATGCTGTTAATATTAATTTTTATTGTAAATCCAAACTTCCCAAATTCAAAATACAAGAATAACATTAAAAAATAAAGAATGCCCATAAAACACCAGAATGTTTCTTTTTTAGTAAGAACAGTATAATTAGTACAAACACGTTTAAAAAACAAAAGAAAAAACGGATAAAAGAAAAATTAACAACCGTAAAGTAAATAGAGAAAGATAAAAAGAAAAACCAACACGCAACATCGAACTACCTTCGTCATTATTATCTTTTCAGGTACTCAAAAAAAATGGTACTCCATCGCTTTTTGAGTAATTTTGAGGTTATGAGCGTCGCGGGTCGCAGGAGGTCAAGGTTGTACGTTAAAACGGTTAAAAGAGAACAAACACAGTTAAGATACAGCCGGTTCGTTATCGGTCACGTAAATTTTTAATAATCGCACGAAACGGATGACGTTCTGACATGATGATGATGATATTTGCTTTGTGCTTATTTTTTGTTTGGGGGGGTATTATTTTTTGATATCGTTTGAGTTTTTGTTAAAGTGGGGCTACGTGTGTCCGCACTCCGCACCGTCCAGACGTTCAAAAATAACTAACTGTAGTTTTCATTTTGCATCTTCCTGCTGGAGGAGAGCACGCAACTCCTCTCCTGTGATGCATCGAAGCGAACGCCTCCTGCGGACGATAGACGAACCCAAGAGATACCGATCAATTTTAAAACGGAGGGAGTTTTAACTAAAAAATTATAGGGAACTGTAGTAAAATGTATATAGGGATTCCCAAAAGTAAATTCGACATTTGAATTTGTTATTCTTGTTAAAGCAGAATATAACATAAGAACTAATAAGTAGACCACTTATCTATCTGTTCATCTCCACCAACCTATCATTAGCATTAGACGTACCAGGAACAATTTATTCCTACAATAAACTGATGTAAATAATTGTTATAAATATAAATTTTTAATTGTATGTTAACCCTTTTAGTGCCGGGCGAAATAAAGGTGCCTATGCGAGAAAAACCGGCCTAATTTCAAAGTTTTACAAGGGTTCCGGAAAATGCTTGTAAAAACCAAACGAGAAACAATATTTACGTGATTCAAAAAGCTGCGTATTATGGATGAAATACAGAACTAAACAATGACGCTCATTTATAACGCATTACAAATTTATTTTGAGATAGAGTTCTCCCGCAATGCGAGTAGTAAACCGTTACAAGGCGCGAGCCGATATATCGGCTCTGGCACTTTTCGCAAGTGCAACAGGAGCCGATATATCGGCTCCCAACACTAAAAGGGTTAAATCGTACGTAATCTATTAATGGAGTTTTCTGAAACTAATGTTTCTTCTCAAATTAATTAATCCAATTTATTTTTACATGTGTGTTGTTGAGAACGATTATTTGGTCAAATCTCAAAGATAGTGGACTAACAGGATTGCTCAATCTGCGATAATCATCCGCCACCTTTGATGTTATTACCAGGCATAATGTTTTTCAATTCAGCGAATACACATCGTATGGGACTGAGCAATCCTGTTACTCCAGCATCCTTGGTTAAATCAAGATGTCATTTTTCACAAATACAAATTATCCCGATGTAGTCGGGGGTGTACAGCCGGTCCATTTCATCTTGGCCTACCAAGGTCAAGTGCGCAGTGGCAATCGGTGGGTGGTTCTTAGGGAACCATCCATTCCTCTCATTTTTGGTGACCTTCATAGGCCAAGGTGATAAAGTAAACCCCCTCTTCGTAACATTACCGAGTACGCTTTCATCGTTTTCTTCACGGTGCAACTCCATTTCATGTTATAGTACGTACTTTAACTCGAAATGGAGCATCGGTAATGTTACGAAAAGGGGGTTTACTTTATCACCTTTCTCTTCATGGTGCAGCTTAATTTCGGGTTATAGTACCAATAGGGTAAAGAGGCTATAGCCTAAAACGGCATTTTTTAACCCTTTTAGTGCCGGAGGCCGATATATCGGCCTTTACTGCACTGGTGAAAAGTGCCAGCATCAATATATCTGCCCTCATTTTGTAGAGTTTTTCTATGCGCATTGCGAGAATTCTACCTAAAAATAAAATAAATACTCTTACATCTATTTCGTCTGTTACTTTGCTGCTTGAATTGTGTAAATATTGTTTTTTGTTCGGTTTCTATGAGCCTTTCTCTAAACCTTAGTAAAATCGTGACAAATTCGACAGGTTATTTCAGCTAAGACATCTCGATTTCGCCCGGCATTAAAAGGATTAAGGGAAAAATTTAATGGCAAAATTTAAACAACTAAAACTTTTGCTCATGCAGTTGTAAAACACACTGCAATTGTTTTAGTGATATTCACTACCAAAATTTACTTATAATGCAACAATTAAACATTTGTATCAAATTTAAATAAACTATTGTAGGAACATAAAACAAAACAAATGGGACTGAACAAAATATTTAGCTTTTAAGCGGAAACAGTTTAAGTACGTCCCTGGATATAGCAGAATTTTTCTAGTTCGACCGCAACTAATCCGTCAATCCAGTTAATCCGATTTTGTTTGTTCGCTTTATTGCGGACAAGCACTAAAGACAAGATGAATGAGTGTGAACTAACCAGAGTCATTTTGGAATTCACAGATTATCTGTCTTGCATTTGGACCATGTCTTCGGTTCCAAAGGTGACGTATTGAAGGATATTACAAATTTCACTTTATAACTTTAATAAATCCATAATAGTCTTTGCTTGCTATTTTTTATAAAAATTAAATTATCACGAGTACGCTATCTTGCCTCCATTCTAATACACATTTCGACATGTCGTAATGTGGTTTACAAATCGTCGCCTTAGAACCAGACTATTCTATATCCATTTTTTAAATTTTATATAAAACGAGTTTTAACAATAACAGATTACAGAACACGATTCGATAATATAGCGATACGAATACACATAGATTGATTTGGAATAAACATGCAAAAAGAACTTACAGCATCATATAGGTTGGCTTGAAAAACTCAGTTTTAAGAGAAATTCGACATAGAATAGTCTAGTTTTAAGGCGATAAAATATCGACAGATATTCTAACGAATTAATCTCCAGATAAATCTTTGTGTTTATACCAAACGACAAAAACGTATGGTTCCTAGTTATTGTCGTGATTTATTGTACAATTTATTAATTTCTACAGTCCCTTAACAAAGCGATTTATCTGTACAATTTCGAAGATCTAATGATAAATTGATCAGATTGGTTGATAAATAGTTTCGTGTGTACACCCTTTTGATAAAACGTAATAAAGTACATTTACTAGAAAATGAAGGAATCGATTAAAAGTGACATTTCATTTTGGCGAAATGCAGGGAAATGAGTGAACAATCAATCAAAATTTAAATTTGTACACTAAATTCCCTTTATAGAATCATTGATTTTCCTTTACAGTTCCTCTCGTTTTTCAGCTAATTCCTCTTATCTGATGAAATTTCATGCACTCGTAAATTGTCAACTATGATCAATTAATTTGCTCTCACTTTATTTTGTTGAAATAAATTAAATTGTTCTCATTTCATTAGAATATCTTTTCATACACTTTCATCACTAATTTTCCCATTTCCCAACAAAAACATTCTTCCTAATGCAGGTAGCAGATATTTTGATTGGATAATTTTATTAACTAAAAGTAATTCACTGGAGGATGGAGAAAAATTATTGGACTGTGATTGAGAAGTAAGGAAAGACTTATGTTTTCTAAATAGGAAACAGAATTTCTAAATTTTCGACCAGACGAAGATTCGATGTTTTATAATTTGAATAGGTATGCAACCCAACCAACAGCGACGATTAAAACAACAAAAAGTTTATTTTTCACTTTATTAATTCAATTTATCTAAAACTTCTTTAATATTTACCATATTATTCATCGTAAAAACATGAACACATTTTATAGAAACTTCCTCATCTTTCAACAAAGTCCCAATAACATTAAAAGCACTTTCAATTCCATAATTTCTAATAACAGCCTTATTGTCTTTATTATTTTCCAAAAATTCTTTAACGTGCTCAGGCAGAGTTAATTTACAAAGCTTAATCATATGCATCAAAGATTCATGACTATTTATGATAAAAAGACCGGGAATAATCGGTAGATGTATGTCGTTATCTTTACATCTTTTGTAAAAATGTTTTAAAGTGTCCACATCAAATATCGCCTGAGTAATAATAAAGTCAGCTTTCATCGATTTTAATTTTAAATATTCTGTATCTATTTCTAAAGTTGCTACCCTGTGATGTCCCGAGGGATAACCAGTTATACCAACACAAAAATAATCTTGGTAGTGTTCTTTTATAAAGTTAACAACGTCTTTGGCGTAAGGAAAATCATCTTTTGCAACGTCTTTCCAAAGTGTATACTCTATTTAAAATAAAATTAAATTAATTTAGTATTTTATAAAGTAAACAGTATTTTAAAACATGATGGTATTTGTTAAAGATAAACATCGTAAAAGAATTACTTCGTAAGTGACGTTGAGAAGTGTTGGCAAGAACGTGTAATAAATCTTTAGACGTGTGAGATTCAATTTCCAAAAATGTATTATTTCCACTGTAAGAAGGAATTGAAAATAGATATTAAATTTTAGTCCTTTTAATTACTAATCAGTGCTGAAGTACGATGCAAACCGTACAATGATTTTTCAATTCAGTTTAATATACACGCAGCAACAGAAGTCTGCGTGCAAAGAACATAAAATACTTTAACCGAGAAAAGAATAGTCATAATCTAATACGACAAATATGTTAATAATATACAACTCTATTAATAAAGTACAAATCACTAAAACAGACGGATTTGCTAAAAAAAAATAAAACTAAAAATACTTAAAATAATGTCTAACAAAAATCTGCATACGATTCAAAATGATATATATAAACAATGGTTTACAGGAAAGTAAACAACATAATTTATATATTACATGTACTATAACCCGAAATGGAGCTGCACCACGGCGAGAAAGATGGAAAAGTAAGCCCGCTCTACGTAGCATTGCCGAGTGCTCTTTCATCTTTCTCTTCATGGTGCAGCTCCATTACAGGTTATTGTACAGTGAAATCTCCCTTGGGCGGACACCAACGGAACCGACCGAAAGTGCCCGTTCAAAAGGGGTGTCCGCCTAAGAGAAACGCGAAGTAAATATCGTTTTTTCTTAATGAAAACTATAATTTAAAAAAATCGGTTATTATCGATGAATGTTTTTAAAATAAACAAAAAACTAAGATTCATTAAGTAGAATTAAGAGTATTCTTACCCTCTGTATTAAATAATAACAATAATAATAATAACAGGCGTCCAGAAAACGTATTTCTAATTTGGAAAGCAGCTCCAAAGTCACTACATCCCGGTGATTTTCGGCAAAACGTTTAAGCTGATTGGCTAGGGTAATAGCTTCGCCATAACTTTTGATATCCTCCCCTGGAACTGGTACTTCATCGACGTCAGAATCTTCGGACAGTTGTTCAACTTCTAGATTTTCGATTTCATGTCCTGAATCTGGATCTTCAACATACAAATTTTCATCCATTTCCAAAAAATCGTTAAGGTTTTCGTTGTCAGTCAATTTCAACAATTCTTTATTTTTGAGGATATCTGTAAGCTTATTAAGTGGTAAGTCATCTTCTGGATCAGATGTCAAAGCCTCATTTAGCTGGTCTTTACTTTGCATGTTGTCATGCTTAAATCCTGCCTTAGGGAGGAATTTTTAACTATTTCTTTTGTTACTAAGGCCTAGGCGGTTTTTGAAAAGTACAATACATCCGCATATCTTTTACTGCATAGACGTCAAATTATTATTGAACCCTGTATTTACCGAAAAAATGAGAACGTTTAAATTTCGGTGTACTCGGGGAAGTCCCTCATTCAAGCTAAGCAGAAAGGCACGACATAGACTGCGCTTGTACCTTGCAAATGTTGAAATCGATAAAACACCGATTAAAGGGAAAATCTTTTAGTAAACGGAAGTAGATTGTCCGTTTAAGAGAACATCTGTTAGTGACCGCGTCCGTTCAAGAGAATGTCCGTTCAAGAGAGAATTAACGCAATGCAAATTATATGAGAGTCGGTTCGTCCCATGAGAAACTGCCCGTCCGAGGTGGGTGAATTTCACTGTAGTTGATTGCATTAGTAGAGAATTGGAATCTAAAAGTTAGAATGGAGACAAAGGGAAAGGAAATTGAAGCAGAAGAAAGAAAAAATATTGTAAAACCATGGAAAGAGGGAAAAACTATTTGACAGATAAGAACAACTGTAAGCAGATTACATTCCTCCATTTAGAGAGTCATCAACAACTACAAAGACACTGGATCTTACATCTCACGTCCACGATCTGATGGACCATCTCTTCTAACATACTAAGTGGTACGAAGCATTGTACAGCAGGTACCAAAAGAACCTAGATTAACACCAACAAAAATAGCACATAATGTGCAAACAGCAGATTCATAAAACTGTTAGCAAAGATACGGTGAGAAGAACATTATCAAAGGCCCACTACCACACTCACGTTGCACGAAAAAATCTATTCGTATTAGACGTCAATCGACAGAAGCGGATTGCCTTTGCTAAATAACACCTACACAAATTCACAGAATTCTGGGATAAGGTTCTTTTACAGATGAGAGCATATTTTGCATCTCCGGTTTTAAAGGTAAACAATTTGTATGGAAAAACCCCAGTACTGACGTCGATCCAAAAAACTTAAAGCTACCGTAAAAAATGGAGGTGGTGTAGTGATGGTTTGGGGGTGTATGTGCGCTAAGGGGTAGAGAAATTGGCTTTTATAACATTCACAATGGACCATAAAATGTACACAGACATTTTAAAGGAAAATTTGAAGCCAAGCATCGACAACTTGGGTTTAGGATCCAAATACATTTTTCATCAAGACAACGACCCGAAACCTTCTGCTCACAATACTAAACTTTGACTGCTATATAACATTCCAACACAATGAAAACTCACCGACAACCACTTAGCTTAAATCTCATTGGGCACTTATGGGATTTATTGGAACGAAGAATTCGTCAATATAACATAACATTGAAGGAAGTGAAAAACAATCACATTTAACTAAGAAATGGACCAAAATCAATTCGGACGACACAAAGATATTAGCACAATTCATGCCGAAACGTTTAAGAGAGGTCATTAAGCGTAAGAGTTGTCCGACTTCTTACTAATATATTTTTTATAGAGGCTACTTTGCTCTGTACGCAGATTTTTGCATAGACATTATTTGAAATGTTTTTAGTTTTGATTTTATTTTTTTAATTACATTTGTGTTCTATTGATTTATATTTTATTAATAGATTTGTATATTATTAACATACACAATAAATACGATTTGAAGTTTATGGTATTAGATTATAACTATTTTTTTCTCGGTTTAAGTATTCCAAATTCTTTGTATGCAGACTTCTGCTGCTGAGTGTATATTTCTGATGACTATTTAGTTAGTGGGAGATAAGAGATCAGTTGCCATTCAAAACGCACGATATGTTTTCAAAGTATAAAACGTTTGTGTGTTTAAGAGATTAGTAATTTATGTTTTATCTAACAGATGATGTAACTGTATCCTTAGCGTCATCAAAGAAATATAGGGGTGGGAGTAGTTTTTTTTACGTAAGTTTATCTTTAGCAAATTTATTAATTAATAACAGAATTAAAAAAAAAAAAAATACTTACCGCCTTGTAAAGCTAAAATGTTCCTAACTCCGATATTTTGTGCTAAATTTAAAAGTTTAATAATGGTCTTTTGATCAAAAATTTTGCCAGGAAGATGTAAAATAACGTTTATATTCTTATTTAATAATTGTTTGGCTAAAGAAATACTGGGATGGTTTTCTAAATTTGTCAAATTATTATCTAACCATGTGACCGAACAAAAAGTTGGTGATAATTTTGTAACTTCGTCCAGATTTAATTTTTTGTTATTAATTAACTCAAAAGACACATTTTTTAGGTTAGGTTTAAGCTGTTTTAAGACGGTTGTTATCTTTGTTGAACACATTTTTTTAGAATTTACTAAGAAATTCAAGTTTTGATAGATAAGAAAACAGAACTTAAACACTTCACTCTAACGAACTCGTATACTAATTGTAAGATCAATTCAAAGACTTTTTCGGTTTTGTTTTTAATTTTTGCCAAGGTGGTTGTATATCTTGGCCGATAAAATTATCGTTTGACGTCAAAAATATTTTTTTTACTCATTAGGTATATCCTGTTATTGGGCACTTATTACAAAAACATAAATAAACTATTTTTACGTTCCAAACCAATAGATGTTAGATATCATTAAAAAAATAGGAATTTATCTATTATGGTTAATAAATAATTTATTTATTTAAATTTTAAATTAAATTAGAAGGTTTATTAATAAAAAATCTTATATTAGATGAACAAGTTAAAAATTTATTATAAAATAAAATAGAAATATTATTTGTGAACAATAATGTATAAAAAATAAACTGTTAATAAAGCGAACAAAATTGTGCATTAATTTTTTTAATAAACATCTTAAGATTTACTTTTAAAACATTTTTTAATACCATTACATTTGATTCTTTCTTTGTGGTCTTAATATATTCAATTCCTCGTAATCCAAACTATCATAAATTTTTTGTACCAAAGAAAAGTTATTAAAACAAAACACATGAACTCCAGGAATATTAATATCTTTATCCTTTAATAAGGCCTTGATGAGATTAGATATATATTTAGCTGAGAAATTCCTCAGCGCTTCTTTATCGTCCTTATTGTCCTCAAAGAACTTTGTGTATTCCTCGGGAATGATCTTGCAAAAAGCTTTAACTCCTCCAGTTAAAACCTTATTGTCATCCAAAGCGTAAACGCCTGGAATTATCGGGACATCGATTCCAATATCTCTACACCTTTTGTAGAAAATTTTAAAAGTTTCCAAGTCGAATACAGCTTGACAAAAAACAAAGTCCGCACCTGCATCTACCTATAAAAAGAAATATGAACTTTGAGCATCACCAATAAAAAACAACTAAATACAGGAATAATGATTAAGCAAAGTGAGTAGTATCTAAAAATATATAAAAAAACTAAAACGTGACAAAAACCTTTTCTTTGAGATAAGGAATGTCTTTGACGGGGTCTGGACTTAATGGATGTCCAATTGGATAACCACTGACTCCTATGTTGAAATAATCGCCGTATTCGCTTCTTAAGAACTTCACGAAGCTCAAAGCGTAAGGAAAATCTCTTGTTGAGTCGTCTGGATATAAAGTAGACCCTAAAAATAAATAAAAGTATAGAAAGAAACATTTTTCATTCTGATTGTTCGATCCTTTACTAACGCATTCTTTGATTAAAAATTAATAAAAAAGTTCTAATGTATATGGGCCAGATGATTCGTTTACGAGATATTGAAAGTTTAGTTCCATAAGTTGGCTTATTATTAACATAATCGAAGTGAATCATTTAAATTGAGTTATTAACTTGTTTAGATGGTTTTGATAAATTGTCATAATTAAGTTACGCTAATTATTTACGAAAGTTTGTCGAAACTATCGCAACTAATTAACAATTTAATTTCAATAATTCACTCTAATGATGTTAATAATAGGTCAACTTATGGAATTAAAACCTTGAATATTTCTAAAAGGAACCACTTTTGGACCTATGTTCACTAGGACTCTTTTACTTGGTTTCAATCAGATAATACACTAATTGTAAGTAGTAAAGGATCGGAGAATCACAACGGGACAGCTGTATAACAATAAAAAATAAGGTATAGTAGTGTTTTCTAAAAACAAATACGTTTTTAGGTCAAGACTTCAAGAATGCGATAATTGTATAGAATTTAATTCTTCGAGGTCTGACGTGACTTTGAAGTGCCATAACATTTTATTGAAATGAGTAGAACTATTTAAATGTTTCAAGTGGATCAAAACAATTCTAAGAATTTCTCGTAGGACTATAATTTTATTTCTTTTTGTTTTTTACGTAGGCAGTAAATTTTTTTTCTGTTTTAATGTTAATACTTTTTTTAATTATCATAAAGGTTATAACTTCTGCTTATTAATATTCTTATTTTACAGGTTCAAGGAGTAAAATTTCGTTAGAAATGATCAAACATTAAATCTAAATTTATAATTTAAATTTATTTCATTTTACAAGATATTCTAAAACTTTATTAATTTTAATTTAGAAATATTTTTTCCTTGATTTACATTAAGTCAAGGTTAATGTGTAAATTCCTCAAATTTTTAGTAGATTATTACAAATTATTTAAATTTAGTATTATACCTCATCTTGAATGACTTAGCAAAAATTTTTCAGAGCCATATTTAAAAGTTAAATTTGCCACATTTGAAATTGTCATTTCTAATTGTAAGAGGTTTTAGCAGAAAAGCCCAACTTGTTTTTGAAATCTTTTTATTCTAGCGTTGTATAATGACGTCACTGACAAAAACGATTTAACTATTTCAAAATATTTGAAATTCTCATTTTTAAGAGGTTTTAGCAGCAAAGCTCAATTTGTTTTTACGCACAAATTCGTGCGTAATTTTGGCATCTTTTTATTTAAGGTCTTAAGTAAACATTTTGCAAGTTGTGAGGCGTTTTTTGGCGATGCAGTGGTTTCAAGGTTTTTAAAATCTTTTTATTCTCGCGTTGTACCGTGCGTTCAGAAATGATTGTATATCGTTTGAATTTGGCGCGCTATAGATTATTTTTTAAGGTTGGTATAAATACAATAATGTTAATCATATCTCATAGGCGTGTCATGGAAAATATTGAAAGCTGTCATAAGTTGTCAAAAATCCGTAAGACAAAGGTATTTTATTGAATTTATTGACCAATGCCATTGCAATTGATATCCGATCTCCAATAATTATGAGTATATGTACATATACACTTAATACTGAAAAGGATACATCATGAATAAATCCGGCTACGCCACTGATATGCAAGATACGACGTAGGTAATTCACAGGTAACAATATTGACCATCGAAAATTACTAAATTACGAGCGCGCCAAATTCAAACGATCTACAATCGTTTCTGAACGCACGGTATAATGACGTCACTGATGAAAACGATTTAACCTTTTCAAAATGCGCGACGATTTCGGTTTAAAACTAAACATCTGCGCATATTGAAAAGTGAACCTAACTTCCAATAACTTCTGTAGTAACCGTTCCGCTAACTGCTGGAAATGTATTTTCATTTCCAAATTTGCGTTATTGTCATAGTTAATTAAACATAATATTGAAGTTTCGTGATCCATTTTTGAAAACAATATCAACATAAAGAAAATTTGTGGGTTATTTAACAACTGTTCTGAACGATTCGAAAGCGGTTTAAAAACCAACATTCGCAGGAGTTCTCAAACTATGACGTAACATTTTAAACTGATTCGAATGCAGATATGAAAGTGCTGTACGCCAGAAAACACCTGTGGTCTTAACTATAATTCAAGTTTTTTTAATAATTACTTTTAACCGGTGATTTTTATCAACATTAATCATTATTGCATTAGCTTCTGATGTGAGGTTTTTGTAATGTTTGATTACTTAAAATAGATTATTAAAGGATGGTAAATTTTAAGTAACACTTAAAACTGATTATTTTGTAATTGTTGTTACTTAATGACATCGTTTAGTCAACGACTCCAATCCCCAACGACTTTTTGTAAAAACAGTATTTTGTAAATGAGTCGTTTGGAATTTTAGCTGTAAAGACAAAAGTTAATGTTTTTATATAGGATACTAACATAAAACGTCACTTTTGATCGACCTTTTGAACTAAAAACCTAATCTCCAAAGGGAACTTATGTCTGCATTTTAGAGCTACCTTTAGAGGAATCCATTATTTGACATTATTTTCCGAAAAAAAGCTCTAATTATTGATATTTTTCATGAATTTGCTTTAGAAATAGCTTCTCCAAGCATAAAAGTAGAAATTGAAAGAAAAGAAGAAATTGTAGGTAGTAATATTTTTGTACCGTCTTGAGGAAAATGGCATAATTTAAAAGAATAATCATTTCTGGAAAATTTACTAGAAATCTGTATAGTTTTAAAAAAATGTTATTCGGCGTTTCAAATTGATTCAGTGAGTTTCTGGCATTCTTCCATGTTAACGTATCAAAGGCTGAACTTGTAAAAATAGAATTTTACAAGAGATAATGTCAAACGATGATCGTACATATTTTGATCTTACAATTAAATATATACAGGTTGTCCGGAAATGTCGTGTACAACAGAATACCACAGATACCTTGGTCAAAAGTATAATGATTTAACCCAACTTATTTATATACAAAGTTGCTTAGTTTAGCAGCCAGAAGACTTTAAAATTGCTACTTTGAACATAGTTAATGGTACCTTAGTTTATCAATTTGGGCTTGTAGGGATTTAGAAAATATCTTTTGTGGCTAAACCGTTTGTCCAACTGAAATTTTGTAAGAGAGAGAATAGTTTTAAACATCCTGTATCTTTAGAAATTCGAATTTGTTACACAGAAAGCTGTAGCCTGCTGATATAAAGACACGATCAAAAATGAATAAAATCTAACGTATATTTTTTGAATAATTTAAGAAAAACTCACGAAAAATATGATTTTTAAAGTCCCCTCGCGGCTAAACTAAGCAACTTTGTATACACTTTTCGCGGAAAGATGTCTCATGCGTCATTACTTGTCACCGTTTTCTCGACATATGTCAAATATTTTTTTCTTTATTTAATCATATATGTCAGATAGAGACGAAAACCGAAAATAGTAGTCTAGGATAATATAATTAATTAATGACGTATGAGACATCTTTCCGCGAAAAGAGTATATATAGATAAGTTAGGTTAAATCATCATATTTTTGACCAAGGTTTGAATACCTATGGTATTCTGTTTTACACGAAATTTCAAACTTGTTAATTTATTTTTGGATTTAAAACTTATTTTGAAACCTACAAATCAAAATTTTAAATAACTTACCTCCCCTTAACGCCAAAATATTCTTCATGCCAATTTCCTTAATTCTGTTAACAACGATTTTAGCATCTTCTCTCGACATATTTCTGCCTCCTAAATGCATAACACCCGGTAAGCCGGATGCTACCAATTTTCGAGCTAATTTCATCGAATCCAAGGTATCGATGTTAGAAAAATCACCTCGATCGCCCCATGTAAAGTTGCAAAAACTTGGATTTAACCTTGCGACCTCATCTAAATCGATTTGAGTATCGACGCCGCTGGAATAAAGCTCCACTGAAAGAAGCTTCTTTCCATTGCAATTCGCCTTCGTTAGAATATACTTTAAGTGACTTTGTCCGTTCATGTCTGAAGAAATACTGGAACGTAAACTGTGTTGAACTGCCGGTTTTAACCGAGAATTTTGAGTCTCATGTGCGTGACGTTATCGGTAGATAGCGCGAACAGAAACGGATTATATTATTTTATAAGGTTTTAGGAATGTTAGGAAAGTAATAAAGAAATAATCTAATAAAATGATATGGTTATTATTTGGGGTTAATTTATAAATATAATGGTGATGTTAATTAGACTGTTATAAAAGAAAAAAGTAATAATTTTATTGAGAGATTTTTTTTAAAGCCAACTCTGTAGACTTTTAAAGCCGGCATTACATATTACGGTTGCATCATTGCAGACAGGTTGGCTTTTTCAAGGACACCAATTAAGGAACTAAAAAGGAAAAAGTGTATAAAACTGGATTTTTTTAATGAAATACCAACGAAAAGAATTGGCCCCTAAATCAAGCACAACCTAAGGAATTAATTTAAAAAAGTATTTTTACCTTTTAACACTTCCCTTAAAAAATCCCAAAGACTTTTTACAACCGTGAAATATAAAACACTTTAAGGATTGCATCCTTTGTTAAATTAATTTAAAACTAGAATGCTCACTAATAATAAATTTATAGCTATCGATTTCTTAATCAATAATTTATACGTAACACAGTTTGTATGTAGTGCACTTACTCCATTTTAAGGCCGGTATTAAGGTTAAATGTGGAATACTGAAAGAAAACATGCAGGGAACTGTGTTCAGGTCAATATTGGCTTAATTTGTCTTGTTACGTAATAAAATTGATCGTTTTAAAAAATTTCAAAATTAGTAATTTATGATTAAAAAAATCATGTAAAATTTTAAAGTGATTGTTTAAACAATGTTTCCCTAAAATAAGGCATTCATAAAAATTGATATAACGTATTATAATATCAACGCAAATATCTACAGCTCCTCTACCAAGGTATAGTTTTGGTTGCCTACTTATACTACCTACTAATACTGTTTCAAATTCAAATGACTTTTTTTAAAGAAATAATCTTTATTGGACTATCGACCTAACAGGTTTTTCCGCCACATTTTTAAAAAAAATTTTGGGATAAATACGAATATAGTAAATTTAAACTTCATTTATAAATACAAAAATTGCTGATTGTCATTTTGTGTAAAACACCTTTCACGCACAACTTGAAATTGCTATTTTAATTAATTTTTGTTTTACAAAAAAAATAGTAATAGGAATGCTTATACTTAAGAAGGAAAATTTTTCATTTTATAATAAAAATCACTTGGAAAATAGAAATTAACAAGGGGCTATACATTAACTATAAGTAAGGAAAAAGATCTAAAGAGATTGGCCAGTTATTTAATATTATTTAAAAAAGAAGTGCTGCATATATTTCGCTTAATCAATAAGCGTTATCAGGCCCATCTATAATGTTAAAACAAGAAAACTAAAGATTAAAAAGTCTACAAGTTAGGATAATTACTGTCAAAATTAAAGGGCGGAGATAAATAATGGTGAAAGACCAAATCTTTAAGGCATCGAAAGTAAAAAACGAAAGCGACATATAAATGACTTGATAAAAATTTATAGGTTTACAATAAAGACTGAAGGTGTATTAAAGTGGCATAATGTTTGAAAACAATAAGTTCAAAACTGCCAAGGGGAAGACATAAAATTTCGTCGTTGGTCAATCTCTTTGATTCTTTTACTTGTATCGGATATTCATTTAAACTCGTGCTCAAACATGCCTTGAATTTTTATTAGACAATGATGAAGAGATATGTAGGAAACGAAAGCGACAAAGATACTAGTAAAGCTCTTAGGTCACTTGAGCAGGAATTTAAATGAACACCTTATATTATTAATTCAACGATGAACTTGAAGTCAACTTTACCGAAACTACACGTTATGGTGGGTTGACACGGTGCGATTGTGCTCGGCCGAGACGATTGACATCATTACTCGCCTGGTACTCGTACGAAATTCGCACTGTATAAACAGACACGTGAGTACACTTGCACGTTGCTAGTTTTCGTACGAATTAATCAGTCGTTTTCCAACTTCCAGCGTCCGAGTTTCATGCTAGTACTCGAGTTTATTTGTATTTTGTCTGTAAATATGGCGCACAAAAGATGAACAGAAGCGCAAACTTTAAAATTTGTGGAATTATATGAAGAAGCAGAGTGTCTGTGGAATTTTCGACATGCTCTCTGTAAAAATAAAGACGCAAGGGACACTGGGCTCTAAAGCAGCTAACTTGGCTCTAAGGGATTCTGGGGTTTAAAGCGCTCTCATTCATGTATCTTGCTTTTTAATAGTGTTTTACCAGTGACAATAGTTCATCAAACTGATTTGTTGTTAATCTTAGGTGGATTCTGAATGTCTCTGGGTCCTCCAATGCTACTTCTTTTAGAAACGTTGCAGAAACACCAAATTTGTTAGTCGCTTTATCCATTTCCGAATCCACATTCCTCTGGGACGTCGCTTTTTTACAGCATGTAATTGGTTTAATTCGTGGATTAGTAGCTGTGTAACAATAGCTACACCAGCACGCACAAATTCTTCCACTTTGCATTATGCTAAAAGCAAGCTAGTAAAATTGTGGGTGTCAACAGTACTCGTACGAGAGTTCGGTCACACCGAGTAGACTCGGCCGAGCACAATCGCACCGTGTCAACCCACCATTAACACTAGAACTACCAAGACCGTTATTTTGATGGTTTTCAAATTGCATGCTTATAAATTTGATATAATTTATATAATTGTTCTAGAGTTTTTTTACGACTTTTAATAAAATATAAGAACAGTTAATTATCACTATTCAATTTCCCCTCACCGACTTTAATTTCCATAATCAGTATGACCTATACCTATTTATACCAGCACCCGTCAAAATGACGTTTATAATAATTTATATGCATATCATCTACACAATGATGGAGATATACACAATGATGGACATATACATATTTACATTCATTACGTCGCTTCCAGACATTTGTATTGAATGATCCAAAGTGTGAGAAAGCCGTTATAACGCGGTTAGTTTAGAACTAATAGCTCTAACTGGTAAATGTATTCAGGACACAATCATTATCAGTTTTACTTCTAATGTGATAAAGTTCTTGGTGAAAAGTGCAATCTGTGATAACCTGTGCAAAGTCCATTCTCGGAAAAATTGAAATTTAGTTTTTGTAAACCCTATGCAACAATGAAACGAGTTCCAGGAAGCAGAAATGTTTTTGAAGAATTCAAAAAACTCACTAATATAAATGAAGACTGTTCGGATACTAATTCAGGTAATAATAATTTGGACATATCTTGCGTAGAAAATAAAACTGAATTTTTAGATTCTGAAGAATCTTCAGATGAAATTGAAGTGCAAGAAATTGAACAAAGTGAAGAAGATGAATATCAAAGTGAAGATTCAGTAAGCGAAGTAGAAATTCTTCAAAAGAGCCAGAAACGCAGAAAGCGGTTGAGAATTTTTTCAGATACTGAATCGGATAGCGAAGCAGAAACCGAAGAAAAACCGCAAAAAAGCATTGCTGTCGACGGTACTGAATGGGAAGAATTAGGGAATAGTTGTGTTGGTAGACTGCCATCACATACTATATTCAAGGATACTTCGGGCCCAACTGGTTATGCGAAGAGAAAAATTATGCTTGGTAATGTCAGTAGTGCATTTCGACTTATAATTGATAATCGAATGATGAATCACATAAAAGCTTGCACTGAGCTACAAGCCAAAACCATTTTACAGAAGGACTGGGAAATTACTATAGACGAATTAAATGCTTTTATAGCCATTTTATATGCTCGAGCCTTGTTGGAACTATGCGAGCAAATAAAAGAGAATTACCGAAAATAGCTAAAGTTAGAAAAGATAACATGCCTCTTTTCTCCACAAAGCTCTATAAATCAAATGATATTGTTCTAACAATTTACAAAAGTAAGTCTCGCAAAAAAGTACTACTTCTTAGTACTAAACATAAATCGGTAAAAATTGCTTCTAATCGAAAACAAATTCCTGAAACTGTATCTTTTTACAATAAAACAAAGTTTGGAGTAGATGTAGTTGACCAAATGGCCCGCAAATATAGCGTAAAAGCAGGCTCACGTAGATGGCCTCTGCATGTATTTTATAATATTTTGGAGTTGGCAGCAATCAATGCGTGGATTTTATATAAAGAGACTTGTGATGAAAAAATAACTAGAAAACAATTTTTACTTCAATTATCCGAAGAACTCTCCAGTGAATATAGTCGTTGCAGAAAAGAAGCCTCCTCCAAAAAACAAGAACAGGCAATGGATTGTACTCCAGAAAACTCAAAAAAAAAAACTCCTTATGAACGCAAATCTTGCCAAATTCGATTGTGCAATAAAAACAGAGCGATTTATACTTGCAATGCATGCAACAAATATGTTTGTGGCAAGTGTTCATCTAAGATAACATGTACATGTAAAATATGTGCCTCATAGTTATTTCATACATGACAAAAACTGTTTTTGTTTGTATTTTTTTAATATATAATTAATGAATTATTATATTAAGTGTTGTTATTGCTAAATTGCATTCTTTTATTTACTTAAACTAAATCACAAGTTACTATGAAAGCCATAATCAAAAATCCGTCAATTTGACAGGTTCGGTAAAACTAGGTATATATTTAACATCGGTAGTTCTAGTGTTAAAGATATTAACACTTTGCTGATCGGTGACGAGTTAACTCGTCTTTTCATACCCAAACGTTGCTGACCGGTAACAAGTCAACTCGTCATTGCCGATGGCATGATATAATTTCTAAGTAAAATTCCGGTCAACAAAGTGTTAATATACGATTTACCACTAAAAGACTAACAATGTTCACATAGGTATATTTCGGTAGAAAATAAAGTGCGTTTTTGTACCCTTTTTAACGGATGGCTCCGCAACAGAATCAATAAAGCGCTAGAACTTGATTTCACTGTTATCTTATTGTATGCATTGCTTCATCTAGAAATATACATCACGAAGTACGCCTACAATGTGTCCATATAAATGACAAGAAATAGTGTTCAATAAATTTAAAATATGTAGCTTTTAAGAAGAACACATCTTTCAGAAAGCAGAGAACTTATGTTAGCAATTTTATAAGCGTTCTGGTGGGTTTAGGATGTCAAACACATCCGTTACCTTAGTTGTAATAACCATCAAGTTTGTCGTAATTCCTAGATGTTCCCTAAACGCTTCTATTGAAACAAAATAGTTGAACTTTTCTAAATACGAGAGTTACTGCTACGGTTACGATTACAACCTAAGTATGACACCCTACACCCACTATTAAGTAGCAAAGATCATATTCAGAGAAGACTAGATTTGCTGTCGATAATACCTTTGCTGTTATTTTCGGTAGGCACTGCATTTCAATTAAAATTCATGAAAATTTATATACTATTTACAAAAACCTTTATTATGATGTACGAGTCTTTTTTTACTTTACTCTTTTTATCGCAAAGCATCGTTTTTAGCATTTAACCTTTTTCACTTTTCCGCTCTTAATTTCTTGTGATTAAAGGAACCTTTCCAATTTTGTAGATATTAGTGAAAAAAAAAATTTAAAATTTGTAGTTGCTAATTACCTTTCATCTTCCATAATTCAATACAAGTTTATCTCTGCTTTCAAGAATAGCATACCAAATTGACAACTAACGTCAAAATAGTTGTCACCTTAAATAAATATTACCATGACAATAAATCTTTTAATAAGTCTGGCTTAACACACCAACAAAACAGTTCAGAACTAACCAAAGATCTGTTTCACACGTTACAAGTTTACGATTCTGTCAAGTACTTGTAATACACAAAAATTACAAGTGTTTGATAAAACGAAGATTACAATTTATTGTAAAAGATACTATTTATTTTTCAATTAAGTGCAATTTTTGATGACAATTGAAAACCTCGATGTAAGTAGGGGATAGATAATTGCATTTTTTGCGATTTCACGTTTCTTTTCGATATGTATTAGAAAATTATTTTTTAATAATAGGGTAAACTGACCAAATGTCGGTCCCCCTAAAAAGCCTTCCTAAAGTCGACCATTCTATTAAAATCCATGTAAAAAAATTCGAAGGCCGACTTTAGGCGCATAGCTGAAATTTGGCGAGTTTACCCTGTATTAAAGAAAAGTGCGTCTTCGCAAAAATAGAGATGTCTCTTTTTTGTACCAAGGTCTTCAGTGCAATTTTTGATGACAATTGAAGACTTCGATGTAAGTAGGGGATAGATAATTGCATTTCTTGCGATTTCACGTTTCTTTTGGATATGTATTAGAAAATTATTTTTTAATAATAGGGTAAACTGACCAAATGTCGGTCCCCCTAAAAAGCCTTCCTAAAGTCGACCATTCTATTAAAATCCATGTAAAAAAATTCGAAGGCCGACTTTAGGCGCATAGCTGAAATTTGGCGAGTTAACCCTGTATTAAAGAAAAGTGTGTCTTCGCAAAAATAGAGATGTCTCTTTTTTGTACCAAGGTCTTCAGTGCAATTTTTGATGACAATTGAAGACCTCGATGTAAGTAGGGGATAGATAATTGCATTTCTTGCGATTTCACGTTTCTTTTGGATATGTATTAGAAAATTATTTTTTAATAATAGGGTAAACTGACCAAATGTCGGTCCCCCTAAAAAGCCTTCCTAAAGTCGACCATTCTATTAAAATCCATGTAAAAAAATTCGAAGGCCGACTTTAGGCGCATAGCTGAAATTTGGCGAGTTAACCCTGTATTAAAGAAAAGTGTGTCTTCGCAAAAATAGAGATGTCTCTTTTTTGTACCAAGGTCTTCAATTATAAGAAGATAAAATTACAGTGTTTTAGTTTTACTTACAACTTGTTAGTCAATGGAACAAAGATTTGTAGAGAATTAAATTCTCTATCGAATAGATTAATAAAATATGGGGTGTTCCATTTAAAATTTTCGACTTTATTGCAATTGAATATGGAAGAGCGGTAATTCTCTTTATGACCACTCTGTATGTGATAGAAGGGTAGGGGTAGTGGAGTTCTATTTGGCAATGTCTGAAGAGTAAACGTACCAATTATTAACTTTTTTACTTGAACAGTGACTGAGAAATGTGGTTTTAAAAAACAGGTTGAAAATTGTCAAAAAAATCTTAAAATCAAAATAACTCGAAAACGAAAAGCGATAAGTACCGACAACCCTTATCAAAGTTTACTTGTTTTTGTACGTAGAATGAAAATATGCAATAAGAATTATACCATTCCATTTAAAATAACGAAGTTGTATCCTACTTCCGGTCGACCGGAAGTGGCAGCCATCTTGAAAATATTTTAAATCGAAAGATCCGGATGAACAACCCCTACTGACAAAATCTCAAAAATCTACTAATAATGGAACCTAATAAAGTTCTAACGAACCAGTTGCGTGAGAAACCCTGTATACTAAATAGGGTAAATGTACTGGTTATCCGACCGGCACTGGGTCTTGATCACTTTATGATTTAAAGTCAAATAAAAAGAAATATATTCCCTGTACTTTAAAAAGGTGTGCACATTTGGTTGTGTACTTCTAAAGCTGTTTTAAAATTGTTGTCAAAATGGAGCTAAAAATCTGCGTTATTCCGTGAAAAATCACTACTTTTTAAATTTGAGTTTGCGACCATTAACTTAGACCTAAGTATTTTTTTTTTTTACATTTTTATTATAGGTGGTCGAAAATTAATTTAATGCCCTTTAGTTCTTGACCGCGGCAGCAAGGAAATTGATTAATGTAACTTTCTTTATTAGTAAAAAATAATAACCTATTTTTGGTTAGTTTCTATTTATGTTTGTTTAGTGAAAATATATGTACAGTGAAATCTCCCTTGAGCGGACACCAACGGAACCCACCAAAGTGTCCGTTCAAGAGGGATGTCCACTTAAGAGAAATGCGAAGTAATTGTATGAGAGTCAAACGGTTCCACGAAAACTGTCCGTCCAAGGGAGGTGTCCGTTCAAGAGGGGTGTCCGCGAAGGGGAATTTCACTATATACATATTTTAAATTGTTTGAGTCTATGTTTTTCTCTAATGGAGTCTATTGTACTAAATATATTTTCTTAGAAATTAGTCCATTTAGTGGTGCTCGGAAACTAACATAAAATGGCCGAGAACTCCCCAGAATGGTTGACAAGTAGTGATATTGTACTTTTTTGATTTCTATTGAAATTTTAATAAATGTTGTTAAAAGAAAAGAAAAAGCATACTTGCTCACTATTGACAACTTACTGGGGAATCTTTGACGTCTAGGTGTAATAAAATTTGAATAACTTTTCGATGTGTAAAATACATTCAATGTTAATTTTTTTGTTAACTGGTCTAGAACGAATACATTGACCCTATGTAATGCATGTAAATGCAGTATTTGATTTGTCGGTTCGTAACATCATATGATTTCTTAATAATGTATTAACTTGGTTATCAATTGTTGCAAATAAGTTTAAATCGTCTACATTAATTATTATACATATATTATACGTATTGTATATGTAAGAGATTCTCTGCAGTTTAACGCATAATCTACGGCGTCAACAGTCTTTCATCTTCTTTACCAAAATTCTAATAATATGCCTGTCGTTGGTACATGAATAATTTTTTACCTATAAATATAATTTGATCCCAGATTTGCAAATCTCAATAATCGTAATTTAGAGAAAATATGACTGAAGATTGTTTATTTTCTTTTTTACATCTTATTTGATGCAGCTATATTTCTTAGCCTTCCAGGACTCGCATCATGAATCTGAGCATGACAGCTTGCACAGAGTTTTATGAACCCATCTAAATAACAGCTTTTAGTTTTATGAAATAATGACATCAAATACAAATTTCAACTTTAATTTTCACGCGGTCTGTGAGACTTGACCAGAGTCCCACAAGGTTAAAATTAGATTGGTTGGCTAATTTAGATATGAAACTTTTACATTTTCAACAGAATTTTATGTCAGAAGATTTATTACAGTGAGTCTTCATCATGAGAACAAATTTCGGGATGACCAGAATCTTTTTTTCTGCTTAACAATCCCTGTTCATCTCACCTTCTTTTTCATTCGAAAAACAGTATCTTTGTCTATGTTCATTAAGTGGTTAATTTACCTAATTGAGCAATAATCCTCTAATTTAATAACAATGCGTATTTTTGCATCACGATTTAAATGAAGGAGTATTTTGTCGTTGATACAATCTGACAAAATACAATGATAGTGAGAGTAAAAATCACTTCTCAAAATGTGTATAATCATTTATACGGTATCTCATAGTTTTATAAAATAGAATGTGTTATAAAAAACCAGTCCTAAATCAGTTTTCTTGGTGTATTGGGACAATCATCTAACAACAATCATAAATCAAAAATAAACTAGATTCGAGTAGTAATATTAAGTAGTAACAGATAGCATATTACCGATAGGATCAAAAATTAAAACCACCCCTAATATTTTTGCATTTTTTTATTAATTAATTAATTTGATTAGTTATTTATTTTTATGTACAGTCTGTTCAACGGAGATTAGGTTCACACAAGTAAACATTAATCATTAAAAAATTGTACTGTATATGCGGTTGAGGGGAGTAGAAATGAGGTATATTTAAATCAACGATAAGATTTATGATTTTTTTATGATAATTACATTTCGATGTATGCAACACATTTTTACTGTCACAACCCCACCAGCTTTCATTTCTTTACTTAAATACAATTAAATATACACATAACAACAATGAATTGTTCTAAAAGCTGCTGCAGCACTTTTTATCATTTCACTTTTTTTTCATTTAATTAATAAAATCGTTTTAATTAATTACCTATTAATTTAATTTACGCCTTTCTAATTTTAGGAATGAATCGAATCAAGTAACGATAAAGTTATCAAAAAAATTAATAATTTCAATTAATATTATTATATTCTTGTTATTAATGTCGTTGAAACGTCGATTTGGCTTATAAAGTATAATATAATTATTTACAAACACGATTTAAATCGACCACAATACGTCAGTCCTGTTGTTTTTATTATTCCTTGTTCTCAATGTGAGAAAGGCAAAGTTATCTCTTTGTGTTTTTTTTTGCAGTCGGTAATATTACAGTATGATGGTAGATGGTTTCACAATAATAGAAGAAATAAAATTAATATAAACAATATTCCTACTAAAAAAAATGCTAACTAACTAATTTAGGTTTGTCATTTCTTCTTTAACCTGCTCACTATCCATTCCAAACCTTGGTATAACCTGTGAATATAGATAAAAATATATTATCTTATTGTTAGTTTAAACATGACGAATTTCTAGTGTGTAACAAGTAAATAATACTAAGTAAGTTAACATTACTTAACTGTATGTTATCAGGTAAATGTAAAATTTCGTCAAGAAAGTTGAAAATTTTCCATAAATAACTTGAAGGTGATTTTTTATTTTAATCTCTTCAATTAGTATTCTAATCTAATTTAAAACCTGTCTCATCGATGTTTTAAAACATCCACAATACACCTTCTTTAGATAAGATAACATGCCATCAAATCAAATACAACAAATAATAACGTATAAGTTGTTAATTTTAATTTATCCTTTGAACTTTTGAAACTCATAATCAATCTCAATACAACTTAATTAAATTTATATTAAATCATCCAAACAATAACATTTGGTTTCATTTTAATTTTACTTATCAAAACAGTTTAACGTTTTTTTTTAGTCTTACCCTTCACCCGTGAGCGCACAACAAGATTGTATATGCCATTGTTGCTGTTTTATCGACGTTAAATCCAACTGTCTGGATATTTCTGAAGCGTTCATCGAACCTTTTAGATCTTGTTTATTCGCGTAAATTAAAACACCAGCTTTCGAGAGTTCTTCGTTCGATAACATCTTGAACAATTCTTCACGTATCACCGTTAAACGTTCTCTGTCTGTCGAGTCTATTACCACAATTACAAACTGAAAATAAACAATTATTAATTAGTAATTATTATTTTTGAGTGTTTGTTTTTTACTGTAGAAAAAGATAATTCCGCCTATTTTTTCCACAAAAATGATTTTGTACTGTTTCATTTATCTTTATTAGTTAGAAAAATATTGTTTTTAGATTTTAATTCACGATACAAAATTATTTTATAAAAATTGCTCAATTTTTAGGGACAGTTTCACTACTTCGGAATGTTTTAAGGCTGATTGTGAAACAGAAAACAGGTTCTCATTTCGGTTGATGACCATTACAAATGTACCGCAGTTGATAAAAAATATGATATATTCAGATTTGGTATGTTCTCTTATAAGCAATGAACACTATTTCATAGAAAAAATTTAACACTTTAAGGGAAAGATAGGGATAGATAAATCTAACAGATTATGTTGCCAAAACGTTATTTAACAATGTTTAAGATAAGCTATACCACTATTATGCTGTAATGTATTTTCGCAGTCTTACAAAATATTTTAAAATTATGAAATATTTTACTCAAATTAAACAAATTGTAGAAATGTTCGGAAAATATGTAACCTTCGTGTACAAAGAATATGCAAGTAAATAGTTTATGTAACAACTTCTGAGAGAGTTTGCTTTCTTTTTCTATAAAAAAAGCATAGCATGTGACCACGTCCGGCGTAAACATGTTAAGTTACTTCTTACAATTAGTAATGTATTTTTGTCAATTTGATTACAGGGAAACCTCTATAACCCACACGTTTAAATAGCGGATATGTTTTAAAACTGGCAAAATTCCCAGCTAGAGCTCATTTAAATTAATGCACTAAATATCTCTCGAGAGAGAACCCTCTATGAACAGTGTCACATGAAAACAGTCCCTTACGTCTAATTTCACCTCCCAACAGTGGACAAGCGGATGAAAGTTTCTTGGGTTTGAATCACATTATTTACTATTCAATTTGTCAAAGACCCATGGTTTCTACATGTTTGCAAATCAACGTTATAAAATGTTATAATGAGAAAAACTGCGCGTTCGAGATCTGGCATACAAATTTAACGTAAATAAAGCCAAGAACACATTTAAGACACATATCGCGTAGATTCTCAAGGACGTGATGAACTCACGCGAATATGGAGTATAAATACAAATTATGTAAAGAAAACTTCTTTTACAAAGCGACACGGAAAAGGGCATAGGACAGAAAATAGAAAATTGTGCTGTTTCACGTATTTTGATACAATAGAAAGCAGTCCAAATTGCGGAAATGTGAAGTGAGAATAATTTTGAAGGTACGAATCTTTGTTATTGGATTTCCTAGGGTTCTCTTGGTCCCTCAGAGAGATTTTAATTATATGTTCATAGATAATTAAATTGCCAAAAAAAGTACATCCATTGAAATTGGTGAGATGGTGCAAAATGGCATAATAAATTATGCACAAATGGAAGATTAAATATTCGTTTGTTCATATCAAAGAAATCTATCGTCCTCTCGATAAAGGACACCTATCGATAACGGACAAAATTTTTGGTCCCGTAGGCGTCCGCTATCGAGGAGTTTCACCGTATTTGCTTTTCATACATTGTAGGGATTTTGACCAGCTAAAATCGTATTCTGTCCCATTGTGATAGAGACTGGTGAACCCTGACGGTTATTAAAAATTAAATAGTTCAATGAATTTTCAAGATATTTCTTTTATTATTTGAAGAGTTTTAAGCTAATATCACTCAAATGAACTCAAATTTCTCTATGCTGTTATTACTCCTCGTAAATCGCAAAAGAAATGTAAGAAATTTTGACGTGCGTCCAGTACTAACAAGAACAAGTAAGAGCACTTGCAAAACTCGTTGAATTTTATCATAAAACTACTTGTAGGTAAAACCATAACCAGAATATATTGGGTTGTTCGGAAAGTAATTTCGTTTTTCCCCTACAGAAGATTTATTTGTAGTTTTTTGTAGCCAACTTCACAGTTAAGCCGTATGATTATTATATACGTTGAAAGCTCATATAGCAAGGCTTGTATGTGAAAAATTGCAATTAATTCTACGCAGTAGCTTTTGGTTGATGCACTTTTAAATAAGCAGCATTTTCGACATATCTTACTATTTTACTACAGAAAGGATAAAAATGCTGTTCAAACCAGAAAGAAATAGACCGATGTGTATGAAGAAAGTGTGTTGGCAGTACGCCAATGCCAGAACTGGTTCGCTAAATTTCGATCAGGCAATTTTGATGTCGAAGATGCCCATGTTCGGGAAGGGAGGTTGAAGCTGATAAAGACGCGATAAAGGCATTAGTTGATGCGAACCGGCGAATAGCAACATGTGAGATCGGATTGAGGTTAAATTTATCAAATTCAACAGTTTATGAAAAGTTGAAAGGCCTGGAATTATCCTCGAAGTTCGATGTATGGGTACCCCATGTTCTCTACTGTCATCAGCTGGACAAACTGAATGATGCACTTCAACAGAAAAGGCCAGAACTAACCAACAGGAAAGGCGTAGTGTTTCACCAAGACAACGCGAGACCTCACACAAGTTTGGTCACTCGCCAAAAGCTTTTACAACTTAAATGGGATACGATGCCACATCCACCATATTCCCCAGACCTACACCATCGGATTATTATTTGTTCCGGTCACTCCAAAATTTTTTAAGTGGTAAAACCTTCACCTCAAATAAGGAGGTTAAAAAAACACCTCGATTCAGTTTTTTGCCAGCAAAGACCTAACATTGTATGAACGTGGAATTGTGCTACTACCAGAAAGATGGCAAAAGGTGTTGGACCAGAACGGTCAATTATTAATAAAGTATTTGTTTATTATACGAAAAGTGTCTTTCATTTCCACAAAAAAAAAACGAAATTACTTTCCGAACAACCCAATAGAATACGATTGGTTTATATACGCGACATTACGTCTTTCCTTTTTCTGGAAGTATATTTACTATTATTTAGATATTTGGTTGATACAAAGATGCAACACTGCACGCTGGCTGTAGAGTTAATAATGCATTTAATTTTTCGATAAATCAAAATCTACCCAAATTGAAAATGCATTAACCGTTCGCCGTTTATGAAAACAATTTCATTTATAAAGGCCAGTAGGAAAGTTGATTAACGTATATACTTCTTTTGTTGACATATTTGGTAAATTATTGTATAAATATGTAAATTCATTGATTTTCATATACCATTTAGCATTACCTAACTTATAAATTACAAATTCAGCCAATTATTAAAAAAAAAATATTCTTTTAAGCTAAAACTTGTGTGAGTAAAAGGTAATTTTCTATTTGCCTCAAATTGTAAGCCCGAACTCATAATTTCGTACTCAATACATTTTCATTTGTAATGGCCACATACACTTCTATAATTTTGATATAGTTATAAATCGTGCAAATAAAGTGAAAGCGTGTTAAACCAGTCACGAAAACAATTCATACCATACATACGAAATTATTAAACCCTGATTGATTGAACTCGTTGATAAGACCATAAAATATTTACTTTCAACATATTTCATTATTGTATGGAATTGCACGTCCTGAACGTGAACGGACTTGGCATGCATTTTGTTATCATTCGCAGAAGTAACAACAAAACGTTCAACCTTGAAAGTAACCGCACACTTTCGCAAATCATTTCTTTTTTTTAATATAATCTATCGTTATATTCAAGAACGCGTCACGTTTGTAATTAAATCGAGCAATTACTAATAAAGATTATTTTTGTGTAGATACAAGCTGCTTTTATGATGTTTTTCGCGTTTGAAATAATAAATAAAAAAATAGCCTTGAACTTTTAAAACACTAAAGAGTCTAATAGATGATTTGTTAATGATTAATTTGTAAATATTTTTAAATTATTTAGTAATTATTACAATTAATAATTACTATAATATTTAAACTTTTTTAAAACGATATATCAAATATTTTATTAATTAATAAATCTAAAAATCTTATTCATTAATTTTGGATTATTTTAGTTAAAGGTTTTAAACAACTTTAAATAATTTTAAACTCATTAATCGACCTTTAGTAATTTTTGATTTTTCAAAGTAATTTTAAAGGCTTAACGATTCTAAATGATCGTGATCGAAACGATCTCGTTCTTAATACAAGATTTTAAATGAACCAAGTTAGTAATTGATTATTTTCAAGATTTTTAATTGACTATACGCATTGATTTGAATATTTTATTGGCTTGCAGTACTTAAGTAATATTAATTATTATTTTTCCAACTCTCTTTTGGTTTTATATCTTTCTTACTGATAAAGAATTGTAAGACACAACAAGGAGGATTTACAGTTACTCACGAAAGTCTACGTACACCTCTATAAATCACAAGTTAACCATTAAAATAAGCTCTTTCGACAATTTAAATCACTTCAAAATGGGTTATTTTGTTACACAATTTGTAATTCTAGAATATGGACCATTTCAAACAACCAAAACAAAAAAAAATAAAAAGATCCTCTTTTTTTGATATGAATAACTCCATTCTTCAGTTTGATGTGAATAAATGAAAGACTTGAAGTTGGACTGAAGATAATTTTTATTAATGATCTCGACTACCCGGATTTCGATCTAATAGATCGTCTTCAGGTCAATCGCGTCGTATGTGAAGAACATTTTTTTGAGCCATGATGTCAGTCTACATACAGACAAAAAAAAAGGGTTCCTTAACAAAGCCTATTACAAAAACAGCAGAAAATTGCGAAAATAAAATGAATGATAGTCTATGTGCGTCGAATATAGTTCTGTACCCCGGAGGTAAAGGACACCATGTCACATTTTCGTAATTGTTCAGGAGAGTAGATTTTCTGTAATTTTCAGCTATAAAACTACAGAAAATCTACTCTCCTGAACAATTACGAAAATGTGACACGGTGTCCTTTCAATTTTTAACTCATGCTGTCCGAGTTTTCAGCTATAAAACTACAGAAAATCTACTCTCCTGAACAATTACGAAAATGTGACATGGTGTCCTTTTCCTCCGGGGTACAGAGTTGTCAAAAGTTACTCAAACTGTGAATAGTTAATTCTTTCGTTGAAAAATGCTGGGAAGTCACTGTTAGAAATTTTGAAAATCGTTAAAAAACCGCGATTATCAGTACAAACAGTGTTAAGAAACTTTAAAAATACAGGAACCATTGAAAATAAACCACATAGCGGTCATCCGTCATTACTCACCCAAAGGGATAAAAGACAAATTATTAAAAACATTAAACAGGAACCAAAAGCTAGCGCAGTAAAGTTGGCGCAAAATGTTGAATTAGAATTGGGAAAGATGCTACACGTCGAATGTACTCGCAGAATTTCGAGAAATTCTGGACATATCTACGGCCGTAGTGCTAGGCACAAACTACTGATCAGTGAGAAGAATAGACTCGCAAGATGAGAGTTTACCCGAAAATACGAAAATGTAGAGTCACCATTCTAGAATAGTTTTATTTACCGATGAAATAAAAATTAACTTATTTCAGTCTGATGGTCGCGTTAATGTTTCGCGACAACCTAACATTGAATTAAAAAAGGAAAATGTCAAACCCACGGTGAAACACGGCGAACAATCAGTTTTACTTTGGGGTTGTATGTCGGGGGCTGGGGTGGGGAATATTGAATTAATTGAAGGCACTATGGACAAATACAAGTACATTAATATTTTGAAATGTAATTTAAGAGAAAATGTGCAAAAATTACATCTAGGCACAGATTGGATCTTCCAACAGGATAACGATCCTAAACACACGTCTTATTTAGCAAAAGAATTTGTACTGTAGAACGTCCCTAAACAACTTCATTTCCCTCCACAGTCGCCAGATTTAAACCTCATAGAACATTTATAGAAAGAATTAAAACGTCACCTGAAAAAGAGGCATATCAACGGTCGCGATAATTTAAAATGGGTCATAATGAAAGAATGGCGAAAAGTACCCGAGATGGTAATAGAAAAATTAGTGAATTCCATGCCTCGACGAATAATGGCTGTTATTAACGCCAATACACAACGTATTACAAAATATTAATTAATTCTTTGTTGTTAATTTTATATATAATAAAGTTGTAAAGGAGTTTTTTTTCAACTCATCTTTCACTAAATTAATGAATAAAATTAAAACATTTTATACGAAATTGGGCGAAATTTTAGATGAAATTCGATGATTTTTAAAAATTTTAGATGAAATTTCATATTTTTAAGCTAAATTATGTTATTTTTTTGTGAAATTTGAAAGTTTAAGACGAAATTAAACGAAATTCAATAATTTTAGACAATTTTATACGAAATTGGGTGAAATTTTAAACGAAATTCGGGAATTTTTTAAAATTTTAGGCGAAGTTTCACAATTTTAAGTTAAAGTATGGTATTTCTTTAATGAAATTTGAAAAATTTGGATGAAATTAAACGAAATTCAATAATTTTAGATAATTTTATACGAAATTGGGTGAAATTTTAGACGAAATTCGACAATTTTTAGACATTTTAGACAAAATTTCATGTTCATTAAGATTTTTTTACTTGTATACTGATAAAGACATACTCTATGTATACTTTCGTGACTTTCCAATACTTCAATATTATTTTCAATATGTTTTAATTGCTTAAAATTGCGCATACTCTAGAATTACTAATTGAATAGCATAATAACCATATTAGATTTGTTTGAATTGCCGAATGTACTTATTTTAATAGTTAACTTGTATTTTATAGAGGTGTATGTAGACTTTTGTGAATAACTATACATTGGAAAGATAAACACAATAAATTAAATCTGGAAATTTTTGAACAGTCAACATATTTTACTTCATAGTGATCTAGGTTTTCTAAAGAATTTTCTTACTTGTATTCATGTAAGTAAGAAAATCGAGCACAAATTGGAACAGTAATATTCTTCTAATATTAAACTTCCAATATAAATTTGTAAATTTTATGAGAATATTCTTATTTTGTGTTTTAAATAAATCCAAATAATATTTCAAACGCTTTTACATAAAATGACTTTCTAGTTAAATTTAATCCAGTTCTAAGTATTTATAAGACAGTTTCAAATGACTCATTACAGGACCTAAGAATTTTATATTATTAAAACATTCTATAAATATTAATGAGTAACATTGTTTTGAATTCTTACCTCTGTATTAGTATAATAAGTGCTCCAAGCAGCCCTTAATGACTGTTGGCCCCCTAAATCCCACATAATAAAATGAATATTCCTCCAAACAACTTCCTCGACATTAGATCCTATCGTTGGACTAGTATGGACGACCTCGTTCATTAAAAACTGGTACAAAATAGTCGTCTTCCCAGCATTGTCCAACCCCACAATGACGATCTTGTGCTCTACAAAGAATATTCGAGCATAACATAACCTCAAATTCGCTGAAAACTAAAACAACGCCCTAAATTTTCGTACCTTCGTTGCCGAAGAGGCTCCACAGTTTCGAAAAAAGCAGTCCCATATTGTCTTAAACTTGTAAAAACGTCACGTTTACGACCGATTAGCGTTAAAATACTAATTAATGAGGATTAAACTTGCCTCGCAAACGGAACAGCAGTAGTTCTTAACATGGTTTAAGGTTGGTTTTTTTGGACGACACTTCACCGTTGATTAAGGGGGAAAAAATCCGGAGGCGCGAAATTGACGAGTGAAAGCGCTCTTATTTCCAGAATTAGCACTAGCAAACTGACAATTCACTTTTCAGTTCAGTGGCCAGTCAGTTGGGTGGCCGCAATCGCAATCGTGACGTCATTCGGCTTGATGACGTCAAAGATAGTACTTTCCAGTTCGAGTTGATTTAAAGGCGATTACCGTTTATTAAGGCGGTTTTTAACGGGAAATTTCTCGCGGAACTGTTTTATATACAGTTAGTTAATCATTCTGTTTAATTATTTATAACTGCGATTGGTCAAAATAACTTCCTCATTTCTCAAGTTCATCCACTTGGAAACTTTTTTGGTTTACTGATTTTGAATAAAAAATGATAGATTTTTTTTTATACACTGATGAACAGAAATTAATTGAAAAAGTTTATTTTAAACTAACGACTTTCTGTACTTTTTAATTGGTTTATTCGTAGAATAAATAACATCTAACAATAAGACATTTAATTTTCTGCCTAAAGGTACTTATGCAAAATAAGGCTGGACAACTATGTATGTGTTAAAGAAAATTATTAATGTTAACATTTACAATACATATCTTGATCTTACTTAATTTATTTTAGAAAGTCTACTAAAAATAAACTAACTAAGCCATTTAACCCTGAAATTATTTTTTTCTAATGGTTTGCTATTTTGTACTTTAAAAAATGGCAAGACAATGAATTAAGACACTATTAAATCAAATTTACAGTAGGCACATTTGGTATTTTACCTTTTAACCTTTTAGAAAGGTAAAACTATTTAAAAAGATAAGTCGAGAAAAATTAAAATTGGCATTCTTGAAAAGTCGAAAATCAAAACATTGGAAATATCTCAATATTTTTATATTCTAAAAAGTTATTAAAACTTCATGCCAAATACAACTACATATAGGGTGTAATTGAAATATAATCCTCTTATATACAGGTGTCCTGTTTTGATTGTCTGATCCTTTACTGGTGTGTTCCTTGGCAAAAATAAGTAAAAAGGTTCTAATGAATATGGTCCAAAAATTTCGATGAATTGTCATTATTAGGTTGCACTGGTTAGATACAAAAACTTCTCGAAACTATTCCAACCACTTAATAATTTAATTTAAATAATACACTGTGTTAATGTTAATAATGGATTAACATGTATACTCTTTTCGCGGAAAGATGTCTCATGCGTCATTAATTAATTATATTATCCTAGATTACTATTTTCGGTTTTCGTCTCTTTCTGACATATATGATTAAATAAAGAAAAAAATATTTGACATATGTCGAGAAAACGGTGACAAGTAATGACGCATGAGACATCTTTCCGCGAAAAGTGTATATATCTCGAAAACGAAGCATTTTCGGAACTATGTTCTTTAAGACTTTTTTGCTTGTTTTCAGTCAAACAGTATGCCAGTAAAGGATCGGACAACCAAAACGGGACACCTGTATATCTAGCGATGGTCCTCGATGGTTTCTAAGGCCCTCCACACACGAATCGACTGATTGGCAACCCAAGTTTCAAATCAATTTGGTATGCAATCGTTTGGTGACTTTGCCCGTGAATGAGAATGAGTATTCACACATGGGTCGACAAAAATGAGTCCCATTGGCAACTAGTATCCAACTGGTTGCATGCGACTGGTTTTCCCTGTCGCAGGATGGTTTCAGTAGCATGGTTGCATGCTATACAACTACTTGTCGCTGTTTTCTTTTCGATGTGGATCAGGAAACTAACATAAAGTTTGTCGGAGGAGTAGAATGACATGAACCATTTTATAATTATCATCTTACTGAAGATAAAATACAGTGGAATTCCCCTTCGCGGATACCCCTCTCAAACGGACACCTTCCTTGGACGGATAGTCTCTCATGAAACGGTCCCACTCTCATATAATTGGCATCATGTTAACTCCCTCTTGGACGGACGCGGACACTAGAATATGTTCTCTTAATGAATTAATATGGTCTTTTTAACAAAAGACTTTCCCTTTAACCAATGTTTTACCGATTTCAATATTTGCAAGGTACAAGCGCACTCTATGTCGTGCCTTTCTGCTTAGCTTGATTGAGGGACTTCTTCGAGTATACCGAAATTTAAACATTCTCATTTTTTTCGGTACATACGGGGTTCAATAGTAGTTTGATGTCTATGCAGAAAAAGATATGCGGATGTATTGTACTTTGCAAAAACCGTTTGGGCCCAAGTAACCAAGGAGACAGTTAAAAATTGCTCCCTAAAGCAGGATTTAAGCACGACAATATGCAAACTGAAGACCAGCTAAATGAGGTTTTTACATCTAATCCAGAAGATGACTTACCATTTAATGTACTTGCAGTTATGCTTAAAAAATAAGAATTTGTTGAAATTGACTGATACTAAAAACCTTAATGATTTCTCTAAACTGGATGAAAATTTGTATGTTGAAGACCCAGATTCAGGACAAGAAATTGAAAATCCAGAAGTGCAAGAACTGTCTGAAGATTCTGACGTCGATGAGATTTCAGTAATAGCAAAGAATATCAAAAATTATGATGATAAAGTCTTTGAAGCTTCTTTCTAAATTAGAAATACGATTTCTGGACTCCAGTTTAAAGAAAAAGATGAAACAAACAACAATAGATGATTTTTTGCACCATTGGATTACTTCGCATTTCTTTTAAGCGGACACCCCTCTCGAACAGATACTTTTGGTCGGTCCCATTGGTGTCCGCATAAAGGAGATTTCACCCTACTTATTTTATACGTCTATTTTTGTTATATGTTTAGCACATAGAGCAATACTGTGATAGATATAGTTGGACAAAAACTCGATTTTAAGAGAAATTAATAATAAATTATATCTACCAAATTTTAAAATATTATGAAGCCATTTTTTATTGCACGTACTTAAAATCGCGATTTATTTGATATAGTAGGCATTGAGTTGAAAAATTATTGTATATCATAAAAGTTCTTCAGATGAAAATCTCAAACATCATTTGTGTCCAGAAGGTAGAAAATTCGTGATGTACTTGGCAGCGTGCAAAAGGTATCGGTGATCTACCTGAATACGAACATAAACAATCATTGTCACAAAATGTTATCGACGCTATTACTCTCATTTATATGGATTTGTCCAAGACGGAGTTGCTTGAGCGCTGTTTAGGCGGATTTACCCAAAATTCAAATGAGAGCTTTAATGCCCTCATTTGGAAGTTCGCTCCGAAAATATTATCAAGTCGGGCAGTTATTGTGCCAATTGCTACTTATTCGGCGGTTTCCATTTTTAATAATGGAATGGCATCTTTATTAAAGGTGGCAAATGAAATGCAAATCCAGATTGGATCCCAAATGTACGCATTTTGTACAGCTAAAAACCAACACTGTATGAGTTGAGCTTAAGTGCGTTCAACTTCAGGTGTTCTAGACAATTCAGACAACAACAAGAAAGTCGAATTATGTTCTAGAAATTCTAAAGACCTTTATTTTGGAAAAGGAATTGATAAATTGTGGTCACTCTTAAAATTTCTTCCATTATATCATCTAGAACTAAACTTAACTTTTTAAATGCGTTTTTCTCACAGTAACATTTTTTAACCTGTTGTCACAATTTCTTTACCAACGGGAATCGCATTCAAATTTTACTGATTTAATTAAACTTTTTAGTTAAGCGTAAGGGTTTTTATTAGTATTAATATTTGCTACATCTATACCTCCTGGAAAGATTAATTTATTATTTTATCGATTTTTTTTAACTCTTTTTTTTTGCAAATGTGACGTAAAATGACGTTTCCTTTTTTATTTTCAAATTATTTTTACACGTTTTATGGTGACAACCAGCAAGATGCTTGGTTTTTTTGTTAGTGCATTTGGATACTCTCCATACATGTATTCTAAGACACATATTTTTTTTCTCTATAGTTCCCAAAATAACTTTAAACTGTGTAATTACAAATATCAAATTCCGATTTTTCTAAAATATATGGGTGAACCAAAATAAAATCTTAAATATCGCCTTTTTTCGTAGCCTTCATCCTGTTGTTCTCCCTTAAGTTGATTTCTCTAATACTTTATTTTAAAAAGTTGAGTTACGAAAAATTAAAATTAATCGTTAATAATCTAAAATCTTGTTCTAAAATATTTTTATTTTTATGAATTTTATATCTTATAAAGGGATTAAACAGCTACATTAAACATTTGTACATTACTTAATTTTTTTCATTTTAACACTCTTACATTAAATATAAAATTATACTTTAAAAAAATAATTAATTCCTCCTAGAAAAATGTTTATCCATATCTCCTTTAGACCTTTGTATGCTATTAATATTACTTTTTATCCTACTTTCAACACTAGAATTATTAGCGGACTTAAGTAACTCTCTATGTAAAAACTCAGTGTTATAATCCTGTTGTTTAGCTTCTTTTTTATCCTCATCTCGATATCTTTTAACATTTTTAACTCTTTCTTTGTCCCTCCAAGATGCATTATCCATCATTTCTTTTCTTTTTCTTTCCATTTCTTCTTCAGACAATTTATTCCTTTTAAATTGTGTTGAATTATTTTCATATCTAGGTCTTTGAAACCTTTTATCATTTTGTTTTGGTCTTCTCGGTCTTCTTTGTTCATCATCACTATCAATTTTCTCTTCTTTTACTTTTCTTTCTACTGGTTTTTTATAACTCATAATTTCTTCTAAGTCTTCTTCAGATAATTTACTTCTGAACTTTCTTAATTTCTTTAACAAAATCTTATCAATGTCACTATCTAATTCTTCGGTCGAATTTTTCTTCAACAATTCTAATAACTTTTCATCCAGGTTTTTTAACTTTTTCTTCTTTTTTGATTTCTTATGCTTCTTCATTTGCATATCAAGCATCATTTGCATCTTTTTTAATTGAACTGGGTTTTGTAAAAACTCCTTGCGTGTTTCCTCCTCTCTTTTTCTAATAGCCACCAAAGGATCTTCTTGTAACTTTGTCGCTAAATCAACTTGTTGCTCACCGATTTGAATTTTATTATAATCTCTTATTGATGGTGGTATGCATTCGTGTTCTACATGATTTTTTGGGACTGTTATACCTAATTCTTTTTCCTTTTCTTCAGCATTTAACTGTTCTAGGGTTTTATCGATTTTTCTTCCTAATAAATACTCTTCTCGATCAACCAAACTATTTGCATTCTGTAAAAAAGTATTTATGAATTTTCTTTAATGGGTTTAGCAGATTGAAATCTTACCTTATACATCCAATCCAGTTTATCCTCATTTTGGTAAGACATTTTTAGTTAAAACCTTTAAATTTATTACAATTAAAAATTTGACGTTTACGGGTTATTAGGTTATGTTTTCTTTTTCGTAGTGTATTTTCAGTTTTAATGTTTATACCATTGTTTGTCAAAATGACAGTTTTATTTATGAGTGTAATATCAAAAAAATTGTTTAAATGTATTTAAATTGAAGATTTTATCTTTATTCAGACTAATAGTGACTTAATAAGTAATGTAAATAAGATGCTAAATTGTTTATGAAATGGAATAAGAATTCCATTATGTTATGTTTTCTTTTTCGTAGTGTATTTTCAGTTTTAATGTTTATATCATCGTTTGTCAAAATGACAGTTTTATTTATGAGTAATATCAAAAACATTGTTTAAATGTATTTCAATGAAAGATTTTATCTTTATTCAAACTAATAGTGAGTTAGTAAGTAGTGTAAATAAAATGCTAAAATGTTTATAAAATGGAACAAGAATTAAAAGAATAAAATGGAAGATATTTTTGTAAACACTTGTAGAACTTGTTTTCAACTCCAACCCAAACATTTTTTAATTTCTTTGTATGAAATTGAGCAAACCACAGGTAAAATGTATAAGGATATTTTGTACGATTGTACCTCTATGCAGGTATGTATTTAATGTTTACCTGTTGAAATGTATTTATTATTTGGGTTGAAATAAATGTCTTAAGTTTTAATTTTTGTTTTAATTTACCTTTTATTTTATGTTTATTTTAATTTAAAAATCATTTCATAATTATTAGAATACTCAGAACTCTTTATTTAAATTTTTATCTTAATTCTTTAGATTTCTTAAATACTCTTTCTTCTTAGATTTTTGCAGATGATTATCTTCCATCTGTTATATGTAAAGAATGTAGAACAATCTTAATAACATCTTACAAATTCAAAGAAGAATGTCTTTTAAGTGAACAAAAGTTTAAAAATATCTTAAAAGATAGACAAAGAAATATTAATTTAGAATTAATTAAATCGTGTATTAACAGAGAAAATAAAAGTATACATCCTAATCAAAATGAATTTATAAATAATCAAATTATAATTGATCCAAATGAACATGTTGAGAGTTTAGTGACAACTTACTTTAGCGATGAAGATAATATTAATGAATCTGCAGAAGAAGAGGAAGAAGAATGTACGTTTAATGAACCAATTTCAAATCGGATTAATTCTCATTGTGTTAACGTAAAGAAAGATTTAGACGAAAAGAAAGGGAAAGGAGAAAATGGAAATATTTGTTCTTATTGTGAAAAATCATTTAAAACACCTTATGATTTAACTGTTCATATAAGAAGACACACAGGAACCAAACCATATGTTTGTAATATCTGCAACAAACGGTAACAAAAAATCAACCACTTAAAAATTAATTAATTTCAATTTATTTGATTTGTAGTTTTGTATCAATGGGTTGTTTAACATCCCACTCAAGAGTACACTCAGGTGAAACTCCATTTACTTGTAAAATCTGCTCCAAATCTTTCTCACACTCTTCCACTCTGTACAAACACGTACAAAGTCATAAGAAACAGCACGTTTGCGATGTGTGCCAAAAACGGTTTACTTCAACTTCGTGTCTTGAATCCCATAAAAGAACCCATTCTGGTTTGAAGCCACACAAATGTAAAACTTGTGGAAAAGGATTCGGGGAAAAGAAATTGTTACAGCGACATTATTTGGTACACGTTGATGATAAGCCGCATTTGTGTAACGTGTGTGGAAATAATTTTAAAAGGACGTCTACTTTAAAGAAGCACTTGAAAGTTCAACATGGGATTGGGAAAAAAGTTGAAAATGGTTCCACTTAAACTAAATGATTTTATATGAACTAAATAATGTATACAACGAATTTGAAATGTTATCTGTAGTACAACATACGTAAATGGCAAACAATCTTCTCAGAAGATTAAAAAAAAAATCCTTGAAACTCTAAATGATATCAAAAAATTTTTAACCTATATTAGTTTTCAATTAGAATTAATTAATCTAACGAATTATTTTTATAAAATGTCCGAAGGAAATATGTATACTTAGGGAGATGTTTTTCAGTAAAAATTTATGGTAAATATGATTATTTCGAAGGTTTTCGCGGACAAAGTTCTTCAGAAACAAGTTTGAAGGTATTTCTAACTTTTATTTAGTGCAAAACAAAGATTTCGAAAAAACTTTCAATATAAGAAAGGGCCAACGATGCTTGAAAATAATAAGGTAAGGTGGGGTAACTGTGTTTACTAGGCAGCTGCATTTTATATCATTAAATGTTCGAATATTATATTGACATCTTCAAGTAAAACATCTAATTAACATTACTTTGCATTATCAACTATTGGTTATAGGGTTATCTAGTATTGCTGTAGGTAATCGTCCAGCTCCTTTAAAATTAACGAGGTTTTTGGATGATTTATTATAAGTAGGGGGATGTGAGTATCTTTGGGACGGTGGTATGTTTGGGACAATTAATCCAAATCAAAAACTTGTTTGAATTTACCCTGTTCTCTTACTTTAAATTTACTAGTGCTACCTACAGTACCATACCGTCGAAACTTGAAATGCAGTCAGTTATTTTAACCTTAAAAATTGGACGTTTGCGCTGATGTTTCAAAGTAAAAATCGGGTGCATAAGTTAAGTACTGGTTACAACCATGTTTATTTACAAAACTTAATAAATTATAATTGGCGAAGTCTACAAATTGTTTTTGATCAATACACTTTGCTGTCTTTTATTTGTGTCCTATACTAAAATAAAAAAATAAATAAATAAAATATAGACAAACCACAATGAGGTATGTTTGGGACATTGAAAGAAACGGATATCTGGGACGTCCCAGATATACCTCCTATATACATAATCGGCTCTTAGTAATTGGTTCTTGAATAAGCCGTGCCAAAACAGTTACAATTTATAAAGATATTAACAAGCACACTCGAAAAACTGTTAATAGAAAAACATTGAAAATCAAGAATGAAAAATTTCGAAAAAAAGGAAGAAAAGGTTAAACACAGCGTAAGGAGAAATTAGAGACGGAAGAAGATGAAGAAATCAATTATGCTTCCGTCATTTTGTGACTGTCTCATACATAGCAACGCAAGGTACGTTTGGGACAAAATACAAATGATCACTTCTACTGCAACAAAACTCTAACCATTAGAAAAAATGACATCAAATAAGTATCAAAATATAGTATAAACAGTAAGCTATTCGATGATATACATTTTAAAATTTTTATGTTGCTGGTATGGCCACAATTAAATGGATTATAAAAAGTGTCCCTAACATACCCACCTTCCCTTATAGAGATTTTTAACAATTTGAAGGTATGGTGCACTTATCCACTTGAATTTATGAAGTGTAATCTATAGAGTGGCACACATGCCGTATTATTTTAAAAAGTCCGTTAAAATTCTAACTAGATTAAAGCAAACTCTGTTAAAGCAAAATTAATGCAAATATATACTTAATTCTTTGAACAATATCAAGAGCGACATTTCGATTTTATATATCTATATCAAACAAATCCTAGGCTCGAGCGAACAGCATGAGTGCTCGCTTAACATTACCTCAAAATATTGATATGATAAGACTTCTGTTTTGCGATGCCTTAACCTTTTGCTGGAAAGTATGCAGTTACTGTTATCTGCTTGTTCTGTAAGGCAATTTCTTGATGAAAAATTAATACTTGATCCTTCTGAATTGGCAGTGGTGCAATGAAATTGTTTCATGAAATTTTGTTTCTCAAGTAAATGCATGCAAAGCGCTTCCTGTTCACAAGAATTTTGATTTTATATGAATTTGGCTCTCCTAAAGAACAACATTCATAAACCTATCGCCAATATACTGTTCAATATGATGGAAAATGTTGAACGAAATTTCGAGCCCGATTTACTCAGTGTATTGACCTGCGTTACTATTTTCTTAATTGAATTTCTAAATAAGTAAGTTACTGTGACCCAACCAGTATTTATTCAATAACACATTGAAATAAATTTATTTTATTATCTGACGCACGCCGTAAGTTATTTTGCTACAAAGAAAAATAAATTCCGTTTGTAAGTACTGTTGATGTACTATGCCGTAATACTACATATTATTTCCAAAGATACGCCGCAGTATTTTACACTAATAATTTTTGAGTCACATTTACCCTACATTACCTTACTTCCAAAATCCAGCTTGTCATAAACTGAAACTATGAATACAATTTCAAATTCGTGGTACTTTTGCTTACCAACAGCAAACATGTGTAATATGCATGTAGATAATTATTATTTATTATATTTATTACTAACATGTGTAATACAATTAGTTGTATCGTTTGTAAATTATTTAGATTGTAATTTTAAAAATATACAAGAAATAACGATGAAAATCTCTTGAAGTAGTTAAGTATACAGGGTTTCTCACGCAACAGGTTCGTTAGAACTTTATAGGGTTCCAATATTAGTAAATTTTTGAGATTTTGCCAGTAGGGGTTGTTCATCCGGATCTTTCGATTTAAAATATTTTCAAGATGGCTGCCACTTCCGGTCGACCGGAAGTAGGATACAACTTCGTTATTTTAAATGGAATGGTATAATTTTTATTGCACATTTTAGTTCTACGTACAAAAATAAGTAAACTTTCATAAGGGTTGTTGGTACTTATCGCTTTTCATTTTCGAGTTATTTTGATTTTAAGATTTTTTTGACAATTTTTAACCTGCTGTTTAAAATCACATTTCTCAATCACTGTTCAAGCAAGAAAGTTGATAACTGGTACGTTTACTTCCCAGACATTGCCAAACAGAACCCCACTACCCCTACCCCTCTTTCACATACAGAGTGGTCACAAAGAGAATTACCGCCCTTCCAAATTCAATTGCAAAAAAGTCGAAAATTTTAAATGGAACACCCCATATTTTATTAACCTATTCGATAGAGAATTTAATTCTCTACAAATTTGCAATACATGTCCCTATACCTATCGATTAAGGTTTTCAAGATATAAGGGAATTTGTCAAAATCGCGTATAAAATGTCAGAAGAAGTCTTGTTTTTATTAGTAGGCTGTGAAACTTGAACAGTTTGTTCGCTTGATACGGTAGAAAATTTAATTCTTTACCAATTTTCAATACATTTCCCTATACCGGTTGGTTAAAGTTTTGAAGATATAAGCGAATTTATAAAACTTGCGCGTAATATGTCAGAAAAAGTTTTTGTTTATTAGTAGGCTACGAAATTTGAACAGTTTTTTGATAAATTCCCTTATATCTTCAAAACTTTAATCGATAGGTATAGGAAAGTGTATTGAAGATTGGTAGAGAATTAAATTCCCTATCGTGTCAAGCAAAAAATCGATCAAGTTCCATAGCCTACTAATAAAAAAAAGAAAAACTTCTGACATTTTATACGCAATTTTGACAAATTCCCTTATATCTTGGAAATCTTAACCGATGGGTATAGGGACATGATTGCAAATTTGTAGAGAATTAAATTCTCTATCGGATAGGCTAATAAAATATAGGGTGTTCCATTTAAAATTTTCGACTTTTTTGCAATTGAATATGGAAGAACGGTAACCCTCTTTGTGACCAGCTTGTATATTGAAGAGGGGTGGAGGTAGTGGCGTTCTATTTGGTAATGTCTGGAGAATAATCGTACCAGTTATCAACTTTCTTGCTTGAACAGTGACTGAGAAATGTGGTTTTAAAGAACAGGTTGAAAATTGTCAAAAAAATCTTAAAATCAAAATAACTCGAAAACGAAAAGCGATAAGTACCAACAACCCTTATCAAAGTTTACTTGGTTTTGTACGTAGAATTAAAATATGCAATAAAAATTATATCATTCCATTTAAAATAACGAAGTTGTATCCTACTTCCGGTCGACCGGAAGTGGCAGCCATCTTGAAAATATTTTAAATCGAAAGATCCGGATGAACAACCTCTACTGACAAAATCTCAAAAATCTACAAATAGTGGAACCTAATAAAGTTCTAACGAACCAGTTGCGTGAGAAACCCTGTATAATAAGTGAGCCATTTCATAGCGGAGGTAAAAGGTCGTATCTTCATTCTTTTCATTTTAGAAATAATATTAATAAAATGTTGAAAAAAAAAAAACGAAATACAACCTTTACCTCCCGATTAACACTTTGCTGACAAGTGATGAGTTAACTCGTCTTTTCATACCCAAACGTTGCTGATTGGTGACGAGTCAACTCGTCATTGCAGTCGTCATTGTCGATGACATGACATAGTTTCTGAGTAAAATTCCCGGTAAACAAAGTGTTAAAGTTATGCCTAGCAAAGGATAATGGCTCATTTATTATGGAACAGAGGTACTATTTACTTTCGTCTGTTTTCAGTTCTTTCTCTCTTTACATCATATTTTTCTTCTCATTTTCCATCATCTTTATTTATTCTTAATTTCAGTGAACTCTATTCTATTATTTCTATGTTTATGTCCATAATCTTCACTTCTATAATACCCCTTTTTCTTTCTTTACTATCTCTTCTTTCAGAGTATTTTTGACATTCCCGAGAATATTTACTACTTTCTGTTTAAATTTTTATTATTTTCCTGAATTTTTTTCTCAACGCTTTTCCTGTCTCCATACTTTTTAAATTTTTTTTCAACATTTTTCTGCCTTCTTCTTTTTCTAATATTTTTATGAATATGAAATACATGAATGTTTTTTTATCGGTTTTCTTAGTATCTTGTTCATTTTTATCTTTATCTGAAGATTTCTTCTTTGTGTGTTTTACATCTATTGAATAAAAATTTATAAACTCCCCTAAATCAATTAATGAAAAGAATTAATTGAAAATCTTACCTCTAAGAAATAAAATTATTCCTGGATTTTCCACTAAAAGTTCTTGAAATTTTAACATAGTGCTATTTGTATTAATACTACAGCTAGATACACCTAGAAGATTTTAGGTTTAGCAGTACATCATTTAAGACAGTGTTTGACATGTAATCAAAGTTCTAACAGTATTCAACACTCGTCATTGAAAGGATCAGTAAAATCTAAATTAAAGAACAACAAACTTATTCATACTTTTCAGCTTATTTGCGTTTAAACGATGAGTTGTCGCGTACCTTTAAAAATGTATTCAAAAGGTAGGACTTACACTTTATTACGTAACTTCAATAAGGTTTTTACAATAAAACGCCCACTAAATTTAAATAGTATCACTATTTAATTTATTTATTTCTTTATTTATAAACACAACAATTGATAAACATTTAAACGATTAACCCTACAATTTATTCCTGTTCATCATCAATTAAATGAAAGTTCAAACACAACTTAAAAACATGAAACGACTGAACACATAAAAGACAAGTAACGGCTTTAATCTCCATTAAGATAAACCAACTTATTCACTTTTTTCTAAATAATGCCCTAAAGAAGAAATAACAATTATAATAAAATATTGTGAAAATAAAAAAGAAATGCATAAAATGGAAAGATTTTTTACCACTTATAATTAGCCACAAATACAGATTCTAAATTCTATTTAGACATAAACATCGACATAGATCGTATAGATACAATTTCTATTGAGTGCAAGATAAATTTAAAAATAAGTTTGAGATGTTTTTTTGGGTGAATATTGCACATTAGTTATACTTAAATTTATTAAATAGGTATTTCAAAGTTTTAAAACAACACAAGAAAAAAATTGTTCCAATCGAATAAATATAACATTTATTAAAACACTACTTCAATTTCATTTCTCACAAACTTTATACACACCATACAAAATATATTTTTTTACTACCTCCCAGTTTTTCCAATTTTTTAATCAAAACCCAGTACATTTCCCATTAAATTAATGAGAATAAAAACAAGTACATCAATATACACATTTCTACGTCTCTATTACATACAATAAATCTTTTTTAAAGATGATTTCGAAGACGAAACTGATTAATACTGTCTCTTGTGGTAATTTTAACCACTTTAGGTACCCATATTAAGGAGATTCCTATGCGTTAGAGAGTCCTTTAAAAGCTGGTAAAGTTCGAGTTGTTGGTCTTGTTTCAAATATAAGATCTGAGTGAGAAGCTTTTGCGGACTGTCATTTCTTATAAAACTGCTTATGTAGACGTTTACGAACGTGGCCATTAAGAACTGACAGTCGAATCGGTCCATTATACCTCCATGTCCAGGAATAACGTCCCCAAAGTCTTTTATCTTGAAAGCTCGTTTAAATCCGGAAGCGAAAAATCCACCAAATGGACCTATTACGCTACTGAAGAGGCTTAAAGAAAGGGAATGAAGTGCGAACGGGTAGATTTTAACAGTTGGTTGGATTCCGATCTTATTTAAAAAGAAAATAAAACAATTTTTTATAATGAGGAAGATTTAGAATTATTTTATAACTTACCATGCTTAAAGGATCCGATAGAAAACCAGGTAATGTGTATTCTTCTAATCTAAATAAAACGCTTGGTTCGCAATCTAAAGTCATCCCAACGGATTCATTGTAAGAAATTGGGCAAACGAAGTATGGAAACCTACACATCCACGAAGAGATCAAAAATCCAAAAATAATAGTTGAGATTCCACCACCAATAAAACCTTCCCAAGTTTTCTTCGGCGATAACTTAATCAACGGAGTCTTTCCGAAGAAAAATCCAAAGACGTAAGCCATAATATCATTACAGATGATCATCGAAACTGGGACGATAAACCAAATCATTCCCTCGAAAATATTCTTGATGATTAAATATGATTGAGTGACGACGATTAATAAAGCGACGTGCGTCCATGCAAATAAAGAAAACTGTTTCATGTAGTATTTCTTTACAAGGCTCAAAACGAACCAAACGAAGCCAATGCAATAGAGACAGAAAGATATAAATCGATGGTACGTTACTAGGACTCTTAAGAAATCCGTTCTATTAATCATCACGCCTAAATATTCCACCAAACTTTCCCAGTAAAAGAAATAATTGGAAGCGACGAGAAAGTACCATGATAAAGATCGAAACCACGGGAGACCGTGTATCCTATAAACGGCGTAGCCAATATTGATGATTTCTTCAAAACATTTTACTTGCACGACCAAAGTCTAAAAAAATAGAAAATATTTTTCAATTTCGTTCTAAATTGGCTAGTTTATTTTTAAATAAATTAAATCGCATAATTTTAATCTCTTGACTACTTACCGTAATGACTAGTGCTAAAGGTCCATAGTAAATAACAACGGCAAAAAATGATATCATAATTATGCTGAAGATTCCTCGAACGACCCAATTTCGCCATCGATCGGGAAGATCAGCGAGAAATTTTTCAAGCATTGATGGAGCTTTATTCGTCCCACTTGGAATTGTTGAGGATAAGTCGATGGATTGTTTCTTACTGTCTGAAATTTTGTCATCTTCACTATCAATCTGAAAAAAAAAAAAAAGATAATGTAGATGATACATTTTTGTAGTTTTGTAATGTTTAGTCTAACAAGTTAAGTAAAGTTAACCCTTCTCCGCATAGAATATTTGAAAGACATTGAATTTTATATGGTTGCTCGAGTCTGCTAGGCCTTGGTTATCACAATGTTATAGAAAACTGTCATTAATAGGAACTGAAATTAAAAATTCGTCACTGTGTGCGTCCTCTTTCATCATTATGCACACAAAGGGGATTTATTTATTGTAAAGATAATTCGTAGATATTAGTATACTATTATTGACGTATACTTTTTATTAGTTTTCTCAACCAGTTTTGACTTTATTACTTATTTAGCTATTGTTAACTCTAACAGGCTTATTTTGTAATTATCGTTACTCAACGACATCGTTCGCCTAATGGCCCTAAGTAGTCACAAACGACTTTTTGTAAAAACCGTATTTTTGTCTGGGTTTTGATAAGCTTTGAAAATAAATAAGTGAATAAAGGAGCTATCTTTGGGAAAATCCGTTATTTGACAATATTTTCCCGAATAGAATTTATTTTCAAAACAGCTTTCATAGCTTCTTTAAGTCTAAAAATATGATACCACACTATATCAATTGTAGGTAGTAATATTTTTGTACTGTCTTGATAGTGGCTTAACTTTAGAAAAAAAATCATAGGTATTTACTATTAGGTATTTATTATTAACATTTATTAATAATCTGTACAGTTTTTGAAAAATATTATCCGACGTTCCAGATGAATTCAGTGGATTGCTGGCATACTTCAATGTTAGCATATCAAGGGCTGAAACTCGTAACTTGCAAAAAATGGAGTTCTACAAGACACAATGCCATATGATGATTTTACGCATTTTTAATTTAAATATGTATACAATGCAATTTGTGTAATTTTCACCTTCGGTATTTTAAAATTTAATTTTGCCATGCTAACGATTGCCCTGGAAAAATCGTTCATCAAACGACTAAACCTAACCTAAATGTCGATGCATAACTATGTCGTTAGAAGTTACAAAATAGGAATTGTTTATGAACCACAAACGATTCATAATGACGTTGTTAAGAGTTACAAAATACGCCTGTAAACCTACCATTTGTTTTGAACTAAATGTTACATTAACCGGTTTTTGATAGCATATATTATAAGCAACATTCACAAACTTTGCAAGAATCGTTTTTTTAATAGTTCCTCTTTTTTAAATAAAAATGCATTAAAATTATTATAGCATAATATTATTTGCATTAAATAAAATTAATTTTTATAAAACCTGTTAATGTTGCTTAAGATCTCTTCGACATTAGAGACTTAGCGATGTTTTCTATGAGTTCATGACAGAAAATTATAGCCTTCACATGTGAAGGGTACAGAAATGAAAGATTATCAACATGTAATTTTTTTTAAGTTCTAACTAAACCGTTTAGAATTTGTTTGTGGAAATTATGAAAAGAATTTTAATCGAATTTGACATAATTTCAGATTGTTTTGTTTAACTTTATCAACTTTATAAGATCGTAGTGTCTTTATTTATAAACATTAAGGAACATTCTTTAATTGAACTTAAAAGATTCTATTTTAGATTAAAAAATCATCGTTGTTTTCTAATTATTAGCAAAGAAATTAAGATAATTTATAGATAGTCCGGCGAAAGTTGTCTCATGCGTCATCAATTAATTGTGCTATCCTAGACGAGTATTTTTAGTTTTCGTCTCTCACTCTGTCATCTACAATCAAACAAAGAAAATTATTTCACGTACGTTGAAAAAACGGTAACATGTAATGACGTATGAGACATCTTTCGCCGAACGGACATTATATTTTATTTATGGAGGTTCAGAAATGATTTTTAAGTTACATTAAAACTTAAGGGTTCTATGTTTGAGCACAAAAGTTCAATTTATTCTAATTATTACCAAGAATTAAAAATAAAATTGAAATGATCGGAGAATTTTCAGACGCCCTTATATTAATAAGAATAGAAAATTATTTTTATATTAAATTAAAACCTAAAGATTTTATTTTTTATAATTAATATAAAATTTATTTTATTTATTACCAAAAAATTAAATTTTCTCTCGCAAAAATTTATAATAATGATTAAAGTTACATAAATTTACTATTCTTCCCAGTAATTAAAAGAACGCGTATAGCAGACATCAGAGGGGTATATAAAATCCGTAGACAAATCTAAAAACAATAAGGAAAGCAAATATAAAAGACTCTAGAATTAAGTAGAAAAATGATCATTTGAGCATTTAGTACGTTTAAGGAATTTTTCAGTTTTTCAAAAATCGCCTGCACTGTATTTATAAGAATTAAACTATGATTTTTATGTTAACCACTTTGGTACGGCGCCTATCGGCCGTGAAACGTCGTTAAGAACCAGCTTTCATCGTCCGTACTCTGGCACAGCCGTCGACTATAGTCGACGCTCCGCTGTGTGCGGTCATCTGTTCTTGTCGACTATAGTCGATGTCCGTACCGAAGTGGTTAAATTAAAGCCTAGAACCTCTATTTACTCTAACAAAGTGGGCCAAGTGCGTCTACGGGGCAAGTGCACTTTTAGCCATTAAATGTAACATATTTGAATGTATTGCGCTTAGACCTAGGAATAAAAAATTTTACTAACATATTCATCCCTATTTTATCGATTGGTGATTTTCCTTGTTATTTTGAAAAAAACGGGTTCAAAATTTTTGTTGCAATCGAAATTGTAAAACGAATTCGTGGTATTTGAGTAAATTTTCCAACAGTTTCATTATTAATTAAGTTATTGTGGTGATATGTGGTAAGTATACAGGTTTCTAAATTACATTAATTATTCTTAAGGTATTTTTCTTACTGGTGAATGCAGTTCCATTTATGTTATATTGCAGTTCCAGTAAGGGTTTCGTCCTAACCAGAAAAGTACAGAAGAATAATAATGTTTCTTGTGGTTAATTGTAGACTGAATTATAATAATATTTTATTTGTTATGTTCGTTACAGCTTTTGTTTAACGAAACAGCCTTGTGTTAAGTTCCATTGCTTATGCTGCGGTAGTTAAAAGTGACTGAATTCGTTATCTTACAAATGAATGATTTCCGCTTCGGTACAAAATAAAGAATATTCTTCAAATTGGATTGCATTAGCCCCATTTGTTAATCAAAGTCTTTTGTTCGGATAAAAAGGACTTAATCGTTCTTGCACTACATTAGCAGGGCAAGTGTCTCCACGACGAATAAAATTTAAAAAAATAAAGATAATTTATTCAGCATTACTTTATTTAATCAAATATCTTTCATTATCTAGAGTATGCTTCAAATTATTATACTTATAAAAGAAAACGTTTGTTAGCAAGTATCATTGATGTTGTAACGATTGAAAGCTATACTTATCATTTTTTGGGTCGCACTTACCTCACCTTACTTTAATAAATATAAAATTTATTTCAGTTATATAAAAAAATAATTCTTTTTTCCCAAAATTAATAACAATGAATAAATTATAAAAATTCAATTTTTCCTAGTGATTAAAATATCACTTCGGGCAAACAACAGTAGAGTACATGAAAACCTGAGACAAAACTACAAAGAATAAGGGAAACAAATCAGTAATTATATAAAACTCTACAATTTTCTAGAAGTGATCATTTAACCATTCAATATCCATGCCAAAAGTCAAGGTATTGACATTTCATTATTATTAGCTTATTACTAGAAATTACTGTTGTCTGCCGTAAGTGGTCTTTTAAATCAAAAATTATTTTGTGTTTAATAGAAGTACCCAAAAACACAAAATAATTTATTATTATTATTTAATAATCGCAAAATGAATATATTCGTAGGAACTGTCTTAAGATCGACTATTTCGGGAATTGAATTTTTAAGAAAATAGTCGGAATTAAAAAAAAATAACACGTTATAGTAAACAGATGAGGCTACATCATATAAAAGATCCTAATTCTTTTTCTTCAGCGGTTTCTGAGAAAAATATTTCCAAAGTTTGCATTATCCACAGACCGGTCAAAAACCCGGTCTTTTTTCATTTAATTCGCAATTTTTGCTAAATTGCATGACTTACGATTTTGAATTTTGGCTATGTTACCATAGCCGATCACCGACCATAACAGTCTTTACCCCGATTTTTTTTCTACGAAAATTTTCAAAGTAAGAGCACCCCAAACTTGACTGACTTAACTATTGATACGGATAGTGGTGGGTTTAAAAATTTGTTTAGTTTTTGATAGAAAACTGCTTACCAGTGCTTAAATAAAAAATGAATCAAAGCTGTATAAATAAATCAAAGCAAAAAAACCTTGAGAATGGAACAATGCCGTATAATTTAGGGTTTGCCTATTGCATGTTACCTCAGAAAACAAATGTGAAAATAAAGCTTAATTATTAAAAAGAAAATTGTAGAATAAACTAACATTAACAAACCAAATTAACGGAAAAGATCAATTTTAATATGTTGATTTTATAATGGCGTATCAAACAACAAATACGCCTTTTTAATCAAATTGAAAGGATGAATCAGTCGTTCATAATTTGTGTAAATAAATCTATTTCACTTTCAAATTACTAACATTTGAATATTTGCATATACAATGCCGTTACTGGACAATTTTTGGAAATAAAAATAGCTTCTCAAAACAACAATCCACGATTACTTGCACTTTTAAATTAAAAAAAATTAAATTATAAACAATTTGATATTGTTTGATATTAATACAACAATTACAATCGATAATAGTTGATCATACGACTATTTGTTATCATTTACAATAACATTATTCAGTAATAATTCACGTGTAATGTAACCAAAATTTATTAAAAAATTATTTCAACTCCGACCAGTTCTATTAAGTTAATTTTATAAATTACTGCAGTCAAAGTACAATGTCAGCTTGATTTAACAACTAACACAAACGTTTTTCAATGCTATTAACAGGGTATTTATATATTTTTTATTTACTTTAATACGTACGCAGAAGCAATGAGAATAAATTAAAAGGTGTAATATTGGTTTTTTATTAAACTTTCTAATTAATCAATAATCATTTGCAACGTGAACACAACACGTAATAATTTCAAAGTTGAAATTTTATTAAATATCTATATTTGTGTGTAGAGTAGCTACTCGAACAAATTTGAAGGGCTAAAACCCATCTGTTTATACGTGAGAGTAAACAAATAACTCAAATTGCTGATAACAAACGCATTTACAGATTTTAGATTATATCGTGGATTGCGTGGCTTTCTAATCTTCTTAGATTATATCTAAAAAACTCGTGTGGGATGATTGTGTTCATTGAGCGCGTGTAATTTAATTATCATAAACAGTAAATTCATTATTATTTAATTTTTCTAACTTACTTCACTTTCGTGCTCACTATACTCGGAAAGACTATCACAATCACTATCCGTAACAATACTTGAAGTGCTAATTTCAGAAAAATCACTGTCGGTAAACTCTTCGTCCTTGTAATTACTTTCAATCTCCTTCAACTTCCTAACCATTTTCAGCTTTGCTTTATTTTCGGATTCAGACATCTCCATTATAAATGTAGAGCTGACGATTTATTTATTAAACCGTTAAGACCTTGACTACATTCACGACAACACCACGACAAACCGACTCGTTGCGGTCTGCTTTAAAACGATACGCGTCGGAGGCTTTAAATGAAACCGTCCATCAAGTGGATTCGTTTCGATTGCAATTTATGTACTTTATAAACACACGTATGTAGTTGACAAGTCGATTTTGAGACCGACCAGTAACGGTAGAGACGCCAAATTTTACAACGTTCCTCATCAAAACAGGTTTATAACTGCGAAATTATATGTTATTGAGAGTGTTAATTAACGATTCGGTTGTTATGAATATGACGATGTTTTCATCTAAAAGTCTTGTTGCTTTTATATTGTTTCCTTTTTGAATTCCAATTGGATTAATTTATCGAATGGTTATCAAGCATAAATATAAATTGGTTTCATTTAAAGTAATAAATACAATTGAGAGCAGTTGTAATCAATTAATGCCAATTTTATACTGAAAAAAAGACGTCTTTTTTTCATTTTCTTTTTAATCAAGGTTTTTAAGTTTAGTTAAAAATTAGAGACTTGGTTTAATTTTTGCTAGATATTCCAGATTTATTGAGGACTAGAATGTTTTAAATTTCACTTAGAAAAGAAATCAAATCAAAATCTTTAAAAATGAATGTTTGATGAATTTTTAAAGTTGATCGATTTTCTTAAGATAAGAAGTATCAAAAATGTTTTACCAACTTTGAAAGCTTTTTAAATTTTTTTGACAACATTTTTATTGCAAATTACATTGATCAACATTTATTTTGGTGTCAAAAATTTTAAAGCTAATTTTTACTATATTCAGGATGCTAGTTTTAAATTTTAAATCCGTTCTTCCTCCTATTAGCTACATTTTTATAAGATCAATAACCTTAAATATTGACATCTTGGCAATGGTACGACAAAACAAATTATGGTGCAGGTTGTTGGCTTCATTGAAATCATATGTATTATTATTGAACTATCCGATTTTTGTGGATATTTGCTTATGTGTTTTTATTCAAATGCTATATAGAAACAAAGATTTTACAATTTTTGACCATTATTATGGACAATGGGACTCACATGTGATGGCAGATTACTACTGGATTTTAAAAAGAGACTGTTTATTCCCATAACACAAGAGTCTTTCTCATAAAAGAACATTTTATAGTTCATATAGTTCAAGTTATTTTTTATTATTATTATATATATTTTTAATTTTAAGTTAGTTTTTTTCAATTTCCTTTATACAAGTATCCATGAAATGTGTATAACGTAAGACATCAGATTCCTTGGCTCAAAATAAGTTGATTTAACATAAGTTATCTATATACAAAGTTGTTTCGTCTGTTAGTTTCCTGTTAAATTTTGTTATTTTTTGTTAATTTTCTTTTAACAGGGTGTTGCAACAATATGGACAAGTCGGAACACCTTAAGAACTATAAGTACAACAAATTTGAAATGTTATCTATAGATTTAGTTGATAGTAACCTGCATTTAAAAATATTTTCCGGCATATGTAATTTCCGGTTATGTCGGAAGGAGTTAACAATTAATTATCTTTTATAAAATTTTTTTTTTAATTAGATCAGTTAATTTAAAGATAATTTTGTTTAATTTTTTTGTATCACTTGTAGTTGCGGAGAAAAAACGATGTTCTTAATAATTCTTTATGTTTGATTAGCGTCAAAAAATTAGCTACGACATTTGATCCAAGGTTGCTACGCTAGTAAGCTGATAACATTTTATTCTTTTAATTGTTCAAACCAGCGAGAATGCTCAGAATGGAAACATGATCTCCATTATTGCAGAGAGTTGTAGTTATTTCCCATTTGGAGGAAGTGATGGTAGTTATACGACTTTATCTTAATGAAGGGCTGTATAAGCTCATTGCTTAGATAATTGAACCGTTAAAACTATATGTTTTGATTTACTTAACGAAGCCAGTAGCTAAAAAACAGATCACCACAAGACTGAATATCGTGATTCATAAGACCTTGTTTAGAGGTTGGACGCGCTTATATACGTTTCATCGGTTTATATATATACAAAGTGGGCCACTGAAAACAGTAAACGCAAGTTTTGGCCACTTAACATCAATTTTGCGAAAGACGCTCGAACACGTCAATTTTATTATGAAGGGGGATATCGGAATGGATTAGTACTATTTGCATAACTCCAACCCTAAGATGGGGGTAGATTGCACCCCAAACATTTTAAATTGAAAGGGGTGTCAAACGCAACACAGTTTTAAAGGTCTTTCAAATCTCTTTTCAGCAGTCTTTTCAGCAGTCTTTTTATTTTTGAAATCCGGTCATTAATTCCAGAGAAAAAATCGTTTAAAACAAAGTTTAGTAAATGTTCAAAATTACAGACAGAAACTGAAGTATCATTTTATTAAGTGTTCGAAATGACTACCACCAACTTGCATACAATGATAGAGATTTTGTTCAAAATGTCGTCGTACGTTCTGCAACATTTGTGGAGTAATCTGACGGCATTCACGTACGATACGTTGTCGTAAATCTTCTAAAGATTCGGGTAGCGTGGCATAAACTTTAGACTTCAAATAGCCCCACAGAAAGAAATCTAAAGGTGTTAGATCTGGAGATCTGGGTGGCCATTCGATAGCACCTCTCCGTCCAATCCATCTCCCAGGAAACCTACGATCCAAGAACTGCCTAACAGGCAATGCAAAATGAGGAGGAGTCTTGTTAACTTTAGAAGTCTTTTTTCTCTGGAATTAATGATCGGATTTCAAAAATAAAAAGACTGCTGAAAAGAGATTTGAAAGGCCTTTAAAACTGTGTAGCGTTTGACACCCCTTTCAATTTAAAATGTTTGGGGTGCAATCTACCCCTATCTTAGGGTTGGAGTTATGCAAATAGTACTAATCCATTCCGATATCCCCCTTCATTATAAAATTGACGTGTTCGAGCGTTTTTCGCAAAATTGATGTTAAGTGGTCAAAACTTGCGTTTACTGTTTTCAGTGGCCCACTCTGTATATATATATATATATATATATATATATATATATATATATATATATATATATATATATATATATTTTCAATTTAAATACAAAAATAGTGGCCTCTTATCTTTTAAAGTACATGATGTATGGGTTTCTACAAGATATTAAATTGAGTACTTAGCGCATAAAGAACTGTTGGTAAGTTTAAAATTGACCCAAGACAGTGAATAGTGTAGAGAATTAAATTATTTACATTTATATCTTGTGGAAAACCCATGTACGCCTGCTTGCATTTTTACAATGTATCTACAGGTGTCCTGGAAAATGTGGGAAATCTCTTGGATTCTAATAGAACATTAAAAAATATAATAAGTTCCCATAATTTTTTTTCCTAGCGGCTTTCCCCTCGGAGATACGGCCTCCTAAAGGAAGCCACTGGAAAACAATTTTTCTTGAATAAATTTTAAAGTACTTAATATAATTTAATGAAAATTTAATATGATAAACAGTAGTAAGGGCCTCTTAAAAAAATGACCTTAAAACGTAATTAGTCTCTTTAGTTTACCAGGGGCGTACTAGGTTAAGCATTTTAATGTTTACATCTTTAATACCCTGTATGGTAAGGAGTTAAAAAAAATAAATTTAGATACCTTGAATATTTAGCTGAAGAAAATGTACTCTTATTCAGTGTCGATAAAATGAACCGTTTTCGAGAAAAAATTGTAAAAGAAACCATTAAGATTAAAAATTTATTAATATTTCGTATTAATACTAACTTTACCATAGTAACATTTGTAAAAACAGCGCCTTTTTTAATACTGATGTTGCAGACAAAAGTTTAGCGCTGCTTTACAAACGTTTCTACGGTACCTACGAAATATTAATAAATTTTTAATCTTCATGTTTTCTTTTACAATTTTTCTCTCGAAAACGGTTTATTTTATCGACACTGAACAAGAGTACCTTTTCTTTAGCTAAATATTCAAGGTATCTAAATTTCTTTTTTTTAACTCCTTACCATACAGGGTGTTGAAAATGTAAGCATTAAAATGTACAACCTAGTACGCCCCTGGTAAACTAAAGAGACTAATTATGTTTTAAGGTCATTTTTTTAAGAGGTCCTTACTACTGTTTATCATATCAAATTTTCATTAAATTAAATTAAGCACTTTAAAATTTATTCAAGAAAAATTGTTTTCCAGTGGCTTCTCTTAGGAGGTCGTATCTCCGAGGGGAAGGCCGCTAGGAAAAAAAATTATGGGAACTTGTCATCATATTTTTTAATGTGCTATCAGAATCCAAGAGATTTCCCACATTTTCCAGGACACCCTGTATATGCTTATTTACTATTTTTCAAAATTTCTCTGTCCACACTCCTCTTACGTTACTTAACTTTCAATAACAAAGTGCGTTGATCTCATTAATAAAAATATCAATAGTACCAACTACAGTGGAACCTCTATACAGGGTTAGTATAAAATCCCGGAACGGTCAAATAACTTTGCTGTTTCAGAAGTATCAATGTTGAAATTCCACCTGATTATGTAGTTAAATGGGACGAATTTAATAATAACATTTTTCTCTCGTTTCCGGTTTTACAGGAAATGCGTCCAACTTTATTTTCTTAAATGGCATGTATAGTATATTCGTGCATTTTCAAATGCGGAATAAGAAACTACGTTCAAAAATACCAAAATTCTTTATTCTATCGATAAAAACGCATAATAAGACCTAAATTAAAAAAAAAAAAAACAATTTAACGCAAAATCAAGCAGACATGTCATTTTACTGAAATATCATATTGCTGTCATATGCTTATTATTTCCTGCGATTTCATGTTTATTATTTCCTGCACGCTCGATCGGGCGCAGAAGAGCGTTTGAATGGCCAACCCGTTCACCAGACTTTTATCTCTACTGCATTTCTTTTTATGGTGTCATTTGAAATACCAAGTGTATAAAACTCATTAAGGGGGAACAACAGGGTAAATTTTTTGAAAAATCGTTTTTTTTTTTCTTTACGCAATTCGAAAGTATGTACCTTTTAGAATATTGTCCTACAATATTATAACAAAATTTTTACAAATAATGGAATTATAGCTCGTTTCTGCTCGCGCGCACGAAGCCATTACTTGAATACGAACATAAACAACCATTGTCACAAAATGTTATCGATGCTATTACTTCCATTTATATGGATTTGTCCAAGACGAAGTTTCTTGAGCGCTGTATAGGCGGATTTACGCAAAATTCGAATGAGAGCCTTAATGCCCTCATTTGGAAGTTCGCTCCGAAAATTTTATCAAGTCAGGCAGTTATTGTGGAAATTGCTACTTATTTGACGGTTTCCATTTTTAATAATGGAATGGCATCTTTATTAAAGGTGGCAAATGAAATGCAAATCCAGATTAGTCCCCAAATGTGCGCATTTTGTACAGCTAAAGACCAACACCGTATAAGTCGAGCTCAAGTGCGTTAAATTTGAAGTGTTTTAGACAATTCAGACAACAAGAAGAAAGTCGAATTATGTTCTAGAAATTCTAAAGACCTTTATTATGGAGCAGGAATCGATGAATTGTGGTAACTCTTAAAATTTCCTCCATTCATCATCTAGAACTAAACTTAACTTTTTAAATGCGTTTTTCTCACAGTAAAATTTTTTTAACCTGTTGTCACAATTTCTTTACCAACGAGAATCGCATTCAAATTTTATTGAGACGTCCTCAATCTATATAAAATTCCTTTCAGTTAAGCGTACGGATTTTTATTTGTATTAATATTTGCTGCCTCTTTACCCCCTGGAAAGATTAATTATTTTATCGATTTTCTTAACTCTTTTTTTGCAGAGGTGCCATTTTAACAGCAATTATTATTTTCTAAATCGGGTACGCTTAACTGAAGCTACACTAATATAGATTAAAATGACGTTTCCTTTTTTATTTTCAGATTATTTTTACACGTTTTATAGTGACAACCAACAAGATGCTTTTTTTTTGTTAGTGCATTTGGACACCCTCCATACATGTATTCTAAGACAGATTATTTTTTCTCTATACTACCTAAAATAAGTTTAAACTACGTAGTTACAAATATCAAATTCCGATTTTTCTAAAATGTATGAGTGAACCAAAATAAAATCTTAATTATCGCCTTTTTTCGCGGTCTCCACCCTGTTGTTCCCCCTTAAGTTGTTGGTCGATTACGTCGGTGTCAAACGGTAAACGGGTCGCATTTTGAACATTTATAACTTCAAGTTAATCGTTTACAATTTATAATTTTAGTTAATTTTTTAATAATTGCGTTCTATTCAATGAAAATAATCTTATTACTGTCCTTGTAACAAGTTTTACAGTCATTTCCTATTTTCTTGTTAACTTAATTAATTATTGATAATGACACAGGTAACATATGACAGCAATGTGAAGTTTCAGTAAGGTGACGTGTCTGCTTGATTTTGTGTTAAACAGACTTTTTAATTTAAGTCCTATTATGCTTCTTTATTAATATAATAAAGAATTTTTGCATTTTTGAACGTAGTTTCTTGTTCTGCATTCGAAAATGCTGGAATATACTATACATGCCATTTAAGAAAACAAAGTTGGACGCATTTCCTGTAAAACCGGAAACGAGAGAAAAATGAAACTGTTATTATTAAATGCGTCGCATTTAACTATATAATCAGGTAGAATTTCAATATTGATACTTCTCAAACAACAAAGTTATTCGACCGTTCCGGGACTTTATACTAACCCTGTATAACGAACTTCTATGTAACGAATTTTCTCTATAACGAATTTTTTTTGAAGTCCCAAGAAATTCTTTTATAAAAACACTTCTATATAACGAAAAAAACTTGTATAAAACGAACTAAAATTCTATGAAGAAATAGGGTAAAGCCGAGAAGTGAGGTAGATAGATATTACAGAGGATCCCCGAGAGCCTGTTGCTGCGACATGTAGCAGCTGATCGGATAGTTCAGTAGAGTAACAACTGTTCTTGTGTTAATTTTAATTTCATTTGTTATCCTGATCTAAGCGGAAGGCTTTTTGTTAAAAATTTTTAATTTAAAACAAAAATTATTTATTATTCTTTCTAAAGGTCTCGAGGGCCGGATTAAACTATCACGCGGGGCGTAGGTTGCCCACCCTTGGTGTATAATATATGAATACAGTTTTGTTGCCTCATTATGTTTTGATTTACATACGTAATACTTATTTGTAGCTCTACACTTATTGATAAGTGTAGATTGCACATTTTATACGCTTTTAAATAAGAAAAATAAGACTGTTTCCTTGTAACGAAGTTTCTATATAACGATTTTTTTCTTTGGAACCTTCAAGTTCGTTATATGGAAGTTCTACTGTAAATAGTAAACTATAAGTAAAATAAAATAGTCTTGTGGCAAATAGTAGGTGAACATTATGGGGAAATATATACAACGTTTCATAGCTATTGTAGGACCTAAAGTGGGACCAAATGGAACAACCTTTCATAATACAGAAATGGTAAAACTCAAGCATAAGAAAGTTGTGACCTCCCTAATTTTAGTATTCATAAATATAAATCATATTATTCTACAAAATATTATGGCTACTGTAAGTCAACACACTGCAAAATACTGAAATTGATTCATTAAGTACGTAAACCGTCCACTATTGTCAGATTAGCGCTACTATCCAAGTTTTGAAAAATAACAAATTTATAGAAAGACGTATTAAAGATGTTTCCATGAAAACATAAATTCCTGTTTATTGTTACTATTTATCATGCACTGCTCACTCGTGCATAAATGTCAGAACTTGGATTCAATACCGGATGATTGCACATATGGCGCTGCATTCAATTGTAAAATCTATTTTGGGAGCTTCATTACAGTAACTTATACATATAAGTTACATACATATACATATAAGTTTTAGGTTTTAGGATATAGGTTTTAAGTGAGTTGTTCTTGGCAACTGGCTTTCGCTTTCAATATTTTATGAAACAAAAATCGAAAATTGAAGAATAAAGATGATATTTTTTTAAATTTTCTACCAATAATTCGTAACGTAACTAAAGGAAGTTCCAGTCAAACATAGAAGAATCACCTATCTATATCAGTGTATTATCTACGCTATTTATTTCGTTTGATCTTTACGATTAATTTGCTGTTGAGAAGAATATGAATAAACCTAACTTTTTGGTCTCTTTGTGTTTATTAAACGTAAATAAATGAAAGAACATATTGGTAAGTAGTAATCATATCCCAGTTAAATGTGGAAATCAAGAAATGATGAAGCTACGTACACTTTTCTAGTTTAGCGTCTGTTACTATGATGAAGTGTCGTTCAATGTACGGTAACGCTGGTATTGGGGTCTCCAGAAGTGTAGGTTCGATCAACAGTGTTCAATATTGCGTCAAAGAATGTTTGAGGAAGGGTGATGTAAGACAATAATTGTATTACTTTCAGAAATATTATGGCAATTAATAAAATATTTTGCATTAAAAAAAAACGGTGTCTTCTGTTTGTCGTGGCACACATTAAATACTAAAATTCCATTTTAAAAAAATACGAGAATTATTTCAAATTTCGCGGGTTCTGATAGTTTTGGATATTTCGGTAGAGGGCATTAATTTGCATTTCAACAATCTAGTGGGAGTTGACCTTCTATATTATACGGGTGTCCCAGAACTCACTTGCCAAACAATAACCACGCATTCTAGAGCTGATGGTCATACTATCCAAAACTATTATTTGGTTGATTACTTTCCAGATAGCTGAATGTCATTGTCTTATTATCCTAATCTGTAAATTTTATTTGTCAAACATTTTTCAATGAAGTGACTATTTGACGTCATTACCACAGTTATTAACTAAAAAACTGTCGTTACCGGCAATATTGTCATCAGCAACTAAACAGCGATTTGGGGGGTAACAACTTTCTTATATTTAAATATCGACCATTATTATATTAGAAAAAAATCCTTTGTTTGAGTCCCCTGTCACCTCAATGAAATAGTTAAAACATTATTATTTTTTTATATTTTCATAAATTTCGTTCTAACAAGAAGAAAGTATCACAAAACATGAAGCTCAATTATAATGCGACAAAAATAAAAAAAGGAAAAAAAAGGACACCTTGTCACAAATGAAGCATGTTTATTTTAGGTAAAGGTATATTAGAATAAATAGTTTTGAAAGTAACGAAGTAAGGCTTTTATAGAAATGAAAACACATCCACTATTCCAGTTAAATTAAACACGTAATCCATCATAAGAAATTATGAGTTATCACTTATCATATGTTTACAAATATTTATATAAATTTCACTGATATTTTATTTTTAGGGTTTCATTTTGTATGTTTAATACAAAAGTCGTAAAAATAAGCAGCAAATTCCAGGCACCGAACAGATTTTTTTATTATTGGGTTGTATTATCGTACGATAATAAGAATCACTATTTTAGTTAATGATTTATAATATGACACATTATTTTTTAATTTTATCTTATTCTAGAATATTATCGTATTGATAAAATTTTATTTTGAAATAAATAATAAACACTGCTTATATGATTACCTATAATATTACGAATAAATGGCATGACAAGTTTAACGGATGTAAACTGATCACGCCATGACATTCTATAAAAATGATTAAACCGTTATCGCTAACGTAGTATAATCAGTAGGAGTTTTATCGTAGGCGTTAATCGGAGAATTAAGTGAGAAAAATCATTTGTGTATGGGGAAAGTCTATTGTTTACACTTGCTAAAAATTAACTTCGGTTGGGTTGTTATTTATTACTTCTAGAATTAAATTCATTCGCATACATTTATTTTTCTTTTTATTCTTTACTCAGAATTAAAGTTTAAAAAATCAGTTTTATTATTTTTTATAAATATTGGAAAATCCTTATTAATCAATAAAACAGTTGGAAACACATCGGAATACCACAAATACCTTGACAAAAATATGATAATTCCACTTAACTTATTTATATACAAAATTGCTTAGTTTAGTCGTTAAAGCACTTTAACCCCTTCGGGCCCCATGCACATTGTAATGTACATAACACTTTTCGTGCTGTATTTGATAATGTATAGGTTTAAACTTCGTTTCAACACCTAATGTACCTACAAGTGATTATCTAACATGAAAGAATAATGTCCATAGCGCCATATAATTTTTGTATGTTGAGTTATAGTGCTTCTTACGTCAGTAGTTGGAAATTCGAATAGCTGTGACAGCAGTAAGTAGCAAATATTGTTAGTTTTTCGTTCTCATTTTTTCAAATGAATGTCAAAACATATACACATCACTAAAGTATGTATGGGTCTACGTAATAATGAAATTGTACAAAAGATATTTACTTTGGCTTCGTATTATAACCTCTATAAAAAATACGTACATCCTAATGTACATCCTGTCCCAATCAATGGAAACACTATATAAAGTTTTCGATTTGAATTTTTTGCAAGTAATAGTTAGACATAAAATTCTTGAAAATATTTTTGCAGATTATTTTATCGTTCAAGATGAATAAGAAACTAAATAAATCTAATTTAGAAAATGAAAAATATGTAGATAAACTATTAAAATTGTTGGAAAATGGGAATGATTCGGATATTGATGACATAGAAGATGAAGTTGTTGAAGATGAAAGAGTAAGAAAAGAACGGGAAGTTGAGGAAATCGGAGGCAATAGAGAAGATGAAATTTTAAATCCACAGCCCACTACAGAAGGTTTTCGAAATAAGAAAAGAGTACGATGGAGGAAACAAACACCCGATGCACCAAAATTCGAATGGATAGAGAATGACAAAATTGGCGATTCTATTGTATTGGATCCTATGCAATATTTTTCTAAATATATAACAGATGAAATTTTTGAACAGATGGCCGAATGTACAAACATATACGCACTTCAACATGGACAAACTCGATTCAAACCAACAAATGTTATTGAAATTAAAACTTTATTTGGATTACATATTATGACTGGATGTCTAAATAAGTTCTCACGTATACGAATGTACTGGAGTTCCGTCCTTGGCATAAATGTTTTCTTAGAAAACATGTCAAAAAATAGGTTCTTTTAGCTACGGACGATGTTACATTTGGTAAATAATTTAGAAAGACCTAACGCTTGCACAGATAAATTTTACAAGGTCAGGCCTATTATGGATGCAGTGCCAAAGCGCTGTAAGGAATTAGAAATTGGACAAAATATTTCCATAGACGAACAAATGATCCCATTTACAGGAAAAATAAACACGTTGCAATATGTTCAAAATAAACCATGTAAGTGGGGATTAAAAATTTTTGTATTATGCAGTCCAAATGGACTTGCCCACAACTTTATACCATATCAAGGTAGTACCACTGAAATAAAAAGAGACAACGTGAAAAAATATGGCCAAAGTAGTGCAATTGTTTTAGAATTACTAGAAATCGCAAAGAAAGAAGATCATACGATGTATTTTGACAATTATTTCAACTCTTATGCTGTTCTTCTGCGATTATTGGAATTGAAAACGTACGCTGCTGGTACAGTTCGTATGAACAGATTTCATAAACCACATTTTATATCTGATAAAGATATAAAAAAGAAGAAAAGAGGCTATTCCGAAGATCTAGTTAGTCAGGATGGCATTATCATGGTAAAGTGGTTGGACAACAAACCAGTTCATATGGCTTCCAACTTTGTTGGCACCGGAACAATTGATAAAGCAAAACGGTGGGATAAGCAAAAATCAGCATATATCGAAATTGATAGACCTGAAGTTGTTAGGCAATATAATAACAACATGGGAGGAGTGGATCTGCTCGATATGTAATTATGAGTAATTATGCATTTTGTGGATTTTGCTCTATCTAATAGTTGAATAGAATATAAACAAGATTGCATCAAAGCTAAAATTGATAAAAAAGATATTATGGATTTGTTAGAATTTCGTATGCACGTTTCCAAAAGTTTAATTTATAAAAACAAGTTTGTAAATGTAAAGAAACGTGGTCGTCCTTCAAAAAGTGAAGGAGAAATTACACCGGAAAGAAAAAGGAAATTTCGTTGCTGTGAGAAAAGACCAATAAAAGAAATTCAACACGATAATGTGGACCATATGCCCCAAATCGATGATAACAAAGAAGCAACACGATGCAAGATGCCATTATGCAAAGGAAGGACACATTTTTATTATGACAAATGTCGTGTTCATTTGTGTTTAGTTAAAGCGAGGAATTGTTTTAAAAGATTTCACAGAAAATAATAATTATATATATCTAACTGCTTATTCAAAAGCAATTATTTATAATATAATAATAAATTATTTATAATATGGTAAGAGATTTTTTTATACAAATATCACTCAAGATTTCCTATTCTACAAATTTGGAATGAGAACCATAAATATGTCCATTAAAATGTACATTTAAAAATTATATATAAATGAGTAAATATTTTTGTAAAAAGTATATTGTTGCTTTCATTCACATGAATTTAGTTAATTTTAGTATAAAAATATTTTTTCCCTAAACGACAAAAAATTCGGGCCTGAAGGGGTTAATATTTTTTATAATTTCTTTTTTAATTAGGTAATCATTAAAACCTTTATTGGATTTTTGGATTATTATATTTTTTATTGAAACATTTTTTGTAGCTAAACCATTTACTCAACTGAAATTTTGTAAGAGAGAAAACAGTTTGTTACACATAGCAATTACAATAGCTATGCAACAAAAATTACAGTGATCATACAGGGTGTTGAAAAAATTAAAAATTGAAATTTATTCCACAACAAGCTGTAATGTACTTATACCAACGCATTGTTAAAGAATTAATAAGTACAATAGAACCCCGATTATCCGAGCTTCCGATTAACCGAGTCAATCTAAAGACCCAATCCGTATTAAAATGTTATTTACCGGGTAAGCCAAGCTTGGGATTCTGTACATGGTTTTACTATTAAAAAATTTTGATCAGAAGTTATGGATATTGAGAACTATGACAGTGAAGATGATATTCCATTAAATGAATTGGCTTTGAAATGGAGAAGCTGGGGAGAAGTGTCCTCTTCAAAGTTTGATACCGAGACATAAGAAGAAGAAGCACACAATTTATTTAAATTAATACAAAATTTAAAAGGTTGCGAAAATGTGACAAGATAAGACTTTATTGAATGGGTTACAGCAGATGATTTAGAAGAGAAATGAGTGTTGAAGAACTAACGAATGCCTTCCAGGAAATCGAAAAATCAAATGACGACGACGACGACGAAGCGGTGGATGAACAGTCTCCCACTAAGATTCCCCATCAAGAAGGTTTTGCTTCTCTGGAAAAAGCTCTAAGGTATATCGAACAACAATCAGAGGCAACTCCTGCGGATTTGCTTCTTCTTAACAGATGGAGAAACAGCAGTAAGAAAAAGAAGATATGAAACAGCAGCGCATAGACAACTATTTCAATGTTTAATAATATCGGGTGTTCATTTAAATTCGTGCTCAAGTATGCTTTGAAATTTTGTTAGACGACGATAGAAAGAAAAACGTATGTGGCATTATTAGTGCACACTAATCAATTAAATTTCAAATTTGACAAACATCAAATCTTGTCAAACTACACTGAACGGCTTGTATTGGCAATTTATCGATTATGTTTTTAATTTGTGACAAAAAACTTGATGGTAAATCTTACGTTTAAGCTGCTTCGAAAGTCGATAAAGTTTGGGAATATTTACTGTATAATTTTATTCACTACTTGAACATCCCTATGAAATTTTGAATGACCAATTACTGAAAGGATTAGAGTTTAGGTAGGTTTTAGCCAAAAACAAGTTGTTAGCTAATTTCCTTCCATTTTCTGTCTCGTTATTTATAACCTATTGAACATTTCAGTGTTATGACATTGCTTCAATTAAGTTTTATTGGACATACGTCCAAAATGCAAACAAAATCCATAGCTCACTTGAGCACGAATTTAAATGAACACCCGATATGTACACATACATACATATTTACAAGTTAAAAACGTTAATAAACCGATTAAAGTACATTTGTGTTTATTTTTTAAGAAATAAAAAATAAAACCGTATTATCCGAGTTTTCAGTTATCCGAGGTGGGTGTCTCCCCACGTTACCTCGGATAATCGGGGTTCTACTGTATAATGAAGATTTTACAAGTTATTTAAGAAACATAAAAAAATATTATTTTTAAAGTCCTCTAACGAGTAAATTAAGCAACTTTGTATCTTGAAAATATGAGGTAAATCATCATATTTTTAGTCAAGGTATTTGTGGCATTGTTTTTGTCATTATGTAATATTTCGACAACATTCTGATAATTCATTAATGTATCATCAGATTTCGACTCTAACGGATTGTTAGCTATCAGTCAACGTTTGTGCATACGACTACAGGTTTTAGGTGAAAGAACATAAATCTGAGAATGAGACAAAAGTAATTACAAGGAAAGGTCTTTTACAATGCATATTTTTTCATATCAATATTTTGAACCATTTAAAGTTATTACAACAAATTTTATGAGGATTATGAGTTTCATCCTGTTAAGATTCAAAAGTCAACTCCTTCAAAAAAAGAAAAGCTAAAATATCAGATATGAAACAACATTGATTTAAAAATCATTTAAGCCAGATTTTATATTAAATTAAATTAAATGTCTAAAAGAGGTCGTTAGAAAATAAATTTCGGTGTAATTTGAGTACAAACACGACTCACCTAGCTTAAATACATTCGAAGTTATTGATTGTTATAACCTTAAAAATAATTAACAATCGCTATCCTTAAAGTGTCATAACTGCATTTTTTTATTTGCAATATGATTATGTTTACTATAAAATTAAAGGATTTTTAATTACCTTTATTAGGCCCGGTTTATTCATCTTTGGATAAATTAATCTATCAAATATCTTCCATAGTTACTGCAATTTCACTTGCCACTATTGGCTATTTGGCCAGTGACCATGGTAAATATCAGATAGATTAACTTACTCAAAGGTGAATAAACCGCCCCTTAAGAGTATTTTAGAATTTTGAGACATTCTTTCTTTAAGTTTCGGCTTTTTAAAAATGAAAAATTTGGCATTTAACTCAACTTATAATAGCTAAATACCAAAAGTGCTATAAGTATAGTAAAATAATCTGTAGCTCATTACACAACAATTGCCCATCCTGTATTAATTATTACTTAAAATTGTAATAAATTGAAATCAAAATTGATGTTTCAGGAAATGTAAAAATTATTTGTTTTGCGAAAACTGGAGAGAGCTAGAGATGATAGTACTTAAAACATTTTTAGGAAAAATTCACAAAAACATATTTACGTAGTTAGTGTACAATGATTAAATTATGATAACGATTAGGAGAAAGAAAGGTATTAAAAATTAGATAAGAAAGTAGGTCAAAATAAAATCATATCAACTCTGATTTTGAGCTGAATGGAAAATTATTTCCTAATTTATTAAAAAAAGTTTTCTATTTTTATGGCGTGTGTTTGTGAGTTTGTTTACGTATTCCGTAAATTACAAAAAAGTTATACACACTCCAACTGCGCGTATTGTTTACGTTATTCCAACCTAGATTTAAATCTCATTATTCGACTTCTAAACAACAAGCCAATTTACCTCAAATTCAATTACGACGTAAAGACAACAAAAGGATCGATAACCGATGCGAAACGAGAAAATTGGCGGAAGCTTTATGAAACTCAAACCTGCTAAAGTTCAAAGGAGCATTGCTTGGCAGGAATTAAATCTCGTAAACTTACGTGGTCGCTTTCGGCGGACTCGACAAGCTTTTCTTCGCCCTCCTTTCGTTTTCTCAACTCCGCCATCGTCTCTTCCGCGTTCGCTTTCAACGGGATGAAAACACACGGAGGAAACAGGAAAAACTACGTCTGATGCCGGTTTAAACCATCGCCCCGGATTCACCCGTCAAAACATTGACGTACGAAATCAATAATGTGAATATAGGTTAGAGATGTCACGCCATCTGTTGATCAGATCCTCTAATTTGTTATAGTTTTAACGTTAAAAACTAGATGGTACAGCTTTGAAAGATTAATTTTGAAAATTAAAATCGATTAAAAGTTTTGATTTAGTTGATACAGTTTAGTTTATAAAAATTAGTATGGATATTATTATTTTAAGGTATTATAAATATAAACAATTAACTAAAATCACTTCAAAATTAATTGATATGTTTCTAAAATTTATTTAAAACCCCTGCACTGCCACGATAATCACAACTTAAAATGAATGAGGTACAGTGGTTCACAAAACTATTCGTACCCTTGTAAGAATTGAATATTAAACATAAAAACAGCAGCTATAGGATCTCATTTCTAATTTATTTGTATACATTTGTATTTCACAAATGTTCATGGACTAAATAAGGCATAAATTAAATGAGAACTAAAAATAATAATTAAATAAAAAGGTAAAAAGATATTCCATTCGTATAACTCACGCCACACAACTATTCGTACTTATAACTAAATTATTTAATTTAATAAAAAACATAAGATTGAGATGGAGTTGAGTTGCTCAATATTTAGTTGGTCCTCCTTTTGCTTGTAGAATCGCACGTAGTCTCTTTTGCATGCTGTTTACCAAATTCTTTTGTCACAGATGCCTCAATGTTATTCAAACTTCCAAAATCTTATCTTTCAGCAGTTTCTTGCCGTTTTTTTCATATTTCCTTAGTCTTTTGTCGATTTCTGTTCATAAATCTTCGATTGGGTTGATATCTGGACTCCGAGGCGGTGTTACAAGAATATGGGGGCATTTGAATGTGATCCCTTGTTTTACAACAAAAGCCGTATGCTTGGGGTTGTTGCCTCGTTGAAAGTGGTAGTCCCCATTTAGACCCTATTTATTTGCACTAGCTACTAAATTTTGTTGAAGAATATTTAGATGTTTGAATCTGTCCATTATTCCGTCAATAAACACCAGGTTTCCAATACCATTAAAGCTCATGCAGCCTCAAACCATTATACCTACTACCTCCACCATGCTTAACAGTAGGCTTCAAATGCTTCATTTCTAAACCGGTGTTAGGTCTTCTCTATACAAAATTCCTGCTATCCGTTCCAAAAATATTAAATTTGCTTTCGTCTGAGAATATTACCTTGTCCCTGAATGAATTATCCTTATTCACATATTTTCTGGCAAAAGTTAAACGTTTGCGCCGATTTTGTTTTGAAATAAATGTTTTTTTTTTTCTAGGTACTCTGCCGTTAAAATTAGTTGCTCTCAATACCCTGTGACATGTTTCAACACTTACTTGTTTCTGAAATCTTTGTTGAACAATACCTGCTAATCGAGGACCACTTAAAAACGGATATTTCTTTATTTCTTGCAATAAACGCCTTTCTTCTTTATCAGTTAACAGTTTACGGTGACCTGTTTTCTACCTGTTGGAAGCTACTATTGCAGATTTTGTAATCTTCTTAATAATAGACGGAATAAGATTTTCCGTCATCATGCCATTTACAAATCATTTCACGTTGTTCAAAACTAAGTTCCTTTCCTTTACGTCCCTTTTTCACCCAAATTCGTTTGAATTTGATATTATTTGATATTAAGCACGTTTCTCCAACGTAAGATGTCACTACATTAAAATGCATGAGCGTGCGCAATTTGAAACCTCATGCAATGATATTTGTTTAATAGAGTACGAATAGATTTGTGATGGAAAACATGTACCGAGTTTAATATCATATTTAACCAGTTAGCTGTTTTTGATGAGTATACTCGTCATGGCGCATAATTGTGCAACTCGCAAAAAGTAGTGATATTGGCTATTTAAATTGTAATTTTTGTGAAATTCAAAACATATTCTCAAATTTCAAGATGTTTAGAATATTTTGAGGTCAGGTCGAAATAAAACAAAGAAATAAAAAACATGAATAATTTCAGATGAAGTCGTATAGGTGCGCGCTTTCAAAACGGAGCGCAACAGTTAACTGGTTACTAACAAAATAATTCGCTGGCCAATTTTAATAATATTGCATATTTCGGATAAACATAAAATGATAATACTATTCCAGGGGTTATACTAAAAAATATGACTTTTTGATATACTTGTCGAGTCACAAATTAAATTGCGAGGTGAGGTATGCTTAGTTTTGTGAAACACTGTAACTGCACTTATTGAGGAAAAAATATACTATAACAGGGGTGGTCACACTTGGTGATACTGAGAGCCGTATTGAAAAAGCGAAAATTTTTAAGAAAAAAAAAGGAGATCCAATAAATTATACCTCTTGATTCCCTTTCATTGTAGGAAACAAATGTTCTTAAAATTCAAAACCTAGTGGAAAGTATTTATGACATTTTTTAATTGAGCCGTATGTGGCTCATGAGCCGCCGTTCGGCCACCGTTCTACTATGATATGATATATCACATCACTCGTATGTAAAAATATCGGAACAACTCAAACATTGAAGCTTTTTGACTTAATGACGATTTTTTCATAAATAAGCGATATGTTGTTATATGCTAAAAATAGGAAGTTGTTAAAATAGGAAACAGTTGTCGTTATTGAGGTAAACTTTTTCAAGAGCGGCACTTACAAAGGTTGCAAAATTGTTTTGTTGTGTTCCAATAACCATGGAGTTGCGTGTTTCACGTGTTGCGATTACTGAGGTAACACCATAGATACTAACTCTACAATGCGTAGTGATGCATACTTGCATCAACCATATAACTGAATAACAAATATGTAATATGCCTCTTGAAAAGGTAAAGGCGCAATGTCCCATACATAGGGTAAACTCACCAAATCTCGGTCATACACCTAAAGTCGGCCTTCCAATTTTTCTACATGTATTTCTACACAAACGCCGACTTTAGGAAACATTTTTTGGGGGGCTGACATTTGGGCAGTTTACCCCAAATCAATCGTATTACTCTATATCACAACTACAAATATGTATACGAACACAGCAAGTAGTTTTATGACCAAAATCAACGAATTTTGCATATCGTCGGTATACAAGGGAAAGTGACCAAGTCCAAAATTCTCGATTTTTAGGTTTTAATATTCATGTAACTGAAATTCAATATTATCTTTAAGGGAAAAATAAATAAGTTCATAAATATCATTATAAACTAATCTCACGTAAAATAATTGATTTTATAACCAGAAGCCAAATTTTAAGTATTAATAACTCAATAGAACTATCTGTGGACTTGGTCACTTTGTCTTGTATACCGACGATATGTTCTTATTAGTACTGCGTATTAGTAATGTACCGCGACTATTAAGTTGTAAGATAAGCAAGAAAACTATTTTATGTACTCTTATACAAATTAATTTCGTGTAATAGAGGTTTATATGTGTGACAAATGCGCAGTGATGCATACCCACATATACAGTGAAATCTTTCTTGTACGAACACCAACGGGACCCACCAACAGTGTCCGTTCAAGAGGGATGTCCGCTTAGGAGAAATACGAAGTAATTATATCAGAGTCAATAAAATTCACCTTCGCGGATACCCCTCTTGAATGGACACCCCCCTTGGACAGACCGTTTCTCATGGAACCCTCAGACTCTCATATAAGTACTTCGTATTTCTCTTAAGCGGACACCACTCTTGAACAAATGTTATTTTCGATACAATACATTTCAAACTAATTGTAAGTAATAAAAAAAAAAAGATTTCAATATTTATATCTAATTCCTTTATACATTTGTAAAAGATTCCTGATTTTTTAGATTAAAAACCAAAAATTTGCATTGTAGGGTTAAGATTTTCGTCGTATTTTCCAAGTTTATAGGTACTAAATTTGTTAGTTTTGTGTACTGTAGTGAAGTATCCTTTTAACCCTGAAAATAACCGTGAAATAATTGACACAATTCACACTTGAACAACCGAGAATGGTTCGTACAAAAACCTCCAAAAGAATCAATTAGACTCGGGCCGCAAAATCAGGCCTGTCGATTTCTTTTGTGTCGAGTAAACGTTCCGTCCGCACGGATAGAGATTCTTTGAACGCGAATTGTTCGAGAATGGGGCCTCATTAACCCGAAAAATTAGCATTGGACGCGGTGTCTCCGAAACTCGAAAAAGCAAAAAAGAAACCTTCGCAGGTAACCGCTTCCTTTCTTAACACATTAATAAAGTTGTAGGTACAAATGTTTATGGTCTTTGCCAATAAGTGAGTTATAAGAAGCTTTTAGTATGGGTTGTATAACGTTAACGTTGTTATTTATTTATGTGTTTATGGTAGTACACCTGATAGAAGGAGTTTGCAAATTGTAACGTTAACTCACGGATAATGTAATGGTCTTGCAACACACCTCTTGGCGCCGTTAATTTCTTTGATTGGTTGTTTGTGTTAGACAAGTTATAGGATATTACTTTTTTTTGTCGATTCGAAGTAGTAGTTCTACTTTTGCGTTCTTGCATGGATTAATTTAATCGAAAATAACACATTTCTGAAATAAAATTAAATATAATAAAGTTTATATTGCGTGATAATGAAATTGAGAGTGTACATTTTTTATATTTTTAATAGAATTTGGAAAAAATGTCTTCTATAAAAATATAAGAGTTGGTTAAAATTTTGGGAAATTCGATAAGAAATTGCGTAACCTTTTCACACTCGTTTGAGCTTATTGTTCCAAAATAAACTGAAAAAGTAAAACAGATGAAAGTTTTATAATATACAGATTTGAACAAAAAGGGTGCTATATGTATAGGATGATGCTTAGCACTACGTTTGACGACTTATAGATCAAAGGTCTTTTAGTGTATGAAATCTTGCCATTCTTGTCCGCGTCTTCTTTATTAGATATCATAAAAAGAGCCTTACAAAAGGTACACCACTTATGAGTGCCTACCTATTGGATTTTTCAACCTTTAAAGTTATGGTAGATTTAGTCTTTCAATGCTTCCATAAATCCCTTCATTTTTAAATTTTGACATTGCTTTTTCTGGTCACCATTGAATACTAGCAGTATAATGTATTGAAGTTTGTATACCATAATACCAAAAACTCTAACAGTAAATAAAAAGTAAACAGCTCGGAAAATTAACGTCTATGACAGTAAGTTTCCATTGCTGACAAAACAAAATCATAGTGCAAAGCAACAGGTAAAGCTAACCTTTTATTCGCACTTGTGGGCAAATCCAATGTGGGAAAATCCAATGTTTCAGTAAATGAATTTGCACCTGCATTAAAGGCAAAAGTGAGTTTCAGTATTATAGCGGGCACAAGTTTTAGAAAGAGAACTTAATGTTGCAACTTTCCCTCCATGAAGCAAGTTCACTTTCCCCTGTAATACATGTTATGGTCCTTACAAAGTTCTTTCTATAAAATCTGATAGCGGTGCATCACTTTGGATGTACGCAAAAAAACCATTTAAGCATGTGACAAATCACTTAACGTTATTTCTACTTTCTCAGTTTTACTTAATTGATGATAATTCCGCATATTATTGGTCAAAGACAAACAACATATTCATAACAAACCCAGTTGTTAAACAATACCGTGAGCAACTAAACAAATTACTACCGGAGCACTAAGAAATTACTTAAGTATGTACATACACGAAAGGAAAGGCAATTACGACATGCTTACGTAATCTAGGGTCACAAAATTTTAATTAATTATTGTACTCCTAGGTATAAATAAATTTGATCAAAGTCTGCGCTTCTTCTGCAATTTCATTGTCATGTAATACCGTAAAATGGGGCGACTTTAATCCGTAGAGTGAATATCGTTCATTCGGGAGAAGAGGGATATATTTTCAATAGAATTGCTATGCAAGGTTTAAAAGTCTTCTTCCATATCAACGATATGATCAAATATTTAAATCCACTGTTATATTCTCTCTTAGCTATGTATGGTTAAGATCGTCACAGTGCACAATCAAAATTAAAACTTTAAATTTTGATATGATCAACAAACTATTTGTTTTTACTTTAAGTCTGCTATTTTATATTTTAATATCCACATTTTTAGAGTGTTTAGGTATTTAATTTATGTATGCGTTATGCCTCGCGTCTACCAAAATCAGTCTTACATTCAATTAACCCTTTTTAAAAAGAGTTGAATTACGGAAATGCATAACGCCATAAATGCATAATCGCCGTCTTGTAAAATTACTAGAAAGTTGAGTCGAAGTGAATTTTAACCATTCGAGCATGGACTGCCTAGTTAAGCGAAGCTTTCAAAATACGTAATAGATATGTAAATATAAACAAAAAAAAACATCTTCGCCGAGTGCCTTAGACCGGACGCAAACTTATGCGACATTTACCTTTGATTTGCCTGTAATATGTTTAAGACTTGTTGGTATAGACTTCATGCAGACTTGTGCGACGAGTCTTAGAAATTTTTGTCTACGATATTTCACTATTACAAGTATTGTACATAAAAGTTACAGACAAATACAAACATTGCAATACAAAAAAGAAATCCCGATATAGTTATTCAATTTCAAGCTTCAATATCTACTGAAGAGAAATGTGTGTTTCGTTTGGGTCTTTCAAATAAATAAACTGGATTGGGTCTTTATTAAGACACCTATATTATTTTTCCGCTAAAGGTGATATAAACTTCACGAAAGAGATGTACTACTCTTTTTATGGCATTTGTCAGGAGTGTCATTTTATGGCTTCGTAGTATGGAATCTTACGTATGGGGTCTATCGTGATCGTATTGAAGTCATTCAATGTTTTGTACATTACTTGGCTCATAAATTTCACTTTCCCAACTCCTATTACGATAGACGTTATATTGTTATCACGTTATTTTCTATACATTGGCATCGGACATTTCTGATATAATCTCTCCTTTTTAATCTGATGGATGGAATGGTGTCTCTGATTTTCTACTTCAACTGAATTTTAATGTACCACAGCGGATAACTCGTAATGATGCCAGTTTTTCTCTAATATACCTAACACCAACTTTTACATAACAAATTTCTATGATCTGGGCTTCAACTATGACTCTTTGTTGCCATAATTTGGGAGACGTATATGTGTGAGTAAAATATCGTACAGTGTACCGTAATAGTTATCGTAGTGCAGTACAGCTCACGATTTGTTGTTCACTTATTACGTTCTCATTGTCAGTCAATATTGTGTTATAAATAAATACATAGATCTTTTTAGACCTCAGTGGCCCCCTTGTTCAACCCTCTTTTTCAGTTTTTCTGAATATCAGCAAAGGGTTTTTGAAAGGAACGGATACAGTTCACAAAAGCTAATTCTTTCTATTCTCGTTTCGAAGCTCAGCCGTCTATTTGAATTGATAGTAAAACCATATCACTAAATGGTAATAAGAGTATAAAATTATCCAGGACGTACAATGTCCAGCAGAAATAACACCACATTTCAAAAAATCACTGTAGGAGAACCATGAGTGACGGTTACGATTGAACTCTTCAACACGTTCAGCATGGAAACAAATTAAAACTCTTCAATTTTCGGAAATAACTCTCAAGAGTTGTTTCTAGGTTACTGCAGAAAATGAATAAACTATTTTAATGAAATTCTTTGAGCTGTAAATCCCACTGTCATGCTGTGGAGTAGTGATGAAGCCCATTTCCTCCTTTCGGGAACAGTGTACAAATAATATGTGTGCGCGATTGGATTGCTTTTTAGCAACTTTCAGGAATCTCATGGAGGACTACTTCATTCCAAATAATTCAGTGCTTGGTGTGCTATGGCGTCTGTAAGTATCATTAGGCCCAATGACAAGTAATGTTCTAATTCATTGAAGAGATCACTTGAGGTCACTATGACTTTTTTCATTGGGGATACCTCAACTTCGAGGTGTTCAAATATTATTTCCAGTCATTGGGTAACCTGAAGCAGGCTTTTCAATAAGAAATTGAATGAATTTTACCTTCAATACTAATGAAAGTTCTGCAACATTTTCAGTAACGGTTCCAAATATGTATTGGCCGCCAAGGCCACCGTTTGGTCAATATAACTTTTAAAATTTAATGCACAAAATATTTTATCAGGATTTAACAAACACTTTTTGGTAATACTTCGTATCATTCTTTTTAATCTTCTTTTTTTAATTCAAATGTGAGGGTTTTTTCTGCCGTATTCTGTATTTATTATGTGAACGGTTCAGAATCACGTACGTGATTCCATTTAACTTAGAATTACTAACAATAAGTTTAAATCTGAATCGCCAAATAGAAATAATAATGGAATGCAATGTTCAGTCTTGAATTAACTCCTCTACGAAGACCAGAATAATTACATGATTATTTTTGTTGTTTCAGTTTAGTTGTTATATTGTTTAAAGTGATTAGGAAATTTATTTTCACAAACACGATGTCAAAAATCTTAGTGATCACACTGTGTTGAGTTGATATCTTTATTCTATTTCATGTTCTTTTTTAAATTATTATCATTTCATTTATATCTCTCCGAATTTAGTCCTTTTTAGTTTTCATCTGATAACGTCTAATCTAATCAACTGTAATCTAACACAACCCAACTTTGCAGCACACAATATTCATAAGCGTACTGTATGCATATAAAAATATTTCTTTTGACTCTTACTCATGTTTTATTCATATCCCAAACATTACAAGTCAAACCGCAGACAAGTTCAAAAAATCACCGTGTCCAAATCCATGGTAATTAAACCGAAATGATTTTAATCTAAAGCGAAATGCCCTTTTTTATATTTATAAAAAAATTGTAATAGGAACTCGTCATCTACTCGATTAAGTAGTCGTTCGAAAAAATTAAAACTAACCGATTAAAAACAAGATTATCGTAGGCGTATCGAAAGTCAATTTCTTAATTTCTTAAATAATTTTTTGTGCAATCACCTTGGACATTCCTATATCCCAATTAAGCGGCATTATAAATTGGGAACAAGCAGATCGATGATCGATAGTGATCGATTGCGATCGTCCGGCTTTAAATAAGCCTATGATTAGCCGAGGTTTTTGTCGCCCGTTCGTTTTTCTATTCCATTCCCTGAACGGAATTCGCCTCTCCCATTCTTTTAAAGATCCTTATCGTCGTGTTACACATACATATCTTATAGGACGTGGGCTCGTGGGCGTGTTTATAACACGTTAGCAGTTCTTTACTGACCACCACTGACCACTACATATCCGGCAGGTGTAACTTGTGGCCAGTCGCGTGTCCTTGTTGATATTGTTTTATTAATTTTTGCGCTTGTACAATGATTATTATTATGATTATTGTCGTGTAACCTTAACGAATGAGAGCATAAAAGTAGATAGATACCTACATTATGAGTTTCCTGGTTAATAAATCATTTTGTGTTGAATAAAGTTTAAATAACTAATAAAATATTAAACGATGTTAAATAAGTTCTTTGATTTTTTATTTGTTTTTTGTAGATGGTTCTAGAGACGATTTTACATGGATTTGTGAAGGCTTTCAGTATCCTATTTGTAGAGAAAGTTAATGGTCACGGTTATCCAAAAAAAGAACTGCATTAAACCAACGACATTACCGTTTATTTTAATCGGATAATACAATCGTCATTGTACTTTTATTTTAGCAGAGAAAGTTAATTACTTTTCGATCAATCAAGCTCACGACGCAATTTCTAATGTAATAATGTGAAGCTCATGAATGCGTCGAACAAATCAGTTTGGTGCTTGCTTAATCAGCAGTTAAAATCTTGTAATTCTAAAACTAGGTACATCTTTCGACAAATAAAAATTAATATAGTTAAACAAATTGGAAACTTGCAATGGATAATTATTATTAAAGAAAATGTAGTTGTGATCCATTTTAATCACTGTTAATCAATTAATAAATAAATGTTTTTATATGACTGGTTATAACAAAATTTTATTGTCTAACATGTTTCAGCGTTAGCGAACATTATTGTTATGTTTGATTAAAGTCAAGTCAAGAAAATTTAAACGATCGTCTTTTTCTAGAACATTGTAAAAAATAATGATGTTTATAAACTTGAGAATGTAATACTTTAGGAGCCACTTATATAGGCGAAACAGGGAGAGCTTTAAAACAGAGAATTAAAGAATACAAACTTAACAATAAATCACATTTTGGCAGACTTATGTTAACATATTGCCACGATTCTGATATCAACCACAATGTTAAATTACTACATAAGCATTACAAAGGCTTTAAGCTTAACTTATTAGAATTATTTGAAATAGATAAATTTAAACATAATAGTATAGACTTACAATGTTGAAACGATTAATCCTCTGATCGCGTATTGTATTTTTTTAATTGATTAAAAAAATGTATTTTTTTGTTTGTAAATAGCAAAATAAATACCTTTAATAGAAATTTAACACATAATAAACATATAAAATTAACATATCATTATATTTAAAAGTTTTGAATGGCTCCAAACAAAGTCCAACTTCGCAATTCTTACACCAAATTCTGTTTTTTTCTCACTCTTTTACCATTTTTATTCCTCTTTGAACAACAAACAGCACATTGTCGCCTGGGAATTTTTCTTACATCATTTGATGGAATATTGGCTGGCAAAATAGCGAACTGTAAGCCTGAGTGGGTTAGGAGTCGTGCTTGGTTTTCCTTTTGGAGTTTGAAAACTTGAACCGGAATAATTTCCAATTATGATTTTCCACCAGCTGCATGCGGTATTCTATCAAATTATTTTTTTTGTGGAACTTATGAGAGTATATAATGTAGGAGTTTCAAACAGCTTTATCAATAAATGTCTTGTAGTATTCATGTTGTTGCTTTCTAGAGAAAGGGTGGTGTTGTGCCCCACTGGACACTTAATGAGTTCTTGGGAGTGGGCGTCCAGTTAATACACTTATTGCAATTACAACTACTTTATTGACTAAAAATCGGACGACGGAACGGAGTACTTTTTAGGTGAAGAGGTGTTGCGTTCACCAGACAAATCTAGACGAAACCTCTTATCTTTGTGCTTGGTATATTTATGCCTTTAGATACACCTACGCAAGTTCTCTTCTAACGGTCGCACAAAGGGTGACATTCCTAGCGTCTTTCATTACGCCAACTTGCGCGTCAACAATTTTAAGAGAAGACTACCAAGAACTGATGATGTCTAAAGACATAACTTGACAATATCCATTTTCATACAATACAAAAGAAAACAATTACACGGTACAACATTAATAATATAAAGGGGATTGATACAGGGGTCTAAAACAGTAGTATGATATTTCTTGATCAGAACGATCAACTCCCTCCATAGTATCATTGTAATCACAAACAACTTCGGGTTTTTAACTTCATTTCCTCATTTTTGTCTTATCATTTTTGTTGTTGTATCATGTATTGTGCTTAGAAGGCATCTATCTATACCACAAAAACTCCGCTTTATACATTCTTATATTCCTCATTTCTAGATTTTACATGATTACCTTCCTCACACAGTTTAGGCTTATAGTATTAGTATGCGTGTTATAACCGCACTGTGTGGGGTCCCAACAGATATTTTATCCCTTCCTCCCTTATCACCCCTTCTTATAACCCCTGGTGGGTCCACATACATGAAGGTTTTTGGGTCTACATGTACAGTGATGTTCATGAAAATAGCAGTGGAAGAAAAATTACCAATCAAAGAAAAAAAAAAAAAAACAGTGATGATAAATTAATATTTTACTTAAATATAACACCACAATATGGAGAACTCATGGTTTGATTAGATGTAGGGGAAAATAATGCTTACCCAAAAAATAAATAAATAAATAAATTTATTCAAGTTTTTGATTGTACATGAAAATAGCAACGTTTTAAAAGATTCAACTAAATTTACATTCTGTACAGATACTATTAAACATGAAACTAGTATTTAGTCCCATAACCTTTTTTACGTAAAACTTCTTCAAATTTACGCGGCATGGAATTACCTAGTTTTCTACAACGCTGAACATCAATGGACTCCCAAACAAATTTGTTGGAATACCATAATTGGAATACCAACCATGACGTTTATTTTCTTCGCTTTGTGCGTAGTGTGTTTTAAGCCATCTTCTTGTTGTAGGACCCATTTTAGGGGTATATTTTCTTCTGAAAAGGCATCATCACATTTTTTTTTAATATCCACATAAACATCTGTCGTGTTTCTTTAATTCAATAAATAGACCCTACACCATACCATGAAAAACAAATGCACAATACAACACTGAAACTACTGCGTTTTATTGTTTTTATGGTACACCTAGAATTATATTCTTTCAATAGGAGTCTTCTAACAGAATTTGGTTATTGCTAGGATTAAATAATATCACTTCTGTTTCATCTGTCCATGAAACATTGCGCAATTTCAAAGACTCCCAACCGATGTATTCTCTTGCAAATTAATTCTTTTGGTAATGTGTTTTATATTTAGTAGAGGGACCGTCCTAGACCTTCTTGCTTTTAAATATTCTTTAGTTAGTTTTCTTCTTACTAAAGACGAACTAATCGGCAGGTTTAGTCCACTTTTGATTTGAATAGATGAATTAAAAGAATACTTTTTGGTAAATCATAAAATCCGTCTATCTAGTGTAGCGGTTGTTTTTAATTTTCCACCTCGATTCCCTTTTTTATTCCTAATTTTCTTTTTACATTGGCTATCATTTTTGCACAACATTTAAAAGCATTTTGAATGAATATGCAAGTTTTGTCAGATTTTACCATGTTATTTGTTGCATTTCGGGACTACAGTGTTTTGTGCGACCCATATTTATTACAATGGAATGATAATGCACAATATTCTTACTGCAAAGTATTCTTACGTACTATTTGTGGGATACACACCAAAAATATGAAAGGAAAATCACTCGCTTAATTTTTAGGTGCGTCTCACACTGAAGCAATCAGCAACCAGCAACAAGCGATATTGTCACTTAATGACATATATGATGATTACAAATTATAATTAAATGATATCTCTCACATTGGAGCAATTCGAAATCGCCTCCGAATCTAGCAATTCTATCGAATGTGAAATGTTTGTTTTATTCCTATGTAAAATGTCGTCAAGTGGCCATATCGCTTATTGCTGATTGCTAGTTGCTTGTTGCTGGTTGCCTCAGTGTGAGACGTGCCTTACAGTACGAAATATTCTAAAACTGTTATTTTAATTCACATTTAAAAATCTAACAATTACGATTCAAACAAAACCGACCGGACATATGCAAACTAATTGCAATATAGCATATCCACATTATTTTAGAATCTTATACCGACCACTTATAACAGTTTAACTAAAATATCGCGAAATTATTTTGACCATAAAAGAATATATTATTGAAATAATGCTGAACTGCTATTTTCATGTACAATAATCCGAAATGGAGCTGCACCATGAAGAGAAAGATGAAAAAGTAAGTCCCTTCCCCGTAACATTTCGGGTTATAATACATGACTGTATGTGCGATCCATTTGGAGCCATATTTTATTCCTTAATTATTTAATCTCTCATTCTATAAATTTCCGTACATATCCCCCTTTTTATTCTTTATCTATTTGGTTTTGATAATTAAATTTCCTTATTTTAATCAACATATTTCTAGGTTGGTGTTATTTTCTGTTTCATATACTTATTATCATAAATATCTTTAAATTTATACCAAGAATAAATTTTACACATGCGTTCTGAGTTCTATTAACCTGTTTAAATCCAGTCATATTGTTCCATCTATTTTTAGAACCTGTAGTATTACCTGTAGTGCTAGTCACACATCTTTAAATTTCGGATTGTAAATTTGTTAACTAGTATTTTAAAGTGTCCTTATAATGTTTTCTTTTATTATCATTTAACTTCATTTTTGACTTGTAAGTATTTTTAGATTTAAATTTTAGCTATAGAATGAACTTTGCACATGTTTCATATAAAGATTTTTATCCATCTTCCATCTCTTGTATTTGATCTATTTTAGCTTTTGTAGTTGTCTCTGAAAATGGTTAACGTAAAAACATTTTAGACAATAAAATTTTGTTATAACCACTATGGTATAAAAACTTTTACTTATTAATTGCATAATTAATTCACAGAACAAAATAAATAATGAAAGGTTTTTTTTAAGTTTCTACCAATCCGCAGAACAACTGCCAACTGCTAATTAGCAACTTAATATGCTTAAATAAATTGAGAATTTTCAGTACATAATTAATATACAGAAAAAAATAAATAATGAGGATTCTTTACCTCAAAGGTTCTACCAATCGATAGAACAACTGATCGGAAAACAGGAAATCTATGATACGAATATAGATACGAATACCAATGCAGTAATGAGACATTTTTTTATCCTTTAATAAGTTCATTATTTATTAATTTCTGTACATATAAAATTATATTAGAAAAATAATTTTTACTCTATCTACTCACTAGCTCCATTTAAGGTTACGACACTATACAACAAAAAGTGAAGAAATTCAGTAGATCATACTGACAGTAAATTAAATTCATAAACAGTCTATCATAAAATTAAAGCAAAAATCTTCTTCAAGCTGAAGTAGAATTATAATTAATTTTTGTGCTGAAAAAGTCTTAAAACTTTTAAAAATGTATCAATACTTCTTCTAATATATAAACTAAATTTAAGAAATGACATCAAATTAAAATTACAAACTAACTCTTCGGTAAAAATAATTTTTTAAAGAAACATAAAAAATTTGGACTCCCTGCCGAGTCAATTAGATGTCGAAGAGGTGCTTCCATTCACTCTCCACAGTGTCACAGCAGGTCGCCGCCAAAGAGTTCGACCAAAAGTGGGGATTATTTAGTAGTAGTAATGTAGGAACATTGGCCGTAGTCGTCGCAGTTCAATGGGTGGCATCGAACGACCAAGAACGCGGACACTCTGTATATAAAACGAAACGACCGGAGTCGGTCGCGATGCTAAACGCGGTGATAACGTTTGAGTTAATGACTTAAAAAGTAACGTACTTTCGGTTTTAAGTTATTTAGAGTTCGATAAATACATTATTGTATCATTAAACGATTATTGAAGTGGAACTGAAGAAAAATTGACGGGGTTGTTGAAGATTTTTGATCTCGAAATTGATCCAAATTCGTCGAATATGAATCTATTTATTTTCGTGAGTATTAACTATTCATTATTAATTTGTACTTACTACTACATAAATTTACGTCGTTTGCGGTTGTAACACGTTTTACAAATGGGTTATTGCGTTAATATCCTGAGAAAACTAATAGTGTAATTTATAGAGTATAGAAAATGTTTTCTATTTTATAAAAGCTTTTTAATGCATAGGTAACTTTATTGACTTTATTTATAAGTTAACTTAATAGTTTTACTTTAGCTTATGGTTTTCTACAAGTTAATATAAATGAATATACATTTCTTAAAAGAAAAATATTAAAGAAAAACGATATAATTTAATCTACTTTAATTAAAGTAATTTATTAAAAGAAACAAAAATTCTATTTAAACGTTCCAAACTTAGCTTCTAAGTTTAACTATCTTTTCCTGATTATTGATCAAAAATCTGCTAACAATTTTTTAAAATAAATCTTAACACATGTTTGTTGGGATTTTCTTTGATATGTTTTCAATTTTTATTTATCTCACTTGAAAATTGTTATTTAAAGCATGCTTTATAAATCATTTCTAGATTAAATTAATAATATTATTTTGATTAGGTATATCATAATATAATTTCATGGTTTGTTATCGAATATGCATTTCTATTAGGCATTTAACGTAAGAGACAATCTTATTTTACAGAGTAGATGTTAATAAAATTGTGAATGAAACTAAATACACCTGTATCGGTGTGTTATTGCAATATTTTCCTTTTTTTAAATAAATGTTTTACATTACAAGGCTTGGAAAATCATTTTGTCGCCTTAAATGATGCTATAAAAACTTTGCAAACGTGTACGTTAATAAAATAGTGGCAAATTCTAATGAACTTAAATCTATTATTAAAATTGGAATTAAATTAAATTAAAAAATTAGAATTGTGTAAAATTAATATATGGACTAAAAACTTGAAAATTTACATTATACCAAATTAGATTAAAATATGTTCAGCAGTTTTTCGGCAAATCGTGATAATCGCGAAAGTAGTTGAAATTTTCAAAACGTAAAATACGTCAAATATCATAAACATATCAAACGTTACAATCCGGTCTATTTTCCTCCAATAGTATTCGAGAAAAAAAAATCACAAAGTTAGACAATTTTTCTGTAGCTCGAAAATCCGCTTCATTTTTTATTTATCTCGCGATCGCCCCAAAACTGCGGAGCCAAAATTAAAAAAAAATATGTTACCCAAAAATGTCTACGGAATACGGTGCACTTTATCCAGATTGTTCTCGACAAGTGGTTGCGAAAATATTTCGCTACAAAGTGAGGGACCTTTACTTATGACGAGGATAGTAGTGTGTTAATTATGTTTGTTAAATTCTCCAACAAATTGTTTACATCATAAGATTTTGGAAAATAATTTTAATGCTTAAAACAAAAGTTCAAAACACTTTTTTGAATCTTTGTTAGATTAGTTCCGATTTAAATTTGATGAAACACGTTCGACACTTATTGAACATACTTCTGTTCAATAAGTGTCGAACGTATTATTATTATTATTATTGGACAAACATATTAAGAAGTGAATTAAAGTTGAATGTGTGATTCATTTTACCAGTTTATTGAATTGATTTTATTTTATAAATTTACTGACTAGTATAGGCTATTCACTATCCTCAAAGTAGTATATCTCAGAAGTTACCTTAGAAAAATCGACTGAATGATGTTTAAACTCCAAAATATAGGTACATCTTAAAATTTGTAAAGTTAAAATAGTAAAAAATACACGTTACAATAATGTCAGACGAACGAACAATGTCTTATTCGAAGTATTAAAACTTAAAAAAAATTATATTAAAATAAACTAAAACCCGAAATGGAGCTGCACCATGAAGAGAAAAATATAAAGTAAGCCCCCTGTTTGTAACATTGCCGAGTACTCTTTCATCTCTTTGTTCATGGTGCAGCTCCATTTCGGGTTATAGTACATGTACTTTGGAGTTAAAACATCATTCAGTCAATTTTTCTAAGATATCTTCTGAGGTTTACTACTTTGGGGATGGCAAATAATTGAAACTAGTCATTAAATTTATAAAATACCACCAAGAAAAGTACAGCGCCAGTCTTTTTATTATCTAATGGCGTATTCGATTGGTTACACTGATGCGCACCAGTGCATAACAGTATGTTCTGTTGGTTGTTTCGTTGTGTTCTATTACATTTTATTATTGTAGTTTATAAAACATTTTAAACATCATCAAGCCTTGAACACACTTACAAGTGATGTTATGATTATGTTTGATTTCATCGCGTTCTATTGAATTTGCCCTTTCTTGCACTAAGCTAGTGTGACATATATCACACTTTGCACTCAACTAGTGCGCACCAGTGCACACTAGTTCTGCCAATCGAAAACGCCATAAGTATTAAGAAATGTCCAAATGCAACTCAAATTCTCCTTCAACTAGAAGAAACCTCAATCGAAGAATGGGCAAGTTACTACCAAGTGTAATGCCAATACTTTGCATAGAAAATGCATTTATCCGCCACTATTTTTTCATATTGTTCTCAAATTGTTTCATATTGTTAGATATGTTTTAGCAGTAAATGATTTTGTAATTTATGAGGATATCGTATGTGGTTTTAAAAATTCAAGTGAATCATATCAATATTATTTTCACAGCAGAAGATACGGAGATAGAAAGAAGTGTTCTTCTAATTCTTTTGATCAGTGTAGTACGAAAGGGTGTAGAAAAGCATACAATCTTATTCAATAAAACCCCCCAAAATTCGTCTCTTTTCAGAATGGGAGTAGGTATAATTGGATGGCAAAAATGATCGGATTGTTCAATATACAAACAATCTTTAAACTCAAAAATAGTTTATTCTTAAAACTAGACAGACCCAAGAATGTCTTTAGTCCTTGTACGTACTAAGGCTGTACGTAGTCGGATTAATCGAGGTGACAGATGAATTGAGGTCGGATTTATGTTAAAATTCTACTGTAGTTTAAAATTTTTTTGAAATGCTGTAACAGGAAATAAAATTTCTGTTAAAAGTCATGTTATCAAACTATAGGTGATATAAATGTATGATTTTATTTTCTCTCTTACTTTAGATCGGGATACGATTTAATAAGTTTTTGGTATTTTCTACATTCTCTAAATATCCTGTCTGCAAAGCTTTGTGTTGCACCTCCCTATTTTAGTAACTTTTTTTTTATTTTCATACTTAGAATTTTTGACGATTTTTCGTAATTTCTTCCATACATCCTAGTCTTCTTGTAATTTTCCCAAGTCTTTAACTCATTACTGATCGCTAATAATCCTTACTTTACACAGCGCTAAGCCGGGCTTTGATCATCCAAATAAGTAGTAAATTTATTCAAATAAAAAAAGTGCCTAAATTGAAAATTGAATTTCTAGTGATTTCATTTAATACGATAGCCCTCAAAATATTTTTCTACACATAAAGGCATCTGACAATGTCAGTACATGAAGCAAGTTTCATTCCTCTTGCCGTGATTTTTGCAAACTTTACAACGTTTCTGAGGAAACTTTTTTTTCCGAACGACCATTTTTATCAGTCTGTGCGTTTTTATATCCCCTGAAAGCCTAGTTAGTGCATCTTTACAAGAAATTATTTTTGGTGGACTTCTGGATTTTTATCCAACCTTTGGCAACTTATAGTAAATAAAAGGTAAATTTTATTTTCTTTACAGGATTCAGTTTTTTATATAAATGAATTAAATAACGCGCAATTCAATATAAACTTAAAAGCCTTTTTTGCTCATTTGACACTTTTTTATATCATTGGATTATAAGAAAAGTATTGATCTATCAAATGAGCACCTTTCATACACATATGGTAATCCATAATATTTTCTGTTTTTTTTTATCATTTCACCAGTTTTTCGATTTATTTCGCCGATTTTTATCAGTCGCGCCTGATGTATTGTGGAATAATATCTTTTGTCTCTCGATTTACTTTGCGATGCGCCTAAACGAACAATAAAACAAACTGATTGTGTAAGAAAACGTATTAATACGTCAACGGTTTTTGGATTGCAAAGATAAAAAGACTTATTATTACATTAGCGGCCAGTAATGAGTTAATTATTTTTATTATATTATATTGGGACCAAAGTTATCTTTAGTTTTGATTTTTGTAGTAGATTCTAAATTTTCGCCAAAGGTTTTTATTGTAATTTGGTATTCTAAATCTTCAATTTACATACCTTGAATTCTTCGATGATTCCACACCATTCTTCTAAAAATACTAATCTTCTCCCAATCACCTTTTGATTTTAAACTTCATAAAATTTTCATACTATAAATAACTCTACATGTAGACAAACATTTCTAGACGTCACGGAAATCCAACCGTGTAGTACAATCGTACAAGACGTCGCAGACTTTTTGATTATTAGTATTCAGGTGACGGTATCGACGACATTTGTGGTACGTGGGCGTCCCATTATTCTTTCACACACATTTCGCAAATACGTACTTTCTATGGGACAGCTAAGCTCGCCGTTATTTGGGGCAACCAACACGTTTAACTTTCGGAATTTGTAAACACTTCCTTCCTCCCGCTCGCCTATTGTTTTATAATTCGCTGTGTGTAGGAAGCTTTTATCTTTCCTTTCAAATCGTTCCATTTTTCTACCAATTTTCACTTGACCAACTCATTACAACTTATCAAGCGAACAAATGGTGATTAAAATGATACAATGGAAGGAAATTTGAAAATTCCCATGAAAAAATTGGGTTACGATTGATCGAATTGTATAAATGACAATCGAATAGCGCCGGAAACAAACGAAGCCTTGGTCCCATTGAGGGCGGCGACATTCACTTGTCGTTAACTATGGCGAGTTTATAAACTGGAACGGGGATTCCCTACTTTCTCGGATTAAGTGATCAAAATTGGACCGGACCTTTTAAGGATAATAAAAACGAGATTATTACCTTATTTATACTTTATCTTTTAATGAAAAGAAAACGTTTCAATTAATAAACGTTTCGGGAGCTTTACCATAAATAAAACTCAATCACGTTCCGTACAATGTAATTGTTGGTTTGTAGACTTATTGTTAAGACTGTTGAGTAATTGAGATAAAATTACCGCTTAAACTCACAAATAGTCTCGTGCCGCAAAACGAACATTCTAATGAATAAATTACCATTACACCAACCTCACGCGTTCCACATTTCTTTCACATTCTACACCTTTAATATTTCTATTAATCACTGTCTAATGTAAATAATGTAAGCATTAATTATTTATGTATATTATCTAATAGCTCCGGAATGCTTCTTATAAAATAACTTATAAATTGTCTAATTGCTTGATTTTATCTCCATCTCTCTATTTTCATACAACCATCTTTGGTTCCTCTTGTAAGCATACAAATAGCTTCGTCATCGGGTTTGAACTCGGTTCCAACCCGAATGACGAACCGATTTCCATCTTTCATCCTTCAACCTTCACTTACAAAATCAATCAGGAGGTAGAAGATAAAGAAAGAGGGGGTGCGGCAAACCTCTCGAAATACACCAGCAATTAAGCAATCGGCAGCTATTGTTGTTTAATTTCAAACTGATCGGCTATAAGTACAAATCGATTGTTGGAGGAATATTTATAAAAGGATTTGGTTTTTAAATTTTTATGGCCAAAAGACGTACAAGTAATTTTTTAATTTTCGTAATTCACTGAAGAATGACTTAAAGAAGAACAAAAAAAGACAAATTTTCATTAAAGAAAGAAAAAAATATCATCTTCGTACCAGATAAGGATGCGGTGAAAGTCACCTACGCGATTGCGTCACCGCGTAGGCTTCTTTACATAATTTACTTTCTCTAGTGTTATCCATTAGAACCGTCTAATTGGTCGCGAACAAACTCCTAGAGCAAATAAAACGGTCCCGGTCGACTCAAGACGTGATTTACTTCGAGCCATTGTGAAGGACTATAGAGTTGGGTAACTCCTTCGTATACGACCAGAGAAATTATATAGAAACTTTTACGGCATCTATAATAGCAGCATAAATAAGATATTATGCCGGGTCGTTATTTGTCGAAAGTGTTGCAAATATTTGCGAACGTGAGCGATTAGAGCACGTCTTTTCTTCGTCATCACTTTTAGTTATACGATACCACTTCTACAAAAAATTGAAATTATGTAAAAAACTGTTAAAGTATTACTTTAGTAGAACAATAAGTTTTTAAGATATATTTTACCTCACCCTGTTAAATTAAAACTCCAATGAAGCGACACGATTTTTTTACTTTTTAAGATGTGACCTTGCTTTTTTTAAATATCTACATAAATCAAAACCAAGGATTTTTGTACGTGGTTAAAGTCGATTGTTAGCCATAAATGATTTTAAAAGAGAAAAAGAAACGAGGAAAACGAGAGCATAAGTGTGAGGGTCAACTTCTGGTGATCGTAATCGTTACGTGAGATACTACTTGGAATTCATAAAAGTTAATTGAGCGTGACTCAAAGTATCCCAATGGAACTTAAAAGTTAATACCCGTATTAAACCGATTTTTATCCAGTTTGCATTAAAATGACATTGGTTCGTTTTTAAAATGTAAAACTTTTTAAAGTTTAATGCATATATTTTTTGTTCAAGGAGGGGTTTAGGAAATCTGTTGACAGACAAGAGGTCCAAATCACTATCTAAATAACCGTATTATAGACCACTTAGTATTGGGTTGATGTACTCATCTTGAATACATCGATCAACTAACACCCTTTCCCCCCACCTCCTGAACCACCCATCAAGGTATAACTTCAAAGGCATACAAATGTGGTTTTGGGGGTCTACTGTATATTTCTTCTTCAATTTTCCAGTTCTCTTTCGTGTTTTCCTTTCTTCTTCATGGTGTTTGTCACTATTTCATCTACGGCTCTCCAGTTTTCTTTCTTTTTTAGCGTTCAATTTACGACGTTTTCTTTTTCTACATTTTTTCCGATTTTATTAAAACAAATAGTTCTTTCCTCAACAAAATTATTACAAATAAAAAATGTATGTTCTGGATTATCTATCTCTTCGCAAAACCAACAAAAATCATTCTGCTTCTTTCTTATTTTGAACAAATAACTACAAAAATTCCATGGACCGTTAAAAATTGTGTTAGGTAATAATTTAATTCGCCCCATGTCCTTTTAAACCAGGGATCCCCAAACTATTTTGGACAAGTGACCCCTTTTCCAAAATGAACTGTTACCTCAGACCCCCATGGCCAAATTACCTACTTTTAAGATCAACTCCCTTAATCATAATGGCCCGCTAACTAACAGCTGCTACAGAGTGTTATTTTTCATTCTGATTTAGGTCAATAGAAGAAGACAGAGTGAGAATTAGCAATGCTTTAAGTTAGCAGACTATTATGAATAAGGGGGCCTATCCTTAGTTTTTCCTATTGATACAAAATACCTAGGTACTAAGGTGCCAAGTGGAAAACTTTGCACTTGGATAAGTGAGTAAAGTTGACTTCAAAGTTTAGGTACCTATACTCTTTTCGCGGAAAGATGTCTCATGCGTCATTAATTAATTATATTATCCTAGACTACTATTTTCGGTTTTCATCTCTATCTGACATATATGATTAAATAAAGAAAAAAATATTTGACATATGTCGAGAAAACGCCGACAACTAATGACGCATGAGACATCTTTCCGCGAAAAGAGAGTACCAACTTAACAACTTAAGTGTAAGTAATTTTTACAAATTTTTTGTATACCTACCTATTTAAAATAGGTTGTATGTTGTGTTTACCACTTTTTCAGTCACTTCACTTCGCTTAATTTAGCTATGTAATAACTTTGTAATCTCTTGAAATAAGTGAGTGCTTATTTGAGTAATTATCTTTCAAGCTCCAACGAATTTCAAAACGCAAATGAACTTTCAACCTAAGTGCAAGCTCGTTAAATAATAAAATACCAGGAACATGTTTGGACTTGATCATGAATTCGTTCGTGTTAAATCGCGTAATCATCAAATAGAGAACAAATCAAAAATCTTCCACAAACTTGTCCACACAGACTTGCCGAGTTTTTCATCTTGTACGAGCTTGAGTCTTTACTACAACAATGCGATTTCCTTCAAAAATATTAATTATTCTTAGTAAACGTAACACAACATAAACAATACAGTACCTACCTATCTTGAACGTTTTAAATAAGAACTTGTGTTAATTTAATAGGGGTCGATTTTTAGACTTCGTCGACCCCCAAAATCAGCTTTCGTTTATGTCGACCCCTAGCAAACCGATATCTACCCCAAGGGGTCGATATCGACCACTTTGGGAATCCCTGTTTTAAACCATGTTTTTAAATATTTGATTAATGCGTTGGTCCATTTATTTCAGTGATCTCACCTCCTACTCCATTTTTCTAATAACTCTTCTCTAAATAGTTTTATATATTCCTCCCTTACTGTATAGGTTACATCTTTCCTCAATAGGTCAATGGGCTGTAGACGAGCCACCACTTCAATACCCACTATAGAAACCGTTCTATATCCAGAGGATACCCTGTTTCCTAATCTTCTATTAACTCAGGGAAGCATATTCAAACAGTATTTATAATTTAGAGCTCTACTCCATGTCGGAGCGGCATACAAAATGACCGAAAGAACAGTAGAACTTATATTCGGTCCCCTGATGTTTGGCATAATTTTTGATAAACTATTTATCATGACATTTGCTTTTTTGCTTATATCCTTTATATGTACGGTCATTCTCATATTCTTGTCTAAGTAGACTCTCTGATATTTTACCTTCTTGGCTCTTCTTATATCATTTTCGTTTATTATTAGTTCTATTTCTTTTAGTTTTCTTCTTCTTTGTAGTAAAACTATTTCTGTCTTTTCCGGTGCTACTTGAATTCCCATTCTCTTAAGTTCTTCTGTGACTCTGTGAATCGTCTGATTAGCCTTTTCTTGTAGAAGAGTGCTACCTTGGTGCGTAATTAGGAGTGCAAGATCGTCTGCGTAAGCAATAAAATGAATATATAGATTCATTTAGATTCACATAGATTCATTTTTAGAATTTTATTATAAAAAATAATCTAAAAGAGGGGTTCTAAAAGAGAGCCTTGAGGAACTCCACAAGTTATAACATATGAACATATGTATGTATCAACTTCCTACATACAAACTTCCTTATAATAAAGTAAAAACATTTAAATAATTAATTAATCAATCAACCATTTCTAGATTTATTCATCAATTCTGACTTTACAGTTAATCTTGATCGTCGAATTTAAATATTACATCTGTTAAAAACCTTTTAGCACCTCATCGTGTCATCGTACTAAAAACATAAAAACCACAGTACTAAAATACCTGAAAGAAAGTAATTGAGTTGCCTCACTTTGTCGGGAAAAGTTGCACCTGAATCGATCATTAAATTAAAGTTATGTCGGTCAAGGTTATGTCGACGCACCTCCAACTAAAAAGAAAAAAAGAAAAAAAAATCATTAAAATAAAATTAAGGTGAATCATTTCTTATAATTTAATCATTTCAAATTTTATTTAATATTTTGATTTGTAAAATAAAGTTATTTTTTAAGCATTTTTATTGTTACATTTAGTTAATTTATATTCACCTCAACATCTCAAACACAAACATAATCAACTTTCATAATATAATTCCAATAATTAGCATATTGTACGATGGAGATCGAGACGATAACGTTCGTGCCCAATGTCGCATTATTATTCATCGGATCCGAGAGGAGTTATTATCGAGTGCCAAGAAAGACAATGAGAAGCGATTTCCGAATGGATTTTACGACCAATTGAGCCGAGTAAATCGCACGGGATTGCATTATGTAGGCGTGAAAATAACTCCTTCTGCCTCCCGAGTGTTTATGGTGACTCGAGGAATGCGTCTAACGCAACTTGATGGAATTAAATCAGAGCAAGAAACGTTGTTCGAATAATTAACTAACCGTAATACAAACTGCTCGATCATTCAATCAATTAATCGATTTTTTTTGCTTGTTGTATTGCGAAATTACGCCAACGTAATGTGTACATAATAAAGTACCTGGTTTCATTAAAAAAGAAAAAAAATAATATAATCTAGATTTTAATTTACAATTGAAATAACTTTTTTGTTCTTTTTATTGATTGTTATATTACATTCGTTTCACCTAATTAGGATTAATTATTGTTATTTATTGCGTTTAGTATAGGAAGGGTATAGGAATAAAAATACTGTGTACAATTTTATAATCAATAGTTCGATATAATTTAAAAGTACACAGAGGAATCGTCCAATACTGTTACCAAAACCAAATCCATAAGAGAACAAAAGAATGACTGCAATGCAAAGTTTAAGTCTTTGATGACCTTTTTTTTAAATTGATTAAGATACAGGTCTACCTCAATAATTGCATGCAATTGCAATTGGGGTTGTTGCATTTATCACTTAGCTAGAAACATACCGTGTGCACATTGATGAGTTGCGGATACGTTAAACGTAAGTAGAAAAAGGACGACAGTAAGGTTTCCGTTAGTTAACACAGAACAGATATACTATGTTTGCTTATCTGGCCGATTGGAGTTGATATGTGTCTCTTTATCTAACTCATTAAAATCGTATGCAATTCGATGCCTTGTCTAACACATTGACCTGCCCTATCCGCAACTCGAATCTGTGCAGTCTGTATATAATATAACCAATTAGATTAACACTTTGCTGAACGGTAACGAGTTAACTCGTCTTTTTATACCAAAACGTTGTTGATTGGTGACGAGTCAAGTCGTTACTGCATTTGTCATAGCCGGTGACAGGACATAGCTTCTATGTAAAATTCCTGGTCAACAAAGTGTTAATAAGTTAGTATAACAAGGCAAGATATCATTCATGTGTTACAATATTGGTACAAGTTAATAATTGAAACTATTTAACTTAAACTTAAGTCAATTGCAGTTATAGATATAATTTCTTGAAGAGTTGTACTTATCAAGGTTACAAACCTGTTTTATACTTTTGAAAATCGAAGAGTGGCGAATATCAATCGTTGCGATTAGCGAACTAGACTGTACAATAAAACTTCTATTTCACTTTTATTCTTCGGACTATACCTACAAAGATGAATTACAAAAAATAATCGAATTAAGGAAATTGCAATAATTATGAAATCTCATTATAAATCTCATAGTTAACTTATCGCTACAGGAGGAAACAACTTCATATCATACCTTCCTTGAGTTATAAACAGCATTAGGTGTTTAAAATAAAGCTGTATTGAATAGCTCATTACAGCAGCCAAACTGCGATAAAACTGTTCTGTAAAGGAAATTATTAGCTGTCAATCGTCGATCTACATCGTATATGTCTGTTCATATAGCGCTCAGTACCGGCGTTTTCAAAAGACCAGACTTCTTTCAACCAGACAAATCGAACAAGAAAAAATCGAAAATTCAGCAAACAAAAATCCCTAATCTTTCGAGAGGGAATATCGTAATATTTTTCCAAAATTGTAAATAAATCACAAGACTAACTTTATTTATTTTATAGTCACTAGGGATGAATTTATTTTGACAAATGATTTATTAAATACGTATTTACAAAAAGTATTTTTCGTTTTGTTATGAAATGTTTTCTTGTGTTCCTCTAAAAATAACCATATTATATGATTTATTCCCTTTTGAAAACTTCACAAATAAAATAAAACTAAATTTAAAATAACATGAAAACGTAAAATCTCTTTAACAAAGAACTTGACCACATGAACGAGTATTAAAGGACAGGTGGGGATAATCTGGTAAGTAAAGAAAAGGAAAGAACAAAAATGTTGGAATGAAACAAAATAACCTTATATAGAAAACTCCTTAATGGGTTTGTTTTTGAGAAGTAAAAATGGTTTTCTTAAAAATTTAAATTTGTTCGCTAATCAATTTAATTTGAGGTTAATTTTTGTCTTTCGAAATATCATAAAATTCTAATAAATCTAGCTTATGCTACACCGCATTGATGTAACAACTTATATCCACCAAAAGTCGATGTTGTGTTCACTTGAAAAGACAGTTCAGTTTCAGGTTCAGTTGCACTGTCAGTTTTTGCTGTGTGTACACTAATGCATAATAGCGCGTTTTGTTAATTGCAGCATACTACTTAGTGTTTTGAGTTCTTTTATTTTTTTATTATTGTAGTTTAGAAAAAATTTTAAATAACGAGTAAAATAAATAGTATTTTATTTTAAATAACCTTAAGCCTTGAACACACCTATAAGTATTATTATGATCACATTAATAGTTAAGATTATGTTTTACTTCATCCTATACTGTTGAATTTTCCTTTTTCTGTACAAAACTAATGTGACGTATGCGCCCCATTATGCATTCAAGTTCAAATTCTGGTGCGCACCATTACAGCCAAAAGAAAACACCATAAAAGCTGAACAAAAACTGAAACGGAGACGTAGAACTGAATGGATGGGCAAACATATTCGTTTCATTTCAGTTTTTTGAAAGTCTATGTGTTAACCAACATATCATGTTATACCTCAGAGTGGTTCCTCAAAGTCTAGTGTTATGAATAATTATTTAAAATGTTGAAAACTTTTGTAAAAGATCATATATCTCGTGATTTCTGAATTAATGAACATTAAATGCAAAATTCAACCAATAAGGAATGGAAACCACCAAAACAAGGTGATTGTTAAGTTTCTGCTATATCAAAAGCTTTTGCTAGTTATTCAATAAGACTGTCTAAATAATTCTATTTCTTCCAATATACCTTACATTATAACAATATCATTGTAATTATTAAATAATCATAAATATAGGAATGAGAGCTTAAAAACTAAGGTGATTGTTAATTTTTTATTATATCAAAAAATTTGCTAGTTATTCAATAAGACTGTCTAAATAATTCTATTTCTTCTAATAGACCTTACTATCATTAACAATATCATGACAATTATTAAATAATCATAAACATAGGACAGAACTTAAGAAGTAAAGGGATCGTGTAAAAACAACCTTCGGAAAAAATAAGGTGATTGTTAATTTTTTACTTTATCAAAAAATTGTGCTAGTCTGACTAATACATATGCAGATATCTCACCCAAGTCGTAATATCTATTACTACACTCTTAATTTAGTACATATTTAATTATATTTTGAAAATATTTTCAGTCCCCCATGAGTTTCGGTTATACCGGAAGTGGTTAAAGAATTATTCCTTTTGAACATAATATTTATTTTTCGTTAGGTTGGTTAATTTAAAAATCATTTTGTTTGAAACATTTTTTTCTATCACCTGTAGTTTCAGAGAAAAAAGATATTTTTCAGTTTTTTTACGATTGATTGAGGTAAAAAGATAAGCTTACCGTGTAATCCAGGAGAGCTACGCCCATAAATTGATACTTTCTTTTAATGATTAATTTACTTTTTGACCTCAATCAAATCTAAATAATTACGAAAAATATTTTTTTCTCTGAAATTACAAGAGATAGAAAAAAGTTTCAAGTAAAATTATTTTCAAATTAATCAACCTAACGAAAAATAAACATTTGAAAAATAATTCTTTAACCACTTCCGGTATAACCGGAAGTCATTTATAACTGAAAATAATTTCAAAATGTAGCTTACCATGCACTAAGTCTGTGTATAAAATTTGAAATTTGTTTGATTTGTAGTTTCCGAGATTTCCACCTGCTCACTTCGGTAGGACAGCCTGTCTACAGATTTACAATTTAAGTTATTGATAGGACGTAAAGTCCGCTAATGATGGTTTGGTAAAACCGAAACCGGTACCGACAATAAATCAAAAATAAAAGCGAGGATGAAAGTTTATTTTATTCTTTATTTAGTATGATTACTCTACCGTTTCTTACTTAATATATTGACTATTTCTATATATTTTATGATGTCATTAATTTTTACACTTGTACTTACAAACTTTTCTAGGTGCAACTTCTCAACAAAGTTTACATCGATAAGTGCTCGACTTTGTATGACATGTTCCTTTGAATTGTGGCCTATGGATGATACCAGCATCCTTATGGTATACGTTTTCTATGCATTTCTCTGTTTTCATCTAACAAACTTTCAAAGCTTGCTACACCACGAATCCAAATGAACATCATCATCAATAAGTTTTTAGTGTCACTTAATTTCGTGACTCGTCGGTAGTGTTTCATAATGTGTAATACAAGTTTTATGTTACATAAATGGTACAAATAAATTTCATAAATTCATTTGTATCTTTATTTTGGTTATAGACTTTTCTTCGCTAGTTACAACAACCTCAATAAATGCAACTGCCTTAAGTTCTATTAATTGCGATTATCAAGGTGCACGCCGTCCGACGAAAGAGGTCTCTTGAATCATTAATTAATTGTGATATCAGGTTACTTTCTATCAGGTACAATTAGATAAAAAAAATATTTAACATACCTATGTCGAGAAAACGGTTATAAATAATGACCCATGAGACATCCTTCGCCGAACGGTGTATAGTACTGTAGATAAATTGCAAATGTTTACATAAAGAATAAGTTCGTTTCTGCAATGAATGTATTTTATTTATTTAATTTTTAATAGAATCCTTGTATTTTCTTAAGTCTACATTCATATGTAACCTTGTAAATTTGATTGTAATGAACCATTTTGATTTCTATACACTTTATAAGTAAAATTCAGTAGAGTTTTTAATGAATATAAATAGGTCACGTTTTTGATTTATTTTCTCCTTCCGGTTTTAATATTTTCCAAAAATATGTTCAGATAAATGTGTAATTTGTTGTTATGAAAAATCGTTTCTTCAACTAATTCTTTTATCATCTTATTTCAGATAATTGTGATATTAAATATAGTCTACAAGTGTTCATCAATTTGTACCCCGGTGTACGGCAGAGAGCCTTGTTCTTTTAGTCCTGCTCCTCCTGGACATGTTCCAAATTGTGCGAGACCGGGATCTACATACTGCGAACACCCGTCTTATTATCCAGGGTAAGACTTCTTTTAAGTTTATATATCATTTATTACAACTAAACATCTTCAGAATCTATTTTCATTTTACGATATAAATAAGAAATTAAAGATTCGTCAAGTCCTTATTTGTCATTTCCTTATTTATGGATAGCAATAAAAGTAGTATCCAACAACATATAATGTGTCTGTCCACTTTCTACCGCGAAATCGTCATTTATACAACTTTTCACAACTGCAACACGTTGCGACTCAAAGAAAGCCTTTAAAATAATAATAAGCCGCGAATTTCGAATAGCAGACGAGGAATTTCTATCGTCCGGCTTTCTTTCTTTATTTATTTCTTTCTAAAGTCTTTAAAATTACAAAGTGGGTTCGGTCGGGAAGAATTTAGATTACGAGACCGCCAACAGACCGATATAAATCAAGTTTCTTGAGGCACGTAGAAGAGATTTATCGACTGGTCGCTTTCGTGTCATTAAAATTTTTGACATATCGCGCCATTTGAATTTGTAATTTCCCAAGATAAAGAGAAAAGAGAGAGAAGGAAGGAAAAGAAAGTGGTCGTGACTTTTTTTCGAACGTTATTGCTTACCAATAAGAAACTTAATGTTGTTAAGTTGATATTTACTTTTATATTTTAACATTTATCTAATGAAGACATTATTATGTCATAATAATTTATGTGTATCATTTCAAATATAAGATCATTGGTTTAAGTTAATGGCGTTTTCGGTTGGTAGAACTAGTGCGCACTGGTGCGCTCAGAATTTGACGTTGAGTGCGTATGTCGCACCAGCTTGGTGCAAAAAAGAGCAAATTCAACAGAACGCGATGAAATCAAACATAATCATAACTGCCAATCTGATCATAACATCACTTGTAAGTGTGTTCAAAGCTTGATGTTGTTTAAAATGTTTTATAAACTACAATAATAAAATGTAATAGAACACAACGATACAACTAACAGAACACACCGTTATGCACTGATGCGCACCAGTTCAATCAAACGAAAACGCCATTAGTGTTAAAACTCATTTCGTTATAAATAAACTCGATTTATAAATTCTTTTTAGACAAGTCATCCAATATCTCTTGGAAAAATGGAAATTCGATCACACAACCCTCCTGATGGACGAATCAAAAGACGATTTCAACACTTATTACGTACAATCGCCGCAATCGGACAATAAGTACTCTCCGAATAGCGTTTACGGACCACCAAATGCAATCCAACCCGACAGTTATTTTCCAGAGCCCATCCACATACCGAAACCGCAATACCCGACGTTTTACCCCACCTCGGGACATCATTATCTACCCCAGCAAAACCTGACGGGTTACCATCCATTCGGGGGTTACCCGGACCGACGAAAACCGTTTCCACCGTTTTTCGAACCGTACCAAACCAACCACTTGGTCAGCTACAAGACGAAAAATCCATTCCTGACTCAAGCACCGAGAATGTACAAGTTTTTCGGTCAAACCCAACATTTCGGACCTAATGCTTGGTGGAAAAGGTAAAACTAAAAAGGAAATGTTTATCATTAACCTTTTAGGTACGGCTGAATTCTGCGTGCGGGTATCCCCTGTACGGCAGGGGTTGGCTTGGACGATGTGTAACCGAAAGCCACTATAGTGGTGCGTCGTCCTGAAAGATGATATCCGCGAAAGCCACTATAGTGGCGCGTCGTACCTAAAAGGTTAAGGGTGACAATAGACGAACAGTAACTTGCCAGGCACTAAATCTGCCAGCAAACCTCACTGTTAGTAAGATGACAGACAACTTTTGGGTGAACAAAGTCTTCACCCAAAACTGGGTTTAGTCGCCTTCCGACAAACCTGTTCGTCTATGGGTACCCTGAAAGTATCATCAGTTGTTAAACAAATTACATCATGAGGAGAAAGATACTAAATCCGTTCCCAGTTCCCAACCCAGACGTCTGACGCTATGATCTTATATCTTCCTCTTCATAGTGTATTTCATTTACACGGTTTGGCCATCAGTTTTACTTACCGGAAGGTTTAGCTTCCGACAAACTTGTTCACCTATGGCAGGCCTAAGATGAATTTGAAATAGTGATACTATTTTCTTATTATATTGTAGACAAACCCAACAAGATTTTCTTCAACCGCAATTAAGACGCCGACGTGCAGCTGCTTTGATAAACATAAGAAAGAAACTAACTGACTTAGAATATAGTTTTAACGAAACTTCTTCGGTTTTAATAAGAAAAAAGAGACAAAACGCTTTAACTGGGCAACAGCTTTGTGAAACTACTTCGCAATTTATAATGCCGAGAGCTGCTTTAAATAACAAAGGGGATTGGAAATATGTTGTTAACATGCCTGAGTTGGACAATAGGTATACACAGCTAGTGAAATCAGAAACGTGCGCGTAAGTGTATTTCTATAATTCATATTCGAATGTAAATAGTTCGTCTATACTCTTTTCGGCGAAAGATCTCTCATGCGCCATTAATTAATGGTGTTGTCCTAGACTACTACTTTAAGTTCTCGTCTCTCTCTGACATGTACAATTAAATAAAGAAAAAATTGTTTGACATATGTCGAGAAAACGACGACAACTAATGACGTATAAGACATCTTTCGCCGAAAAGAGTATAAGAATTCAAATAATTATTTCAATGTATGTTTTCTTTCAGTTCACAACAATGTAATGGATTATGTAGTTTGCCAGATGGATATTCTTCTAGATGCGAACAAAAGTACGTTCAGAAAAGACTAATAGCGCTGGAAACGGCTGGAAATCAGCTTTACACGGATGTGTTTTGGTTTCCTAGTTGTTGTCAATGCACGATAACACAAAATTAGGATTAGTTTTCTTTTGTAATATATAATTTATATTTGAGGAATAAAGACTAGTTTTATTAATTAAGCAGTTTGTTTTTGTTCATTAAAGGTCATGTGTAATATCTTTCACAGTTTTAGGAAAGCTAACTAGATGTAGAAATGTTGATTTTGAACTAACTTTTTTCTCTAAGCTTTAAATTATATATCAGCTGCTAAACCTTATAGATTTTTTTTTCAAATAAATCTAAGAAATTATCTTGTGTCAATCAGGTATAAAAAATTATTGTGGTTTCATCCCTATTGAATATCATACAGGTGAAGTTAATTAGAAATTTTATTATTATAAGTGATGGTTAAAAAGAGTTATCTATAACAGTATTGTTAAATAGCAAGTAATCTTGTAAATTTATTTATTGGATTATTGTTTTTCTGTACAGATATGCAACCAACATTTCATATTTTTTCTCAAACAGTAAACGTAAATATCTTGTGCTTTCACCATAAAACAAACTGGCGGAGGAGCTGGTTATAAACATTATTTTCTTTATTTTAAAAATATTTTTATCCAATGTTCTAATTATTTCTAAATAATTATATGAGTTTGTGAATTAATCGATCTAATGATTCGTCTTAAAAATGTATTTCTTCGTTAGAAATAAGTAGAAATGTCCTGAAGAAGATGGATTCAAAAGTGATTTATTTTAGAGGTATTGGAGGTTTAGTTCCACAAGTTTTCCTATTATTAAAATTATCGAAGTAAATATTTAACCAGATAATGCCGAGCGTGACGTTTTCATAACGTTTAACACATTAATCGCCTCGATAATATCAGAAAAAAATTCACATGGGCCGTGTGAAAATAACTTTATTAGTACGTCAGACATACAGATCTGGAAATTTTACTTCAGGGTATAGGAAAATAATGGGTGCAATAGAGAAGGATATAGGAAGTATATTAGATAAATAAAGAGCGATATAACTGTTTAACCACGCCTTTTCCGACCCGACGCCCAACCTGTCCCCAACTGTCGAACTGTCAGTTCGACAGTTCGTGGGAATTGGGCGTCGCACAGTGGGGCGAAATGCTCAAAAATCGGACATACGTACAAAAAAATAAATTTTTAAAAAGTGATACTTTCGGAATATTTTTATATTCTACACACTTTAGTCTATTTATAAATGCATTTGAAACATTAATTATTAACGAATTTCCTGTAGAAAATATTTATCAAATTCGACACTCAAAAGTAATGAAGTTTCGTCGTTTCGACATGTACTGCTTTAAAAAATTCTCCCATCAAAACTAACCGAAGGGGATAATTGAAATTTTTATGTCATGAGGAGTAGGTTTCAAACTTCATATTATGATTATTTTCATCTTTTAAACATGTTTGGATACGCTTAAAACGTGCTTTAAATCTAACGAAATGTATATGACACAGATCACATATTTTAAACATCCATAACTTTTAAGGTCCAAAATGGACCAAAATATGGAATACACCAAATGATTGTCGAAAGGCTCTAGCTTCTAAAAACCCTTATTGTCCGTCCTCTCTCGTCCCCTTTTTTATAAAAATTGCATTTAAAGAGAAAATATGTCAAATTTAAGTTATCTGTCATGTAAAAGCGGTTTGTATTAGGATAATGAATTACCTAAAATCGTTATTTAGAACAATTTTTTTTGTATCATGAAAAGAATTGTGGACAAATACTGATATTTTTAACAACTTATTAATTCCGTTAGAGCCTATAATTCTTTAAACGCCTAAATTTTGCAAGAGAAGGCAGATTTGCAGAAAATTTTTCTGAAGACAAAAAAATTAATTGTGAAATAGTAAAAAATGTATTATTGTATTAAACTTGTACATTCGACAATGCAGTTATAAATATACAACATTTATAAGTCATAATTTTTTTTATAAAATATCTGCATGCTGAAGTCATGTGGGTATAGGTTGTTACAATCTTCTTGCACTTATCTTTGCTAATATAGGATCATTTGTAAGCTACTTAATGTTAAAAATCTGTTATAATTCATATTATTTATAAAAAAAATTACGTCCTGTTTGGGAATTGAACCCGTTTCTGCATCAAAATGGATTTTTTTTCCTTTAAAAAGAAGTAAAGTGTTAATTTCTTCAATAGCATATGCACAGCTCTTTCATATACTTATTCATATATCTATCTTACCCATATACACTTAATTTTGGGGTTGTTCTATCGAAAAAAAGAAAGTTATGTGGCGATGTCCGTAATTTAGCTATGTCGCCCCACTGTGCGTCAGGTCGGAAAAGGCGTGGTTAAACAGTTATATCCCTGTTTATTTATCTAATATACTTCCTATATCCTTCTCTGTTGCACGAATTATTTTCCTAGAATTTTAACAGTGCACCAAAAATATGTAAATGCATTAGAACTAATAGCAATAACGTTAATACAAAATCCCTTAAAAAATTAATAAACTAATTAGTAAAAATTAGAATGTAGTGGAGTATAGTAACGTCCTGTGCTGATTAATGATTTCAACAAAACAATCCTCTGATGAATTAACTATTAGCACCTATAATAGAAGTCAAGATTGCTTATGTGAAGTTAGCATTCGAGCCCCCTCATGGTAAGTACTCTATATCAGGGGTGTGTAACTTTTTGTATAGTGAGGGCCGGATTACGGCTTACCTTTCGTACGTGGTCCGGAATAAAAAATTAACAAGTTCTTGTTACTTATATTTACTAACAAACTTATACTAACTAATAAAGTTCGTTATTAGATTTCCCAGATCTCCTGCTTTCCTTTGTACAATAACTCCCCAGAAAGCAGGAACTTTGGGTTCGAATCCCAGTGCAGTAATGAGACTTTTTTTCTCTAACGCATTAGTGGTAGGTAAAAACTTTCTTTAAATTTTTCTTTCGTTTAAAAAATAATAATTTTGAAAACAAAAAGCTTTCTACAGGTCTCGGTAGAAAGGTATACATTAGATTGGGAACAAAGATATCTATTATTTTTACGTGAACTAGATCGAAAAAATAATGGATTTCTCTTTCCCCAACCTAATATAATCGCCGTTCCGAAACAACATCGACGTAACTGCAATTTTTTGATAAAATGAGATAAGGCTATCAATGTATCCAAAAAATGCTGATTTTAATTATTTTTGCTTCTTCTGCAATTTTTTTTATTTTCCAGTTATGTCGATATTGTTCCGGAACGGCGATATAGAAAAAATTAATTGCTCAGTTACCCGTTAAGGTATCAATATCAGGTTAACAATGTTCGATAAACCATTCTATATTCTATCAAATTAACAAATGGTCCGTTCCGAAATACGTAAATTACTATAAATAATTAATTAATAAGTAATTAGGTGACGAGAAATGCAGCATTGAGGGGCTTAATTCTCTTTTTTTTCTCCGCATAATTTTAATGAAATCAACGACTTCATAATTAATTAATAACTTACCATTCCTTGTCACCTCGTTACTTATTATTTAATTATTTACCTATAGTAATTTACGTATTTCGGATCGAACCCTTGGTTAATTTGATAGAATAAAGAATGCTTTGTTGAACAGCGTTAACTTCTTTTTGATATCTTAACGAATAACCGAGCAATTGCCGCTTTTTTATGTACGTAAACTCCTATATGTTAACCGTTTGATTGCTAAGCAATTCTTGCAAGAACGCTCGAAAACTGCGGGACATATTTTGACTTGATGTAGACTTTAGCAAAGTACGCGTGAGGTTAGCACTGTATCGCGGTTTTCTACACAAATGAATGAAGCGCTTTCGCGCCTAGCAGTTGAACGGTTAAGAGGCATTTGTGGGGTTATTCAATGCGAGTCGTAGCGTGACGCGCCTACCTTTACAAGGTCATAAGTCATAAGTACCTCAAATCTTCACAAATCGGGATCGGGCCCTTCAATAATCCTGTACTTTAAGCAAAGAGGAATGATGATGAGTGATATCAATTTCATTAAAATTGAGCGAAGGAAAAAAAGATTGAGCCCCCCAAATATATCGATTTTTGCTGTATTTTTTCGTTTAATTTGATAGAATAAAGAATACTTTGTCGAACAGTGTGTTAACCTAATATTGACATCTTAACATATCCTGATTGATACCATTATTGATATCTTATACATGTAGAGGGTGGTAAGAGGGGAATGGGAGATCATGTTCACATAGGTGTCTAGCATTCGTAATATTTTTCTTTGCGGAATATTTTTGTATTTGGAAATAAAAACAAAAATAGAAATTAAAGATAATAATTTTACCATAAATTAAGTAAAAATAAAAATGATCGGAAACCGATAAATTTCCCTTGAAAGAAACTATTTCCCTTTATTGAAAGAGTAAGGAAATAGGAAGTGTGAAGGACAAAAGAAAAAATGATCTTAATTGAATTAAAACAAACTATTTTTATTATGTAAATTAAATTGGTCCCTTTTTAACATCCTAACAAAATAGAAAAGTCTTAAATAAATAATAATCCCTGCATATTTTCTCTGAAATTTAATGTCTTCTAATCATGTCATTTCTCCGTTTCCTCCTAAAGTGCATAATATTTTTATAATCCTCGTTGTAGACATCTGGAATTTCCATTCTAACGGTGTCGTTATAAATCATTTTAACGGTTGTCGTGCCGAAGAGAGATTTTTCGTAGGCGATAAGTTGACGGAAAAAGCCGCAATTTGGTTTTACGATCGGTCGGCGAGCTTTTACGTGTTTATAAGCTTCCAAGAGAGTTCGTTTTTGGTATTTCATTAAATAAGCGATGCATATTGTTGCTGATCGACTTATTCCTGCCACGCAATGTACTAAAACTTTTCCTTTATTAGTCGATTCCTAAAATATTAAAAAAACTGGTTGGTTATGTGCTCTGATTTCTTAAGCGTTTCTAGGAATAGAACGCTTAATTTTCTTGGGTTTGTTTATGGGTTATTAAAGAAATAAACATATTAAGAACAGGAAATTGTGAAATTCCGAATGGATTTCAAGATTTAAAACTGAACGTACTTTAAAATAACCCCCAAATACAAATTTCAAAGAGTTTAGTCACTCGTAAAGAATTTAAAGTGGCTGAAAATCGGATGAATGCACCGAATGAAAACGATTCGACCTCCTCGTTTAACAGAAATAGCAACCGACAAGCAAAGTTAGGTAAGTGAGTCACGACCATAGAGAAACGAAAATTGTTCCTAAAACGACTTTTAATATAAACATTAAATATTTATTAAGTTTTTTGTGCTTTCATAGAAGTTTTTACGTCAATGTGACCTTGTTAAGATCGTGCTAAGTGCGGTAGGTCGAGTTTTCGAAGGCTATTTTTTCTCATCCTGACGATTTTTAGAAGTAGGACTTTTCATAATTGTTTCTCTGAATCATTTTGTATTTTTAGGTCCCAACCTGGCAGTAGAATACGTATTAAATCGCACACGAGCGATTAGAACACCCAAAAATAATCTTTTAACACGAGTCTTGTTTACGTTTTTTTAAGTTTATTTTTAATTAGAAAAAGAAACCTTAGTCACAGGTAAGAGTCGAGGTATTTGGCAACTTAAGTAGATGTTTTTGGGCGGTTTTTGCCAAATGCGTAACACCAACAAGGTGATATAAATATTTAAGTCGTTAAGTTAATATTTTCCCTTGACCATATATGACAGAGTTTATTTTAAGATTTATCACGCAGTTTCATACAATGTTACTTAATAGCAGAGAGAAAATAAGTCATGCGATAAATGAAACGGTGAGTTGTTTAATATAATACTATTCCTATTAAGTTACACATTCCTTACAAGTAAGAATTTTTTCTTTGGTTTATAACAGGTATTTTATTTTTCTTGCAAAAATGTTACTTCATGGTTTGATAATTTAAATCGGCTTTTTTACATTTATTTTTTTTTATCCAAGCTATTGGACTTTAGACCTTTGCGTGCCAACCTCAATTAACTAGAACTGGTTCGTGACTTTATGTGGTAATTATTCTGGTTCTGTTCTTTATTTCGGCGCCAAACATCAATCAATCTTTAATTATAATCTTTCACGCAAACCTATTTTTAAACTTAAATTATCATCATTTTCATCTACTAAAATACTAAATGCAACAATATATGTGCATATCTACTTCTTTTAATATTTCTCCTTATTGTTATTTCAAAGAATGTTAGGGTCAAGGATAAATAAATAGGAGTGCCTTACGGCACTTGACTCTGTTATAAACACTTTATATACGACCGTGAAACTCTTATAAATAGTTTTAACAACTACATCTCTTTTTAATTACCTACCTTGTGAATTATATCCGATGTGTAATCCAAATGGGAGAGAATATCAGCCGTTGGATTATCGTATATTGCAATTTTATAGTATTTAGTTGAAGTCTTCATTGGTGGATCTGGTAATTCTGCTGCTGCATTCATCACGCATGTTATTTTAAAATAATCCAATGTTGAAGGATCGGCTGCCGTCGCCGATGATAATAAGAGATGATCAGTTATGTGAGAAACGCAACAGAATAGTGGAGATTTAGTTACAAAGATGGTTCTATAAATTAATTAAAAATAATGAGTTGGGAAGGATTTTAAAAGGAGGAATTTTAATTAAGCTTATAAAAAAATTACCGTTCATTTGTATCTTCTAAAACAACACTATCTTCCAATATTCCTTGTATAGCATTAGCTTCCTTAAAATCCACTTCGTCTTTTATATCTTCTACTTTTTTAGTTTCTTCGTTTTCGGATTTTGAATTTTTAGTTTTCCAGCAAGGCATTTTTGATTCGTTTGGAGAACAAACGCTTTTAAATCGAGTATAAGTAGAGTTTCGAACGTCAGGCGTGTTCTTATAGCGACGCTCGGCGTCGTTCTGGGCGTCCAAGAATTCTACTCACTTAACTCAACACAAAGTTTGTGTTTACCTGCTACTGAAACAGGCGCAAGCGCCGAACTGACCACATTCCAACGAATTCCTTTGAATTCCACGCATAACATCTAATTTTCTTGGCATGAAACTCATCTTTCAATTTTAATCCATTTTATTATTTTCTCCAAAACAAAATTTGATGAAAAAAAAGTTTGAAAAATATTTAAAGAATTTTGTTCGAATGTTCAAGTTAAATATGTAAATACTAATAAATTTTCACAACGTAGGAAAGCAGTGATTAATCAACGGTTTTGAAAATAAACGTAACGTCTGAGGTTTTAAATAAAGAAAATACGCTCGGTTTCGACGGAAGAGTTTCGTAGAGCTAGGTCTGTGTGGGTTTCATTGATCTAAAATCCGGCACGGTTAAAATATAAACAAAAAGCGAAAGTGTACGCGCGGTGCGAGGTTGCATCTGGTCTAGCAAATTGCAGCTGCTGATTCTATTATTGTACCAAATTTCGTTGGTATGTTCACTAATTGTTCACTAAAAATAAGTATTTTAATAAATTTCAAGCAAACTTTGCTTGATTATTGAGATGATTTTATGTGTATTTTGTGTGTCTTTTGTAATCTTGTGTATCTTTTGATTGTCTTTTGTGATCTTTGTTAGTTTAGTTTTGTATTCGTAAGCGTCTAAACAGACCCCAAAGTCTGTTCCAGCTAGAAGAAATCATAATCGAAGAATGTCAAAATATATCCTAAGAAAATCTTCACAAGATCATAAGAAGCATACCAAAGAGCTGGTATAAAATTGCTCGGGCTGGTGGAGATTATACTAGATATTGATGCTCACGCAAAGACAATTCCAAGATATTTTGCATAGGTAATGTATTTATCCGCCACCTTCATTTCTCAACCTTTTTTAAATTGTTAATCATTTCTTATTAGTAAATAGTTTCCTGATTATTAAATTTATTAATTCCTTAGGATAACATATGTACTTTAGGAATTTAAATGGCCCATATGCATACTATTCCTGTAATCAATGTTACAGAGCTATAAAAAATGTTCCTTTAATTGTCTTCTAAGCATACAGGTGTCCCGAAATTAGACGGTCATACCTATGCTACTACCGGATATCATATTACTACCGCATTCTACATTAAAAAATAAAAATAAAAGCTCAAGTAAACAGTGGTCAAAATATGTTTTCTAATGGAACTATAGATCCTTGAAAGGGATAGCAGAAATATAGTTTTTTTAAGGAATATCCTCGGAATGGTTTAGTTTAAGTCAAGAAAAATTGGTATACTAGCCTAAAATCCCAAGAGAAATTACGTGGTAGTATTGATTTTACATGAAACTCATCAATGGCGTGCATAGGAAGGAGTGACTTGGTTAATTGTTTATTTACCTTTTTTGCATGTCAACGCTTTATTACTCTGTCTTACAATTTAAATATTTTAAACCTTGAATGGTCGTCTGGTTGTAAGTAGGATTTTTTGCTAATAGTGTGTTAACCACTTGCGGTGGCTGGACGTACATTGTACGTCGAGATACTTTGATTACCGGAACGCCAGCGCGACGGTGTTACGCACGCCGTCAGACCATTGTAGCAGGCAGAAAAATGTCTCACCTGGCACGCTCAGCCGTAAATTTCTTGCCACAGCACCGCAAGTGGTTAAGCGGTTTATCAGCGCAGTATGTCGTTATCATTGGAGGTTTGATTTTATGACTGAATTCCGTAACTATGGAACTACAAAATTCTAAGACGGTCTATTTTGCTATTGCTCTCTTCAAGGACGAGTAGCTCCTTTAGGCTGCGGCGTCACTGGCGCCGGGTCAAAGCAGATCAGATCATATCCGACCAGATAAGTGACTAGAGTTGTCTCTTCAAACCACGAAAGACACGTTTTCGCCAGAAACGTATAATAACCCGAAATGGACCTGCACCGTGAAAAGAAAGATGAAAGAGTACTCGGCAATGTTACGGAGAGGGAATTTACTTTTTCATTCTTCTCTTCATGGTGTAGCTCCTTTTCGGGTTATGGTACATGTACTTTTTGGCATCGGCACGCTTCAAACGTGTTTGATATATTCTCTAGCTAAGGTAAATGCTACATTGGCGTCGGTTCAGATCAGATGAGATCAGACCAGACCAGAGAAGATCAAATCAGATGAGACATGTCCGTTGTAATGGCTTCATTTGCACCGAATTTATACTGTAGATAATACTCTACGAGTAAAGGCGAGGTTACTGTTGATCAGTAAAGAGTTCTCAAGAAGTTTAAAATGAATTCCTGTTGCGATGAATGGGATGAATGGCTAATGGAGAGTATTACCGGTAAATACAATAATCCGAAATGTCATTGTTGGATCCATATATTATACCAATCACACGAAGAGGGAAGCATGCAAAGACTTCTTTAAAGCTTCGAAATTACTCAGAGAAGTTTAAAGAGTATTATCGAATGGATATGACAACTTATGATTATATTTTAAAAGCTATTCTTGATATATAAGACGCTATCCAAATTTTACCGTTTGAGTCTTAGGGGACATTGAAAAAACATTATCGGAGAATTCTAAATAGCGCAATGGGGCTTTCTACAAATGAGTACCAAAAGACCCAAGCAGCGCGATAGCGGTTTTATAGCATTATTCTACTTAATCTAATATGTACTATTTACATTAAAAGGAGCTATGTAATGTACTTGCTTCCGTAAATCCGAGTGCGCGACTTCGACAATCAGAAACGTACCGTCAGTTGTACACAATGTTCGAAATGTATTGGGTTTTTTTCGACATAAAATCTGAACAGCGCGATCGCACTGTTTGGGATTCAATCGGTTAATCTATAACAGAGTTTTTACTTCTCTGTGGATTTTCTCTGATGAGGTCGATTAACACTGATTTGTCCATTGTCCGAAAAGTAAATACGGCCGTTACTTGGCAGAATACGAAACACATTTGAACCGTACCGACCACCGGAAATTACACGTACATACTTTTCTGGTGAAAACGTATCTGTTGCGATCTGAAGGGACAACTCTAGCCACTTATTTGGTCTGGTTTTGTCTGATGTGGTCTGAACCGGCGCCATTGAAACCAAAGCCTAAGGCAGAATTTACCTTTTGGAAAAAGGACAAATCAATGTTAATCGACCTTATTAGAGCAAATCCACAGAGAAGTAAAAATTCTTTTGTGGATTAAATTTGAATACTATTTTATGCATCCAGAAATAGGTTTTAAAATATAATCATAAGTTATGTTCATTCAATAACACTCTCTAAACTTCTCGGGATAATTTGGAATCTTTGGAGAAGTTTTTGTATGTTCTTCTTCTTCGTATGATTGGTATAATATATGTCATCCAATAAGGACGTTTCGCTTTATTCTATTTATTGGTAATACTTTTCATTTGCCATTCATCCCCTTCATCAGAATCTTTACTAAATAACAATAACCTTTACCTTAGGAAGCATTTTTCGACCAATGTTTATTTGGACTTTTAGTCTTATTTTTGAAAGTAGAATGCGCTAGTAGCATATGGCCGTCTTATTTCGGAACAGCCTGTACATGTAGATACTTATTTTATATAAAAAAAATTGGTACATTTTAGCTTTAATATTGTAAGGTGGAGAATGACTTTTTAAAATAAGAAAGTTTCTATAAAAACTAAGAACTACTTCTGATCTTTTAAAATATCTACTAAAATTCCTCAAATACTAAAAAAAAATTTCGATTATAAATAAAAGAAAAAAACTTCTCGAACAAGTGTCTTGGTCAATAAACTTCAAGAAAACGTATATTTAGTGGCATTAATGATAAAAAAATATTACATAAAAAATATTGTCGACTACAAACACCATAAAATATTTTGCCAAAAAATTTCATATTTTCGCCGTGAATACTTCTATTAGTTTTATCGAGAGATTCAGATGATTATGATGGTTTATTAGAGTGCAAAAACGTCTTGTCTCACACCTCACTAACTTGTAATGATGATATTACTTCAAAGTCCAAGTCAATTACGTCAAGAAAGTTGGGCGTTAAACGTCGTCACCGAGAGGCGAAATTTTCTTGGCAGCAACCCCAAAGAGATAATAATAAGAGTCGAGAGTTGTTTATGTGCACATGTCGTGACGCATTAGACAGAAATTTCTGTTTACAAAGGTTCATTTTGTTTTTTTCGCTTTGGAATTTGATTTTTTTTAGTTATTATTTTTATACTTTTTGACCGAGTTATCTGGTCTTTTCAGAAAGTAGACATAACAATAAATAATTTTAAAAAATTAAAGTTTGAAAAAAAAAGAAAAAAATAAATTTCGTTTTGGTGATAGTCTAACATTCTAACAGGACATAAACAAGTTTAATAGTTGTAGGGAAGACATGAAAAGCTTTGAAAGCGCCTCAAAATCAGGTCAAATCTATAATTAAATGGTAGTAAAACCGCGGGGCGCCGCTTTCTTAACACTTCCGGCGTCGGGACGTCCAAACACAGTGCTAATTTGGTCAGGAATGCGTCGACACGGATACCTGGAAATTCCTTACCGAAATTCCTTTAGGAAATTCCTCGGATGCGTCCCGAAATATATATTTTTAACCTAAAGTTCATTAAGAAATTCATACATAAACGAGCACAGTTTATTTTTAGAACGATGCGCGTTCCTACGCCAAAAACTTTAAACACGTCAAGAATGCAACAAAGTTGCAGTTTTAGCTTATGTATGTCTACGAATTTGCACTTCTTTTCGATTTGAAAAAAAAAAATTTACAGCTGACCTTCGTTTTCGGTTTCAAAATGTATTAATAGAAATCGGGAGCCTTTGCAAATGACATTGTTTGGAGAAAAAATCCTTGTAACGTTTATAAATATGTACGACTTTAACACGGTTAACTAACAGTAAAAAATTATTACTAATTCATTTTGGCAACGAGATGAGGTTGGGTGTACGAAACATTTACGTTTTAACGGTCACTGCACACCGTGAAACAGCGGGAAAGTGGAAAACTGAAAATCCGCAGAGATTTTCTTGCCAAGAAATTTTTAGGTGACAACTGCACGAGGTCGAGCAAAATTGTAAACTTTGACCCAAATTCTTGACCCTTTAATAATGATGTTTAGTTTATTTTTGGTGTTTTAAAAGGGATTTAAAACTTGAATCGATAGGTATAGGGAAGTGTATTGCAAATTGGTAGGGAATTTAATTCTCTGGCGTATCCAGCGAAAGACAGTTTAGTCCTAGCCTACTAATAAAAAAGTTGAAGCTTATATATTGAAACCCTTAAGCAATAGGTATAAGGATGTGTACTGCAAATTAGTAGAGAATAGAATTCTTTATCGGATAGACTAATAAAGTATGGAGCGTTCCATTTAAAATTTTCGACTTTTTCGCAATTGAATATGGAAGAACGACAATTCTCTTTGTAACCATTCAGTATATGAAAGATTGATGAGGGCAGTGGCGTTCTATTTGGCTATGTCTAAATAGTAATAATGAAAATTATTAGTTTTCTTGCTTAAACGATGATTAAGAAATGTAGTTTTAAAGACCAGTTTGAAAATGGTTAAAAAAATCTTAAAATCAAAATAAGTGGAGAACGAAAAATAATAAGTACCAATAATCCTGTTCAAAGTCTACTTATTTTTGTATGTAGAATTAAAATACGTAATAAAAATTATACCAATCCATTTAAAATAACGAAGTCGTATCCTACTTCTGGTTGACCGGAAGTGGCAGCCATCTTGAAAATATTTTACATCGAAAAATTAGGATGAAGAACCTCTACAGGCGAAATCTCAAAAATGTACTAATAATGAAACTCAACAAAGTTCTAACGAAACAGTTGCGCGAGAAACCATGTATAGTTTCTATTTAAATTTAAATGTTAAATATAAAAATATCCTCTTTTTTAGTAATAATCCTTTACAGATTATTTTGAACACTCTGTATATGGTAAACTAACATTTGAGTTACTATAAATTATCACGTTTTCTTTAAGTACACCTCACCAGAAATACAAAATATGCAAAGAGTGAAGACAAACTTGTAAACATATTTTTCAAAAAAAAAGTAAAATTATTTCAGAAACGATATGAGATGTTATGTTTATGTATTCCGTTTAAGGTAATGAAGTTGGTGTTTATTTCCGGTATAACTGAAAAAATCATAATTTTGAATATATTTTACGTGAGTTGTGCACACTGTCTTTAGTTTATAGTCATACCAGGGTTGCCAGATCGTTCGATTGGATTTCCCCAGTCACAATTGAAAATACCCTAAATTTAGAAGTTTTCAATAAGAATTCCCCAAAAAATAATTTTATTGTTTTCGTAGATTATAATTTATTACTTTTAAATTTTAATAAATTTTCGTGACTGAAGCATATCTCTAAAATACCCAAAAATTAGCCAATTTAGAAATAAATCCCCCAGAATTAGGAAATATTCATAAAATAATGTTTCAAATTAAAAAAATAACTTATAACTAACAGCAATGCACACTAAAACACTGCAACATAGTGCCAGTTAAAGACGAATGAAAAAATAAAATAAAACTAAAATTCTACTGTATGTATTCTTGCGTTTTATAGTACAGAATTCAGTTTTTAAGTTTATGAAGTCTTTATATTATCGAGTAATGGCAGACACGAAATCCCCTATTAATGTCCACCTACACTTTTTCTCCCCAGAAATAATCCCCAGAAGAAAAAATATCCTCAAAAAAATCCCCAAAGAAAAAAACCCTAATTTTTGGGGAAAATACCCTAATCTGACAACCTTGAGTCAGAGTCAGATTTTTACACAAAGAGACCATCCGATGATACAATTAATTTTTCCAAAAATGAAGCATTCTGTCGTCCCCTAAAAATGTTATTTGCTTATTACTTATCAACATTTCTGCACCAAACAATACATTTGCCTCAAAATCACAGAAAATGTAATTGGTTCCTTTCTGAAATAAATTATTCAATTGAGGACCTTGGTGCAAGAACGGGATAAGTCACTATTTTTGTGAAATTGAAATATATGTTTTACAACATTCTATAAGACTTTATTTACCTTTTGGCGCAAAAACGGGAGGTGTGCTTTCATAAATAACAATAAGTTAAAGAAAGTTTTATATAAAGTTTTTGCGCCAAAAGGTAAATAAAGTCTTGTAGAATGTTGTAAAACATATATCTCAGTTTTGCAAAAAATAGTGACTTATCCCGTTCTTGTACCAAGGTCCTCAATTATAAATTACTTGGTTAGTTGCCAATGCTTGCACTAGTTATATGATTAGTCTCAGGCTGTATTTACCGTATTCCGATATGGTCTAGTGGCTAGGATACCTGGCTTTCACCCAGGAGGCTCGGGTTCGATTCCCGGTATCGGAAATTTATTTTTGTTGTAGGAGTAATTTATTTTTACAAAATTTATTTCAACAAAAAATGTTGGTTGCAGATTTCTTTTTAAAATTTTCTATTTTGAAATTAGTTTTATATTAAATATTAAAATAGATCATTAGATTCGTTTTATTTATTTTAAAATTGATTGAGAATGGAAACCTAAAGTGGAATTGTACTAAATTGTACTAAAAACATTGATAAGGAAGCCTCAATGTTGCTCACTTTTAGAGAGAGAAAATCCAAGTTATTTAAAAAGTTTGATCTGTTACAAAGAAAGTTCCCAACCCGAAAATCCAAAAAAATATGAAACCACGACGATGTAATACATGAAGTAGATTATTATGGGATTTTCTTTTACTGTCCAATTTCAGTCTAATAGGGTGATATCAACGTTTTAAAATTTCTGTTATTTTTAAATTTAATTTTTTATTTCAAAAACGAAAGGAATTACAAAAAGTACAGAAAAGTTTTAGTGAAAAATTGTTTGCCTTAAGTAGATCTATTAAATTGTTGCTAAAGGAACTTATTGTTTATTACTGAAATATTAACATCTATTAGCAATAAAACGTTAGTCTGGGTTTTATAATGAAAATTACTACGATACATGAAGGTATCTATTGTAGTATTTGGTTTTCTTGTCCCTTTTTAGTTCAAAGGGATGATATCACCCCCTAAAGTTAACTCAATTTTTCAGTTTTATTTTTCTATTTCGTGAATGAAAGAAAGCACAGAAAAAGTTATAGAGATATGTTGTTTATCTTAACTACACCCATTCATCTGCTGAAAAAAACACTTATTATTTATAACATTCAAAACTGTTATAAGCAAGAACGGTAATAATTATTGGAATTGTTATAAACAAAAAAATAATAGTTATTAGTAATAAGGCATGTATTGTAGAATTTGATTTTGTTGTCCCTTTTCAGTCTAAAGGAGTGGTATCAACCCTTACAGTTTCAGTAGTTTTGCAGGTGTATTTATTTCTTGTGAATGAAAGGTACAAAAGGTATGGTACAAACTTGCTATAGTAAAAATCCTGAATCGGGCGTTTGTTGGACGTTTAACACTTGATTCTGTACACTTATTAAAATGCGTATGTATCAAAATGCGTGTTGGTAAGCGTACGATTAAATATACATTCAAAAACGTTCAGTCTTAAATAGATATGCCAAATTCTGCTATATTTATGCCATTAGTCAAGTACGCTCTCACGTACTCCGATATGGTCTAGTGGCTAGGATACCTGGCTCTCACCCAGGAGGCTCGGGTTCGATTCCCGGTATCGGAATTTTTTTTATGTTTTGAGTACGTGCATTTTGGACTCATGTCAGTATTAATTTGTCTTTATTTATTATTGAAATGGAAGTTAAAACAACTCAACAATTTTCATTTTATACAGAGTGACCAAAAAGTTGCGTATATCAAAATAGAAGTAAATCATTCTTTATTGATCCGTACTTAAAATTTCAAAATTGTAAAAAAATTACCTTAAAACATTTTAAAAGGTATACAGCAATAATCTACCGGGTGTCCTTTAAAATGTGGGAAGTCTCTTGGATTCTACTAGAACATTAAAAAATATGATTACAAGTTCCCATAATTTTTTTTCCTAGCGGCCTTCCCCTCAGAGATACGACCTTCTAAAGGAAGCTACTGGAAAACATTTTTTTTAAATAAATTTTAATGTACTTAATTTAATTTAATGAGAATTTAATATGATAAACAGTAGTAAGGACCTCTTAAAAAAATGACCTTAAAACGTAATTTGTCTCTTTCGTTTACCAGGGGCGTACTAGGTTGTGCATTTGCTTACATTTTTAACACTCTGTATGGTAAAGAGTTAAAAAAAATAAATTTAGATACCTTGAATATTTAGCTAAAGAAAAGGTACTCTTATTCAGTATCGATAAAATGAACCGTTTTCGAGAAAAAAATTGTAAAAGAAACCATCAAGATTAAAAATTTATTAATAAAATTTTTGACGGTTCTAACCCAACTTTAAGAAAAAATGACCAACTTTAAAAAATCACCCAGACTTTATTTATAAGAGTTAAGAAATGATCTTTATGTCAAATTAAACATAAAACATTCTATTTTAAATTAAAACAGTCAAATTTATTCCAATTGTGACCAAAAAAATTAAATTTTTTTTAAATAAACCATAAAAATATCTAAAAATAACCTAAAAAATTTTTATATTAATAAATGTGGGACTTTCACAATTCATACGTTTTTTTATCATCTTTAAATAAGAAAAATATGCGACACGTAATTCGCTGATGCGTTACAACAAATTATGACATCACTTTCGTGACCATTTATGATTAAAAAAAACATCTTATCACACACGCATTTTCTTTGAAATATCACCATCTATATAAAATTGTATAAATTAATCGATTTAATTTTATTAGAAAAGAAACCGATTAAACAAATAAATATCTATGTAAAGAAATAAATATCTTTACCGTGATGTAAACGTTAGAGACAATATTGGTCATATGAGAAATAATACACCATAAACACGTCATAAGTTGGACTCAATCAACTTATTTTTATTCCAGAAACGTATAGTTATGGTATGTTTCAACTTTTGAAAACACCTGTATGTCTATTTATATGTGTTAATGATCAATAGTAACGTTTAAGGATTGAATTACTAGCCCGCTCGGTAAAGTTGATTAGTTGATTTTAAGATACGTGATTATTTACGAAGGCAACATCAATGCCTTAGTTATTAGTAGTTGGTTTTAAAAGGGTATAAATTAAATATCCAGTATTACACTTAAATGTAAAGTAGGCATACACGGTATATTATTTAATTGCTCAGTAAAAAACTAGCCGCTCAGTATTAATATAAATATTCAGTACGGAAGCTAAATGACAAATAAAAATGTTAAATGCAGAGTCAATATACTAAACGCTCAGTAAAAAACCTAAATGTTCAGTACAAATCTTAACTGTTCAGTAATTATACCAAATAATCAGTAAAAAATTGAAACTATTTTTAAAAAAGTAATGTGTTCATACTCAACATAACTTGAACAAATTTAAAAAATCGTACTGAGGCTATTTCTGGAAATTCAGAAAAAAATTTTATATAGAAATACATTAATCCATCTACTTTATGCTAAACAAATCAAATTTATGGTAGCTGTTACCAAAAGAATTTAAAAAATTTCCAAAGTCGACGATTTGTGCCCGAACCTAAAAAAATTTGAACAAATTTGAAAAATCGTACTGAGCTTATTTAAGAAAATTTTGAAAAGTTTTTTTAAATAGAAGTACATTAACATATATATTTTATGTTAAACAAATCAAATTTACTGTAGCTGTTTCCGAAAAAATTAAAGAAATTCCCAAAGTCATCAATGATTTTTGGCCAAATTCAATATAACCTGAAAAATTAAAAAAAAAAATCGCATTGAGCTTATTTATGAAAATTTTGAAAAGATTTTTGGAATAAGAATACATTAAAGTATCTATTTTATGTTAAACTAATCAAATTTACTGTAGCTGTTTCCAAAACAATAAGAAAAACCCAGAGTCATCGATAATTTTCGCTCAAATTTAGTATAACTTGAAGAATTTTGAAAAATCGCTCAGAGTTTATTTATGAAAATTTTTAATAGATTTTTGAAATAGGAATATATTAAAGCATCTATTTTATATAAAATAAATCAAATTAATTGTAGCTCTTCCTAAAGAAAACCAAAATCATCAACGATTCTTGCCTAAACTAAACATAACTTGAACAAATTTAAAAAATCGTGCTGAGTTTATTTATGAAAATTTTGAAAAGATTTTTTAAATAGAAATACATTAAAGCATCTATTTTATGCTAAATAAATCAAATTCATTGTAACTGTTCTAAGAAAACATAAGAAAATTCCCAAAGTCATCGATGATTTTCACCCGAATTCAATATAACTTGAACAGATTTGAAAAATCGTACTGAGCTTATTTATGAAAATTTTGGAAAGATTTTTTATATAGAAATACATTAAAGTATCTATTTTATGCAATACAAACCAAATTTACTGTAACTGTTCTCAAAAAATTTTAAAAAATTCACAAAGTCATCGATGATTTTTTCCCAAATTCAACAAAATTTGAACAAATTTGAAAAATCTCATTGAGTTTATTTATGAAAATTTTGAAAAGATTTTTTGAATAGAAATAGGTTAAAGTATCTATTTTATGTTAAACAAATCAAATTAATTGTAGCTGTTCCCAAAAAAATTTAACAAATTCCCAAAGTCATCGATAATTTTTGCCTGAACAAAAAAACACTTTCTTCGTGTTCACTTTCTCTTTCATCACTCTCGTAATGAGGTATTTCATTCATTTTTAATCTAAAATTTTGATGAACGATTTTGAGGTTAGATGAACACACGGCGAGCACTGTAAACGGTGATCTCCGATGTCAGTGTTGCCAACCAGTTAAAGCAGCGCCTCATATTTACTGATCTATTTGATACTCATTAAGCAATCGTAATTCTTTACTGGGAGTTATTGAATTTCATACCATGCTTTATATGTTCATTTCAAATATTTTACTGAGCATTTCTTGTTTTTATACTTAACATGTTTAAAATTATATACTGAGTGTTTAGTATTTTTTACTGAGCAATAAGGTATAAAAATACTGAACATTTAAATGCGATCCGTTTTATAATATGTTTAATACCTCAAGTACCATATATACTATCGATGATACATACTTGACCTTGGTAAAAGTTATAAATTTTGGTTGATTTACACTTATTATTTCTTGACTCGTTATCAACGTCATATCAATTTCTGTATTCTGTACGGTGGCATTCAAGGAATTAAGGATCATTTTATAGATAGGACGGTAAATTACCTAAATTTTTTGTAGTCCTAAAAAAATTGATAAGAATTACTTCAATGACCTAATTGGTAATTGATTTTGAGATAAGTATTTTTAACAATTTAATTACACAATCTCTAATCACATCAATTATTTGGTAATTGATTTTCTGATAGTATTATTATCTAAATTCTGTAGGTTTATACATATTAGATACGGAGGATATTCTACGTTATTAAAGTTATTGTTAAAAATTCCATTAAACATGAGTTAGACGGCAAATGATATTTTTGGTATAGAATTACATTTATACCTTAATACAATTGTTATTTTACCTGTTGTTATAGAGACTCCATCCACCCTTAGATAAAATACAGTGTGAAATATTAACATTATATTTCATTTAATTTAACTTGTAACAGTTTGTAGCGCACAAACTCAAGTTATAAAGAAATAAAAATTAAGTTCGTTTCAAAAGCCAAAAACAACCGTTGATAGGACCGGGCTCCGATTCACTCTGCGGAGAAGGGGGGGTTCAGATGTTAAATGAAAGGGCGCCACGAACTTAAACCGATACCTACCAACCTTCACTTATCCTAGGATCAGGCAAGTCCGAATCCACGATCGAAGGACAACAACAAAATAAAAGACAATTTTGAAAACCAAAATTCACTTGTATTGAAAAGAAACAATGTAATAATAAAGATGAAAAATAAAGAATGTTCAATAGGAATGTTCATATAAAAATTTACAAATTGTAATAAACCCCTATCGCTGCAGTAGCTCTAAAGAATTATAAAACAAATAACCTGAAATTTAAATGTTAACGCGAACTCAAAAAAAAATAAATGATAACAGCTGTTGTCAAATATGTGTCACACTTTCTAATGAGTGTCTAACTTTAAATCGGGATAAAAATTCTTTGAGCGATTAGGTACACAAAACAGTTTCGTAAAATGATATTCAATAAATTTAGAATACAAGTTGAAATATTATTCGGATTGAAGATCCGTAATAACAAATAAAATAAATAAAAAAAAAACGATAATAAAAGAAAAATATAAAACGTTGGCTTATCTGTTGGTGGTGTCTCTGTCTGGTTTCGCAGGAGTGGTCTCTCTTTGTCTTTCTCGATCAAGCGCGTCGCTCTGGAGTCGGTTGAGTGTACTTCCGTCCCTGTCTCTCTAACGGCGTTCAATGTAATGATGAGAGAAAGATGGCCGCCAGGGGATCCACTCAAAATTGCGACGCAGTAAATTTTCAATCCAAAATTTCGACGTAATTACCAAAAATAGGTCCAAAAATAAAAAGGAATCCAAAAATAAAAAGGCTAGGGAAAACACGAATTACAAAATGATCCCAACGAAAAGATTCTAGTTCTCTCAAAGCGTAAAAAAAAGCATACCTTACGATGTTAATCGGCTTGAAGTGTTGGCTGGTGTAAAAACCCTATTATCCGTACAATCCGATAACTCACAAATACAGCACTAAATTTGTGGTGTGTGAAGTTAATCCGCCAAATTGCGTTTTAGAAGTTCTCCCAAAACACCTACGAGACGCTTCTAGAATCTTCGACACCCACGTAGTTTTTATCGCAGCCAGAAACGTCTGCCTCTTCCCAAAGCACAACAAAGAAGAGAGCGAAATTACCACAATTGCGATACTCGAAAGAACTAAATCCCCACCACTATTTCCGATCGCACTAATCTGAGAAACCAACCAATATTCTGTATTGCGAAATAAAACCAATGGATCTAAAAATGACAGATTCCAACAGATGGCCCAAATCAAATAATTTTAAATTTAATTAAAGACGAAAAACAAAACCGCTACAAATTGCTGAAACCACAAATTTTGTAGTTTCCCATTTTTTTGTACGTATTTATTGCTTGGTTTACATGATACAATCTTGCGAGCAAATGGAAAAGTATAGTTACTGTTCGTAAGTTAATATCATGGTTTAAATGGTTGTTGCGCGTTTTGATGGTGTGTAACGTAATAATCTTAAATAAATATCTGAGTAGCTGCCCAATTTTATACGAGTTTATAACAAGGGTTACTACACTCAATTTTGTTTTTACGCGATAGATACGTTCCCAATAAATTCGCGTTAAAAAAGATATGGTACTTACGTAAAAATAGGGTGTAGGTCCCAACATTTCAAAAATCGGTTAAAATATTATGATTAAAGCAAACGAATTTATCTTTTTTACGTGCTTTTATTTAAATTAAACTTATTTATATATAATTAAAAAGAAAATAAGAAATAATTCATAACTTAAAAAAATGGAAAAATAAAAGTAAACAAAAATTCATTATTTAGTGAAACCAAAATAAATTTTTAACTACTAGCACTTTTCGGTGCGCTTTCCTTCTCAAGCTGTACTGTCACTTCAGTACTTCTAGTCACAAATTCTGTTACTGATCGTTGTGTTCCTGGTTTGATGAGGCTGTTATACAATTCACGATAATTGCCCATTGATAATTTAATTTCCGGTTGAAATATGCTAGATCTTTCCTCGATATGATCATGCTTCTGAAAATGATTGCTTAATTTAGAAGCCAGTTGTAGTCCTTCTTTGATGAAACCTGCAGTAAGGAAAGGAACCTCTTCGTCATTACCACTACATTCTTTAACATCAGAAGTTTCAAGTGCTAAACGAATGATTCCATCAGAGTTCTAGAAGTTAATCGATATCTGCAGATGATATATCATCAAATCCTTCCGCGCCTATTTCATGAGCTAAAGCAATGATGTTAGGGTATTGATCTATATTAAAAGACACATGATCTTTATTTTTTACACATTCTGGCCAAAGAGATCTCCAACATGCGTTTAAAGTTGATGAACTCAGTTCAGACAGTGTTAATCCAGCATGTTTGATTAATGCCATAATTATTCTAGATTAAAATTTCTTGCATCGCCTTAAATCAAGTTAGATCGCGCAAAATAAGACTGAAGTACAGTTTTTAAATCACGTTAAATTAAATTCGCGTAAAGACAGAATTAGATGTACAGTATACTCGCGATGGTGCGAACTCTCGCTAATGAAAATCTGCGGGTGGTGTGAACACGAAATTATTTACATTGAACGCCGTATAGTGTGAACAGCGTGGACCTTCGATGGTGCGAACATCTGCATTATACGTTACTGCTAGTGTTGTAAGGGTTTTTTCTTGAATACCGCTCGGGGAAATCCCCTATTCTGTACTTTGTAGCACATTGCACATTATACGTGTGTAAACTTACAAGGAGACCACAAGATGTTGTATTCACCGATTTTAATGAAAGTAATACCAATCGGTAGGTATCCGTACGTAGTACAAATGTGTAAAATATTCAGCGATTTGCAAGTAAATCGCGATTTTAGGTCGCAATTCAAGGCCACATCACTTATATGTCAATGGTTGTCCTCCTCCCGATCCCACCTCTTTGATGACTCACCACGAACCGGCTTCCACATGCGGAACAAGATGGTCCGAACCTCATGACGTAACTGCTTTTTATTTTTAATACATTTAACATTTTTAATATTTCACTTTATTTCTTCTAATATTTTATTGTTATATGTTTTGAAAACAAATAATTCAACACATTTTTTCGTTTTTACTTTGATTTTTAATTTGAATTAATTAAAAATGAACCAGGGGCGGTCGCAGAGGGAGTGGCTAACCGATGACGTAAAGTGGTGTGGCCTTAAATCGCGAGCTAAAACTGCAATTTACTCGCGACTCCCTGAATATTGCGCCCTAATATTTTACAAATTTGCATTGTGTACTAATACCTATCGATTGATACCACTTTCATCAAAATCGGTGAATACATCTATCTTGTGGTCTCCTTGTTAGTTGTGAAAGTGGCTTCGATGTGAATACTGTGAACGATTAGAGCACGATGGCGAAATCAAAAAATTTTTTGAGTTTATAAGAAAAAGCGAATATAATTATTGAACATCGTAAAAGAGGTATGTCAGTGACGATATTATCCAAAAAATATACAGGTGTCCGGAAATAACGTTCATATACTGAATGGGGTAATTATACAGCTAAAAATATGAAGAAAAGTTCATATGAACATGTGTCCGGAGATGCTTCCCAAAGGAGCTACAGCTCTTTGAAGTTGATACTCATGGTGTGGTTTTTTTAAATTATTTCACTTATCCTACAGAGTAGGATGTTGAATTTTGGAACATGCCCTATTATTTACATAAGAAATATGGTGATGGTAACCAAAATGATCTACGATGAACAGGTCTTGGTACCGAGGCTGAGGAGCGCATTTAAAGTCCCGTATTTTTTTTGGTTGATAATTTTTTGAAAATCTGATCTCAAAATTGGAATGCTTAGACAAAAATACAAGAAAAAGTTACTAACATACGATGTCCTACCATGCACCCATTTCGAGAAATTCAACGATTATGCAGTAGTGCACAAGATTTTATGTTCAGAAAATCTCTAAATATCGTAGTAGGTTCGCGCCATATTATTTGACAAGTATGTGTCACTCCTTAATAAAAAATGATGATAAAAACCTAATTTTATAACCAAAAACAAGTACATAACTAAACAGGAAAAGATTTATTTAAGCAGAAACACAGAAACCGTACTCGTTTCTTCGACAGATGTCGAAGATTTGGACAAGGATGAGGCAGCAGATGTGGAAATGTCGTCTTCAGATGAAGATGAAAATGAATGCTCTGAAAAAAATTTGCCATTCTAATGCAATTAAAGCATGTAATATAGCTCTAGAATGGTTAATCCAAAATTCTATAAATATAAGTGGAATTATCACCTTAAAAGCAGTTCAGGAAAAGGCGGTTATGGCCAAAATTGCTCAAAAAAATATTCAAAAAAAAATTACAGATTTTCTTAAGTGTTAAGAATGCTCACATATAACTGAGTTAGGTTTAAGAAATAAAGTTAACTTATTTAATTACACCCTCGTTTCTATTAACACCCTCGTTTGTATTAACGACCCACAGTCTTTTTGTGTTCGCACTATTGCGAGTGTACTGTATTTACACACAAGAAAACAGCATTTTTGTTGCGTGAAACATTATGACTAATATTATATTTTCTCTGAGTGCTGATTTGAGATCTGAAGGCAGATTGTTCGTATCAGCTTTAATTTTTGAGATACAACTAAAACGCGTTTTTTAAGAAAAATCTATATTTTATCAAAACATTTTCTTTTATAAGATTTTCTTGCTTGACTTGGTTCACGAGGGCTGTTTTTAATGCTCCAACAATAGTCTGCCATTATGTGAGCATTCTAATGACCCTGGTAACGTTCCTCCATAGTTCAAATGTCTTGATGGAACCGTTCCCTTTGTTCTTCACTCAGATCACCAAGATTTACAGGGAAACAGTCCAAATGACTGTGGAGGAAGTGTACCTTGATGCTCATATTACATCCAAGCTGCTGGAAGTGTAACAACATCAGCTCAATATGTTCGTCCTTTTTGTTTCCCAGAAAATTTTGTGCAGTCCAAACGAATTCATTCCAGGCCTTTTTTTCAATATCAGTCATGTAACTATTAAAGTTTCAATCCTTTATCAACCTTCTTATTTGAGGACCATCAAAAATTCCGGCTTTAAGTTTCTCTGTGCTCAAGTTATGGAACTTTTTAGCGATGTATTTAAAACACTCACCATCCTTGTTTAGAGCCTTGACAAATTGTTTCATAAGCCTTAGTTTGATATGTAAAGGTAGCAGTATTATACGATCCTTGGACACAAGGGGTTCATTTATCACATTCAGCTTTCCCGGAACCCTACTTTGCCTGCAAGGCCAATCTTTTCTAAACCAGTGCTCAGACTTAGCTCTGCTGTCCCACAAACAAAAAAAACATGGATATTTTGTATAGCCCCCTTGTTGTAAAAGAAGAAAATTCACTATCTTTAGATCTACACATATCAGCCACTTGTGTTCATTGTACTTGATTTTATCCATAACAGAAGCTATAGTAGCATATTTTTCTTTGACTGTACCTGAATGTGCAATCGGTATCGAACCCAGTTTATTGCCATTACGTATAAGTACACATTTTAGGCTACGTTTTGAAGAATCAATAAATAAACACCATTCATTTGCATCATACTTCTCTACTCCCATTGCTTTCAATAAACCAGGAACATCTGAACAAAAAGCAAAGTCGTCATCTTTAGCAAAGAATGGAAGCAGTTCTGTCTCTCGGTTACGATAGTATGAAATTCTTGTTCCTGGGGTTACAAGATTTCTTTGCCTTAATCGAGAAGCTAGAATCTCTGATTCTTTTTTAGAAAGACCAAGGTCTCTGACTAATGCACTGAGGTTTTCCTGATTAAAGGGCTGGGGTTCAGAAGAAATTGGGTTAAAATCACTTGTCCCACTTTCATCACTTAAAGAAGACCTTGTTTCAAACGTTTTAAACGTGTCTAGCTGTATCGCAAAAACTAAAGCTTGTAAAGAAAAAAGGTGGGCAAATTTGAAATCAGCGACCTCCGATTAGTAAAAAACAGGCATACAAGTCAATGCAACAAAAAAAGGTTTAATTTTCTTCCCTTGTGGTATTGATTAAGCTATTCACTTCTGTAAGCTGTAGATTCACAATCCACTAATATACAGTCCGATATGGTCTAGTGGCTAGGATACCTGGCTTTCACCCAGGAGGCTCGGGTTCGATTCCCGGTATCGGAAACCTTTTTTGTAGTTTAAATAGACCAGTTTTGGTTTATTTTTATATTATTATTTTTCTACAAGAAACATTTTAACATTTAGATTGTTTTGTAAATATCACACTATTTCACTTTTATACCAAGATTTTATTTTATGTAAGATTTATTATACATATATTATTAACATTTATTTATATTGTTAACATTTATGTTTCTTACATAACTTTATTGTTTTCTCTTATTTTATAACAACATATTATGGTTACCATTAAAATTGACGGTTGTATAAATTTTATATCCACAAACAATATTTATATGTTTAATTGAGGAATCATTTTAATAAGTACTTTATGTACTGTAAAAAACTCTAAACCCTATCACAGATTACACAGAAAAATTAAATTTAATTATAAAAATATTTAAATTCGTCTATTTAAACTTTCTCGTGTTCAAAAGCTGTATTCTCCACTCCTTTCACGTTCTCCTTCAAGCCATTTTCTTGCTTATTGTCCATAGCCCAAGGTTGTCTTTCTCCAGAAGCAAAAAGACCGTAGATAACACACCCAAAGAGATAAATGCCACTTGTTATATAAAAAACTATTTGCCATTCTTGTTTAGTCTAGAAATAAAAAAAAATCCAATAAAATTCCTAATTACGTATACTTATGTTTTTTTTTATTATTTTTTAAATACTCACTGGTGTATCGCTTACAACTACACCGGTAATAATTGGGCTAACGATTCCTGGTATAGTTGCAAAAGTGTTGGAAATACCCATTAGAACGCTGGCATGTTGCGGAGCGATGTCCAAATGGTTAACGCTAAATCCGGACCAAGCAAAAGCTCCGAATCCGACGGCTAAAGTTAAACAAGCCGTCGATCCACCAGGTGAAAGCCAAAATGCAGCTCCTAACATGAAAATGGTTTGTGCCAGAAAAGCAGAGCAGTTGAAAACTCTTCTCACTTGCGTTGTCGTTAAGTAACCTTTCGCTAGAACCCAATCGGAACATTGGCCCGAAAATTGGATCATTATGGCCATCGCTAAGTAAGGCAAAGCTGACATTATGCCAGTTTTGCCCAAATCAAATTCCAAAACATCTATAAAATAAAAATAGGAATTGAATTGATACTAGTTTCTTTTTAAAAGATGTGTAATCAATAAGTTTATTTTCATGTATCAGGAATAACTCAAAATTTATATGAAAACTTATTATATTTGGGTTTGACCTAGATTACATTCAGGTTTATTTCAATTAATACATGAGACTTTGAAAAGTTTGTTATTCATATTGCTTATGAAATAACTGATGTATTATATTAAGATCAATCACATCATAAATTGTTTACTTCAAGATGATATAATTTTCTACGAATTAATTACTGCTACTATTTGATATTGATTTATCTTATAATTGATCTCGACAATATAGTACATAGGTGTTTCACCGATGTGGACACGTCGAAATATCTCGAGAACCAAAAGTAAAAATAATTTGAAAATTTCCACGCAGATATGAGCCGTTCAGTGCACACAATGATCAACTCCATAGAACAAAAAATTGCGAAATGCGATGAAATAATGTATATTGTTTTTTAAAACTTCTGTTATAATAGAAATTCAAATATACAGTGTGTCCCCGGATAGGGGAAACGACTCTTATAAAACGTAAACAATTTTCGATGTTAATTTTCATCTTTTGGGGTTTAGCCCTGCTTGGTTAAAGATTAATTTGCAACATATTTTCACTTAAAAGAAAACATGCGAATCTGGACAGTGAATAAAAAACTCTTTCTGCAGCAGGTAAAGTACCTTTTCTGTTTACCGTAGATTCAATTATTACTAATATTTTGTTCAGGATGAAACGTTATATCCATACGCAAATTTTTGGAACGATCGGCCTATTTTGATAAAACGCATTGTTATTTGTGTTCGTAGCAGATTACGACTTCTTTGTCGAGTATCATACGGCTAATATTGATGTCGTATATGCAGAAAAAGATGTGCGGATATACTGTACTTCGGAAAAACCGCTTAGGGCCAAGTAACCATGGATACAGTTAAAAATTGCTTCCGTAAAGTAGGATTTATACACTTTTCGCGGAAAGATGTCTCATGCGTCATTACTTGTCAGCGTTTTCTCGACATATGTCAAATATTTTTTTCTTTATTTAATCATATATGTCAGATAGAGACGAAAACCGAAAATAGTAGTCTAGGATAATATAATTAATTAATGACGCATGAGACATCTTTCCGCGAAAAGAGTATAAGTGCGACAATATGCAAAGTGAAGACCAGCTAAATGAGGTTTTTACATCTGATCCAGAAGATGACTTACTACTTAATGTAGTTACAGATATTCTCAATTATAATAATTTCTTGAAACTGACTGATAATAAAAATCTTAACGATTTATTTAAACTGGATGAAAATTTGTATGTGAAAGACTTAGATTCAGGACAAGAAATTGAAAATCCAGAAGTACAAGAACAGTCTGAAAATTCTGACATCGATGAGGTTCCAGTACTAGTAGAGGATATCTAAAATTATGGTGATAGAGTCTTTGAAACTTCTTTCCAAATTAAAAATATGATTTTTGGGTGCCAGTTTAAAGAAAAAGAGCAGACAAACAACAATAGATTATCTTTTATTTTATGGGATTGAGCAATCCTGTTTGTCAAGTATCCTTGACTTTGCTTAGAGAGATTATGACATCTGATTTTATAAAGTGATTATAAATAAAAGATGTTATAATTGACACATCTCTCACAATCACTGTTCAAAACAAAATATTACTGCGCACAAATACTATATGTGAAAAATATTTTGTTATATTTAAAGTGATGATTAGAATCTTTTATGTTAATTGACCGAAAATTGTAAGATACCACATCTAAGTGGTTTACACAATTTATAACAAATAAATCATTAAAAGCGTTTCCAAATAATCTGATAATAGCATGATGAAATATTTCTGATGAAATAATCATTATCTTGGTAAAATTTTCTCCAAATTATACAATGACTTATTATAATGGTTGAATCTACTCTCACATAAAAGAGAGAATAATGTGAAAAGTCAATAAAAGAATACTCATTATTTGTTAAAATGTGCAAATTATTTAAATTTTCTTACCATTCATAAACATTGGTAATTGTGTAATTAAAGTATACCATCCCCAATTTTCGCTAAAATGTGATACAATAATAGCCCAAACAGGTATTGAAGTAGCCATGCTCATCCAAGGGTGTTTAATTTTCTTATCAACGACGACGTCTCCCAAAGCATGTCTAATGTATTGCAGTTCATCCTTAGTAATTCTAGGATCTTGTTCCGGTCCTTCGCGAACGATAAACACCCACAACAAGTACCAAATAACACCAATCGTGCCGAAAACGTAAAATATACTTTCCCATCCGAGTGCTTCTGCTATATAAGCTGAACAAATCATTGAAATAACTGTTCCTACGTAACTTCCTGAATATGCAATCGTTGCAATTCGCCCTCTTTCTAACGGTGGAGCCCATCTTGAATAAACAGCTTGGATACAAGGATAAGTCACCCCCTAAAAAATAATTAATATTAAAATTGATGGGAGGGTCAGTTTAGGTGGTTTACCTCAAAGACTCCTTCAATGACACGAATTGTTATCAACCAACCAACGCCGGCTTTAGCTAAAAACGGTGTAATAATTGTACAAACTGCTGTTACAGCAATTCCAAAACCGAAAACTTTCGCTCCTCCGATTCTATTTGCTAACCATCCACCTAATATTTGTGTGGTGATATAACCATAAAAGAATGACGACAAAACTAATCCTCGAGTCGATGAATCCCAATCGAACTCTGCTTTCTTTTTTAAATTAACAATGCTCCGTTTGAAAATGTAATCAACTTTAAAATTGTTAAAAATTTACCTCGATTATTGTACCATTTTCCAATGTAACATTTTTAACTTCCGTCATTGACACAATACCAATACTAAGATTTATCCTTAGAGAATAGACATTGAAAAAGCCAAAAAATGCCATTATTGATACTATGTATCGTCGACGTTTCCAAAACATCCATTTTGGAGAATCTTCCACACTAAAAAAAAAAAGAATTAAATTTACTTTGTTTATTTAAATTTTATTAGTTCTATTAACTTAGAGAAAATGGTGATTAACTTTTCGAAATAACTTGTAGAAAGCGGTAGAAAATCGAAAGCAAAAAATTCGAATGATAAACGCTATGAAAACATACAGTAAAAGTTGTATTCCATAAGAAGATACCTTCAAAAGGTCAATTGGTAAATGATTTAATTTTAGTATTTGCGAATATTAATGAAATTTGTACATCTAATTAACCCTAAAATTTATATTATTTTAGAAAAAGTGTACCATAACCTATAACTGCCTTTGCGATTGCCAGAGCTATAGAGATTGTCTCGGAAAAAGTTAAGCCAAAAACCATAATCTTTTCCGACTCTTAAAGTACCCTAAAAGGAATAAATTACATACTTCGATTTTAGGACGAGTCTCCACCCATATATATTAAATATGTATATTGAGGCTGTACATAGTAAGTTGTACATAGCTTATGAATCGGATATGGAAATTACACTTGTTTGGGTTGGGAAAGTAACGAAAAAGCGGATTCCCTGGCTAGAAGAAGGCGCCAAGAAATTATCCAATCAGTCAAAATACAACCAAATGAAAGAAGTAATATATCAAGACTGCGAACAAGAATGCATAGAATCAACACAATACAAGAGAATCAACTACGCAAAATGTCAACCAACAATACCCAAAAGGCCATGGTTCAAAAATGCTCCTTTTATCTCCAACCCATTCTATTTTCTCATAATAAGGTTACCTTTAGGTCATGCGCTAACCCCATCTTATTGTATAAAGTCCGACTTAAAGGTAACCCACACTGTGACTGTGGAGAAGAGGAGGGTGTTAATCACATTTTCATTGGCTGTGTTAAATTCAACGAAGCTAAAAGAACATTGCTCAATAAACTATTGAAATTAAGATGTAGTCTTCCCACAAATATAACCTCTTTGTTAACTATAAACTCATTCGAAATATATTCAGCTCTGTAGAGTTTTACTATTATGACGAAAATACAACTATGATAAACATGTGATATTTAAGTAGATAGGAAAGTTAAGAAGATATATACAGCTATAGCTAAACTGTGATAATTCAAAATATCGAGGTCCTAAGTCTTAATCATTGTTTCTTAAATCCTTATCCAGGGACGAAACCCCGAGCGTTCCCCTATCCTATCTGTAAGCCGAGTCACCGAACTCCTAGCTCGCAGAAGATTTTAAACCTGTGTTAATGCATATTTATCTGCTTAATCTGGTCACTGAAAAAAACAATCCACGGGACCAAAGATAGAAAATAGCAAGAGTTTCCTTTCCACGAGATGGATAGAGATATTGTGAAGGAATGGATAAATTTGTAAAATTTGCTGCTGGGGTATGATATGAACTGTGGTTCAAATTTCAAATCCCTTCCCAAAAAAGAAGAAAAATAAACTATACCTTTTTAAGTTCAAATTAGGGGTAATTAACTTCAAATTGGGATTAAACTATAATGAATTGGGAACAGATAAATTCAAGTTGAAAGTAATCAATTTCAAATTGGAAATGTGGTATGTGCATTCGACGTCTTTAAAGAATAACCTTTCTGATGGAGATAGACTGAATCTCACAGTCCGACGTAAGGACCGATTTTTTTATTTTTAGGTTTATTATACATACATAATAAAATTGTAATTTCCAAATGTCAAATTTTAATGTAATCCACAGATAATTCCGCTTTTAGAACGTAGCTATATTTTTAGAATGTTTATAGAATTGAATTAAGGACATTAAGTTACATTTTCTCCTCCGAGGGAAAAAGTAAAAGTTGTAGAAGATTAATTTCTGGTAAAAATAAAGATTATACATCAATCTAAATCATCATAAAATTTCAACTCTCAACAACATTTAGTTTCTTAGATAATATGAATTTTTAAAAATTGGCAAGTTTTACTCGGCATTCAGTTAGGTTAGAATTTCTTTTTTTATAAAAAAAACTAAAAATCCTAGAAAGTTAATTTATGGTCTAAATAAAGATTAAATTTTCATCTAAATCCTGATGTAATTCCAAGTCTCAACAACAGCTAATTTCTTTAATATGAATTGTTCAAAATTGACACCTTTTAATAAATATGATAATGAAATTAGATTAGAATTTTCTTTCTCTAGAAAAAAATTCAAAGTTTTCGAAAATTCATTTCTGGTGAAAATAAAGGTTATGTATCAATCTAAATCATCATAAAATTTCAACTCTCAACAACATTTAGTTTCTTAGATATGAATTTTAAAAATTGGGCAACTTTTATTAAAAATATTAATTATGTTAGAATTTGTTTTCTATAAAAAAACTAAAAGTCATTTTCCTGACTGAAATAATTTCCTTTTTTTATTTGTATATGGTAGGGAGAGATGAAAAGCAAAAATAGTAGTCGAGGATAACGTAATTAATTCTGTACCCCGGAGGTAAAGGACACCATGTCACATTTTCGTAGATTTTCTGTAGTTTTATAGCTGAAAACTACAGAAAATCTATTCTCCTGAACAATTACGAAAATGTGACATGGTGTCCTTTACCTCCGGACTACGGAATTAATGACGCATGAGACATCTTTCGCTGGAAAGAGTATAAGTGCGAAAGTGATTCGCTTTCGACATATTCAAAGTTTTATTTCCGTAAGTTAACCTATTGCTAACATCAATACAGTGAGTTATTTAAATTAAATTATCAATTGGTTGAAATTCAATTTAGGTTGTTTGTTTATTTTACCTGAATATAAGGACGCTCTGTGTTAATATCTTTTTCTCAAAACATACAAAATAGGATTGAAAAACTGAGAAATTCCTTTAAGGTACGTAAGGTTGAATTGCTGTATACTAAAACCGTTCAGCTTTGTAATTTGAGTCATAAAAAACGTTTTGTAAATAAAGAGTTTACAAACTGTATTGTTTGCAAATACAAAGTAAATACATCGTTTCAGCCTTTAAATTGCCTATTGAAACGGTATATGAATTTTTTCAATTGTGTACATTTTACGTTTTGAACCACATGATTCATGGATCAAAAATCAACAAATTTTAGAAACTTATCTAGGCTCTATGCGTTTATGAGAATTAACCAAGAAATTCTAATCTAACTAAATTTACATGTTTATTAAAACTTAATTATTAATAATTCATATTTGGGAAACTAATTAAGACTTAAATTTTATGTTGATTTACATTAATACTTAATATTTAATCTTTATTTTTAGATTTCTCAGTAGTGAAAATGTAAATTAATGTCTTGAGTTAACTTTTTTAAACATTAAAAATTAAGCCTCGTTCTCAAACTGAATGATTTATTCAATCAAAATCAATACTACTTCTTTCTATTTTGAGTATATTGATACGTGTAACATTTCTGTGAAATCATCCAAAGAAAACTATACAAATATACAACTATAAAATACGTAATCACCTGGCGTATGTAATTTTGTCAAAAGCGAAAGTCGTTCCTTACTTCGATAATTTACAAATCGAGGACACCATCTACAAAAACCATCCAATTATTACGAAAAACTAGAATTCCACGGTATTTATTCCGTTATAGATTAGATTTTCGCCTTGTCAATTGAATCCAACAATTACATGCAACACTAATATTACAGATTTCGTAAAGGATTACAGTACTTGTGATTTTGATCTATCAGTATTTCGATATCTACGGTGGATATTTTTATTATTCGGAATTAGGATGGATTAGATGTACTTGTCCTTATTAATCTACATCTACTGAATTTATTGACGGTTTTTAATTGAAACATTCCGAATACACTTGATAAAAAGATAAGAAGATAACATTGTCGAATATCTAGATTTATTTGAATACACTTCTACGTAAGTGTGCCACTGGGTATTAAGTTTAATGGACCTTGGCAAAAGGATTATGTTAACTTGATTATGACTTTTATTATATTAACCCTTTCAATCTCCGCAATTCCCATAGAAATATGTATGTATGTAAATACGAACATTGTGACGTGTTTCAAAATTATACTATGGTACAAAGCGTTTTTATTTTTCTTACGGAAACAATGGAATAGGAGCAATGAAATGATTTTATACGGTAGATTGCATTTTATCACTCAATCATTTAGAATTATAGTCTGGATATGCCGCAAATGACGTATAAAATCGTAAAGAGGCCCGTAAAACATCATTGTGTTAATTTGAATTCTTGAATGTATTAAAGCGTAAAGTTCCTAAACAGATTAATATCTGTAAATTGTAAAGGTAAATTCTTATGGTTCAAGGATTTAAGATTTCATAAATATATTATACTGTCTTATTCTTAAAGAACTTATAAATTCAATTAAAAATCTTTATTAAGATCATTAAAACTACAATATAATTATGATGTTTGATAATGAACTTTGTTGATAGAAAGCTGGAATTGCAAAATTAAAATAGAAAACCACCGTTTTTTATTTATAAATTTTGAGTAGTAATTTTTTAATATTTCTTTTAATTAAAATGTTTAAATTACTTCCTATCAAAATGAATTATCATACATGAAACACAATAGAACTTACATTAATTAAATTACTATGGTAATTTAATTAAAAATTAAATAAAATGTTTGGAAAGTTTCAAAAAAAAAGAACTTAACTCACCTTTGTTCTGTTTTGCTATCAAACTTGTCTTTTTGTAACATATTCGAAAACCTATCTAATTGACTACAACGAGACAGATCTACACTCTAACAATGTCAAATCGCGAATAACCCACTACAAAAGCAAATTACGGACGCCATTCACCTTCTCATAGAGCGTTGGAGTAAATCACTGATATTTCAACCGACTACATAATGATAGCTCTCACAAATGCATACATAGTTCGTGGAAATCTCCAACATTAAGTTATTAATGAACTATTTATTATAAATCAATTACAAAATTATGGTCGTCCGAACAACCTTTTGTTTCGTTTAATATTAAGAAAAAATATATGTACTTAATCGAAAAATTGTATAGAAATGAAACATGTTATCTGTGTTTATTATAGTTTTATATGTAGTCAATTACCCTGAACAGATTAAATTAGATAAGCATCGAATAAAGTAAAGCAGAAACGAAAATTTACATAGTGGTTACAAAACATAATAGTTACAAAACAAAATAATTTGCCCTATGATATGGTTTACTAATAAATTTTAATTAAATATGATTGTTCGAATGGTTAATACAGGTATAATATCGCACACGTGCATTTAATTTTTGATTTAATGGTGAATAATTCGAAAATTACTTCAAATTTGGTCTATTGTAATTTTTCTATTCCACTCACATTAAATTGTTGAGTTTAAAATCACCGACAATTGTTTGAATTCATTTAAAATGATTAAGAATGAGTTGTATATAGTTATTTGAATTATGTAGGGGCTATGTAGAAATACTTAAATATTCTTGCTTTATTCATAAAGGTGAAAAATTTATTTTTACAACATATTAAAACTAAAATCAATGTACATCATTCCAAGTTGAGATAATGTGCCATAAGGCCAAGGTATAGAGAATTTCTTTTTTATATAGAAGATACAGGACACATGATTTTGGTGTTTGATGTTCGATATTTATTGGATATTTAATTATGGAAACCACGTATTGATATCTGTTACTTTTTTAGAGATACAGGTGCTTTCCCAAAAAGTAATTTTTTAACCTGTCTTATTTTTTATGTATGTTAGGTGTCACTCACTGGCTGCAATTAGACTATATGCACAAATGTATCAAGAAAAAGAAAAACGGTTTATACACGATGGTGTGTCTCCACACCATTTTATATTCACGCACAGTGCGGTATTATTATTTTTTAATAATAGCTTAAACTTTCTTAAGTTTTTATCATTCAAATAAAAAGTTAAGAAAATGTCGTACTCTGTTTTTAATACCTCTAAACCGTGGTTTTTATTTTCCACAATGCCTTATACATATATTATTATTATTTATATACTTCACTAGCAACTGATATTGATGAAATTTTATGGGTTACATCATTTAAAGGTAGTTATCTCACTAACGACTTAAAATACCAAGATTACAAAATAATGTCCTGTTTTTAACAACCCATATTTCTTTTAATGTTAACAGATTATCATTTATACTTCCTACTTCCATACAGTTTATAAGTTTTGAGACCCAGCGTATTTTAATAAGAATTGTAACCTATACTAATTGTAAGTTCACGTCAAGGGAGTTTTGCTAATTGGAAATTGTCCTTTTCATATCCCAGAATTAGTCGGCCATACGATGACGCCGTAGTTTATGTTCTAAACTAAGGGTACAAATTCAAACAAATATTGGCTAAAGCTTCATTCTAAGGGAGTTACAGTCCTTTAAAAAAATTACAAGGGAAACATCACAGAAATTGTAGTTAATGACGAAACAGTTATACTTCATTTAATAACTAGGAGGAGTGAATCTCAAGACCCCATTTACATAGGAAAAAGTAACTAAAAAATACACTAAACATTTTTAGCGGCAAATTTGAATTCTAAACTTAAAACCAGTCACATTTATGCAACCAACAAAACACCAAGCGTTTGAGCGTAGTATTCCAGAACATACCAAATATCTCTATGGCCGTTTATCTATAGGTACATTGTTCAAAATTTATCCAAAAGACGTTCCTTGTGTTGACCTATTATATCCAACAGAACACATCGTACCATACCTTCTTCGAACTTAATATTTTGGAATTTTCAAATTTTTGTATAGGTCTCAGATTTCCATGATTTTTGGAATACAGCTAGATAAATATGTATAAAACGCCATAAAAGAAAAAAAGTGCGGAAGCGTTATTTACTTACTAAAATTTGATTAAGAAAATCATCGTGTACTGCAGGTTATTGAGGTTAGTTACACATTTTGTCCGACCAGAGGGCGCTGTAAGCGCTTCAATGTGATTGTTCGAAAAGAATTCCGTGTATATCCGTACTTAAAATTGTAAAAAAATTACCTTAAAACATTTTAAAAGGTATACAGCAATAATCTACATTGAAGCGCTTGCAGCGCCCCCTGGTCCGACAAAATGTGTAACTAACCTCAATACGCTTCCGCACTTTTTTTTCTTTTATGGTGTTTTATACATATTTATCTAGCTGTATTCCAATAATCATGGAAATCTGAGACCTATACAAAAATTTGGATTTACCCAATATTTTTTGATCGCAACCATTTGTGCACAACGAAAAAGCGAGAAACAAGTTGACAAATTAGATAAAGCACCTAACCTCAAACGTCAAAAACAATAAACGACAAAAACCAAATTTTTCGTCTTTGTAAACTTGACTGTGGAGCGACCAATAATAGTTCACTATTTTAGCGCGCAAAATTCAAATCACTCCTCCTAGTTATTAAATGGAGTATAGTCACATTTTAAGATTTTATCATTTCTATGGATATGCAGTGCAGTAGTAGACAGAACAAGTAAATTAACCAGTTAACTGTGATTGACGAGTATACTCGTCATGACGCAAAATTGTACAACTCGTAAAAAGTAGTGATATTGGCTATTTAAATTGTAATTTTTGTGAAAATCAAAACATATTCTCAAATTTCAAGATGTTTAGAATATTTTGAGGCTAGGTGGAAATAAAACAAACAAATAAAAAATATCAAGGGCTTAGTACAAAACAGACGTATCTACAAAATCGGTGATTTGAGTAAATCGGAAATGAACAATAAGTACCAAAAAAACACCAATTATGTAATGATGAGCACCCTAACTTCCTTCGTAATTCAATATTCTGCTACTTTGAGTCACTACAGTCAAATCATATTAAAATTAAAATTTAATTACAAGTAATAATAGTTAAAATTCGTTAATTAGTCATGAGATACGTTTGTTTTTCCCTACACATTAGTTTATTTTTCGATTAATAAAAGGAACTTACGTTTTCGTCTCTAACATTTTGGTAAGTTTTGATAAATTAAAGATGCATGGCCTTATTATTAGTGATAAAAAAATATAAATGCAGTGTGGAAACTTTATTTATCAACTTATTTAACTTTTTATTTAACTTTATATTTCTTAATATTTATTATTTTTTATTGTTATCATTCACCATTTTCTTCTTCATTAACATTAATTGTAGAGCCATCAGGCCACAAATTATTGCAAAACTCATGATACTGTTCTGGTATAGTATGATTTTTGCATAGATCGTTTAAGTCCTGAAGCTTTAACTTTTTAATTGGAAGTGGACCGTTATAAGCACGTTCCAAATCCAAGTAGTTGTTAACAACTTTTGTAGCCTTAGACGATCTTGTTTTTCTTTGAGTTTCTGTTATGATCTCAAAGTGCCTAAAATCATTTTCTTCTATATTATATTTAAAGAATACGTATTTAGGGCTGTTTTTCCTGTATTGGAGACATATTATTTTCATCCATCGAATATTTTCACCATTAATATCTTTTTTATTGTTTTTAACATAATTTTTTTGAATGGACGAGAAATTGAAAAATTGGGACTGTGCCATTTCAATTAAATGATACTTGGAATTTCGTGAAGCCATTTGAACAGCGGTATACCAATCTGATGGATGAAAAATATTGGTATGTTTTACTTTTCTTTCAATGTGAGCGTGCACTGAGTCACATTCCATTTGCGAATGGCCTAGTTCAAAGAAAAATTGGATAATTTCGGGAATGTTCAAATTATTTACAGCAAAATGAAACATGGTCGCAACGTTGATATTACGGTTTTGGCCACTGCATGCATCAGAAAAAAAGTAGTGCGGTCTACCGTCTGCAGAATTTTGTAGATAGTTCCATAAGCATGAGGCGATCTCAATGGAATCTCTTTTGGCAATTGCCTCGTTCCACATATTACACTTTGCGTCCTTAGTGGCAACATTGAAGATAGTAAGATTATATACCGCATATAGTCTCTTATAGCCTATACAGAGCCTACCTGAGATACGTTTTTGTAATTCTGTAGCGCAAGTCACAAAAACGTATGTATACATACGCTTGTGTTGCATTAACTACAATGATTCTAAAGTAGATACGCTGCAGTCTATCTTTAGAATGCTTCGAGTTACGAGTTTTATTTGCATTTCACCACATAGAACACAACATTCTTTAATAGAAAATGAAAGTAACTCAAAAACGTAAAATTTGTAGTTACGTCTGTTTTGCAGTAAGCCCTCGATATGTAAATTTTCAGATGAACTGGTACAGATGCGCGCTTTCAAAACGGAGCGCCACAGTTAACTGATTAAATTGAATAGGAACTATTGAAGTGAATGGCTCTCTCACTTTGAAACTTTACACGAGAATGATTGTAGCTAAATACACTGCGAGTTTGTCTAATGTAAGTTTGCGTATGAAATGCCCAGAAGGGGAAAAGAAAAATAAACGTAAGAAAGGCATAGCGGATGTAACAAAAAAGGGTTCATCTTCTAGGCACACTCTAGATAAGCATTTTGCTGCCTGCTACCAATAAAGAAACGTTGTGAAGTGTACATGACACAATGTTAATTTATTGCCCTTTGACCCAACACTTTTTGTCACTACGCAACTGGCAAATTTAAATTGAAAAACAAGGGGGCCATTAATATATAAGAAGTTTTATGATATCTAAATTTACAAGTCAGTATAGTAAAAAAGTTATATGCAATAGATTTAATGTAAATAACATATCGCTTACTATCGCCACTAAGAACAATAGTGGCGTAAGCGCAAATTAGCGCTATGGAGATAATCGCGTTTAAAATTTTCGTTGAATTTTAATGCAAAGTAAAAAGCAACATCTTGTCGTTTTAAATTTTTTATTTCGTTTTACTGTTATTATATTTCATGCAGAGACATAGATTTATTGTAAGATTTCAAAAATAACATTTTTGTTGTGGTTTCGCCACTATTGCGAAATAGTGGTGAAATATACAGGTGTCCCAGACCACCCGTACCACCTGATTTACTCGAAAACTATAAGTCCTAGGAACTTGAAACAAAAATTCTTATACATAAATAGGGTATAAACTTTCTTATGAGTGGGAAAGGAACATCTAATATCAACCGGAAGTATGAATAACTGAAGGTATCTTTGTAATTTGATATATGAAGGGGGGTTAATTTTAGTATTGTTGGAAAGAGATTTTCAAAAGAAATAACTTTTATATGAAGCATTTTTTGATATTAATTACTATTTTTATCCAAAATCGTTTTAAAAATCTCGATTTTTTACGAGTGTTTCCTGATGTCACCACTAGATGTTGCTGTCGGCAATTTTAAAAAATCATGACATTTAGAAATGACGAGTGATAGTAAGTCACAAGGAATAACTTTATTAACAATACGACAAAATAACGTAATACCGTTAACTAAACTTCATAACTTAATACACTTACGCCCAATAACATAAAGCAATTTGATTTTTTTAAATGGCCGACAGCGACATCTAGTGGTGATATTAGAAAACACTCGTAAAAAATCGAGATTTTGAAATCGATTTTGAACAAAAATAGTAAAAGATATCAAAAAATGCTTCCTATAAAAGTTATTTCTTTTGAAAAGCTCTTTCCAACAACACCAAAATTAACCCCCTTTCATATATGAAATTATAAAGTGACCTTCAATTGTTGATACTTCCGGTTGATATTAGATGTTCCTTTCCCACTCATAAGAAAGTTTATACTCTATTTATGTATCAAAATTTTTGTTTCAAGTTCCTAGGACTTACAGTTTTCAAGTAAATCAGGTGGTACGGGTGGTCTGGGACACCTGTATTCCTATATATCGAGTGGCCTTTAAAAATCAATAATCAACTTTTTGTAGTTTCGCCACTATGATTCTCAGCAAGCGATATAACTTCATCACACGAACAATGTTGGTGACTTATGCAAAATCGACACCTTCAGTTAACTTTTTGTGGTAATATAAGTTGGTATATCAAACTTTATTAACTCATCTTGTGATAGTTTAAAGATAGTCTTCTCTTCTATTCTTCTTAAACATATTTAATGTATTGTACAAAACCACAAAAAAAAAAACTAGCAGTAGAAATGAAGATACTATCGTAAAAAGCAAACAGGTAGGTATAATTTAGTTAAATATGCACTTGTTGAAACCACCTTTCTAATACATAGTTATATATCGAAAATGGTGGTTTGGCGATAAAAATTCGTTTTCTCCTCTCGTAGTATTTATGATAATCCTGATGATTGTAATATATTTCTCGTTGCTTTTATTATGCGATCTTCAAATGTACCAATTCACCATCAGTTTTCTTAGTATTATTATTTTGCTGGATTTCTATCCGATCATCAACTGTAAGCTCATCATCATATAATTGCTAAAGTGCAACAACGTCTTCACTATCAACCCCCAAATTGACTTGCCTTGCTAAATCAACAATATTTGCTACTACTTCCCTTATAGGATTGTTGATTGAAAGTGTTTCAGGTGAATCAGTAAAAGAATCCGGAAAAAGCTCTTTTCAAATTCTCTGCAATCTTTTTGCAGAAACTTCTTTCCAGCAGCCTCTTGTGACTCTAATAGCACCAAGAACATTAAACCAATTCCAAAAATCTTTCACGGCCAATTTGATTTATGGTTTCAATTAAACAACTAAAGGATCGTCGAGTATACATGTTGTATTAGGGGGTAAAAATATATTGTGGTGAGAATCATAGTCGAGAAGTTTAGATGCAGAATGTTCAGGTGTGTTAATAATTAACATTACATTAAAATCAATATTTTTAGAGAGACACTAACGTTCTACTTCCGGAATAAAGTAGTTTCCAAACCAGTCTTCAAATAAAAATGTACTAACCAAAGCTACTCGGTTGGACTTCTGATTTGGATTTGCCCTTTAAGACTTTGAGATTTCCAAATCGATATAGTAACAAACATTTTAATTTACAATCACCAGCTGCCTCTTCAACTAATTGTAAGATAACTGTTAACCGATCCTTTTCCGATTTCAATTCGAGAAATATCTTTTTCTTGGCACGCAATGAATGTACTACGGAAAATTTTCTTCCAGAATAGTCCTGTCTCGTCTACATTAAATATAGCTTCAGCTCTATAGCCGCCTTCTTCTATAAACTTTTTTAATTTGCTAAGAAATGCAAATTGCAGGAAATATGATAAGTTACCGAATAAATATTTCATTAATAATGCTTTTTGGCTTATTGTGAGAACGGTTAAAACTCTTTGGGGTTCCACATTATACTAATTTAAGTTATAAATAGCTTTTGCTGTGTTATTAAACAATTATACTGCGTTACATTGAAATTACAACACCTAGAAGGAGTGGATATGTTTTAATCAAATGTGTTGGAAATATTGCTAAGTTGAAGTATGCAGTCGCTAAAAACTTGATGACCCTGAACTACATATGTTTGACGAAATTAACCTTTCTTTTCTAAAATTGTTGTTAAAATTGTTTTTTGAGTACACCCAAACTATCAACTCCTATCAGATCTTTTAGAAGGACCCTTGTAAAAGCTATGTGATGTGTGGATGCGCATCCGTTAGCAAAAACAAATGGATTTTCGAGCTTCCAGAACTACAAACGAAAATTTGGTTCCATCCTTTACTGTAACTGTACCTATGAGCTAAGAATCTTCAGTTATGGCTAAAGGGGACCAATTGATATAAGCGTTGATTTTCCGGGCATTTTACTGCTTAATTACGTGTTTTAGAGTCACAGAATACCGATCCCATTATAAATTGTTTATTGTCGATCAACCGAAGCATTGTCTAAATTAATCACCGAAAAGAACTTAATTGGACAATGAGAGGTGTAAGTTTGATTTCGATAACAAATTTGAATCAATAGACAACCTTGAGGTGGGTACCCGTAGTTCGGCAAACAAGTTGAGTTTGCATTGTAGTGCTGAAATGTTCATTCATGCTATTCATCGCTCTATTGAAATTATGGTACGGAACGTCATTGTCTATGACAGTACATTGTATTTGATGTGTACTATAGAAATTTATACTGCCTAGCAACACAGAGTAATGCATGGTATCCACTCATGTTTTCCATTTTTAAAGGGTAGGACACTCCAATTTTACAGCAAAAAAAAGAGTGCCCTCACATACACTATGTCTTTTAGAAAGGTGCTTTTGCAACATCTGATAGAGCTCGACTGCTTTCAATTTGACAAGATTTTTTTGTAATTTGTGATTAATTAATAACAATTTGTGAGTAGATGCCAATTTTAATAAAGGAAAAAATATTTCACTTTCGTGCCGTTATTCTTGTCCCCTCAGTTTATTCTAAGTGGCAAAAACCTGCGAATTTTGCCCTAAGAATAGCAGCGAATTTATGAGGAGTTAAACTGATAAACAATACCTTCAGTAATACACAAATTATCGCAAGAATAAAGAAATGTCGATTGCATCAAATCTACGCGATTTATTGTTAGTCATAAAAATTTAATCGATTGCTATACTTTAGTAGAGCAACGTTTCTACCATGTTTTATCTACCACACTATTATCATACAGTGCGAGCCTCTAACTTGGAATAAATTCACTAAACCGAATACATTGTTTTTTTCGGAAATATGCTCGAACACGTCGATTAGTATTTTAATCTGTCCTATTTTTCATGTAAGAAAATTTTATACAGCCTGTCCCAAATCTGAGATATGACGTAACCAACATTTTTTTTAATGGCAAGCCTAATTTTCTTAAAGTGTTTTTAAAAGGTATATCAAGTTAAATATGCGTACTAAATTTCAAATTTGTATTCCTTCTCATTAAAAAGATATTACAACAAATAATAATTCGAAAAATCAAGAAATCTGAATCAACTAAATCATAATAAATGTTCAAAATGTTGTTCATGTACTATATTTCTAACATTTCTAATAAACAATGTATTCGGTTTAGTGAATTTATTCCAAGTTAGAGATTCGCACTGTATATTAAAGCCCGATTTTTTTCCTCCAACAATTTTCGACAAAAAAAAAAGAAAGTTCACAAATTTAGACAATTTTTCAGCGGCCCGAAAATCTAGTTCATTTTTCATTTATCTCACGATCACTCTAGAACTGCGTTAAATTAAAAAATATGTATTTTACACAAAAATGTCTACGAAATACGATGAACTTTGCCCCAATTATTTTCGACAAGTGGTTGCGAAAATATTCCGCTTGAAAGTGAGGGGCCTTTACTTCTGACGGCGAGGATAGGTCTTGCAATTTTAATGTCACGGAGTATATTATCGCATTAATGAGCCTTTGTGATGAATGAAGCATAATAAAGTTTCCCAAATTTAGACCCTAAAAATACTTCGAATCTAATAACTTTATAGTTATATCTATTCTATAACAAATTAATAAACATCCTGTAGTAGATAAAAGTTCGCAGAATACAACACACAGTTTTGCTATAACAATGATATCCGTCACAAAATTTTTAATCAACATTTGAAATAACATATACAGGTATCCGGAAATAACGTTCGTTTACCTAAGGGGGTAACTTTACAGCAACAAATGTGAAGAAAAGTTCATATGAACATGTGCCCGAAAATGCTTTCCAAAAGGAGCTACAACTTTTTGAAATTGATACTCATGGTGTGTGTGTGTTTTCTTTTTAAATTATTTCACTTGTCGATGGTAATCAAAATGATCTACAATAAACGGTCTTTGGTACTGAGGCTGAGGAGTGCATTTAAAGTCCCGTTCAGAAGCCACCAATTGGCGACTTATTCTAAGATTCTGTTGACTATGGACAATAAAAACAACAAATTTTTCGAAACATGCGCCATCTTCCAAAAACAAAGGACTGCCAAAAAGTTTGTAAATTATAAAACTTTTCAAAGAAATAATTGCGAAGGACACAACCAAGAGGCTATTAATTACCTGATTCGGCAAAAAACAGGTACCAAAAATATAACAAGTAGCCGTCCTATTTTATCAATGGAATAAGGAATAACTTGTTTACCAAAAATTATTATCCACACTTGTATTAATTATGTAAATGAAAATTAAAAAATGTTTTAAATGATTTTAAAACTGTTTTTTAACATTACTATTTTCCGTAAAATAATAAGTCTGCCATAATCACTTATTGTTGTATAGGTGAAATAAAATTTAAGTTAAAAAAAAAAAGAATTTTATTTCGAATTTCTCGGGTTTAGTAGTAGTTTTGGGTATTTCGGAAAAGGGCGCTTTCTAAAAAAAACATATTAGCACCATTAGTGTGTCGCGGGTATGAACAACGACAAGCCGATTTCACTGATCTAAGTAGTGAGAATTGATCTTCTATGTATATTATTTTTTCTATGGATGGTACAAAATAAAATACTACTTTAATTCATCCTATATAATTCGAACGAATTAGTAATAAATTTCATGCGAAATGTCGAATACGTTAGGTTAATTCTCAATTTAATCATGAATAATTTGTAAATTAGTTTGCAGAATTGGGTATATTATTATTTTTCTATTTTATATTACATTGATGAGTTTAAACTCACAGTCAGTTGTTTAAATTCATTAAGGACAAGTACATACTGTTCGACAAAAGATGTGTCACGTGTCATCAATTAATTGTGGTATTCTAGACGAACATTTTGATTTTTCGTCTCTTTCTGTCTTATACAGTTAGATAAAAAGAAATATTTGACGTGCATCGAGAAAACACTGACAAGTACTGACATATCGCCGTTCCGGAAGAACATCGACATACCGTATTTTTCGGACTATAAGACGCACCGGACGATAAGACGCACCTCAAATTTATAAGATGATTTTTAGAAAAATGTACTTTAACGTTATCTTCGGACGATAAGACGCACCTCAAATTTATAAGATGATTTTTAGGAAAATGTACTTTAATGTTATCTTCGGACAATGAGATGCACCTCAAATTTATAAAATGATTTTTAGAAAAATGTACTTTAATGTTATCTTCGGACGATAAGAGGCACCTCAAATTTATAAGATGATTTTTAGAAAAATATACTTTAATGTTACTTTCGGATCATAATTTTTATTTATTAACATAACTCGTACTAGCAACATTCAGTTCATCTTCACTCTCGGTACTATCACTCGTCTCGTTACTGACACCGTTCGGATTACTTTCGTCTGAACTACTGTTATCGCTCTTTGCAAAAACTGCGTCATCTTCAGTACCATCCATAGCATTACTTATTCCGCATTTTTTAAATGCCTTTATAATCGTATCTTCTTTCACGGCTTCCCATGAATTTTTCACCCAGGTACAAACTTCTGAAATTGTTGGCCGTTTCATACGTCCTGTTGCGGTGACATCATGATTTGGTTTTGCCATCCATTTATTCCATTACTCTTCTCGCATAAAATTTTTAAAAGGTTTATTGATAGAGACATCTAAAGGTTGCAATTGCCTTGTGAGGCTTCCAGGAATGACTGCTATTTCCGTATTCATTCCTTTTATAAGTTTCTTGGTTGATTCCGTTGTATGGGCTCTGAATTGATCCCACACTAACATCGCAGGCTTTTTAAACAATGCACCTGGACGTTTTGTCCATATATTTTCTATCCAACATTTCATGCCTGTCTCATCCATCCAGCCTTTTTCTTGAACGTGAATAATAATGCCACTGGGAATTTTATCTTTTGGTAATGTTTTTCTCTTGAAGATTACCATGGGCGGTAGTTTTCTTCCGTCCGCGCAACAAGCTAAAACTACAGTGTAGTGAGTTTTTTCGTGACCTATTGTTTTGATTAGTATTGATTTGGTGCCTCTTGAATTTACAGTTCGATTTGAAGGAACATCAAAAGTTAGAGGCACCTCATCCATATTCGCAATTTGATTAAACTCGAAATTATATTTCCTTCTCGCTGATATTACAAATCTATGGAATTCTATAATTTTAGATTCGCATTCAGCCAGCATTTTTTGGGCTAGTGTGGTTTTTGTACGCATACATAACCCATGTCTTTTCATAAATCTAAAGCACCAAGACGGTGACCCGGAAAAATCTAATATTCCATTAGTAGTTGCCCATCTTTTTGCTTAAAAAATTACCATTTTTGTAGAAACAGATATGCCCATGCTTCGATTGTATGTTACCCAATTTTTCATGTGTACTTCTAATTCTGGCCATTTTTCTAAGTGTGAACGGAATGTTTCTTTGTCTTTACTTAACAGTTTTAATTGTTCCTCTTGTTTTCTCCATTCGTGAACCATTTTCTCTGTTGGTGGTGGACCAAAATGTCTCTCTGCTGCTCTGTTTCCATATTGTTTTGCATAATTGATCACATTTAGTTTATACCTCACGTTATATGAAAATCTTTTTTATTTTACACTCATTTTTTCGAATTTTAGAAAAAAAATATTAAAGATGTATAAAAGTAATTCAAATGAATCATACAAAAACTCATACGATTATAGGCTAAGCCTAATAGGTACTATTTAGTTATCGACGATCATAGACAAAGACGGTAGGTAAATCGGTAATTCCCCTGCTTATCTGTGTCATACCAGCCTGTGATACCAACCTTCAGTGGTGCGCCATATTTTTCGGACTTATAAGACGTACCGGACTATAAGACGCACCGGACGATAAGACGCACCTAGAATTTATAAACTAATTTTTAGAAAAATATACTTTAATGTTATCTTCGGACGATAAGACGCACCCAGAATTTATAAACTAATTTTTAGAAAAATATACTTTAATGTTATCTTCGGACGATAAGACGCACCCAAAATTTGAGTCTATTTTTCTATGTAAAAAGTGTAAATAGTCTTATAGTCCGAAAAATACGGTAACTGCAAAAAAAAAATTTTTTGCAGGAGAAGGAAAAACAATTAAGTCCAGCATTCTTTGGATACAATGATGGCCTTAACTCATTTTATCAAAAAATTGCAGTTACGTCGATGTTGTTCCGGAACGGTGATATTTTTAACAGAGATATTTTTCACCGAACGGTGTGTAAATATAAACGTCGAATGAGTTTTATTCATGGAATGGTAACCTTAGTTATGGCTTTTTCAGGCAATCGAAACCTGAATTAACTGAAATATACACGGTTCGGCGAAAGATGTCTCATGCGTCATCAATTAATTATGCTATTCTAGACGATTACTTTCGATTTTCATCTCTCTCTGTTATATACTATAACCCGAAATGTAGCTGCACCATGAAGCTTTCGTCTTTCTCGTCATGTTGCAGCACCATTGTAGTACATCTAAATAAGGAAAATTATTTAACGTACTTCGAGAAAACCGTGTATAGATACAATAGTGATATTTATTCATGATTAATTTCATTTTGCATTTATAATACTGGGTCTGAGAATTTAAAATTGTAAGTTATTTGATTTATAGAAGATTTTTTCGAAAATCCATATAGAAAAGAAATCATTTCTTAACAATTTATATATGATGTTAAAGCTGAAAACATTTACCTTAGTATATTAGTATATTATAATAATTAAAATATTTTTCTGAAATTTTTGAGAAATGAGAGTACAGTAAATCATAGCAGATCATCTTTTTAATCTGTTATCTTATTTCTTTATTTTTTTTTAATTTCCTCTTATTTACATTTCATATCCGACAGTATATACAAATAAATCGTATTAGTTTATAATTCGGACGAGTTCAATCTTTCCATTGGATTAACGATTACGTTCGTTTTGTCTTTCCTTGAGTATCCATCTAAGAAATAAGTCTCCATCGTTCCTTTTCCCTTCACCTCTATCATTCCTCGTCTAGTTAATGGATATTCTTTGTCTACCAAAATTTGGTATACTTCTTTAGTTACCTAAAATGTTTTTTCAATAGTTAACAGTTAAATCTTCAAAAAGTAGACAACGTACTTGTATTTTATCCAAAATTCCTGTACTATCCATTCTACTGGCAACATTTACCGAATTTCCCCAAATATCATACTGAGGTTTCCTAGCTCCGATTACACCAGCAACAACCGGTCCAACGTTTATTCCGATTCGTATCCGAAAGTTGTTGAAGGAATGTTCGTTTACTTCGGCTAATTTTTCTTTTATTCGTAATGCATAATCTGCCATTGCTGTTACGTGTCGAAATTGTTTCATATCACATGCACTTTGGGTCAAACCTAAACAAATATGTTTAGTTGTAGTTTTTCATAAAAAAATGAAATAGCTTTATAATTCAATAATCTACATAGATTGCAACTAAAATCTTGCAAGACGCTTTTTAAAACAATAAAAATCAAGTCAATTTAATCTTTTATTTATTACCTGAAGCAGCCATATAAGTTGCGCCCGTCGATTTTATTTTCTCAATGTACGCAAAACGATCTTCAGAAAGTAATTCGTCAAAATCAGCTATGATTTCATTAAGTAACCTTAAACATTCCACTCCTTCGTTATTGCCTTCTAATTCGATGTAGAATTCGGAAAAATTTGGAATTGAAGCAAACATAATGCAGACAAAGTCACACTGTTCGTGGTATAAATCCTAAAAAATAAATTAAATTTATTTTTAGTAAGAATACAGTTTAGGTTTTTTACATCGTTATTTTTATCGCTATTTAAGAAATGTTCAGCGACATGAGCTGGAAGGATGTTATCTAATAATTTCCTATTATAGGCCTCTAAATGTTCCATATCTTCTTTTTCCTCTAAAATTTTTTTTTTATTCTTCTAAAGCAATTATTTTTATAATTTTACCTGTAGCTTGAAGTTTCCAGACAAAATCCAACCTGTATGTAGCTTCCGTCTGCTGCCCGTGTAATATCAAAGCAATAAGAAACCCCATAGACATTACAGTAGTTAAATACTGAATCGTTATTGTGTCGTCATGGACAAATCTGAGAAGGGGAAATGACGGGTCTATTAAAATACAAAGATTCAAAATTTTATTAAAATATACCCTTTCAACTTTTTGTAGATACTCTGTACATCTTTGTTAAAACTTATATAAATCACAAGATAACCGGACATCGCCGCAAGCAAAATGATTGTCTTCAATAGTGAAATAAGTACTTGATAAACTGCACAACCGATCATAGATAATAAGACTAGAAGTAGAAGATACTAAAGAAAAGAGAAAAAGGAATGAATCAAAATAAATCAATTAATTACCAGATTCACAATACTTACATCTAGAAAAAGAAACGGATCGCATTCGTCTTCTAGAAAAATTGTATTTTTCATGGTGTAATTCTCATACGACGTAGTATTGAAACAATCTATTTCTTTTGGTAAAGAAACCGTTTGTATTATGGCTAATATATACATGGAAAATGCCATCACAAAAGAAAGCATTTGGGCGACGTTTCTATTTTCGTGGATCGCATGAGAAAGTGAAAAAAGTTTTGATTTTGACTACAAATTGCAAAAAAGCTGCTTTATAAAAAATGTTAATAATTGTTTTATAAATTACCTTAGAATTCTTCATATAAACTACGATTGGTATAAAAATAAGTACTAAAGTAAACGGTAGGATAACCACGATCGCTATAAAATGCCTACAACAATAACACTTCAAATTAATGAAAACAAAATTTTAAATCCATCAAAGACTTACGTGTGCATGTTGATGAATTGAATGACTAAAATAGTTATGAAGCAAATGACCGAACAAAAGAAATACAAATTGAGCATTCTGTCTTTTTCGCGAACATACTAAAACATGGAAAAATAATAACAGAATTAAATATATTTGTGGTTTAAAATACTAAAAAATAAACTTAAGAAAGGTAATGTTAAATTTAGAACCGAAATAAAACATATTTACAACAATATACTCGGACTATGAACCTTAGCTTCTTTCTGTGGATCCCGGAAATTCAACAAAAACGTCCTGCAATGTTCTATACGAAGCCGGTCTATACTTCTTGCATCTATGGCTCTCATGAGATACTCATTTACTTCGTCCTCTGGATTTTTTTCATCGGGGGTATCACCAAAACCTAATCTACAGAAAATTTAGTTAATTAAATATGCCAGTCTATGGACCATAGATTATCTGCAGTCTAGATCAGTGTTTCCCAACGTGGGGCGTTTTTTGGACATCGATTGTGTTCCATGACATGTTTTTTTGGATAGATTAAATATTCCAACTTTATATTCTTTTCATATGTAAACAGGCAAATCAACACATTTTTACTTTGTGGGGCCTCGCGGAACCTTAGGGGTGCCTAAGAAAATTACAAAAGCTAACATGGGGCATGCCACAAAAAAGGTTAGGAAACACTGGTCCAGATGGTAAATTAGGATGGGGATATGGGTAAGGAATGCAATTTATTTTATTAGTTTTTTTCAAATGGATTTTAATTGCATTTTAACTTTAAAATTAGATGTTTCAGTTATAATTACATGAAACAGTAATAAAGAACAGTATTCTGTTTAGCATCATTTTAAAGAAAAATGAATGAATAGAATTTGAAGTGTGTCTTTCGTATTTTTCCTACATTTAATGACCTAATTCATAAGTTTGATAAACTAATACAAATGTCAATTAACAAATGTTATTGGGACGCTTATTTTTGCCTTCTTAATAATATTTTCGGTGTAAATTTTAGTTTTCGGATACAATTTCATTATCAGAATTTCATCATACATTTAGGGCTATGTATTAAAATATGTAGCTCGCTTAGGAAGCATTTCTTGACCTATATTAATATTCAATTTTAACTTACGAGAAGTCCTCATGACTTTTTCGTCACTGATTTTAATGATTATCAATTAATAGGTATCAATTAATATGTAAATCGTTGAATACTGCGCCCTAATATTTTAACGCTATCATTGTTGATTACATTACCCATTGACCATATAGTACTTTTCTAAAAGGTTTTGAAGCACCGAATTCGAATATGATTTCAGACCTGCTCCATCACCTCATGTTTTCAAGACATTCTAATTTATAGATGCAAAAAACACGAGTTTTTAACATATTTGGAATTAAATAACGTAGCAAATAAATCTTTATCCACAAAACTTCATGTGGCATCGGCATGTAACTGGGCAAGTTTATACTCCAGGTTCATCGTGTGTGATTTAACAAATGAATACAAACAGTAGTTTTTGTAAACCACGATGATAAAATTTATTTGTTGTAAGTGCTACATTAATGTTTCGCTTTACGCGTCTTCAGGCACATCTATAAACATTGTTACAAAAGCGAGATTAAAACATAGAAAATCTAAATATATAATATTAGTTACCGTCAATTAATTGAAAAACCGGACATAAGCTTCGAGAGGAAAAAGTTTTAAGTTACAAGCTGGAGAAATGCGTAGACAATTCCGTTGAATGTCATCGTGGTTTACAAAAACTACTGTTTGTATTCATTTGTCGGCATGTAATGTGAATTTCTTCAATATGATAATTTCTTCATGAAAAAAATGTTCTTTTTATAATCCCCCAATCATTGTCGTCGGTATAGTAAAAAAGAACGCTTTCTCTTTATTTTAAATGAATTTTGCAATGGCCCATCCCAACTTATGGAATTATCTTCTCTTGCCAAAACGTACACAAATATAATAAAAATTCATTAATTTTTTAACACAGTGGCTTTTTGAAGTCATCGTTGTCTGCAAATAATCTAAATTGTACAGATTACGCATGCTAACGACGACTACTGCTGCTCCAATGGGTTAACGATTGGACAAAAAGTGATATTATAGAAATTATATTCCTTCAAGAAGAAATGAAGATATTCGAAAAATTTAAAATACATTTGAGATTAAAACAATGGTGCTTTGAGATGCTACATAAATTTTTGTGAATTAAAATTTATTCTCTGTTATTTAATCCCGATCATGTTTAAAACCCGATTTTTTTGTTTAGGTTAGAATATTTGAAATACCTGTCGTTATGAAGCAATTTGGAAGCCTAATTTGAGTTCAGCGCACCTAAAATAATTAGGAAACTATTGTCGGATCTATGGTTCTAACAAATGTTGGCAAGTGTTAGTATTAGAACTGCTTTTACGGTATTTTCTATGATTTTGCTGAAAATGTCGAAGGTTATGAAGTTAATTGCTATCCTTCAGAGCTACAAAAGTATGTCACTTGTTAACATAGAATATAAAACATAAAATACCTCTGAGAAAGAGGTCTGAAACGGTCAAATTGGGCTCTTTTATATGTCGCCACTAATGTACTGATCCAAAAACACCCCGATTTGATCGTTCCAGACTTCTTTCATTGGATTTTTTTAAGAATTTAGAAACAAGATTGTAACATAATCGTCGACAATGTTCTCAAGACAACCATTTAAGATGCCACAAAAAGGATCCAATCAACAGTCAGCAATAAATTAGCAATAGCATCGCCCACATGGAAGATATCATTTTCAATTCTTCAACTCAACTTGAGTTTAAATAAAGGTTTAAAAAAGACTCATAAAAAATCATTTCAATTCCAAGTTAAAGCCAAATAAAATCGCGCAAATAATTTTGAAATACCTGATAACTATAAATTCTAACAATTGAAAAACAACAATAAATTACATTTTATATTTTTCTGCCTATCGAATTTCGGTTCTTACATGACCATTATGAGAGGTTATCGCCAGTTTTTAATGTATCATTTCAACGCATCATATGAAAAATTTTTCTGCCTTGCCGCTAATTTCAATTCATTTCAAATATTGACACAATAAAAATCGCTTACGAGTTTTCTTGTTTGTTACGGACCACCTACAGATTTCTTTGCGCTCTTTAAGATGTTAAAATTTAATCATTTCAGTGTCTATTTAATAACAATAATTAACTGAAGATCGCTACAGATGACGATCATGTAAGACCAGAAACCGATCAGATAGAAAAATATAAAATGCACCTATTTAAGTATAAACGTGTAAAGTTGAAATACGTTTCAGGATTATTTATAAATGTTATCTACAAGCGATTTTCAAAAACGTTTTCATTTTTAAGTTTTTTTTTTAATTCTGGCAGAGGTACTTCATATTTTACAACAGCTTCAAATTACTCTAAAAGCTCTTTAGGATCATTTCAAGTGGTCACCAGAGGGTTAAATAATTTCAGTAATTGAAACTGGAACTTAGCAAGACGACCAAAACGCGCGGTTAATTCAGTAAACATCTATTAGCTAAAAGCAAATATGAGCGGGGTCGAACGGAAACGCGCATGTATTTACACGCTAACTAACTTGGAATTGTGCTTGGCGTGCTGCGATCCGTGGCCCATTACTCGCAGCTCCTTCGATGACATGTTCCCGTTGATGGAGAAACTCTGCTGAGGCCGATTCGACTGTGAACAAACACGTTTTGCGGTCATTAACGTCATCTACAACAACTTCACCTGTTCCCATGCTTTGTTTTCTCCCTAAACCCGCGAGCTTTACAGCCTTTATGAGTTTAGCGAGTTGTTGCTTTGTATTTGTTTTACGTCGGATATTATATTTTGTTGGTCAGAAGTTATTAAAATAGCTACTGTTAACTTTTCCTTTAAAATAAGGTTTTATTCTAAAATTCAAATTCTGTTGTTTACTTTTTATGTTAATTAAGGTGAACAAGAATATTTTAGGGACCTTTTGGAAGGTTTTAAGCGATATAAATTGATGTAGCCCCTTTAATACTCACCCCTCTATAAGAGCTGGCAACAATCAGGTACGTGTCTATGTTGTGATCCTTAAGATATGAGTTTCTATCGCCCCCGTTTCCAGGTTCCACCTCATAATCATCCCCGAGACATTTTAAAGTCTCCTTGGTGATATGTACCCTCCTATAAGTTTCCCGAAAAATATTAGCGATCTCTTTCAAAAAGCACAAGGAAATTATAAATCAAAATGAAAGTAAAGATTTGTTCATATGAAATCTTACCCAGGAATTCCACCACTTTCCATGTAATTAGCCAAGGTGACATCGTTAGACCAAACATCGAACTGCCACTTCCGTAGCCCCAAGACGCCGCAATGCACCCTTCCGGTGTGGATTCCGACCCTCATATTCACATTAACGGCCATTACCTCGCGCACCAAACTGCAGAAAGTTTTGTCTCGAGTTGAGTTGAACAGAGTTTAACGTATAATGAGTTCGTTAACGGTGCAATTAAAGCTAAGTGTTAAATTTGAGAGAACGTGAATTTTGGGTCGTTATGAAACTGTTTCATTTTCAAGAGTGAATATTAGTGGTACAAGGGCGTTCAACGTAAAGAAAAAATGAAAATATTATTTATTTTAGGTGAGTTTAAAATTGAATTTGTTTTGGACTCATTTAACTTTCGCATACAGCATATATGTTATTAAGCATTTGTAATTAAATTGGTTATAACTAATTTTCGTGTCTAGAGCAGTTGGTACATAAATTATGGATAGCTTATTTATGAAGATTGCAAAATTGTTTATGTATCTAAAAGTTAAAATATTCTTATTAAAGATAAGGACTCTTTCTCTCCTCGCCTTTACATCACCCCGATGTCATCTTGTAATAATATACAAGGTGATTTATAATTTTGTTGGTTCAAATGTAATGCAAAAGCAAAACCGCACCTCTACGCATATTTTACGTATTATACGAAAAAATGGTAGAGGTGTCAAAAGGAAATTAACTTATTCATAATATTTGCTTTTAACCCTTTCGCGACGGGTGATAAATATATACAGTCATTTGGTTACTGTTGAACCGTCGCGTAAAGCGACAAAGTATGATTTAGTTGGACCGTCGCAAAGAACGACAAAAGAAAAATTTAATTTTATTAAAAAGTGGCAATGTATGGCACAAGCGTGTCATCGCGAAAGATTTAAAATATTAGAAGGAAAGCTGAAGAAGTTGAAAGTATAAAAAGAGAACAGATGACTTTTTTCAAAGTTCCTTGCATAAGTTTTCATTACGTGAGTTGAAATATATGGTCTTATAGCACTAAAGTGCAGTCGTTATTTCTCATTGTGCACTTTTTAATTTCCTTATCTTAAAATTTATTTATATACCATATTATTTTGTAGGATTTTTTCTAGAAACAATACACTTTTACTTTATTAGGCACTTAACTCAATTTGTACGGACGTGAGATTAATAAGAATATCCTTTCATTTATCATTGAATACCATCTAATGTAACGTTTCTATCTCAGGAAAGGATGTTATTATCGATTCTTCTACGACACGTAGCTATGGCAATAAAGGTAGATATCCTGGGAGAACCCTAAAGCGAGTTTGGTCCACAAAATGTACATTCAGTGGCACGTAAAGGTCCAAATGTGACGCTGGATTCAATTTTCTACTTTACCTTTAGATACTAAATATTGAACTGGATGTATTCATTATTAGACGCAATTATAAAGAAAGAATTTTTAACTTTAATTTGACGTAAAATAATTTCTCAGGTTATTTTCTATTAAAAAATAAAGTTAAAATAAGTTTTTGAAATAAAGGTTAAATGTTAAAATAACTTAATTCGATTAAAATTTGTCAAACAAGTTTAATTTCCGAACTTGTTAAATTTTAAGATTTTCTCTCTTAGAATTCACATTAACCAAACAAAGTTTTCATTATCCTTATGTACATAATTTACTTCAACTTTAGCTTCGTATAATTTCACAAACTTTCCAAATCCATTCTTATATCCTCCCGTAGAACGAAACCGAAATAAATCCGTCGGAAAACATGGAAAATCCATCAACTACTCCACCCAAAAACGTACACCCGAATTTAAATTCACGTCATGTCAATGCAGATCTACTTGTCTACCTCTTATATCTCAACAAAAGTTTTCAGAAATAAGATTAGCTTTTATGTAAATAACTAAGGTTTTAATAACTTTTTAGTGACTAGGTATGATTAGAGAATTCATACTAATTTAAAAACTTACGCTATGGCATCGATCATATCCAAACCCATCTCAACCGTACAGTGGGCGTGATCAGGTCTTGGTTCTGGCAAACCAGAAACGCAGTAATAACAATCCCCCAACAATTTAATCCTTAGACAATGATGTTCCGTGGCCAGACGGTCGAATCTATGGACGAGTGGCTAAAGCACGACTTACAGGGAATCTTTCAAAGTTCAACTTACCTTGCAAACAACTCATTTAATATCCTCACGAGTTCTTCGGCAGTGCATTGGTCCGACAGGGTTGTAAAACCGCATATGTCGGCAAAGAGAATACTGAAAATTGCATTGTTTAAATGTAGATAATTACTCGAAACTCTGTTTAATTGAAGATGTTTTTCATTTTGAAGATGTAGAGCATGAAATTCCAACCTTATGAAGTCTTTGAAAAGAAAGAGCTTCTATTAGGATAACCGCAAATTTACCTGACATTCTCGTGCCTTTGAATGTATATTTTGTGGAACTGGGCCTCCTTGGGTTGTCCCGCGATGTCTGCTTTCATTTCCACGGCAACGTGTCGTGGAAGAACCGACAATAACAACCTTTCCTGGAATGGAAAGGTTTTATTAGACAGTATTCAACCCGAAGGAATTTTTTATTACAACCGCGCCCCTTTAAATTGAGTTCCTTAATAAAAAATTCAGATCTTTTCAGGATAAAATCCGTCATGACATGTTTTAAATTTACAAATTATGAGATTACAGGATAAAAGATTAAAAACTTTACTTGAAAAAAAAATGATGCTATACGTCTTTTTAATTGATATGAATAAATAATATTTTCCTTTACTTAATGTAAATTTATCTAAATGAAAGGGTAATAATTAAAAATCTTTTCTTTTTACCTGTTGTTGGTTCTCTCTTTGGATTTTCAATCGAGCTTCTATACATTGTCTAGTTTCTAAAAAAGCTTTTCTCTGGGCGATTTCCCTCGGGTAATGCGTACAAAACCCTGCTATATTACCACAAATTAAAATAATAACGCAACTTAATATCTGGTTGCTTTGATGTAAGATGACCAAGCCAATTACGTTGGTTATACTTAACACTGTTCCTGCTACTAATGCGTCTTTCAGTCTAATTGGTAACAAAGCGTACGTTAAGTATGTATATCCTAGAGTAGCTACAGTTGAAATAACTGGTCTTTCTGGTCCGCCAAAAACACATATACAAACCTAAAAGAAAAAATTAATAAAAAAATACAATTTTCAGAGTATATTTATTTTTTGTTTGAAAGTTTCCAAGACTTTAGAAACCTTAATAACTTACTTGAAGGGTTAAAAAGGTGATGATGATCACGTAGGAGATCATAATGAGGTGGACTTCGTTCATACCAGGTTTGGACAAAATTGCCAAGAGAACTAGGAAAGAAAAACGTAAAGCGTTTAAGAGGATTAACTGTTAGAATAGAAATGGTTGATTTAGCGGAGGATGTAATTTCGTACAAATTACCTCCGTAAAGTGCCAGGCAGCATCCCGATGTCGACATCAACGCGACCAACTTCTCTACCCGTAAATGTGCCAGGTGATTTTCTTTATCTGTTTGCATCCTCACTAAATCAAATCCGGTTACGAATATTAAAGTAACGCAAAACACCAACAGGAGAGTTATTAAATTAGTCATATTGCTTTGGTTCATTTTGAGGAAATATCGTTGGTATAACATTTCCACCTTTAAAAAAAATAAGAAAAATGTAATACTTTCGTAATGAGTTTTCTTGTATCCCATAAAATTACCTGTTCATTTTTAAATTGATGCGTACTACACACTTTACACAACAGCCTTTTACATTTGGTAAAAAAATTTCCTTCTTGAACGGGAACGTTACCAACCAAAAGTTCAGCTTCGGCATCGTGACGTTCGGTTTCAGGACTAGAACAGAGTATCGAAACGTCTTCTCTGATGGGAGGCGATCGCGTCACGCTTCCAACCTAAAAATGATTTATTGTGGATGTCATTTTCATAATAATTTGTGATGGGTAATTCAGAGTAAAATTACGGTCGATAGATGAAGGTTATTTTTTTCTCCACTCTTCCTTCACATCAAATTTGTTAAGAGTTTTTAAAAGCATTTATGAGCTAATGTACTATTTGAAGCACTGAACGTTTTTAAAGGGAAGGGATGCTTTATATAAATGGTGGAAGCGCCGGTTTCAATTACCAACGTTATTTTAACTCGAACGGGAAGCATACTAGATTATTCTAAAACTTCTTTGATGATTCAGATAGGCTCCCATTAACCAACAAAACAAACCTTGATCGTCAATTAGCCGTGTTTAATTGCAGTCTTTTACGCTTAATTGCCTGCAAAGCTGTTCAGCCTGGTTGAACGAATTGCAGTCAATTAAGAATGCCACAGGACGGTTAATTAATTGTTCCTGTTGGATGTTGGGCCATTTCCTCACGCTTCCTTACAAGAAAAACAATTCTCAAAGGAAACGTGCGTTGGTAATAATTTAGTGTATTCACTAGCTTTATCACTTTACACAGCAATTAATTTTGGTTTCTTTTTTAAGCGTAATTGGAAGGAAATTGGGTGGAAAAGTTTCTTTTCTAGTAGGGTATTAGTAATGAAATTAGGTGCACTGAAATAAAGTTCTAGGGAAAAACCGAAACGTTGAAGTAGTCAGAATGTTTTCAGGAAGTTTTAATGGAAAGAGGTGGAGTATTTTAAAGTTTTCCTGTGGTTGAGAGGTTTATACTTCGATGGCACTGGTTTAGATATAATTGTATTAGAGTTACCGGAATCTTTCATCGATCCTTTCAGTCTTTCGATCGTTTTCCCTTCACGAATATTATAAATCTCGAATTTATCACTTTCCGTCTCAATATTGCTACAATGTAATCGACTGTAACACGAAAAATTCGATATTCAATTTTACATTTTCACGCGACTCGACAAAGCAATCATAAAACTTCTCCCCTCTTTTTTTGTCTCTTTTGTACCCATTTCTCTTTTTCTCGTTTTCAGAGCTCACCTTTATGCTACCATTACACGGAATTTATTCCGGATGATATAGTATAAAAATGCACGTTTTACGATCGTATGTCATCTTTATCCGAAGAACTGGAAAAGTTATTACTTTCCCGTTTGTCTACGAGCCGCGATTGACAAAGATTTTTCGTGAATTCCCTATCCGACGTTAGTAGAAATTGCAGAGAAGAGCTCAAATATTAGACATATTTGAACTCAACTTTGAAATTTATGCGAGGAGAGTTACCCTCGTTTTAGATATAAAGGTTTTGTTTACCCAGAGTGATCTCGTAAAGAGATAAAGGATTAAATTTCAACGTTGAGTGTTTTAGAAAGTTTATACGTTAGTTCCGAGTGTCATATTCTAAGCATCATTTTCATATGTAAATAGTTTCTTAACTTCTTTCAACGGTTATTCCAATTACTCCAAATCTAATTATTTTATGAAGGTTTTGTGAATAAGTAACAGAAATCATTTTAAGAATGATAATACAATTTTAAATTTTTAATATCCAGCGAATTAACTAGAAAAATTAAATCTTGTTACTTTGAAAACTGTTCAACTGATTTTTTCGTTTTTTTTTCCTAGGGGAATTCAATTATAAGGTAAATGCATTGAAAGCATCGCTTTGATTTTATACTGCGTGTAACATAATCTACTTTTGTGCACAAAGGTTGTACCTATGGATTACGTTTCCTCGCTTTTACGTTTACTGCAGGCACGTTGCGTTTCAAATTTTCAATGCTTTATAATACGTTTCCGTTCAGATAAACCACACTATTAAAAAAATGAGAGGAATACTTCTTTGTATCTCTGTAGCTTGTATTGTAAAAATAATGTGCATGTGGGTAATCTGAATTTCTAAAGACACATTTATCCTAAAAAATTGAATTAAATTGATGAATTTAATTATAATAAATAAAAACATTTACTGTTAAGAAATAAGCAACAATACTATAATATCCACAAACACAAATAAGTTGATAGCATTCTTGGCGGTGCTTCGTCTCTGTCTCATAACATCTTCTTGGAGTATATTTGCACATACTTCGATTAAGGTTTCTTTAAGGTTGCTTTTGGACGTTTCCGAAAATATCTGTCCAAACATATCTCCAACAAGTCTCTTATTTGATCAGATTTGAACCAGAACTTATCCAACAGAGATACAAAAAACTGTTCTTATAATTTTATGAACAATGTTTTTCTTAAGTTCTGTGTTGAACTTTTAAACACTTTAAGATTGCGTCTTAAGTTACTAAAAATCGTAAATAAATCACTTATGTATAAATATTAAATAGTAACTTTAAGTAAAAAAAGTAAAATGATCTTTTAGTGCATAGAAAATACTGGCAATGTTACCATAAACGATCTCTATTATTATTACAAATGAATTTCTCAAAAGCAAAAAGTAATTTTGATAGCAAACATACAAGTCTATTATTAAAAATTATAATTTTAATTAATCGTATAGTATAATTTTCAGATAAATGGCTTCTACCATATTGCATAAATGTGATTAAATTTCGTGGATACAGAACTCAATTTCCTCTAGGAAATGACTCATGTAGAGATTGTATTGTTGCTCTGCCTATATGTCATATGGAACCGTCTTGTTGAAGCCACATATCTTCCACATTAAACACGACACCTTTATATCAATACCTTGCGAGTTACGCCTAAAAAGCGCCAACGATATAACAAGTCCGTTAACTATAAATGATTCACTGGCAGCATTTTAGAAGAGGTATAATCCGAGAAACAACTCAATTATTAAATACCAGCTTTCTACCATAATAAGTGAGCCATTACCTTTTACTATGCACAACTTTAACCCAAGGTTGATAGAGTAATGATTATAAGGTTGTCAACTCCCTATTTTTTCTATATTGCAACAAAAATTTCCCCTCATGTGCCCAACTACTCGATTGTGTGACGCCATCGAGGTCTTATTGTTAGTCGTCCGTGATGTTTGTACTATAACCGAAATGGAGCTGCACTATAAACAAAAAGATGAAAAAGGAAGCCCCTTTTCCGAAATATTGCCGAGTACTCTTTCATCTTTCTCTTCATGATGCAGCTCCATTTCGGGTTATAATATGCGCTGTTTGTTGATTTCTCATTACTGTGTCGATTTTGTACAAATTATTGTTTTCTTATTTTATTAAGATTATTTTGTTTATATTCTTAGCTCGGTTGTATTCATCATTCGTTTGGGTTTGAACTTATTTTGATTAAAGAATTTATGCTTTCATGTATAAAGTTTATACAAGTATTTATACTTGTATAAAAGTATATGTTTAATAACTTTCATGAAATCTTATGGGAACTGTTTAATCTTTATTTCTGGACATATCTGTAAGTTAATTTATCTGCCTGGTGAATAATTGTTTCGACATAATGGATTTTCAAGTTCCTGACAATTCTTTTCTTTTATAATCCGGTTACGAAAAAACATTTATATGCGCAAAACAGTGCATTAGATGCTGTGTACAATAAAATAACTGGTATAGGTAAAAAAGACATTACAAAGCTTTCAAAAAGGTGTTGCAATGTCAATTAATTCTTTCAAGACCTTTTATAATGATATGAAAATGATCTATAACTTCTCTTATCAGAATCGACAAGATCATAGATATGCTGTACCAAGTTGGATAGAACAGTTATCATTAAGTGGTCTAGCACTATCCAGTGATCACGATTAATTGGGAATTTAGAAGGGAAATTCAAAAAATATATTTAGAGGAAGATCACGGATAAAAAGCAATAAAATGTTGTATACGAAAATATCTCCCCATTTTGCTGAAAATGCTTACTAAATAATTAAAATTTATCTTAAATAAAGTTTATTTATTATAATAATTTTTCTAAATAAGAAACATGGGAATTTAAAAAAGTTTACATTTTAAAAGAAAAATTTTTAGGAAGAAATAAAGAAAAAGCTTTAATTTCTGGTAAAAATTTCATTTCGCCAGACCTCCATGACGTTATGCCCGCCTCTCTCCCATGAAATACGGCGCCACTCGTGTTGGATAACCTTATACCGTTTACGCTACCGACCTTGCTTTAACATATAAGCAACTGGTTGTATCTCAATCTTTGTTTCAAATTTTTTAATAGGATTTTATAATCTTCGTATTTTCACAAAAATACTTAATAAATGTTCGAAAAGAACGGAAATATGACCTTTTATCTTTTGGCTATAAGTATGCAATTGGCTCACTTAAAGTAATACGTAATTTCCTGGTTGTGTAATTCTCTGTTCTGTTGATCAGTGTTAACCGATCAGAGTTTGTGATTTAACGCCGTTAAATATCAAGGAGATTTAAAAAGATGGAAGAAAAATTACACAAAAACAGATAATGAACCAACTCTTAATACATTTACTTCTTAAATAAAGTTACTTTTCGTCTTGTAGAAACTTTTTAATACCGTTGAAATTTTTCTTTTGATTTGTTTTCAAGTCTAAAGTATATGCCAACAAATTCGCGATCATGTCTTAAAGGAAGAAATCAAGCCAAGGCACGTATCATTAAAATCAAAATTCAATTACATTTATACAAAACGATCATGGAAATTTTAAACACGAAATTTTTAAAGAAATAGAGGCTATTTATTTTATATATGTATATTTCCATAAGTAATCCTATGTTGTTTTGCTCCTAAATCAACAAAACAATGTTGAATATGATTTTTAATAATAGGTTTACCTTTTTTATCGAAATTACTTTCTATTATCTTTGTTTTGTTGTTAAAGTGTTAGAAATATGCCCAAATTTTGATTCGCATAAATGTTATGCTTAATCCTACTTTAAGAATTAATGTCATGGTCACTAATAAATTACTATTATTTTCATCGCTGGTAAGTAAAAACAAATTAATTAATAAAATTAATTTTTATTCTTTGATTTTCTTAATTGACTTTCTCTTTTACATTTCTAAAAAAGGGTGAGTAGAAGAGAGGTCAGGGCCTCTAACTTCACTATACAAAAATAATCCAATATTGTTTTTAATAGGATTCGATTATTTTCGAATCACAGTAGAACGCCGCGAATCTGAAAAGTAAAAACAAAATAATAAATGAAGTGCTTGTCTCCCACAATACTAACAAGCACTAAAGAATCAACCGGGGTAACGGATGAATCGATGTCGGATTAACGAAGGTCTACTATAGTAAATTTTATACCTAAATAAAGTTTCTAAAATAAAATTTGCACTTACTGCGATTAGGCTTTCAGATAGAGAATTCTTGTCTTTGGCAAAGTGCTCGATGACCTGCCAGTTACTTTTACGCGGAGTCTCATGGGAAGGGCTCGTCGTGACGGTTGAGGGCGTCGAGACGCCGCTGACAAGCTGCTCGGAGCAGGGCATCGGATGTTGTTTTAAACTGGCCCATCTTCGACCCGAACTTCTTCGAATTGAACTTGTACTGACTTCCTAAAAAAATTAACAAAAGAGAAACTTTAAATAATTATAATTGTAAATGTTAAAGAGATTAAACAGGAAGATTTATTGAAATTTAACTTAAATTTCAAAGGATTTCACTAATGTATACCAATATGAATAGATGCATAATTCACTTATCGGATTATAAATTCATGTTAATCAACAGAATCGTATATTAACTTTATACAAATAATCTGTATTCCCTGGCAGTGTTCATTTGATATTGAAATCGATTATTGGAATCACTTAAAACAATAGGCCTGTTAATAGACTGAATTCAAAAATAACAAATACGTAACTAAATTTGTAATAATTTAATTTAAACGATTTATCTAGGAAAACTTACGGAGTGTTTACGACTTCGTTTATAAACCCAGCCTTTTGAACAGTGTAACAATAAATAAATTCCATTAAACTTGAACGATAAACTGGTCGTAAAGATCATAAAAAAAGGGAAAAGAAGGGGTGCGAATTGTAGGTAAAAGCTTGAACTGAAACCGGTAACGTTCTATAAATATAAATGGATTGCGCTATGGAATTTATTAGTGGCTCAGCAGGATTTCCTTTGAATCAATCATATCCTCGCAGCAGGGATTGGATTAAGTTTCGAAAGGGAACATTTAACACATGTTGCCGACTAGCGTTTCAATTATTTAGTCATTCTCTTTGACCATATTATCATAAAAAGCAATGTAAACGACCAAAAAAATGTTAAATGTAAATATAAGTGTTAAAATTAAAATGTGTTTAAAGTATCGTTTTATCGTGAAATTTAAATCTGAGTTTTCGCAGGGTAAATTCCATTATATAACAGTAATACTTCTTTTTTATATCAAATTATACTTATTAAAAATTAAATATACTTCTCTCTAAAACTAACTCGATTAATAAAACTTGATTATTTTTAAAAATCGTATACAGTTTATTACAGAATAATGGTGGGTTTAGGATGTCAAACTTAACCGTAACCTTAGCTGTAACAACCATCAAATTTGCCGTAATTCCTAGACGTTGCATAAACGCTACAATTGAAACAAAATAGTTGAACTTTTCTTAAATACTAGAGTTACTGCTACGGTTACGATTACAGCCTTCGATTTGACATCCTAAACCCACCATAAGATTTCTTTTTATTTTAAATTAAAACCTAAAAGTTCTACTTTTAATTTTCGATTTTGTTAATTTCAAATTTATTCTGATTAGCACAAAGGAAAAGTAAATAAGGCACACAACTTTTCTGAGTAATTTTAAAAAATTGTCCAGACTTTATTTATTGGTAGGAATGATTTTTACGTAAAATTAATGCTGCGCTTGGTCAAAAAAATGTCAAATTTACTTTAATTATTACAATAAAATTTATTTTTGGTAACATACCGATAAAACATTTTTATTCATAACTCCTTCAAATATAAGTACCTATCCCAAAATTAGATGGACACGCGTCACCACCGTAGTCTATGCTCAGAAATGAGAATAAAAGTTTAAATGAAAAATAACTAAAAATTCCTCTTGAGAAAACTACAGTCCTTTGAAGGATTTCGAAGGAAAATAGTATATAAATAGTCAAAACTCCCATGATTACGCCACTCTAAGGGTGGGTTTAGGCCTAGGGTGTCAAATTTAAAGGCTATAACCGCAAGCGTAGCAGTCACTGTAGTATTTAAAAATGTTCAACTATTTTGTATAAATGGTAGCGTTTAGGCAACATCTATGAATTACGTCAAATTTAATCATAATTACAACTAAGGTTACGGTTAACTTTGACATCCTAAACAAGGCCTAAACGCTGTTGCAGCGCATGATATCGAAATGCGAAACTTCAAAGAGAATTTACTCGAGAACGGCTACAGACACGAACTCGTAACAAGAGGGACATTTTTACATTGAAAGGTTTATGGATCACACATTTTAAGTCTGACAAGGAGATCTCACGACTACGTCTTCACTGAATTTAATGAAAGCACTACCGATCGATAGATATTAGTACATAGTACAAATGGGTAAATTATTAAGACGTACTATTTAAAGATTTGCCAATAAATTGTTTCTCAATTTTGTGATTTAAGACCACGCCGTCTATTTTTAGGACATTACTGGCTTTACATCAATGGTTGGCCACTCCCTCAGAAACGGCCAATGGTTCTTCTTTAACAATTTTTTATATAAAATCAAGATAAAAAACGAAAAACTGTGCTGAATTATCTATATTGAAAACATACAACAACAAAGTATTAAAGCAAATGAAGTGAAATATTAAATATTTTATTTATGTTAAAGATAAAAAACAGATTCTTCATGGGGTTCGAACCATCTGGGACGGTATGGGTAGGCTTGTTCGTAGTAACACAACAAGGGGCGGCTTCGGGAAAGTAAGCCAACAACTCACATTTAAACGGCGTGACTTTAATCTTCGAACTCATTTACTAATATTTTACTCATTTGTACTATGCAGGGTGATTTATAACATACGGATCAGACTAAAAGTGTAGGTACTAGGGGCCAAATTGAAGACATTTGCTTAATAGTATATTGAGCACAACTTAATAATCACAAAGATATAGAACATTAAAGTTCAATTAATTGTCGAGTATTTATTACCATATACACTATTGCACTACTTTTAAATTCAAACTGCGAATATTTCGGGGTTATTTAAACAATGGACAATTAAGAAAAAATAATAAATACTTTGTAATATGGCAGTTAGGGCTGGTTAAAAATTTGTTGAAATGCTAAAACTTGGTGTTTATTTGTTGAGAACCGCTGATACCTCGTTTTTATTTCTGTCAATCCATTTGATTTGGTTACCTAGCAACGGTGACAACATCACGGTCAGGATTCACTTAACACCTTGTTGACCGGTGACGAGATAACTCGTCATTTCATATCCAAACGTTGCTGACCGGTGACGAGTTAACTCGTCGTTATAGCATTTGTTATGTCACATTGCGGTGACATGGCATAGTTTCTACGTAAAATTACCGGTCAACAAAGTGTTAAGTCATTTAACATTTAATAAACGTCTAATTTAACATCCGGTACAATGCCAATTTATAGTAACGAAGAATACGTAGATATGCTTATTGTTTATGGAGCTGCTGAAGAAAATGCCGCACACGCTAGACGTCTGTATTTGGAACGATTTCCAAATCGACAGATGCCTTCAAAAAACACTTTTCTTCGGTTAATCTACCGGGGAAGAGAGTCAGGAAATTTGCAACCTAAGAGAGGTCTTGGTGGCGGTAGACCAAACAGACATGAAGTGAATGTGGAAGAAGAAATTCTGGAAATTCTTGATGCAGATCCAAATATCAGTACGCGTCAAATTTCACACCAACTCGAAGTTTCCCAGAACTTTGTTTGTCGTACATTGAAAAGTAATGGTTTATATCCCTACCATTTGCAAAAGGTGCAAGGACTTACTGTCGCTGATTATCCCTTGCGGCTGCAATTTTGCGAGTGGCTACTAAATCGTACTAACAGGGAAACAGATTTTGCAAACAGTATACTGGTAACCGATGAATGCTGTTTTACCAGAAATGGTGTTCTAAATTTTCACAATACTCATGTGTGGTCAGACGAAAATCCACATGTTGTTTGTCAGGTTTCTTTTCAACATCGATTTAGTGTAAATTTATGGACAGGAATTGTGAACAATACTTTAATAGGACCTTTCGAATTACCAGCAAGACTAAATGGAAATTATTATTTAGAATTTTTAGAAGAAAATTTGCCAGAACTCCTAGAGGACATTCCGTTATTTATACCCTGCACATTTTAGTCGTAATGTACGAGATTTTCTTAATAATACTTTTCCGCAAAAATGGATTGGTCGGGGTGGACCTATTCCATGGTCACCACCTGGTCCCGATCTTAACCCATTAGACTTTTTTCTATGGGGATTCATGAAGGAAAGAGTATATGCTACCGATGTTAATACAATCGACGAATTACGACATCGCATCAATACCGCTACAAAGCACATACGTCCTTGATTTCCAAGATTATTCATGAATTGGATTCGTCATGCGCAATTGTGAGTCGAAATGCAAGGACAACACTTTGAAAATTTCTTGTAAATACTTGTTTTAGAGATTTTATTAATACATTATTATTAAACGTTTCATGAATTAACATCTACTTTTTCTTTTTATTTATTTTTTTAATTTACCTAAAATAACAAAAATTATAATCTAGTACATCTCCTTAGAATATGAGGATGGCGTTCAGAAGTAATTTAATTGCTTTCTATTGAATATCAGCTTCTCAAAAGTGGACGATAACTTATTTAAAAAATTAACATTCAATATCTACGTAACTATTAAGTTTTTAACAAAACGTTATTAAGAAAATCTTTTCAGTTTGAGCCCTATCTAGTACCTACACTTTTAGTTAGATCCGTACGTTATAAATTACCCTGTTTATTAATACCTATCAATTGCTATCACTTTCATTAAAATTTGTGAAGACCTAGACGTGAAAGCTCTTTGTGAATAGTAAAAGAAATACAATTTTTTTTTATTTAAACAAGTGGCCTCCACACAAGAACACCAATGGTGTTTTTCATGCAAAATCGACACGTTTCTCAAGATTATTTTGGGATAGTATCTGAAATTTTGTTAGTTGATTCTGCGCTGGTATGAAGATATTCCTTAAAAACTATTTTCTGTTGCACCTTTCAATAGGTTGCTGCTCACGTAGAAAACATTTTTCGACTACTTAATATTTACTTCAACTTCTATCCTTACTTTTGGCTGTAGCCTACTTTAGTAGCTTATGACCGCCTAATCTTGGGACACCTGTACATACAGAATGTGTTTAAATTTGTGCAACAGCAGCACGTTATAGCTGCCTTCATTCGATTTCGAAAATCTTAATATCAAAATGTTGTATCATGTTTTAGAAGTTGTCATTCGCGTCATAAAGTACAACATTTTAGCCCATAAATAACAGTTTTGTTTTGCTTATAAGTGTTAACATAGAAAGTTGTAATTGAATCTAAAGAAAAATTTTTAACACCATTTGTTCGTAAACGTTTACCTTGCGATTAAAAAGTTAATTTTTTTAATCTTTTTAATAAAACATTCCCGAAAAGCTACTGGCAACGTTGTGAATCAATTTTTGTGATACTTGATTTTGAAATTCATGTTCTTAATTCAACGCCCCAGAGAAGCTAATTTTTAATGAAATTCATTAATTTTAGGTAATTTTCCCTAGAAATATAATGGTTTTTTCAATTTTTGATAAATTTGTTATTTGGAAATGCTTTTAACACAATATTGAATTAATAAATACTTTTTTCTTTGGTGTCAATACTTTTAGAATTTTTTAAAGTACAGATTACTTATTCATTTAATTTTTGATAAAAATTACAAACTTCAAGTAGACAGTAAACTAGTAACGCATGACCGTCTAATTGTGGGACACCTGTATGCTGTACATATGAGATTAGGACAACAAAAAGGGGGTTTATGCGTGACATTTTTTTTTCGTAAAGCTAGCATTAAAATGTTCAACATTTCTTTTTATTATTTAATGAGTTAAAGTTGATAGTCTTTTTATTATGTTGTCCTCATTTTACAAGAAGACTGTAAGGTCTTGGGGTCACGGATTTAGTTCATATTTTGTAGAATGGTAGATTTTAGTTTCCCTGTTAATGAAGATGTATGGTTATAGGGACCACTATTCGATATTTTTATTTATAGGTATTGAAACTTTTTTTGCAGAAATTATACTTATTGAATTATACTTATAAATAAAAGTACAAAATATGCGTATTGAATTTAAATATTAAAAATTAAACATTTATTTCACTTCTCTTAATAATTCTTTAAAATTTGGTAAATAATTGGTGACAACACTTCTCAGTGATTCTGTGAGAAGCTGATTCGTTAATACCGATCGGTGTTTAGATTTCAGGAATTTTAAAGTGTAATGAAATGATTCACTTAAGTACGTTGTTCCGAATATAGAAATAATTCGACAAGCAGCCTCTTTTAATTCAGGATACTTCGGTTTTGGTACAAATTTCCAAAATTCAGTAATAGACGTCGAGCTTGATCTCCTTGCATCTCTATTAATTCTAATTCTCCAAATGCTTTTTGGGTCATAATTATACTGAAAATGGAAAACTCGCCATAAATCATGTTAATTTCAAATGGACTCAGAAAACAAACCAGAGACGATTTAAAATACTTCAAGTCTTGAAATCTATTTTAGAATTCCGTCAATATTCCTTTTAGCTTTTTTATATACTCGATGAGTTTTTCTTGTTTAATATTGGAACAATTTTTTTTAAGTGGAGGAAAATGACACAATATTTGTTTTTAATGTCCTCTTGAAAGAGTTGCAATTTAGTTTGAAAACTAATATACACTGTGGGAGGTCTGATATTATTTTATCTTTCCCCTGCAATTGCAAATTCAGTGTTTGCAAAGTTTCCATGACATCAGTCAAAAGCATCAAGTTTTGCAACCACTCATCATTGTCTAATTCAGAATAAGTAATTTCCTTTTTTTAAAAAATACAGTTATTGGATCAAACAAATCTACAAAACGATTTAATACTTTATAATTAGATAACGGTACGTTAACAATTTTTTAAAATATAATAGCACAAACATGAAAAGGGAACTCGGATATATTTATCGAGAGCCGCAAATAATCCTTCAAAGAGCTGCATGTGTCCAAATCCAAAGTGCGATGCACACTCAAAAAATATTTCGGTGTCGCAACATTTTATAGGCACCGATGATATCTTTATATGTAAAAATAAACATAACATTGACAAAAAGAAGTTATTCACATTATCCCAACTGGAACCCGATGCCTAATGACGAGAAATACCGATCTGTTGTTGCTATGTTAAATTCATTACGTTTAATCGTTAACTAAATTGAATTGTTTAACTGAATTTAACTAGTGAATTGCGTCTTCATTTCCAAATATTTAAAAAGCTATTGATTAGTGACCCCTATAGTCATATACTTTCCCTGTGACCCCAACATTTTGCACTCTCCTTGTTAATGTAAATAAAATATGTATATGTTACCGCTAAAGTGTATAATGCCGGTAATCTATAAAATAACTAGTTATTTTATGAAATACCGACCCACAATAGTTAAAGTATAAAATGGGCTATTTATTTCATACCTTAACTAGTTATTTCATAGAATACCTAGTTATTTCATAAAACAACGAAGTTCTACAAATTAAAGTATGAGATAGCTAAATGTTCTACATGTGTCTCCCTGTCTTGCAAAAGTTTTTTTTTTTAATCCTCCTCATCTTGTATTGAAGAAATGATTTCTTTCGGCAAAGAAGACGTTGTTAATCCAACTGTCAGGTCCACACCAAACATTGCCTTGTAAGGTGTCCTTTTAATACCGGAATGGTAGGCGCGATTTTTCATAAATTGAACAAACTGTAGTCCTTTATTCCATTTATTGGTATTATTTTGTTGCATCCAAGTGGTGAGCATATTTTCAATATCTTGATTCACCCTTTCGACGCTCCCTTGACTCTGGCTATGCCTCGGCTTACCATGTACAAGTTTCAGTTCCGGCCACATTTTTGTAAGCTTTCTATCAGTTTATTACAAAACTCACGACCATTATCGAATTGCAATATACTTGGAGCACCAAAAAGGAGGAATATCTCAAGCATATGCAAAGCAACTTCATCTGCGCGCTTTGTTTCTAACGGTTTTAGTACAATAAATTTTGTCAGATGATCCTGATATACCATAATAAATTTATAATTTCCATCTGGATGGGACTGGAAATCAATAAGAACAACGACTGTTTAAATGTTGTGAAATTAATGGTTTTACCACAACTCCTTTCTTTTCGCTCTTCTTTTTTTGTTGGCAGGCTTCGCAGATGTTTAGGTAACTTTTTATATGTTGCTATGTTATATATTTATACTTTTTGTTTAATTCTTTAATCATCCTATCTCTGCCTCCATGTCCAATGGCAAGATGAGTGCCATAAAGCACATCACACAAATCTTTTTGTGTAATATAAAAGATTACTTCACATTCCTTTTCTTGAATCGGTAAAATTAATTTTTCAATACCTGTTATTACAAATACATAATCATGAAAGGATTGAATTAAAGTCTTTTAGGATAAGTTCATAAGAAAGTTTATGATGTGTCGTGATTATTGTTTAGAATTAATTAGGAAATTTTGATCGACTGCAAAATAGTAAGTTCGCTAAAGCATGCTGAACAATGCTTATCTGGAATACCATTCTGTAACTGATCACACGGCAAAATTTCCTGGTTATAAGCCAAGTTTACACACGTTTACACTCGGAGATAATAACAAAAACTCGATTTTATACAAAATTAATATTTTTGCAAAATATACCTGTTATTTGAAGCACGTCGTAATGTTGCAGCAACTAATAATCTCGGGGAATTTTTTTCTGATTTGTTTTGGAATGTTTCACATTTATTAAATTCATATATTTCTCACTTGTTAATAAGGCACAGTTTGTTTTAGATTCATTTTTATTTATTAAATCTGTAAATTTTAGTTTTATATTTCTTTTAACATCACTCACTTCCATTGTTGTATTTAAAAGAGTACACAGATCTCAGACCAACGTTTGAAACGTTTGTTTATAAAGTGGTTTCTTTTTTAAGTTAAGTTTGATAGTTCATTATACACTTTAGATCAGGGGTGGGCAAAGTTTAATGTTCAATGATTGACGTAAATGTTTGCTGGTTAATGGCGATCGACATTTTCAGAAATAGGAAAAAAATAACGCATTGAATGGTAATTAAATTATTTATTCATATCAATATATATAATTCATTTTTTGGAAGTGGACGCATGGCATTCCATTTTATTACTGAGTTTATTAAAATTAGGTTTATATTCACTAAGACATAATCGCATAGATGCCATCAAGTGATTGTCAGTTAGATTGCTTCTAAATTTTGATTTAATGAATTTCATTGGTGAAAATGCTGCTTCGTTTAAATATGTCGAAGCAAAAAATGCAAATATCCTCAATGCCACAGATTTTAATAACGGATATTTTTTTTCGGATACTACATTCCAAAATGAATTTTCATGTGCGCATCCTTTTAAGACGATATCTGATTTTATTGTTAAAACTTCTGATTCTATGTCTGTTTAATTTAATTGGAAGTTATCAGCTAAATTTGAAAAAATATCTTCGATGTCATATTCTCCAAACAGAAATGAAATAAATTCAAAAATAACTTGAAAGCGACTGAGATTAGAAAAACGTCTTTCAAATTCTTGATTAATATTTTCTATTTCACAACAAAACTGTTGAATGTTGCATTGACTACTAATTTTAATCTGTGTTTCTAAATGTGGAAAATTCTTTAAGCTATTTTTTTTATTGTAAAATGTATAATTTCAATTTTGCTTTAAAAGCATTTATTGAACTCACTAATTGAATAATATTTTTTCCTTTTCCTGGCAATTCTAAATTTAGTAAGTTATAATGACCCATAAAATCAGTTAGAAACGCCAACTTTTGTACCCAAAGTGGATCTTCCAGCTGTCTATGTTTTTCTCCCAACGAATTTAAAAATTCTACTATTTCGGGCAATAGCTCTAAAAATCGTTCCAAAAAACATCCTCGACTAAGCCATCTAACGTTGGAAAAAAGCACTAAATCTTCATATTCCGAATCATTCTCCTCTAACTGATTACGGAACAATCGCCTTCTTAAAGTCCGTGCTCTTATAGAATTAGCAATTTTTACTGCAACATCCATAACATTGTTAACATCCAACACTTTTGCACATAAAGCGTTATTATGAACGATGCAGTGGAATGATATAAAATCGGGAAATTGTTCGTTTTGTCGACAAAGGGCTAAAAATCCATTTTTTCGGCCAACCATACAGGGTGCTCCATCGGTTGATATAGAAACCAACTTATGTAGAGGCAATTTTGTTTTTTCAGTAAATATAACAAACGTTGTAAATATGTCTTCACCTCGTGTTGTTCCTTTCATCGGAAGTATTGTTAAAAATTCCTCTTTTTTATAGTATTTATTTATAGTATTTAGAAAACTTTTGTGATCTCCTGCCGATCCCTTCGCGATCGACTGGTCGATCGCGATCGACTGTTTGCCCACCTCTGCTTTAGATGTAGTGTAACCGGTATTTTATGAAATAACTAGTTAAAGCATTAAATAGTTTTTTATTACATGCTTTAACTATTACAAAAAGTTATTTCATGAAATAACTAGTTATTTCATGGAATATCGAATTATACAGTTTAACGGTAACATATACACCGTTTGGAGAAAACTGTCTCATGCGTCATTATTTGTTATCGTTTTCTCGACGTACGTCAAATATTCTTTTCACTGTAATTGTACATGACTGAAAGAGGCGAAAACTGAAAATATTTGTCTAGGATGCCACAACTAATCGATGACGCATGGGATATTTCGCCAGACAATGTATAGCTATCACGTTGAAGTTAGATTTATTCGAAACAGTTCACTAAACGGCCTTTCTATCTGAATTATAAATACATATTATTTTTTTTTTTTTTTGATCCAAATTAAAAATTCAGAACACCCTAAATTATTATCCCATATTTTATAAGTAATACAAAACGATAATAATTTTTCTCATTCAAACAACGGTCGTGCAAAGATATATTCTGTTTATTCTCAGCAACGATATATTTTAGAAAATCTCGGGATCGTTTCTCGGTAAAACAGTAGAATCGGATAGGTTTTCCGTACCCGAAATAAAACTAGAATCTAAACGAGTGACACGCGGTACAGCAAACCTAAGTGATCTGGAAAGGCAAATATTTACCATACGCCAATTTTAGGCCGGTAAATGTAAAATAAACTAAAGAGGCAGACTCAGAACGAAAATTTACGTGAACGCATACGTCACCTGCGTGTGTGGCAGTTTGATTAGGTGTTTTTAGCACTTGGTTTGCTATTTCGCTATTTTAAGTGATTAATCTAATACTAGCACAATAAATAATAACATACCTATCGAATTTCTTCGAAAGATTTCAATAAAGTGTAAAATTTTAATTTAAAACCATTTTATAAAAATAAAAATCGTATCTATGGTTCAAATTGTTTTGAAAAGTTTAGATTACATAGTCTGAAACGATTATAGATAATGTAATGTAATCGTTAAGGTATTTAGTTCTTAAAAAAGGAGACGTACACAAACGGAGATTAATCTCTAATACTGTAAGTTTGACTTGATCCAATCAATACTGTATACACGCTTCGGTTGATTATTTTGAATTAATTACCCTTGTAATTACGAATTTAACGCCCATGAGTAATTACTAGGTACGTATTTCCAATGTTACAATCTGAACTGACGCATGTATAATAATTTGTGATGCATAGAGATGACATAGCTGATTTTGCTACGCCTATAATTCGCTGAAACCAAATAAACAAAAACCGTGTTAATTAATTTAGATAATTAAAGGATATTCGATGTTTTTGGTGTTTTATAAACGAATTTAATATAAAGTTTATGGAATATTTAGAAATAGGTTGTGTAAAATTTAACATCGAAATTAAAAACGAGATTAAAATTAAAATGAACATCCTGATTTTAATTAAACTTTAAAACTGCTAGTTTGAACGAAACTTCAATAACTCTTTTAATATCTCTATTCTTGACGTATTTTTAATTTTATTCCTCTTCTACAAGTATTAAAATAAAGTAGGACCTACTCACATTATGTAATGCTGCAAAGTTAAACCAGTTCCTGGCGCACAATCATATTTCAAACACTAATTATATCATCCTCAAAACGAGCACTAATTAGCGTCCAAGCTATTGTAATGCGAAAATTGATTACCAACACGATACTCGCCACTCTACAACTTCCAACTGAAACGGTATTTTTGAAACTACTCTCTCCGATCCTCCTAAACGTACCTTAGTTTATATTAAATCGCGACGATCTCAGCGAAAAACCACGACTACGTCGATTATTTCGATTATTTTGCGTTCACCTCGAACACTGATTATCCGTTGTTATCTGCCTGAATGGCTGATAGGCGAAGAGCTTTACATGTGCCAACCATATGGCGACGTTTTACGACCTGTTTATATCGGTTAGTGAAGAATATCGAGGATATGTTGGTCGTAAAATTTGATTAAAATCGTATTTGAAAAGCTTTAGGAATGAGATAAAAAAAATCAGTAGATATATTTCAAGAGAATCAGAAAAAAAATCTGTTTAGATTTTATAAATCTAAAAATTCCTTTTTATTTTTTATAAGCACTGAGATTCTTTTAAGCTTTAAGATTTAGTCCAAAAAGTGCACCTAGTATTCAATTCTAGATTTTTTTTAAATATAGAATTAAAACCATGGATATTTATATCTTAAAGAAAACTTTTTTTGCTTTTTAAATATGGATAAAGTCGATGTGATTTTTTATTTCATTGCTTAGATACATAGAAATAAAGTTAATAGTTTCTGAAAACTGTGCACTCGTGGAAAACTTCTCAAAAGCTTCCGCTATCACTTCCGCCATCTATTTTTGAGCGGATCGATACAAAGTGCATGAATAGTTGATACCGTTTCACGATAGAAACGCACTACTCAAGTCCTAACATTTAATAAAGAGTGAAGGATAAATTGAGTAATGCAAGTTTAATAAGACGGGTTTAAATTACAATCTTTTCCGGGAAATTTAAAAATAAATTGCCTTTCAAAAATAAATGTCAGTTGATTTTGAAGTATAAAATTAAAAATAAATTAATATTAATCACCCTTATATAAAATCGACCCGGTTTTTCGTTTAAGTGTAATCTTTTGTCCAAACATAATTTATTCACCCGCATAAAAAAGTTTTAAACCGTTTAAAGGCCTTCATAGATAACATATACACGTAAAACAAATTAATGGAAAGTTTCTTACGATTTTTTCTTTTCAATCATTTTATAAACATTAGGTTTTTTAAGTACATATGCGTATGTAATATTTGTAGTTTTAATTTAAGCAGTCATTTTATAGCTATTCAAAATACACAGTCAACATAAATTACGTGTAAGCTAATTATACTTAAGAATTTTGTTAATGAGCAACTAAAATATTACTATAGATACTATATTTGAAATGTTTGAGTCAATACTAAAGGAACTAATTATTATTGTGTATTTGACGGTTAAAGATTGTAATTTCCACGTGATTTGTTACCAGGTTGGGATTCGCAATTAAATTCCTGACCGCCGTGTGGTCGTCATTACCTCAATAGAACTAATTTCGTGATGATTAGAACGTTTGCCCTTTACGGTTTCAATAACCAAAGCTAATGGAAACCTCATTTAAATCTCACGGTTTTGTTATGATTTTGAATTAGACAAGAAATATTTAAAGATAATAGTTAATATTTCTAAGAGCAGCTAGACTCAGCAGTCTGTTAAATTTTATGAGTCTTTAAAAAGTAATTGCTCCGTTCAAAGTTAAAGGTCGACGGTTCCAAGCACTCACTGTTAAAATTTAGAATGAACGTGAATTTCTGCTACCAAGCCAAAAATAATTGTGTAATACGAAGAAGAAAAGTGGAGAAGCTTTTATCCTTATCTCTTTCTCTCTCGGTTCTTTTAATTATCAGTTTCATTTAGGAGTCTCCGTTGACAAGATGAAAGGGGAAGAGTGGAATATTGCTTATTTCAACTGAAAAGACGACAGGTTGAACCCGGATCAGTTTAATAAATGAACAAAGAGGTATCATGTTTCGACACTCTATCTATACATCCATCTATACATTACATCATAATTATCTTTAGGTTACAATTAGATTAAATCTGCGGTTTGGTTCTCAAAGTGTCATACAGTAATGTTCACTTATAACGAACCTGTTTTTTGGAAATTTTTACCTGATATATCGAACCCGTGTAAAACGATCTTTCTGATAAAGCGAACCGGATTTTATGTATAAAATTTTTGAAGTTTTCTATTATAACGAACTTTTAACGATAAAATACGGTACTTCCCCAGAAATCAATGGACTTCGCTAAATAGGCAAACAGCAGCCGGCACTTAACATCGAACCTCTCATTGTGCCATACGTTTACTTTGTGAATTATAAAAATGAGTGACGTTAACACTACATTAGATAAAAAACGAAAACTACTTTTATAAAAATATAAATGCTATATTATAAAACGTTTACAAAGAGGTGCAAAACAAAGTGACATATGTCGAGAACTAAAATTAAATAAATCAATGATTGCTACAATTTGGAAGAAAAAAGAAGAAATACTGGAAAATTTTGAACATTTAAATTCTGGCATTAAAAAGGATAAAAAACCTGGCAACCCAGAAGTTGACCAAAGTTTATTAAAATGGTTTAGCCAACGAACAAATAATAATGTAACAATTACTGGATCTACGTTGCAATCGATAGCTCAATATTTCGGCAATAAATTAACAAACAGTGAATGTACATTTAGTAGAAGTTGGATTGAAAGGTTTAAAAAGCGACATAACATTACCAGCGGAAAAATTGTTGGCAAAGCAGTCGCAGTTAATATGAAAATTGTAAACAATTGGCTGCAAAACAGTTGGCCACTTATTAAAGAAAACTACAGAGATGAAGATATATTTCTAAAATGTCCAAAGAAAGGATAACGGTGTTAGTAGCAGCAAATCTATTGGGAACAGACAAGAGAAAATTATTGGTAAAAGGAAAGGTTAAACAAACCAGGTGTTTTAAAAATATTAAACAACTACCTGCAAATTATAAATCCAATAACAAAGCTTGGATGACATCCGAGATTTTTACCAATGAAGTGCGAGAATGGAATAACGAACTGCATCCCAAGAAAAGGAAAATATTATTACTAATTGATAATTGTCCAGCACACCCTGATGTTAAAAATTTAGACTGCATTAAATTAGTTTTTATGCCACCCAACACAAGTAATTAGTTCATATAGCATGGCAAATAGTAAAAAGACAAACAATCGTTAATTGTTTTCGCCATGGTGGGTTTGTCATGAGAGAAGATGAATTTGATTCAGATGATGATCTACCATTAGCCGAATGGCTTGAAAGGAATCGACAAGATTAGCCCACATTATTATTAGCACACATTAGCCCACGTTGACTATGACATATATATGACAATACGTCCATGTTGATGGCAATCTTGTGAAGGTGGAATATTTAAGTGATGAAATAATACCAGTTTCAACTGCATCAGATGCAATTACACATATTGATGCTGTCCAATACTTTCTGTAGTTGCAGAACACTTCTCAGGATATTATTAACAAATTAACTGAAGTACAATTATATGTTCATAAAATTAACTTGAACAAACAAACAAAACAAATTAACGTACATAAATATTTTAAGTAAATTTTAACAAAATTCATTTTCTACCTATGTATGTATACGATTTTATTGTTGTATGTTTATTTGGACTTGTCCCACATGTTCATACATATATTGCAAATGAGAAAAATAAAATAAAAGAGTTTGACCTGGCAGTAATTGTATTTTTCTTTGAGTTTTCACTTAAAACGAACCTCGGTTAAACCGAACTGTTTTCGAGGGTCCGTTCAAGTTTGTTATAACCGGACACTAATACGGATTGTATTTTATCGAATAGGTAGATTTTAAAGAAATGCTACAAAAAGTGTAATTTCATTATATGTTTGGAAAATTGAGATTTGCCCTTTTAGGGAATACAATAGGCAATTTACAATATTTAATTAGCCCTTTCGCTACCAGCGGCACATGTCGTCCTTCCGGTGGAACATCGACATAACTGCAAAATAAAAAAAATTGCAGGAGAAGGAAAAAACAATTAAATCAACATTTTTTGGATACATTGATGGCATTAAACCATTTTATCAAAAAATTGCAATTACGTCGATGTTGTTCCGGAACGGCGATATATGTGAAGATCCGATTTTGTTTTGTGTCAATTTGTAAAATTGCTGATTTCACTATTAGTTAGAACGTTATAGGTACATCCCACAAAAATATATGATATTTGGTATCATAATTTTTCTCCTGAGGCTCTGATAGCGAAAGGGTTAAATATTGTAACACTGAATATATGTACACATTTTAAAATTTTTATTATACGAAAAATGTTCAAGCATTCTCGGGTAGTACAAAGGGATTTAAAAATAACGGTAAAGTTGAAATTCAATTTTATCCCGGAACCTGCACGAAAAGGAGATAAAGAGGAAAACGAAAATCGAAAAGTTTCACGTTAAGCCCTTAGCGGTGTACGGTTTAGCTTATAACAAACTTAATAACAACTGACGGCTCTTGTTTGTTCGGTTAGTTACAAATATGACGATAACGCTACTGTGGAGAAAGTTTAGTCATTCTTTTTTCAACCGAAGTTTTGGACTTTTTTCTCTCACGACTCAACACATAGATACCGATTTTACACAAATAATAGATTATACATAATACACTGTGGACAAAAATGCAACTTTTATTGTGAAAATAAAACGTATATATCATAATAAGTAAAAATCTGAAAATGATATAAAAACAAATACAGATGAATTATGTTAGGATTATCTGATATAATTTCCACAAACACGAATAACTTTATAAAACTTTATAGGAAGATCTTTATGAGATGCATTTACGCGTAATACGGTTTCTTCTAGCAGGAGAAACATTTAGGGTGTTTTTAGACGTCTACGAATACGTTCAACATATGTCCAACAAGTCTTTAACGTGTTTGTTCAGATTTAAATCAGAACTAATCTAACACAGACATAAAAGGTTGTTCCTCTAATTCTTTTCAAGGCATAAATCTTTTTTTTTATTTTGAAAATTTGGAACCTTCCTAAAATTTTACATAAAAGTGATTCCCATATCTTTTAATTATTTTGTCCCAAGTTAAGTTTAACCAACATCCTTTAAACGTTCCTTTTGATCTCATGTTAAAAGCACTCCGCTTCATTTTCATCTTTAATTAACTAACTCTTTCGACCCACTAACTAACTACATAATTAACTAACCAACCGACCTTACTGCTGTTCCTTCGGTGTTCCCTCAGGCTTAGTCTTTTCTTCCAGTCCCTATTGGGTGGTAAACCGTGATTTGTAGAGACAGAAACGGGAGCAGTACCACTAACACCACCACCACTACCACCAGATGAACTAGCCTCCGTAGACAAAGACCTTGTCGCCGAGACCGCGTTCATCTCCTCCTTCATTCTTCGCCTCCGTCAGACGTAAAATGACGCCTTTCTTCAGATGTTCTTTCCATCATTTTCCGATCTGAAAATAAATAAAGAATAAAAGTTGAGAATAATAAATAAGTAAATGTGGAAAGGTGAAATGTTTAATAAGTACATGTGTAAGATATAAAAAAAACTTAATCAAGGCTACTGAAAGGCGGCCGTCGCGACGCGCTAATTGCTTTAATTATGCTGTCAAGTGGGCCTGAAACAAACGAGACACGATCGAGCGGACGTGTTTTGTTTTCGAGCGACGGTAATCGATTGTTAAGCGGCAATCGCTATTTAACTATCGCCACTTTTGCGGTTGACTGCAGCTCGTGCTTTTAATTGATTCGTGCTGAAATTTTAATTATTATAGAAAAATAATAAAAATCCCCGCTAACAGTTAGTCGATAACATAGATAGACAGCTATATAACTATACATAGAAAATACGAACAGAGAAAAATGGGATTTTTATTTCTAACATAAAGATTAAAAACGTAATTTTATAAGTGTATAAAATTTGTATTGTAATGAACGTCCATTATTTTATCAAATAAAAGCCGATGCATTAAGCTGTTATGTAACAACAACATTTTTGTTATCAATATTATAAATCATAAATCCTCAGTTAAAGCCGGTTAAAATTTTTATTAAAAGCTTTTAAACGATTACATTATGATTTCCAGATAAGACCGAAAATGCTACCATTGTTGTATCAAAACAAACCTACCTTAATGTACTTTTATTTGGATTTCCTTTTAATTTATTTAGAGTTGCCAAAAAGCTTTAAAATTATTCCGAGAATTTTTGTGTACATTTAAAATTACATAGAAGTATTAACACGTTGTTCGCCACTTAAGAAAAAAATTGTAACCCCTCAGGCCACCACCTAATAGAATGGTAAGAGTGCGGGACAAACCGTGTGCCGCATTATGCCAACCGAAATCAGGCACGGCACAAGTGAATGCCGCGCTGCGGTCAACGTATTAAAAAACATCCCGAATTAATTAGGCTTGAGAATACGTGAATGAAAGGGTCTCATCCACATTTTTACAGTTTTTGAATTGACTATATAATTTAATATAGTCTGTAACTAAACTGCTTGCCAAGAAAACCGCAACACCCAGAAGCGATGGTCGTACGAACTTGAAATTTTGGCGATATGTACAGCTCATGCGAAAGAGTAAATGATTGAAATTTGAAATAAAATTTGATTTAACGATTTTACTACTTCTTAAGTATACATCTTTTACATCGTGTAAGTATACTAATGATCACCAGCAAGTTAAACCCTGTTAAATTCTTTACTTGTGTTGTTGTTAAGCTCCGAACCATCGAAATCAGCCTTACATTCAATCAACTCCTGTTCAAAGAAACCAAATTGTGAACCAAAATCAACTGAAGATCAATCTCAAAATCGTGTATTCTCTGGCAGTAAATTGACATTGTTCTTATTAAAAATGTTAATGTGAATTATACTAACAATAAGTACAATTTTCTCATAATTTCGCGAAAGAATATTCGAAGCTTTATAGATGTCCATACTTTAACTCTTTTTCAAAGTCTAGATTGCCAGTAATCATTAACATGGCTACACTCTCTAAAAGAAATATGTCTGTACAACATAAAATGCCAGACAAAGCAAAAGCACTAAAGAATTCACTAATCATGACCAAATTTTAATCATTTATTATCTCGTATGAGCTATGCTATAACCCGAAATGGGGCTGCACAATAAAGAGAAAGATGAAAGAGTACTATTTAGGCAATGTTACGGAGCGTTCTTAACTTTTTCATCTTCCTCTTCATGGTACAGCTCCATTTCAGGTTATACTACATACCACCAACATTACAAGTTCGTACCACCATCCTCACTGAGCGTTACGGTTTTTTTGTAGGATCAACATTCCTACTAAAAATAAATTGATAATGGATTAAATATAAAATTAAATGTACCTACATGATGCATAATATAATTGTAATTTTTACATAGTAAAGTTAGCCTATCGTCCAAAAACATGAAATAAAAAATGTTAACATTTTATTTATTAAAGTGCCTTAATTTACTACGTACTTTATGTTTTTCATTTTTAACGTAAACTAAAACCTCTATTAGGAGCCCTTCCTTCATAGTACATTCAAATTAAAACCATTCAGGGAAAAAAGCTTCTTTTTGGTTTAGTGAGCTCCTGCATGTTAAGTGCCTCGATTATTCCACAGTGCTGCAATATGAAAAATTTAAACCTCACGTTCGATATGTACTTCGGTATGTAAAAAATAAAAATCTCAAACCAATGTGCAGTACCATCTTGGCAATCGCTAAACCCTTGACATATGCAATTCGATTTTTTAAGACCACAAAACAATCTAATTGTAAGCTCGGTAAGTGTAACTTCTCAAAAAGTTTACCTCGATGATTGCAAGTGACTCTGATACGTTTCAATATGTTTCTAGTGTCAATTTATTTTGGGGTAAGCTGGTAGTAGTTTTATAAGATGGAAAATAAGTTTTGTATCATAAACTGGTATTCATTTGTATCTTTTTTGTTTTATTATATCTTTCCTCGCTAGGTGCAACAATGTCAATAAATGCAACGGATTAGTGATTTATTGGTTGAATTACATTAGCCGATTATTCTTACAATGACAATTATTGACTCCTCCTTGAAGAGCGTTCTATGGCTTACTTGTAGATAACATGTAGGTCGTACCACAAGTCAAAATACACTCCCTACAACTGCCTTAATTTCTATTAGTTGCTATTACCGAAGTAGTATTGTAGTCTTCATTACAGCTCTTTTATTTAAATGTTTTTATTATTTCCCAGAATTATGCAAGATGCTAAAAAATTGTTATGTCCACGTTTTTAGAATTTTATCTAGAGACGATTTAAAAAAAAAAAACAATACGAATAATAGATTTAAATTTACTTCGAATAAACTTACAGAAAGGGCTTGAAGTATAACAATGGTTGATTTCGGATAGGTATCTACTTCAGATAGGCAGAAGAGCGTTGACGAGCAAATTCCAAATTTAGCCTTTCTATTCTGGATCTTTTAAAACGAAACGTTCTATCAAATTGCTAGTCAAAACCGGTATTCATTACTTAAGACGTTTTGATGTCAATCTTCGATCTGATGCTCTCTGACCCTACACTACTCAAGTCTGACGACTCGATGCACTGGAATTAAAGAAATCGGAGAAACTCTCAAGTAACGTCCACTGACCGAGTTTGCAGTTAATTTATTATTGATAATCGACCACTGCCTCTGTTAGGTGTATCACTTCATTGAACTACACAGACCATGCTCGAAAGACTGTAAAGTCACTTCGACACAATTTCCTGGCAATTTTGCGAAAGTTTATTCACAACCTGATTTATTTCCAAAGATCTTCTTTCTCTAAAAGGGATTACTTGCATGTAAGACTGATTTTGGTAAACGTAGTTTATAACACATAAACATCTACTTAAAGGCCTTGACAGAGTCTAGATTGCCGATAAACATTAAGTACACCCTCTAAACAAATGTGACCGTTAAAACATAAAATACCAAATGAAAAACAACCAAAGGATTCGCTGATCGTGACAAAATATATGTCATTTACTTCTTCATTTGAGGCATACATAGCACCAAAATTTCAAATTCGTTTAACCATACCTAAAGCGTGACGGTTTTCATGACCAGCAGTCTACATAAAAAATGGAATTAAAAAAAAATAGTTTACTTGAAGTAAAACTTGTTTCTCTAAAAAATCAAAGAAATTCGATTGATTAATATAGAAAATATGACATGATTTGAAACAATCACTTTATTTTTAAAGTCGGACAGCTGGAAGATTGCGATTAAATTAGAGATCAATAGTTTAATCCCATTACGAGAAGGCTTTCTATATCAATTCTCCGAAAAGCCGTGAAATAAAAATACAAGGACGCTAAGAATTAAACAGTCGGTTATTGTGAAGAAAATGGTGAGTTAAAAAGAAATTGTACCTTAAAAATGAACGGATAACTCAGAGAGTTGCTTAATCGAGAACTTTTATACATTTTTGTACCCAGTGATTTTATTTTCTGGTTATGTGACAATTCATAATTAAATTTTCTCAGAATTAAAAAAGTATTGATGAGCCCATTTATTCTTGTACCCTTGACTTGTTAAAAAATGGCTTCGTTATTATAGGAAACGTCTTCAAAAGTGTTTTTAAAAATTATTCAATTGAACGAAATGGATTACTTCCATCTCTTAACACAATTTCAGCTACTTTTCTTTCGAGGTCAAGTTGAGGTAAAATGATTGAGCATCCGACGTACAAGAGTTCACAATTAGGAAGCTAACTGGCCATCAATCATCGTTAAAATTAAACTAAGCAAACGCCGTTGACGTCGAGAGGAAAAGAGAAAATCCACAACTCCTAAAATTAAAAAATAGCCTCTAAAAAGTGGAAACTTAATAAAAAATTAAAACATCGACTGCTGTAGCTACCGGGTTTTCGGTTTGCGACCAGAGACCTCTAAAATATGTACCAAGCACAAAGGTTTAATAATTATTCAGTTCAGTCCGGTTTGTGGGACTATTTTGAAACTACATCCAACTACATCCGGTTATTTGTTGAGTTCCTCGAGGGAAACCATAATGAAAACTTTATGAAATAAAAACCAGGGAAGTTAGTTAAACATCTAAAACAGCTTTATAAATAAACTAATAGTGTAATTGAAGTTAGATGTAGTTAAGTATAAGTTCTAAACTAATAATAAATTATTTCGGATAGTTATAATTCGGTTAAAATTTGTTAAAATGTAGTCGAGATCCATCCAGATTTTACAGGGCTGAGTCAACATCCCAAGGGTTGGAACGAACGGTGAGGTGCTTAAGAACTTTGATAATTGGATTTTGTAATTGAATTTTGGGTGGAAGCCCTTCGTTTAAAAAATCCCCGGAAATTATAATTGAATATAAAGTTGATCAGACAGAAGCAACATATTTTAAAGATCAAAATGAGGTAAATAAATCTTCCTCGTTTAATCACTTACATTAAATTAGAAAAAACTCCAACCTTTTAAAATTATTTAAAATCTTTACATCTTAAAATTGTAAAACATTTAAACCACACACTTTAACAAATCTAAAACGATCGATTGAAAGAAAACTTAAAGAGATTTGTGTACCTATTAGTAAACACGTTTCTCGTTAGCAACAACTAAGTTGCACATAATACCACTTGGTGCACAGTTTGTAGCCCATAACTATGTAGAGAATTCCCACTGGTAAACGTGACTTCGTCTTTGATATTATAATGACGGCCACAAACTTATAACGAGCTTCGTCAAACTATTACGTAGGATAGTTTGATGATTAACGTTGTGACATATCGCATTAAAACAAACAGAATTCAAAATTAAATAATTTTATTAAAATGTGTAATGTTGAATTACAAAAATTGATGAAGTGAATAAATTATCTTCCATATTTACATGTTCCCATTTACGAAATTTCATATTCATCATATTCAACTCAAAGCTTTGACTTTCCGCTCATTTTAAATTCCACAGTTCGTTTTCGAAGCATTTTATGAGGATTTATAAAGTCTTTTAGCTGTTTCAATTTCAGGTTGAATCGAAATTAGCTCAACTAATTTTCATTGTGTGGTTGTTGTTCGGTTTATTGATACCATCTTTGTTAATGAAATTAATTTTTACTGTACTAAAAGCATTGTATTTGAATTATAATAACATGTAATATTATCATTAATTGCCAAATTCTGTTCTTATTTAATTAAATTCAACAAAAAGCACCGAAATGATCTTTTATGCCTTATTATCCTCTCCCTAACAAAGAAGAGGGGCTTAATAAAATATTATCCTTCCTTTCGTTCGGAACCTTGGTAAACGAATCTGCGCTGGTAAAGACGAGAAGAGAAAAGGTAAAACTGAGAGAATATCGCAGCTATGAACCTTATTAATATGCAGTGAGGCCCCCATCCTTCATTTTTGCCTACGAAATTGCAGTTGATAGGTTTTTATCCTCTGAGCTGTGCTCGGAAGATTAAAAAGATTCAGCTTTTGTGTCACGGAAAATACATATTTTGCGAAAGGATTGAAAATTGGATGGATGAGTACAAAGCACAAAGACTAAGTTTTCGGTAAAAGGATGAAGTCCATCTTATAGTTACATTTTTAATACACTGTCAAATATTAATAGGATTATTGATCGGCTTTTGAGGATAGAGAATTTACTATGTAATAAACGATAAATTATTACGTTATGCTATAAAGTTGAGAACCTTGTTTTATATGCTCCAATAACTTATGTTGGTTACTTATGATAATCTCTCTAATGGATTCTATACAAAACAACTCATCAATAGATAATTATTTACAAATTGTAAACTTCATCATCTAAATAAATAAATAAACTAAAGCTACATACTGTATTAATGTAAATACATATTCGATTTAAAACTGCTTTCACGATGTAATTTAAATTTAAATATTGAAAGAATCGATTTGCTTGCTATTCAATTAAAACTCCCGCTTGGTTTAGTTTATAAACTCGCTTTATTGAATTACTACGTTTATCAGAATTAAATTTGTTTTATGCCAGTTTATTTTAGTTATTTTCCTTGCATGTAAATGAACATACAATTAGCCGCATTTAATTATATTTTAATATGGTAATGTGTATAGCTTAACACCTGTAAGTTGATATCTTAAAATTACTAGTTTGATCCATACAACCTTTTTTTAAGGCATGACATGTTTCTTTAGGAGCTATACGGGTTTGAATACTAAAAAAAATCGAATATACATTTTTTTTATTTTTTAACTCAACAGTGTAATATACTTACAATATTCCCTGAATGATTCAGTCAATCGAAGTCAATCGAAAAAATAGTTAGTAATAGCAAATAGAACCCTTCGAAACAGGGCCATATTAGATTACTGTCCGGAAATAACGCAGGTATGTACAAGTCACATACCGGAAGTTGCTTAACTATGATTTATCTTCCTGATTTGTTTTATGTGTTACATTAAATTGAACACAAAACAAGACATAAGTCCATTAGAACTTATAAGAAATGAACTTTTTATACACTGTCCAGTGTAAGACATCTCATGAGTCATCGATTAACTGTATTATCCTAAACCAACATTAAGTACACGAATCCAGGCCCCACAAAATCGTTCAAAAAAACGTTATTTGATCGACCTACAACGAAGAAACTTCAAATCTAAGAAATACACTTGATTCCAACGATTTTTACATCAACATCTAAGGCAACGAGAGGTTGCAAACTCGAAAAAGTGAGGAATAGGTGGTTCGGTTGATGTTTAGAAGGGTCAAAAATCTGGCATTATGTGCCGTAATTGGTCAATTGATTAGGTTATTGATGAGTGCAAGATGAGTGCAGAAGAAGAACAGTTTACTACTTTATTTATCGTCGCCATAGAATCAGGCTATTCTACGTAGGTTGCCTTTTATATTTTGGGATTGGCAACCCTAGTGTTGCAATCTGGCAACTGACAGCTCCATCGTAAACTTTGACATTTTTGAGGTTATACGTACTTAGAACGTTTTGACATACGAGCGCTATTTGCGTTGTTTACTATAAGTTAAAAGATTCATCTCGGTTAAATAATGGAATTAAATCGTGAACAATTTGTGCGATTATTTTTTACAACTTTCGACGTGGATTAACTCAGCAACAGTGCATCGATGAACTGAATTCAATTTTTGGCGATGAAGCTCCACCAAGGACCAGTGTTTATCGATGGAATGGTGAATTCAATCAGAGTCGTAATTCACTCCAAGACGAATTTCGTGAAGATCGTCCAAAATTAGTTGTTCCGGAAACCATTGATGCTGTGCATGAACTGATATTGCAAGATCGTCATATGACCTATCATGAGAATGAGACAACCTTAGGCATTAGTGAGACCAGCATACATTCAATATTGCACAAACATTTGACTGTCAAAAGAAAATTGTTCGCATTGGGTCCAACATAATTCGTCAACCGCTCAAAAAAAGGCTCGTGTCGATTGATCGAAAGAAATGTTCAAAAAATACGATCGCGGTGCTTCGAAACACGTCTATAACATCGCGGCAAGTGATGAATCGTGGATTTACGGGTATGAGCCCAAAGTAAACTGCAGTCGACTGTATGGGTGTTTCAAGATGAATCAAATCCAACAACAGTTGTTCCCGCACGAAGCTCTTCCAAGGAAATGGTCGCCTATTTTTTCGGAAAACTGGACATGTCGCAACCGTACCACTAGAACAACGCAGAACTGTCAACTCTTGGTGGTACACAACCATTTGTTTGCCAGTTGTCCTCCAAGAAGTCAGGAAAACCAACCGCCAAAGACGGATCACTCTTCACCACGACAATGCGAGCTCTCACACATCGACTCAAACAATTGCATTTTTGAGCACTCAAAACATCGATTCGATGAGTCATCTGCAGTATAATTCTTACTTGGCACCGAATGACTTCTTTTTATTTTCGTACGTAAAAAACAAACTGAAACGCCAACGTTTTTCGACACCTGAAGAAGCGGTTGCTGCGTTCAAAATGCATGTTTTGGAGATACCTCGATCAGAGTGGCAAAGTGCTTCGACAATTGGTTCAAACGGATGCAAAAATGTATAGATCTTCACGGGGAATCTTTTGGAAAGCAATAAAGCGATTTTCGATGATTAATATTTGTTTTTGTTTTCTAATACCGAAACATAAAAGGCAACCCTCGCATGTACATTTTCTTAAATTTTACTAAAACCAAGTTTTTAGTTTTGCCATTCAATACAGTATAATGTGCAACTACAAAACACAATTTGATAATACCGTGATACGAATTGACGTAGATTGATTTGAAATGAGCCATCAGATAGAGCTTGAAAGATAACATAGGCTCCTGTTAAAGCTTAGTTTGAAGAAAAATATGACAGAATACTTTAGTTCTAAGAGCTCCTTAACTCTTTCGCTGCGGGTGCCGTATATTATACGGCAGTCACTTGGTACACTACAGTAGCTGTCGTCACTGATTGCAATAAGGTATAAGCGATAAAGTATGATTTAGTTCGGTCGTCGTAAAGAGCGAGAAAAAAATTTTTAATTTTATTAAAAAGTGGCAATGTAAGGTACAGATGCGTCGTCACGAAAAAGTTAAAAAATAACTATTCTAAGGGAGTCAGGTAGACTCAATTCCTATGCAGTCCCACGTGGACTTCTCTACCCATCTCTGTTCATAAAGTTATTCTTTAAACACACCAGGTATGCATTCTACCGAAAATCGCATTTCTCTGCAAACACCTCTGCCAAAAATTCGAATCTAAAATCTTTTTTTAATCCTTTGTCCAATAAGCCGTAATTATTTATTAACGTTACAATTGTATTTATTTCGTTGTTATTTTGAGTAAAAATGTTACAAAGAACTACTGAAATCTTATTCTTTCACACGTCTTAAAGTTTAAGTGAAACTTTTGCAAATATTGAGAAACAATAATTCGTTCACTAAAATGAATGTAAAATTTTATTACTTTTACAAATTTTGAGAAACTATTATTTAACCACCTTTAGTTTAGCACTTCGAAGACAAATTTTGCCGACGGGCAGATTATGCCTTGCAGTTTCACTAAACTTGTACCCGTTCGTGTAGCATAAGCTCACAACCAGACAAGATCTAAACTTTACGTTCGCAAAACGTTGCCCTTCCAACGCTCAAAACTTCCTCAAGTGTCCCCTTTACAAGTAGGTAAATTTAAGCTGTTGCACAAGACAGACTCGGTCTAGTGGTCGTTATAAGCAACAAAGTGCAACGACTTCCAATGAGGATATCGCGTGTTTTATCCGTTTGGCACGCAAACATACCTAGTAGTAAACGTGAAAAAAAAAGAAAAACAATTTAAAATGGTTTTCAACTCGGTGTTATTACGAAGTATTTCGAAGCCTAGAATACGAAGAAAATTATACATGGCTGTATGTAGGTCTAAATGTGACTAATGGTATGTTTAGTGTTCCCGAGATTTCCACTTTGGAAACTCTACGTTAAGCTCGAGAAATTTAGGTACGTCACGGAAACTTAACAAACGAATCCGGAAAGCTGTGAGCTTTTAGATCAAACGAACCGGGTCAAAGCGTATGTCGTGTTAATTATTACGGTCGGTTTGCAAAGTTCTCTCACTATCGTCAATCGGGTTGCACAGTTCGACTTAATTTAACGATCTAATTTGCAAAATAAGAAAAATAAAACTTCAGCTTGAAAATTTTATAAAAAAACTTGACGACTTTAAAATTGTTTCTTAATCTTACGAGTTTTAAGTGCGTAATTACATACAAGTTCTCTTAATGCGGGTCAGCTATCAGTTTCTAGAAATAATTTATTTTCATTAGAACTATTCTTTACATTTCAATAGCAAAGTTAAATAAAATTTGATAAAAGGAAATCTATAATAATCTATTTAAATCTACATAGCACACCTCGCATACGATAATCTAATCTACATTTCTGGTAATTATGAGACTAACTTGGTTTAACTGGATAATTACATATAAATGTGCATGTTGTGCATGTAAAGGATGTGAAGTGCGACGAATCGTGAATGACCAGCCATGACGTTAATTCATGTGAATTACAATTACGTAATTCGAGTAACAATAAACTAGGGCGGTTTGTTTATAATCTCGTAACACATGTGCATTAAGTTACATACACAAAGTATGTTACATCTATACTTATGAGATTTATGATTTGTTAAGAACAAATAAAATATACAAGGTGTAATTGAAAGTTATACAATCCTCTTAACTCATGACAATTCTCATTACGCTAATGTTAAATAACCAAAAATATCTTACAAATATACAGGTTTTTCAGAATTGCACTACACTATTTCAGGGATATGTTCTCTAGCACGAAATAAACAAGAAAGTTTATATAAACATAAGTCTTAAATTAATTTTTTATCGAGGTATTGAAAAATTAAAGATAAATATCTAAATGTCTCGAATTTAATCAGATAACCGTGGATTGCAATTGCAAAGCTCTTTTGTGTTTGACAGATGATTAAACCGATTAGTATTAAATACCCTTCGTGTAAGTAACCTGTTTTACTATTTCTGCGCGTTTTCGTATGAGTTAATAAGAAGACTTCCATTTTGTATTCTCATGGGAGACACCACAAATTTATTCACTTTTGAAGAACACACAGGCATGCTCTTAATTTATGGCGGGGTACATAAAAATGGCGTTGCTGCTGTTCGAAAATATCATTAAACATTTCCCATTAGGAGGATACCAACTCGGAAAACGTATGAAGCCATTGAAAGACGTCTTAGGGAAACTGGCACGTTAAAACCACAACGACAAAACGCTGGCCGACAAAGATTTCGACAAACTGCTAACGTTGAAGAAGGGATATTCAATACTATTCAGCTATCTTCTACTGCTAGAACCAAAAAATGGTCACATCGTTTCAATGTTTCATCCGCAAGCGTATGACGAACATTGCGCGAGCAAAAATTGCATCCATATCACGTTACGTGTGTGCAACATTTGTTACCAGAAGATTATAACAAGCGCATAAATTTCTGCCAGTGGTTGATTTGACAATGCACGCGAGATCCTAACTTCCTGAGCTGTCTGCTAGTTACTGATGAATCTTGCTTTATCAGAAACGGCATTACTAATTTTCGAAATACTCATACTTGGAGCGACGAAAACCTTTATACGACTAATATTACGCATTACCAACATACCTTTTCATTAAATGTCTGGTGTGGCCTTCTTGGTGATAATCTCGTCGGTCCTCTCTTTTTTATCAACAAGACTCTCAGGAATATCTTACTTGAAATGTTTGTAAAACAATCTGTGTGAGCTTCTAGAAGATACTCAGGTTGCCAACAGGAAGGGAATGTGGTTTGTGCGTGACGGTGCCCCTGCTGACTTTTCTCCTATTGTCACGGATTATTTAAACACAGCATTTGGTAACCGATGGGTTGGCCGAAACGGATCTGTTAAATAGCCACTACGTTCTGCTGATCTAACGCCGTTGGATTATTTCGTGTGGGGCTAAACCATGAAGTCTGTGGTTTATTCTACGTCTATTGCCACGCAAGAATAGCTAAGAAATCCCATCGAAGAAGCAGCAGCTACTATGGGGGTCGTCCCGATGCTATAAGCCGTGCCAGAGAATCATGGATTCGTCGTGCTGAATGCTGCATTCAACAAAACGGAGGGCAGTTTGAACAGTTACTCTGAATATTTTATTGTTAAATAAATTAACTTTTCAATACCTCGATAAAAAGTTAGTTTGAGACTTCTGTTTATAAAAACTTTCTTGTTTATTTCGTGCTGGAGAACATATCCCTGAAATGGTGCCGTGCAATTCTGAAACACCCTGTATGCAAATACTGATGGTTTCCGAGATACACAAAGCAACAAGTTTGTTTGAAAAGTACTAGAATTTCACTCTTTTTATTCAAATACGGTGAGTTGTAGGAAAAAACACATAAAAAATGTAATAACTAAGCACGTATAGATTTTCTTATTGCTGCCAGCGACGAATAACTATCAAGCGTGTGAAAAATTAAAATTTTTCTTAATTGAAATAGACGTTACTTTGAAATTCCATATAGGAAGAGCTGTTAATTAGAGGTCGGAGGAAAGAGTTTCTCAAAAAAAATACTTTTGTAAGAAACATCTTGTGGTCTTATTTACTTTTAGCGAAAAGAAATCCTTTAAATAGTCATTCAATACGGTTAATCGATATCACCAGTCGATGTCTTATTTAATTTCCTTTCTTTAATTTTGAAAATTAGGAATAACATAATCAATAACTTGCATAAAAGCACTTTATTGATTTTGAAAGTGACATTTATTACTGTGACATCAGCTACCATTAGTCCAATATCTCAAATTTCTAGATGATTTGGTTCGAGAACAATAAATCACTTTAAATAATGTATCCAACAAACGTTGTTTGCTTTGAGAAGCTCTTTCCGACAATACTTCAATTGCCTACTATTCCCATATGAAGTTTCACGGACATTATAGTACATCTCAAAGTTGCTACTACATTTATCTCGATTTATTTTGTAAACCATGGTCATTTGTACAAAAAAATTTTGAGTATTTAGAGCCGGTTTATTCACCTTTGCTATGATTGGTTATTTAGCCCAAAACCATGGTAAATATCAGACAGATTAATTTACCCAAAGGTGAATTAACCGGTCCTTAGCATCGTTTTTGTGAAGACTGTCATCGCTTAAGAGTACCAGTATAACATTCAATTATACTTTATATTTTAATGGTATCAATATGGAAACAGTCAAGAGTACTTAATAATTTAATTTTCCAAGAAAAATTAAAGGGTAATTTGTTACATAAATCATTTCTTAATCTCCATAAATAAAGTCAGAATTAATTTCTGAATTAATATCAATTTCAGACCTTATTTGGGTTAACAGCAAATAGTTCGTTATCAACATGCCAACTAATCTATAAAGAACCCTAGGGCTTCGTAACGTTCTGGTTGTTTGGATTAATTAATCTCGGGGCAAATGCTATGTAGAATTCAAAGCGGAAAACCGGGAAAACGGATAACAGGCCTAGCCCGTCGAAAACATTGTTATCTAGTGTAATTTCAATTTCCTACAGTGAAAACGTGTACAGTATAAAAAATCAGAAGTTAACAAAACTAAGATATTGAAATTACACTGGAAATCGTGGAAATCTATACTGGTTTTATTTTATATTTAATAAATTGGATAATCGGGATTTGGATGGACATGATTGGTAACGTACGGCATCAATTTGGAAATGAATAATTACGGATGATGGGCGTCGATCACGGAAACGTGGAAATCTCCCTTAATCCCGATAAAACCGGTACATCAGGTGGAAAGCGGAGGTGGAAATTGAGAAAATCCGGTTACGAAATGCTAGGATTTCGAAACGTTACTAACTTTGATCCAGTTTTAGTGAAAATAGCATGAAAATAACGGATAAATATTTTACTGAAAAGATAAAACGTTTCACAAAATTACAACATTTTGTATTTTAAAAACGCGAAAGATTTATCGTTTGTACATTTTATTCCGGTGGATAATTTTTCAATAAACCCATACGTTTCGAATAGGCATTCTCGGTGAATTATTCATGCGTTCATTTCGATACACCAGGTGCAATATTTGTTCGTATCGTCCTTGTTGGTTATTAAATATACTTTTAATGTATGTTATCGCGTGATAAATACCCTCTAGTTTACATTTACCTCTATTTCAGTTAATCCCACCGCAACCTAACCACGAACGATATTCAGTTTACACGATCAATCAAATTTTAGCATTTCATCTTATAGGGTAAATGTAATTAGCCGACCGACATTCGATCTCGATCATTTTGGTGATTTAAAATCGAATAACAAGAAATATATTCCCGATTCTTTAAAGAGTTGTGCACATTTGGTTCCGTAGTTCTATAACACTTTTAAAGTTGTTTGTCAAAGCGGGGCTAAAAATCTACGTTATTTCGTGAGAAATCAGCTAACATATGCTGTCTAGAAGACAATATCGTTTTATGTTTATTGTAAAAAAGTGTTAAGCGAAACCAGTCTGAAAAAAAGATCTTTTATAAAAGCTTTCATAAAAGATATTTATAAAATTTAAAAATAATTCTTTGATCTAAGCATTGTTTATAGATATAAAGACAATGATCAAAGATTTGACAACTGGTATTATACTACATAAAATATTTTGGATGAACAATATGAAATGTTGATTTTGAGAATTTGCGCTGTATTAAGAAAACGAAAATTGAACAAAAAACCCAGAGAAAACGTGTGTGGGTTAAACCGTGGGTATCGAGACGTGAAGTTCTGGGTATACATCAAAACCTCTTAAAGGAACTCAAAATTGAAGACACGTCATGCTACAAAACTTACTTAAGAATGGATAATGCGACCTTTCAGTTAATTGTATCGACAGATGCTCCTTTATTGGACGAAAAAATAGTCATTTAAGAAGTTGCATTAGTGTAGAAGATCGTATTCTTGCAACTTTTCGGTTTTTGGTCACAAGGGAAAGTTATTTCAATTTAATATATTCAACTGGAATACCACAATGTAAATTAAGCTCTATAATACCTGAATAAGAAATTTATTTATAACTTTCCAATCCCTTATTTCTGTTTTTGTGATCTATATACTGCACGTTATATAAACACTCACGACTTTCGTATTCGGTAATTAAGATTCTGGTAGCTGTTAATGTCCACGTAAACTCACTTGACGTCATTTTGTCAAACTGCCCCAAATTTTTTGTCAAATATGGTATAATGCAATCAATTTTGATAAAAGATATTTTATGCAATAAAACTTATAAAATATAAACTATTACATTGTAAAATTTCTTCTACAAAGATAGTTTATAAAATCTTTGATAGCGTAATAGCATCCTTAGATAAAGTTGTTTGTATGCTTTAAGAATAAATATGCTCTAGGTGTAATAAAATTTGAATAACTTTTCGATATGTAAAATACATTCAAAGTTGAATTTTTTGTTAAGTAGTCGTGAACCAATGTATTGATCCTATCTTACATTTTAATTTTGTCGTAGGCTTAAATCTAGGCTTTACAAAGGTACAAATACGTAATCTTGACTATTCCTACTTTGATCTATTCTACTCTTATTTGAGTATTGTATTTATCTTCACTTTGTCCCCGTACTAATGATTTTGGGGGGTTGATTAAAGTCCCCGGAGGTAGTAATCACCCAGTTCCGATCGATCGAACCGAAAATAGATGTCTCCACGATGTGAACAACCGTCCTCCTTCAAGGAGTTTCACCCATACAAAATAAAATCAGTCACACTAAAATGTAATGTATTAGGCACCTCGCTATGAGAAATATTTCACACCAATTTATTTCAATGTGAATAACGTGTCGAATTTCCTTTTTTTTGTTTCATTTTGATCCGAAATCGGATAATTCTGAACAAAAGCCTCGATATCTGGCAACGGTTCAGCTTCAAAAATTAAAATGCGTGGAAAATTCGTGGTTACAAAACGGGGCCAGCATGGGAAATGACTGAAACTTCCTGGAATACATGGAGATATCAGGTTTTGAATTATGAACGATGAAATGCTTGCCAAAATGTCGCTTTTATTTTTTCACGCTTTAGGTTATTATAAAGTCATAAAAATTTGCAAACATTTTTTTTGTGTATTTATTCATACTTAACCGAGGATAGGAGAATTCTTTAATCGGTAATTCGTGTTCCTCCCTTATATTTTTTATTTAGATTCCAATAACTATAGTATTTAAGCCAATAAATTATCTCCGGTTAAATAATAAACCAATAGATAATAGAATTAATAACAATCATATTATTTTTTTATTGTCATGAGTTTCATATTAAAGGATTGACGGTTTCAATAATGAATAAGATATTGAGATATAACCACAAAATACAACCGAAATATATTATAATCTATATAATTCTATTGCAGAATTTATTTTAAGAATAATCCAATTAAAAATTCCATTATTCCATCTCTCAGTGGTTTTAAAAGAAAAAGCAAAACCTTGGACGATTGTGCTCGACTTAAATTGAGTTCCCGATTGGAAGACAGTTTATTTAAGCGACGTACGACGGAAAAATCTAACGCGAAATGCTCAGAAAGAAAATAGAAGAGAAAAAAATTAAAATGAAATCTCTTCGTCGCTCGGACGTTTTATTATAAATTAATCGGCTTCCATTAAATTCACTGAAAGGGAAAGCATTATAATTTAAAGATTGTATTTTATTCTTATTCTGGTGTTTTATTTGTGGAAAAACGACGTGTTGTTGGGAAAACAAACTGTCGCCTAGATTCAACCTTATCGAAAAGCGGAGGTAATAACACTATTCGATCGTCTCTCAGAGGGCACACCATCATTTCCTAGAGGAAACCCCAAAGATTTACGACGAAACACATTGAGTTTTATATAGTTTCTTATTCGATTATCTTATTTTGTGAACAAATAAAAACTTAAGAGGACGGTTATGGTTACAAGATTGTAACCATTAACATAAAAGACATAAATTAAAGGAACAACATTCAAAAATCTTATCTTCCACTTATGTCAATATTTTTCATTAAGAACATTTTTTTTTCTTTATGATTTATTTTAAAATATTTAAAAATGGTAAAATGGGATCACACTTATTGTTAATGAACTGTACAAAATAATCAAAAGTCACAAATATTGACTTAAAAATGCGATTAGTAAGTTTTTGAATCAAACTTGCAATAATAAGTTAGATAAAATGTTATAATTTTCGAAATAAAATACCAATATGACTTTCTGTAACCCAATCAAGTATTTAAACCTTCGACGGATGTTTCAAAAGTCCTAATATAATAAACTTTCGACTTTTGTTATCAAAGACAACACACCCGAAAATTTATTCATTATCGCAAACATTATCTTCATGTCGACGCCTATTATTTTAGCTGTTATTGTAGCGATAATTAATTGTTAAAATGAAAATGTTATGATATTATTGTAGGAAATTCAAAATTAAGTGTTTTAACTATGTGATAAATGAAACTACATGGAATACTTTTTAAGAAATTTTAACAAAAAATGTGTTTATTATGCGTTATGTTTAGTAATAACTCAAAATTGTTTGTTGTAAAATGTGTTTATTCTTTATGTATTGTAATAACACAAAATTTATGATCAAACTTCTCATAAAATTCTCGTAAATCTTTAATGTTTATTGATACTAAATTAATTGGTTGAGTAGGTGTGATTTTGGCGCGAAGATTCATTTTACCACCGAGATTTTAAAATGTTTCTTAGAAATTTATCTAGGTTTCCAATTTGTACCTTTACATTAAAAGGTACTAAATAAGTACAATTTAGGTCAATTTAAAATACATCTGAATACTTAAGTACTAATTAAAAAGTTACACGTATGTTAGCATTATTAATTTCAGTACTCAATACGTTTTGTGTGATGTGATAATATTCAATAATAGAGCGAAAATTTACATCTGTAGAGAGAGTAATTGCACATGTAGGTCCGGAAATTCATTGCATTGTTTGGGATTTGACTTTGCAAACCGTGCACACATTAGAATGTGTAATATCTCAACTGTAATGTAATCTATCCCGAAATCAACTTTATTGTATTGCTTACAAGACACTTGATATGTATATCTTGTTGATACACTAACAATACGTATAAAAAAACTAAGGATATTATTACGAATGCTGATCACAAATATGATACATCATAAATAGGGGAGAGTTACCTAAGATGAAATACTAACAATTTTGTATGTATGTCTTTTCTCGAGATATTTTTTTAAGGTTTTCTCAAAACTAGTTTTCAACCATAAAATTACACTTGCTAAAAATAAATAGTTGATTAAATGGGGGTTGGGGCGCTTTCTATTTTTGTTATAAAAGAATTGATGTGAGGCCACAAAATTACGTCTGGCGCGTGAAAGACATCTTGGGTTGTGTGTGTTTATAACAACAGTTGTCCCTGAATTGTCTTTAATAGCACGGAGAGGAAAATCAAACCAGATATCTAACTACCGCCGTGGAAATGGATGTAACCAGGGCTTACTTATCCATTGGGCTAATAGGGCTATAGCCCTAGGGCGCCGCTCTATATGGGGCGCCGATCAGTAAATTAAGAAAAATCTTATTGATATAATTATCAATCTTAACTAATGTTAAGCACAGTTTTGTAATAAAATTCTATCTATATTAAAACTGAAGGGCGCCTCAGATTTTTAGCCCTAGGGCGCTTGCTTGTCTTAAAACGGCTCTGGATGTAACACGTGTCGAACAGCGTGCACACATCAAAATAGCTGTTCTCCGTGGAAGAAATATCCGACATTATCACATGGAACTAGTGGAAGCTCTCAAAGAGAGTGTCCTTCCATATTACACAATCGCGAGATGGTCGAAAGAATTTCAACAGGGACGTGAAACAACCAGTGTAAGCAACGGGCAGGTCTACCTGTGAATGTGTGAACCGATGCGGCACGAGTAGTAATGAAGCACTTCTTAGAATGAAACAGACGTTGGAGGCTATATCGAATTTTGAAAAACGATTTGCACCTACGGAAAACTGCAGCAAAGTGGGTGCCACAAGCATTGATGGATGTCCAAAAGTGGACACCGGTTACATTCATTTCACACTGTGGTAGCCAGACATTTGGGTAGAATTTCCTCTCTGTGCTATTAAAGACACTTATAGAGATAACTGTGGTTATAAACATACACTAACCCAACATGTCTTTCACACACCAAACGTAATTTTGTGGCTTGGCATCAATTCTTTTCAAAGAAAAATAGTTGCTTTGATCCACGTTCCTAACCCTACTCACAATTTTAATTTAAAAGCTAAAACATATTAAAATTTCCTAACACTTGGGATTTCTCATCTTAAAAACCTATAAAGACCTTCGTCCGGTGGAAATTGATTTTGCTCACAATAATATTACATTGGGTGAAATAAAGCATTTTGCAAATTCTATACCAAACAAATTCTATATCAAACAAATCCTGAACTTGAACGAACATAAGATTACTTCAAAACATTGATATAACAAGACTTCCTGTTTTGCAAGACTTTCTGTTTCTGCTAGTTACTGTTAACTTGTCTGCTTACTTTATAAGATAAGTTTTTCATGAAAAATTAAAATTTTATCCTCAGAAATTGACTATACTGCATAAGTTAGGTTAGGAAATTGATTCATAAGATTTTGTTGCAATTTAAGGAAATGCATACGAAGGACTTCTTGTTAACAAGAATTGTCCTAAGAACCTGGCTCTGCTAAAGAAAAATCTACATACTGCAAAATGTTGAACGAAATTTCGAGTTCGATTGGGATATACATTAATAATAAACCGCACCTGTTTGATATTGCTTTTAAAAATGCATAAACGTAACATAGAAATTTGCGTACACAATACCGTTCAAAAAATGAAATGATACTTGCATTACTTATTTTTAGTTGAATTTCAAAATAAGTTGCTCTGTCCCACCTTGTATAGTACTTTTAAGAAAACGTTAAAAGGACTCGTGAAATATCAGGTGTATACATTATTAGATCACAAGAACGACGAGTTCCTGTGTTAAACTTGTGGAAATGTAAAAGATAAAGTATCATTCTTAAATACATTATCATTACATTATACCACAAATTACCGTGAAGATAATGTTGTTAGTATTGTTGAGGAACAATAATGGACTTAAGCCCTTAAGCACAAATTTAATTAATTATTTCCTCTTAAAGAAACCTTTTAATTAATAAGCTTGACAAAGGGGTTTATTGTTAAATGGGTGGACTTATCTTAAAAAAGCGTTCTACAGTTCTAAGAGGCCACAATTTTATTTTTTCAATTAGAAAATAACGTATTAACATAAATAACATATATTTCAAATTGAGACTAATCAATTCCAAATTGGGAATAATCAATTTCAAATTTGGAATAAACGAATTCAAATTGGGAATAATCAAATTCAAGTTGAAAATAATTAATTTAAAGTTAAGAGCAAGTGAGAAAAGTGTTCTTTATGATATTTGTCACCACTACCACAGTTTCTTGATATATACGTTTTTAAAAGAACCTGAAGCCAACGTCTTCGTAATGCGCGAAGAATCTGTGGTGTTGGTGCCAGATAAGGCTGAATACCACGATTGAATTTAGGTCTCCATAGAAGTAATATAGATAGTCTTTAAAGCTGTATTAAAGAGAGGTTTTGCTGGTGACTTTCTGATAATTATAAGATGAAAAGCAGAGTAGCAGTTAGTCAGACGAAGAACCGGATGCGGCAATTAGAAAATATTATTAATAATAATATCCTATCTATCACCGTCACTACATATACGAAATTCACAGTGCGTATACAAAGGTACTATAAACCAAAATGAAGCTGCACCTTGAAGGGAAAAATAAAAGAATACAAAGTGTTCCAAGCTCAAATGAAGTGACTTATCGGGGTCTTTAGTAAATTTCACATTTGTCAGTTGGCGTCCTTAACTGGGACCCTAGATTTCAGATGTAAACAAACCATAGACGTGCCAAATTTAGTTTCTACCTTGGAAGTTACGTTATCCTCTAAAAACGTTATGGTTTTTTATGTTAAACGTATTTATATATTAGATTTTCTTCTTTACGTGCCATACATATTGTAATTGCTCCATTTTATAGCCTGCTTAAGAAAATTATTTAAATCAACAATTCGAGGTTAGGTGTGCATTTAAAATTGAGTTTTTTGATTTCGATTGTTTCTTTTACAGGTGTACATGTGTATTACTGATCACAACACTCTAAATGAAGTAGATCTATATGGTTTTAATGTTCTTGAACAGAAAGATCTTTTACACCCGAACTTTTCGTACTCATTGCATTCGTACGCCTATGGTTAGACGTTCTAGGGATATTTGATTTCCCTGTTATATCAACTTTTGGGAATACGACAGAAATGAGTCACTCAGTTTGACGTTGGAACACTCTGTACTCAGCAGTGTTACGGAGAGGCAGCTTATATTTTCATCTTTCTCTTCATGGTGCAGCTCCATTTCGGGTTATAGTACATCCCACTACCTCTTAATATGGAAAATGTTGCTGTTTATTTTTAGAACTAAATAGAAAAATAGTTCACTCATATTAAATAACTGTCAAAACTTACGTATTTTCTATACAAATACTACCTATGTCCCATAATAAGTGACCGATATGGTGGAAATTTAAGTCCCAAAATAAGTGTCCGTTTTAGAATAAAAAAGCTTATAATTTTTTTTCAAGATTTTTTTAATATCAAACGTCCAAAATTGTTAAGAAATATATTTATAACTTTACAAAACTGTGTAAAAGTAATAATAATACTACTTAATTACTGCTACTAATCTTTGCCTGAATAATGGTACACACTTTGTAAATAATGGTACACACTTGAACGTGCTTCCTGGTTTAGGTTAGGCCTTTTTGGTTGAGGCACAACTTCAAAAAGTCCTCGACGGTCCATTATGTGACCACTCCGGTACTTTTAGAAATAACAAGACGACGTATGATTTATAAATCACTACTCAAAAGTTAAGTAAACGCTTTTAAAATTTTTAACAACATTGAAGTGTCAGTTTTAACTTAAGTCTCTTGATGGAATACAAGATTGCAACCGACATTTCGAAATAACGTTAAGATTCGGGAAATACCAAAATCGGACACTTATTATGGGACAGAGGGAGTACTACATTCCCAATATGAAATTGATTACTTCCAAATTTGAAATTGATCAGTCCCAATCTGAACTTGAAATGATATAGTTTTGTATGAAAGTTTATTTTGTTGCTGTTGTTGAGTTCAGTTCTTAATTGGTTTTCACAATTTTGAAAAATATTTTCATCTTAGGTGATTTTCCCTTTTGCTACTTACAAGGAGAATGCAAGGCCTTGGTGTCATAGATTTGCTTCAAATTTTGTAGGATGGTAGATTTAGTCTACTTGTTAATGAAAATATATGGTTATAGGGGCCACTACTCAATAGCATTTTAGATATTTGCAATTGGAGATGCGATTCACTGGTTAGGACGCCAGAAGTTGAATGATGTCAAAAATAATCGAACTTATACCGATTAAGTCAGATTTTTTGAAGGAAGGTTATAATGTTAGGTCATATTCCTCTATTAATTTTGAAGTTTTAACACATTAAATGACAATTAAGTGACAAATGGAAAGTGCGGTGTACACTCAAAAAATGTATCGATGTGGTTACATTTTATGGGCACGGATGACATCTTTTTATCTAAAAATATACATAACATTGAAAAAGAATTAATTACACTTCTTGAACTCGAATTTGGCTCTTAACAACGAAAAACACCGATTTGTTGCTGCTACGCTAAACCTATTACGTTTGATCGTTTGCAGAACTGAATTTAACTAGAGAATTGCAACTTCAATTGCAAATATTTAAAAAGCTATTGAGTAGTGGCCCCTACAATCATATATTTTCATCAATAGGGAAACTAAATCTACCGTCCTATAAAATTTGAACGAAATCTGTGACCCAAACACCTTGCACTCTCCTTGTTAAACATTTTTTTCAATTGATAACTTAATGATTTACTCCATTCAAGAATTTAAAGAAATGTTAAAATATAATATACAATTTAGAATATACATTTTCGACATGAAGATACTAACAATAAGAGAATAACCTGCATTTACTACATTCAAGAATTTAAAGAAATGTTAAAATATAATATACTATTTAGAATATACATTTTCGACATAAAGATACTAACAATAAGAGAAAAATGAATATTTTCGGAATTTATGATGTTGCTTATATGTTATTAAAATAATATATTTTATTATATATTATTTTAATTCATTTATTTATCACCATAAAATACAATATCGAGGTCAAACTAACGCAATCTTGGGCAGTTTCGGCTTTAAATTGGCTACTCTAAACTTGCGGATTTTGCGGTCCAACCCGGAATATACCCGAACCGATCGATACTATTTGCATTTTGGCGGTTTGACCTCAGGAGAAACAGTAATCTAAAGCCGAAATACAACCGAGGACAGTCGGTGTACTCACAAGTTAAAGTGGTTTTTAAATTTTCAAATTATCGTCATCAACTCGATAATTATTACTTTAAACAAGGTCCGATGTTCCAAGGTCGCCCCAACGTTAACGATATTCGTAATTATTTAACTATAAGAATATACACTTTGGATCCATTTAAGGATTAAATATTTCCTGTTACCATTTATTAAACATGGATGGAATTAATAAAAATGAGTATGTTAAGTGTTTTTTTTTAACGTGATTGAAACTTACTGTTTTTAAAAGTACCTTTTATCCATATTCTTAAAATTAAATCCACCCACCACGATAACTTTTTATATCGAAAACAAAGTTATCACAACTTTTATCAATTATAATAATCATAAATAAATCCACAAATTCACTCCTATGTTTGAATTAAAAATCGGAATAACCACACACGACTATACCGTATGATTTCAGAACGCGAACTGTTTTAGCTCGCGTTGTGAAGTTACATCGAGGTGCTAACATACTCCCGACGATATCTAAATAAATATTTGTGCCATTTAACCATGTGATTGCACGCGGCAATGCACCATATTCGGTTCAAATAAGGTTACCGCGCAAAATTTAAATTAGAATCGTAAAAAAGAAAAAAATAGAAAAAGTTACAATAAAAATTCCATCGCCTTCTTCAATGTTAACCGGTTAACTGAGGACGTCCTTGAAGTTTCTTATCGCTTGATTGAAAAAACGTACGTTTGTTAAACGTCTAAAATGTACGTTAAGTATGTGCGCTAGACAAATTTCGTTGTAAAATTTAAGAATTATATTGTTATTTTCTGATATAAAACTTCCTGTAAAGCCAATATAATTTAAAACATTTTTTAAAAGTTATTCTAATAAAATTTAGAATTTAATAATGCTCATGTTAAAGTTCAGGTCGGTCGTGATTGTATAAATTCGATGACCGGAAGTGTCCAAAACCGGTGACTACCGGTATCTCTGCGAAACAGTGTGCTTCCATTCACTGGGAATTTGCGGAAATTATCGACCGGAGCTTTGTCCCAAATTTTTTTAAATGTCCGGAACAATACGACGGCCTTTGATCAGACCGAAAGGCCTGGTGGGAAAACGTTTCAATTTGACCAGCAGTTTTATGCGCGTTTGAACGCTTCGCGCGCGTGATGGTTCAATTTATTACAGAATTGATACGAGGGATGAACGCTAAATGAACTGTTTTTCCATCGAAATCCATACACAAAAATACGAGCGAATTGAAACGAATAGAATTGAATTGAATTTAAACCCGAATTCGACCCATATTTGAACAGAATTGAATCACTTCGAGGAAACTACTCCAATGAAGAGGGTTTACCACAAGTATCTTGAAACTGTAGACAACCAAACTTGGATTTGTAATTAATTTAAAGCAATCAGAGCGTTTGGGATTCCAGCAAAACGTTTGGTGATTGAAACTATGGACCTATTAACTTTTTATTCACTCTTGGAAGCATTTTCAAGTAAAAAAGAAGAGAATATTTTCAGTCCTAAGGGCAGGTTTAACTAAAAAGATCAATTTCCTATTTCCAACGTCTGACTCGATTTTCGTAGTACGCTCAGAAGCTTTTTACGCTGCGAATATGAAACAGCACGAACGAGGAAAAATTAAAAGGTCTGCCGCTGGCGTGGAACTTTGATTGAATCGGTCAACAGAGTACAGTGCCACCACACAAAAGTCAACAGACGGATTTGTTGTTGACGGTAATGTTGCTCTCGTTCCTCTTCGACGAATGTTTGCACACCCAGAATAAAATAGATCCGGCATTAAAAGAGCAAACTTGCAGTTTGAGTGGAAAGCATATTTACCTTTCGTGTTATTTTAAAATAAGTTTATAAGATTAAAAGACGAACCATCATCTCATTGTCTCTTAGATGATTATCTATTTATATTTAACGAGAAACTGTTGAGAAAGCTAAGGACGATATGATTAACGATCTCACCTTTAGGCATTTGAAAAATTGCCAAGAGAGTGCTTTTTGCGAGGATCTTTTCCGGGATCGTTACGATAAAGCCGGTCTTTCAAAGACCATACGAAAAAATAGCATTTTTTTCACTGCTAGCCAACAAGGGTTATAAATGACCCACCCAATTCATCACTTTTTATAAACGAAGCTTTTGTTTTCATTTTCTCTTCCTAAAAATTTCCCTAAATGGAATATTGCTTCGCCTCATTTTAAAAAAGATAATTTCATTTACACTTTATGAATAAATGAATTTGAGTGAAATAATTAATTTAAATTTGAAACAGTTAACAAGAACAATGAGATTGGTTTCCCTGCTTTTATTTTGAAAATCGTTTTTTAACAAATAAATAAATTGTAGGTAATTTTACATCACAAGTTTTATTCAGAAATCGATCACTTGTAAACTATTTATGAGGCGTTTGATACATTTTGAGTTTAATTGTCAAATCTATTTTGCAAACGCAATATAATTTTCCTTTTACATATACCTTGTACATCATTCATGATTAAAAGGTTACATATAGCACACTAACGAACGAAAACATTTCCAACTTTTTGTTACTGTTACTTAATTTTTTTGTAGTTTGAACGACCCAATTAAATATTTCCTTGGGATATTTAAACCATTATATTTTTTAACAAACTTTTATATTACAGTAAAACCCCGTTAATCCGTCACCGTTGAGATTAGGGTACAGTCGGAACACAAAAAAGTTAAATTATCCGAGATACAGAAAATCACGGATTAAAAATAAGCAATTTCTAAAATCAAAAATAACTTGTCTTCAAAACATAATCCAAGAATGTTTGAATGAAAAAATGGAATTTTAGAAAAAATAGATTAAAATATCTACTTCTTAGTAAATTAATTGTATTTGTTTCAATTATGCTCAAAATTTTTTAAAAATCCTAAAAGTACCGAATTTCTTTAATCCAACCCAACATAATCTTATAAAACTTTGATCAACTTCAAAAATTCACACTGAATTTATTTGCGGGAAGTGAAGAAAGGAGACTTTCAAGAATGATCAACTAAAATGTCTATTTATTAATAAAATCATCAAATTTGTTTTAACCATTATCAAAAAATTTAAAGAAAAATAAGAGTATGGACGATTTTTAAATCAAACATAACCTCAAGCTTTTATCTAGTTTACAAAACCATACTGGATATATTTACAAAGGTTTAGATAATTGAAATTTAGGAAAAATTGATTAAAATGTCTACTTTTGAGTTAAATTTTCAAATTTACTCTAATTATTAACAAAACACTAAGCAATTTTTGAAGCCAGAAATGTTTTTGACTGAACCTAAAAAATCTTGGTCAACTTTAAGAACTAAATTTATTTACAGAAATTATGAAAAGGCAATCCAAAGAAGGATAGTAAAATATGGACTTTTTAGTAGGTTCATTAGATTAATTCTAATTATTTTTACAAAATTTAAAAAACTTTAGAAAAGCAATTCTTGCAAGAACGCTCGAAAACTACGGGACACATTTTAACTTGTTAACCCGAAAAGGAACTGCACCATGAAGAGAAAGATGAAAAAGTAACCCCGCGCTCCGTAACATTTCCGAGTACTCTTTCATCTTTTTCTTTATGGTGCAGCTCCATTCCGGGTTATAGTACAGTACACGTGAGGCCAGACTACTTTTACTCCAATGGTGCAACAAAGGCACACTGAAACTGGCAGCGCAAAAGCACCGCATTGCGGTTTCGACACAAATGAATGCTTTCGCGCCGCGTAGCAGTCAAAGGGTTAAGCAATTTTTGAAGTCAGAAACGTTTTTAGTGGAACCTGAGAAAACTTAACCAACTTTAAGAACTTGGTTTATTTACAGAAATTATGGAAAGGCAATCTAAAAAAGATAGTAAAATATGTACTTTTTAGTACGTTCATCAGATTAATTCTAATTATTTCTTAAAAAATAAAAAAAAAGTCTTATACAAAATATGATTTGGCTGAATTTAACCTCGTCTTAACTTCATCTTTAGTAAATGAAGACCACAGACAAAGACGGGTCTGTGTCATAAAAATATGATTTTGAGAAAACCCGGTTTAAATAATAGGAACATACACAAACGTAGCTTTCACGTTTCTTATCATTTTTATTGCACGTTAACAAAAAGGTCAAATGAAGCTCTTCTTATCCACTTTCGCGGTGACACTCAGGCGGTTTTAATCTGTTCGTCAATATGACATTGTGAAATAACTTTCGACGAAGTGTATTTATACCATGAACGATTGAATAGTTTTATTGAATAGAATGATTTTTAACTGTAGTTTTAAATCATATTATACAGTAGAATCCCCTTTAATCGTTCACCTTTGCTTCCACCATTCTCTGAGAATATAGTCGGAACTCAAGGATACTGGAATAACAGGATTGTTCAATCTCATAAAGGTATGTCCAGACTTGTGACAAAACCCCATAGCATGACGGTATCGCGTGCCTTTTCTTGACGATGCGAATTTCAACGCGTGTCAGAAATGTACATGTATGATCATCGCGTATGTGCAATCGTTGCGTATCAACATCGCGAATTTCAATACGTTCCAGTTAGTTAATAGTTTTGTTCGTAGAAGCGATTTCTAACAATTTCTGATTTTTCAACCAATCAAGGCTTAACATTTTTGCATGTGATCAAAATTAAACAATTTTATTGGTTGAAAAAATCAGAAACCGTTGGAAATCGCTTCTACGAACAAAGTTATTGTCATATCGCAACAGCTGCGTACATTATTATTATTAATCAGCTTGTACGTAATAAAGGGAAAAAAAGAAGAGTTTGGCAACAATAGTTACAGCTATGGACAGAGAAATAACACACATGTAATCTTCTCGGTTAACTTTTGCTGAGGACCATGCAAATATGGACATTAAATTTTGAAAAAGAGTGCTGGACCGTATTGGACCGGATGGTAAAACATTTGTTCATCGCCCAAAATGCCAGTCTCTTAACTCGAAATACACAAAAAACCGTTAAACACGGTGGAGGAAGCTTGATGGTCTGGGGGGCATTTTCCTGGCATGGAGTGGGGCCGTTGATTAGAATCGTTGGAAGGATGGATTAGTTTGCGAACTTAGACATCCTTAAGAACGCTATGGAACCATTCATATTTGATTCTATGCCGGTTAACTGGATTTTTATGCAACACAATAATCCAAAGCATATTGCTAAGGTGGTCAAGGATTAGCTTTGCAAAGAGAAAATTCATGTTCTTTCCTGGCCTGCACAAAGTCCCGATCTAAACCCTATAGAAAATCTATGGAACGACGTAAAAATTAAAATTGAGGGAAAAAAATTTAAAAAATCAGACGAGCTTTGGGATGGAATTAAGGAAGCGTGGTACTCCATTTTTCAGAGCAAATGCAGAAGCTAGTGGAGAGCTTGCCACGCAGATGTGTAGCAACTGTGCTAAATCGTGGCTTTACTACAAAATATTAATTTGGTATGCTTGGACAATCGTTTCTACAGGACTGCAAATATATATGTGCTATTTCTGTGTCCAGTTACCGTAAACTTAACTGACTTTTAAAACGTACGTGAAAATAGAATTGAGTTAATTTTTTCCTTTTGAGTTAATTTAAGTACCATTTGTTATATTAAGCTCATTGTGGGTTATATAGATTAAATAAACTATGTATTATAAACGTAACCTATAAGTGTGGTATTTCTCTGTCCATAGCTGTATATACGCAATGACTTGAAAATTGCGGAAATAACTTACTGAAAGATTTAAAATTTCAACAAGTTAGCGGTCTCTATAAAAATTTTACGAGGATGTCACCAACCGATTTTGAATACCTCATAACTTTAATTGAACAACAAATTGCTACAAAAATACACTTTTAAGGAATGATGTAACTATCCAAGAAAGAGTGCTCGTGATCCTTAAATTTAGATAAGCGTATTGTTCATATTTTTTAATATGTTGTAATCGTATCTATTTTTTGAATCCCACAGTTCATCTTTCTCTCTATACAATTGTATAAATGTTGTTACGTCCATTCCATACTTTTAACCACTAAATTAAACAAAACCCGTAATATGCAACTTACAAGATACAACGATGATACGCGATCACGTGTAGACTTGTCGAACCCAACTATGTATCATGTCTTTGATGTGACACAGAAAAACCGACAAGACATGGAGCGGGATGAGGACACGCAGTGAATATAACGATGTAATACGTTGTAGTTACGAGGTACCCCCCATAATACACGTAACAATGTTCGGGATGCTATCATGCCACGAAATTTTGTCACAAGTCTGGACGCACCTTAAGATGTGTATACGCGGAATTTTTAGTGCGAACCCATTAGTTAGACATCACTGCTAGAAGTTTTCAAATTGAAATATTAAAATTAATTTTATTTATCTTATCAATGGCATCCTAAATAGTTATAAATTTAATTCAAGGTACATTGTCATCATTCCGTATTGTATTCGGCAATCAGTTTAACAATAAAATTCACGGTTAAACTGAGACAACCAACCATAAGACAGGGATCCTATTCCTGGCAGTGACGTCAAAGGCATTGGACGATTATCGCAGATTGAGCTATCCCAATTAATCCAGTATTCTCAATGACCAACAGAGATAGTCGGATTAACCGGAGTGACGAATTAATCGAGGGTGGATTAGCATTATTCTACTGTATATCTTCTTAATTCTAATACTTTCCTAAAGGCGAATCGTATTCGTCGCCCGTTAAAAGTAAAAATGTCTTCATGAAAATATCGGTCCAAAAGTAAATCGTGTTCGGTTTTCATGCTTCAACTTCTTTAGGTAGGCCTATCATTAAAATCAATATACAATGAATTATTTAACTGGAATTATTAACTAGCCATAATTGTTTCGATAAATTGTCATAACTAGGTAACATTAATGAGGTGCAAAGGTTTATCGAAACAATCCGAATTGGTTGGTAATTTATTCCAAATAATTCACCGTAGTGATGATTATAATCATTAATTATTAACAGGTAAATATCTCGAAAATGATCCACTTCCAGGTTATGTTCGTTATAATTAGGTACCTATATCAGTATATCATAGCATAATTAAAATGGAACATCTTACACAAGAAATGTAAGGCATTACTTTAATTAATAATTCCACAGTGTAAAAGTTTTCGTATTATGTTCTCAATAAAAGTGATTGTGCTAGTTTATCAGACACAAAAGGACTTCGGTTGAACTTTCCCCTTTCAACCAGGGGTATTATACGCTCTAAAATTCAATCTGAAGCCAGCAGAATTCCGTTTTCTATTCCCATCACACCCAAAAGGTTCGTATACGACTTCCAGACTAAAATTTGTATGCATTCGCTTTCGGATTATGCGAATTTGTTTCAAAAAGAATCCATAAAATCCCCTGTAAAGTGTACAATCCTTATAAATCTTTTATCTCTGTTATAAAAACAATTTAATTTAAAACTTTACACTGGATTATAACTTTAAAAAGGTAAAACTAAAACTCTCACTAACCATTTTCAAAGCAGTTATCAAAGTAATACTTTGCCACAACCCCATAAATACTACACCCAGACTCGTAAAGATTTATGTGAGCTGTCGAGGAACGTAAAGCTTTACTTCTAAAAGTTTCGCCACTCGGTTTGCTTTACGACTTTCTGGTATTTCCACAATTCATAAGACCGATGAACTGTTGAAATTCGGTTGCAACTTCCACCCTAAACCCCAAATATTTAATCTATTATTTGATTAAAAGCATTTTTGAATTAAATAAAAGATTACAATAATCGGATTTAACGAAATATATTCCATTGATTTTATACTTTCGTTAATACGATTATAGACCAATATTGAAACGTATTTATTGTGGATCGTCCGTAAATTGATACGAAATTCCCGATTCGGTTACCTTAGCGAGCTTTGTATTACTGGAGCTATAGGCTTTATTGACACATGTTGAATAGTGTGAGGCTTGTCGAACGGGGTAAATTCAATTTAGGACGTCTTATTGTACCTGGCAATCTCATTAATGTATATATACTATCAACTATAGTAGGCGTGCAAAAAGCTACCTATAAAAGTAAAGAAGAAAATTGTATGTTTAATTGAAAAATTTCATTTTAAATCTAATGAACCGTAAAATATTCAACTGTAATAATTTTAATTATTAAAAGGTCATTATTCGTTTTAATTTAGGGAAAGGAAATTTTAGTACGTCATAAAGTATTATTACTCCGTCATTTTTTTTTACTCATTTTCATAAAGGAGTTAAGGAGAGAAAATTTATTACGGAGACTTTTACAAGATTTTACTAATTTGGAAGGAGATATCGAAGGATAATGATCAAAAATGGGGAGATTTACCAGATTTTATAACCGAAACGAAATCTAAAAGTAAACTTATACAAATTATATTCATTCGGATTTTTTGCTGATTTTCCACCTGGCAAAACACCAGTAAAATACTGGACAATAAAAACGGAATGCTGAAAATGAATTAGAATGAATATAAAAAGGAGCATTGGCTGAATGTCAAAGGCTTTTCTTTCTTATTTCTTTTAATTCCAATGAAAATAATCTCTTTAACAAGCAAGATTGTACCATCTTCTTGTTATCCACAACAAATAAACCATGTCCCAGAAAATTAGATATCCGCTGTAGGATTTTACGTAAATAAATTAAAAGATAAATCCTGGAAGGTTTTAAGTGGTCGGGCTTTCGAATTTTTCTTATTGTGGGATTACTAGGAAATTAGTTGCACGAAATAACGGTGCTCGAACATCGTTAACGATCTTAATCCAATAAAGTACAGTCTTTACTTTATTCTTTCTTTAACCATTTTGTCTTTATTTTAAGGATTTTTCGTTTAAAACGACGGATTTGTTTTTAATTAAAGATTAAAAAGAAAATTGTATGTTTAATAAGAAGATAATTATAATTTTTCCTGTATCATGTATACAATTATTGATGTAATTAAACGTTTAAAACTGTTTTCAAAAATATTAATTCACATTACGCTATTATCTAGTGTAATAACAACCTTTTATAATAACAATTCTATCAACAGCAAACGAAAGCTAGAATTATTAGTTTGTTTTTCCATTTAATTGAAAGTAATGATTGAAATTACACTATTTGTATACTTTAATAAACGCTAGTCGCATAATTGAAATCATACTTTGAATTGAAGTGTTGTAAAAAAATGTTATAAAAAAATCTCATATGCAATTTACTCGCTTATTAACGTTTATTAAAGCAATAAACATGTAGTTTAATAGTATTAGTGAGTTATAGTTGGTTGTTAGGAAATCTCCATTTTAACCTGACAGCTACAAAGTCCAATTCAAATCCCACACGGGCCGTTATGAATTTCAAATGGACAAATGTAACCCGGATGGGATGAATCACGAACTTTGCAATTAGAACAGGTTCTGTGGGAATAGGAAAGAAAAATTGAACTCAACATGTCATATCGCTGCACAGTGCGCTAAATACGATACCTAGCTGTACTTTAACGTGAAAATTCAACTTGATGGAAGATAAATGAACTTTAGTAACAAACTATAAAAATAATACATCACAAACTTTAAACATTAATCTTTAAACATTAGTTCTACCCACAGGCACTCCAAATTCAATGTAAGTACGTATTGGCTAGCTCAGACAGTATTTAGTTGCAATCCCCTTTTCATCCCCTTCTTTAATTATAAAATTGATTGGTTTAGAAAATAAAAATTTTGATTTATGAAAGTATGGTAGGTACGAATATCATAAATAAACATTGAGGAGACAAGCAATAAAATTTACGTTTTCCGCAATTATTTATTGCGGAATTCATCCCAGTCTCAAAATAATTCATATTCTGCTCGATTTAATTTGGCTTCAATTGCATTCTCTTCTCTATTTGGAATCAGTTGACCAAATTGACTAATTTGAATTGAATGTACTTTCTTATTAAGTTCTCCTAAATTCTTTAAAAAGAAAGGTTGTTGAGAAAGAACGTCCACATCTTGAAAACGTGTCCGTTCTATCAACACTTTAGCCACTTCTTCCTGGATCTTCTTGGACTCTTCACCCCATTCTAGACAAGTTTAATAAACGTCCTTTCAAAACTTCTTTTCCATTTCATTTGTCAATAGTTCGTATTTACAGTCCATCATTAGGAAACCCACAAACCACTTTGAGATCATCTGTTTCAATTCGTCGCCTGTCAATTTACTTGTTGATTTGTTTATTTCTAATTGCGTTTCTTCTCATTTTTCCCCAAAATCAACTACATCGACGTGTTATTCGCTTACCAATCGTCGTTTCTCAGAAAGATTTATGGCTATAAATGATTCTTTAGAACTGATAGCCTTAATAAAAATAGCACTCATACTTAAAAAAAATTAAATTGGATGGTTAATTGCGTATATCCTTCCTTATAGCACTAAATAGTAAAGGGATGTCGGTATACTGTACTGGTTTGTAGTTTTATTTGAAAGTTTTCTATCTTTATATATTAATAGAAATACAGGGTATTATCAGGGCTAAAAATAATACAAAGTGTAAAATTTTTACAATTTTCTTTCTTCGTTATATTTTTGCTTTATGACACCCCATAAACAAAATCACGAAATGTTAGGTCTGGTGACCTTGCTAGCCAATCAGAGCTAAACGATAATGATGGTCACAAATCCAGACGAAAACTTAAAAATTTTAACGAATAAACAATTCCTAAACCTGTTACATTTGGTTTTCTTGAAAGAACTTCATACTGCATAAAGAAATTATGTACTTTATTAATGTACCTTAAATTACCGATTCTGGCTTCCAGAGATTTAGATTTTCTTTATGGCTAAACCGCTTTTTCTACAGAAATTTTATAAGAGAAAATAATTAGTGAAATGTTAAAAAAGTTTGGATAGATAACCTGTGGTGAGAGTGTTCTTAAACACCCTGTAATTTTTGAAATTGGAATGTATTCCATAGAAAACTGTAGTCTGTGATATAAAGATATGGTCAAAAAATGAATAAAATGTGATGAAAATTTTTCTAGAAAAATTTCAAAGCTACAGTTTTTGCGGGGGGCAATGACAAAATAGACCATCTTAAAATTTTGTAGTTTACATAGTTACGCAATTCAGTATAAGGTCAAACCTCCAACGATAACGACACATTGCGCTGTTAAAGCGCTTACCACACTCTCAACAAAAAAACCCTACTTACAATCAGTTCAAAAATGGGATTAGTCGGTCTTCAAAGACGATTTACTCGAAAACGGTTGCAATTACGCAATTACAACAAGACCATTCTTACGTAGAAAGGTCTACGATGTCTAAATTTTAAGTCAGGGTTGTAAAAAGTTGACATGCAAGAAAGTTAGATAAATAATCCACCAAGTTACCCCTTTACACGCACGTCACTAATGAGTTTCATGCAAAATTCATATCACCATCTAATTTCTCTTAGAATTTTAGGCTAGTATACCAATTTTTGTTGACTTAACCCAAAGCATTCTGAGGACATTCCTTAAAAACAGTTTTTCTACTGCTCCCTTCAAGAGTCTGTAGCTTCCTTTGTAGGAAACATTTTTCGACCAATGTTTATTTGGGCTTTCATTCTTATTTTTGAACGTAGAATGCGCTGGTAGCGTATTTACGGGACATTCTGTACAGATAAATTGAGTTAAATCGTCATATTTTTGACAAAGATATCTGTGGTATTCCGTTATACACATTTCGGAATAATTGTATATGAGAAATTTTGTCAATAATGTATTCAGATATTACCGATTATAAGAATAATGACAATTTCGTGCCATAACATACAAGATCTAATTTATCTTCCATTGAATACCCATCACCAGAGAAATCAGAAACGCTTCACAATTCAACCTCTTCTAACAGGAATTAGTTGAATGAAATACTGATTTCGATGGTCATGGAGCTTTACTGTGATACAAGTTAAGGATCTGACAAGGTTAAGATTGCTTGGTGTAAGATTGGTGATTATTAACGTAGTTAACAGTGTACAAGAAATGTACCGGTTAACACATTATCATCATCTACTACTTAGCTTAAGGTACCACCAAAATTTCATTTCCTTGTGAGTAGTTCATTTAAAAATTATTTTTAATATTTAGTTGATTTTTATTGTCCCATGTTTCTTCAAAATTTCACTTTTTGTTAATTAAATTACATTAGTACGTGGAAAGAAATTAAAAATCTATTTAAAATATCCTTATTGGTGTTTATTCTTTTATCTTTCATGGAGAAACTTTGTACGATATTGTCTTTTTAATCTTTATTCAGTGCTTACCACACGATATGAATGTTGCGTCTGTTATAAATATTGCACATAATTAAAGTGAGGTAAGAGTACTAGTTGTAAACGTCACGAATTGATGAATTGTTATATATAACATTACTCACTTGTTTAAACAGTTTCCATGTTGATTATATTAAATTGCAGATAGATATCCCGTTTTGTACACTGTAGTTCTTCCATAAACATTAAAGCCGAAAAGGGGTATAATTAAATGATTTCCTACTAGCTAAGTATGTAAATTTTAAGCGGTGGGATGAAATACATCAAGCAGCTTATCTAAAGTTCATTTCATATGTTGTTTTATACATTACTACAGCTACTCAATATTACAAAACACAACATTTAGAAAAGAAAACAAATTAAAGAGGGACTGAAAAAAAATCGTTAATTTAAGCAGCTTTCTAGAATTTTTCGCCTATGAATGAAATTTTAAGAGAACAGGTCAATAAATTATATGGTCTACCATCTTTATACGGGGTCTTCCGTTTAAAGTGTCTGATCTTTTACTGGTATATTCCCTAATTGAAAACAGCAAAAAGTCCTAATGAACATAGGTCCGAAAAAAGTCCTTTTTCAAGATCTTGAAGGTATTAATTTCATAAGTCGGTCTATTATAAGCATTATTACAGTGAATTATTTAATTTAAACTGGTCAATTTTTAAAATATCACATCTAAGAAACTGTTGAGTTTGTAGTTTTATAAGGATTTAAACTGAAGCTTAATCTTTATTTCTACCAAAAACAGATTTTTTACGATATTTAGTTTTTTCCACAGAAAGAAAAATCTAACTTAATGTAATTTACATATTCGTTAAAATTTGTGAATTTTTAAAAATTCATATTTAAGAAACTAATGGTGGGTTTAGGATGTCAAACTTAACCGTAACCTTAGCTGTAATGACCATCAAATTTGCCGTAATTCCCAGCCGTTGCCTAAACGTTTCTATTGAAACAAAATAGTTGAACTTTTTTTTAATACCAGAGTTACTGCTACAGTTACGATTACAGCCTTCAAGTTTCACATCCTAAACCCACCATAACTGTTGCTGAGACTCGAAAACTTATGAACATTTATATTGAAATTTAATCTTTATTTCTACCGACAATAAATTTTTAATAGCTTTTAGTTTTTTCTACAGAAATGAAATTCTAACGTAACTTAATCAACATGTTTATGAAAACTTGTCGATATTTAAAAATTTATATCTAAGAAGCTAATTATTGTTGAGACTTAAAATTTTGTCAAGATTTAGATTGACACGTAGTCTTTATTTTTACCAAGAGCGAATTTTCTACGTCTTTTAATTCCCTCAGAAGAGAAAATTTAAGTTAATGTATTTAAATGACGTTTTTAAACATTAAAAATTAGATTACATTCTAAAAGCGGAACTATTAAGCAGTTACTATGGATAATAATGACAATTTATCGATAGAATCGTAAATGATTCACTTTGATTGTCAATGGGTAAACTTATAAAATTAAACATCCAATATCTCGAAAACTAATAAAATTATTTTTGAGCCCATGTTCATTAGAACTTTTTTACCTACTTATTTTTGCCCAAGTAATACACCAGTAAAAGATCAGTCAATCAAAACGGGACACCTATGTATTTATTTATATTCAAAACAAATTTTTTTCAAGCCAGTAATCGATTGTGTTATAATTAAGAAACGGTTTGAGTGTAAATTAAGTGTCATAAGTAGATACTGATAAACAGTTGATATTTTTCTGTTTATGATGATATGAAAGAAAATTAAACGATAACAAGAAACAATTTTCAAGTTAATTAATATGTATATCGAAAGAATTTTTTTCCAAAAAGTTTAGACACATCATGTTAAACTATGCAGAAAATGGACTTGTTTACCATTTTCAACATTTGCATATTCCACATATTGGCAGAATACAAAAAACTCAAATAGGGTAAGGTTGCTCAAGTCGTCCCTACGCCTAAGTCGTACCTTAGCTATTTTAAATGCCACCACAGCGTTGACAGCAAAAGTAACACTATAGGATTGTCTAGTAAGGTAGACACTTCATTTTACACTATTGAGTCGTTTGAATGCAAGTGCCATTTGAGAGAATATTCTCAACAAGTAAATTATTGCTATTTCATATAATTTTCTGGATGTGTTTGGAGGATTTTTTCGGAAGGAAATTATACACAGAATAGTCTCTTTTTTTAACATAAGTTCTGTAGCAATTACGGAATCTCTCCACCCAATGTAAAACGTATACGCATATTCAATGTGAGGTTATCCCCATTTTTCGTTTACAATGTTTGGTACCTTAAGTCGTACCTAAACGAGCTGCGTAAGTCGTACCAAGTACGACTTAGGAAATTTGTTCGTTTTTGCCGTTTAAAACGTGCAATAATTCAAATGAATCAGTGAGCAATTAAAGTCTGCCGACGGACAAAGATGGACAAATCCAAAAGGAAGAAGAGGCTTCCATGGATTTTATTGCAAAATCTTTAACATCATTTGATTCAGATAAACTAAAACAATAGTTAAATATTTTATCACCTATTCCAAATATCATCAATGACAGCAAAGAGGAACAAAGACGCCTAAGCTTATCAATCGAAATAACGTCAGCTGCGAATAAAGACAAAATAAAAAATGCTGCAAGTAAGAGGGAAGAGAAATTTAATAAAAAGGACAAAATAAAAAATGCTGCAAATAAAAGAAAAAAAACAATTGATAAAAAGGAATCAGCATTAAAAGTTAAAAAGAAGAGAGGCAATGCTGCAAGCGATTGGTTTTGCTATATGTGTGGAGAAGAACGGGAGGAAAAGATGATTCAGTGCTTGCAATGTAAATCATAGGTGCACGATCTATGTGCTAGAGTTAGCAAAAGAATCAAGAAATATGTGAAGCGTGTACTTAAAAAATAGTAGTGTGAGACATGTAAAGCACATATTCTAAAAATACCTTGTAATGAACATTGTTACCTAATATTTTTTAGTAGTACGACTTAAGCCTTGGGTGGTACCACTTAAGCAACTAGTTTCCTTAGTCGTACCGATGAGAGTTTTTTTTTATTTAGTTTATTTTATCCATTAACATTTACTATATTATATTTTATTATAATAAATAAAACTGTTATTAATCCAAGATTAGTATAACAAATAAAGCTTTTATGTTGTGGCTAAATTTTCGCGTATATGCAGTATTTTTTCTTAGGGGGTACGACTTGAGCAACCTTACCCTACATTTTCTTACGCTTCAAACCACGTTTTATAACAAAGTATTACGTGATTGAGAAAAATAGGCGACATATCTGAAATTACTACTTTAAGGTATGTACGTTCCACGTTGAGGCAACTAGCAAGCAGCAAAAAGCGATATTGCCACTCGATGACATTTTACATATAATCAAATGATGTCTCTCACATTGAAGCAATTCGATATCGTAAAGAGAGAGGCAATATTGAATTGTTCCAATGTGAGATGTCTGATTTAATTCTGTATAAAATGTCATCAAGTGACAATTCGCTTCTTGCTGATTACTAGTTTCTTGTTGCCGAATGTGCGACGTACCTAAGAGCCAATTTATTCACCTTTGATTAAATTAATATTTCTGATATTTACTACGGTTACTGACTGAATAACCAATCAAGGCAAGTGAAATTGCAGTAACTATGGGAAATATCCGATAGATCAATTTATCCAAATATTAATAAACCGACCCTAAATTTAATAATATGGAGAAATCGATCATTACGTTACAAACTGTATCCCATTCCTCAAATTCTGCAAGACTGTATTATTAGAGCTAAATCCCCACCATTTAAGCTAGTAAAATTCTTTGTAGCAATTTTCCATCTATGAGTTACCAAAGAGGATAAATGAGTAACAGATTTCTGTAAAGTACTCTACATATATTACTTTATAAGTATACTAGTTAATTTCTTAGAATTCATATCTAAGAAACTAATTGTTGTTGAAACTAGAGATTTTATGAGGATTTAGGCTGAAACTTATTCTTTATTTTTAGCAAAAATGACTCTTTTACGACTTTTAGTATTCTCAACAAATTCGAAATTCTAACCTAACATAATAAACATGTTTATTAAAACTTATCATTTTTTTAAAATTTATATCTAAATAACTAATTGTTCTTAAGACTTGAAATTCTATGACGATTTAAATTGAAACCTAGTTTTTATTTTTACTAAAAATTAATTTTCTGCGACTTTTACACCCGTATGCATAGTCGATCGCTGGCGGTTCGCCGGCGATTCGCCGGAGATTCTACGGAGACTCGCCGGCGATTCGCCGGATTCTCCATTCGCCAATAGAAAATTACGTTGCAGTCAATCGCCATGGAATCATTCACGTGCGGTATGCTGTTTTTTCTGGCGACGCGCCGGAGATTTGCCGGCAATTTGCCGGCGATTTGCCGGAGATTTGCCAGAGATCGGTCGATGTCAAAAACGTCAATAAAATCACAAGTTAAGTCAGATTAATATTGTATATTTAAAATCGATAGGGATTTGAATTGAATGTATAGTGCCAATACATTACAAATCACGTTACAAATCATCAGCGATTCGCCAAAGCGGAGATCGCTGGGAGATCATCACAAATTATATTCCGACCGTTCGCCGGCGAGTCTCCGGCGAATCGCCGGCGAACCGCCAGCGATCGACTATGCATACGGGTGTTAGTTTTTTCAGCAAAAACGAAATCCTAAGCTAACTAAATGAACATTTTTATTAAACTAATTGTTGTTAAGACTTGACATTTTATCGACCTATTCAACGAAAACTGTCGTAAGTCAAAAATGGTGATTTTGAAAAATTTGAAAAGAAAACAGAATTAATTGCTATTCTTCTATGGTAAATCATTTCGGAATCCTCTATAAGATATTTATAGTAACCAAGTAGGACATTTTTACCTAGATAATTTTATTTCTTAAAATGCAATCGGTTCAAAACCTTTAAATACTTACAGTTGCTCCCAAAAGTATCCGGCCGCCTGGCAAATTTTCACATTTAACACTATATTACTTAATACATATTGTGGTATGAGAACGGGAGAATGGTTATTATATAACGCAACAAATCAGATCTCAACCCAATAGACCATTTATGGACAATTTTGAAAGTTTTGTTAGTCTGAACTAAAAGCGCATTTCCAGTAAAGAAATTAAAAAAATTATTAAATTAAAAAACCATTCACTGCTTGAATGGAAGATAATAAACTCTTCATTAACGAATAAATTGGTTAAGTCAATGCCCAACAGATTGAGAGATGTTTTAAATTCAAAAGGTTACCCCACAAAATATTAAAAAACTGTTTTAATAGCTTTTAAGCGTTACATATTTAGTTTTTTTAAAGCTATTTTGTATGGGCGGCCGGATACTTTTGTGTGCCTATAATAATGTTATTTATGTTCTTTGTTACATTGTTTGCTGTTGTTATATTTCCAATGTATCAAAAGTTGAATGATAATATACTAGCATCATAAAAAAAATAACTATTGGTTATATTATTTAATTTTTAAGTAATATAGTGTTAAATGTGAGAATTTGCCAGGCGGCCGGATACTTTTGGGAGCAACTGTATATCTCACTCATTGTCAGTTTTATCAAAAATGACTTACAATAGTCTTCGTTGCATAGGTCGTTATGAAGATTTAGACTGAAACTTAATCTTTAGTTTTACCAAAAATGAATTTTCTACGACTTTTAGTTTTTCCCTCAGAAGGGAAAACGTGTAAAAATTTCCTTAATTGAAATTTTTTAACATTTTAAAAATTAGACTATGTTCTAAAATTGGAGTTTTCTTTGGATTACATTAAAACTTGACTTTTAAAAGTTGTAACTTTATTGTGTATAATAGCTTTAAAATAGTGTTAAGAACTTAATGGGGTAAAATAAAAACGTAGATTAAAAAAACATGTATTCCACTTTTTTTTTGAAAAACGAATTTTAGAGCAACATTCATTTGGTTTGGCGTTGGTACGCTTTGATCAATAATTTAAATCCCAATTTGAGCCCTCCATTATTGAAGTGCACCCGTTTCCACGATTAATCCCACAGGACTTGTCCACTTTAGTCCCCGAGACCAGCATCGGAATTAAATATTTACCCAAAGCGTCGGTTCTCACCACCCGCCTACGATTCTGCAAATTATCCGTCGTCCTCTCTCAAAAGGACTTTTAGGAAATTACACACAAATCGATTACTTCCCCAACATCTATTTCACTTGCAAATCACTTTACTTCAATTTACTGCCACATTAAAAAAAACTTTTTTTAATACTTTTTTTTATTAATTTCCTGCTAATTAGTCGTTTCCTTATTTACCACCCATTCATTATTACCGCGTTTATATCCCCTACAAACTCTTTCAGTCCCTTACAAGCTTCCTCCTTAGCAACCCACACAATGCCATTCAAAGCGATACCATAAAAGCAGGAATAATAAAGTAAATCCGTCGTTACGTAAAATGGCGAAAAGCTCTCTTACACGAACGCAAGAACGACGAGCGACGTTTTCGATATTATTAAACGAGACGTGGGTATTATGCTCTCGAACTCTTTGATACCTTTCGCCTTGGTGTATCGGAAAATTGGAAGCTAAAATACGGAAAGATAGATACACGAAACGAGCTTTTGTGAAGATGGTATTTTTAAAAATGAAAGAGTTTGAGGTCCTTAACTTTTTAAAAATGTTTTACCTAGTAGTTTTACTTTGACGTAAAGATAATTCCTTCGATTTATTCTTAAAACCCAATTGTCCAAAGCTCTTAAATTAAATCGAAGGCAACAAAGTTTTCGTTACCATCCAGTAATAATCACAGTTCTACACTTCCGGACTCAAGAAACTTTGTAACGAACTTTAAATACTTCGGAACTAAGCGAGCAAATAAAGTTATCGTCATTAAGATATCGTTTTGAAGGAGCAACAAGAGACTTGAACGGTAACTCATAAATAATTTCATCAAATTCGGTTTTATAAGAAAGTCCTTTTTATTTTCCACTTAAAATGCAAAACTATTTAAAAAAAGGAATTTCAATTTGAAAAGGACTGTCTTTACAATACCAAACGGAATAAGCATTCTTGGGAAGTTTCTAATATCGAAAGAACACCGACGACGTCGAAAACGTCGGATAAAGCGAGCTTATTTGTAAGCTAAGAACGCGAGTAAACGTTTTACGAAACGCACAAACAGTTTGCAATCTCAAAAATTCAATCTGGAACGTAATAAAAAAGTTTATTTCTTTTTTAAAAGACGAAACATTTTTATTATATCAAAGGAATGTATTTTTGATATTTAAATTTAAAAATTGATTTGTATTTGAATCGTTCAATTTGATTATTTTTTTTTGCTACGTTCAAAAAATAATGAACTTGAAATGGATTTCGTGTTCGCTGAAGAAAAAATATTTCAAAAATCTATATTTTCCATTTCATTTACCAACTGAATTGTGTCAAATCTAACCAACTAAACAAAAGGATCAGTTATTCATATTTTCTAAAATAAAAATTAAAAAAATATTTAAAAAAATATTTTTGAAAAAGTCAAATGTACGATTTTGTATTTGAACACCCCATTTTATGTAGTGTATAAATGATTTCCATGACGAAAATCAATAATTTCTTTTGAGATGAAATATTAATTTTATATAAACATGATATTTTATTTAAACGTTTATAAATAAAACGGAAACAATAATTTGAACGCCAACAATTTTGAATGCAATTCGATATAAAATATAAACGATAAAAGCTCATCTTCTCCCACCATCGATAGATAAGACCTTATATATATTGTTAATTTCTATGAAAATTTTGCAATAGTACAGCGACTGTGACAGTGTGATAAAGTTGCAAAAGTGATTTCGCGAAATAACTGAAAATAATAACGAACATTTTTGAATAAATTGACGAAAATACATTTCAACATATTACATTTAATTTTCCTAGACTTAAGACAAATTTCGAGGGCGAAATATCAATAAAGAAATTGACTTAAAAACTACAACTCACCTTCAGAAGCTTATTTGATTTCAAGTCTTGCGCTTGTAAATTGGGTTCGACATTCGATCTTCAAAGTTTTCTTGGAGTTAAAGAATAAATTGGGAGGAAAAGAACACGAAACTCTATTGTTAGAGCTTGCGAAAACTGCCTTCGGAGCGTTAAACGCGAAAGCTCCCGGCTCCGGTGGAACTAATAGCGAGAATGCGCAGCTTTCCCGCTACAGGTGTCCGATGGAAAAGCTTACTTTGACGCATGAGCGATGAATTGAGCGAATAAATCGAGTAGAGCTTTTTTTTAATGGAATTCAATAACCTCTTCATTATAATATCGTCGGTTTAAAGTTCCTAAAGAATTCTTTTAGCAAACCAAAACGATAATCACAAAAACCTATAGTATCAGAAAATTAATTCAATTATGCGAAAGCTCGCGTGCGCACAAAGATTACAAAGCTTCAAAGGGGAACAAAATTCCGGTTTTAAAGGTAGGAAAATGCGATCGAAAAAGCGAAAAACGGGTCTTGCGAAAAAATACGTTCCGTTTCCGGACGTTTTCGTTCTGATGCACATGCAACGTGGAGAATTGAATCGATAAACGTATCGTTGAGGTGGTGGTTCGCCCCACACGGTAAAGTGGGCCGCAAAGGTCTTTGATTCCGTACACGAACGGGGTAGTAATCTGAGGGGTCACGTAAACGTCCTTTAACGGGGGCCCAATGATGTGAGAACGTTGGCCCTTGCTTGTGATCAATAGACCCACAACCAACGCGGTTTTCTATGTATATTTGTAGGTACTGTGTATGTATGTTGTCCGGATATTTAAATCCACTACCTACCTATTATACCAATGCAAATGCGTACCCCCACCTGTTCATTAAAATTATGTACACTATAATGTTCATAGTGATAATATATTCACCTTTGGGTAAATTAATCTGGTATTTACCATGGTTACTGCAATTCCTCTTGACATGATTGGCTATTTGACCAGTAACCGTGGTAAATACCAGGCAGATTAATTTACCCAGGGGTGAATATATCGAACGTAAAATAGATGTGGTTAAATTCAAATCGTCGCCATGTAATTTACTATTAGTTTTTATTGTTACTACGATAAAAATGTTATTCACAATTTACGCTGAAAGACATGAACATGACATGCAGATGACATCATTCTACAATTCTAAACATTGACAACATTCTAAATTAAACTCACGAAATAAACGAAATATTATTCGTAGACTAGTAAAAGAACGTACTGTAGTGCAATTGGCAGCGGAGGTGTCATAAGAAACAGGAAAGAATATCCATCCAAAATGTATTGGTAGGTTGTTATGACAACAAGGTTTTAATGGAAGACAAATGAGAAACCACCGCATTAGACATAATCATTATGTATATGTCCTTTTGGCGAAAGATGCCTCATGCGTCATTAATTAATTATGTTATCCTACACTACTATTTTCGGTTTTCGTCTCTCTCTGACATGAAGAATTAAATTAAAAAAATATTGACATACAGTTAATCACAAAAGTCTACATATACCACCTAAAATAGTAATACCGTTATAAAGAACATGATGTTCATCTCTGCGACACATATAAACTTACTTTTATTTACTCGAGAGCATACCACACTAAACAAATCTAAAATTAATTACTCCATGGACGTAGTAAACGATTAAAAACAGTTACGCATTTGATACACAAGAGCTGTCACAGTGGTCTTTATTCAATTTTTGCATTATTTGAAGTTCAAACAGTTGATATTATAGTTACTATTTAACAACTGCATAAACAAATATAGTATTTAAAATTTCCGTCGCACGATAATATGGGAAGAAAGGAAATATCGGTTGAAATACGCCATTTAATAGTAAAATTACGAAATGAGGGACAATCATATGGTGAAATTGTGGGAAAAAGTCGAGCCACAGTTCAAACAATTATTCGAAATTTTTCTTCAAATGGAAGTGTAATAAATAAACCGCGCGTTGGTCGTCCAAAACTCTTAAATCAACGAGATGTTCGGGGAATTAAAGAAAAAAGTAAAAGAAAATCCACGAACAAGTGCTTCGCAACTTGCAAAACATATTCAACACGCTACTGATAAAGTAGTAAATCCAGAAACTGTACGTAGGGTATTAAGATTTACTGGATTTAATGGACGAGTTCCGCGAAGAAAACCTTTCACTTCCGAACAAAGTAGAAAAAAAGGATTGTCTTTGCCAACAAATACATTGAACAAAATTTAGAGTTTTGGAAAACAGTTTCGTTGAGATCACTTTGCTCACGGATGAGAGCAAATACAACATTTTCGGATCGGATAGCAGAGGAAAAATTTGGCGGAAAGCAAATGAGGAAATGAAAGCAAAAAATTTCCTTCCAACCATTAAACATGGCGGTGGGTCGGTAATGGTTTGGAGCTCGATGGCAGCTTCTAGGCTAGGGAATTTAGTTTTTATAGAAGGTATTATGGATCATAAACAATAAGCAGAGCGCTTAGGGCTTAGAGGTTAGATTTTTCAAGAAGACGACGAGAATGGATCCTTTCCAATGTACCTAAACAACTGCATTCACCTCCTCAGTCGTCTGACCTCAACCCTATTGAGCACATTTGGGATGAGGTAGAACGGAGGGTGCGGAAATACACCGTTACTAATAAGCAAAAACTGAAAGACGCGCTAATAAAACCTTGCGCGGAAATACCAGCTACTGTGACCGAGAATCTTGCCCTTTCTGTGCCAGGACGACTCCAGGCAGTTCTCGATTTACAAGGTGGTCCCACAAAATATTAAAAGTTTTGTGTTCGTCCATGTATGTAGACTTTTGTGAGCTGTTAATTTTAGTTTATATTTTTTTTCCTAAGAATGTGTTATGGTAATTCAGATAAGACGTTTCAAAATAACCTTCAATTGGGTAATAATATACAGATCTGGAAATTTTTGTTGGGGTTATAGGAAAATAATGCGTGCAACAGAGAAGCATATAGGAAGTATTAGATAAATAAAGAGCGATGTAACTGTTTAACCACGCCTTTTCCGACCCGACGCCCAACTTGACCCCAACTGTCGAACTGACAGTTCGACAGTTCGTGGGAATTGGGCGTCGGGTCTCTGTAAGATCTCGGTAAGCGTCTCTGTCTTATACTCGAGTCACTCACGTCAAACTAACGGCTGCGCACGAAATTTAGGCGTATACACATCTTACGGAATTGAGCCATCCTGTTAGTCCAGTATCTTTGGATATAATTGATCCAAAATTAGGATAATCGAACTTTATAAGACCGTGGTTATACAGGGTGTCAGATAAAAAGCGCCCAAAACCATAACTCGGTTATTCCTTTTTCAATTTTCATGAACCAAGTATCAAATGAAATGTTTTAAGGAATACTATATTTTGGGGTTCTTTTTAATATTTTCTCGCGACATATGTTATTTTAACCGACTGACTTATGTTTTTCAAATTGTTATGCATATTTTTCTCCTCGCTATTTAAAACACCTTCTTTTTCTGAATCTAACGGTGGTAGAGTACATCTACTTTTCTACTGCAGAAAAAAATTAAAATATTTTCATTTCCTCGCTACCGTTTTTATGGGAAATTATGGAAAATGATTGGAAACGTCACCTCAATAATCTACTACTATAGTATTGGTCTGTGCTACTGCATAACATCAGCAATTACCAACTTTACGAATGGACGCAAATCATTCCGATAAAGGAACGACGACAGATTAAAACTAAAATTTTCGCAAAACCTCTACAACAGGAACATTTTAAACGGACTATGTATAAAATTGAAGGACCCAGAACCGAACCGACCACGCACCCTCCACGAAACATTGACAATAAGTTTAACACACCCGACCTAATATCACTGTTAATGTTACTTCTATTGTGTATGTTGTAACCATTGTCAAACTATATTATTATTATTATATTGTCAAACTAATAATAACACTGTGTGTACATATTGGCGGAAAGACCTTCGGGTTAGTAGCCAAATAAAGATTATTCTCTCTCTGATTGGAAATTTTAAAGAAATGAATCGATTGTCAACCATTTCTCATCGATGTGTACCGATTTCGGAACGTTTTGAGGAATAAATTTTAAAAATTAAATCGGTTCCATCTGTAAGTTCCTTTCAAGGAAACGATCAATTTAACGTTCACATTTTTGATAAAAAAATATAATAATTAGAGCTTTAGCCCCGGTACAGAAAATCGTTTTTAAACGCGCATGACAAGTGTATGTACAAGCGGGCGTTAGATAGTTAGGACGTTTTAACAATAATCTCGAACGGCGGATTTGTTGGACGTTTATCGCTTAAGTCTATACAATCCTATTAAAAGGCTTATACCCCAAAACGCTCGTTAGTAAATGTGCAATAGAGCTACAATTTAGGACCCCAAACGTAAAGTCGAGATCGGAGTTATCTTGGAATGTTAAAAAATCGCGTTTAAAAGATCTAATTTTTTCTGCAGTAAGTCGTTAATAAAAGTACATGTATTCTACGTAGTTGGATTCAGCAAATATGCCTGATCATTTGAAAGAGAAAAGTCATCGTTAATTGAAATCGAAGATCACGTTGGAAAAATTTTAATGACCACGTATCATAGTGTTCGTTAAAACCTTTCATTTGGTAAGTGGTTCATTAAAATCCGAATAGAAATGAAGAAGTTATGGCTTTGAGCGCTTTTTGTCTGCTCAAGTTGCTATTGATTCCATGTAAAACTTGAAAGCAATCCACATCACTACTACATAATCAAATAGGTTTTTTTAGAAAAACTTTTTAACTTATTGTTAGTATTTCAATAAATAAAACAGTCATGTCATTATTATAACATTATTTTAGTTATTTTACATTACACCAATACAAATTTACTATCCATAACACCCAAATGTACAACACACAATTCAATATTATTTGCTTAAATTGTAAACTTTTCTCATTGTCAGCGGCAGTGCACATCTAGACAATAGCTTTGTTCGTTGGGTTAAAACTTGCACTGCACTAACTTACACAATGGTGCAAAGATGCGGTTTTGCGCAGCATTTAAAGGGGCATGACTGTAATTCAGTGCAATTTGGTGCACTTTAGTTCAGGTATGAACTGTGATCCAACGAACGCATATGTAAGCAAAATTTAATAATGCACTGAACTGTTAAGTGCAAACAGTGCAGCCCTAACGAACTAACCTATTGACTGGTAAAAGTGCAACATAATGCAATCTTTTTTTTCTTGCTTTGGCTTCCAATAGTTACACTAGTTATCATAAATTTCATATTTTTGTTCATACTTCAGTGCATGTGCTGTTTTCAAATTCCTACAATTTATGAACTTGGTTTTCTCGTTTATTATTATTTTTGATTTGTACCGCTGTTTTCATCCTTGAGCGATATACAGGTTGTGTATAAATTTGCGCAAAAGTAAAACATAGCAACATTCTTCGTGCAATTCTGAGTCGAAAATCTCAATAGCAAAATATTGGACCATGGTGCCCATGCCCTCAGGAGCCAGTTGTTTAACTTCAAACTTCATATTGACAGTTGTTTAACTGTCAATATGAAGTTTGTACTTCCCATTGATGGTTAACAATAATTTCACTTGTTTTATCAATTTTTATCAAAAATGGCAACAAACTGCTACCTTCCTCACAAAGAACAGTCTAAAAATAATTACTTTCTTTGAAAATTAGGTTCCCTCGAACGTAATGTCGAATTAAGAATATGAATTTCAAAGTTAAATAACACAAAAATTGTTTTACAACTTTGCCAAAAACTTTTTAATCGAGAAAAAGTTTATGAACAAATGTTATTAAACATTCTTCTTTAGTTCATTTTGACTTTGGTATGTGAACATTTACTATTTTCTGTAAAGTGAAACATAAAAAGTTATATGTACCTTTGGCTTAACTCAATGTTTAATTCTCGGGAAATTTACAAAATTTCGAACCAAAGACCCTGGATTTGTAAACTATTGCACTCAAAAATAAACACTATCATCATGCCTACTGTAATAAATAACTATTTTGTATAGCTTTTCGTTCTTTTTAATTTATTCTAGAAGTTGAATTTTAATTTTTCTTGAAAATGTATAAATATACAATCAAAAGTGTCTTTTTAATTTTTTTAAATTATTCTTTCAACTAATATATTTTCTTCTATTTTTATTATTCTTATTACTATATTCTTCCATTATTAAAATATAACTTTTTCTCGCATATTTTTCATAAAAAATAAACCAAATCACTAATATTTTCAGTTATAATTTCACAAACAAACATATATAGGGATATTTAGATTGTCACTATTTTCAGAACGTACTAAATGTAGCCAACTTCACTTCTCTTTTACCCAAACCTGACATAAGGTGAGTGTAATTTTTAACCAACCTCCACAAAAACTTTATTTTATCTCTTTATTTCTGTGATATATCCAAAAATATTACTTTAACCCTCTACCCCATTTATTTTTAAGTAAGTTTTAATTAAAGTCCGATCTAAAACTCCTTTCAGTTTGTGGATGTTAATGGATAAACACCTTGTTGTCATTTGAGGTTAGGTTATCTTACTTTAGAATTTCTTATTTTATTTTAGCTATGGCAGACGACAAAAAGCCGAAAGTGGAGAAAAAGGGCAAAGCCCCGGCCGGAGATAAACCGGCGTTAAAAAAAAGGCCAATGAAGAGACACGGGAGGTTGTACGCTAAAGCCATTTTTACCGGGTATAAACGTGGACTGCGTAACCAACACGAAAACACGGCTCTTTTGAAGATTGAAGCTTGTGAGAAGAAATCTGACAGTTGGTTTTATGTTGGAAAGAAGTGTGTGTATGTTTATAAAGCGAAAAACAAGACCTGTATTCCTGGAAAACCAAAAAGTAAGAAAAGCAAAGTTAGGGCTATTTGGGGTAAAGTAACCAGGCCTCATGGATGTACTGGAGCTGTTAGGGCCAAGTTCAAGAGGAATTTGCCTGCTAAAGCTATGGGACATCGTATCAGAATTGTAAGTAAAGTTTTTAAAGTTTGAATTCTTAACCCTTTGAGCGCTATGAACCCATATATGCGTCGTCATACAGCCATATTTATACGGAGTGGTGAGTCCACAAAAAATGCTTAATTTCGAGCAACTCAGCGCTCAAAGGGTTAAAAGCTTTTTAGTAGATAAATGTTTGGTAAATTTTTCTATGATGGTTTAAGACATTTGAAACCTGATTGATTTTTTGAAGAAAGGTTTTTTATACTGAGAAAATAGTCGTAGTAAAAATAGTTTTATTTTTATTTAGTTTAGTTTGGAATGCTTTTTAAATACACTTTTACTTTGTTTCAGATGATGTATCCATCCTCGATTTAAACAAATATACTTTGTAATATAAGTTAATAAAAAAATAGTCAATAAAGTGTTTTTATTGATGAAATGTTTTTATATTTATTATTAACACATTCACAACAGGTTTTTACTTTAATGAGAATTCTCTAAGAAATAATTTATACACTTTGATGATTGTGAAATGAATTTCCTTTATAGTATTACCAATTATCGTTTTAGAGCAGGGGTCTCCAAACTATGGCCCGCAGGCCAAATCAGACAGCTTAAGTCTAGTGTCATCAATTTGCTTAGGTCGCGCACTTTGCGACTATTCTAGTCTAGAAATATAGCTAAGGGCAGTAGAATTAAAATTGTTCTGGCCCTTGGAACATACTAAAAAAATCATTGTGGCCGGAAGGCTTCAAAGTTTGGAGACCCCTGTTTTAGAGGAACAAAATTAACAATATAAAGGTTATAAGTGTAAAAGATTTTATTCTCAGAACATAGATGAAGAAGATCAGACTCCAGTTTTGAGAATGTTACAGCTTTGTACCACTTGCTGTAAAACCAGATGTGCATATAAATATCATTATTTTTTGAGTACTTTTGTTTTTGTAAATGTTATGAATCATAATTCTACATTACTTCTACAACAAAATATTTTGGTATTGTTCCACAATTTTATTACTTTCAAAAATATTGTTTTAGTCCATAAGGTAAAATTATTTTAACCCTTATTTACACTCTAAAAAACTGGTATAGTCAAATGGTATTTTTTTACACCAAGGCCTGAACAGCCATGTACCCTTTAATCTTTTTAAAGTCTTTTATTCAGATAAGAGTTAAGTACATAAAAATTTCTTATGTTTCATGACAAAAAAAAATGAAAATGAATAATTTATGTACCTTCAGAGAAAATCTATCAAATGTGTAACCATAAGGCCGGAAACACACACGCCGGTTTTTCGCCATCCGGCACATTCCAGTAGTGGAGCGAAGAAGTAATCGAGACCTTTCATACTAGCCGGCACCCGGCTTGTGTGAAAGGTCTCAAACATTTCTTCGTTCCACTGTTGGAATGTGCCAGACGGCGAAAAACCGGCTTGTGTGTCTCCGGCCTAATATTTTCTTGCAAACTGCTATGAATAATATCCCGAATAATATTCCTGGTTCAACCCTCTATAAATATCATGAGCTACGTTTTCATAATCAATATAAGTTACCTCTCGATAATATATTTTTGTGGATTTGATTATACAGATGTATAAAACTGCACATAAGCTATATGTGGCGACATTCTTCATACAATACCGAATTGAAAATTAGGTTTGTTTTATTTTAACGTGTATTAATAAGCACGTTTTTTCAATGGCGTCCTTTTAAACGGACGTTATGCATAATGGTTTAAAATGCACATTTAGCATTAGCGCTTGCCTTGATCATTCCACATAAGCTTCCAAAAAGTGTTAGTGTTAGCTGGACTACCGGTTAGACGTTTCTGTGACCAAGAGGAGGCACATACTGCACTTATACACTATGTAAATACAATTTTAGAACTTACTGTAATATTCTTTGTAATCGATAAACTTTTTTTCGAGAAAGTTCTACGTTCGTTTTGTAATCAACAGATGGGGAAGTACAATCAGATCAAGAAGCAAAATATATCTTATTGTTAAATGAGGCATTATTGCTTTTAGCGATGTCTTTCAGCGGTATTACTAACGCTTTATTTTACGCTAGGAATGCTTTACATAATAATCTTTTGAACGAAAGGAATGCCTCTTACTTGGCAACCTTCCTACACAATGGAAATAAAAAAAAGTCTCATTCAGTTCTGCATGTACTACAAATGAAGGAATTATTAAAATTTGCAATTACAAAAGAATGATATAAAGATTATCTCGTCAGTAATGTGACAAAATTCCCTCAATGCAAAAAACAGCTTTGCAGGAATGGGAGGAAGTCTCATTGCATACTAAATTTTAAGCAGAATGGACCAAAGAACTCATTTTGATAAAAAAATGCACGGTATTCATATCACTGACGATATACAATAAAAACCAATAGAAAAGTTTTTGACGATCTAAAATTATGAACATAATAGCATTATTAATTTTGGAATTTATAATTCTACTTAAGATAATTTACTTTTTTAGTATACAAATACTATTCAACAAGTTTTGTTGTTTTTGTTTGTGGAATAAAATCAATGTGTGAAAGAACATCTTTATCTCAGAGAAACTTGTCTAAATTATATTTATTATGAACAGGAAAAGCATCACCTCTATAGCTCATAAAGGTTCTTAACACAAAATAATTCAACGAATTTTCTAGATATTTTTATTTAATAGAAAAAAGTGGAAATTTGAGATTTTTAAGTTAACATAACTCAAATGATGACCTCATTTTTCTTAACACCGTTCAAATGCAACGGCATAGAATTCGATTTTTTTGAGTTAAAAACGTTGAATTTTAATGAAATCCTGGGCTCAAATAAATTAAGATGTTATAACTAAAAATCAGTTAAATATTCGGATAATAAGCCCACCTCTCGCAACTCACCTTATATGAATCTGTAGATTAATAATAATTAATTTTCAATATTTCCATAAATAAAATACAAATATATTTACAAAGAGATTTTTTTTATTTGTAAATATAAATAACATATGCCTCAACTATAATTAATTACAATAAGAAATATGTACAAATTGTTTTCAACAATTAATTATTTATCTCACACGCACTCACAATTCACTCGGATCAAAATCAGTCCGGTTTTTAAATTATAGTATAAATTGCTCTCCTAAATGCCCTAGCTTTAAATTAATTTACTTTTGACTTGGTTTGAATCAAAATTAATAAAAATCCGAAGGAGAAGTTAAATATCACGATCGGTTTCGAAGAAAACGTTAATTTACAAAAAAATTTATCAGTTAAAATGAAACCTAAATTGAAATGGACTTCCTTGGAAAGTGTGGAAATTATGGAAGTTATGGAAATTAGGCATTCCGCTTTTTCCTGATTCTGGATCAAGTGGATCTTCACCATTATCAAACTGTCTTCGTTTCTCTTCATCTGTTAAAACTTCTTTAGCGGCCGCAATATCTATAAACTTTTTCTCAGCAACTTTCTTCATCTTTTCATCATTTTGATAATTATCCGGATGCCATTTTTGAGCTTGTTTTCTATACGCCTTAATAATTTCTTTCTTAGACGCCGTCCGTTTCACTTCTAGGATTTTATAATAATCCCTCCTTTCCGCTTGTTGTTGCAATTTTTGTGCTCTTTGTTGACCTTCTTTAGCCCGTTCAAAGTTCTGATCAACATCTAACGCTGATTTGTAATCTTTAATAGCGTCGTCATACAATTCCGATTGAATATAAGCGTCCGCTCGATCACAATAAACTCCAGCGTCTTGGTTCGTATTCAAAGCATCAGTACAATGTTTAATCGCCTCGCTTGTTTGCTCATCTTTCGAGTAACACGCACAAAGAAGTCTATTCGCTTCGTAAACAATCATAGAAACTTCTTTTTCGTTCTTTAATACTTTTAAAGCCGACGAAATGCACTCTCCGTAATTTTTCTCCTCCAAATACTGATCGGCTTCACTTAAAAATTTCTCAATCTTTTTTATTTTTTTATAAAACGGAAAACAATCTTTGTGTTCGGGATCTAATTTTAAACACTCTCGAATGTACTTCAAAGCGTCGGTAGCGTGACCAAGTTGATATAATAAATTTGAAAGTTTAAAATACCCATCGACGTTATCAGATTGAAGTTTCGACGCGGTTTTTATATCGCTAACTGCCGCTAAAATGTCGTTATTTTCCATTAAAATTTCCGATCTTAATTCGTAAAGGTGCGCTGCCCAAGGACTAATTTCTATCACCTCTGTTAAAAGATGTATGGCACTGTTGTAGTCGTTATTTCCGTAATAATAATCGGCAAGACGTTTCTTTTCGGTAGCTGGTTCGATTTTTTGAATTAATTCATTTGCTTCTGGATTATAAGGATCCACTTGTAACTGTAAATAAAATTTAAAAAAAATAAAATAAAAACTGTTAAGAATTAAATGATTTTCACAATTTGACCCTTTATAACTCAAATTTTTAAAATGATAAAACATTAAATCATTTTATATTTTGTAAATTTTATGCTTTATAATAAAGCTGACTTGTTCCAGTTTTCTAGATTTTTGCTAAACCATTCTCCAGAATAAATAATAGAACATTTTAAGTTTATTAGCATATTCTTATCAAAAGGCTTGTGGCAAGGGAAATATACCAAAATCCTATTACGAAGATTAGAATATAATGTAAAATTTTGAAAAGATCTCTACTTTTACTGGTATTAAAATTTTATTATCGTCTTACACATTTCAGTTCGCACCATCTTCAGAGACGAAATTTAAAAATCTTATACAAAACTTATCATAAAAGGGTTTTATTTTAACAATATTAAGTATATCTAACTCCAATGCAAACACCTTGTCCAATACAAGCACGTTGTGAAATCGGATATGACAGTGTAATGATTTGTTAGATGAAATGCCCGTTTCACAACGTGCACATTTTATTGTTACGACGTTTTAAATTAATTTTAAAGTTTTTGTATTGAAGTTAGACATACTTTTAATATTGCTAAACTAAAACTCTTTTATGTTAAGTTTTGGATAAGATTTTTAAATTTCATCTCTGAAGATGGTGCGAAATGAAACATGTAAGACGATAATAAAATTTTAATACAGTGAACGCTCTATATAAGCAACTCATTTGAAACAATTTCAATAAAAAAGTTTCTTATTGGGAAAAGTTGCTTATAGGGAATTTTTTTTAAATTGATCTTTAAATTAATTAGCTAGCTCCACATTTCAAGACATACTCTCTCTACAAACAGACAAAATCCGTAGACCGTGTCGTTTTTTATATTTCGTTAACCATCTGTCACTTGCTATAAACGTTTCAAGTCCATTATTTAATCTATTTACTTCGAGTGCTTTTAATTTTATCATTTCATTTGGAAACAAAATCGTTTAATTGTCACCGCTCCAAGAACCAAGAAAAGGCTGTATCGTCGATTTCACTATATTTTATTGTCTTCATTCGCTTAATCTTACTCTGAGTCACATACATTTTGGAGGCATATTTTTCTAAATTTTTTTTTATTTTCTTTTACTCTTCTTATTGTAGATTTAGCAACTTGATATTCGTTAAAAATTGTCCTGCGTTTTCTTACCATTTTCAATGTCCTTTAAAATATATAGTTTACTTTTTAACGACATTGAACGTCTTATTTTCTTGTGATTTATATTTTTTTATGGTTGATTTTAAAGCACAAAAATATTAATTGATTTATTTATTAATTAACATAAGCTAACAGATACAAGTAACTATTCTATTTATCAGAAATTCATTTTAATACTGGCAGCACAAAACTCAAACATATTCCAATAAAAGATTTTTTTTACAATTTGAAGTTATGTTGTTGTGAACAACTGATATTACTTCTGAATTGGGCTAAACTTAAGTTAAATATTTAGCTTTAAAAAGATATGTTGTTTATACAGAACAGTGGAACTAAAAAAAGTTGCTTGTATAGAGGATGCTTATAAAAAACGTTGGTTATAGCGAGGTTGCTTATATAGAGCGTTCACTGTACCAGTAAAAGTACAGATTTCTTCAAAATTTTATTTCTAAAGTTACAACTGGTAAAATATGGATCAATCAACTAAATTTCCCTCATTTAACCCCTTAACATATGAATTAAATGGAACTTGATGCCACCGAAAAATACCATTTAATTTCGCTCAACTAAACGGTTACGTAAAAAAAGCGCTAAGCGCTTGACGAGTCTGACTCGTCAAAGTCTACAGTGGCCTGTAAAATGAATGACTCGTCATTGTATGTCAAGGGGTTAATAATGTAAAATATCTGCAACTTTAGGAGATAATTAAACGGGAAATTTTAGAGAAGTATACCAGAAATTTTGGGCAGTAGAGAATTTGAAATTGGAATTTTTTTCTTTTATTGTTGCATAGATAAAACATAACGTTAATTTAAAAAAAAATTTTTTGTAAAAGGTCTTTCAATAAGGATCTCGAAATTTCTTAGGTTCTAGCTGCTATGGTTTTAAGGCTACAACTCTCAAATTTGTTGTGAAACTGAAACACAACTTAGTATCTGGCAAATAACTATGGCTAACTATATAAAATAGAGGGATACTATATTCCATTTACAAAAGTTTCAAGTGTACCTTTAACACGTTGACTACTGCGCTTTTTTTCTCCTTCAGACCACGTGTACTGCTGCACGAAGGGTATTCTGCTGAATACCACCGATTTTACTGTCAACCAAATATGGGTGACGTGGCAGTCAACGTGTTAAAAAAGTGTTTACGGATTATGTGATTTTTATCCCCGCCAACAGAGTTCTGTTCAGTTTTTGACGATTCTATTCAGTATTTGACGAATAAGCTAATTTTACTTCTAATTTTACATAGAAACTATGTACTGTCATTAGCTATGACGAGTGCAATAACGACTTGATTCGTCACCGATCAGCACCGTTTGGGTATGAAAACACCAATTAATTCGTCGCCGGTCAACAAAGTATTAAATGACAGGTCTATGTGAATACACAGGAAACGATTAATGCCCCAAAGACAACATAACCAAAGCAATCTTTTACAGAGTTACGTTTTTCTTTGAAATAACGTCAAAATAATAATTTTCTAACATCTGTCAAAGAAAAACGTGAAATTGTAAAAAAATGGAATTGCATCCTTTTTGCAATAAGGTCTTCAATTTCAACAAATTTTATGTGACAAAGTCTTCAAAAACTGGACCTTTCGAATACCAATCATCTAGCAAAACCATAGGAGACATTTGAACAAGTTTAAAATTCCATAATTAATGCCATAACATTTTCTTTTCAACAAAAAAATGAGTGAATACCTCACACGGAACTTATTTTATTTATATTTAAAAATAGAACGTCCTCATTGAAAGACCCTATATGTAATTTGCTTACTTTTCTAAGATTTCACTGGCCAAATCAAATTCCTCAACATTTCGAAGTTTTAAAAACAATCAGGTTGGTAAACATCATGTAAAAAAATAATTAAAAATATTTAAAAATTTTCAGATAGCTATTTATAATTTTTTAATTACCTACTTTTCAAAACTTAAAATATTCACTCGAAAAGTTCAGGAAAATGAAATTTACTTTAATTTAAATAGAAACACGATCCTTATAGCTTAAATAAACCTGAAATTATTGACCTTTTTAATTATAAAAACAATTAACAATCATCATTTTGGTCGAAATATAGTCCTATTGAAACCAAGTATGGTCCAAATTAAACAATTTTTAATTTTTATTATCAATAATTCGTGTTTTTAAAATAATAAAATACCAGTTGTACTACAACATTGACTTAAATGTCTTAACCCTTATTTTATATGGAAAATTTTAAGACAACTATTATTATGAAGATATAAAGGGTTGAAATTTTAAATAAATGACATTAAATTTTTTAAATATACTTACAGTATTATAAAAATCTAATTGTGCTAAATCATAATTGGCTAATTTCAAATGCACACTACCCCGACTTATTCTAGCAGCTGTAAAGTCAGGTTTCAATTCTATAACTTTATCTAAGTCGCTAAGGGCGTTCTTAGCCTTTCCCAAAGCTAAATAAACTGTTCCACGTTTAAAATATGTTAAATAGTTGTCTGGATCACCCTCAACAGCTGCATGATAATGTGATAAAGCGTCCGATAATTGTCCTTTTGCTAAGAATTGTTTTCCTAATTCTAAGTGGTTGTTGATTTCCGCTTGTGATGCCGCTTTTGTCACTAAAAACGCAAAGAATTATGAAGAAATTAAGAATTTATAGGTGATTTTGAGGTTATGTTTATATTTAAACTTACCATCTACGAAGAATTCTAACATTAATAGGACTAGATAAGGTGTTAGTTTGGTCCATATTTCACGTGCCATTTTGCTGTGTTCCATTTGAATAGGTTTAGACATCATCTTGCGGCGTTTGTAGTATTTACTCCAACATTTTCAGATTAGATAGAAAATATACTGCTGTCAGCACAGACTGATTTTCGTGGGCTAACGTCATTGGTCCAGCACAGTTAATAAATGTATGCGCATGCGTATTTTATATTTTTAAATTTCTAAACGCGCCAAATTGTATTTTGATTAAACCATTAAATTTTAGACATAAAATTAAGAGGACTCTTTATCAATTTATAGTCATTTGAATTGTTTTCAATCGAGATCTTTAACATTTTATCGACGGAAATTTTGTTGTACTCGTGATGTTTGCATGACAGCTGTTATTTATAAAAATTGATTAAAATAATAGAGAAAATATTTAATAGATTTTTTTAAGAATCGTTTATAATAATATAAACGTAACTTTTTAAAAGGTACTTGGACTTTTGAGCGGATATTTTTGGAATTATACCGAAATACGACAGATTTAAATCGTTGTGGGTGCGATTATTTATAGAATTTTTGGTTACACTTAAAATATCAGTTCAAAAAATTTTAAAAACCTGTTGTTATTACTTTAGGAATTATAACTTTCCTTTTAATTAATATTTATGAAAATTATAGAAAAATTTTATCATCATTCTCTTCTGATAAATTTATTTGATATAAATTCCTTTCGACAACACTCGAGTTATTAATTAATTCCTTATTAGAGGTAATGAAAGGTTAAAGTTTGAAATTTGTAAATAAGTATTAATGTTCCCAGTTGTTATCTTTAAAAAATCGCACTACTTTAGCTCCACTGGACAACTGGGGTCTCTCAGAACTTTAGTTTTATTTTAGTTAGATATTGTAATAAATCCCTGTAATAAATTGGCATGTATAAAGACAATAATTTCTCTAAAAACTTGCTTCATATTTCTTTAAATTTAAATCAAAATATTCATGTTACAATAAATCTCGCTTTATCTATTTAATTATTGCTTGCACGTCAAAGCACGCCTTATTTAAGTAACAAAGCTGATAACAATTTAAAAGCGATAGTATGGTTGTCCACATCAAGGTTCAGAATTACAACCTCCATAAAACGTAGATCTCGGCTTGGTACAGTTGTATAGTTGTATAACTCGCGATTCAAGGCAGTTACGCCCATACATTGATACTTTCTTTTGATGATTAACCTGTTTCTTTTTCCTGAAACTACAAGTAATACAAAAAAATGATTTAAGTAAAATTATCTTCAAGTTAACCAACCTAACGAAAAATAAATATTGCATTAAACAAATAAAATAATTAAAATAATTCTTTAACCACTTCCGGTATAACCGGAAGTCATGGATAACTGAAAATATTTTCAAAATGTAGTTTACCATGTACTGAATCTGTGTATAAAATTTTAATTTCATCCGATTTTCAATTCACGAGATATTTCAAATTGCCCACATCAGTGAGACACTTGTATAACCGATTGATAAGAACAGCTATAAGTTACTGCTAAATCTTATAGGAATTACTTGCCCAGAAAGGGTAATTAAAAGCAAAACAGTTATAAACCTAACTAAATAACAAAACATAACAGTAAATTAAAAAGAAACTTCAATTCAACTTGAACGCAGCTACTGTTTAAACGAATATAAAGATTATAACAGCTATAAAACTCAAAATAAATCAGAATCACAATTTTGGCAACCGTAGTTTACAACATTTACAATTTATACATTGTATCAATTTTCCTCCTAGTTTGCTATCTCTTTTTCGTGATATACATACAGGGTGTCCTGGAAAATGTGGGAAATCTCTTGGATTCTGATAGAACATTAAAAAATATGATTACAAGTTCCCATAATTTTTTTTCCTAGCGGCCCTCCCCTCGGAGATAGGGCCTTCTAAAGGAAGCCACTGGAAAAAAATTTTTTTAAATAACTTTTAAAGTACTTAATTTAATTTAATGAAAATTTAATATGATAAACAGTAGTAAGGACCTCTTAAGAAAATGGCCTTAAAACATAATTAGTCTCTTTAGTTTACCAGGGGCGTACTAGGTTATGCATTTTAATGATTACATTTTTAACACCCTGTATGGTAAGGAGTTAAAAAAAATAAATTTAGATACCTTGAATATTTAGCTAAAGAAAATGTACTCTTATTCAGTGTCGATAAAATGAACCGTTTTCGAGAAAAAAATTGTAAAAGAAACCATCAAGATTAAAAATGTATTAATATTTCGTGTTAATAGTAACGTTACCATAGTAACGTTTGTAAAACCAGCGCTTTTTTAATATCGGGTGTTCATTTAAATTCGTGCTCAAGTGAGCTATGGATTTTGCCTGCATTTTTGACGTATGTCCAATAAAACTTAATTGAAGCAATGTCATAACAATGAAATGTTCAATAGGTTATAAAGAACAAGACAGAAAATGAAAGGAAATTGGCTTATAACTTGTTTTTGGCTAAAACCTACCTAAACTCTAATCTTCTCAGTAATCGATCGTCCAAAATTTCATATGGATGTTCAAGTAGTGAATAAAATTATACAGTAAATATCCCCAAACTTCATCGACTTTCGAAGTAGCTTAAACGTAAGACTTACCATCAAGTTCTTTGTCACAAATTAAAAACATTATCTATAAATTACCAATACAAGCCGTTCAGTGTAGTTTGACCAGATTTGACGTTTGTCAAATTTGAAATTTAATTGATTAGTGTGCACTAATAATGCGACATACATTTTTCTCTCTATCGTTGTCTAAGAAAATTTCAAAGCACACTTGAGCACGAATTTAAATGAACACCCGATACTAATGTTGCAGACAAAAAATTTAGCGCTGTTTTTACAAACGTTACTATGGTACCTAGGAAATATTAGTAAATTTTTAATCTTGTTGGTTTCTTTTACAATTTTTTTCTCGAAAACGGTTCATTTTATCGACACTGAATAAGAGTACCTTTTCTTTAGCTAAATATTCAAGGTATCTAAATTTATTTTTTTTAACTCCTTACCACACAGGGTGTTAAAAATGTAAGCATTAAAATGTACAACCTAGTACGTCCCTGGTAAACTAAAGAGACTAATTATGTTTTAAGGTAATTTTTTTAAGCGGTCCTTACTACTGTTTATCATATTAAATTTTCATTAAATTAAATTAAGTACTTTAAAAGTTATTAAAAAAAATTGTTTTCCAGTGACTTCCTTTAGAAGGCCGTATCTCCGAGGGGAGGGCCGCTAGGAAAAAAAATTATGGGAACTTTTAATCATATTTTTTAATGTTCTATCAGAATCCAAGAGATTTCCCACATTTTCCAGGACACCCTGTATAAGACAGAAATATTTCTCTTATATCTTCTTATAAATTTTTGCCTGAATTTAATTGATGTTCCTTCCTTTTTGTTCTCTCTCTTGTAATTTCTTTTTCATTCTTTTATCTTTAACACTACTATTAGTTACTCAGTGGTAATTACTCGGTGTTGGCATAAAGAATTTCGTAAAAAAATTAGTTGGGAGAAATTTAAAATTAAAAAAGGAAAAGAATTTAAAATTAAGGTTCAAGCAAACAACCGTTTCTTTAAATTCTTCATGTCTATAAGGTCTTTTGTCTTTTCTGTAATAGTACTCTTCGTACATGAATGAGTAGTAGTCTTTCAAACAAAAATTATTCTATTCATTTTCTCGAATGATTGTTGAAATATCGAAGTTTTAAGTTCTGCTAAACTAAATTGCCAGAGGCCTTAGGGAAGATGGACACATGCGATATGTCGTAGACATTTGTTTTATGATAAGTATGACATTTGACCACAACTTCGAATTCAATAATTTACATCAACATCCCTTAATTTCAATTTTAATACATACCTTTAATTCCAAAAAGAACCATTAGAAATTCGGAAAATGCACATTAAAGCATTTTTGTTAACAATTAGCCGTTGACTGCACCTCGTTTATTTCTGTTCGGATTTTCATGAGCCTGATACGAAATAAAATGTTTTAAGGAATACTATTAGGGGGGTCGGAAAGTAATGTCATGTAGAATTTAATATGCGGATACATTACTTTCCGGTCCGACTAACATACACTCACCAACAGAAGTCTACGAACAAAGAATTTGGAATACTTTAACCGAAAAAAGAACAGTCATAATCTAATGCAGGGATTCCCAACCTTTTTCTTGTATCGACCCCTTGTAACAGAACAGTTTCTTACATCGACCTCCTAACACTTTTACAAAATTTTGTTGAAAAATCGTCAATGTGATGGCTGCGCTTGATGGGTCGATACTATTTTTTCAACATTTGGCTTAAAATTACTTAATGCAATTCTTAAGTCCCCTCTTTCGAAAACAATAAATCTATTTCAGTGTTTCCCAACGTGGGGCGCACGCCCCACGGGGGGGCAATGTGATTGTGAAGGGGGGCAATTTCGGTTTTTCATGATATGTTTCCAAAATTAAGTTACTCTGCTTCGTAACAGTTTCTTACTGATTTCTTCCTAAAAGGCATCATTTAACTTTCTTAAGTGAACAATTCCATGTTGTAATACAAAAAAATATAACTCCAAAAACGTGTGACCTTTTTTTTTGGGCATCGAATGTGTCCCACGACATTTTTTCGAAACATGTAAACAGAGCCAAATGAACAAATTTTTAGATTGTGGGGCTTCGCGGAACCTTGCACCGTCCCTGCTGTAACATAGGGGGACGTAAGAACATTACAAAACCTAACATGGGACATGGCACAAAAAAGGTTTGGAAACACTGATATATTTCTTGTTTTACGCAGCAAGTTGTTAAGGTGACTGAAACCTGCTTCCACCAAATAAGAAGAGGGGAACGTTAATAATAGCGGTTCTGTAATAACTAGTAATTGTGGATACTTTTCCCTGATGATTTTCAAATTCCAAAACTTTGCGTATCCGTGTGTTTTGAATAAGAGTTGTGCTTGAACATATTCCTTCAACGCAATTAACTCTTCTTGCACCATAACAGCTATAGCTATCGACCCCCAATCGACCCTCTGATCAACATTAACCCCCTCTACAACTTCATTGACCCCCAAGGGGTCGATACCGACCCCGTTGGGAATCCCTGATCTAATGCGATAAACCTCAAATTGTATTTATTGTGTATGTTAACAACATACAAATCTATTCACAAAATAGATATCAATACACCACAAATGTAATTAAAAAAATAAAATCAAAACTAAAAACATTTCAAATAATATTGTCAATTACGTTTTAACGTTCATGTTCGTCTCACTGTAATTTTTAACTTACAACATTTTTTCCGTTTGGTTTACATATTTTAAAGTGTAATACCAGATATGTTTATTGATTTTTACTTTTTGAACAACTAAACCTAGACGTTTGTCTCAGAAGATGGCTTTATAAGCCGAAACTAGTCAGACAATAAAAAAGCTTATAACCACCATGGTACGAAAATAAATCTTTTATTTCTTAATCATTTCAAATAATGCCTACGCAAAAATCTGCGTACAGAACAAAAGCAGCTTCTATAAAAAATATATTAGTAAGAAGTCGGACAACCCTTACGCTTAATGACCTCTCTTAACACTTTGTTGACCGGTAACGAGTTAACTCGTCTATTCATACCCAAACGTTGCTGATCGGTGACGAGTTAACTAGTCATACACTTGCCGTAGAAAAAATAATACATATAGGTTGTTTTTGTTCATACCACGACACAATGATGGCGCTAATGTGATTTTCTTAGAAACTGTCCCCTACTGAAATTTCCAAAACTACTTCTGAATCCGAGAAATTCGAAATAAAACCTTTTTTTTCAAAAACTGAATTTAGACACTTGCATTTAGCCGGTGACCATGATATGGTTTCTGTGTAAAATTCCCGGTCAACAAAGTGTTAAACTTTTCGTCATGGACTGTATTAATTTTTTTGTCTCGTCCGAATTGATTTTGGTCCATTTGTTAATTATAAATTGTTTTAGCACTTCGTTCGATGTTGTTATGTTGACGAATTCTGCGGTCCAATAAATCCCATAAGTGCTCAATGAGATTTAAGTCAGGCGATTCTAGAGGTGTGTTGGAATGTTATATAGCAACCAAAGTTTGGTATTATGAACAGAATGTTTCGGGTCGTTGTGTTGCTGAAAAATGTATTCGAATCCCAAACCCAAGTTGTCGATGCTTGGCTTCAAATTTTCCTTTAAAATATCTATGTGCATTTTATGGTCCATTGTGGATGTTATAGAAGCCAATTTCCCTACTCCTTTGGCGCACATACATCCACAAACCATCACTACACCACCTCCATGTTTTACAGTAGCTTTTAAGTTTTGCGGATCGACGACAGTACAGGGTTTTCTCCACACCAATGGTTTACCGTTAATACAGGAGATGTAAAATATGCTCTCAACTGTAATGGTCCCTCTACACTATGGCTTATGATGGGCCACTAGAATAGTCACCATGATGGCCACCACTGATGATGGTTAGCATGTTTGCTTCCACACAGTGGTATAGTATAGATGGTCCATCTAATGGGCCACTCCAATTTACTAAGTCTGTTCCCCATTTTGATCAGTTAATAAATAGTTTCCTAGATGGAGGTCGAGGAAATCGCGGCTGCGGCTTTGTATTTAGCAAGAACTTTAAATTATTACTTACTTCTTAGTAAAGAAAAAGTAATTAAGAAAAAGTGGCAGAAAAGAAGATGGTGGATGGATTCGGATTCCAAATACAAGGCTGGTTTTGATATATTTGAATGAAATGAAACGTCTCTTCGATACTCCACGTTACTTTTTTCTGTTTTTCCATGACGAATAAAGGTTAATAAACACAACAATACGATACAACACGTGCTGTTGACGATCGAAATGGTTAAGCAATGATGGCCCACTATATGGGCATGCGACTGCGCAGTTGCTGCGCATGATGGCGTCCTTTGATGTGTGCTGCCCGACCGCTCACAAAGCCATCCTTTGCCATTACCATCACCATTATCCACCACTTATGGCCACTTCAGGCCATCACCCCTCTACACAATGGCGATGGCTCGCAGTGGCCCATAGTGTAGAGGGGCCATAAAAAGAACCTTCACCCAGAATTATGTGGCTTGTTTAAGTGTTATTTAGCAAAGGCAATCCGCTTCTTTTAGCTTCAATTTCTCTACTAATGTTTATACCAGTCATTTTAAATCGTACGCAGATTTTTGCACAGGCATTATTATAAGTATTTTTGGTTTTATTTATTTATTTTTTAACGAATGCTTCTGTTTTACTCATTTATACTTTCTTGATATACATATTTGTATATTGTTAATATACAGAATAAATACAATTAGAAGTTTGTCGTATAAGATTATGACTATTCTTTTCTCCGTTAAAGTATTCCAAGCCCTTTGTACGCAAACTTCTGCTGCTGAGTGTGCTTCGGAGTTCATTTCAATTTTTTGTATAAATTATTTCGGATACCTCGACAGCCAAGCTATATGAAGACTATAGGTATGCAGAGGACTTGCAGAATCACTTGAAAACCGGATCGGGATGCCGAGATTTGGCGAATTTACCCTACGTGATCATCAGCGTCAGGTTAACTATAAATGAGTAAGGGTCCATCCCCGCGACCCTACAGAACGTCAATATGACATTCTGATATGTCATTCTCCCTATAATCAGCACCACAATGTTCTCTCATAAGAATATATGGAGGCAACGCCGAGGCGTTAATATCTTGTTGATGTCCTGTAGTGTCATATGGATAGACCCTAAATTTATTAATACCGACAAATCAATTATTACTAAAGCGACTTGCGATTCGTTAAATAAAGAGCGCCAGCGAAACGCTACATCATGGACGTAGTATGTCAACAAAATATTAGTCAAAAAATTCGATGAAACGTAAACAATTTAGGATTAACATAATGTTGTAAGATTAAAAAAATTAAATAAAATTCGTTACAAAACGGTATTATTCTCCCTCATCGATTCCTAATAATTTAACATGAATTTCAACCCTTTTACAATTAGCATTATCTAAATGGATCTAAATAGAACACATTATCTGTGAAACCAATAAAATATTTCCATTTTGATACAAATAACCAAACCAATCATTTTCAATAATGACTCGTTGCTGGAAAGATCTTTTAAAAGCTATAAAAACGTTTTGTCTTGAATCTACCATTCATGGCGTTTCGTATTTGGTTAGCTTCAAGTTACATATTTTCGAAAGGTTATAAGTAAATTTTAAAGAATATATTTGAAATTACATTTTAATTGAGTCTTGTAGGATATTTTGGGCAATTATTTTAACATTAGCCCTAATTGGAGGAATTTCCGTTTCTTTATCAAACTGGCGAAGATATTCGGCAAATCCAACGGTAGTTTCTATAGAAAAAGATTTCAGAAATTGGAATAATTTGTTCCCAGCGGCTACAGGATGTCTTTTAAATAAAGTAGATGAAATTGAAGCGGAAAAATACATTTTAAGGCAATTATTTCCTATTTAATCAATTTAACATTCGAAAAAAACATTTTTCAGAACTTGGGATGTAAATATCACAAATCCAAAGTATGATTATTATATGTCTTTTGTTAACGCAGTCGCTAATGTTTCTTTTAAATCTTTGGATGGTTTTGAAAAATTTAAGGGTGATGTTAATTTAAAAGACGTGGATATGATGGATTTAGCTATAAAAGTCCATCCTAAAGTTCAAGGAACTTTAGTTACTTCTGACATAAATACCCAATCGACTTGGGATATGATTGTTACTGAAAATGGAATTTGTTTTACTATTAACTCGAAATTTTCTCATTTATTTTCTTACAAGTAAATTGAAATGCACTGATTGCTATAAAACGCAACACCCAGAAATGAGTCATACGAACTTAAAATTTTGCTGGTATGTACTATAACTCTAAAGGGAGCTGCACCATGAAGAGAAAGATGAAAGTACTCGGCAATGGTACGGAGAGGGGGCTTACTTTTTCATCTTTCTCTTCATAGTGCAGCTCCATTTCAGGTTATATAGTACAGCTAATGCAAAGTAGTAAATGATTAAAATTTGATCATGATCAGTGAACTCCTTTGTGGTTTTTCACCGGTTTAGGTGTTATGTCTCGCGTCTACCGAAATCAGTCTTACATTCAATTAACCTCTTTTAAGGAGAGTCGAAGTATGCAGATGCATAAAGCTTCGAATATTCTTTGACGAAATTATCAGAAAATTGAGTCTATGTAGCTTTACAATCCTTCAACCATGGAATGTCTAGTCCAATAAAGTCTGGAAAAAGACCTAATAGAGGCGGTGATCGATCACAAATACAGAATAAACAGTAACAAATTGGGGAAGTCAAACATCGATGCAAAAAAATTATCGAAAAATTTATTGCTAGAGTTTAGCGTCACACCTACAAATTCTTCGGATTTCTTTAATCCCAGAACATCCAGTTTCAGACTCAAGTGGTATAGGTTGAGGTGGCATCAGGTCGAAGAATGATACCATTTTATATTTAGTGATGAATCTCGTTTTTGTCTATAGCAATTTGATGGTCAACTGTGTCTCAGAAGCTATAGAGCAGAAAGACTAAATTTAGAATTCGCTTTTGAACGTTATTCTGCCTTAACATCTGGTGCTGTGATGGGATGAAATTCAGTTTGGAAGCCGGTAGTCCTAAGTCATCATACAAGAAAAGTCTGACTGTGATCTGGTGCATCAATGAAATTTTAAAACTAATGTTGTTACCATACCTTCAAACACAGCAACAATGGTTTTTACTCAGATAGCACTGAATCACGCTCAGTACGATTAACATTAACACTTTTTTACAGGGTGTAAAAGAAGTACACTTAAAAAATACTAAAAACCAGACAAAAACAACCAAAGAGTGCACAGATTGAAATTAAATTTTAATCATTTACTATCCCGCTTGCGCTGTACTATAACCCGAAATTGAGCTGCACCATGAAGAGAAAGATGAAAACGTAAGCTCTCTCTCAGTAACTGCCGCGTATGCTTTCATTTTTCTCTTCATGATGCAGCCGCATTTCGGGTTATAGTACATATGACCTATAGTATGATGAAGTACATATCACCCAAATTTCGAGTTCGCACAACCATCTCTTTTGGGTGTTGCGTTTTTTTTGCGAGCAGTTTAATTCTACACTTTAAATAAACTTAAAAAAATTTTAATTTTTAGTGTTTCAAATGAAAAACAGACTGTTAAAAACTATTTACAACATTGTCATTATCTAAATGGTTTATGTTACGCAAGATATGATTCAGAATCGGATTTACCACTAAGCGTATGTGTAAACAATTAATATTATATTATCATTGATTTATTATATTTCAACCAAATTTTAGTTTTACATTCATTCACCGACAGACGTAATTCATTCATCGTCTGAACCACCTTGGTACGTTGGATCGAGTCAAGAAGTTGAAGTAAATTACAGAATGCAAGAAACTTCCTCAGATTACAGTTTAAGATCTTTATCGCCGAGTCAAAGGAGATGTAGGTTCGAAGACGAACCGATTTCGATTGATTTACCAGTTTACAGTACAAGTATTTGTTATATTTTGTGCCGATATGAAAAAGTTGTGAAACTTTGCGGTTGTGTTCCGTATTTTTATAAAAATTTCAATGCGAAAATTTGCAATATTTCTGAATTGCTGTGCATAGCCAAGTTTGCTAAAGATATCATCGAACCGCCGTCTAAATTTGGTTGTAAATGTCCTCAACCGTGCGATATTATACGGTATTTACCGCAAATACCAAAAATTACGTACTGGTTAGTATACTACTCAAAAAAATTAGAGGAATACTTCTTTGTATCCCTATATCTTTTATTGGGGAAATAATATTCCGAAATATTATGATGAGTCACTTGCATTTTTTCTAGACTTACGTACATTTAAGAAAAAAATAAATTATTTTTTAAATTGAGTATTTTGCGAAATGCAATTAAGGTTAGCATAATATAAACCTAATTTATATTAGGTTTATAGTCTATTATGACGGTTGCAGTGCCAACCTGGAATAAATGATTTAATCTTTTCGTATTATTCAATCCCACACCTGCAAATTATTGTTGTTATTATACAGCTGTTTTCGAAATGCGTGTACAATAGGTCGATTAAGTTAGGAGTATCTATATCCAAACTTGCTTAGTTTAATCGTTAGAGGTCTAAAAAAATAATATTTTCCGTGAGTTTTTCTAAAATTACTCGAAAAATCTTGATTACATTTTATTCATTTTTGGACTATGTCTTTATATCGACAGGTTACATCTTTCTGTGGAATAAATTCGAATTTCGAAACATACAGGTGTTCAAAAACAATCTCGCCACAAGTTATCCATCCTAATCTTTTTAACCATTCTGTACAATTTTGTATCCATTTTTTTCTGGATTGCTAAATTAATTCAGAAACTATTTTCTGTTACAAAGTTTCAGTTAGGCAAACGGTTTAGAAAAAAAAAATAGTTTCTAAATCCCTACAAAACCAAATCGGTAAGTTAACATACCATTAACAAAGTTAAAAGTAGCAATTTATTTACGCGATATGAAGCTTTTTCAAGAAAAGCAGAAGTTACAGGTTTGGAAGTAGCTTATTGCTTAAAATTTTCACATTTTCGGCAGGGTTTGTAAACATCATCAGGGTTTAGCGCTGTAATTTAAGAAAAACTCACGAAAAAAATTATTTTTAAAGTTCTCTAGTGCCATAACGAAGCACCTTTGGATATAGATAAGTTAACTTAAATCGACCTGTTTCGAGCTAAGGAATCTGAGGTCTTACGTTGTACACGCATTTTGGAGATACCTGTATGGTTTAATTATCAATATTTGTATTAGTTACATAACTGAAAATTTTGTAAAGTTTTTGTTGATTGAACGTTTTAACAATAAGTGAGAGATAACAAATGTTCAGGCATTTGTACTTCCGGTTATACAGGAAGTGGTTAAGATTAGCTAATTTCAAGATAATTTTCGTTGAAACTTTTTTTCTATCATTTGTAATTTTAGAGAAAAAAAAATATTCTTTGTAATTTTTGACGTTTGATTGTACTCGAAAAATAAGCCACAGTTTTATTTATTTCTTTTTAATTCTGTATGTAAAACTTCAAATTCATCGTAATTGTAGTTCTCGAGATATTTTGCCCACATCAGGCACCTGTACATTATTTTTTCTATGGGTATCATCATCTTTAACTTCATAGTACCTTCTCATCTATGCTTCTTCTGGTTCTCAGAAGATCTTGGCGTACACTTACCCATTGTACACTTGGATTAAGCTTTATTCTAGTTACAGGAAAACTTGAGGTGCATCTGGATATTTCCAAATACATGTGCACAATAAATATTTAACGTGTTCGATCACATTGATGTAAATCAGAACAAATCTAACAGAGATTTAAAAAAGTAATAGAAAGAAATAATTAAAGAAAGGTTTTTACCACTAATGCGTTAATGGAGAAAAAATGTATTATTATCCCAGTGTAGTAATAAGACATTTTTCTCTCCTCTAAGGCATTAGTAATAAAAACCTTTCTTCAATTATTACTTTCCATTATTAAAATCATGCGTTAAAAATTCTCAAATATTTAATTACATTAATTAAAAAAGGGCTCCTCTAATTTTTTTGAGCAATGTATTTAAAATATCTGTCTAATTAAATCAATAATAAAAGAAAACATGCAGGGAATTTGGATATTTTGATCAAAGGATTACGTTCAGATGGGGATTGTTGCCTCCAACAACTAAATACAGAAGGAACATCTTGTTTAGTTTTGAGGATTTAGTCGGTAAATTAATTTAAAATTGGGTTTCTTAATGCATACCTTGTTCTTTTAACATTTTTGTGGTTTTAGTTTCCTTTGGAGGCACTATAGCTTTATTTCTGGGCTCTAGCTTTATAAGTATGATTGAAATAATTTATTATTTTGCGAAGTATATTTTTAAGTTTTAATTTAAAAGTATTAAAAAGTCATTCGTTCCTGATGTTCGTCCAGACTATTTTGTCTTCTTAAAGGTTTATTGGCTCTGGATCTGTTGAAATGAAGAAAAATAATCCTTTAAAAGTAATAAATAAATCAGATGTCTGATAAATAAGACTTCACCTATGCTTCGAAAAATTCACACTTTCAAATTAAGAAATTTTTCCAAAACCCTAAAACTGTTATCACACATGATATTTGACATGACCGAATTAGGTTTTAAACCTATTTGAATTTGAATAGGTTATATCAAATAAACGCTGTAGGATATGTAGATAAAATTTATTTATTTACTTAATTATTTTTTATCTTACAACATAATACAATCTTATCTACTTATTGGCAATTTTTACTTATAAACTGAAGATCACAGCAAATTAATAAAAACAGTATACATCCGAATGTATGAGTTATTAATTTAAAATCCAACTCATTCTCCCGAATATAAAAAAAATATAAAATAACAAAAAACTTTTTCTTAGCTATAATCAATAATAAGTTAAAAAACTCATATCATTTAATCAGTTTATCCTTATGAGTATAATTAAACCGCTGTAACTCCTTCTTAAAGTATTCCACAGTCTTCTGAAGTCCCACGTTTAAAGATACTTTGGGTTCCCATCCCAAAACCGTCTTTGCCCGCGTTATATCTGGTCGTCTTCGCTGTGGATCATCTTCTACTTCTGCTAAATGAACTATTTTACTCTTACCACCGACTAGATCCTTTATTATAGTTGCAAATTCTGAATAGAGCAAACATTATCGACCATAGAACAAATTTTATTTTGCACTTTTATAATTACCGTTTATTGTATGTTCAACAGGATTTCCTAAATTCACGGGTTGAGAATAATTCGAATGCATTAACGCCACCAGCCCATCTACTAAATCGGAAATGTATTGAAATGAACGAGTTTGTTCACCGGAACCGTATACCTAGAATGATATATGGAATATAAATTTCTTATTGTAGGTATTAATTAAAGGATTAATATTACTGTAATAACATCTTCTTTTAAAGCTTGTAGGATAAAATTTGAAACAACTCGTCCATCGTTCATGTGCATACGGGGACCAAAAGTGTTAAAAATCCTCGCTACGCGCACTTGCATCTTTTCTTGCTTTGAATACGCGTACGTTAAAGTTTCTGCTACACGTTTTCCTTCATCGTAACACGCTCTAGGACCTATTACAAACAGTTTTTAGAATTGTAGAATTTAATAAGATTTCTATGAAAAATTAAATAATAAAATCCCTTATTTTTACAAACAGTACTTTTAAGAGTAATATGTATTGTTAATATTTATTAACCCTAAGAATAGTGGTGGTGTAATAAACAGTAGCTGTTAGAGTTATTTCAAAGTTGGGCAGGTATAATGTTAAACTTGATTTATAAAAAGAAACAAAGGATTCCAGGAAGTTCAGAATTTAAATATGTTTACCTCTCTTTTTATAACATTACCTACTGTCTTATAACATGGAATTAGTAGAAAGAGTTGAGCGAAACAAGGTCATGTTGAAATACTATACAGGTGTCGCAGACAACTACAAAATTTTAACTTAATGGCCTATGAATTTTCTTATGAGTATAGTAGGTTTTTGGGTTAAAATATTACTATTTTTTATTTATCACCCAAAAAATTAAAAGCCATTACTTCAAAATTTTATGCAAATTCAGACCCTGAGACCTACGCTTTTCCAAAGTTTTTTTGGTGCACTACAACCAAATTTAGCTTGAAATGCTTTATTACATCAGATTTCCAAAGTAACTTAATTTAAAGGCACATAAACAAGTTTTCTTACATACAGGGTGTCAGAAAATAGCGTTTAAAAATTTTAGGAGAATGTTGTACGGTCAAAAGTACGTTTTAAAAGTCTTAATAAACTTATGCCCGACACCACTGTATACCTGTTATGGAAGATACGAACAATTAATTTCCTGTGAAAAAAGGGCAAGCTTGTTACATTCTATAGCTTTTAAGGTTTATGGTTTTAAATTGGTTGGACTTTGAAAGTTGAGATTATTAAAAAAAAAATAAATAAATAAATAAATAAATAATAAAAACATTAAGAACAGTAGTTTATTACTACAGCTAATTTTAGTCTACTGAGGTTGATATTTTACATCAATATAACTTAATACTTTGTTGACCAGGAATTTTACACAGAAACTACGTCATGTCAGCACAACGAAAGTGCAATGACGACAAGTTAACTCGTCACTGGACAGCAACGTTTGGGTATGAAAAGACGAGTTAACTCGTCACCGGTCAAAGTATTAATTCACTCAAGGACACTGGACTAACAGGATGGCCCAATCTGCGATAATCGTCCGGCACCCTTTAACGTCACTACCAAGCTTAGCGTCTTTCTCTTACATTCGACTAAATTTCGGCGTACACGCATCATATGGGATTGAGCCATCCTGTTAGTCCAATATGCTTGTAATTCACCATTTTACATCATTTATTGCAAAAATTTTTTTGGGGCATACTATGTTTATGTTGTAAACCATCGAGATGTAAAATAAGTTTTATGTTTCATAAAATGGTGTTTACTTGTATCTGTTTTTGTAATATAAGGTGTCAGACAAAAAACGTCCAAAGCTATGTCTCGGTTATTTTTATTCGGATTTTCTTGAGCCAGATATCAAATGAAATGTTTTAACGAATACTATATTTCGGAATGCATTAATTTTTTTTTCCAGCGTCATGTTTGATTTTAACCTACTACGACTTGTTTTGTTTAAATGATCTTAGAAACATAATATTCGTGAAAACATTTCATTTGGTATCTGACTCATAAAAATCCAAACAGAAATAACGGAGATATGGCTTTGAGCGTTTTTAGTATGACATCCTGTATATTTTTGATTACTAATTGTGAGTGCAATAACCTCAATAAATACAACTGTTCTAATTTCTATTAGTTGCGATTACTGAGGTAGTACTGTGTGGAGAATCTGATGCGATTTTGATGCAGTCATTGTCATTCTTCATAGATTTAGTCAGAATCAAATATTCATTTTTAACTACTTTAACCCTTAGCGGTCCTCACTGTCACCGAACAAATGACAGAAGGCTGTGTAGCAAAGCCAATGGAGTACCAAGGATTAAATCTGATTATACGGCCAACATTAAAAAAAATAAAAAAGATAAGGACAAGTTAAAATTCATGAAATTAAAATCAATAGTTAATTTAATATTGCATGTTTTTACTTGAGGCTTGTGTGTTTCTATTTGGAAAATGCTTTCTGCTTCCACTTTGATAAATACAGTGAAATTCCTCTTCGCGGACACCTCTCTTAAACGGACACATATTACACTGTTGAGTTAAAAAATAAAAAATATATACCGGGTGTCCCAACGGTCTGAAAAAGCTCCATAACTTGTTTATTATTGGAGATATTGACCTACTTCTTTTTTTGGGTTATAGCTTGAACGGTACTACACATTTCTAAAATATTGCGACTTATATATAGGTGTCCCAAAATTACAAAAAATACTAAAGTTACTATTTTTTAAATGGAACGTACCCGATTTTATTTTATTTTCGAATTCTATGGTAAAATACGATTCACTTTTATAAAGGTCGTTTTTACCTAAACTGTGAGGAAACTTGATTTATAACAGTTTATTTGCCAAAATTTCGAAATGCAATGGTCTGTTCTAAATTTTTTTTCTGTCAAATTTTTGGCTTAACTTTCAAGTAGATGACGCTGTTTGATTGTTAAATGTTTGCTGCATCTTTTAAATCTTTACTCAATAACCTGCTTAGTCGCAATTGCTTACTGCGAATTTTTAAACATGCTGAGTCAAATTAGTTAAATGGCACCCCCGATTTATTATTGTAGTGATCAAAAATTATTCTGACAAACTTTCCATCCATAGTAAAGTAAAACAGGGGTTACCATTTAAAAATGAATAAGTCTTCCACATTTTCAATTTATCATTTTTAAAAAATCGCAGTAGACAAATGCGGCTAAACAAGACGTTGAGTAAGCTTTTTAAAAAGCCAATGAACATTCAACAATCAAACGAAGTTAATTACTTTGACAACAAGGCAAGAATATTGAAAATAAGAATTTTTGAACAAACCACTGCATTTGGAAATTCTGACAAAAGAGTGTCATAAATCAAAATTCCTGGCAGTTTAGACAAAAATGACCCCTGTAAAAGTGAATCGTATTTTACCATACAATTCAAAAATAAAATAAAATCGGGTATGTTCCATTTAAAAAATAGTAACTTTAGTATTTTTTGTACTTTTGGGACACCTGTATATAAGTCGCAATATTTTAAAAATGTGTATTACCGTTCAAGCTATAACCCAAAAAAAGGAAAAAGTCAATATCTCTAATAATAAGCAAGTTATGGAGCTTTTTCGGACCGCTGGGACACCCGGTATACAGTGAAATTCCCCTTCGCGGACACTTCCCGTGAACGGACAGTTTCTCATGAAACCGTCCGATTCTGATATAAGTTGCATTGCGTTAACTCCCTCTTGGACGGGCATTCTCTTAAACGGACGCGGACACTAGAACATGTTCTCTTAAACGGACAATCGCTCCACGCCCCGACTTGGCTGTTTCCCTTTAATACAAGATTTTCCCTTTAACCGGTGTTTTACCAACTTCAATATTTGCAAGATACAAGCGCAGCCTATGTCGTGCCTTTTTGCTTATAAAAAACTTATTGTACTTTGCAAAAACCGCTTGGACCCAAGTAACCAAGGAAACAGTTAAAAACTGCCCCCTAAAGCAGGATTCAAGTACGACAATATGCAAAGTGAAGACCAGCTAAATGATGCTTTTACATTTGATCCAGAAGATGACTTACCAATTAATGTGGATACAGATATTCTCAATTATAAGAATTTGTTGAAATTGACTGATAATAAAAACCATAATGATTTCTTTAAACTGGATGAAAATTTCATTGTTGAAGACCCAGATTCAGGACAAGAAATTGAAAATCCAGACGTCAAGAACTGTCTGAAGATTCTGACGTCGATGAGATTCCAGTACTAACAGAGAATATCCAAAATTATGGTGATAGAGTCTTTGAAGCTTCTTTTCAAATTTAAAATACGATTTCTGGACTCCAGTTTAACGAAAATTAGGAGACAAACAACAATAGTTGATTTTTTCGTCATTAGACTGACATTTAGTTTCATATTATGTATTGCTACATAATTCTATTATATTTATGTATTTTGTGTGTACTTTGTAAGCTAAAAAACCTTTTTTTTTCAAATTTAAAAAAAATACCGGAATTATTTAACCTTTGAAAGAGAGTTTCAGTCCCTTTAAGTTAATACTTACGTCAATTTGTTAATAAAGAGTGCAAGAATACTCTTAATTTTACTTAATAAATTAATTTAAGTTTTAAATTTTTTATTAACTTTAAAAACATTCACATATTATGCGCTTTAAATATATATGCGATTTTTTAAATAATAGTTTTCATTAAAAAGAGTGATATTTACTTCGCATTTTTCTTAAACAGACACCCCTCTTGAACAGACACTTTTGGCCGGTCCTGTTGGTGTCCGCACTAGGGAGATTTCACTGTATATATTTTATTAAATAAATAAAAATGACAAATAAATATTAATCAATGGGCGCAGTTTAATACTGATATGCCTGTACTATCAGGACATTTATATCAAATACTTATATCAATTTTGTTTCTTTTTTTGTTTATTTAAAGCAAAAAATCGCACCTAAAAAAGTTTTACTGAGAAAGGTAATAAAATTTATCTTAATGTTTTAGCAAATAAAGGATTTATACTAATCCCTAAAACAAAACCATTTCTCATTTTTTTTTCTAACATCGGAAACAATTACTATATAAGATTATTTGAAATATTTTTGGGTACATATTTTTTACTTCCAAAAGTTAGCAATATTTTTATCACCTTTAAAATGAATAATTTTCGATTTGAAATATGCAGATTACTAACGTAAAAGCTTATCTACGTTAAAGCATTTATACTATTTTCGCAAGTTCATTATCAATCCTTATCAGCAAACGTGTATTATTGCTTTACCATAATAGATGACCTCGAACAATATAGGAATAAGCGAAATAATTGAACTTTTTTTTGATCAGGGATTATTAAAAAAATAATAATAATAAAATAAATAATCCCCTTAAACCTATTCACATTGACATTATTTATTTTAAATTTCACTTACCTATGGGATTAACATGTCCCCAGTAAGTTTCAGGTTGTGGATGAATGTCAGGGTCACCATATACTTCAGAGGTACTTGCTATTAATACTTTGGCATTGACTCTACGTGCTAAACCTAGAAATAAAAATAATTAAATTTTTTATTAAAAATTGGATTAATAAGTGCTCAAGATGTTGAAACTAATTTACCTAATATGTTAATTGTTCCTAAAGTATTTGTCTTAATGGTTTTTACAGGATTAAGCATGTAATGAGGGGGGCTAGCTGGACTGGCCAGGTGATAAACTTCATCTACTTCAATAAATAAAGGATTTACGATGTCATGATGGATTAATTCAAAATTTTCATGTCCTATCCAATGTTCAACATTTCTTTTTCTTCCAGTAAAGAAATTATCAACTACAATCACTTCATGACCCTCATACATTAATTTATCAACTAAATGGGAGCCGACAAATCCAGCCCCACCTGTTATCTAAATAAAAATAATCATTTTATTTATATTTTTTTTTAATAAATTTTACATCTTACCAAAATCCTTTTTCTTGACAAATAATTTAGAGATTTCACCTGGGGATATTTCTTAGGTACTCTTGTCTCAAACCGGTCAAGTCTACCTTCAAGTTCCTGTATTCGTTCATTTGCATTGTCCAAGGCCTTTGAAAGTAATTCATTCTGTTGAATGATAATATCAGTATGAAAGTTTTTAACACGAGTTGAATCGGAGTCCGGGGAAATTAGAAGGTAGCTAAACAATAATATAAAACCTAAAATAAGGTACCCCCAGTTTATAATTTTCCATATGTAACGTTAAAAACAACTTACATAATGCGGTGCACAGCAACAAAGCCGCTCTATGTTTTAGTTTCCTGACGGCCGAATGTAACATTTTTAAGCCACATCGTCATCTAAAGGTCGTAAAATCATTTTATCACTTTAAAACAGCGTACATAACCAAGTCACATTGTTTTGACGTTTCAATTGGAACGACGCGAAGTTAGCGACGATAAATTTTTACTAATTAAGGTTTTATATACGTAAAATAATTTTGTTTACAGATTTAAAAGCGATAACAACGTTAATCTCTTTTGTACACTCGATAAAATAATTATTAATAATAATAATTATTAAAAAAATACACACGTGATAACTGTCAAAGTTATCAACGGCCAACTTCAGTTCTGTTTCATTATTTGCGATGTTTATTGAGAAGTTTATTGTACGTTTAGTGATTATGATAATTGTTTGAGACCGTTTTGGAACGAAAAAAACATTAACGTGAAGAATCTGCTAGTCTAAAACGTATCACACATCGTCACCACTCTCGGCAGGGATTTACCTCAGGTTTTTATTTTCTTGTTGACAGCAAATATCATTATTAGTCATAGTAATTAGTTAATAATAACAATCCAATTTAAAGGGTCTAAATCTGTTTATGCGGCTTTAATTAAATTAATAGATATAAATGCACATTTTACAACAACCTGGATAATAGGTGGGTGAGTGAGTTAAAATATTATTGATAAATTCTTATAATAAATAAGACTATAAATAATTATGGATGATTTTGCATAGGAATGTAAATTTTACAAAAATGTGAATTATGCAGAATAATATGAAAAATAGTTTTAGGTATAAATTTTTCCTATTAAAACTTCCTTTCAGACCTCTTATATAAAATTTAGTTAAAGAATTATTATGAATAATAAATATGTTCTTTTATTTATAATTAAATTAAATATAACTACTTACTGCAAAAAGGAATCATGTTTTCATTTTTTAATTTTACAAGAGTACAAGAAAACTGATCTATTTTAACACAGACTTATAGGAATGTATAACAATTAACCTTAGGTTTAGTAAATTGCCAATTTTTTATCAAAATTATTTCTTTTGTTTACTTATTAAGGGGTAGCATCTAAGTGACTGTAACTGTAAAATGAAAATAAGCAGTGCTTTCAAATACTGCAGTTGGATCTGTCTAACAAGGAGACCTCACGACTTTGGAATCACCGACCTTAATGAAAGTGGTACCAATCGATAGATATTGGTACATAGTACAAATGTATAAAATATTAGGGCGCACTATTCAGCCGTTCGCAAGAAAATTGGTGTTAAAGTTTGCGAATAGCGTATGTCAGTGATAAGCCCTATAAGGACCGCCCATTGTCAAAGTGAACATGTATAGGCTTCCACATACGAGGTTCGAATCCTGAATAACACTTTTTTTCCATTTTTATTTTTAATGCAACATTTCATTGAAATTTATGTCGGTAAATTGGCTGGTAGCACATAACGATCGACAAAACAATCATACGCCCAAGAGTCAATCAATTTATACTTATCGATAATCGTTCCTCCTCTTCTGACATGTTCTTCCATCTCTTTAATTCTCTTATGCTTTTTAAGCGTCAACATCCTTCCTTCTGAAGAGTTTGCAAAGGTGAATAGGGATGTTCTTTAGCGCAATTCACAACTTTTAACTTGTAATAAAAGGGAATATTATAGTCGTCCTGTACTTGTTTTATCTGTAGTTCCGGAGATAAATTTGCGTCAAACGAAAACACGAATTCGGAAGCACATTCTTCGTCAGTTTAGTTCCTGAGTATTAAGTCATCCGCACTTACAAATGTTGTCTTTGTCAAGATGTCGAGAGCGATATTAAGTATTTCTTCGCCAATTTACATAGCGCCCTTTGAAATTTCCACGGTTGGTTCCACAGTCATAGGATCACTTTTCATTAGCAGTTTTTCAAAATACAACTATGTATGTATCACTCAAGAGTAACGTTGATTTGCTACTTTGAATAATTATCAGTATAATCATAATATCGATCCCTAGTGTATACAGATCTGGAAATTTCATTTGAGGGTATAGAAAAATAATGCGTGCAACAGAGAAGCATATAGAAAATAGATTAGAAAAACAAAGAGCGATATAACTGTTTAACCACGCCAGACTGTCAAACTATCAGTTCGATAGTTCATGGGAAGAAGGTGGTTGGTTTGGCGACTAGTGTCGGGTCGGAAAAGGCGTGGTTAAACAGTTATATCGCTCTTTGTTTATCTAATCTATTTCCTATATGCTTCTCTGTTGCACGCATTATTTTTCTATACCCTCAAATGAAATTTCCAGATCTGTATATAATATCATGTACATAGATAATAAGTAAAGTTAGATGTAAGCAATATAGTAAATTATTTTACATTACTTATATGCGTATTTTTATTATAAAACATAATACCATTTTAAATGGTAAAGAAGAAATTGGAAAGAATAATTCTAATAAAAGTACTGTATGTTTCCTGAACATGGAAGTAGAGAAATTAAAAAGTAGGATAATGAAAGAGTGTCCTTAATTGACTATATTTTGTAATATCAAAATATTATAGAAATAAAGTGAAATGTGGCATTAAAAATAAAAATGGAAATAAAAAGAAGTATTATTCAGAATTCGAACCTTCGTATGTGGAAGCCTATACATGTTTATCACGATTATGGGCGGACCTTAAAGGGCGGGACTTATCACTGACATACGCTATTCGCAAACTTTAACACCAATTTTTTGTGAACCACTGAATAGTGCGCCCTAATATTTTACACATTTGCACTATGTACCAATACCTATCGATTGGTACCAATTTCATTAAAATCGGTGATTCCAAAGTCGTGAGATCTCCTTGTAAATAAACACATGTTCCCTTGACATACCTCTATGATTTACAGTAGAAGTGCCACACTTTTCTACGAAGGACAAAACAAAGTTTGTTTTAATGTATCGGGTGTTCATTTAAATTTCTGCTCAATGAATGTTACTATACTTGGTTTATTTTATTTTTAGTCTACTTCAATACATTTTAATCTGATCAAATTAAAATATAGAAATTAACATTTAATTGAATGCAATTTAGATACTGTTGGTGGTAATATAACTGAATTTTACAGAGATATGTATAAAAATATACCTAAGTACAAAATGCAATAAACATGACTGCTCAAGTTAGGGTGTCCAGACATACGGAATTTTGCTGTATTGTACAGCAATCTAACACGCAATGTAGCATACGGGTGTGTACAGCAAACGTACAGCATTCGCAATTTATTACTGAATTTGTGATTGACTAGTGATCTCCATAGAAAAAATAATCCGGATGTCAGAGATGTCGTGTACAACGGAGTACCACAGATACCTTGGTCAAAAATGTGATGATTTAACCCAACTTATCTATATACAAAGTTGCTTAGTTTAGCCGCTAGAAGACTTCAAAAACAATATTTTTTGAGTTTTTCTTAAATTATTCAAAAAATCTTTATTAGATTTTATTTATTTTTTGACCATGTCTTTATATTAGCAGGCTACAGCTTTCTGAGGAACAAATTCGAATTTCGAAACATACAGTGTTTAGAAAACACTCTTGCCACAAGTTATCTATCCAAATCTTTTTAACCAACCTGTATAATTTTCTGTCAATTTTTTTCCTGAATAGCTACATTAATTTAGAAACTATTTTCTCTCTTGCAAAGTTTCAGTTGAACAAACAGTTGGGCCATAAAAAAATATTTTCTAAATCCCTGCAAGTCCAAATCGATAAGTTAAGGTACCATTAACAAAGTTCAGAATAGCAATTTCTTTAAGTGGTATGCAGTTCTTTCCATAAAACCAGATGTTACAGGTTTATAAGTACTTTATTGCTTAAAATATTCAAATTTTCGCCAGGATTTGTGACCATCATCAGGTTTTACTCTGATTGGCCAGCAAGATCACTAGATCTAAGATTTTGTTTTGTACCAATATATTCTTTCATTTATAAACGTTTATTAAACGCAAGGAGGCCAAAGAAGTTAAGTTCATTCACATTCTTCTCAACAACAAAAAGTTAGAGAGAAAAAAGTCAAACGAAGTAAATAAGTAAGCAAGAACTTACATATTCATGGAAACGTCTTTCATACGTCTTTCTATAAATTTGTCATTTTTCAAAACTTGAATAGTAGCGCCAATCTGACAAAAACGGATGGATTAAGTACTCAATCAACTGATTTCAGTATTTTGCCCCGTAAAATTTTTCAAATGAATGAAGACTCCGAAAATGCACTTTTTTATAAAAATTTAGCATCAAACACCGATAATAATTTTCTTCTGCCTCTTATAGAAACAGGAGTCTCCTTTTAAAGGTGTCCAATTTGGCTCACTCTTTACATGGGTTGCATTTGTACAGCATTGAAAATTGAAAAATCTGGTCACCCTACCTAGCTTCACGTGATACAAGTTGTTTGTCTTCGCTAAAGCGCTGTTGTTAATGTTAATATAACCTATAAAACCAAAGCTTTGTCAGACACCACCGATCATAAAAAACTATATTGCGTATCGAAAACTAAATTTTATTAATTTAAACAATGCCGAAAGTAAAAATCTAATACTTTGAACAAGTGAAGTAATTGAATTAAAAATTAAGCACTGACCCCGTTTCATGAAACGATCACTATTTAAACCTCATTTTTAACATAAATATTTTATTTACGTTCTTATCTTTCATTACTTATATTATTTGAAGACCATGATGTGAAAAGGATGTATGCCACACATTATAACTTTTGAAAAATTAATCAAAGAAATTTCTTTTAAATCCACAAAATCTAATTTACATACAATACATTTAATTTTAGGAAGAAGAAATAAGATAGATTACTTAGTACTTTTTAAATAAAAAGGAGTTGAAAAAAAGCACTGGAATTGCTTTTTTAAGATTTATTTGCTTAAAAAATGCGGCTTGATCTTTTTACATGAAAAAATAAACGGGGATTTGAAACAACTTAAGAATTAAAAGTAAGAAATTAGTTATCAACGAGCGAGTAATCTTCATCCATATGCTCTTCTACTTCGATTGTTGACTGTGCAATTTCTTAATGATTGAAATTTTTAGCATCGATTCCAAAATAAAATTGTTGGTTCACGTCGGGTAATACACAAAAAAGATTTAATAAAAGTTTAGGAATAGGATAATAATATACAGAATTTGCATTTGAGACAGGGAAATTTAAAGTTTTTGAATTGTGAAATGTTGGTAAATTTTCGCTTAAGATTTGAAGAATGTTTTCCTAGAAACGGCCTTCCGTTGAGCGTCGTAAATTTTAGAAAATAAAATGACATGGTTTTCTGAATTCAAACTTGTAAAAATTTTACAGAAATAATATTTATCGAAAAAATGGAACACTTCACAATTCCTCGCTTCGCTGGCGGATGCTGTATATGGAAAATTACGTGATCATAATTTTCAGTAAAATGTGTATACTATATAACTGTAAATACGTGCCTGTTGATCTTCGGAGGATGATGAATTCACTTGATTATCACTTTCAATACAGGGTTTCTCACGCAACTGGTTCGTTAGAACTTTATTGGGTTCCACTATTGGTAGGTTTTTGAGATTTTGCCAATAGGGGTTGTTCATCCGGATCTTTTGATTTAAAATATTTTCAAGATGGCTGCTACTTCCGGTCGACCGGAAGTAGGATACAACTTCGTTATTTTAAATGGAATGGTATAGTTTTTATTACGTATTTTAATTCTACATGTAAAAATAAGTAGACTTTGATAAGGGTTGTTGGTACTTATCGTTTTTCGTTTTCGAGTAATTTTGATTTTAAGATTTTCTTGACAATTTTCAACCTGTTGTTTAAAATCACATTTCTTAGTCACTGTTCAAGCAAGAAAGTTGATAACTATGGCGATTACTCTCCAGACATTGCCAAATAGAACGCCACTACCCCCACCCCTTTTTAATATACAGGCTGGTCACAAAGAGGGTTACCGTTCTTCCATATTCAATTGCAAAAAAGTGGAAAATTTTAAATGGAACACCCTATATTTTATTAGCCTATCCGATAGAGAATTTAATTCTCTACAAATTTGCAATACATGTCCCTATACCCATCGGTTAAGATTTCCAAGATATAAGGGAATTTGTCAAAATTGCGTATAAAATGTCAGAAGTTTTTCTTTTTTTTATTAGTAGGCTATGGAACTTGATCGATTTTTTTGCTTCACAAGATAGGGAATTTAATTCTCTACCAACCTTCAATACACTTCCCTATACCTATCGATAAAAGTTTTGAAGATATAAGGGAATTTATCAAAGAACTGTTCTAATGTCGAGGCCTACTAATAAAGAAAAACTTTTTTGACATATTACGCGCAAGTTTTATAAATTCGCTTATATCTCCAAAACTTTAACCAACAGGATAGGGAAGTGTATTGAAGATCGGTAAAGAATTAAATTTTCTACCGTATCAAGCGAAAAAACTGTTCAAGTTTCATGGCCTACTAATAAAAACAGGACTTCTTCTGACATTTTACACGCGATTTTGACAAATTCCCTTATATCTTGAAAACCTTAACCGATAGGTATAGGGACATGTATTGCAAATTTGTAGAGAATTAAATTCTCTATCGAATAGGTTAATAAAATATGGGGTGTTCCATTTAAAATTTTCGACTTTTTTGCAATTGAATATGCAAGAGCGGTAATTTTCTTTGTGACCACTCTGTATGTGAAAGAGGGGTAGGGGTAGTGGGGTTCTATTTGGCAATGTCTGGAGAGTAAACGTACCAATTATTAACTTTCTTGCTTGAGCAGTGACTGAGAAATGTGGTTTTAAACAGCAAGTTAAAACTTGTTAAAAAAATCTTAAAATCAAAATAACTCGAAAACGAAAAGCGATACGTACCAACAACCCTTATGAAAGTTTACTTATTTTTGTACGTAGAATTAAAATATGCAATAAAAATTATACCATTCCATTTAAAATAACGAAGTTGTATCCTACTTCCGGTCGACCGGAAGTGGCAGCCATCTTGAAAATATTTTAAATCAAAAGATCCGGATGAACAACCCCTACTGGCAAAATCTCAAAAATTTACTAATAGTGGAACCCAATAAAGTTCTAACGAACCAGTTGCGTGAGAAACCCTGTATAGTTTTTGTCCCTTACGCTATCATCTCACTCAAACTCATAACTATTCTCTTTTCGTTTAAATCACCAGAAAATTGGTGAAAATTACGAGAATACCCCAGCACGCGTATCACTCATGTTAGTAGCTTGTAACCTTACTTTGAAAATTTGTGCCGCTTACTCGAAATTATGAAAACGTCATTTTACCGCACCGGGGCTTATTATTGAAGAATCGCTAAAAGTAGTTGTATGTGGGTAATTTTTGTGGCTTGCACCCTTTTCACGCCAAGGTCTTCATTTTATAAACTGGTTACTTAGTAGTTAGATAGGTTTCAACAAAGGATACTAGACTAATAAGAATAGCTCAATCTGCGATAATCATCCGACACCTTTGACGTCACTGCCAGGAATAGCATATTTGTGATAAGGTAAATGAAATAAATTTTAATATTTCATTTTGAAAACTTATAGCAGTGACGTCAAACTAACGGCTGCATACTAGAAATTCTGCGTATACACTTCTTATGGGATTGAGCAATCCTGTTAGTCCAGTATCCTTGGGCTTCAACATTATTTTCTATTTTACTGATTTTAGAGGTTATTTTTACGCTTGCCTCTCCAAACCAAAAGAATAAACGCTTGGCATCCTAGGCTGTAACGTGACTATAAACTAATGATATCGTCTTTCAGATTAATGACGAAAGCCTCAAAATAAAAAAAATGAAGTATAGCATCGTAACTTTGTCATACATGTTTCCTTTGTATGAGATGTTCATTTAAATTCGTGCTTAAGTGACCTATGAACTCTACTAGTATCTTTGTCGCGTTCGTTTCCTAGGTATCTCTTCATCATTGTCTAATAAAAATTCAAGGCATGCTTGAGCACGAATTTAAAGGAACACCCAATATTTCTCGGTCTTTGTTTAACAAACTTTCAAACCATTCTAGAGCACGAATTTAAATGAACCTCCGTACGTTATACAGGTGTCTCACCGAAGTGGACTGGTCACTAGAGAAGCACATATATAGGTGTATTTTACAATATTAATTTTTTTAGAAATGGCGAGCACTGCAACAAAAAGTTTTCGTTTGTCTCGATAAACAAATAAAATTTGTACTGAATGTTTTTAATCGAAAGAAAAATCGTATTTCAAGACAGAAATTATAGCAATTTTAAAATATAAATTCTCTGCATCTAATATTGAAAACTTCAAACGATCGTTTGGGGAAAAGAGAATTTTAGATTTTTTGAAAATGTTACCCCTAATGATATCAATTTTGCAAATTTTGGACATACTACACTTCTTAAAAAAATTTAAGGAAATATATTTTTTTTAACCATTACAATTTTCATTATGGAAATTTATGGACCTTTTGAATTCCTAATGCTAAATCGAAATCCTTATGAATTTAACAATCAGGAAGCCGTTAATCTTATTTGTGAAATTACGTTTGGTTATATCTTAATTTTGTTAGTTTGTTGTAAAAAGCTATTTTGAGATGGTTTTCATAGACGGTTTTTAAACATTAACAATATTGGTTAGATGATTTTAAATAATTTTGTACCCGCGTATCATTGTACACATACATACAATTTCATCAAATTCTTTTCGTTTGGTCAATCAATTATTTGAATTTCTTACTATTTTCTGATGCTATTTTAGGTCCTTCATAACCAACTTTCTTCCATTCCTGTTCGAGGTGATGTGATTTAATAATAAAATGATAAATACACTGTGTAACGTATGCACTTTACTTCTCGTTTCTTTCTTAAACGTCGTCTTTGGGGACATCATCGTTTATTCTATTGTAAGAAAAACTTCAATTCACTTTCAATGTTTTTAGTGTTTATTTGACTAATTTAATAATATTTCAGCAAGAACATGCCCCTTATAACGTTATCAAAGATATGCCATCAACTTTTGGAGCGGCAATACCTTTAGAAGGTAAATTTCATTTTTAATATAATTCTGATAAATACGATTTTATTTTTCCAAGGTTTCGATAAACTTTAATGCACCAAATATTTTACAATTGTCTGTGTGCCAAATATGAAAAATATCTATCGAATGTTTTTAAATAAAAAATTTGTTGGAAAATGCAATCCAACACACTGAAATTAGAAAGTAAATAAATTTGAATATGATGTGTCAATAACTTCATAGATAATAACTTCATCAAAGTCATATAATCAGAAACTAGCGACTTTCCAGACCGCTTTTTTTACAACAGCTCAGCTTCTCTCGAGCCAACCGATCTTCAACCCTCGAAATAAAAGTCAAATAATTACAAATTAGCAGCCCCCTGCTACAGCCCCCAACACAACCCTTAACAGTCGAAATCCAAGGAAGTAGGTATGGTGCACTAAAGTTTACCGAAAATTTTAATTTACTGGTAATTATAAGTGTTGAAATTGTGCCTTGTTTATAAAAAATCTACTATTACGGGTATAAAATGTTAGCCAACTTCTGTCAATCAACGGTATAAAATTATAAATATCATAAGGGCCCATTACTGAAAAGACAAGAGGAAGTTTCATTTTGAAATACCTACTTTTAGCCTCACCTTGGACTTTTTAACGTTTACGTAGTATAAGTGCTAAATTTGATATATTTGCTGTGTGAAAACGGCAAATTATTCATAAATATTATAAAACGGTAAAATATTCACTTGTTAATGAAATGTGATTCATAATTTCTTATTCTTTCTGGTCAAAGAAAGACCACATATCACACAATTAATCAATTTCGCCAAAGTTTGCGATAAGATAATTAATTTGCACTACACTGTTGAATTCGACTTTTATGTCATATACTCCTTTATAGAAATTATTTGTAACCTAGTAGACGCTACTGGAGGTTCTGCGTGGAAGCTAGTAATGCTTTAAAATGGGCACTTCCGATACACGTTGTAGTATAGCTACAGAAATGTGTTATTCCTGAGATTTTATTTGTTAACCGTTTCTGTACCTCGAGCCACTTTCACGCTCTTCAGATTTTGTGTCGAGAAAAGCCAGGGCGTTTGGTCGAAACAGAAAACTGACGTCCCACCCGAATTTTTTTTGTCGAAATTGTTGACATGTAACCGAAAGAGCGCTATCGCGCTCTTTGGCTTTTTTCGGCACATAATCGAGGAGCGCGATCGCGCTCCTTGGCATTTTTCGATCGTGTTTTTTCAAAACCCTCTGATACGCAAATGGTTAAAGAAGGGGGGGGTTTGACTCCCCATTCTATATGTCCGCATGGATATTTTGCTATACCGGGACATAAATCTACATTTATTTTTTCTGCACTATGCATCATTGGATTTCCCCAGTCACAATTGAAAAATACCCTAAATTTGGAAGTTTTCAATAAAAAATCCCCAGAAAACAATTTTATTGTTTTCGTAGATTATAATTTGTTACTTTTAAATTTTAATCAATTTTCGTGACTGAAGTATATCTCTAAAATACCCAAAAATAAGACAATTTAGAAATAAATCCCCAAGAATTGGGAAATATTCAGAAAATAATTTTTCAAATTAAAAAAATAACTTATAACAGCAATGCACACAAAAACACTGCAACATAGTGCCAGTTGAAGACTAATAAAAAAAAATAAATAAAACTAAAATTCTACTGCACGTATTCTTGCGTTTTATAGTACAGAATTGAATTTTTATATTTATAAAGCTTTTATATCATCGAGTAGTGCCAGACATAAAATCATCTGTTAATACTGCCCCCATAAGGAAAAACGCGGTATGTTCAAAATTGTTCAAATTTGAGTTAAGGGCGTAATATGGTTTATCGTACTTCTATTTAATCGTGTAATAACTAATTTTAGCGTTTATGCCGTTTTGGCTTGAGAGCGTCGATATATCTAAAGGCTGAGAGAGAACACAAAAAACGTGTTTTCTCAGTTTCATGTTTTTGAGACATACCGCGTTCTTCTTTATGAGGGCAGAATACCCACCAAAAATTTTTTCCCCACAAATAATTCCCAATAAAAACTATCCCCAAAAAATACCCCAATAAAGAAAAAACCCCTAATTTTTGGGGAAAATCCCCTAATCTGGCAACCCTGGCATCATTATAATGTTAAACGTGATTGATATACAGGTGTTCCAAAATTACAAGGCTATACAAGGCACTACCAGTGCGTTTAACGTTCAAAAATAAAAATAAAGCTCAAATACAGATTGATAGAAAAATACTTCCTAAGGGAGCTACAGTTCCTTGAAAGAGGTTTTTAAGGAATATCCTCGAAATTGCTTGAGTTAAGTCAATAAAAATTGGTATGCTAGTCTAAAATGTCAAGAGAAATTAGGGAGTGGTATCGATTTTGCATGAAGCTCATCAGTGGCGTGCGTGCAAGGGGGTAATTAGTTTATTTGTTTATCTAACTTTTTGCATGTTAATTTTTTACTAGCTTGACGTATTTGAAAACCGACTAATCTCATCTTTGAACTATGCAGGATTTTTTGCAGCCTGCTAAGCGCTTTAAAGGTGCAGTGTCAATCACGCGACTGCAACGGCTATAGCTGCACGACTTTTGTACTACGTCTGCAGCGGCCTTATTCAGTGTCGGAGCCGGTTTATTCGGTAGAAGTGCAAATGATAGAATCGAGCAGTTCGGGTCCGCTCGGCTTGGTAGAAAACGCTAGGCTCCGCCTCGCGCCAGGAGGCGGCGCGCGCCGCTCCTTATGCACCGCCCGCGTCGCGTCGCCTCCCCTGTCACGTTCCGCACACCGTACTTCGAGTCTTTCATCAACAGAGGGAATTAATTACTTAACCGATATAATTTATTTCCTTAAAGTTTCCAGTTTTTTTTAGTTCACTCATGATTTACACATCATAACACGTTTTGTTCGAATAAAAAGTAAATTAGTTTATTTAAACACGTAATAACTTATTTAACGTCTTGTTCGAATAAAAAGTAAATCTGATTATTTGAATACTCCGTATCAATAAATAATTGTTAAGCGAGAGTTTTAAAGTTATTTATTGTACTTTTGCATGTGATTTTGTCCGGGTATGTACTTTAAAATTTTATTATTGAAACCAATCAATAATGAAGTAGAAGTATGTATGTATGCCTACGTGCTAGTTTTAAATTTTTTACATTGACAGACGATCAGATGTTCCATAATGAATTTTAAGTTGCGGTTTACACTTAAGATAATCGCTCAATTATTTGATCAAGACTTTATTTACCTCCAAGGTAAATGTTATTTAAAATTTATTTTGAAATAATATTGTAATAGTATTATGTTTTAGCCTATCAAAGTGGAAAATTAATTTATAAATTGGTTTTCGATGACATAACCTTTGTTCGTACCGTAAATTAATGAGCAATAAAAAAGTTAGTTATTGAAACTTAGATTCCAAATAATGGATGTTACGAGGTATTGAGGAATTGGGTGGTTAAGAACCTTTTATTCCATGGAATTTACCAACAACATTTTAGTTATGAGTTTGTTTTGGGTTGAAAAGCTTTCCGTATGTGATTTGTTCAACAATTGCATTGAGCTTTACATTATATGGATAGTACTAATAAATTATTGGAGTAAAATATGCTAATAATTGGTATTTATTCATAAATTTGTTACTGTATTATAATTTTAGAGATTATAATAAATGAGATGATGATAAATGTCCGAACTAAGAAGTAAAGATTTATACTTTAGATGTGTTACCTTTTAAGTTTAGATTATCAAACAAATACCTTTTATATTTTAAATTAAATTCATCATAAAAGTGTATTATGAGTAATAAATAATATTAAACAAATGTGTTGAAGCTATTTTGTTAAAATAAACTAAGAAGATTGATTGAATGATATTGAGTATCTAGTGTCTTTTTGTTTGTTCGTCTTTTCTTTTTCCCTGTTCAGACAATTACCTGTATAAATTACTTTTAATGTTATTTCACTCAAAATATACTGTAAAACTTTAATTTTCAATTTATTAAGTAAAAATATTTTAAAAACATCTATCTTTTTACACGTTAGCGACAAAATAACAAGTAATGAAGGTGTTAACTAATCAGGAACACAAAACTAATGATGTTTTAAACTGAATACAAACAAAAAAATGTTTACACATAAATATTTTTCTATTTAATGAGTGTCTTTAGTGTCTTACATGATGAAAACATTCTAATGTTACAATAAACGTTTTTAAATATACAGTGGAAAGTCAAAATTTATATATATAATGGTGTGAAATGTGTGGTGTGTAATGTATTGCTTTTAAAAGTAAATTAAATGGTACTCAATTAATTATATCAAACTCTTTACGTGTAGGCAACTAATAATAGTCAGAATTATTTTAAAATATTAGATACAATAAATTATTTAGGATTACAAGCTAATGTCAAATAATCAAATATGTAAATTAATGTTTAGTAAGATTTTCATATTAATTCTTAAGTTGACAGTAAAATACATTATTGATTAGGAATCCATCTGTCTACTTCCTAAGTGTTATTCACTAATCTAAAAAAATCAATTATGATATATACAATATGGATTTTTCCTTTGTTTATAACAAAGCTCTTTGGGTGTGTTCTCTGAAGAATTTATTTTCCCATCTCATGTTCCTTGGAGCTCTCAAACACACAAGTAGTGTGTTAATTAAAAGCTAAAGTTTTACTCTATCAATTTTGAGTGAAGAAACATTAAAGTTAACTTATAATGTGTCATTATCATCCTATCTGATAGGAAATAATGAAGAAGGAACGAATATGAAGAGAAAAGGTACCAAATATGATTCCATTTTTTTGATTTATTTCAACAAAATAGTTTTAAGAGAATTGTTTAACATTATTTATTATTGACTGATATAAAATGTAAGAAAATATTAACTTAAGACGTAACACATGTAAAGAGTTAATCTTTAGTTTTATCATTAATGTTAATATAATCATAATGTCTTAAATTATAATACAGTAACAAATTTAGAGATATTTAAATATATAAACATTTTCACTCCAATAATTTGCTAATATGTGGAAAACCACATCATATGAGAATAACTTCGATGTGATTCTTTAACACCTCACTTACGGAAAACTCCTCGTCCAGAAATACCATTACTTCAATTTAGCTAGTAAATATCAAGGAATAAAAGCTTCTTAACAGTCCAATTTAGATTCCATAACGAATTGATAACACCCACTATTTTTCAATCTAGGTTTTGACAACTGAGTGTTTTACTGCTGATTAATATGTATGTATATATGTACCGTGCGTTCAGAAATGATTGTAGATCGTTTGAATTTGGCGCGCTCGTAATTTAGTGATTTTCGATGGTCAACATTGTTACCTGTGAATTACCTACGTCGTATCTTGCATATCAGTGGCGTAGCCGGATTTATTTATGATGTATCCTTTTCAGTATTAAGTGTATATGCACATATACTCATAATTATTGGACATCTGATATCAATTGCAATGGCATTGGTCAATAAATTCAATAAAATACCTTTGTCTTACGGTTTTTTGACAACTTACGACAGTTTTCAATATTTTCCATGACACGCCTATGAGATATGATTAACATTATTGTATTTATACCAACCTTAAAAATAAATCTATAGCGCGCCAAATTCAAACGATCTACAATCATTTCTGAACGCACGGTATAAGGTTTTTTCCAGTACAGGTTATGTTTGTTAAAATCCAATTAATAACTGAATTATTCACTTCGACAAACTAAAATATAGCACCATTACAATATTACTTCGATTTAATCGTTAAATTGCATTTACCTGTAGGTGAATTCCATAGAATTATTTTAATAAACTACGATCTGAGAATCAACATGATAATTTAAAGAGTTGTACTCTATCATTTATTTATTGTTAACTATATTCAATAATAAAATGGCACAAAATGGTTTCTGTGTTGAAACTTACGCGAGAATTCAATAAATTAAGTGATTTAAAGAAATAACTGATATATTATTTAAAAAATTAGCGCCACCTGTTGGCGAAGAGTCAAAACAAGGTGTGGAAACGAGATGAAAAATATGAGGCGGGACAACGCCGCGACGCATGGCGGTCCTTAAGGAGTGGCGCGCGCAATGGCCGCGGGTCGGGCCAATCGGAGCGTTTTCTACCAAGCCGAGCGCTCGAACATACCCGAACGCTTTCTATCATTTGCTCGTTCTATCTCGTGATATAGACTCTTCAGTGTCAATTGTGCGACAGTAGTCGCTTTCAGATTTTACGCTCAAAATTAGTTTTTGTTATACCATTATGGAGGTAGCCTAAATCCAGTACAAATGCAAATGTTTTACTCATTACCTGTTAGTTTCAAAACACTCACTATATTGTGGCGAAATCGCGTAAGTGGTGTGCGCGAAATTGGAGACTGGTCGGTGACCAGCAGTCGACGTTTCTAGTAAACACCAAAGAAGTAGAAAACCGAGAAAGGAACTGAATAGGCATAAAAAGGACTGGGAAAGTGGGGGGCTTCGAGGGACCTTCGTGGCGACACCGGGAAGAAAGAAGACACTTGTATTCAGACGATGATTATAACAAGTTGTTAAAATTAATGTTATAAGAAAATAATAAAAGAATCTGTGTGTGCAAAATCTATTTCATTTTCGATCGAGCACCCCCAACCCTCACATCCGTCACAATATCTTCCCACGCACTGTCTTTTTTATTTTGGTCCTTATAATCCTTACTTGTTGGATTATCCAGGCAAGAGTGCCGCCCTACTAGCTCACTTAATTGTGAGTCGTCCGTTTTCTATTAAAGTTTTGGAAAAAACGTGCTTTTCATAAGTTCTCGTAGCGGCTCTGGCGGCTAGACTGTTATTGCTGCAGCCGTGTCGCTACAGTCGCTGCGACCGCCTTTGTCGTCAACGTCGTAGTCGGGTTATTGGCAACATGTCCATATAATTCAATCCAAACCAGTGGCTGACGCAAAATCACCAGAGTCGAGCATCTGCAGCTGCGCTGACACCAATATGGTGCCATAGGCAGGCCAGTCGTTGATTGCCGGTGACACCCATCTAGTGCCATTGGTAGGCCAGTCCTTATTCATTATTGTCCAAAATATTGCCGGCCACTGGCGACGTTTCACTGCGCAAACATGTGTCTGTGAAAGTGTTAAGAGTCCAGTGTTATCGTCGAGAGTTTGCTTTTATTACTAAATTGCGTATCCATGGAAACGACAAAATTTTAAGCTGATCTATTTTGCCATTGCTTCTTTCAATGAACTATAGCTCTTTTAGGCTGGTTTTTGTGCTCAACCGACGGTCAGCGCTGACGTCGGTCGCGCATAGCTGTATCAACGTATTTATATGTGTATTCAGTGCTGCACTGATGAACAGCCTTAAGCCGGGGACACACACAACGGTTTTTCGCCGTACGGCAAAATGCCGTGCCGTACGTTCCGACAGTGGAGCGAATAAATGATTGAGACCTTTCACACTAGACGGCACCGGCAAAAAAACGTCACGGCAAAAAATCGTGCCGTTTAGCAGCCGTCCATTGTCACTGCAAGGGACGGCAGCCGTGCCGTAGATAGTAGATAGTGGCCTACGTGTTTAAATACAAGCTTTCACACGCAACGGATTTTTGCCGTTTGGAATTGTCTAGAAATTGTCTTGTCATTCGAATATACTGTCTAGTAAGACGTAAGTAAGTAATGTCAAATATTGTACTGAACTCAACCAACGGCAATAAAACGTTGTGTGTGCAAGCAAGCTCGTTTTTCGCCGTCCGGCAAAATATCGGACGGCATTTTGCCGTACGGCGAAAAACCGTTGTGTGTGTCCCCGGCCTTAGGTAGCATTTTTCGACCAATGTTCATTTAAGCTTTTGTTGATATTTTTGAACGTAGAATGCGCTGGTAACGTATGACCGTCTAATTTGGGGACACTTTATAGTACACAAACAAAAGTTTTTAGCTCATAAATGATTGACAGATCGGGCGATGACTACCAACAATAATCTTGCAAAGAGCGTCGTATCCAACCAATCGATACACGACTTTTGCTAGAACCAACCAATATCGTGTTAGTAGATACGCAGCAATATAAAACTATGTGCATTATCTTTATCGAACAACTCAAATCGCATGAATTTTAATCGGACAACCCGATGTGCGGCAGTCGGCCTAAAAAAATAAAAAAACAGTCAAATATCTACAAGCAGTGGCCTAGTTTTATAAAACTCAATTAAGCTATTAGGATATCTACTATGGTTACGCCTATTGCAGCTAATCACATTAGGTGAATTAGGTCTAACTATGGAACTAATCGTGTATAAAATAATCACTTATTATTTCATTATTATTTTCTGTTAAGGTTTTGAAGCGATGGTAGCCATAGCAAATCCACCGGACGCGTGCGAAGCGATTGACCCTCCGTCTGCCGTACACAACTACAGGGGTAAATGGGTGGCTTTGATCGCCCGTCACAATTGTACATACGAACGAAAGGTCAGGATGGCCCAAAGTTCGCAGTATAATGGCGTAATAGTCTATAATATCGATTCGGATAATTTAATTGCGATGACAGCGGCTAATTCGACAGGGATCCACATTCCTTCGGTTTTTATTGGCGCTTATGACGCTAATTATTTGAAAGAATTAAGTGACACGAAACAGTTTTATGTTATTATTACGCCAGATGCACCATTTAATATCAACACCCATTTATTGTTGCCGTTTGCGATCGTCGTTGGGATACTTTTTATCGTCATGGTTATTTTTATGGTATGACTAAATTTTATTTATTTTCTTGGGTATTTAATTAAGCCCGCTATACAATTTAATTCAAAAGTAGATGTTAAAATTGAAACCTTGAATAAAAAGGAAAGATTTGCAACTCAAAAATTTAAAACCTCTTGAGATATGTAGACTATATGTACTAGGAGAGGGTATTGACTTTTTTCCAGCTGCTTCTTTATGTAAAGGAGTAACATGGACCCCGCAAAGTTTTAAGGAAAAGTTGTGTGTCTTAAGATTTCCTAATCGTCTAAAACCACTTTACAACACTTAAAATTTGAATTGTTAGAAATAACAATGTTATTTTTTATTTGCGACGAAGAATTAGCTAACCTGTACTTAATGAGGTTATGTTGGGTATCTCAAGGTGCGCATTGTGTTTCCTTCCTCTTAATCTTTAGTGTAAAGTGATGATATCAACTTCTAAACTTGCCACGCTTATCAAGTTTTATTTTTTATTTTTTATTTTATGAGCAAACAGAAGTGTGGAGAAGTTATTCACAAAATTTGATAGTCTTAAGTAGATCTGTAGGGTTATTTATTTTGAATGCAAGAACTGTTTAGAGATTATTTTTTATTAAAAATTTTTTACGTAGAGAATATGTATGACTAATGGAAATTGGGAAAAAATGGTTTTTGGTTCATAATATTTCTGTTATTACAGATACTTTGAATTCCATTTTTTTAATGTTTACTTAACTTGTTTAAAAACATTCATCTAAACTATTTAATTGTGTTTTTTTTTCTTATTTGTACAGGTTGTCCCGTTAATAAATCCCTGTATTAACCCTCTATTGGCCTGTGTAACTTTCAGGCCACATTTTAATTTATTGGCATTTTACCAAATAATTATAGGTTTTCATGTGATTGCGCATAAATCTTAATTCTATAACGTTACCATACAATCAATATCAATATTTATGACCATTGCCACACTCATCAACCTGATATAACAAAGTAAATGCTGTGCAAACTGTAACTTTTTTTTGATTTAAAACAAAAATTCGGCCCATAAGGGTTAATATTAATAATGGGTCAACATATGAAATTAAAACCTTGAATATCTCAAAAACGAACCACTTTGGGACCTATGATCATTAGAAATTTTTTGCTTGTTTTCAGTTAGAGAATATGTCAATAAAGGTTGGGATAATCAAAACGGGACACCTGTTTTTTTTCCAATGATTCAAGTTTTATTAACCCGTTTCACAATCAAAATTTACAATTGAAGGGCTCGGTGCAAAAAGCGGTCATCTCCATTTTTTCAAATTTTACAGTGTCACTAAAAAACTGATCGAATTTTGCATCCAAACAAATTAATGCCAGCTCAATTTTTTATATAATCACAACAATATAATTACAATAGTGGAGATAGCCGTTTCTTTATACCAAACGATGCGCACTGCTGAGTAGGGCCAAATTCAGGTAAACAAGAAATTTCATCAAAAAGTGGACTTGACCGGTTTTTGCACCGAGCCCTTCAATTAATTTCTTCCACGTTTTCTTATTCGCAATATATCTAAAAGCATATCTAATAACTTTTTTTACTGTATTGAAGCAATGAACAATGAGTTAAACGCGATTCAGTACATAAAAATGATACAACAAGAAAAATACTACTTTTACTCTAAAAACTTAATAAGTTAAGAGCATTCAAAATAATAAATCAAAATGTGTAAAGGTATGTAACTTACCCCAACGCATTATCAAAATAATTAATGCTGTCGTCTAAGAATTTCAATTTCTCATAACGGTATGCAAAATGTGGTTACAATATTTGTAATAACAAGAATCCTACAATCAACAAACCATTTTTTTTCCTCCCTTCTTTATAGGCGCGTATCGTTGTAAAATGTATAATAGCAAAATGCGCCTTGGACAAAATACTCATCCATAAATTTGTAAGAGGTGATCCATACGAAAAATGTATGATTTGTTTAGAGGATTACATCGAAGGAGAAGAGCTTAGTGTTTTACCTTGTGCTCATGGTAGGTTAAATATTAAATAAATTTAACTGTTTACACTTTACATTGATTTTTCTAGCGTATCATTCAAAATGTATAGATCCATGGTTATTCAATCACCATCGAGTCTGTCCGATGTGTAGAAGAAGAGTTGTACTGGAAGACGGAGGATCTTCAGAAAGTTCATCAGATAGCGATACGGACGATACGTCGCCTTTATTAAACGGAATGCTTCGAAGCGAATTATCTGAGTCGAGATTTACTCGGATTATACAAGGTGGAGCAAAAATAATTGAATAATAGTCGGCTTGTTAACACCATCGTTAATTGAAGACTTTGGCGTGAAAAGGATGTATGCCACACATTATAACTTTCGAGAAATTAATCAAAGAAATTTCTTTTAAATCCACAAAATCCAATTTACATACAATACATTTCATTTTAGGAAGAAAAAATAAGATAGATTACTTACTACTTTTTAAATAAAAAGTAGTTAAAAAAACACCGGTATTGCTTTTTTTAAGATTTATTTGCTTAAAAAATGTGGCTTGTATCCTTTTATATGAAAAAATAAACAGTGATTTGAAACAACTTAAGAATTAAAAGTAAGAGATTAGTTATCAAGGAGCGAGTAATCTTCATCCATGTGCTCTACTTCTATTGTTGATTATTCAATTTCTTGATGATTAAAATTTTTAGCATCGATTTCCAAATAAAATTGTTGGTACACTTAGGGTAATACACAAAAAAAAGATTTAATAAAAGTTTAGGAAAAGGGTAACAATATACAGAATTTGCCTTTGAGGCAGGAAAATTTAAAGTTTTTTGCATTGTGAAATGTTGGTATATTCTCACTTAAGATTTGAAGAATATTTTCCTAGAAACGGCGTTTCCTTGAGTGTCTTTAATTTTAGAAAACAAAATGACATGGTTTTCTGAATTCAAACTTATAAAAAAGACTTCAGAGAAGTAATACTTGTCGAAGAATGGAACACTTCACAATTTCTCGCTTTGCTGCCGGATTTTATATATGCAAAATTACGTCATCATGATTTTCAGTAAAAGGGTGTATGCCACATAACCGCAAATACGTATCTATTGCTCTACGGAGGATGATGAATTCTTTTGATTATCACTTTCAATATAGTTTCTGTCCCTTATGCTATCATCTGAGTTAAACTCATAACTATTCTTTTTGTTTAAATTACCAGAAAATTGGTGAAAATCACGAGAACACCCAGCACGCGTATCACTCATGTTAGTGGCTTGTAACCTTATTTTGAAAATTTGCATCGCTTGTTCGAAATTATGAAAACGTCATTTTACCGCACAGAGACTTATTATTGAAGAATCGCTAAAAGTAGTTGTATGTAGCTAATACCTTCATTTCTGAATCATTTGGATCGAAAATCTCATTTTTTAAATTTTTGTGGCTTGCACCCTTTTCACGCCAAGGTCTTCAATTAATAAATTAAAAGAGATTTGCACTTTGATGTCAAATTTTTATTTTATTTCGATCCCCTTTGATTTTATAAAACCGCATTAGGCACGTTAATATCAGTTTAGTTTTTGCATTACTGTTTGCTTACTTACTTACTGTTCGCTTACTGTTAAATTTAGTGAACTGGAGTTACAGTTAGACTCGTTTTGCGTAATGATTTTATATCATCAGATTTTATAAAACCTAAACTAGTAGAAATAAGAAAATAACTAGATAATTTGACATCAACGTACGGAAGTTTCATTTCCTTTATATCAAAATATTAATTGGTTGCCCTTTTGTTAGAAATCAAAAAAATTTTCTTTAAAAATATAAAATTAGTTACATTATTAAAAGAAAGAGAAATAGGCTAAGCATTTTAAATTGTTACTTGGTAAATATTTAGCTTCAAGTGTTAATTTACTCTTCAAATCTCTTGCTTTCAAGACTTGTAAGACTTTTTAATTTGTTGTGGTAAACGCGAGATTTAGAAAAGAACCTAAAAGAAAAACTATATACTACGAACAGAACGTAAGATATGCGATGGAAAGAAGGATGTAAGAACAAGGCTCCTTCAATAACATTACCGACTAAGCCCCAAGTACTGTTTTGCGAGCAACAATTCAATATGCCGTAAAACTAACGCAAATGTTAATCAGCCTAGCAAGGGTTTGTTTAAATATAACCTTTTCAGAATGGAACCTCAGTGAATACTAAACCTTATTATTATAATTTGTAATAAAATGGCAACCAATCACAGCCAATTCATATTATTACATTGCTTTTGCCTCGCCTTGCAGTAATAAGAAGTAATTTTCCAAGTATAAACGGAGATAGCGACGAATCGTCTGATTCGAGTTCATATTTGTCTGCATTGGAAGCAAATACCATTCAAAGACCTGAGAGGAGTTCTGAATCTGACGTAATTACTTAAGTAAGTTCAGTACTGGATATGATCATATGATTAAAAGTCTCAAGATGTGGTACTCTTTAATAGTAGGTCATGCGGTTTAGGAAATAATCGCGAGTTAAATGAAAAAAAGGACCTGGTTTTTGATCGGTCCGCGGAAAACGCAAACTTTGGGATTTTTTTCTCAGAAACCGTTAAAGAAATTAGAACCTTTTGCAGGATGCAGCTTCATCTGTTTACTATATCGTGCTATTTTTTCTTTTTCAAAAGTTCCATGTATTTCACGTTAAAATTTCAATTCCAGAAATAGTCGATCTCGTTGGTTGCATCTCAACAAGATTGCCACCAAATGGTAGTTGAGAATGTTAATTATCTCAATTCCTACCAGAATACTCATTTTTCGATTATTAAATAATAGTAAAAAATTATTTTGTGTTTATAGAAATACCCAAATATACAAAAACAAAACATTTTTTTATTATTACAGTGAAGTTCCGCTAATCCGGATCAATGAAAACCGAGGCAATCCGAATTAGTGAAACTTCCGGATTAGCGGAACTTTTTTAAAAGTCACAAAAGTACGTTAAATACATGTAGGGGTTTATTAAATCAAAACACACACTACTAACATATTAAAAATCGTCGATGTACCAACTCCATACTTACAAGGAGACCTTACGACCTGCCCCTCACCGATTTTAATGAAAGTGGTACCAATCGATAGACATTGGTACATAGTACAAATGTATAAAATATTAGGGCGCAGTACTCAGCGGTTCGCAAGAAAATTGGTGTTAAAGTTTGCGAATAGCGTATGTCAGTAATAAGTCAAGCCCTTTAAGCCCCGCCCATAATCGTAGTAAACATGTATAGGCTTCCACATACGAGGTTCGAATTCTGGATAATACGTTTTTTTATTTCCATTTTTATTTTTAATGCAACATTTCATTGAAATTTATGTCGGTAAATTGGCTGGTAGCACGTAACGATCGACAAAACAATCATACGCCCAAGAGTCAATCAATTTATACTTATCGATAATCGTTCGTCCTTTTCTGACATGTTCTTCCCATCTCTTTAATTCTCTTATGCTTTTTAAGCGTCAACATCCTTTCTTCTGAAGAGTTTGCAAAGGCCAAAAGGGATGTTCTTTAGCGCGATTCACAACTTTTAACTTGTAATAAAAGGGAATATTATAATCGTCCTGTACTTGTTTTATCGGTAGTTCCGGACATAAATTTGCGTCAAACGGAAACACGAATTCGGAAGCACATTCTTCGTCAGTTTAGTCCATGAGTATTAAGTCATCCGTACTTACAAATGTTGTTTTTGTCAAGATGTCAAGAGCAATATTTCTTCGCCAATTTACAGAGCTTCTTTTGAAATTTCCACGGTTGGTTCCACAGTCACAAGATCACTTTTCATTAGCAGCTTTTCAAAATGCAACTATGTATCACTCAAGAGTAACGTTGATTTGCTAGTTTGAATGATTATCAGTAAAATGATGATAATATAATAATCATAATATCGATACCTAGTGTATATGTAATATCATGTACAGGGTGGGCCAAATTGGACACTTTTAAAGGGAAACTCATCTTTCTATAAGAGATAGAGGAAAAATGATATCGGTGTCTGACGCTTGATTTTTGTAAAAAACTTAATGGTGAAGACCACATATTAATATCTCTTACGGTTTGGGAGATACAGGGTGTTTTCTGAAAAAGTACGTTTTTGAAAAGTCTTCATAACTTTTTTCTCATTGAAAAATTTCGGTTTCTGTGAAAACATTCTCGAAGCAACTTTTTACGTAGAATTTAATAAAATGAGTTAGATTTCTCTACAAGCGATATTTTGGTAGTTATTGACATAAGAATGAGTTTTTCAAATGGAACACCCTGTATAGTTTTCCATATTCGGCGAGAGCTTAAAGTTCCCTTTCCAAAAATATGCCACACTTAATAATTCGCTCAAGTCTTTTTTGAAATATACAATTTCAGTAAGCAATTGCAACTAAGCAGGTGATTGAGTAAACATTTAAAAGATGCAGCAAACATTTAGTATTCAAACAGCGTTACCTACTTTAAAGTTAAGCCAAAAATTTGACAGAAAAAAATTTTAGAACAGACCATTACATTTCGAAATTTTGGCAAATAAACTGTTATAAATCAAATTTCCCCACAGTTTAGGTAAAAACGACCTTTATCAAAGTGAATCGTATTTTACCATAGAATTCGAAAATAAAATAAAATCGGGTACGTTCCATTAAAAAAATAGTAACTTTAGTATTTTTTGTACTTTTGGGACACCTGTATATAAGTCGCAATATTTTAAAAATGTGTAGTACCGTTCAAGCTATAACCCAAAAAAGGAACAGGTCAATATCTCCAATAATAAACAAGTTATGGAGCTTTTTCAGACCGTTGGAACACCCGGTACATGACAAACTGCGCGATCTACGATCCGGATTATGGAATCACAAGTAATCCGGAAATCCGGATTATGGAATACATAATGTAAATAACTAATATTTCACTTTCGTCCGGATTACTGGAGAATCCGGATTATTGGAGTTCGGATTAGCGGAGCTTTACTGTATTTAACAATCAAAAAATGAGTATATTCGTAAATGTTGAGATAGTTAATATTCTCAACTATCTTGTAGCAATCTTGTTCAGATACGACGAGTGGTTCTCGAGAGTGACCATTTCAGGGATTGAATTGTTAATCGGAAACAGACTTAATTTATGAAAACGAAAAAAATACCACGTTATAGTAAATAGATGAGGCTGCATCCTACAAAAGGTCTTAATTTTTGCCTTTAGCTCTTTCTCAGAAGAAATTTTCCAAAGTTTGCGCTCTCCGACAAGCGGTCAAAAAACCGTTCATTTCTTCATTTAACTCGCGATATTTCCTAAACCGAGTGACCTACGATTTTGAATTTTGGCTATGTTACGCAAAAATAATCACCGATCATGACAGTCTTTGTCCCGATTTTTTTCGATAAAAACTTTTGAGGTACGAACATCCCAAACTTCACTGACTTAACTTTTGGCACCGATAGTAGAAAAAATATCTGGTTTTTGAAGGCATGATAATCAAAAAAGTTAATTTATAAAGTAATTTATTATTATTTTGTCTTTAAAAATTTTCAGTTTAATTATTCAGTTGATTTAAGAATGATGTGTATAAAATGTTAGATTAAGTATAAATTTACGCTAAAGCTACACGTGACGAATTTCTTCCTTTGATTCTGAGCCGAAAATCTTAATGTCAAAATACTGTATCATATGGTATCATAGTTCATAAGTCCTCTCGACGACCTTCACGTTGTTCATTATTTTAGCCTGTAAATAAGTAGTGTTTTTCTTCTCTGTTGTCATATAGAGATTTGCAATTTAAACATTTTAATAATAACTTTGCTTTCAACATTTCTTTTTTAACAAATATTCCTGATAAATAGTGTAAGTAATTTTTGTGATATTTAATTTTGAAATTGAAAGGTTTTTAATACGGCATTCCTGAGAATCTTATTTTTAATTAAAACAGTAGAAAATCTTTTTTACTGTCTAATACAAATTAAAAAAAAAATTGTCACTTTCTGTTAAAATTAACTTGCATTTTGGACGCGATTTGGGACTCTTAGGGTCACAGAAATTTAAGATAGAGACCAATTAGGATTTGAGTTGTTTGAAGAGTCATTGTAATAGATGTCAAGAAGGTTCGAACATAATAATAGTTATTTATGCCCTATCGGAGAAAAGATAAATTACTCCACGGAGAGAAAGATGCAAGATCAGTTTCTTCCCTTTTCTTTAAGTTTCATCTTTCTCTTCATGGTATAATTTATCTTTTCTCAGATAGTACAAAGAGCATAAGGACAGTTTTAATCAGCACCAATCGTAACCGACCATGTCAACCGAAAATCAATATCGCCTTTTAGTTTCTACGGCACAACGACGAAACTTTGTTTGGTTCTAATGGCGTATTAGCAGACATAATCATTGCGGCTTAAAGATTAGGATTTTACGCCCCTAGATCATTTAGACCCCGATAGTACAAGATATATCCTAGAAATAAACAACCAATTATAAGCAAGTAAAACAAAATTCTGAATGTCCAACCACGGTATTTCCAAATATATGATACATTTACGAGGCTCCTAAGGGCACATAGCAGGATACAATATTCTACCTATTAAGATTTTCGATCCATAATGGTATATAGAAAGTTACTGCGTGTAGCTTTTAAGCTAATTTACTTACACCCTCATAATAATTGCTATTATAGAGAAGAAGATGATTTTATTCTTATACATTTTAAATAATTAAAAATCTAAATTTTTTCTAGGCTAATTACTAACGCTTCTAATTTTCAGGAGAAGAAACAATGGAAATCATCGTAAGAATGGTTTGATTCTTTTGTTTGTTGTTATTTTTTCGTCTTACTTTTTATATTAACGTCTTTAATAACTCTAAGATAGGTTTTGGATAATAGTAAGTAGATGTTGGTGTAGGACTCGAATACTAAGGAATTTTATGTTCGTTACAATAATAGTAATTTTTATAAATAAAAATACGTATTGATCATTAATATTTATTGTATAATATTTCTTTTCTTCTTACCTAACTATTATATTTTACTTATTTATTAGTGAATCGGCGTTCGGCCTTATTTTTGCTCTTCGGTATTTGGACCAGTATTAGGTCCATTAGTGATTTTATGGAAATTATTATAGGATCTATTTCAATTGGGCATCTAATAATTTATTCTGTCTTAAAATTACCGTGTATACAATATGTTACAGAACAAAACAAGTATTAGCTTAGAATAATAATTTAGCAATGTAATGCCATGTTTCAACCTTCTTCAGAAACTAAGGTACACTTTAAAGCTGTTTGCTGTTAGCATATCATATTATGCCATATATTCCACATATCTTTGTTATAATGTACAAATAAGTACAAAGTTTTTTTGCTAATTTACATTAGCTAAAAATGCTTTATTTTAGCAACTTAATAAAATTAATTAAGACAACCAATTTTATGTATAACTTTGTTTCTATATTTTTTGTTCACGTAGTAAAAAATAAAACCCTAAAACTGCGGAAACTTAAGAGGTTGATATCATCACTGTATTTTTAAATGTGCAAAAAAATGTCATAATATACTGCGTAACATTGAAATTGCAACATCTAGACGGAGTACCCACTTTTTTATAAAATTTGTTAAAAATGTTGTCTATAAAAGTATAACAATTGATTAAAATTTTGATGTCCTAGATAAGATAGGATTGGTAAAATTAACTTTTTTGTAGATACTTCAGTAATTTCTTAATATTCTGGCGGTAATTTGTATAATTGTTGATGGGGTTGTTTGTCAGTATGACTTCTTCTGAGGTCTCTATTATTCATAGACCAACAGTGTACAATTTTTTTCTCGTTTGAAAGAAATTGATGCGGTAAAGATAATGGTATGAAAGTGGGTCGTTTTTCATTTACTGCTATCCATATAAACTAAAAACGGTCTACTGCCGTCAGATCTTACAGAAAAACCTTTCTAAAAGGCCTACCATATGTGAGTGAGCTCCTTTTTGCTGTAAAATTGAACTTTCTAACTCCTTATTGTGTTCCACAAATTACACTGTGTTACTAGTGGTTATAAATTCGTACAGTTCACATTAAAGACAATATACCGTCATAAACAATGACGTTTCATGTCATAAGTCGAAGATACGATGAATGGACATAGATGAATATTTCAACATTATCTTCCTAAATGTGCATCTTTGTAAAATGCCAGTAAAATGTCCAGAAGGAGAACATATATGTTAATAGGTGCCCTTTGGCTAAAAATGGTTATTTAGGTTTTACAGCAGTATATGCAGAAACTGATAGACTCAAATCTTCGTTCGTACATCGGAAAGTTGGAAAATCCAATTTTTCTATTAAATTATGTGTATCCGCACGTGGAATGACTTTTACAAGGTTCTTTCTAAAATATCTGACGAAGATAAGAACTTTGGATGTACACAGAGAGCAATTTCAGCAAATGACAAACTGCCTACTTTCATATCTTTTTTTCTATCGTCTTATTTTCTGTTAAATTACAATAATTTATGCTCTCTCTTGGTCTAGGAATAACTGGAAACGCATAAGAAGTCCAACTGATAGATAATCTCGTCATGACATGTACAAATTACCACCACATTAGTAACAAATGACTGCACCACGTACAGAAAAAAAAATGTTGATTCCGTTAAATATAAGTTGTCTAGGGTCACAAAATTTTCATCAGTTTTTGTACTTCTATGGAACAACATTTTTATTCCATTCCTTCTTGGTGTTGCAATTTCAATGTCACGCAGTATATCTTATTGCATGTAGTCTACAATCCCAAATTTAATGAATTCTTGAGTCGAAGAACTCTTGTAAGTCGAAAATAAACAGTATAATTTTCTATAATTATTGTGCATGTAATAGGTTGTAAAATGTATAAAAGATCGCCGAAGAGCAATGCGCAATAGGCTACCAGCTTCCGCTTTGAACAAGATGCTCATACACAAATTCGTTAAAGGCGATCCATATGAAACGTGTGCCATTTGCTTAGACGACTACATCGAAGGAGAAAAACTTCGCGTTTTACCTTGCGCTCACGGTAGGTTAAATACTTACGAGAATTTGTACCTTTCACCTTCGCTTTAAATTGACTTTGATGTTTTTAGCGTACCATTCAAAGTGTATAGATCCCTGGTTAACAAATAACCGTCGAGTGTGTCCGATTTGTAAAAGAAAAGTTTTCGCGCAAAACGAAGAACCATGTTCGTCAGATAGCGATTCAGACGACGATACGACACCTTTAATGAACGCATCGAATCAAAATCAACCAACTGGCGGGACTTTTACAGTTTCGAACGAAACGGAACTCGCAAGGAGGGAGTTTGCACGATTGTTGGGATATATCAGGGCCCAGCAAATTATGTTAGGAAGCAATTATTCAAGTATAAACGGAGATAGTAGTGCGGAATCGTCTCATTCGGATTCTGATTTGTTTCCACCAAGACAAGGTGGAGCCGTTGAAACAGTTGGAATAGTTGAAGAACCTCAAAGGTGCCCGGACACGAACGTACACGTTCACACTCGGCCCGAATCGGCTAACAGTTCGGACTCCGACGTAGTTATTTAAGTAAGTTTATAAATTTTCACACGTTTTGATTTGGTTAGATGTCTCGAGATATTTTATGGTGCTACGTACACAGTTACAGAATAAAAATGAAAATAAGACAAAAATAAATAATCTCTCGTTTATGAACGGTTGCAAATAGCCAAAGTTAATTTTTAAAGTAATTTGTAATATTTTGTTTTATGCGCGTACGCCTTGTAATATAATCGGTGTTACAGTAAAGATGATGGTGAAGAGAACAAGAAAAGATGATTGTTGATGATGTTTTATTTTTAATTTAACTTTAAGTTAGAACTAGGATTATTAATTAATTAATCGAACAAATGTGTAGTATTTTTACAGTTGACTATACGTGTAAATAAATAAAATACCATACATGTATCTTATTTTACTTTTTGTCACTTATCAATTTCTAATTTAATTAACCTGGCCTCACTCTGATGGAATCACAATGTATAGTCACAGAATAGGAAAAACCTATTTTTATTCTTTGATGTTATTGGGATTTCTAACTTTTACGTTTCACTATGAGTCTTTCCGTCCTGACTGGTCCCCCACTAGATAAAGTTACTGTATACTTGCTAATAAATAAAATATTGTTATAAAATGCAGGGGAATGATCAAGAAATTAGCTGGGCATTTACTTTAGTGTCAAAAACTGTTCATTTCAACACAAGGAAACAAGGTATTCTTTTTTCATAAATATTTATCAATCACAAGAATTAAAAAAAATTGAATAGGTACACAAGCATTGTACCACCTTCACCCGAAGCGACGTGTAAAGTCTATTCCTACGCAATTAATAATATAATGTGGGAAACAGTCTGGAACACTTGAAATATCTTGCAAGACTTCTCTTTGGAAGCAGGCAGAAACTTTTTAATTTGCCGTCTTTTCATATGCCTAAATAGTTTTTGCAGTGGCGTGTGCTTGTAGAATTTTTTTATTGAATTTTTTCAATAGTATGAAAAAGCATTTCTTATGAGTATATTATAACACATTTCTATTAGGTTTCATTACAAAAATTTCGTGTAAATATTTATAGATAAATGTTTAAATCGGGAATGTTATTAGTGTGCAATGGAATAAACAATTTATCATTACTAATTTATCCCTTTTTTATTCGATACATGTGAGTAGATTATAAGTGTAAGTGTATATTAAGTATGTAAGAATAAGTTTTATATTGAGTAACAACTTTTTTGGATAAAGTACAATTTAACGTTGAAAAAGTCATTTATTTAAAATAAAAATCTACTCAGTAATGGATAAGACGTTTAAACTATTGTCCGTTGACTATTTGGCAGTGCTCAAACCAAGCGGTGGCGCTAGATCTGGAGAACAAATGATTACTCTAAAAACCTAAATCGACCTATCTACCTATGTGAAAACATATTATTCAAGTAGTTACACACATGTTATAGTTAGATGCACTATTTTTTCCATTTCATTCTCCAAATCTAACGCATGATACTATGGGATCATTTAACTAGTAAGGAGTATGATAATAAACTCGAAGGTATCGACGATTTGCAGAAAAAAATCGTCTAACAATAAGTAGAGATAAGGAGAATTAACCCCTTAACTTACGATTTCTTTCGAACGTAATGCGATTATGACGGCCAGACTCGTCATTGTAAGTTAAGGGGTTAAGGTGAATATAATCAATACCGTACAGAAGGAATTTATTATTAGATTATGGTGCTGCCAAAATAATCAACAGACTATTACAATTTCGGCATCTTATTTGCTGAAGTTTTTTTCTCTTTAAATAAATAATTTTTTAGACATTAAACTGTACTTGCTTCTTACAAAACAGTTTATTAGTCAAAACTTAATTCAAAACATGTTCTTAAACATTTAGAATAAAATGTTCTTTCATTTGGGTATAGGAAAATATGGCAAATTGAAGTAATTTTTGACCCCATCAAATGTTTTTTTCAAAAAGAAATTTTTTCCAAAATATATCAGATGTAAATAACTAAATGTATACAGCTATGAATGTGAAAATCTTTGAAATTGCATGTTTCAAAGAAGACTTATTGTTAGCTATTGAGCGTAGCTACTAATATGCATTAGACACGATATCATTTTTCCGCTCTTTCCTATTAAAAGGAAAGAAGAGTTTTCATCTAACAGTGTCAATTTTGACCCAACTGTACAAAGGCCAGAGTTACAATTAGGTGTAATACCGAAGAAGATTATTCAAATACGAACGCTGAATACAGTCAAAATTTTGATTTGAATACGAATAATGAAATACCGAACTAGAAAATAATACGAATATAATACTCGAATTTAGATTCTAAAAGTAAACATTTATTTTGAATTATTCTTTTTTATTAACACGTTTTTCTGTTGATGTTCACTACGTACAATATACGTAATATTATACGGTGTATCTTACGAACACTCCCTTTACATTGGACACACATTTATTCGAAAGTATATTGGTTTTCGAATATTCAAATCTTTTTACCAGAATAGTTTACAAACTAGTAATTAATGTATCAAATACATAACGTCAATTAAAAATAGGAATTCTGAATTTCAACCTTACTCAAAATGAATACAGAAAAGATAGCTTGAATTATAATGAAATTGGATATTGAAATAGGATTTACCCAACAAACCTGATACAAGCTTTGGATTTTAAGTGAAATGTAACAGCGAAGCAACTAATTTAATTTTATTCATATACCATTTCAACATTTTATTGTTTAACTAGCCACAAAAGTAATACTAATTTTTAACAATTTCATTGCGACAGTATATTTCTTTATTTGCTATGTAGGTATAGATATTTTGTGCATTTGTGTGGTTTCTGTTCTTATTGTTAGTGTTCTTAATGCATTGCTTTTACTCGAAAATTTTTATTATCGATTAACAATCAGTATTTTTTGTTTTTTATTTAATAAAAGGATAAATAGTTTCATTTTTAATCATTTCTTTTCCTTTGGTATCTTTAATTTTATTTTTGCTTTGATGTCTCTTAAACAATTTCACCAAAGTTTTTATAATTATGTAATACCCGATCTCAACAGCGCTCAGGAAACTAAATCCTAGAAATAAACCCAATAAACCACCGGTGTTTGCTAAAACCATTTCAAATTATTTAAATCGTAAATCATTTTAATTTAACATTTTTCTACTTACATAAAAACTCGGAAAAACCATATATCTCACTTTTAATGCGTTTAGTAAAGATATTATCATTGTAATAGAAGTGAACTATTGCCATGTTTTCTCTAAAAATCGATTCATCATTACCGTTATGTCATTTTTAACGTTTAATAATGTATAATGTATGTACTTACACAAAATACTCCATTGTTTCTGATCTTAATACATCGTCGCGTGGTTTTGCTTTTACTGAAAGTGTATTGTAAGAATTTGATTTCTCATAAGATATTTCGAAACAAGACGGTAAACAGTTACATCTAAAAAAAAATTATATAATATGTTCAAGTTATTTTGGTTAAGTTAATGTATACTCCGGTGTTAAAGATGGCTTTTCCATTTGAGCTACAAATTAAAAATAATATATGAATTAACTGTTTCTAAAAACTAATGTGATCGGTTACATTTTATTTTCTTTACACAGGTTTCCTGTTTCTTTCCACAAATTCTCGTGGTCCGATTTTCTAAAACGAATTAAATTTTAAAAAAGTCCTAATTTAGTAATCTTTTTTAACGAACTCGGTAAAAAATACGGTACACAATTACAATATGCCAAAGTCTTATTAGCTTGACATTCTAATTTACAGTTTTTTTCAGTGTAAGCCTTATAAAACTGCAAATATCTTTCAGAAGGGAAAAAACATTGCCTCTTAACAACATCTATATTCTGTAAAGTAGCGGTTGAATCACTCTTTTTAGGTTTAATAATGATTCTAGCTTCAATTCCAGGACGAACAAAAAAACCAAAATCAGCCATTTTTGGAGTTTCTATTGGATTCGATAATAAAACTTTAAAACCGACACTATTTGTAGTTGTGCAATAATAACTATCGACTTGAGCATCTAGTACGACTGATAAACCGAGATGTGCACCAGCTCCTTAAAAAATAAAAATAAAATAATATTCTAATTGAAAAATAATTTAAAACTATGGTTAGTTTGAGAATATTTTTACCAGCCGATCTTAAAGGAAGAGCCTCTAATGGAACAGATGGATTGTAGCCTTTTTCAGGGGTCCAATCGTATACAATACTGGGATATGTTTCATTAAGATCATTTAATTCTTTACTAATTCAGAAAATAATCATTTCAGTACTACAATCTTTTGAATTATTGGATACTTACGGGTTTCTAAAAATTTTAATCGATGGTAATCGATTAAAAGTACAACAGTATCCATCATCCGTTAAAATAGCATTAAAAATATCGCTACAATTCTTTTCTTTACGCTTCCATTTACACACTTTTAACATTTCGGGACATGACTGAGTCACCTGCATTATTATAACATGAAACAAAATATATCTTTGTTTAAGAATATTTTTTTTTACATTTAATATAAAAGATTTTAGAGTATCCCAATCGCCAACATCGTCTATATCTTCAGAAGTTTTTCCGGCGGTGTAGTTTGTGTCACAATAGTCGTCCAAAAGTAATCTTTCTGTGTCAGTTCTAAAAATCACCAATTTATTTTCACAACCTTTTCTTAAGTGGTAAAATACACTGCTCGCCAAAAAAACCGCAACACCCAGAAGGCATAGTTGCACAAACTTGAAATTTTGGTGGATTAGTGAACTCATATTTCTTTTAGAACGTGTAACTACGTTAATGATTACTAGCAATCTACACTGACAAATTCTTTACTTGGGTATGTGTTATATCGTGCATCTACCGAAATCAGTTTTACATTCAATTAATAACATAATAAATTAAACCCTTTAAAGGAAAATGAAAGTATGGAAATACACAAAACTCAGAATATCCTTTCGCCAAATTGCTAGAAAATTGAGTCGAAATGACTTTACAATCATTCAAACATGGAGCTTCTAGTCCAATAAAGTTTGAAAAAAGTCTAATAGAAGCAGTGGTCGATCACAAATCATAAATAAATAGTGAAACAGTCATCTTTTACAATTCATTTTTTTACTTACAATTAGTTAACCCGTTTGAGACATCTCGATCAGTGTTACTTGGAAGGCTTTTTGGGGAAGTCAGGCATCGATGCTAACAATTTATCGAAAAATCCATTGCTTTGCTTTGGTATCACACCTACAAACTGCTCAGATTTTTTTAATCCCTTAGTATCCAATTTTGAGAACGAAGTGGTATAGGTTGAGGGGATATTATCTTCTATTATCATCTTTGGTGATGAATATCGGTTTTGTCTATAACAATTTGATGGACATTTTGTCTCAGAATATTTAGAACAGAAAAACTAAATTTTTAATTCACTTATGGACGTTACATTGACTAAACACCTGGTGTTGTGATGAAGTGAAATACAGTTTGGAAGCCAGTAGTCTTAAACCAACATTTAAGAACAGTCAACAAAATTTTAGAGCCAATTCTGTTACCATACTTTCAAAGACCTCGCAACAATATTTTTCAGCAAGACAACACTTAACCACGCTCAGTACCACTTACACTAACATTTTTAATAAGCACAGCGTCAATTTGCTGCCATAGCATATATAATCTATAAATTTATCTTCCGTTGAACACCAGTGAAGCCGAAAACATCCCAGAATTTAGCTCCTTTTAACAGGAGTTAATTGACTAAAATGATGAATGTAATGAATGTCGCTGATGGTCATTAGTATAGCTACACGGTGTAAAAGAAGTGTACCTAAAAAATACCAATGCCAAACAAAAAATAAAACCAAAGTACAATACAGTGCACGAATTGTAGCCAAACTTTAATCATTTACTGTCCCGCTAGAGTTTTACATGCCACTGAAATTTCAAGTTCATATGACTATCTCTTCTGGGTGTGCAGTTTTTTTTTTTTGAAGATCAGTTTAATATGAATGGTTAGTGGAAAACGATGGTAGTTAAAAAAGATGGCAGTAAAAAATATGCTGTGTGACATTGAAATTGCAAAACCTAGAAGGAAGGGTACTTTTTAATAGAATTTGCTAGAGATGTTACTCTACAAAAATATAACAATTGTTTAAAATTTTGTGACCATTTGCTTTCTGTAATTTATTACGACCCTAATAGTAATGTTCATCAGTATGACTTCTTATGAGTTTGCAGTTATTCTTTTTGATCAAGAGCACTCAAAAATAATGATCATTTAAGAGAAAGTGAGATCGTAGAAATAAAGATACGAACGTAGCCAGTTTATAGTTTGCTATAATTACTTTTTGGGTATATTCAAAGTGTATAACTCTATTAGATTCGGTAAAAGAAATCCAGTGAAAGCTGTGCCACATGGAAGCATGGTATGGAAGCACATGCATTACTTGATTTTCCAGCTACCAGAAGTAGGAAGGAAAGACTGATTTCATCTTTTCCTATACTGGAGCAGAGTGGGCCAGTTTTATAAAGCTGAAATTAGTTAACAATTTATTAATTACCATTTAATTATGGTAATTAATTAATGCCTAATGCAGGTTATGCAATTGGCCGAAAAGGGCGATGAGCAGAATATTACCTAATTTGACTCTTATAATCCGAGTCTATGTGATCTACACACTTTCAGTTGTGGCCAAAGTGGACTTATTGACATAGGCGTTGATTTTTCGGAAATTTTACTACCTGATCAGCTACTTTATCCTCACGAGGTATAGATTATATTACCTCTGCTATTTATTGTTAGTGTCGATTATCGGAAGCATCGTCTAAATTAATAACCAAAAAAACCTTTAATTGGGCATAGGCCTGATTTCGACAACAAATTTAACTGCAGATGCATGACAGCCTTAAGGTAGTTAGGCACGGTTCTGCAAAGAAGCACAGTTTGCATTCTAGTGTTGAAATACATAACAAAATAAATTAAAGCTACTATAGGTCGTCATTGTCTATGACTATACTGTCTAGTAGCACAGAGTAATGCGTGGAAACCAGTCTTTTTTTGCGTCTGTAAGGGGTAAGAAAAGAAAGATGTATTATCATGTATTTACTATTAATTAAAGATAGTATGGATGGTCATTGTGTATGACTGTACATTGTCTTTGATGTGTACAGTCATAAGGAATTAATAGTGCCTATTCACACAGGCACTACCACAGTAATACGTGGAACCTAATCATTTTTGCATCTTTAAGGAGTAAGAAACCCCAATTTTATAGCAGAAAAACTACAGTCACATATAATATAGATATATTATATGTTAGAAAGGTAGAATTTCTCTTAAATGACAAAAATCTGTGCAGTCTTTCAAACATTCTCGATAAATATTACCATCACGAAATACACAAATTACCACCAGAATAGTAAAAAAATTAGTGAAGTATGTACAGGAAGAAATATTAATTGCAGAAAATCTATATAGTCCATAGTCATAAAATTGTAATCGATTTTTATACTTCTATAAAGCAAGTATCCACTCTCTTTATATGTTCTTCTCCTTACTTTTTAAATATCGATCAAATATTTTACAAATCAAAATGTCACAAAGAGATATATCATCGTTTTTACCCCTGACCCTTCATATAATACACCTAATTATAACTTTTATTTTTCCTATCTTTTTATTTACCCTGATCTTAAAATGCGCTCCCCTTCTTCCTTCTTTACAACGTTCACGCTACAAATTGTAACAGCAGGAAATGGAATTTCGCTCACACTTACGGCGGTTGGACTAAAACTGATAATAACCGGGCTATTATTAAATTTAGCGTAAATTATATTGATAAAATAAGCTGCGAAAGCTATCGCAGTAAGAAAGGATATCAACCAAAATATTCTTTCTCCAAGTGTTAAAGAGTTATCGCCGACATATCTTAATCCATGAAGAGTGCTCTTATCGAAATAATTGTCTAAATTGCTAAAAATTAGTTTCGATATAGTAGCCGGCTTTTTCTTTTTAAGTTTTTGCTCGGTTTTTTTCGGTATTTTGCTTTGAAATGCGTAAAATCTATCATTTTCTTCAATCGTAAAAATAGGTTTATTTATTTTAGTTCTTATTATTCCCATATTTTTCTTTACTCTATTACCATCTTTATAATTCGGCCATGAAGAATTCATCTTTAGACTCTTTGGCGACTCTTTTCCGTCAGTTAACTCTTTGATGATCGGCATTGTTTAACTGAACCAACCGTTTCTACGTCTTTCTAGTTTAAATACCACGATAAAGGTCTTTAATTTTTATCAGTAGTTTTCGATCTGATCATACAACACCTTTTGGTCTTTGCGTGAGTGAGTTTGTTTCGTATTAATCTTAGCTCGACATCTAAACGGTGTTTGCGTACTATCCTCGAGGAGTCACCTTTCGAACTGTTATCACGCTATTAAAAGCTTCCAGCTGCAATTATATCAGTCAGGGACACCCACGATGTTTCGTTTTTTATTGCCAAGTTCAGTGGCGTAGGTAGTCAATGTTTACTTTCTTAGAAGGTGATTTAATCATTTCAGTTTTACCAAGAAATAAGTATTTATTAAACAAAACCATAATTTTAATAACAATATGTCTTTTCTTATCGTTTGCAGAAAGCTATGCTAATAAATATATTGGGTTATTTCAATACGTATTTAGTTACACCACTGGTTAGGAAAGAAGAGGGCGTCGTAAAGGTGCTTAATTATGTTATGTTAGCGTTTGTTTTGATTTGAAAATCTCATTTGGGTTAATTGACTGCTCGAAGCTGGGGGCGGGTTGTTTTAATGGATGGCAGAACGGTTTCAGGGGCGAATAATTTAGTATACGTACGATGTAATGGCACCATGTTGAATTAAACGGATGCCGGAAACGCGTATAACTCGATTGTTTTACATCCGTTTCGAAGAGCTATTAAAACGCAATCAGACCGCGTTTAATTGGTATAATGACTATTGAACGGCGACTACCGTACGTTTAATTCGTTTGAATTGCGATTGAAGTGGATGTAATTTTGTTTGAAATCATTAAATTAAAGGTGGTAGTTTTGGTGAAGGCGCCGGTGATTGAAAATAAATTATTTAGTTAGTTTGATATTATTATATGCATAATGTTACAAAATAATATCGACAAACTTCAAGAGTTAATTTCTCATTGAAAATTAAGAGGAGATTTTCCTATATACACTCAACAGCAGAAGCCTGCGTACATAGATTTTGGAAAACTTTAATCCAGAAAAGAATATTAATACTCTAATATGATAAGCTTCAAATCGTATGTATTGTGTATGTTAACAATATACAAATCTATTAACAAAATATAAATCAATAGAACATAAATGTAATAAAAAAAATCAAAACTAAAAACATTTCAAATAATGCGTACGCAAAAATCTGCGTACAGAGCAAAACAACTTCCATAAAAAAAATATACAGGTGTCCCGTTTTGATTGTCCGATCCTTTACTGGCGAATTCTTCGGCTAAAAATAAGTAAAAAAGTTCTAATGAACATGGGTCCAAAAGTGACTCATTTTCAAGATGTTGGAAGTTTAATTCCACACGTTTTCCTATCATTAACATAATCGAAGTAAATTATTTAAATTAAATTATTAACTCGTTACGCTGGTTTCAATGAATTGTCATCGTTAGACTACACTGGTTAGGTACAAAAGCTTCTCGAAACCATCGCAACTACTTAATAATTTAATTTCAATAATTCACTGTAATAATGTTAATAATGGGTTAACATGTGAAATTAAAGCCTTGAATATCTCGAAAACGAAGCACTTTCGAACCTATGTTCATTAAGAGTTTTTTGGTTGTTTTCAACGAGGGAATACGCCAGTAAAGGATCGGACAATCACAACGGGACACCTGTATTAGTAAGAAGTCGGACAACCCTTACGCTTAATGACCTTTCTTAAACGTTTCGGCATGAATTGTACATTCATTAATTATAAATTGTTTTAGCACTTCTCTCGATGTTATGTTATGTTGACGAATTCTGCGTTCCAATACATCCCATAAGTGCCCAATGAGGTTTAAGCCAAGTGATTGTGGGTGAGTTTTCATTGTGTTGGAATGTTATATAGCAGCTAAAGTTTAGTATTATGAGCAGAATGTTTCAATCTCAAGATGTTGATGCTTGCCTTCAAATTTTCTTTTAAAATGTCTACGCATATTTTATGGTCCATTGTAGATGTTATAAAAGCCAATTTTCCTACTTTTTGGTGCACATACACTTCCAAACCATCACTACACCACCTTCATGTTTTAGAGTACCTTTTAAGTTTTACTGACCGATGGCAGTACCGGGTTTTCTCCGCACAAAATGTTTACTTTTAATACCAGAGATGTAAAATATGCTCTCATCTGTAAAAAGAACCTTCTCCCAGAATTCTGTGGACTTTAGGTGTTATTTAACAAAAACAATCTGTTTCTGTCGTTTGACGTCTGATACGATGGTTTTTCTCGTGCAATGTGAGTGTGCTAGTGGGCCTTTGATAATGTTCTTCTGGTCGCATCTTTATTAATAGTTTTATGAAACTGCTGTTGCACATTATGTGCTATTTTTGTTGCTGTTAGCCTAGGTTCTTTTCGCACCTGCTGTACAATGCTTCGCTCAACTTGGTATGTTAGAAGAAATAGTCGATCAGATCGTGGATGTGAGAAATAACCTCCGGTGTTTTTGTAGTTGTTGATGGCTCTCTAAGTGAAGGAATGTGATCTGCCTACAGTTGTTGCTATTTTTCCAAGAGTTTTTCCCTCTTTCAATAGTTTTACTATACTATTCTTTATTACTATTTTTTCTCCTGCTTCAATTTCCTTTCCCTTTATCTCCATTCTAACTTTTAGCTTCCAATTCTCTACTAATGCAATGAAGTACATGTAACATATAAATTATGTTGTTTATTTACCTATAAACCATTGTTTATACCAGTCATTTTGAATCGTACGCAGATTTTTGCAGTTTAGTTTAGTTTTTAAAAAATGTTTCTGTTTTGCTGATTTATACTTTGTTGATAGATTTGTACAGTGAAATTCCCATTCGCGGACACCCCCCTTGGACGGACAGTTTCTCATGGAACGGTTCGACTCTCATATGATATGCGCTGCGTTAACTCTCTCTTGGACGGACATTCTCTTGAACGGGCGCGAGCACTAGATGTTCTCTTAAACTTGCAAGGTACAAGCGCAGCCTATGTCATGCCTTTCTGCTTAGCTTGAATGAGGGATTTCCCTGAGGAAACCGAAATTTAAACGTTCTCATTTTTTTGGGTACATACAAGGTTCAATACTATTTAGTTTGACGTTTATGCAGAAAAAGATGTGCGGATGTATTGTACTTTGCAAAAACCGCTTGGACCTAACTAGCCAAGGAAACAGTTAAAAATTGCTCCCTAAAGCAGGATTTAAGCATGACAATATGCAAAGTAAAGACCAGCTAAATGAGGTTTTTACATCTGATCCAGAAGATGACTTACCACTTAATGCAGTTACAGATATTCTCAGATATAAGAATTTATTGAAATTAATATACAGGGTGTCTCCGAAATGCGTGTACAACGTAAAACCACAGATTCCTTGGCTCAAAATAGGTCGATTTAAGGCAACTTATCTATATCCAAAGTTGCTCCGTTTCGCGGCTAGAAGGCTTTAAAAATAATATCTTTCAAGAGTTTTTCTTAAATTACTAGAAATATTTGTATTAGATTTTATTCATTTTTTGACCATGTCTTTATATCAGCTGACTACAGCTTTCTGTGGAACAAATTCGAATTTCTAAACATACAGGCCGTTTACAAACACTCTCGCCACAAGTTATCTATGCAAATCTTTTTAACCACCCTGTATAGTTTTCTATCAATTCTTTTTCTGAATAGCTCCATTAATTTAGAAACTATTTTCTATCTTATAAAATTTCAGTAGGGTAAACGGTTGTCCCACAAAAAACATTTTCTAACTCCCTGCAAGCTCAAATCTGTAAGTTAAGGTAACATTAACCCAGTTCAAAGAATTATTTTTTCACAGGATATGCAGCTGTTTCAAGAAAATCACATTTCAGAGGATTGGAAGTAGTTTTTGCTCAAAATGTTGCCAGGATTTGTGACCATCATCAGGGCAAAAATAATACATTGTGCAAAATTTTTACTGTTTGCTCTTTTCGTTGCATTTTTGCTTTTATGATACATAATAAACAAAATCAGAAGGTGCTAGGTTTACTCATCTTGCTGACCAGTTTACAGGAGCATGATTTCCTCTTTGTTTCCTTCGATTCTACAGTAGAATCAACATAATACGGACTAAAAGCGCTAAACCCTGATAACATTCACAAATGCTGGCGAAAATTTGAACATTTTAAGCAATAAACTACTTCCAAACCTATAACATGTGGTCTTCTTGAATGATATTCATATCCCATGAAGAAATTGGTACTTTGGATTTTGTTAATGTTACCTTAATTTACTGTTTTGGGCTTGCAGACATTTAAAAAATCTTCTTTTGTGCCTAAACCGTTTGCCCAACTGAAATTTTGTAAGAGAGAAAATAGTTTCTAAATGAATGTAGCTATTCAGAAAAAGAATTGTTAGAAAATTATACAGGGTGGTAAAAAAGATTTGGATGAATAACTTGCGGTAAGAGTGTTTCTAAACACTCTGTATGTTGCGAAATTCGAATTTGTTCCACAGAAAGCTTTGCCCAGCTGATATAAAGACGTGGTTAAAAAATGAATAAAATCCAATGAAGATTTTTTGAGTAATTTAAGAAAAACTCACTGAAAATATTATTTTTAAAGTCCTCCAGAGACAAAACGAAGCAACTTTGTATATACGTAAGTTAACTTAAATCGACCTATTTTGAACCAAGGAATCTGTGGTCTTACGTTGTACACGCATTTCGGATACACCCTGTATAAGATAATAAAAACCTTAATGATTTTTTTAAACTGGATGAAAATTTATGTATTGATGACTCAGATTCAGGAGAAGAAATTGAAAATCCAGAAGTGCAAGAACTATCTGAAGATTCTGACGTCGGTGAGGTTTCAGTACTAGCAGAGAATATCTAAAATTATGGGGATAGAGTCTTTGAACCTTCTTTCCAAATTAAAAATACGATTTCTAGACGCCGGTTAAAAGAAAAAGAGGAGACAAACAAGAATAGATGATTTTTGCGTCATTAGACTGACATTTAGTTTCATATTATGTATTGTTACATAATATTATTATGTTTTATTATACAAGGTGTCCGGAAATAACGTTCGTATACTAACGGGGGTAATTCTACAGCAAAAAATATGAAGAAAAGTTCATATGAACATGTGTCCGGAAATGCTTCCCAAAGGCGCTACAGCTCTTTGAAGTTGATACTCACGGTGTGATTTTGTCAAATTATTTCACTTATCCTACAGAGTAGGATGTTGAATTTTGGAACATTAAGGAAAGAGCTGTAGCTCTTTTGGGAAGCGTTTCCGGACACATGTTCATATGAACTTTTCTTTATATTTTTTGATGTAGAATTACCCCCTTCAGTATGCGAACGTTTTTCCGAACACCTTTATTAATGATCTATGTTATTGACGTTGTATTCTCACATCAAATAAACGTTAAAAATTGAATTCAATGTCTGCCATACCTTTTTCTTTGTTAAATAATTCTTTCTAACTGTAGTTAGAAATGTTCAAAAATTACGTGAAATTTTACGAAAATTTCAAAGAGGTAAGAAATATTCAGAATAGTTTGAGCTATATGGGGGATATTTTTCTAATATGATCTTCAAGTTAATAGAAGAATTTTTCGTCAAAACGTAATAACATATGAAATATGCATCTGTACATGAGCTAACCCTATCCCTAATTTTCAACCCTCTAGTATAATTTTCAAAAAGAAAATAATAATAATAATAAAGCTAACTTTTTGCTAATTTTGGAGGCGTAGTTCCTCGGGCGGCAAAATCATCTATAGTTTATATAGAAACGTCCTCTTAATTTTCATTAAGGAATCACCTCCTGAAGTTTGTCGGTGTTGCTTTATAACGCCCCGTATATTACTATTATATCGTGATAAAAATGAGAATAAATTGCTTCTTAATTAGCTAACTTCTTATATGTATGTTTTTCTAAAAAAGTTTAGAGTTTCATTATCGTACCAGCCATTTCGCACCTAATAAAATTTTGTAACCCACCAGGTGTCCAAGTATTATAAATCAGTGGCGTAGCAACGTAGGTGTCTGGCGTGGCGTCGCGATATTGCAATGCGGATTAGTGCGCCCCGTGCGCACAGAGGGCACTTTATTAAATTCCTGATCGGAATAGCGCGGCATCGCGGCGCCCGCTTCGAGTGTACCTTTGAGACGGTGGGCGCGCGCGGTTTCGGCGGGCCACCTGCGTAGGTAGCTACGGGGAAGCACCGAATTCCTCGGAAACTCCGCGGGACACCCTGCTATTATTGTTAGCCCCAAAAAGGCGTGCTCCCCGTGCTTGAATAACTTGACGGGGATGATGCTTTTGTTAAGAGGATGAATTAAATTTGTTTTTTCTAGCCATGTAGTAGCTATTATTTTTTACTATAATGTTTTTATAATGTTGTGATTATGAACATATTTTGTTAAGATAAGATGTGATGAAACTGACTCTCCACTAAAATTTATTATTATTATTTTTTTTCAATTAAAACTTTTTCGTTTTATAGTACTGAAAAATGGTGCTAAATAATAATTATTCCGTTCTTTTTATAAAAATATAATTATTATTACTGTTATAATACTTGTAGAAAATTAATCAATTTTATTAACAATCTTATATACAGGGTGTTTAAAAAAATACGGTAATATTAAAGGGGTGATTTTACAGGTCATTTTATACAAAAGAAATTATAATAAAGACGGTCTGGAAACGCTTCGTTACCGATCAACAGCGTGTTGAAGTTTAATTAAGAAAAGCAGTAAAAATTTACATACTTTGAAACAGTTCAACGCGTTCAAGCATTACTTCCTGCTGATTTTCCTCCTCACATTGCATGTTGTCAATGGCTTTTGCAGAAAATGGTTGAAATTCCTCAATTCCTGATGTTGATTCTGTTCACCGATGAAGCGAATTTTTCAAGAAATGCAATACGCAATTTTCGTAATAACCATGTATGGTGTGAGGAAAATCCACATGAAATTGTTGCAGATAGTTTTCAAGATCAGTTTTCTTTGAACGTTTGGCTTGAAATTGTGGGTGACTGCCTAATTCGATTTTTACCAGGAAGGCTTACCGGAGAGGTGTATCGTAACTTTTTGGAAAACACGCTCCCTGGTTTTCTGGAGGACGTACCATGAGCAGTTAGAGATGCAATGTGGTATATGCAGGATGGCGCACCAGCCCACTTTGGTCAAGTAGCTCGTGATGTCTTAACACAAGCATATGGAAATCGCTGGATTGCCCGAGGTGGACCTCAGTTATGGCCTGCACGATCTCCGGACTTAAATCCCCTGGATTTTTTCCTGTAGGGCCATTTGAAGTCCTTGGTGTACGCTACTCCATTGGAAAACGTAGAAGACATAAGAAATCGAATCATTGTTTGGTGCACCTCAATTAAAACAGATCCTAGTGTTTTTGAGAGAGTTCGCCAGTCAATGAGGAGAAGATTGGATTCTTGCTTCCAAGCTCGAGGTGGTCACTTTACACAGTTTTTGTAATTTTTGCTTGGTAAAATTGTTGGTTTGGTAAAATATTTGTTTTTGTCCTTGAATAAAATCCTGGTTCTTAAAAAAAATTCTTTTATTATAAACTTTTTTGTTTATAATATAAATGTTTAAACTTCAACACGCTGTAGATCGATAACGAAGCGTTTCCATACCATGTATATTGTAAACTTTTTTGTATATAATGACCTGGACAATCACCCCCTTTAATATTGCTACATCTTTTTTAAACACCCTGTAGAAAACAATGAATCACCGTACAAAATTTACGTATTATTGCCCGAGAATTTCTTTAGTCCTATATTTAACTATAAACTCTTAATTTAAGAATGCAATGAAATAGCGTGTAAAGTTCATCCTTATAAAGAAATGAGATATGTAGCAGCATATCATCGGTGATGCAGTAATATCTTCTATCTACATTTTTTTATTAAACATTTTAGAAAACATTATTGTCTTTGGACCATTCCGTTTGCATTTCTTCCACAAGTAATTTTTCATTTTTCCTTTTTTGCAGTTAGGAATTTATTTTTTAAGAATTCATCTTACAATTTTCATTCGGTCTCTGCAGGAATAAAAATGAAAATGTTGATTCTAATTGAATTCATTCATGTTAATGACTTCATTAAAATAAAACCTTCGATAAAAAGTTTAAAATGTGGCCGTTCAATAAAAGCTCTCTTGAACGCAACCAAACCTTTCTATTCGAATCAATATTTATACATGATTACCAATCTTCACAGCGACATTTAAAAAATCATATGTCCTTGATCACAACAAAATTTTAAAGAGAGCATAGATAATAGGGAATTACATGGCGACAATTTGAATTTACCCAAACCCGACTTACACCATGAATTTTATGATGAACCTAGTTTCAATGATCTTAAATATACTTTGCAAACAAAGTAGTAAACTAGTACGCAAGAGTATTTTCGGGTTTTTGAATATATTTTTATTGCATTGATCCTCTTAATTAATGTGATCTGATAATCAAAATCCAGACAGTTTTACTTTTAAGCCAGCTGGCGAATTTATTTGCATAAAACATCTACCCCGATCAATTAGAACCTTCATTCTATTCTTTATATTAACAAATTTACAACAGGATAATTGACTTGACCCGTATGGTTATTCAATGAGAAATATGTATAAAGTACTTACAATCTCATGTGTACTTAACTTGTAACACAAGAGCAGTTATTGAATTTACAAGTAATCCTGTACATACCTTTAGAAGAATTATTGAACGTATATAATTAATCCATTTTTTAACTTGCTCTAACTTGTCTCTAGACAAATTGGACAACTGTTACTAATTAAGAAGTATTAGGGAGTTATAAGTACTTCTGAGAACATTTTCTGTTTTCTCTTCAAAGCATTTCTATAAACCTTGGCTCGGTAAAACATGATCTACAGCAGGGATTCCCAACCTTTTTCTTGTATCGACCCCTTGTAAGAGAACAGTTTCTTACATCGACCCCCTAGCATTTTTACAAAATTTTGTTGAAAAATCGTCAATGTGATGGCTGCGCTTAATGTGTAGATACTATTTTTTAAATATTTGGCTTAAAATTACTTAATGCAATTCTTAAGTCACCTCTTTCGAAAATATTCAATCTATTTCTTGTTTTACGCAGCAAGTTGTTGAGGTGACTAAAACCTGCTTATACCAAATAAGAAGAAGGGAACGTTAATAATAGTGGTTCTGTAAAAACTAGTAATTGTGGATACATTTCCCTGATGATTTTCAAATTCCAAAACTTTGCGTCTCCGTGTGTTTTGAATAAGAGTTGTGCTTGAACATCTTCCTTCAACGCAATTAACTCTTCTTGCACCATAATATTATATCGAGATATATCGCACTGTAATGAATCTATAAGCCATGCTGGCACATCCAAATTTTCTATGTCTCGAAAGCGAACAGCTATAGCTATCGACCCCCAATCGACCCTCTGATCAACATTGACCCCCTCTAGAACTTCATTGACCCCCAAGGGGTCGATACCGACCCCGTTGGGAATCCCTGATCTACAGTTTGTTGCAAGTCAAGAATACTGGACTAACAGGATTGGTGAATCTGCGATAATCGTTCGCCACCTTTAACGTCACTGCCAGGCATAGCATCTCTGTCTTATACTCGGTTGTGTCACTTTAACCGTGAATTTTATTGTTGAATTAATTGCTGAATAATTTATGAAATGCTTATAAAGCATTTTAAATTAACTTTAAAACTATTTAGGATATTAGTGTAAGTCGTGAACAACTCAGCAAACAAAAAAAACACAGCAAAACAGTCAGCAGTGACGTCAAATTAACGGCTGTGCACTAAAAATTTCGCGTATACACATTTTAAGGAATTGAACAATCCTGTTAGTTCAGTATTCTTGGTTGTAAGTAATATAATTTTCATATTGTAAAGTAAAAATTAGGAAAGCTTTTCATTTTTTATTATAATTTTATCTGTCCAGGACAGACCTCGCCGATTCCTACAGTAATGTAGGAGTCTCTCTTATATGAGACACTTTGCCAGTTAATCACAACCTGTACAATTTATTTTTTAGGATATTTCTTTGATTTAAAATTCATCATTACATTGAAGCTTCATTGAGTGAGTGTTTTACATAGCGAGCGAAAAAGGAAGAGGAATTTATTTCTTCATGTTACTTTACTTAGGTCGCGGAAATTTTGACCTGCGCGACTAATTCAAGGTTTTCAATACGTTTCCTATGTAATGTTAAAAATATCTTCGATGAATACCTACGATTTAGAAGGATCAGTTTCACTTGTTTGTCTACCTCAGGATGAATGGGATTCGTTTTATTAATTGGTTGGAAAATATTTTCGCCAAAGTACGCCATGGAATGTAACTTAAAACCGTTTTTTTTTTAATATCAGCAATTACCAGTTCAACATTACATATGTTTTTTCATATTTTCACATATGTGCTTACGAAATTGTGAATCTTTTATATTGTAAAATGTATTTTCGCTTAATTTTCAAGCAACGCGCCCGTTGGTAGTAAATTGCCCTAGACATTTGTCTAGTAAAAAAAAATGGAAAGGAAAAAATATCGTAATGAAAAAACAAGGATGATTTCATTTCCTCACAATTAATCAGTGAGTAGGCAAGTACATATTTCTTCAAATAAACGATACATTAATTTTGCCGTTTTCTTTAAAAGTGTTGTTAGTACCAGTCTAGTAGTGCATTAATTAGTGGTTTTTCAGTACTGTTATTACAAAAATTCTATTCCTCCTAAAAGAGAACATCAAACGCTAAACCCTATTCTGTGCATCTTGCGCTTTTTGGAGTAGTAAATATCTAGTAAATCTAGTAAACTTTCCCAGTTTTTAAAGTTTTAAAGTCGTCACGCGACAAACCTTCCAATTCCATTTTATTTATCGTTCCCGAATCCGAACAAAAGGGGGGTTACGCTCTATAAACCGGAACAAGAAGAGAACAAGACCAAAAGCATATGAAATATAATAAAAAAAGTAAGCAGCACGAGACAGAAGTAGCTCGTAGGGATGTCGAGAGTTCGTACGTTGGGAAGTTGGAAGTCAACTCAGCGGCGGGCTCTTGTTCTTTTGCGCGCGCGATTTCACGGCAAATAATTTCGGAAGGGGGCATATTTCGCAGCGGCGGGTCCGTTTTGTCGTCCGCGGGTGGCCACCGGGGACAATGGAGGGCGAAGTCGCGCCGCGAAGACTCGATGACGACTTGTTTGGAGGTCCGCCCGGGCGGTCCGCATCCGGACTCCCCTAATGAAGGGGCTCGTCAATGGGGCCGCCGATGCAGTACCCCTAAAAGCCCGCTGCACCCGGGGACCCCGTCGCGGTGCCCCACTGAACCGGTGTTTTCATTTCGCCGCGCAATCATTGGGGTTTTCTACAAACAATTATTAGTTCAATAACGGTTTGATGAATTTAACCGAAATTGAACTCTCTAAAACTACATCCTGCATAAAATGTTTATATTTTTTAACAAAATTTTTTACGTACAGAGGGCATAATGACAATGTTTATTTTCGCGAAAAAAACGATTACAAATCGAGGGCCTCCGGCCCGAAATTTTGTAAATTGCTCGAAAATTATAATCATTACGTTTTGTCAGACGCGTAAGCAGAGTTGATGAAACATAAAGCTATGTACCATCGGTACCCATAAAATATTGGGCAATACCTATAATATACGGGATGCGGCAATATAAACAGTACTGAAATGCGCATGTGTCAAATTCAATGTGTCAAAAAATTCAACGTTCCTTTCGTGCCATGCAACAACCTATGTTCACAGACATGTTTATGAACCTTCGCGAACGCTACGAATGCTGCTTAGAACTGAACGGAGGGCATCTTGAATAATGCTTTCAAGTATATTTCAGTATATATGTAAAGTAAATACATAAATAATAAACGTTTCATAATTTCAGTACTGTTTAATTTGCCGCATACTGTACCTATAATATAATAATAGCTTTGTTCGTTAAGGCTGCACTGCTTGCACTTATCAATTCAGTGCATTATTAAATTTTGGATCATAGTTCATACCTGAACTAAAGAGCACTTAATTACACTGAATTACAGTCGCCCACCTTTAAATGCTGCACGAAACTGCACCTTTACAGCATATTGTAAGTTAGTGCAGTGCACGTTTTAACCCAACGAACTAATTGGAAGCTAATAATTCATAGTTTTACGATTTATTATTCATGATCGCGTGTACACATTAACGTTTTATTTTTAATTTTGATAAGGGAACGGAGGATACAATGGTCCCCTCAAGGAAAACGATGGATAACATTTTTACTATTGTTTAAATATGGATCGTAATTTATTAGGAAGTGAGGAAATTAAAAATGTGGTAAAATGCAGGGAACTAAGAATAAATGAGAGAAACATAAAGGGAATAAAGGGGAAATAAGAGAGACATTAACAAAAATGATAGAGAATTGATTGAACAATGAGAGGAATTATTAGAGAAAATAGAGTTTTTTCTAAACAGGATAGTTTAGTTCACAAATTTCAGTAAGTAACAGAGTGGACTTGGGTTGCGAGTGCAGCCCTCATCGGCTGCACCTTTCATTGCGCTCTCCACGTCCATCACAATATAGTAATATAATATTTACAATTTACGTGGTTCATAGTGACAATTATGAACCTTACATAGATAACTCGTATTTTGAAACTTAGCGTCATCGTTGTGAATGACTTTCAAGTTAGGTTTAGACGTTTGATGCAGGGTGGGCGAACTCAATGTAAAATATTTGAAATCGATTTTTAGTACGTAAACCGAAACACCTTTAGCGCTGATGTATAATTTTTTAGTGAAGTCCCTAGATTTATAAATCTAGGGGCATTCATTTTAAACAAATACGAAAATACAACGACGTTTCCCCGACAACACGTTTAAAACCAGGCTATGTTACCTCTGTATAGAAATTCGTTGACGATAAATTTAGTTCAACCCGCATCACTGGAAGCGCTGATAGCGGAAAATAACAGCTTCTTTACCGGCCAAAATGAAATGCACTGACATTGAGATGACCAACATAATATCTGACATCTACATATGTCAAATACGCGAGTGAACGAAGTATCGTAATTGTATTGGAATTCTTGAAAAAAATGTTAACATCGTATTTAGTGTTGCAATTTGTGTTCATTAGTATCCAATGACTGGAATATTGTCACGTATGTCCAGAAATACGTCCAAAGATGAAAGGCTCTGATGGGAACTACGGGAATCTTTGATTTCACTAGCATCGCGAGATATGGGAACTGTAGATTTGCTGAAGATGAGAGGTTTCTTTTTATGTGCTTATTCAAAATATTATTTTGTTGTTAAAAATTTGTTTTGTTATTAACCACCGCCAGAATAAGATCGACGAGAATAAAGTTGTGTTATTAATTGTACTGGAGAGTGTCCTTGAGTTGTTCTTTAAACCCTTTTGTATTTTTTAAGCTGTGTATGATGAAATTGAACAAAAACAAACAGGCTACAAGCAAAATTTGTTTTTGTTTAATTTTACCATGCATGGTTTTGTAACAAATAGGAGTAATATTTTATTTTAAAGATTTTAAAAATTCCCGCGTTTGCTCACTAGCGCCAAATGCGGTGCGGGTTGAACTAAAAACATTGCCAACATTAAAGGTCGGGAGTTGCCTATCTATATTAGTATATTATATTTAATCTATGTTTAAAACATATTTTAACTTCATGTCACAGCATTCGGAGTTATTGTAATTGATTTTTGATCATTTCGAGCTTAAAAATGAAACATAACGTTTACAATGACTACAGTTGTGTTCCGTAGTATTCTTTTTCTTCTATTATCGGTAAGTGTTAACTAACATTAACACTTTTACAACCTTGCGTTATATTATGTTTCCTTTTCAGATATATACCGTGTACGGTTTCTATTTGTAATGATAAGGAGTCCTCCCGTTATCGATTCCCGAATTGCAGTAAGGATTCGAAGAGGTTTAATAACTGAATTTGGGCTAAGTGGATACGTGTTAACAACAAATATGACATGTGATGATGTTTTTGCTAACACATTTAGGTTTACGGAAGGTAGTGTAACATAATTTTATATAAATAAAGTCATTACAGGGTACAAAAAGTTCAAATTTGTAAACTAGTATTATTATTAGTGTAGTAGGTATATTCGTTTAGTTTAATAAATTACGCATTCTTGTATTAGCTTCATAAATGAAAATAAAAAAGATTAATCTATTTTAAAAAATATTTTTTCTTTTATCATTGCCACTTATTTTTCGTACACAATAACTGAGTCACTTATGGCTCACTTATTGTAGTACGAATAAAGAAATAAAATTTAATAAAAAAATATTTTATTTCAAATTTCGCGTTCTTTTTAATAGTTGCACATCAGCGCTGTGAATTTTCGGTTTACGTACTAAATTTGACGCATTTTAAAAATCTAGGCAGAGTTGACCTTCTATATCTTTCTTTTTCTATGGTTTGATGGACGACATCTTTGTAACAGTTGTTTATGTCGTTAGCACAGCAAAATTGATTTTTAAAACAAGTTATAAACGGTGTACAAAAATTACGCTTCTTACGTTTTATACATATTTGTCTTCAAAATATGTGAGATCATTTCTTCGTATTATCTCCTGCAAAGTGCCATGTTTCCGAGTTCTTGCCTTTCAACCCTTGATGTGCTAACATTGAGGGATGTTAGAAACCCATTGAATCCATTTCAATCGTCAGATATTTTTTTTTTCGAAAACTGTGCAGGTTACTAGTGAATTTAGTGTACGATTTTTTCTTAAAGCATGCTGTTCTTATACTTGGGAATTATAAAAATCACCAGAAAGAGATAACCGTTGCTAATCCTCTTAATTTTTTGAAAGCAAATACAAGAAAAATATCAGTGATTTAATATGACAGTCGTTTTCGAAAAAATAATATGAAATATCCTACTACCTCACAAGAAATTACAATAAATAGCTTTGTTCGTTGGGTTAAAACTTGGACTGCACTAATTGTAAGTTACACTGTGGTGTAAAGGTGCAGTTTCGTGCAGCATTTAAAGGCGAATGGCTGCAATTTAGTGTAATTTGGTGCACTTTAGTTCAGGCAAGAAATGTGATCCAACGAACGCATATATGTATAACCAAAATTTAGTAATGCATTGAACTGTTAAGTGCAAGCAGTGCAGCCCTAACGAACAAAGCTAATAGCAGGTCAAAGCTTGTTAAAAACGGCAAGAGTACGCGTTTCCCTCTAAGGTTACGTTGTTAGTTCAAAAAACTAACATAAGGTTAAATGTAACACTTTTATTATTATCCTATACGGAGATATTAACTTATGTCATTACAGCTAAAATTTCTAACGACAGATTTGCAGAATACGATTTTTACGAATAGTCGTTTGGGATTGGAGTCGTTGGCCGAATTATGTCGTTAAATACAAACCACAATTGCAAAATAAGCCTGTTAATCATGACAATTGTCATACATCAAAATATTTGTTCATCTAATTATAGATTAAGGGGGAGGTTAAAACAGAAAATATACACTTTCCGCCGAAAAATGTCCCATGCGATAGCAATTAATTGCATTATTCTATACCTTTTCAAGTTCGAATTGGCACTAATCAATTTCAAATTGAGCATAATCAATTCCAAATTGAGAATAATTAATTTCAAATTGGTAATGGAGCTGCACCATGAAGAAAAAGATGAAAGAGTACTCGGCAATATTACGGAGAGGGGACTTACTTTTTCATCTTTCTCTTGGTGCAGCTTCATTTCGGGTTATGGTACGTCGAGAAAGGGGTGACAAGCAGTGACGCATCACATCTTTTGCCGAACGGATATTACATATTTACGCACCAAAGACAAAATGACAAATTTGATAACTAAAATTCTGTTAAAACTAACTGTCCTAATCATCATAACCAAAAATCGGCGATTCTATTGGTTCTAAAACGAGCGTTTAGATCTTAACGAATGTTTAAGATTCTATAAACGCCCACTTTTACGGTAGTAATGTATTAAGACCCTAATAATATATCTAACGTATGCTAGATACAAACAACCAATTATAGCCAAGTGAAACATAAAATTTGTAAATCACTATTGATCGAAATTCTATTTAATTTCAGTCCTAAACACAACTCCCATCAAATGGGCGAGAATCAAATGAGTTTCATCGACGAACGAAAAGGTACCAAAGCGTACCAGGTCTTTGATTGAAGCAGCAATCTCCTTTGATGTACGAGGACGCCGACGACCTCCTATAGGTGGACGTCGTTACTACACAAAGACGCCGACCGTTTGTCGGTCATCAAATGATTTGCACATTCGTTTTTATATTATACATTTATAAAAATCGTTCTTTTTCCATTTATAATCGTATACCATACTTACATTATAAATAACTTTAAAAGTTTATTTTGGTATTCTTTCTATAAAACGAGTTAATAAGAACTAAGAAGTTAAGTACTTTACAGTTTTTCAAACAGTGGAAAGTGTTTTCTTTACTTTCATATAATTCCGCATTAGTACCTATCACATTTGTTAAATAATGCTTCTACAAGCATATAAATTTTATATCATGACATACACATAAGTTTATTATTAGTTTTTGAGCAAGACTTGATTGAACTTTAACGTCGTAAATTTAATAGTAATTTAAATGGTATTTACAATCGTTCAATTCGAATTCGAAACGAACGACCGCACGGTTTATGGTAAGTTGTAAACAAGTACTTCTTATATCGCACTAGTGCAATAATTTAATAAACATTAATGCGGTCGAAGTAACGTGAGCTTATTAGCAAAAATTATCATTTAAATTAGACGTGTGGGGAATTTCATTTCCAATTACGACCATTTTGGATTTTATTTATTAATTTATTGTTGATCGTAAATAAATCCCAACACGACTTTATTACGTTTATCTACTTTATGTTTGCGTTTCTTTCGAATTTACGTCCGGACGATATTACCGAGTAAATTCTCATTAAAAAAAGTCATGGTCGTCGCGTAATTAAAGAATACTAATTAAAAAACCCGCCCCGACGGAAAGAAACTCTTAATTTAACGCCGGCGAACAAATGAAATTTTAATTAATATTTACGTTTCTTGCAACTACAGTTCGCCTTTTATTAAAGAATATATTTCCAGAATAATTTTAAAGCATTCTTGACACATTTTTCCTTCAATTCGAAGCAATTTCGTGTCATTATTAATTAATAACTCATTTAGTTGATGAATGAACGGTCGTCGTCGTTCGGAAAGAAGTGTACGTTTCCGCACTTAAGTAATTAAATTAATTATCGAGCCGATGCTCGTTGCCTTCGCCGGACGGGGCCCATTAAGCACTGAGATAATTAATCGAGACAATATCTCGGCGAACAACCGAGCATATTTTGCGACCAACGAAACGTAACACTTGGAGCAATTAAAGGTAATAATTGTTCCAACAAAAAAAAAGGAAAGTGAGAGAGTTTTATTGCATTTAATTACAAATGGTTGGAATTAAAGTATAGGCTATATTTGACATCACATTATAGTATACAGAGAGAGTCAATGAACACTTTGATTTCTAACTTATTGAAGTACCACTCTATATGGTAGTAGATCTATGGTCGTAAAACCATAAAGATAACTAAATACTGATATTGTACTTATACTGGTTTTATTGAGTGCTTTTCTTTCTAGTTTCGACTGTTCGTCATCGTCAGAGCAACTTGAATAAGAAGTTAACTTATATACGTTAAAACGATAATAAATCTCCAAAGTACAATTACACGTTAAAATGTACAGTTATAAAACAAAAATACACGTTACAAATGTGTGTCAGGTGTTAAAGAACACTCCAAAGCTAGTAGGAAAGCTACTCAGTGAAACCAGTAAAAGTACATCAATCTTTAATTGTCTTTAATAAATTAAATAAGATGATAATGTGGATTACACATTCAACTTTAACTCACTTAATAAAAAATAAGGAAGGAACTTTGCGGTTTTTGTTTCATATTTCTGGAACTTGTCTCTGAAAACTTGTGAATGTAAATGGTAACGTCATAATTTATGGCCCTAGAAACAATGATCTTACTGATTGCTCACTTAGAAACTTGGGTAAACATTCTTGTATACGTGACGAAGTGTGGACACGTTACGTTAAGGTGGCTATACACGTAACTCCAAACTTGACAAGCATGTATGATAAATCGTTTTGCGCAAGCACGGAAAATTTCGCTGTGGCGTCACACTACACAAGCATGCCTAAACAAGCATCAGCTTGGAATATAACTGTATTGAAATCATAATCAGACGACAAAGTATGTCGTCTTTCACTGCTTTGTCTGTTATCCACCAGAAATGTTATGCTATGTACTTATATGGATGAAAACAAAAACCTATTCTTATATTAATATAATGAAATTAAAAATTGCCAATTTCAGAACGAATGATAGTTATTGTGACAACTTCATTCGAGAAAGCCTTTACTGAGTTTGTTAGCCACAGTTAAACTCTTAAAATAATTATTGGTTCTCTTTGAAATTGTTCGACATCAGTATGCCGAACTAGGGTGGGTTTAGGATGTGAAACTAGACCGTAACTTTTGATGTAATAACGATTATATGAGGTGTTTATTTAAATTTTCTCATTAATCGCAACCTAATTCGAATTCTTAGAGAGTGAATCAGCTGCAAGCGAAAAAAGAGGGAATGTCAATACATGAATGTCTTTAATACTTTAATAAACTTTAGCTATATTCAACATTATTTTATTGGCTGTTTATTAAAGTTTTAAAATTTAAAGAATGTCGTCCTAAACTAGACATTTGTAACTACTACATTCTTTACAGTTACGACTAAAATTATAGCTACAATTACAGTTAAGTTTGACCTCTTAAACCCACCATAACTGTTGCCTAAAGACTATTATTTAAACAAACTCGTTGAACTTTTTTCAAATACTGGTGCTACTGCTACCCCAAGCAGCAATTTTAGACACATGGTCGACACTGTGTCGACACATAAGCCTGGACACGACACATTTTATGGGCACAGTGTCGACACTGTGCCCGCTATGTTTGGGAAATGTGTCCAAAATGGTGACAGAAATGTGTACCATATAGTGCCCAAAATGTACCCAAGTTAGTGTTTAAAATGCGCCTTTAATTGTACTAAAATGTCTCCAGAATGTGTCGCATTTGTGTCCTATATGTTTCCAAAGTGAACCTTTAATGTGTTCAAAATGTTTCTCTTTTGTTACCAAACAGATTTTCATGTGTCCATTATGTTCCTACTGCTAACACTGCTAAGGTATTTTATACTGGTATGTTATAATTGAAGTTTTGCTATGTCTGAGGGTTAAAAAATATTACGGATTCAAATTTTCTGGTAATAGTGTGTATGATACCTTTAAATAACGAAAGCGCCTCAAAAATATTGATTATTTTTAATAAACTAAAAAAGTCAAACATTTTTAGTTATTACAAATTTCAAGAAATGTTGCCAGAAATTAGTGTGGAGATATTTGGGGTGACACAAAAAAACTATTTTCTCGAATATTTATATTTATAACGCCAAATATTGTAATTCAGAGCAAAATATAGATATCCGCCATTTTTTTTTTCATCTCGTTGGCACAACTTTTCAACGAAAATATGGCGGATTTAATGGTTGTGTCCAAATAGAAACACGTGTCCGATATTTAACCAATTATTTTCCGAAAATGGTTCAAAGTAACACAAGAAACATAAGGGCTATAATTTGGACTCGTGTTTCCAAAACTTGACCGATATGTTGCCTAAAAGTGTCTATGCACACAGAACAAATTTGGGCACATCGTGTCAATTAGGTGTCGACTCATCTGGGATTAAATTGCGTCTACTTAACACATTTTGGAAACAAATTAGAAACGCAAACTTAAGAACAAATTCAAGCACATTGTGTCAATTAAGTGTCGACTCGTCTGTGACTAAATTGTGTTTTGAAGTCGAAAGTAACACATAATGGAAACATTTTAGACACATGAGTCCAAAATGTGTCTGTTTAGACACGCATTTTTTTCTGACACACTGTGTCCATAATTTGTCGACACATAGCGGCTACATTCTTATAAATTGGATACAGGACACAAAAAGTCCGATAAGTGTCGACTCAATTCGGACTCAAAAAAATTGTGCCCGATATCGGACACAATTTGCTGCTTGGGACGGTACGGTTAAAGCCTTTAAGTATGACATCCTAAACCCACTATTACTCTTATTTAGCTGACATACTTGCACAAAATTATCTGGAAGCTCGTTTTCTTTTTTTTACTTTTGAGAGTTGCGTCACGTCATTGATCACGCTGCTATCAACATATTAAAAATTCAGGGTGATCTACAGGAAACGAACGATTTTATACAGGCTAGCACATAGCTGAAAGTAGTAATAGGGGCAAGTACCCATAGGGATATTCGCTTCAAGGTGGCTTACTGTTTTTGTTTTACATAGGTTTTTTTCAAGAAGAGCCACAGGTAAGAGAATGGTCAGTTTGTTAGTCACCCATGTCAATAACTTTATGTAATGTAAGAACACCACAAAACATCGGCAATGACAGAGTAAGGCGGTCACTACTTGGGACCCTTAATCAGCTGGCATGTTAAATGCACGCGGATTATAAACCCGTTGAAATTCCTTGATAGCCGTTGCATGAGTAACCTAATTCTTTATAATTGACGTTAAATCGAATGGTGGATATTAATCGTTCATTTTCTGCCCAATTACGTCAGTTTTAAGTTAAGAAAACCATGTCATTTTACTTTTTAAAAATAACAGAAAAACGGCACACATTGTCGTCTGATTGTGAGCCGTTTCAGTGTAAATATTCTTCGACTTCTAAGCAAACGTTTATAACATTTCACAAAGCATGTTTGGTTGAATCCATTCATCTCTGGTGTGGTTTCCAGACTGTTCACCCTGCTCTTCAGATATCCCCAACGAAAAAGTTACACCCCGAAAACTTTGGAGACAAACCACGAAATATCACTACGTTTCGATAAGCAGAAAATTTCAAAAGTCCAGTTATTTATCTTCTGCTCATAGCTTAACTTTAGGTTTACCTGCCTGTAATTTTTCTCTACGGAGATTTCTGAAGAGGAAATACAGGGAAAAGCATATCGGAATTGTACTGATACAATCCGACCTCCCTTGCAAAAACTTTGTACATTTTCTTTTAAGATTTGAAGAATGTTTTCGCAGAACCAGCTTTTCTTTGAAAGCCGTTATTTTTAGAAAATGAAACGACATTATTTTCTGAATTCAAACTTGAAAATAAGAATTCAGAGGATTAATATTTGTTATGAAAATGGGCACTTTAAAATTTCCCTTATACAGGGTGTTCCGTAATGATATGCGAATATTGAAGGGAGTGATTCTACATCGAAAATTAATGATAGTTTCTTATATGGATTTTGGTCCCAAAATGTTCCGTTACTAAAATACAGAGTGTTAAAGTTTTAGAATCTGTTTCACAGTAAACAGATTTTAACTACAAACAGTTGTTTGAAATGCCAAACATACATAAAACAACAAATGACAGCCACCTAGATTTATTGTAAAATTGAATCCTTAATAATTACAATACGTATTATTTAAGTTGAACAACCCACAGTTTTTAATTTTTCTCTTAAAAACGGCGCATTGCAGTCCAAAAACTCAAGAGGGCTTTTATTTGTCAAATTGAAGGGGGAATTCAAAAATATTTTTTATTTGGGAAAAAACCATTGACGTACCATTTTTTCTTAAAGAATATTAAAGTCAGTGCTCGTACGCACGCCACTGTTAAAGATAGAAATTAGATTTCTATTGAAAGATATGCGTCTTTATTAATAGTTACTATATGCCAAATTTCATACAAATACCTAAAGCGATTCCGAACATATTAATTAATATCCTTTTTTTCTAAAACTTTAACACCCTGTGTTTTAGTAACGGAACATTTTGGGACCATAATGTATATAAGAAACTATCATTAATTTTCGATGTAGAATCATCCCCTTCAATATTCGCATATCATTACGGAACACCCTGTATATCGCCTTGTATTTAAAAAACAATTGCTTAAAGATAAGAAAATATAATACGCATTAACTGTTCATCATCCAAGTTCTTGTACATACACAATTCTTCCAAAATCGGCAGTAGATGGTCGTTCAAAACAGCAGCAGTCGCAGTTGCTGGAATCACGAGTTTCAAACATTTAACTAAATGATTACGCAGGGTGACAACTGCGAACCAGATAATTTTGAAATTAGAGGTACCTAAAAAATTTCCAAGATGACAACGTTCTATTAACGCTATGCCATTTACTGAGCTTAGTGTGCCATTTTATTTTCATGAAAACTTATGTCACGTTTTGGAGGTGTGTTGTGGACTCCAACATCTTCAGACCTGTCAATTTGTGTTTTTTTATATAGGACTCTTCGAAGGGGCGAGCAAATATACACGAGCTGTGTAATTTAGACATTTGTAAAAGAATGATAAGAAAATGACATGAAAACGTGTTATTAACAATTTCATAAAGAGAATCGAAAATTGTATCTAGCACGACGGATCATTGACATTATCTTCCACACATAATACACATCATAAATGGCATAGTAAGCTTCGTTCTGATATTAATAAAATCTTGTTATTTAATTTATTTTAAAATCGTTCAGTTCGCAATTGTCATCCATCCTGTATGACTAATCATCGTACATCATATACAACAAAAATCTTTTTTTTTTGTTTAAGGAGAGGTTTAGGAAATCTCTTGGCAGACGGGAGGTCCGAATCCCTATTTATGTGATCATATCATAGACCACTCAGTGTTGGATTGATGTACTCATCTTGAATACATCGAGCAACTAAAACCCTTTCCCCTCCGTTTCCGGAACCACCCATCAAGGTATATCTTCAGAGGCATACAAATGTGATTTTGGGGATCTACTGTAGATTTCTTTTCTATTTTCCAGATTTCTTTCGTGTTTTTCTTTTTTCTTCATGATGTTTGTCACCATTTCATCTACGGCTCTCCAGTTCTCTTGCTTTTCTAGCATTATATCTATGATTTTTTTATTTTTCTACATTTTTCCTGATTTTGTTAAAACAAGTATGTATTCGTTTCCTTAATAAAATTCCAACAAAACCAACAAAAATCATTCTCCTTCTTTCTTACTTTGAACAAATAACATAACAAATAAATAATAATTTAATTCGCCCCATGTTCTTTTAATTTAACTTATTTCCGTAATCCAACCTCCTGTTTCGTTTTTCCAATCTTCTCTAAACAGTTTTTTATGTTCCTTACCTCCGCTGTATAGGTTACGTCTTACTTCAATTAACAGGTCAATGGACGGTAGACGAGCTACCACTTCAATACCCACTGTAGAAACCATTCTATATCCAGAGGATATCCTCATTCCTAATCTTCTATTAATTGAGGAGAGCATATTCAAATAGTATTTATAATTTAGAGCTCTACTCCATGTCGGAGCGGCATAGAAAATGACCGAAAGAAGAGTAGAAGCAAGAAGTCCTTTTTTTCTCTTTTGGTCCTCTGATATTTAGCATAATACTCGATAAACTGTTTACCATAACATTAGCTTTCTTCCATATTTCCTTTATATGTTCGGTTATCTTCATATCCTTGTATAATTAGACCCCTAGATATTTGCCTTCTTGGCACTCCTTATGACATTTTCGTTTATTCTTAGTTCGATTTCTTTTAGTTTCCTTCTTCCTTGTAGTAATTCGATTTCTCTCTTTCCCGGTGCTACTTGAAATCCTATTATCTTAAGTTCTTCTGTGACTTTTTGCATCGCATAATTAGCCTTTTCTTGTAGAAGGGTGCTATCTTGGCTGAATTTCAAAATGAGATTAATCAATTTCAAAATGAGATTAATCAATTTCAAATTGGAACTAATCAATTTCAAATTGGGAATAATCAAATTCAAATTGGGATTAATCAATTTCAAATTGGGAATGTTACATTTATATAAAAAATATGTAAGTTTTGGAAGTTACTTAATATTAGTGAACTATTTTTCTATTTAGCTATAAAAATAAACAGCAGAATTTATTATAAAAAAATATAACAGGGCAGTAGAATGTACTATAACCCAAAATGAACCTGCACTATGAAAAGAAAGGTGGAAAAGTAAGCCTGCTCTCTGTAACATTGCCGAGTACTCTTTCATCTTTCTCTTTATGGTGCAGTTCCACTTCGTATTATAGTACCTTTGTATACGCGCCGTAAGTTTCGTACATGTAGCGAGAAATATCATTCTGTTTTCTTCACTGAAAGAAAATTGTCCGAATGTCGCAAGCCAGACCACTCTTGTCTCCAGCTTTAAAAACTGTCCATAGTTTCTATGAATGGTTCTATGAAGACCTCAATTGGATCGTGGTATGGAGCATTATCTGGCACCAAAACCGCAGGTTGTTTGTATATACGTTTAGCATTGCGAAGAGGTTCAGACTTTTCAAAAGTATCTTTTTGAATTTGATGATGCATGAGGCTCGTAGTGTCAATTTATTCAAATAAATGAATATTTGATCCTTTCATCATCAGTGAAATAAAAAGATTTAAATTGATTTCATACACACCTTTACAATGCCCAACGTATACCAAGAAACTGTGGTATTGGTGACAGATAATGTAAAGAATATATCCCACTTATGCCTTAATTTGGAATTAATTGAGTATCAATTTCAATTTTATTAGTCCCAATTTGAAATTGATAAGTTCCAATTTGAATTTGATTAGTCCCAACTTGAAATTGATTAGTCCCAATTTGAAATTGATTAGTGCCAATTTGAACTTAGAAAGGTATAGATTAATTTTGAGAATTTTATTATAAAAAATAATCCAAAAGAGAGGTCCTAAAAGAGACCCTTGAAGAACTGTAGAACTTATTGTAGATTCCCTCATTTTCAGATATCACGCTTCTGTTTGAAAAATAGGACTTTATTATGTCCATCAAATAGTCACCAATCCTACCCTCTTCTAAAGTTTTTACAATTTCTTTCCAAGAAATTATAAAATTAATAAATTATAAAGTCCAACAAAAATTACTCACATTGTATCGCCAGTAGTCAGCTTAACACTTATATTTTCAAATTACAATCCACTATTTTCCTAACTGTTAGGGAAAGTAATTAAAGTTAAAGCTTTTAGAAAAGCCTTTTTTTAAGTTTATTAGATTTTAAGCAATTTAAAACAATTATCATGAAGTAGTACATGAATAGGTATTTAATTCAGAACAAATTCAAAGGCAACTCTATCTTAACTCATAAAAACAATTTAAATAGTCCAAGATTCATTATAATTCCAACTCATATACTAATCAGAACCGTAAATACTTATTTGGTTTCGCTCGTAAAACCAATAATTTAATTATCCCCGCACGTAGCTATGCCGAACGACCGAGCGGTAAACCCGGCGTGTTCAAGCTTTAAAATTTACGACGTTCGTACCTCAAAGTTCGTTGTGTGCCGTTTTGAACGCAATTCCGCAGCAGCAGGAACTTGAACTGCAAAAGCTAATAAGCAAATACCGCCGCCTATGAAACCCACCATGGTGACCATGGATTGAGAGCTCGCGTTCCTGCTGAAATAAAACGACGAAAGCGAAAAACGGGCGCGCTCAGGTGCCGACCGACGCCAACCTAGCGTTACCTCCTATTGGTCGACCACCTACAGGAGGCCTGCTGGGGCGTGGTCACGTCCATTCCTATGATATTTATCACAAGAAGGTTTATAGGTAGTTAGTTGTCCAAGAAGGTAAAGTGAATTTTAAGGAATACATGTTATTCCTAAAGAGATTTTACTTAATGAGGGTATCAAAGTAATGACGAATCGAAGTATTAAAAAACATTTAGTATACTATTGGTATACTATGCTATATGCCATCAGTACTCAAAAAATCTTGGAACAAGCTGTCAATTGAAAAATGAATAAAATAACTATATTTATACCGATTAAATTGAGCTTTTTGAAAGAAAGAATGCCAGATTATATTGTTATTCTTCCGGTTGGGTTTTAGAATTTAAACGTTCAGTTCATATCACGCTCCAACTGCAGGATATCTAGAGACTTGATAGAATTCTTCGATTCTTGTGACTTCTTATTTTCTTCGTCTTTAAAGCGTTTTTATTATTTTTTCTCTACTATTATCTTTCGTAGTTTCCAAATTTATCACGTCTTCCTTTTTAGTGATCTTATCTATTCGGCTCCTTTATTTAATTTCCTGCCCCGGGGTTAAGAATTACTCACAAAATTCTAACTGCTAACTTAATGTCAAGTTATATTGCTCTATTAATTTTGAAATGTTGACACATCAAGTGACAATTAACTGACAAGGAGAGTGCAAGGTCTTGGGGTCGTGGATTTAGTTCAAATTTCGCAGAATGGTAGATTTAGTTTCCCTGTTGATGAAAATATGTGGTTATAGGGGCCACTATTCAATATTTTTTAAAATATTTGCATTTAAAGATGCAATTAATTCGTTAGAACAAGTTCGGATAATGTCAAAATTAACCAAATTTATACCGATTAAGTCAGGCTTTATGAAGAAAGGTTATAATGTCAAGTCATATTCCTGTACCTACCGTGCGTTCAGAAATGATTGTAGATCGTTTGAATTTGACGCGCTCGTAATTTAGTGATTTTCGATGGTCAATATTGTTACCTGTGAATTACCTACGTCGTATTTTGCATATCAGTGGCGTAGCCGGATTTATTCGTGATGCATCCTTTTCAGTATTAAGTGTATATGCACATACACTCATAATTATTGGAGATCGGATATCAATTGCAATGGCATTGGTCAATAAATTCAATAAAATACCTTTGTCTTACGGTTTTTTGACAACCTATGACAGCTTTCAATATTTTCCATGACACGCCTATGAGATATGATTAACATTATTGTATTTATACCAACCTTAAAAATTAATCTATAGCGCGCCAAATTCAAACGATCTACAATCATTTCTGAACGCACGGTATTAATTTTGAAGTCCTGACAGATCAAATGACAATTAACTGACAAATCCAAAGTGCGGTGCACACTCAAAAAATGTTTCGATGTCGCAACATTTTATATACACCCATGGAATATGTAAAAATAGACACTCTCATAACTCGAAACCGGCGTCTAATGATGAGAAACACCGATTTATTGCTGCTACGCTAAATCCATTATGTTTAATTGTTTGCTACAGACCTGAATTTAATTAGTGAATTGCATCTTCAATTGCAAATATCTAAAGAACTATTGAGTAGTGGCCCCTACTACCATATATTTTCATCAACAGGGAAATTAAATCTACTATCTTACAAAATTTGAACTAAATCTATGACCCCAAGACCTTGCACTCTCCTTGTGAGAAATCCAAAGTGCGATATACACTAAAAAAAATTTCGGTATCTAACATTTTATGGGAATCGATGGTACATACCAATCTAATATCTAATAATTACAATGAGAACATTTAAGACACTAAATGAATTTTTATATCATTATTTATATCATTAAAAGTATGTTTCCAATAATAATCGTAATAATCTCTAATTTGGCAAAGTTATATATAAACCCGCAGAAAGGAGTTCTAATTCGTTTTAGTCTTCGGATGGGGTAAATTAGAACGCAGCTCGCAGCCTAATAATTATATTAATAACAATAAAAAAACGGGCTTTGTCCGTTTCGACAATAGAAACTACCCTTGCTGTGTCCACGGGGGGCACCGAACTCTTACAACAGTGACACAACATCTGCCTGCCCCTCGACGGACCGCGAATTATCGTCGGAGAAGAAGAAGAAGAAACGAATTAATTTATGAACCGAGAATTTTTTTGGTATCCTTTTTCATTGCGGATATTAATTGAGCTACGCCCCGTGAACATTTCTAATATGTTACAAAGGAAATTTAGTAATTAGGTATCCTTTGAAATTTGTTCGAAAAGATTAGAAAAGATTGAAAGGAGAAAAAGATTGTAAATATAACATTACTAATGTCAATCAAAAAAGTATAAATAATACAAATGATTGAATCTACAAAAGTAATGTGTAGGCCAGTGTTGCCAGATTTGAAATTCAGGCTTATCGTACACGCGCGAAGAAAATTATCGTTTTTTAAATTAAATTATCGTACGCCTAAAAGGTATAAGTATTATAATATAAATAATCTTTATTGAAATAATATATAAAGAAAGTTAACTCTAATAAATTTTGCAATAAACAAACAGGTAGTAAAAATATATACTATCACTATCAGACATTTTCTTTAGAACAGTATTTACTGCAACAGTCGCCAACGACGAATTTTGATTGTTTAAGAAGAAATAAAAATCCACTTTGATTCTTTAGGTTAGGTTATAACGCTCAGAAACTACATCAGAAACGAACTGCGTCATCGCTACGTAAGTAACGCATAAGCGGGGGAACCCCAAACTTCTGCAAACGTGTGATGAAATTAATTTTCAAGCTTCTATGTAAATTATTAAAGACACTTCAAATTATTGTACAATAATGAGTACCAATGTATTATCGTACACAAATTAAAATAATCGTACATGTACGATAATTATCGTAAGTTTGGCAACACTGGTGTAGGCATACATTTTTCGTGGTAAGATCTTGCCTTTAAATGAATACACACTGCTTGCCAAAAAAATACAACAACCGGAAGAAATTTTCGTACGAACTTCACAACAAAATTTTGATCATTTACCATTTCTTCTGGGTGTTATAGTTTCTTTTTGTTGGTAGTTTGCTTTTAGTGTTGTGTACTTGATTTTATTCTGATTTAAGCCCTTCGGTTAACGTGTTTTCACATAAGGACACTCTAAATAAATGCTCAGTACATTAAAAAAAAATGGATTTTATCATATCTAAACGTTATCATTTTTTTAGGAAAAAATAATTTGTGACCGAAAGGGTTGACTGAAATTAAGTTGAATGAAAAACATTGGGCGCGTTCAACACATCATATAGCTGATATAAAAAGACAGCTTTTGTGATGACAATGACAGTACGCAGCATACGCAGCAGGTTTCTGGTTACTGAACGGTAATTCTACCTATCATATTTTTGACATGTTTAAACACTGAATTTCTGACCTCTTTTAACCCCTTGGGTGACGATTTGTTTCGAGCGTAATGTAATTATGACGGGCCAGACTCGTCATTGTATATTAAGGGGTTAAATAGTTATCAATACGCGTCGTATAAATCTTATGAAAGTTTAATATTATATTGGACTAAAAAATGTTTAGAAGTCATAAACGTTTCATATGTTCATCATATACCCCACTTTAACAGCACAATCGTTTAAACTTCAAATTAAAGTACTGTTCAAGAATGATAGCGCTGAATCAACGGTAGACTATCGATACCGTTAAACAGTCTGATGTTACTTATAGCGTGTCCTTTTGACTGAACTGTTGCGCAATAGAAATTGACACTGAGTGCATAATAGGTGCATACATTACACTGGCTTAGTACAAAAAAGGACAAATTCAACAAAAAGCGATGAAATCAAACATAACCATAACTGCCAATTTGATCATAACATCACTTATAAGTGTGTTCAAGCCTTAACCTTGTTTAAAATGTTTTCTAAACTACAATAATAAAATGTAGTAGAACAAAAAACACTAATGTGGTGCAACCAACAGAATATGCTATTATGCATAAGTGTGCACCAGTTCTACCAAAAGAAAACGCTATTATTATTCGTACCGATGTACTAATAATATGCGCTCTCTTTCTAACACAAATCAACTTATTTGTACCGTATGCGCAATATTGTACCATAAATCGATGAGTCACTTTAAGTATAGATGGTACGAATTATAGCTTCCCAACTTCTTTGTCCACTGAGTGTGCCCATTGACTTGTGAAAAGATTCTTGGTTTCCAATCAAACAACCTTTCATTGGAAATCATATTAGGGAACTTCACAACCCCAAGATTATAAACGACATTCTTATGATGTTTCAGTATTATTTTTTTATTGAAGTTTTTCATTGATTTCATTATTTTGATAATGATGATTTCCTTTATATTTATTCTAAATTTAGTCCAAACATAAAGCATAAAATTCTTTTTGTATCATATCTTTCTGTTTATATCCAAATAAAAATTAACATTCTTGTTTTATATAATTGGAATTAAAAATTAACCTTAATATTCTTCTCGTTTAATTACATCTGTTTTTACTTTATTTTGAATTACATTTAATTAAAAACACCTTCCATGTTTTATATGGAAAATGTTACATCTAAATCCTTGCCATCTAAATAAGTTAGTATAAGGCAATCTTTTTCTCTTGATGTAACGTACCTACCTAAAGGCTTTAGTTTAAATCCTTATAAATAAGTCAGAAAAACAATGTATTCCTAAGGAATTTTGTTCAAAAGTCAAAAAGTTGAAAGTTATTGAGTTAACATTTGGGACACTTTCTCAGGAGGGTGCCGCCTACAAAACTGCTTTTCATTGTGAAAAAGACTATTCCAAATAGGTTTACGCGCGTTACGCTAATTACCGAACCTGTCACAATAGATGGTTTTCATTGTCCGGATTCAGTTTCGGGACGAATTTTCCCGTCGACGACGTTTTTATGAAAGCCACGAGAGTCTCGGTAGATAATTGTAAAGACGTTTACCTCCATCCCCTATTGTAAAACGTCGACCTTCCACCGGCGCAATAACTTCTTCACAATAAGAAACCGTTCGTTCGCCTCTGTTTATGACTTATTCCTCCAACGAACCCGTATCGTCCACCGTATTTACGACCTCGTTTCGGCCTCTACAAAACCTTCAGGTAAATAAAAACAAAAATAAAATAACTTTAGAAGAAAAGAAGTTAACTTATTATTATTGTATTTTTTACCTAATAAACCTACAAGTTCTTTATTTTTACTGGCAAAAGTTTCTTGGTTTAACATTATGATATAAACCTACTGAAGAAATGAAAATAACCGGTCGCGTTTGACGCGTTTAAAGGGGCGCCATGTGTACGATAAAATCTTATAACCCCGTAACTCGTCGTGTCCGTAAAGCGATACGGAGCTTTTCTGCGTCGTAACACCGGATTACAAGCTTATTATTTAGCCGTTTTTACTCTACGGTCATCGTCCTAAAGGTTACCTTAGGATTCAAGAAGTGTTTACTCGAGACGTTTCGAATTAACACCGGATTTTATTACTTTCACAACACAGGTAACATACGAGATTGTATAAATTTAATAAGGGTTTTCATGGGTTTTATATCGTCGGATGAGGATCAATTAGGCAAAAAAGGTAATTGGTAAAGGAGAATGGATGCATATTTTTTATTACATATGTTGCCATCAATTTAAATAATCTGTTATTTTTTATAGACAACTATCGTTTGCTCAGTTTAAACTGTTAAATAATTTTGTATTTTTATATAGATTACGTGTACATTTTTAATAAATTATACTGTAATACAGTACAAAACAAAAATTTGATAATACCAACAATTTAACACATTAAAGGCCACTTTATTCACCTTTGGATAAATTAATTTATCTGATTCTTACCATGGTTACTGAGCAAATAACCAATCATGGCAAGTAACTATGGAACATATCTGATAGATTAATTTATCTCAAGGTGAAATTATTTAAGCTCGGTTTATTCACTTGCTGGCTACTGGCTAAATAGCCAATCATGGCAAGTGAAATTACAATACTTATGGAAAATATCAGATAGATTAATTTACCCAAAGATGGATACACCGGCCCTCAAGCTATAATATAGTACTATTATATTTAGGGGTTTTAGGCTTCCTACTACGTAAGGACGAAATTGTCAACGGTACAGCCGGAATTTAATTCTATATGTATATGTATCTTTAAGTATTGGGTTCAGAGCCAGTACGATGCTTTAGAAAAATGCAAGTAAAGAATCCAATGTTGAGTTTTTTTGATGACAAAATTTAGAACCAACGGCAGTTAAATCAATAAGACGGTTTAACAAATTGTCTAACAATTTATAAAAAAATTAAGAACATAAACCATTAAAATATCTCAGGTTTTGATACAACCTATTTTCTAAAAAAAATGTTAAGACTAAGGTTCGGTTAATTCATCTTTGAGTAAATTAATCTATTTGATATTTTCTATAGTTACTTTTGTTTCACTTACTTTGATTGTCTATTTAGCAAGTAACCATGGTAAATATCGGACAGACTAATTTACCCAAAGGTGAATAAACAGGACCTAAAAAGAAAAGTTCTGAGATATTAAAGAAAAATGCAAAAACCTACATAGACTTTTAATCGAACGTGATCTGAAATTAACAACTTTCAAAAAAATCATGTAAACTTCTTTAAATTTATGGAAATTAAAAAAGAAAATGTTGCGGAAATATGTACGAAAACTTCAATGTTTTTATTAAAATTATTAAATGTTCTAATAATTATAAAAGAAGATTGTCGCAAGTATCGCAAAAACATTAATAATTTTCCACTGATTTTTTCAGAATTGTAAATAATTTTAAAAAGTCACTTAAAGTTTATTTATAAGAATTAAGGAATAATTTATACATCAAATAAAAGACAGAATATTCTTGTTTTTATTTAAAAGATAAAGTAATTTAGGGTCGAACAATCTAATGGCGAATTCGATTGTTTGCACTAGTGCGCACCAGTGCATAACAGCGTGTTCTGTTGGTTGTTTCGTTGTGTTCTGTTACATTTTATTATTGTGGTTTATAAAACATTTTAAACATCATCAACCCTTGAACACACTTACAAGTGATGTTATGATTATGTTTGATTTCATCGCGTTCTGTTGAATTTGCCCTTTTTTGCAGTAAGCTAGTGTGACATATGTCACATTTTGCACTCAACGAGTGCGCACCAGTGCACACTAGTTTTGCCAATCGAAAACGCCATAATATAAATAAAAATAGTTTAGAAAGGATGAAGAATTCTGAACGGACAATGAGATAAGCATTTAGCGCTCTATTTTATTATACTAGGTGATTCGAAAGCAAATGTGAAAACTTAAATTTCATTGGAATAGCAAAGTAAACGTAATGTTAAAAATTATATAAATGCCTATTGGTATATTACGCGTATACCAAGATTAATGGGACGTAAAGGATTAAAATGAATCTTCAGGTGCCTCAAAAAGAAGGTCATAAGGGATCATAATATATGTATAGGTGTCTCAAAACGAACCCGAATAAATTTTTAATAACCAGAATAATTCTTTACCTATTACATATTACTGGTTAAAATGGATCTACATTCATTTTCTTCGAATTTATTTACTTGAAAGAAACAAGTAAAGCATATCATTATCTTCAGTTGATGTTGCAGTTTAAATGTGGAAAACCATATCAGGCACATGATCACCCATATTGTCGTCTACATGCGACAAAATTCACTCCATGAATAGTGACTATCTCACGATAATGAAAGAATAGCTAAGCTACCTACCTCAATCTCATGATATGACATCTTATAACTTTTTTCTATGGGGATGCATTAAGTTAAGCTCTTATCAAAACATACCCCCTTAATCTGTTAGAACGCAAATAAAAAATTCGACGTATTTTTGACAAAATTACTGGAGAAATGTGTGATTGAGTGATTTCATGGACCGAATCTTATCGCGTGTATGGCTGGGACGGGTGGTCATATGTCCGATATAGTTTTTTACGTTTCACTTGCAACATCTATTCAAAATGATGATGTACTGTTTGTTTCTTTTAAGGAAACAAATTCGATTTTTGGTAGTTTTAAATCTGGTGTGGCCAAAATAAGTCGATTAACATATACCTGTTACGCAATCAAAATATCAATAAAATGTGAACAGTAAAAGAAACACAAAGTGTTATTAAAAGTTAGTTTTATCAACTTGCTTTTAACTTAACTGTGAGCTTATTACCACGATTACTATTATTTTAATTTATGTAATTGATTACGTGATTAGCAACCATAGCAATTAAGCACTATATTGATAACTAGGATATTATTTTTGAAAGTTTCTATTGGTTTAAAAATGTAGGTAATACAAATTTTATATCATTTTGATGGTACTCTGGAGGGTACTAAATGTGAAGTTTCAAATGTGTTAATTCATGCTTAATTTTTCAATTTCTTGCATTATCTGCATTTTTGTACCTGTATCCATTCTCAATGTTTTGAACTATTCTGGAGACATTCCTCAAACTTGACAATGGCAAAATTCTCAAGTTCACTAATTTTCAAATTCCTTTTGTATACATAAAAGTTAATATAATACCAACCACATTTTTTATTTTCAAATCGATTTAATTTGCATAATGCGCTATATCTTAAATTTATTGTTCGGTTATTCCTTCCCACTTCTTTATAAATAATGTATTAGAACAGAAGAAATACAAGGAGCGCAAGGTGTGTAAACAAATGTCGCCCAGTTTACGACTGGTGTCCCATAAATTACAGTACTTTTAACTTGTATATCTTGGAATATCTTCATACAAATACAAAAGTTATGCTAATCAACATAGTATGTTAACAAATTCGTTTTTTGGACATCTAAAGACGATGTCCGCCTCGCCATTGTTGCTCACGGTTCAATTAAAACTCGTCGACTCAGCCATTTTTGATACATTTTATAAGCTTTACGCTTACTCATTGCCGCTTAATTTCACTTTGTCGTTCGCCGCCTACATCTTGACTTTCTTATACGGCAAGAAGATGACAATTTGATACGATTTAAAATACGTTAGCCGATTTGTAACGTACTTTATCCCCATTTAAATACATAGAATCGGGAGTCAAAAGGGCAAATAGTACCAAGTGCAGTAATTACAAAGCGATCGACAATAACTCGACGGGAAGAATCAGATATACAAGAGGGCGAGGTTCTTGTACAAAGGTTTAGTGGTGGAATTTTGCACAAAGCGTCACCCTAGTAAAAGCAATCGTCGAGTCTCGCGTCCCCCCTTGACTTTTATTAATAATCACAATAATTACGAGAACGGAACAATGGTGGACGTGCCGTTTCCGGTTCTCGAATGCGAACTAAAAGGCAAAGTAAGGGGCGCGATTGCACACAAACAGCCCGGCGCAGTAGACATAGCATATTCGTGAGAAATCGCGAACTCGGTTCGCGTTAGTTTTTGATTTCCGTTTGGTCCGTTGACGCATTGTAGACTCCTTCATTGTCCTTCTTAACTTTACAATAGCACCGACTGTGCTATTACTGGAGTCTTGGGGTAAGGAAGGTGAATTGAATTCAATGAAGGCTTGGTTGCATCGTCACAATTGTTGTATACGTTAAATAACGGAATATTTAGAGCATTTCAATAGAATTTATTGGCGCTTTTTCTATTTGTTTTTTGTTTTGTAAATTTACAAATCTATAGCTGGGAAGTAAAGGGATGTATCTCTTTTTTTTAAATTTTATTAATAATACTTTTGTGAGGTATAATCATCGTAGTATCATAAAAATATTAAAAACCATATTTGAAGGGAAACTGGAGATACGATCTTTTTTACTTTTCAGCAGTAGAAATGTAAATTAGTTATTCAACATAAAATGTAAACTAACAAGTTGTAAGTTCCTACAGTCTTTTGTAAGTATCAAATCACATATAAATGAGCCCATATTACTATAAGCAGTGCATTTCCCGTGCCACTCCTTATATTTTGAAGATGCAATCCAATGTTTCTCTAATGTCTCCATATAAATTTCTTCACAACTAAGAAACCTCCAAACTTTTTTAGGATAATCCTTAATTTTTTGGTATGGTATCTTTCTTCCTAGGAATTTTTGATTGTGGCTTTTGTTTTCCACACTTATTTCTACATTTTTGTAACGAGTGTTCATTTAAATAAATGCTCAAGTGTATTTTGAAATGTTGTTAGACGATAATGGAGAGCACAATATAATGCATTATTAGTGCACTCTAATCAATTAAATTTCAATTATTAAATTAAAATGAATGGTTTGAGAAGTGTCTGTTTAATTAATGGAGTATAATTTGTAACAAAATTATTCAATTGACCCTTTGCGGTCGACGACTATTTTGGCTTAGCGAGGTACCATAATATCGCCGTGGCGCCCAAGCGGCATCTTCCGACCGCAAAGGGTTAAAAGTTTTATCTTCAAACTGGATCGAAAGTTAATGAAGATTGGAATACTCATTGCACAATTTTGTTAATAGTTTTATAAATAACAAACTTCCAGAGTTTGGTGTACTGAACACCCCCATGAAATTTTGAAGAAACCAATAGATATTGAAAAGATTGGCGTTATGACAGGTTTTAGCCAAAAACAATTTATTGGTCTCATTTTTTTATTTCCTGTGTTGTTACTTATAACCTGTTAAACCGTTCAATGTTTTGATACTATTACTGATACTCACAGTTGCTTCAAATTTTAATTTCTTAACCTTTCGATTTCTGTTTTCTTTTATTTGCTTCTCAAGGTCGGTTTTGTCACATTTGCTGATAATTTGAGATTTTTTTGTTTTTATTTGTGAATTAACATTTGCCCCTATATCGAATGAATGAGGCTACATCAGATGTTGGAATTACAGGGGACTGCTTTAAATCAGGAATAGGTGCAACGAATTGAATATGTTACTGTACTGGCTGTATCTCGATAGATATGTCATTACAATTGTCTACCATTAAAATTTCATCTTCTGCGATTGTTACATTATTGTGAGATAAACAAATCTACGTTTGAGTTCTTGAAATGTATTGGTATACAACTTTAGGTACTTCGCTTTCTCACTCTTACAATTCCAGCCAAAAATCGGTGTTTTATTATTGCGTGTTGAGCAATAATAAAAAGGATTGGGTCAAATGATAATAAATTAACGCTTTGTCATGTCGTCTTTACAATGTTTTCTTATTGGTGACAGCTATTTGCCACCAATAGATGGACCAAGTCTATATAAATTGAGTAAGTACATTCTCAATCGATTTTTTTTCTAAGTCTATACATACCGGGTGTCCCAACAGTCCGAAAAAGCTCCATAACTTGTTTATTATTGGAGATATTGACCTTTTCCTTTTTTTGGGTTATAGCTGTAATGATACTACACATTTTTAAAATATTGCGACTTATGTACAGGTGTCCCAAAATTACAAAAAATACTAAAGTTACTATACTTTTAAATGGAACGTACCCGATTTTATTTTATTTTCGAATTCTATGGTAAAATACGATTCACTTTTATAGAGGTCGTTTTTACCTAAACTGTGAGGAAATTTGATTTATAACAGTTTATTTGCCAAAATTTCGAAATGCAATGTCTGTTCAAAAACTCTTTTCTGTCAAATTTTTGGCTTAACTTTAAAGTAGGTGACGTAGTTTGATTGCTAAATGTTTGGTGCATCTTTTAAATGTTAACTCAATAACCTGCTTAGTCGCAATTGCTTACTGCGGATTTTTAAATATGCTGTAGTGATCAAAAATTATTCTGACAAACTTTCCATCCACAATAAAGTAAAATTAAGCCTGTCAGAATAACTTTTTACCAATATAATAACAAATAGGGGTTACCATTTAAAAATGAATAAGTTTTCCACATTTTCAATTTACCATGTTTAAAAAATCGCAGTTGACAAATGCGGCTAAACAGGTCGTTGAGTAAACATTTTAAAAATCCAATAAACATTCAACAATTAAACGGAGTTAATTATTTTGGCAACAAGGCAAGGATATTGAAAATAAGAATTTTTGAAGAAACCACTGCATTTGGAAATTCTGGCAAAAAGGGTGCCATAAATCAAATTTGCTGGCAGTTTAGACAGAAACGACCTCTATAAAAGTGAATCGTATTTTACCATAGAATTCAAAAATAAAATAAAATCGGGTATGTTCCATTTAAAAAATAGTAACTTTAGTATTTTTTGTACTTTTGGGATACCTGTATATAAGTCGCAATATTTTAAAAATGTGTAGTACCATTACAGCTATAACCCAAAAAAAGGAAAAGGTCAATATCTCCAATAATAACCAAGTTATGGGGATTTTTCGGACCGTTGGGACACCCGGTATTTGAGTAAAATATTTATCTATAATGTACCAAAATTTTGGTTGCGGGTGAAGTCTCTTCTTTGTGACATCCGTTATCCCTTTCTTACATTTACGTCTCTATTTCCTTTCTGCGCATCTCGCATGCAAACTTAGGGGAACTCTAAGGTACGTCTCACACTGAGGCAACCAGCAACAAGCATCTTGTTTTATAGCAACCAACAACAAGCGATATTGCCACCTACTTAATGACATAGAATTAAATCACGTATCACACTGAGGCAATCAGCAACAAGCAACTAGTAACACCTAATAATATTTTCAATAGAATTAAAGCAGACGTCTCACATTGGAGCAATCCAATATCGCCTCTCTATTTCCGATATCGAAATTACTCCAATGTGAGAAACATCATTTGATTATATGTAAAATGTCATTAAGTGGCAATATAGCTTATTGCTGGTTGCCTCAATGTGAGACCCGCCTAAGTAGGAACAAAATAACATAGAAACAATACGCTTTCGTTAGCGTGTCGTTAACTGTTCTTCGTTAAATTTGACTGGACGCTCAGAGCGAGGGGAGTCACTGATAACAAAATTGCCCTCTTTAAAGCGAGTAAACCATTTTGAGCAGTTCACTGAGCAGCAAAGCCTTCTCCGTAGAGTGTGTTGATGTTTTCAACTGCCTGAACGGCACTTGTGTCACGACTAAAATCAGAAAAGAAAACGTGTCAGAGATGTTCGCTTTTATCACCAAATCTTAAATAACTCTCTTCAAATTGCAAAATGATGTGTCAGGTTTATTGATAAGTAACATCTATTATGGAAAAAGGCTAAATATAGAAAAATCGCAAGAACATATTCCCCAACCTTTATGGACTAAAATGCTGAATTTCGTCAAGTTTACAAAGGTTTATGAAACATGATATAAGATTTTGAAAATAAAATCTTAGGCTCACAATCAAAATCGAAATAAGAAAATTACCACGTAAGTACAAAAAGTACCTGTCCTGTACATTACCTATGTAATCATCTAATATATTCTATGTATATTCTGTCTTTAAGTATTTAGAAAATAAATAGATCAAAACTGAGATCCTGAAAAAGCAAAGATAATTTTATGTGGAGTTAACTTCAAAATTTCTTTGTTACTATAAGAGAAATGATAGATTGATAATTTAGTTTTGCAAGTTGTCAAGATAATATTTTCACCAATTATGTTTTCAAAACCAAACATGTAATTTTATTTAAAAAAATGCTTTAAAATTGGAAGGAAAAACATTTGTATCTTTAAGATAGTTGATTTAAAACATTCGTAGTACACCCGACTTTTATTGTTAATAAAAATTAACACTAAGCACATAAATAGACGCTCATAAATTAATTAAATAGCTACTCATTTTAAATGGACTCTTTTCTTGTTAGTTAAAACGATTTATAACCCCCAGACTTATAACCCTGTTTTATTTTATTTGTACACAATTAACTGAACTTTATAACCAGTAGGTGCTTTAGTCTATAAGGTTATAAAATAGACCCAGATACTTTTTTTCTTAACTCTATATTTACTTACACTTAATCAGTTAAGTATAAACTTATTTTATGGAAGGAAATTGATTGAGAATAACGAACTTGTTTGTGTGAATGAGCTAAACGCCCCCGAATAAATAGAATTACGCCTCTGGAAGTATCTCTAAAGGAAATACTCGGTCGCCCCCTCATCTACAAACAAACCGAGCAACAACGTTTGCGGATGTTGAAATTGAGTGCCCAATTACCTCTCCCCCATCGGGATTAAGTGCTATACCAGAAGGGTTTCTCGTAATTAATACAATTAAAGGTGCATTTCAACGAGAACCTTTTTTGTTCCTTTACAACACAATAAGTATTAGAATAGAGAGAGTGGATGTGGAATGAAGAACACATTTTTTTAAACGTCTTAGGAATGTAGGTATAAATAAAATATTAGTTTTAGAAGGGACTTTTAAGATGAGGGTTGTAAATCAAACATCGCATCTCGTCGGCAAGGGTTAGGCAACAAATCATCGTCCGGAGGACTTCCAGTTTACGAGGGGCACATGGGGGCGTCTCTACGGGGGCACGGGCCCATTCCGTTACGTAAAACATCCATACATATGTATGGGATGGACCAGATTTACCATACCTGAGATATAGACAAATGATTTATTTGGTTTTAAACCTAAATATTCTGTATTAAAGAAACTTCACTTAAAAGATATGAAAATTTTTTGAATACTTAGAATATTTATTATAAATAAATTTAAAAAATTGTAAATTAATTTTAAAATTCTATTGACGGGTACATTTTTTTTATAAAGAAAAAAGTATCTGAATCCCAAAGCTCGAAGTATACCTGTTAAACAAATTGTTGCAAGTTCGGCGAGACGTTGGCAATTAATTCCTTTATAATTTATAACCGTTAACCACGCTATCCTTAGCACGTTACGACTCCTTCATTTCTTTTCTTTCTTATTTCGAGACCCGAAAACTGTTAGATAGGCCTTATGTAAATAGCCGAGACTCGTATAAGTGTACATTTTGAATTTATAACGCGTTCCATTTCGTTTCGTTTCTCGTAGGGTGAAAAAGCGAAACGAATGCGCGTGAAGATTGCGTGGAAAAATTGTTCAGTCGATTATTATCTGGTTAAAAAATCGTCTGCGGACGTTTTAAATCGCGATAACCGTGAAGTCTGAAGTTGAGTGAGCGTTTTGGCTTAATCAAAAATGCAAATAGGAAATAAATAAAGGGGTATATTTTATTTCTTCCAGATGTAAGTACTTATTTTTCGATTTATATTAATAATAATTTCAAAGCAAAACATATTTTAGGAATTAAGTACATTAAACCTTTTAGGCATATTTACATTATTATTTTATTTTTATAAGAATAGAAGAATAATGATTTATCCTATATTTACGTTATATATCATGGTCCCATCTACTACTTATGTAGCTTTGGGTTATTACTATACCTCCTAAGCGCTTTTTACGGTGAGCGTAAGTAGAAATCCTAGTGCGCGATACTTTCTGTTGCATGCGAATTGATGCGAATATATCCGTCATACCCACCATCTTTCTGAAATCTTGTAGGTAGACTAATGAATCAACTGACGTAAAATATTTTCATAATTTCGATACTTTCGATTATACGGGAAGTAGACACTAACTTCGTCATTTTAATTATAAATTATCAATTTCAACTATAAAAAATAAACTAACAAGATCTAAATTATCTTTTCTATATCCAATTTCGCAAAATGTATGTGAATACATAAGACTTAACTTCATACATAAGAGATGGGACTACCGAAGTGCTTAGCAAGTTGAAACATGCATGAGATTAGAATGCCCTACCTTCAATAATACATTGTATACAAACTAAATCATTTTCTTTATCTGGTATGACTGCAATAACCAGGTTGCGGATATGTTGGTCATATCCATTTAATAGCAACTTTCGTTATGACGATTATACTCGCCATAAGCGCTTAAGAGGTTAAAAAATCTTTACAATTGGAAAAAGAAAGGTTTTTCTATTAATTAAAGATAAATATTTAAGTAAATTGAGCCACTAGTAAACGTAAACTGTATTTTAAGGATATTTAATAAAAAATAATAAGTGACTGATTTAACAAAACAATATTTTCTTTTATAACAAATATAATTTCTCATCTTCCCCATGTTATCTTTTGTTAGATTTCCACATGTATTACATAAATATTCACATTTTGTCGAATTTTCATGAATCCAACATTTGAGGCATTGAATACCACCATCTCTCCGTTTTGTGGAATTATAATTTTCTAAACATATTACATGTTCATTTTTCATCAATATCGGTGGTAAGAAATATAGATTTAGTAACTTTATCCTAAATTATTATATTGAAATTATTTACAGATTTAGTAATTTATTTAGTAGGGACAAAACCTCGTTCTTGCAGCTTTTTAATGTGAGACATCAATTCATTAATTTCTCATAGGTATACAATTTGTCCCATAGGTCTTTTTGATGTATCAAACCGCGCCTCAATGCCCTTGATGATATATCAAAAACTGCACGAAGAAGCAGCCTCTATAATACCCATCCCACATCTTACAGCAGCTATTACACCTATCAAAGATCTTCTGATCATGAACCTCTGGTTAAACTAGGTTTTCTAGTATACTTTGTTGGCATTTACAAAAACAGTAAACATTATTACCTCTTGCAAGATTAATTTACTGCTGTAGTCAATCTTAATTACCGAATACGATAGTCGTGAATTTTTATATAACGTGCAGTATACAGATTACAAAAGCAGAAATAAAAGATTGGAAGCTTATAAATACATCTTATTTAGATATTGTAGAGCTTAATGCACCATAACCCGAAATGGAGCTGCACCATGAAGAGAAAGAAGAAAAACTTAGCCCCTCTCCGTAACATTGCTGATTACTCTTTCATCTTTCTCTTAATGGTGCAGCTTGATTTCGGGTTGTAGTATATTGTGGTATTCGAGGTGAATATATTAAATTGGAATAACTTTTCCCTGTGACCAAAAACCGAAGAGTTGCAAAAACACGATTTTCTACACTAATGCAACTTCTTAAATGATTATTTTTACGTCCAATAAAAGGAGCATCTTTCGATACAACCAACTGAAAGATGGCATTATCCATTCTTAAGTAATTTCTGTAGCATTACGTGTCTTCAATTCTGAGTTTCTTTAAGAGGTTTTGACGTATACCCAGAACTTAACGTTTCGACGCCCATGATTTAACCCATACAAGTTTTCTCCGGGTTTCTTGCTCAATTTTTCGTTTTTTTAATATTACACAAATTGTCAAAATCGAACTGATTAAAGCGCCATAAGCATAGAACTGTTGTTCATCCATTTCAGGTAAAAATATTACAACTGACGTAAAATATTTTATGTACAGTAATACCAGTTTTCAAACCTTTAATCAAAGAACTATTTTTAAATGTTATAAATATCTTTTATGAAAGCTTTTATAAAAGTTCTTTTATAAAATCTTTGATAGTGTAATAGCGCCGTTTGGAAAAGAAACTTCCATGCAAGTATCATGTTGCTAACACATGAGGCATGAGGTGCATCTCACCCAAAACCAATCGAGCCATCTATCCTATTATTATGAGTGAGATGCCCCTATTCACGGTTAGCGTTATTGTACTCATGAACTGATATACAGTAGCAGTTATAATTTTATTTTTTAACAATTTAATGATATAAAAATCTATCCTGTAGATTAGTCAGCGGCCTTAACTGATATAAATTAATTAAATAATGACTAAACTTTATAGATGCTGTTCTTCAAATATAATACGAGATGTTACCCTTCTTGAGTTTAAATAATAAAACCAAACAAACAAGTTATGTGTAATCAAACATAGATTAGATAGAAGTTTATGAGCGAATAACATCACTTTATAAGTTATGTTCAAATTGTATAATTTTGTCATTTTTCCCGGTAGTGCATCAACCCTGAACCTAACTGTTACTGTTATCTTATTCAATTATGTAAGCATAATATCTGATTATTTTTAGTTCTATATCAGTAATATAGTATAGAATATGTTGTATAGTCATTGTTCCATTCTAAAAGCATTAAAAATAAAAATTAGTTTTTCAGACGATTCAATGAAATAAACTTCATAATTTTACGATATACTATAAAAAAATCCCGCGCAACATTCCTATTCGATTCAAGTTTTAATCCCTACAAGACAATATAAAGCCGAACAGTTAAAGATCTCCATCTAGATCCTTATCTGAACGAAGATCTGGAGATGTTATGGGGTATATATAGTATTCTAGTCAAAAAGGTCCCGAACGGCGGTTAAAAAACGAGACAATTTCCAAGATCAGGTCGTAAATTTTAATGAGTCTCGGTCAGTTTGATGACGATCGCACCACGACCCACGGCGACGCTCCGCTATCACAAAGAATCCCGTCGTGATTTATCAAACGCACGGATCGGGACATTGCCGAAAATTGATGTTTTGCCAGCTCTTAGGGCCTATCTTTTCGGTTTCGGGACCTTTTTAAAGGTCCTAAGCCGCCCCGGTCGTTTGTTCCTCGATTTTTCCCGGAAATTTATCTTCGTATGGGTGACAACTTAAGTTATTAATTTAAAAATTATGCTGTTTGAAATCTGACGAACTGCTTTGGTTGTTTTTCAGTTCTCTTTTGTGATAAAATTGAGAATTGAATGAACTGTCAAGGAGGTGATATACAAGCTCGTGAATTAACTCGCTGAGTATACTACAGTCAAGTACCTACTTTCTCGAAGAGTTGTAAAATCTACAAGACGCCCGTAAACTCAGCAGGATGGCGATTCTCCAATTCGGTTCAAACTCGCGACTCTGGAGACTTTATTGGATCGAGTCACACGCCGTTTTCCAATTAATATTTTGCGCAAAACTCCACGCTTTATTACCGACACCGTTAAAACCAATTTCATCTTAACTTGATCGATTTTCTTAGATTAGAATTCGTTTGACGAGAAAAAAGAAATCTTAAAATAAGATAAATACAAACGAACCCAAACAAAATCATAAAAAATAGGTAGGTACTGGAAATAAATAAAAAATAATCCACAGCCTAATAAATGACCACCATCTCGTCGATGATTCTTCTTTTAGGGGGAAACAAAACGAAGATCGGTTTGGGGTCAGTCAGCGGGGGCGAGGTCTTTCTCTCTTCGGCCCCATCGGGAAAAACACAATCGTATAATTTAATAAACCGAAACACTCAGTCTATATATCCGGGCTGACAGTTGCCCGGACTAAGATTAATACAGGCAATTTCTGGATACCATTACGACTAATGTCCGCCATTGTGTCCGCCATCGGCGAACTTCCCCTGTAAACAAATGAAATCGAACATAAAAAAAAGAAAACTACCTTTCCCTTACTCCCCTCTTAAGTTTCTTTTCACCCTAACATATACAAAACCAACAAAAAGAATCATTAATTTACCTTCTCAATTATTGCAAATTCATCCGATTGTGAGTGTATAAAATAAATCGAGACGGTCAATAAACCATAATACAAACAATAAGCGGCTTAAACTTGGTTTATCGAAGCGAGAAGATCTTAATCCGAAGATTTCGTTACCCTCTACGCCAGGCCAAAGCAAACAGTTATCGTACTTTCGTTATCGTCAACGATAAAGATTGAAATGGACGGTTGTACGAGGAACAAGTGTCCAATTATGCGCTTTCGGTTTAGAACTCCACGTGTTATTGATGCACTTACAGGAATTAGGTGCTCTTGTCGCCGCGTTATCTCCCATCTGGGGCTGAATTGGTTTTCCATTATCGACGTTTCGATCTGTTTCGTATGGGGTGGCTTATGCGGTTTCAATCATGAGGATTTTTGTCAGCGTTGCGTCATAGTTTTTATCACAGTTTTAACTTTGCTTTATTTTGGTTATTTAAGTTATTTTATTTGTTTTTCATGAGATTATTAAAAAAAAGTTAGGTCTGGTTTTATAAAGCTTAATTATGTTAACATTCTGTTAATTACCATGATTATATCTTATCCAGATAATGTAAATGGTTAAAAATCAGTTACATTGCTAAGTTAATTGAGCTTTATAAAATTGGGCCTTATGGGGGTTGTAAATGGGCAATAAAAAGTATATAATATTTCTCAAAATAACATTTTTGCCTATATGTTCGCAAGAATATTGACGCAACTAAAAATTATCAATTTTAGAGAACGACCTTTTTATTTTTTTTTAAACATTTCAATGCATTCCTCAAAATGTACTTAAATTTTCAATGTGCCGACTTCAGTAATTAAAATATTATTTCTAACAGTGTCAAAACACCAAAATATTTTTGAACTTTTATTGAATTGATAAAAAAACCGTTATATAATATTATATTCGAGAGATACAACAATGTTTTTCAAAATAAATTAAATAAAAATAATCTTTAATTCCCCAGAATATTAAAAATAATAATAATAATAAAATCTTGAAGGTCGATTCTTAAAACTAAATGCAAATATCTTTATTTATTTTATAATTTTTCATAAAATTGGCGATAATAGTTTGATATTATATTTTTGTCAACTAAATTTATCAGTTCCGTTCCTTCTTTTGTAAGCGAATTGCAGTTTGTAATTCTCATTTGAAGATTTCAACGTTCGTCCAGCAATTGTTACGCTTTTAAAATCATTTTAATCGTAGGAAGTTTTATAAAAAAGACCCTTTGTGATCAGCATCTACCTTTAAAATCATTATATCGGCCATTTTTACACTCTCATTATTATTGTTTTTGTTAAAATTTTTAACCACATCAGAATCTAGGGACTTTAAATCGTAAAAACGTTTATTGCCCATTTCTATAATCATCATAAATCACGAAATATGTCAATATTAATGAAAAAGTCGTTCCAATTATTACAAGCGAACTCTAAAAACGTCTGTATTTACGCGAATCAAACATTCAATCGTTCTGAAGGTATTGGTATAACTGAATTACACCCCTATTTATAATAAACATTATACTATTTTGTTTCATATGAATACTAATGCTGTCTCTTCCTACTTAATGTTAAAGCGAAATCGACATCATGTTTCTATTCACGTTAAAATATCATTGATTTACGATCGTTTTTTATGTTTAGTTCAATTTAAGTGAATTTTGCGTTGCGTCATTATTCTCATAAACCAGCGCGGTATGTTGGTCGTAGTGTGGTTGGGCAGTGTATAACATGGTGTATCCGAACAACATTTTGGTCACAGATTTGCTTGAAAATTTTTCATGTACACGTTGCATTGATAGTCGAAAGTCTGAATCGACTTTTCCAAAACTAATACGAAGATATGTCCAATTCTGAACCGAAAGCTTATTATGACATAAATAACTTTATTATATCTGAAATCCATTCGAAATTAGCACAAGTGCCTGATTGAGCAATTATAGTGACATACATTCTTGCTGGCTGTTGAATACACCAAATTTTTCATCTACCCACTCGGTATTTTAGTCTCTACACCATATCCTTTGATTGAAACGATTTCGGATGGCCAAGTAGATGCTGAAACTAGTCCATGCACATATTGACTTGTTATGTCATACCGAAACTTTTATGATTGACCGGGCAACATGTTAGCTACTATTTAGTTGCAATACCAGCCATATTGTCTGGTAATTCAAATATATTTCCGGGACATGTATATAGACTTACCTGTTGTCAAAAATGTTTCTGGATAATAGGCAACTTTCCCCAGCCATAAATGCCAGCAACATGTTACTGTAAAATATTGTTCGCTTACAACCCTTTTAGCAGAGATTTTTTGAAATTTTTTAAAATATTTTAAAATACCGAGCGTTCATAAATGATTGTAAAGTATTTGAATTTGACGCGCTTGTACTTTAGTGATTATTGATGGTAAACGTTATTATCTTATGTCAACTGTAACGGCACATGTTAAAAAATGATTATAACTTAATTTCATTAATTATTACACATAAAATTAAGTTTATAAATTATACAGGGTGTCCCAGATTTTAATACGCAAACTTCACCAGGACATAGTTCTCATAAAAATAATACAAAAGTTTTATATAAACATGGGGTCGCAACTCTTTTGTTTTCGAGATATGGCCGTTCAAAGTTGGAAGAAAAATTTACATTTTCATTTTTATTTCAGCTGTTTATAAACGCAAGAATGTGAATTTTTACAGTTATGTACTACAGCCGAGTATGTTATTTCCAAGCCTTAATTAACCCACCCGCCGTATATGAAAGGCTTGAAATTCACGATCACCACTACATTCTCCATTAGAACTTTTTAACTCGGTGAAATTTTAACATGAAAAAATATCCCTTAGAAAGCCCATTCCTTAGCGAGACTTTTTTGTCTCTTACATTTTTTATATAAAACTGATAGCTTTCGAGAAAAAAAAAAATAAAATCTTAGCGCATGTCAGACCAATTTTCCAAAAGAACTTTTTAATTTGGTAGAATTTTAACCTAAAAAATATGCGTTAGAAAGCTTATTCCTTAGCGAGATTTTTTTGTCTCTTACATTTTTCCCATAAAACTGATAGATTTCGAGAAAAAAAAATAAAACCTTAGCGCATGTCGTACTGTACCGCCTCACCCTTAACCAAATGTTCTTCAAAAGTTGGCTACGTTTTAGAGTAATAACTGATAACAATAATAATAAGCTAAAAAGGTTAACAATTACACTTTAAATTAAATGCATTCTATCTTAGTCAACGTACAGTTCATCAGTACAAAAAAATCAGACCAAAATTATGACCAACTTTTAAAGAGTTTTTGATTAGGGATGAAGCGGTACAGTACGACACGCGCTAAGATTTTATTTTTTTTCTCGAAATCTATCAGTTTTATGTAAAAAATGTAAGAGACAAAAAAATCTCGCTAAGGAATGAGCTTTCTAAGGAATATTTTTTCATGTTAAAATTTTACCGAGTTAAAAAGTTCTATTGGAAAATGTAGTGATGATCGTGAATTTCAACCCTTTAAGCCACGCCGGGGTGGCTAAATTAAGGCTTGAAAATAACATGCTTGGATGTAGTACATAACTGTAAAAATTCACATTCCTGCGTTTATAAATAGCTGAAATAAAAATGAAAATGTAAATTTTTCTTCCAACTTTGAACGGCCATATCTCGAAAACAAACGAGTTGCGACCCCATGTTTATATAAAACTTTTGTGTTATTTTTATGAGTACTATGTCCTGGTGAAGTTTGCGTATTAAAATCTGGGACACCCTGTATATCATATTATTAACTTCATACTTTTTTTGATATCTTTGGATATTTTCCATGATACGCCTATGACTTATGATGCCAACCTTAAAAATTAACAGAAAGAAAAAAATTAACAGACGGGGCGTATTTGACCGCGCGTTTAATCGTACGCTTGCTATTGAAAAGTGTACTATAACCCGAAATGGAAGTGCACCATGAAAAGAAAGATGAAAATGTAAGCCCCTTCTTCGTAGCTGCACCCGTTCAGGGTGCAGCTCCATTTCGGGTTATGGTACAAGTATGCGCTACATGTCATAAAACGCACACTTTAACAAAAATCTCGAATCGCGCTTTTGTCGGACGTTTACGCTTGAATTTGTACGCTTCTATTAAAATGCGTATACCATGCGAACACCTATGAGTTGCGGATACGTTTAACGTAAGTGGAAAACGGACGACAATAATTCTTCCGTTAGTTAACACAGGACAGATATACTACGTTTACTTCTCTGGCCGAATAGAGTTGATATGTGCCTGTTTATCTAACTCATTAAAATCGTATGCAATTCCTTGCCTTGCCTAACACATTGACCTGCCCTATGCGCAACTCGAATGTGTTCAGTCTGAATACAAACGCGCATTAGCAAAGATGAGATTAAACGTAGGTTCAAAAGCGTCGGCTGTGTTCACTCTAAAGGCATATACAAACGGCCGCTTTCGAACACGCGTTTAATTAGGGTGACCAGACGTACGGAATTTTGCTGTATTGTACAGCAATATGATGCGCAGTACACCATACGCGCGTGTACAGCAAACGTACAGCATTCGCAATTTATTATTGAATTTGTGATTGATTAGTGACCTTTTGCAATGAGTAACGTAGTGAGTGTAATATTCATGTTATAGATTTTTCTGTTATTGATAGGAAGAACACAAGAAAGTTCTATTCAAATATGTAAAAATATACAGGCTGCTCCATTAGAAAAAAAAATTTTTAGGTCTATAACTATTCAATTAATTACACTTTTCCAAAATGCACTGTTTTGAAAAACAGCCTATATCTCTGGAATCATAAGAGATTTCTTTATGTGATCATCAAGCACCGATATAAATTTCTCTTTGCTTGTTATACAAACAGGAGTCTCCCTTTAAAGGTGTCCAATTTGGCCCATCCTGTACCATGCGTTGTATGTGTACAGCATTGAAAGTTGAGAAATCTAGTTACCCTAGTTTAATCGTACACTTGACAACGCTCATTATCTTATATGTATACATATTTTAATTGGAGTGTACATGCTAAAGCGTTAAACGCCCGACAAATGCCCATTTCGAATTTTTTGTTAAAGCGTGCATTTTATGATATCTAAAGCCCATGCGTACACTGGCCAATAATAAGCGTATGATTAAGCGCGCGTTCAAAAGGGCGTCCTCTTGATCGGGGTTAACAATCATTTATTAACGTTCGGCATTATAATGAATACCTAAGTCTATGTATAACAGAGAAGTAAAGGATCGTATCTCTATTTTCTTTTTTTAATTTAATTAACAGCATTTTCATGTGTAATTGCAGTATAAAAAAATCAGTTGATTACTGTTTATTAAAAGTTAAGGCGGATTTTTTATATAAACTTTTTTATGCACCCTTTCCTTACTGAAGTATGCCATCTGAAACGAAAGGAATGAAGTTTCTCTTGTTCATAAAATAAATCATTTCTTCTGTAAGTATATCATAAGATTACCTTTTCTTTTAGCTTAAGGTATAGAACTGAAAAAACTTCGTCAAAGAGCAAAAGGTGTAAATAAGAGCAATTAATTATCCATAAACATTATTAAATACTTACAAGTACTTACCTATATCTACAACAACGAACATGTAAGCGAAAAGCTGTTCCGTCACGATTTCTTTTTAATCCCTTTATTAAAAAAAATAATAATCTTTGAAAATCTCTTAACCGTCTATAACACAAGATAGAATTAAACCCCATGACTTTCTTCATAAGTCGTAGTTTCTTAGTAACTCTCGTATGGAGTCTTACTTCAGTAAAAGCATACATTTAGAGTTCTTTTTCCAAAAAAAGTAGATATGAAACTACAGATTATGAATTCAAGTATTTTTAGGAAAGTGGGTATCTACTTACTTTCTAATTTAGATCGGTTTTACTGTTAAGTATCTACTTAAAGACTGAATATTTTTTAACAAACCACTTTTTTGAATCCATGTTTAATACCTTTTTCCACATCCTGAACATCTTTCATTTTTTACAGTTTTCAGCACTCTCTATTCCAAGTTATACTTGTTATACTAAATTGTGTATACCTCGGACGAGTTCTGTCATTAAGACCCTTGATACGATCTTGAATCAGCTGTAAATAGCCGACAATCTTTTTCTCGCCTCGTTAATGAAACATTGTAAGATTGTACAACATTTTTTTATTACAATATAAACAGATTTCATGATTATCTTAGTACATAATGAATAAACAAATGTGTGGGCGAGAAGAGAAGCCGTATCTCCATTCTGAATCTCGAGCAGGAGCGGAAGGATAAGTGCGATCAGTGAGATCAGCAGGAGTTAAAGCGTGCAGGACTCCCGCGAGTCAAGCGTCGAAAGCTTTGGTAAAGGAGCGACTCAACAAGTAGGCACAGCCCCCTGCGAACATTGGCCGCCGAGAACCAACAGGATACCCATGGAAATCCTACTCCCCTGTGTCCTCCAATCGCGGGGGTCTCGGTGACGACCAATGGCGTCCCTTCGAGACGTCTCCCTCCTGCCGGAACCGAAAGCATGGCCTACTGTGCCGCTCAGTCAAGCTGTGAACGCGCCCGGAACAGGTCAAATATTTGTACAGTGCAGGAAGGACAGGAACAAAACGGCGTCGGGAGTGTGTGTGTTTTTTTAGCCGGTCGCCAAGGAGAAGATGATCAATGCCTTCGTAGAGAGCCCGCATCATCACCTATCGACGTACGGGTTGAAGATGAGCCCCGGGCCGAACCCCGGTGGACCGATTCCGCCGCCGCATCAGCCGCCCGCGATGACTCCTCCGGAAGCGGCACAAAATCATCACTTTCAAACGAATTACACGCACATGGGTCACCTAGGTGCTCACCCCGGTTATGCGGCCAGAGATTTCCTTCTCCGAAGGGATCACCACGATTTCCCTCCGGCACAAACGGCGCCTAGTGACACGGTTTTATTTCACCACCATAGTGATATGACGCACCAACATCATCTCCCGCCTCATCACCAAATGTTGTACGGAAGAACGGATCATCACACATACCCGCAACCGCACCATCAACAGTATTTAAATCACATGGGGATGGCGCATCACCCGGGTAACGTTCATGGGGCGTTCTTCCGGTATATGAGACAACCGATAAAACAAGAAATGCAGTGTTTGTGGGTCGACCCGGAACAATCCACAAGGAAAATCTGCGGTAAACACTTTAACAGTATGCACGAGATAGTGACGCACTTGACCGTGGACCACGTCGGAGGACCGGAGTGTACGATACACGCGTGTTTCTGGCAGAATTGCTCGCGCGATGGCCGCCCTTTTAAGGCCAAGTACAAACTTGTTAACCACATTCGGGTACACACGGGAGAGAAGCCTTTTCCTTGCCCATTTCCTGGGTGCGGGAAGGTTTTTGCACGAAGTGAGAACTTGAAGATACACAAGAGGACACATACCGGTAAGTAAAAATTTATTTTTAATTAGGTATAAAAATATAACCTTTAAGAAATTTGAAAACTAAGTAAGGCAATCATTTTTATGTTGTCTTTTTAACAACTATTCTATGGCTGAATAAAAATATACATATTTTCTATGTAATAGTACTTCATTTATAATTAATGATATCAGCAATTATGGTGAATAAATCTCTCGCTCAGTGTTTCACTTCAAGTATGAAAGAACTTTTAATTGTAAAGTCATTTACTTTTGATACTGATATTTTTTCAGTGTAGGGGTGATAAAAACTTTGCTTCCTCTTATTAATATTATATTTTCTACTAAAATAAAATGTTGTTTTGAAAGTATTTATAATTCATTATACTACTAACAATATATTATGTATGAGCATCCACATAGTTTCAAAAATAACAGAAATGTTTACATCATCAGTGGGTGTTGTTTGTGAAAATTTTTAAAGTTTTGAACTTACTGGATTTACTGCAAGGCTTAGGCTAATTTACGAAATTGTAAGTCAAAAAAAAAAAATAAATAAAATAAAATTTAGATTACATGATTAACATTCAGTTAGCTTCTTCCCGTTAGGAGAAATTAGCCAAGTTAAATAATATCAAAAGATGTCCGCAATTAAAAGTGTTTTAAATTGGTTAAGTATGGCAAGAAGTATTATAAAAGAGTTGAATCCTCCTACTTGCAGCTTATACCGTGTGCACACCGATGACCTGCGGATAGGGCAAGTCAAGGTGTTAGACAAGGTATTGAATTGCATACGATTTTAATGAGTTAGATAAAGAGACACATATCAACTCCAATCGGCCAGATAAGTAAACGTAGTATATGTGTCCTGTGTTAACTAATGGAAGCCTTATTGTTGTTCTTTTTCCACTTATGTTAAACGTATTTGTAGCTCATCGGTGTGCACACGATATATATGACTTCTGAATGTGAACTAATGGTTTAAGTAGTAATAGATTTTTCAGAAAATCTGCTTTATAAAATACCACTATTTAGGAGGTATTTTCGAATTCATTCAGATCTGTGGAATACGTTTAGGGTCATACTACATTGCTTCAAAGATCATATACCTTTTTTATGAAATCTTTATACTTACTTATTAGCGCCTTCATTTAGATTAATTATTAATGTGATTTATTAAAAGTCATTGTAGATAGGTATTACTTAAAAAACTCTTCTAAATTGTATGTATCTTTGTATTTTGAAAGTATTTTTTTACGTTACACCTAAAAATTTTTATGTTAAAACCACTTTTCTTCTTACAAAAAAAATTACCTGATTTTAAAGAATTGGTCAATTTTTCAAACCCACTCATTAGGCCCTCCACACACAGATCCACCGATTAGCAACCCGAGTTTCAAATCACTTACAAGCGAAATACATATTTTTTCTTATGAAGACAATTTTGCTCATACGTCAAGTAGCAGTTTTAAATATACTTATGAAAACAGCACCAAAGTGCTGAAATCAAGCCTTAATTTATTGTAACTGAGGCGCACAAATGCCAAGTGCGACATATCAAAATAAGATAATTATAAAATATATGATATACGCATGGACACAAATGTGTAACGGTAATATATATTACAAAATTTTGCCTTTGTACATATTATGTACTATTGAAGGAAAGGATACTTGTACCACGAAAGAGAATGAGATTGGTCTCATTCTCTTATGATTTGGACATATTGCACTTTACATTTGTACGCCTTAATTTTAAAATTTTGTAGCTGTAATTTATTGTTAACTTTTCTTACAATTAAGTTTTTGCCCAACAATATCTGTTATAGTATTAATTTATGTGCTAAACAAGTGACAAATGTGGAGATATAAGAGATATATACAAAGTAGTGCATGTTTTTCTAATTGTTTAAAAAACTTTGTTAGTTTCCTGGTCTATACCGAAAAGGAAAACAGCGAAATGTATTTGTATAACATGCAACCATGCAATTGAAACTATCTTGCGACATGGAAGAGCAGTTGCATGCAACCAGTTGGTTACTGATTGCAAATTGTTCTCACTTTTGTCGATCCGTGTATGGATACTCATTTTCGTACATGAGCAAAGTCACCAAACGGTTGCATCTCCAACTGATTTGAAACTCGAGTTGCAAGTCAGTCGATCCGTGTGCGGAGGATCTTAGAGTGCTATAACCGTTTGACTGCTAAGCAATTTTTGCAAGAACGTTCGAAAACTGCGGGACATATTTTGACTTGATGTTGACTTTGGCAAAGTACGTGTGAGGTCAGACTGCGTTTACTCCAATGGTGCAAGAAAGACACATTGAAACTCGGAGCGCAAAAGCGCTGCATCGCAGTTTTCGACACAAATGAACTGAACGAAGCTCTTTCACGCCTCATAGCAGTCAAACGGATAAATTACATTCTTCGTATTTTAACAAAAAACAATAGTCCAACATTGACTATTTAAACTAATTCAAGCCATTTTAAACGATTTTAACATCCAACCAATCGAAATATTCCATTGTAACCCTTCTAAATAACCGACGCTTAAATATGTAAAGCTGTTCTTCAAAAGCCCAGTTTCGAACAATCCCCAACATCCCATCGAAAAATCGCCACATCCTAATTTAACTTTCAAATCCACCGACGTCGAAGCGTTCAATGACAATCGACCACCGGCCCAATTCACTTTAACAATACCGTAACGACTATTTTGACATTCGGCTCGTTCGCATATGTGCGAAATGTGGGCCGTGCCCGATTTTTCGACCCCCTTTTCGACTCGTTCCGCCGCCGGAACTCGAGGGTTCTTTACCAATACAAGAGATGAATAATATTAACACCATTGAATCTAAGCATCATTCATTAATCTTTATTAATATGCAGCCAGCGATGGGTTTCTTTTTGAAGCAAAATATAATCGTTACACCTCATTTTCGAGAAAAGATCCTAATCTACAAGCACTCAAAGTCCTTTTAGAAAACTTAAAATCCTATTCGATTTCTAAACCGTTGGAATCGTTTTCTAGTTAAATGGTTAATAAATCGTTGGGTGTCGCCGAAGAATAACTTCTGTCTCCCCGAGTCTAAATGAAGAACTGTTATCCAGGTAAACAACAATTCGGGGAGTCAGTCCTTCAGGGAACTGTGGCCAAAACGGTGACCGCCTCATAAAACCAGGTAGCTCCCTGCAAATACAAATACAAATACCGAACTGATTGGAAAGTTTACCGGAGACGATCGCAAAATTGTTCCTCCTGCTGAAATTTGCCGCCGATAAACCGCTCGGTGAATCTCGTAAAGATTTTATTTACTACCTCATAAACGTGCCTTGTAAATCAACTTCGTCGTAGCGTCGTTAAGACTGTTTATTTTAAAAGATTGCCAAATTAAAAAATAAAAAATAAGCTTTTATAGTGTTTTCATCCCTTATAGTTTTTTTATGTAGGCATGGTTGTGGTTGATCATAAAAAATTAATTGAAAGAGTAAATTTAGTATAATAAGATGATTTGGATTTTAGAATGTTTTGAATTTCAAACCAAAAAGTTATACCTCTAAAATATGTGATTGATTGGTTCGTAAGCAAATGCTAATTCAAAAAGAGCAAAAACTAATAGCTGTGTATCCCAATCCGTCTTGGGATGTTTCTTATTTTCTTCTTTTAGTCCTCGCTTCTTCTCTTGTTATCTTTTATTTTTCAAAGGCCTCCTCCTTGTGCTCAGGAGCATTTTTCATGGACAAAAATCACCCAATTAACGCAGTCCAACTCGAGCATCGGTCCGGATTTCTTCTTGTTCGGTTCGGAACGTAAATTAATTACAGGTTTGGGCGGTTCTTTAAGGCGTGGTCACCTCGGGCACCAGTTTCAGTAGCTCTTAAGAGGTGCTTCTTCGTTTCTTAGGTGCCCTAAGACAAAAGAGGTTGTTGATTTTTACCCAGAAGAGGTTATAAATTACTTTTGGGATTTTTGTAGTTTTTCTAGTTGTTCTCAGAACTTTCGTAAGATAATATTAGTGATTTTTTTAACGAAAAAAATGTTGATTACATATTTTCTAGTGCATTGATATATGAAGTGGTTTAATGGTAAGTACACCTTAAAGTGTTCTAAGAACAACTAGTATCCCAAAATCATTTATAACCCTTTTCAAGGTAAAAATCCACTTATTTTGTCTTGAACTACCTAAGTATTAACGAAGAAGCACGTCTTAATAGTTACGGAAGTTAATGCTCAATGTTTGTGATTTTTTTTGTGATCAAAAAAGGATATTTTTTGGTGCAATGATACATGAAGTGATCTGATTTTCTGGTATTGTGTTCTGAGAACAAGTAGTTCCCCAAAGTAATTGATGGGTGGAGTGCAAAAAGTACCTAAGTAACATTTTTATAAAATCTGCCTAATCGCCACATCTAGGTTTATCATGTTTGATAAACCATGTTTGTCATGATTAGGCAGATTTTATAAAAATGCTACTTAGATACTTCTTGCACTCCACCCTTCAATTTATAACCCACGTCAGGGTAAAAATCAATTTCTTTTGTCTTGAGCTACCTAAGTATTAACGCAGAAGCACATCTTAATAGCTACGGAAGTTGGTGCTCAATGTTTGTGATTTTATTTGTAATTAAAGAAGGGTATTTTCTGGTGCAATGATATATGAAGTGATATGATTTTCTATTGTTGTGTTCTGTGAACAACTAGTTCATCAAAGCAATTTATAACCCTCTTCTTGGTAAAAATCAACTTATTTTGTCTTGAGCTACCAAAGTATTAACGAAAAAGCACGTGTTCATAGCTACGGAAGTTGGTGCTCGATGTTTGTGATTTTTTTTGTGATCAAAAAAGGGTATTTTCTAGTGCAATGATACATGAAGTGATCTAATAATGATGATACCTTTGTATCAGGTATTCATGAGGGGATATAAAGCTGCTGGGAGGGGTCACAGACAGTAACCAGATGGGCTATTATCCCCGAGGAATAATACGAGCGTCCCTAAATACATCTCCAGCGAATCAAGGCTTAACGCGCTGGTAACGTCGATTCGAGTCCACCCTGTGAATGGGCGTTTTTTCTTTTTTTTTATCTAACACGGGGTTAGAACGCCATTGTACATCGGACGAGTTAAATTTTAACATCTGCCCGAATTTTATTCAAATAGAAACCTATCGATCTTCTTGAGACCTAGAAACATGCTTGGCTAGTAAACCCTTTAGACACGGTTAGTCCGAAACTGCGATCTTCCCGGAACCATTAACCCGAAACTGAAAGAACTTTGAATGTTTTCGTTTTAGATTTAATTACGTCGGTGTCGAAGATTAGATAAACCAGGTCTTTAACGAGTTTAACGATGGCTGGCGACGCGGAACAAATCGGTAATGTACCCCCGTTTGTTTATTAAACATAAACGATCCCGTTTTGGGGGGAGTTGGAACAAAGCGATGGCTGCAAACACGATTTTCGCAATTAAGGGGAACGCTACTGCGGTGACGGGGGCGTCGCGGTGCTTTCGTTTCCGTGCGACGCCGTCGCACGAGGGGAGACGTGCGACAATCTTTACAGAACCGTACTAAACGTTAAAGTTCCTGAAAATATACGTACCACTTCTATAGTCTTACGCAATTAATTAAAAAAGAGTGTTAAGCATTGAAAGCAATTTCAATTGTCATAAATTTCATATGCATATTTTATAAACTATTTTTCTAACTACTTTTTGAATCAGTATGGATGATTGGATTTATAATTCACTGAGTGCGTTTATTTAGGAAGCGAGAGGAGTCAATCTTATTAACTTGACAAAGTTGAGTATTAACTTGATCAAGTTGAGTATCAACTTGAAACAATCTTAAATTAGATAAAAGAAATGATTGAAATACAAATCATTGAGTAAACACGGTTGTTACTTTTTCTTGTTATCATTGTTAATAAATTATTATTTTCTACTTTCAACATTAACTATCAAAAAAATATCTGCGAAAAAAATTTAAATTAGGGTTGGATAAAAAAGGTTCCACTATAGGTGTTCGCAATTTATGGAATACTCATTTGTAAAAATTTAAAAATACTTAATTGAAGGGTCTACGTTTAAGAAACACTGAATCTTCCTTTTTTATTGGAATTTGGTTCTATGTCATTAATTAAATTTCAATATAAAATGGAAAATGGAACTAGAATAGAAATTAGAGCATATTAGAGTATGCAGGGGATAGCTAACTTGTCGTGAGAGTGTTTTTCAAAACCATGTAATGTTCCAAATAGTAATTTAATCCATAGAAAACTATAGTCTGCTGATACAAAATAGCATAATCAAAAAGTAAATAAAATTCAAGTGCTCTACCGCTAAACTAAGCAACTTTGTATACCATTTGAAAAAATGACTGGAATATTTGAAAAAGATTCGAAAAATTTTTTTTCTGGAAAAACGTTTTTGACCCTTTAAGTCAAAAACGATTTTAAATTTGTTTACAAAATTTTGTTTTACAATAAGGTGCGTTTGCAGGACCAAAAAGTGGCAAATTCTTAAAATAAAAATTTACTTACAAGATGTTTCTAATGGAGTATAATAAAACAATGTGTAAAATATTCAACAAAAATGTGGTCTTTGACATCATCAAACAAAAAATAAGTATTGACATTAAAAAAAATTCATATATTATCTACTTTGATCTTACAAGCGCACGCTACTGTAAAAATAGTTTAGACATATGAAAACATGGCAAATTTAAATTGTTTATGATCTCGTCAATCGGTTTTCCCAGGAAGAAATCCTTTAGAAAATATTTCAGATGTTCCAGATATTTTTACACTGTATAGATAAGTTGAATTAAATCGTCATATTTCTGGACAGAGTTTTTGAGGGGTTTTGTTGTGCACCTCATTTCCACATATCCTGTATAACTTAATAAATTTTAACTTGATGATGTTTATTTAGAAACTTTATTTACTTGCATTTTTAAATCTACAGCTATGCCTCGTAAAGAACGGGAAAACTTGCGTTTTAAGTAGGTAGTTTAAAAAGAAAAATCGAAAGACAAAAATACTTTTATTGGAAAGCATATGTAAGCAGTAAATGAGTATAAATATGTTTTAGAATTATAAAAAGTTCAATTTTTAAGTTATTCTCCACGAATACTTTATGAGTCCTTTGCGAAAATTCTTATTGATTCGTGGATGAACCACAGAAGTAATGTCATGAAATTCTTTATGATGTCCCTATTCGCATCAACTTATAAGAAAATTTTCCGGACAGCTTCGAATCGTTGAAGTTGTGAAATGACATCGTGTGAAGTTTCCAACATATTGATTTTAAAAGTCGAATGTTAAAGCAGTTGAAAGGGCATATACACCGTTCGACGAAAAATGTCTCATGCGTCATCAATTAATTGAGGTATCTTATTGTTAGACGAATATTTTCAGTTTTAATCTCTTTCAATTAATGACGTATGAGACATCTTTCGTCGAATGGTGTATAATAAAGAAATTCACGTTATTAATTAACTGAAAATTTCGTAATAAAACTATCAACGTGAAAAATAATAGTTATCATTTACCAGAATTGATTTTCAAAAGTTTAATTTCTCGGTTTTAAAAGCATAGTATATTTTCAAAGCTATTAATTAGTTTCTTATTAAAGAGGCTGCTTTGTACTTTACTATTACTAATACCGTTAATTTATATTTGTCTGCTTCATATTACATACTGTTCATCTGCACACATTCCTTTCAATAAGGATTTTTTTAATTTCCGTTTTTTTCTTTTAGTAGGTATTCGCCATAGCCTGGCTTTTTGTTAAAATTTTTGTTTTTGTTTAATGAAAGTGGCTTTGGTGTAAATCAATTAACATATTTCATACTGCATATGAAATTCCTCAATCTGGTTTTAAACAATCCAGTAATGCAGCGAAATCAATTATTCGATCTATGCGTGGTATTACTAATTTGAATTTGTTCCAATTTCTCCATGTCTTTTTTTTATTCACTACTGGTTTGTTGGCTATATATGTAACAACGCTCCAAATAACATTAATGATTAAGTTTTGTACTTAATAATAAGAAAATAAATGGACGTTTGGAAAATAAACGAAAGTACGGTCCTGTAGTGAGCCCCTTTGGGGCATCGATCGAACCCTCACATGTCTCCGGCAGCCGTTCCGTCCAAAATGGCGGCCGGAGATCCCGAGACGGATGTTACGTCATTGGATTAAAGCGACGAGGCGCCGTTACACTGTAACCAATCGAGTAGGACGACGACGACGACGCGTCGGCGACAATAGCGCCCCCGCGACGCCCGCGTCCGACTATTCAATTAAAACGCGCCGAATTGAATCCGACCGAAGGAAGGAAGAAAAGCCTTTTTCCGCCCGACTCGTTTCGTTTCGTTCCTCGTCAGTAACCCGATCTTAAAATAATATTGTTTCAAATGTACGTCAATCAATCGATGGGAAAACTTTGTAATGGGGTGAAACGGGGATATATTTTTGTTATAAAGATTAGAATTGAGAAGTATAAGTTGTTGACTGGTTGAAGAGATACTGTTAAGCGGATCTGGATTAGGACGATTTTTTTCTGTTAAAAAAGGTCTATTGTAGCGGGATGAATGGAGATAGTAGGCGTAGGACGGGCGTGTAACCGCAGTTCTTGGCGTATCGGGTTACTTGTAAATAATACGGAGAGATCCGTCTATTTTTGAGCGTTTAAATGCCCCTTTTTGTTGTCAGACGAGATGGAACGGATACTGTTAAGGATCTGCAGCATTTGGATTCATTCGTACATGCAACTTTAAAATTTCATTCGTTTACTTAAATAAAGACCTTACAGTGATAAAAGTACAGGCCAAAATAAGCTCATAAAATTATAACATATAACATGAGCTTCTCTAGTTAAGACCAATAAGGGTATATGTTGTAGTAGATGCGTAGGTACAGGGGAAAACCTGGCAACTGAACGATATTAAAATTGGTTTTACATAAAAATTTTGAGAAATAACAAATTTTTATTAAAGCCAGAAATGGTATCAAATACTCGAAATGGTATCTGTCGCATTGAATACAATTCTCGACTCTTTAAAGCCGTTCATGTATGTTTTTGTACCATTTCTTTGGCATTCTTCAAAATTGTCTAAATCATGGAGCTCGTCAGCTATTTACACATCCTTTCAAACAGCTCTAAAAATGAAAAACAAATCGCAAATTGACAGGTTTGAACCTTTTGGACCCCAATGCATGGCTCCAAGACGTGATATGAGTTTTTATGGGTATGAAATGGCATACTAAAGTTCAATAAATGGCATAGCGTATGTTTCGTTTTGATGTTAATAAAACCTATCAAGTATATCAAGTATAATTGTCGTGATAATACCACTGTTCTATTTTTTTTAATTCTAACTTATTCTATGAACATAAAATGTAATCAAAGTATCTTCTGGATATAAACTTTGACCTTATGTATAACAACTTTTATTCTAAGGGTATTATTTTGGCTTTGCAAATCTAGAAATTTTTTTTAAGCGTAATGGAAGGTCTCTTTATGAACAACTCTGATAAACTTACAACTCTCACAACCTACTAAATTATTTTGAAATGCTGTTAATCCAACTTATATTTTCAAACATAAACTTTTTTAATGAATAGAAATTCATAACTGGATTAAAGTATTACAAAACTGTCTTCTCAAGTACTGTGGACTAATGAGAGTATTTCCTGTAGGTATAGGTATTCTATTAAGGAATTATGTTGGTTATCGTTCAAAGTCATTTCATGACAAATGACAAACGCCTCGATTGTTTTTCGAAGGTCTATTGTCTCGTACCAATCATAAATACCTGTCACACGCACTGTTGATTGTGAGTTAGCTCGCAAATGAACGGAAATCTGGAATCTCGTCTTTTTTTCCCGTTTTCCCCGTTTCCAGTCCGCACTGTCGTCTTGCACAGAGATCGTCGAGAGAGCTTTGTTTTGCTCATTTCGTCACGGCGCCGCTGTCACGGCGAATAAATCTTGGACGACCGGGTCCAATAAATCGCCGCGCGGTGGACAATTAACGATTTGTTCGTATTTTCTGCGAAATATGCGCGTTATTTATGGGCTCCGTCCGCGCGTCTCGGTTCGCTCCCGTCCCCCCTTTTCGTCTCCCTGTCCCCTCCTGTCGTCGGTCCGTGGTTTATGCGCGATCCGGAGAGGCTCGAAACGTGAAGAGGGGCGAATAAATAATAATAAATTCAGGGACCCCGCATCCACTCTACGGAAGAACGAGAACAATTACCGAGCCGGTTGATGCATTACGTTGCCGGCCACGGATTTATACCAACCCATTTTGCTCCTCATTAATTAGTTTCAACCGGAATTCTTCAGCTTCATTTTTCATTCTTTACGTGCGTTTCTCGTTCTCGTCCATCTTCAAGATCGTTGTAATCTAAATTTGTAATCTTTCACTCCATTCTTCCCTTTCATTCAATCACGTCGTGTCGTTCTCTAGTCGTCTTAACATGTCAAGGGAGGAACCGCACCAAAATCGTGATAGATGGAGGCTTTGTATGTTTCGATTCTGCACAACAACGTCGACTATTGTTCCGGTTAATTGTTTTAACGGTGTGGAACTGTCTTCCAGCCAATTAGAAAGTATGACCACGACCGATCATTCGTTTTCCATTCGTAATAGCTGGGAGATAAGATCTGTTATCCTAGAGAGTGGGCGTCATCCCGGAGAGAAGATCGACTTGACTTGGTTATTAATTCGATAACCAACCGATAGATAGCCTGGTGTTAAAAGTTTTGTATGGGATTGGTTTTTCAATTTGTCTAAGATCGGAATTCATTTTAGAAGTGCCAGAAGAATAAAAGGGGAAGGGTTAGATTCATTAATTAATTAAAGCTTTCAAACTTCGTGAGAAAACGATTTTTCAATTTATCAAAACCTAGAATTAATTAAAAATTAATAAAGAAGTAAAAAAGCTTAAACCCTAGGTTAGTAATGAATTAACGTTTTTATTACCTAGAGAAATTTGATGTCAATTGGATTGCAACGGAAAACAAATATCTGTTAATTATTGAGCGAGGTGCTATACCGACAATGGTTAAGACAAAATCGGGAATATAAAAAGTTTGTTAGGAAAAAATAACCGACTTGTCGAGTAAAATCTAATGAATAGGGTGAACTAATTCGATTTTTAGTGTTTACATAGTTTGATATATTTAAAGACTTGTCATTTTTATAGACGCATTTCATTTAAATCGGTAAACATTTGTGTTATCTATTACAAACAATTTTGTTATGATTACTTATATATAAAAATATTTTTCAATCAATTCTAATACCTATACTGCGAAATATGTCAATTATCTTTTCCTATACATTTTTTGTACTGAAATGTAATAAAAATACAATCCTGGGAAAAGGTATACCAACAAGCTCCAGTAGCTTCACCTGACTGCACCAAATAACGGTGATCGCCGTAGAACCATAAATAGCTTCTATCAAGCACTTTCAATTCAATGTCGAATTTGGTTGGAGATTCAAAAATTTGGTTAGATAGTTATTTGGTTTGGTAGATATAGAAAAATAAATAGTAAGGTGTTATTATTAGCAATCCATTGCTATTAATTAATTCCAATGTTACAAAATTTCAAAATTTTTGCAACAATTGGGCGGTCGAGTTTTATATAATTTTCAATTGCTGAATTCAAATATGCCTCCAATTTTATTGTGACGGCGGGATTTTTTTATGTGTTTGTTTTAGACGTTGATTTTTTTTTTCGTTTTTATGCCAAGAAAAAGTATTGAGAAATCCTCAATTAATATTAAAAAGATAAGTCTTTAAAATAAATAACATCTCAAAAACTGACATTTAACTTATTACTTATAAAAATAATGAACTTAAAATTGTATTTAAACTTAAAAGAATATATAACAAACATCAACAAATTAAGTTACAATTGATCGAAAATTCAAGAGAAAATTAATTATACAGGAATATGAAATGTTCGAATTATCGTTTATCATTGTCTGTTTCGTAAAATAAATTTCAAAAAATCTCGGAATGATAAGGAATCAAATTTCTTTCCACTGAACCAATTTTCAAGTGGTGATTGTAATTTGTCTGTCAAAATGATCCAAATAAGGATGAAGAAAAAACATTGTTACGTTTTTAACGACTTGTTTGATTTTAGCTTGACTTAATTTCGGGAAAATATCTTGAAGACGTTTAAAATGCATTGAGCATTGTCGGTCTAGTGTTTGCAAAAAAATTTTCATTAAACCCAATTTTATATAATTATTGATTGTAATTCAATCTGTTGTCTTTGTTGTAACTGTCCTTGAAAATAACAAAAAATGCATAATTGCCAAAATTGTAAAATTTTGTTGTTCAACAATTGAAGGGTGGAGTGCAAGAAGTACCTAAGTAGCATTTTTATAAAATCTGCCTAATCGCGATATCTCGGTTTATCATGTTTGATAGCATGATAAATTCGCAATTAGGCAGATTTTACAAAAATGCTACTTAGGTACTTCTTGCACTCCACCCTTCAATTTTACTATTCGAAGTTAAATCCCTTATTTTTCTTATGTAAATAGTTAAATATTCATTTTTTGATGTTATTGATCTAAAAACTAGATTTTTCAAAATAAATCAAAGATCGTATTATGTAGAACTTTATTTTTTAGATATTATTTAGATAATATAAGCTACTTAATGTATTGCTACTTGATAACAGTTTACACAGTTTACATAGAATTAAAACGAACGTCTCACATTGGAGCAATTCGATATCGCCTCTCAATCAACAATATCGAATTCTAATATACTATCGTCTCTGAATCTGCTGGTTGCTTGTTGGTGGTTGCTTAGTGTGAGACGTGCTTTACATCTAAAAAATAAAGTTCTAAATAATAAGATGATTTTATGTCGATTTGTTCCAATGTGAGAGACATCATTTAATTGTATGTAAAATCTCATCAAGTGGCAATATCACTTGTTGCTGGTTCTAATTGCTTGTTGCTGGTTGTTTAGTGTGAGACCTGCCTAAAAGAATCAATACTTACAATTAGAAGAAAATGGGAAAAAAGTGACATGTTCCAATAAAATAGAAATCATATTTAAATTTAAGAAGCCAAAATTAAATAAAATGCGTTGGCAGTTTCTAAGTATAAGATTTACCTGATATAGAGTACGTGGTTATAACGTTTGTTGTGTATTACTAGTTATAATGCTATAATAGTATAATGCCCTAATATTTTCATCTTAGAATTCATTGTTGTTGGCTATAACGAACAGATTCATACAATTTTTGCATTCCCCGCAGTATTCCATTTGTGTTTGAAGCTTTTTTAGTTACATATCTATATGTTCGGGCATGTCTGTCTCGAATGTAATCAAGTGTCAGCGTTTAAATTTGAAGAAAAGTAGCAACTAAAAAATAACAAATAATTATTTAAATGTAACCCCATAAAAAAATAAATATTGTAATTTAATTTGAAATATCTTCAATTTGTGAATTTTAAGCACATTGTTCCTTCAATTAATTAAGAAAAATATTTTATTATAACGTATACTGATTTCCTTATCCTTAGAGAGTTTTTTATAACCGGAATCTATTGTATATCTACAAATAAAAGGTACAGACTACTAGTTGAAAGTTAAAGTGCTTCAAAAAGTCAAGTTTTATTACACTTTTATTGATTTTTTTTAAATTTAAGATAGCAAATCCTTTGTGCAGGTGCAGGGCACCGGTTTAATATTAACATGTTCAGGGACACTATGGCATATATGCAACTCTGCGCTACAATGAAAATAAATGATATAGCATTTACATCAGCGAACGTGTTAACTATGTGACTGTTAAAATTCAGTTTTGGCTATTTAGAATTTTTTTAAGTTTTACCTTAATACAACAAAAATTTTTTCAAAGATGTGTTAACAGCCAACGGATTTTTTTGCACCTTTGCAAAGGTGCAATTTCATGCACCTTTAGTTTTTATTTGCCAACTTTTAATCATATATTAACTTTTAATTAGGCTAACCTTATGTAGATCACCATTCAGATTTCTACTTTATAAATTTAACGTACCTTCATCCTTTACTTTATTAATTGTTTTACTTTCGACGATTTCAATGACCCTATTTTAGATAATCTTTCGCCCTTCTATACATTGACGATATGCCTGATGACGCTGTAATGTGTTTCGCATTATAGCGTCATCACTACATTATGTAGAATTTAAACCTTTAATAAAAAATGTTATCATCGTTGGCTAAATTCAACAGTAGTTTTATTACTTTGCACAGATGTTTTAAAAAAAGTCTGCACATTCAGTGGTATTAATAACACATACTACATCACTAAATAAAAGATGATTGAATGGTGAACACTGTATACTTCACAAATCATCCCTCTTCTCGTCTTTCCACTTCGCCGTATTCTCGTCCTTTCACGCCGTATTTGTTTATTTACATTTGAAAAGCGGGAGCAGGCTCCGGTAGCCCCGTTCACGCTCGGGAGAGTCAAGGATGCCCTCCAGAAACCGCAAAGGAGCCCCCTCCGTGAATGGGCACTTTATTTCCGCACATAATGATCGGTATTATTCAGATTACGGCCGAGGCCGCAGCGCTCTCCTATCGAACATAAAGCTCTTCTCTACATCCGCGCCGAGTGAGGTTCTCCGTTGGCCAAATATTTACCTGGACGGATTATCTTGGTTTAGTGCTTACACTGCCCTCGCCTACTCAATTGTTTCCTTTCGTTCGCAACACTTGCGGCTGCCTCTATTTAGACTTGTATTATACTTTCGGAGAGCTTTTTCGGCGGAAGGAGTTAAAATCCCGTACCATTGCGAATCGCGTACGCATTGTGAGGGTGTTTGTGAATGGACGGAATAGTTCAAGTGGACAGTTTTGTGGTTGTTAAGTTTATCTCACTTTAACCAACTATCCTATAAGTAGTAATAATGCTTCCCCGTAGTAGACTAATATTTTCAAAGAAATGGTTCAGTTGGCATTCCATTAAAATTGATGCTTCTTCGGTATATTTGTGTAAGTGACCTGTATAATGGACACAAGGGATAGATATGATTAAAACAACTCTTCTGGTTAATGCATATATTGCAAAGAACAATTAACAATAAGTATCTAGGTATTTAAATATGTACTACTTTGTTTCATAAAAGGTGAGCCATTGTCTTGTGGTTATGCACATATATGGCATAAAGGCTTAATAGCATTTTCATGATGTATGATCTTTCTAGTGTCATAAAAATACTTGTAAAATGGAGATACAATTATTTAACTTTAGGCTATAGATGTGCAAATAGCTCAGTTATTATTAAATAGCGGGTAGTACTTGATAAAAGTTCTGTAGTTAAATCTTATTTTTGTCTAATATTAAATTGCTTATACGTTATTACTGGGAATTTTTCAGCACAATTAGTTAGATTCTTATCACTCTTAATGATATTTTTCAACCAAATTTTTTAAACATCCAATTTATTTGGTTGCCATAGGCGCAGACTAGTCCTTTTATCAGAACTTTTTTATGATTTAATCAGACATTAATGTACAACCGATTCCAAACATGAATTCTTCGCGATTCACACACATATACACCTTCAGCAGGTAAAATTCCTTCCTCGGGGCGCTGAAATCCAATACGGGCGCTACCAGTAACGCATCGCGTCGCTGATGAAGAGATTGTAAGATGGTAGGATGAGCGGGTACAACGTGTAATTGATACCAGCCAACTACCGCCACATAATACGCCCTACCCGATGTTCCAAAAGAAAAACCAGTCAAACCTAAGGGAGTTTTGTAGATTCTATTAAAATTGGATTTTTTCTTAAAGATTTCTCAAGTCTTGGCTGTTAGTTAGAGGACGACCTCACGCGGCGTATGGCCCGGTCGTAACTCAGCCCGATAATTGGAAAAGCAATTAAGCGGACCGCGGTTTGTTCTGGGTAATTAAGATATTAATAACGGCGAGCTGATCGCGGTCTTGAGAATCGAGTCCAGGTTACTACTTAAGTTGAAACGTTTTATGACCGTGTTAAGATCCTTTTCAAATCTCTAGGTACTTAATCTATATTGATCAAACATTACAGAAATATTTAACATTTATTGTATATTCGTTTTTTCCATTGTAAATTAAACCATCATCATCTCAACGGTTCTTTGAGAGAACGAAATCTCCCCATGAAAGAGGCGGAGACCAGACGACCCCAACTGTCCGCTTAATATTGCACCTATACAGTAACAGATTTTCTAGTAGGGTTGGTCCCGAGGGTTTGGGATCCTTTGTGTTGAATTGTTAGGGGCGCACCGTGCCACCAGGAAGCAGACCAAGTGAGACTAAACATTCATTGTATTCGCTATGTGAGAACGCTATTTAGCCTTGCCGTTCTAAAAGTTTCACCCGCAAAAATAAGATCCTCTTCAGATCTGTTATGAATCAAACACCATTACGATTATAAAATAAATTTGGAATGATTTAAAACTGATCTTTTATTTCATTGTGTAAGGATAAAAGATTTTGTTACTGGGAATAATTTGGAAAATAATTCTTTGAATAATTCCGATCGTCAAAAGATGAATTATCTTGTTTCTATTGGGTTGTAGCTATGGAAAAGATCCTGTTGTTTCGGACTACATCAAGAAACCATTACAGCTCGATAATAACGCTATTACTTCGGCAAGGATGATCTATTAAGCCGTAAAATAGAGCGCGAGGTTATTCTTTCTCGAGACTCCTCGCTGTTAAGTCTGATTTATATGGCACTTTATTCGTTACCGTTGCTTTTTATAGGCCTGTATCAATTACAAACGGTCGTAAATTTTAACTATATCACGTTTCTATGCGAATTAAACACTTTTTTCGTTACAAAAATATCCGCTTACTCTTCATACTTTTTTCTTGAATTTTAGTTTATTCGTAATAAAATTGAAAAAAAAAAAAGACTTTTTAATGCTTATTAAAAGCGGTTGGTCATCGATCCGGAGTCAAAACGTTCTTAGCGAATGCAAATTCGCGAAGGTTCATAGATCATGTAGTCGGGATCGAGCTTAATCTCGGGTCAACGACGTGAAAAGAAAAAAGGAAAAAGGGGAAGAAGAGGATCGGCCGGTTAAGTAAATAAGAAATAGCGTTTAATTTATATTTATTTACGTCCGAATTAAGCGTCCTATATATCTTTATTAAGTCAGGCAGGCAGCCGGCTTTGTGTGTAAATCGGCTCCCGTTTCGGTGCGATTTTCTAAGACCCGATCGACACAGTAAAAAAAAAACAGATTATCCCGGAGTCAAACGCCCGTAAATCAAGACTTACGATTTTCAGGGCCGCATCGAGCACCTTTAACTCTTTCAAAGACATACATGTTGATGTAAAAGTCTTTAAAAGAAATTTACTTTTATAAGAGTCTGTTTCTAGAACATCAATAGTGACTGGTAAATAATTCTGTACCTGAGAACGAAAAGGACATAAGCTCAATTTTGACTTGATTTAATTAATGAAGATTTTTAATAAATGGGTGTTATATATGAACTATAACCAGATTATTTGTATTAAATAATAATGATTCTTAGTTTTGACCTACATTTAATTTTGGACTAGTTCCAATTCCAATTTGGAAGTTCCTTTAGTTCTGATTTACAGGATTATTGGTCATAAGTTGACCGGATTAAAACTTGCGATCATCGAGACTTGCGATTAACAGGACCGCATCGAGATTAAAAACAAGAATGTATATGTAAAATTCCAGAGAAATCGATATAGAGTCGGAATAAAATTTCTTATCATTACTTCTAGAAGACGATTTAGCAAATAATTAGTCATCATTTTATAGCATTTTTTATGAATTTTTGAAAGTGTTCGAATACAGGAACTATCACCCTCCAACGTAATTATGTTCACAAGATAGGTTATTTTGAATATTTTTTTTTTTAAGAAAAGTTTTATTCAAGTACAGGTACTTGGATAAAAAATTCTTATATTTGGTCAAAAGATATTTTCGATCAAAATCCAATTTGAAAAGAAGTATATTATCAATCATGCAAGCGATTAGGCGCGTTTCCGGGCACAATAAGGACTTCTGGAGGCGTCCGTCCATCCTCTTTTCGCAAATAATATCCGTGCCATCGACTCAACGTGTGCCCAGCCTCGACAATGCGCTCATTATTCCCATGCCGCTTCCATTATGCTCACGTCCGAACGGCCATTTGTCATTATTACAATGTGCCGGAGTGTGCTTTATCGCCAAGAGGGGATCTGAAGTTCCGTTGGAGAAATTGCCGATAAAAAATGGGATCTTTTGCGCTCACTTGCACCAGGGACTCCGATCGAATCCCCAAGATCTACCAAACTTGACATGTACTAACAACCATCCAATTATGTTCGTTCCGGATCAACAAAACAACTCGATATACCTATAAGGCCAATATTCCAATTAAATTTGAGTTATGTTGATTTAATTGCAAATCTATGATAGATTTTGAATGATTTTTTAAAGTCCAATTAGCCCGTCACCTTTTGTAACGGCATAGCACAAATAAGTGGCCATCGTTCACAAAACGGCAGTCAAAATTCCGAAGTGAAATTTGATATTCGCCCGTCAGGGGCTGTCTAACGTTGGGATCGTTTTTAATTAACCTCTTCTTTCTCCTTTTCCCCTTTCCTGTTCGCCGGTCGGTCGTTTCTAACGTAACAACAACTATAAAACCAACCCGAAGTCGTCGTGATCTCCGGTTCGTCGTCGGTATTGCTGCATTCCGATCGAGCTGCTCTCCGAGATTGCGGGAGGACGGAGGAAGAGAGGGTTCCAGCCCGAGACCTTTGACCTCTCGCACGACAAGGGATATCGTCCTGCTCATATACCGACCGAAAAGGATGAGCTATGAGCTTTTTTCCGAGGCGCACGCACGAGACTCAGGACGATCAAAAAAGAAAAAAGTAATAAAAAACAAACAAGTTTCACCTTACTTATTCACTTCTCCACTTATTGCTTTTATTTTATTTTTGCCTGTATTCTCACGGGAATCAATCCCTCATAAAACTCAAACTTTCAAAAGTAATTAAATCGAGATTTGTACTTCAAAATCATCAAATAAGTTTTAGCCAATTGTTTCCTTCTGGTGTAATTTTTCTTCCCCAGTTAGTTTGGAAGGTTCTTGAATTTCGTCCTCGGTCATATATCAACGCGTTGTAAGAAACGGAGGGTTTTGTGCGGGACAATTGGGGAACCCGGCTGGCATTGTTGCAGTTCTCCAGAAAACCGTGACACCTTTATGCAATTGTCAGTGTTGAACGTAAATAAATAGTCGGATGGGGTGAGGTTTTTCTGAGTAGTAGACGAAAACGAGGTTCGTTCGAAAAAGGGCGACAATTGGAAACTAATAGACGTGACGAATTTGGGAAATGAAGATTGAATACTGTATTTTGAAAACCTTTTAGTTATAGACGAACAAGGTATTACTTTTGGATATATTTTTATATTTTACAATTTGTTTTATAAGGTATTTCCCAGTATTGATATTACAAGTAGTATCTAAAAATATACAAGAGACATTGACGTTGAAGCATCACTCCTTGTGTATACCGTATACAGATTACATCTCGAGTAAATCCTTTAGATTGACACTAGAGTCTATAAAGCCCGTTTATAGTTCCTATAATTTGATATAAAGAAAAACTCTTAAAGTTAACTATATGTATAGATTTTATGGTGTCCTATTGTGGTCGTTTTCTTAAAGAACAGCTTTAAAAGTCAATACGTTTAGGATCCGTAGTGAGATTTATGGAAATTCCGTCGTTTCCCACAAGGATAATCATTACCCAGAAACGAACTAACGGCCACCGGCGTGTTTTAGGCCGCACCTCATACCTAAAACACGCCATACTTCGGCCTTTTGACGTCGACGTCGACGTGAAAACGGCGGATCCGAAGAAGAACCCGTGTAAACGCCGCCGTCGCCGACGAAACTGACGGCCATCAGCCGTAGAGAAAAAAGTCGTTTATCACATTTCGTCCGGCTGAACTCCTTCTCACAAAAGGGCCACAATAAAACGAGGATTTACTACAGTTTTTCAGGCGGCAGAGTCGAGCGCCTCGACGAATTCGACTTCTTTGTTTTGCGCCCTTTTACCTGGTCGTCGTTCCTCTACGTCTTCCCAGATTCTCGAAGGTGCGGGTGCTGGAACTTGTAATCGATGAGGGATGGGGGATTCGTCCACGAATCGTCGTAAAACAGTGTCGAGCCGCGTGTTTATCGCACCCTTTACACGTGTCACCGTGTCCCGATGTCCCCAAATTTGCCGATAACGCCTCAACCCAACCGTTCTCTATTTTGTGGAACTCACGTGACAACACCAGAAAAAGAAGTCATTTGAATATTGGAGTCATAAAATTAGCAATTGTATCACCTGTAAAATCACAGAACAGAAAAAAATATATAGGTATATTTTTTAAATGTGAAAGTTGTTAAAATATAAATTTTACATACTTAATTATTGATGATTCAAACAACTCTTATAAATGCTTGGCCCTGATTGGTTAATGACTAACTTCTAATATAATTTTAAATTTTTAAAGTACAAGTAAAATACAGAACAACTGAGCAACATTGAGCGACAATTTTTCGCTGTATGTAACACACATATTGTGCGAAATTATATCGATATCCTCTAGAATTATGATAAACTACTTAAGAAGACCTGAAATTCAGCTATAATAAATTTATCACCTAAGTTTTATTAGTAATATACAGGGAGTCTCGTTTTGATTGTCCGATCGTTTACCAGCGTATTCCTTGATTAAAAATAAGTAAAAAAATTCTAATCAGTATGGATCCAATAATGATTAGTTTTCAAGATATTAAAAGTTTAGTTCCATAAGTTTACATATTGGAAACATAATCGAAGTGTATTTATTGAAATAAATTAACTCGTTATGATAGTTTCGATGATTTGTCACTATTAAATGAGATTGGCTAGGTGCAAAGGTTTGTCATAACCATCGCAACTACTTGATAATTTAATTTAAATAATTCGCTGTAATAATGTTAATAATGGGTCAACGTATAAAACTAAAACCTTGAATATCTCGAAAACGAACCACGTTCGGACCTATCTTCATTAGGACTTTCTTATTTCTTTTCAATCAGAGAATACGCCAGTAAAGAATAGGGCAATCAAAACGCGACACCCTATAAATGCACTATAATTTAGTGTTAAATCGTTTCTTTTATTATTCTTTATATGTAGACTTACCCGGTTTTATTTCTAGGTGAGAAACCATTCAAATGCGAATACGAAGGTTGTGACAGGAGGTTCGCGAACTCTTCAGACAGGAAGAAGCACTCGCACGTCCACACCTCGGACAAACCGTACAACTGCCGCGTTGCCGGCTGCGACAAATCCTACACGCACCCGTCGTCCCTTAGGAAGCACATGAAGGTCCACGGTTGCTCAGGCAGATCGCCAACGCACTACGACAGCGACGAAGAAGACTCCAGTTCATCGGCGGGAAGCATTACCGTGGCGGCAAGTCCTCAAGTAGCACATCCGCAGGCGACGGGGCCTTCAGGGGCACCTTCTTCGGGAGCCTTAACGGATTGGTACGTTGCGTGCCAACCCGTTCCAGCGGCGCCGGCGGCTCCCGACCCTCTGGGGCACCACGCCTTGGGGCCCTTCGGTCACCACGTGCACCACACGGGGGCCGCGACCGCCTACTGACAGTGACCGAGCGCCGAGTGCGTGTGTAAATAAACTCGTGTGTAAAATTGTAAAGAATTGCGTTTTATAGTCGTTTAATTTCTGCGATCGGTCCGCAATCACGAAGATATTTTAAAAAGGCCGAGGAAGTGATCAACGTGTATATAAATATATATAGTTTATTTTAATCAGGGATCTCTGTACATTCGATTGATGATTATCTATTCAGAAAGTTTATATGATGATGATGATGCTAAATAATAAATAATAAAATTTTATTGAGAGGAATAATAAATACGAAAGTCGACTGATGCTATAAAATAACGGTGTTTTCTTTTTCTTCTTTTTCACCTACTATATTTTCAAATTAATAAGTAATCTTTATAAAGCTATGTAAGTTTTATCTCAAACAAAAGCAACCAATTAAATCATTACTATTAGAAGATAGTGTTAACTAATTCGCCTTGGTTTTCATTAAATTGGCTTTCAATTTGACTAAAATTAAGTGAAGTTTTTAAACCAATATGTAATAAGGAAAATGAAAACCTGTACTCCTTAACTTAAAAAAAAATTTAACAATTCATAATTTTTGGAAACATATATGTATTTCCGAGGATGAAGAAAAAATCAACCAAACTTAAAAAACATGATTCAGCTTGATTTACATATTGTATAAATGGAGTGAATGAAGAATAAAATTGAAAACTAAATTTGTAGTTCAACAAATAACATTTAAGGTAATTTTGATTACCTTATTAATTAATACAATATATCATTATTACAATTAATAACTATATGTACAATAACCTCAAATTGAGTTGGATTGGGTTGGGTTGCACCATGAAGAGAACGATGAGAGAGCACTTGGCAATGCTACGTAGAACGGGCTTACGTTTTCATCTTTCTCTTCATGGTGCAACTCCAATTCGGGTTATAGTACTTACTCATCTACGTTGTATATTATTTAGATATCCTTCATTTTTGTTACTATCGTTGTGTACAACAATAATATTTGGACGTAATTCTAATTGCAGGGAGTTTTAAAAAATTCTTGATTTTTAAGTACATTCAGCGTTTTCTGTTCCTTCATTAGCACAAACCGTAACGGCGAAGTCGTGCGTAACAAGCACACAAGGCGCAGAGAAATCGTTAAAAGATGTGAAGATATTCTAATTTTGCGACGTACCTACTAACAATAAGTAAGGAGCATATGTCCGTAAGTTCCCCACCTACGCATTTATACGCACACGCTCGCGGCTGAATCGAATTAAATTCCTCTTTTCGAACACTGAAACGGATGCACCTGTACACGAAGAAGACGTTTCCATACCGTAGGCACGGAAGTAAGAACCGTATTTTATTTCAATTGGTATGTCTTTTCAGCTGGTTTTACGGTTTCGATCCCGGAGCGACTGGATTAACTAAACTGAAGGTAAATTCGAAATGGTAATAACAAATTTGTTTGTTTGTTCGAATGAAAATGAAAAAGAATGGTAGAGGGGAAGATGAAGTGAGAAGGGCGAGAAAAGGTCGTCCGGCGTTAGTTACAAACGAGGAACGTGTCGTCTACACCCGGACCACAAATTATCATGATAAATAAGTTATGGCTGTTGGTTTTTATGATTAAAAATGAACCGGAGTTGTTGCCCGGTTCGGTTCATTAATAATAATACGTGAGAAATATTTTGAACTGTGTTAACCGGGGCCGAGAGACGACCCGAGCTCTCGGACCCAAAGAAGATGGGAATGCGTAAAATTAATAACTGACCCGACCACGGCTGAATATGCAAAATTTACAAACAAAAAAGAAAAAAAAAGTTAGCCTTTTTTATTTCCCAAATCTTCACGTTCTTTTCATCTTTCCGATTTTGTGTGACTTTAATCTCCACTATGAAGTAAGTACAGGAATATGAAAAGTACGTTATAAAATAAGCTTTTGTTTTTGAATTTGTGAATTTTAGATATCTATAGGTGTCCCTAAATGTTCGTATAAATGTGTATCAAATGAAAAGTTTCGACGTTAGGGCTAAGAATGAAACTTGGGTATTGGTGTTTTTTAGTAAAAATCAAAGGCTAAAGGCAAGTAATTTGGTTAAGTACCCACAACAATTTGATTAACAACAGACTTTAGCAAAGATTATTTAATTTTGAATATCTTGATTATAATTTAAAACACGCGTCACATAAACCTAATACATAAAATAGTGCTGAGCAGTTTTGAAACGAAGCAAGTAATAAAAAAAGATTGAAATAAGTTACTTTCGTTATCTTGGGTTTTTATCTTTTTCTGGTTAGGATTTTCAGGAAGGAAAACGGCAACATGCCGATAAACAAGGCAGTAAAAATCTAAGGAGAACAAAAAGAGGAGTCGCGCACAAAGGCAAGGGCAATAAAAGGGGCACAGTCGTAAAGTAAACGGTGCGGGACCGTCCACCCGCGCACCGGACCACAAAAGACATTAAAAATATATTTGTCGAATTAATATGTTGTCTTTTTTAAACGGCGCATAACTCCGCGTCCAAATTTATTGCGGGTCGAATTTGAATATTTATTAGGGGCTCGGAGGTGCTCCGAGTCTCCTCGAACCCGTTTTGCCCCGTCTACTGTCTCTATCCAATCGTGAATTTCGTGTTATAGAACAAGATTCGAGGACGTTATTCGTCCAGTTTATACACACTGAAAATAACTACAACAATAAAAAAAATCTTTCTTTAAATTATTATTGATTGGAAGTAAATATGGTAGATTTAAAGAAAAAATGAAATACAATTTCAGAATCTTTAGAATAAGCATTGCTACCACTGGAATATCGCAATCATGAAAACATGTTATAAATTTCAACTACATACTAATTGAGAATGAAAAGAAGTTGAACGGATGAATAAGATTACAGAAGCATTACTACTACTCACTTACAGTTAGAAGCATTAGCTATAGTTTGCTACATTAGAAATCGGTGTTCAAATTGCTTATTAAGTCGAAAAATTTCCCCTAAAAGAAATGGAAAAAATCCAAATGTTAGTTATATATTTTTTTATTTCTTTAAGAATTTAGTTCTACAATATTTAAATACATCTAAAGTCAGAACATTATAAGCGAGATTTTGGGAAAAAGATAGGATATGCTAGTTTATCGAAATGTTTTAGAACAGGTTGTTGTTAACTTTTAACGAGTTAAAACTATATTTAGATCCACTAAGGTCGAATATTTTTCTTTTCATCATCAAGACATTGTAGTATTTATATTTAGAACGAAAATACAGAAATGAAAGAAGCTTCAGTAATAAACTGCTCGCCAAAAAACTCGCAAAACTCATTGTCAGAAAAGATGGTCGAACAAACTTGAAATGTTGGTGATATGTATAGTTCAAGGGATATAGCGAATGATTAAAATTTGATCACGATCCGTGCACTCTTTAGTTGTTTTTTATCTGCATTTTAGTACTTTTTAGGTATACCTTTTACACCGCGTAACTATACTACTGATCACCAGCAATCTAAACCTTGTCAAATCCTTCACTTCTGTTGCTATTAAGCTCCTCGGCCATCGAAATGAGCTTTACATTCAATTAACTCCTGTTGAAAGTAGTCAAATTGTGGGAAATTTTAGGTTTTACAGGTGTAAGGTGTTCATCGGAAGATTGTGAGTGTTATGGAAGTAAACTGACATTGTTCTTCTTAAAAATGTTAGTGTAAATCGCACTGAGCGTGGTTTGATGTCTTGTTGAAAAACATTGTTGTGAAGTCTTTAAAAGATGGTAACAAAATTGGCATTAAAATTTCCTTGATATACCAGATGATAGTCACTTTTCTTGAATGATAACTTAAGATTACCGACTTTCAAACTGTATTTCACCCCATCACAACACCAGATGTTGACCCATAATAACGTCCATAAGAGAATTTAAAATTTAGTCTTTCTGCTCTAGATCTTCTAAGCTACAATTGTCCATCAAATTACTATAGACTAGACTCAACGAGTATTCATCACTAAAGACGATTTAATGTCATCCATTTACCTGATGCCCGCTCAACCTACACCACTTCAGTATTAAAACAGGATGCTTGGATTAAAGAAATCTGAAAAGTTTGTAGATGTGATGCTATGACCATCAACCATAGCAATGAATTGTTCGATAAATTATTTCCATCGATACCTGATTTTCCTAAAGAGCCCTCCAAGTAATCTCCGCCAACCAAGCTGTTTCAAACAGGTTAACTAAGACATTTAGCGAAGACGTCTCTTTTGCCGTTTGTTCATAGTTTGTGATCGACCAATGCCTCTATTAGGTGTTTTCCAGACTTCACTGGACTAGATGCTCCATTCTTGAATGATAGTAAAGTCATTATCATTTTTCTGGCAATTTCGCGAAAGGATATTCGAAGCTTTATGCATTTCTATATACAGGGTGTCTCAGAAATGCGTGTACAACGTAAGACCTCAGATTCCTTGGCTTGAAACAGGTTGATTTAAGTTAACATATTTGTATCCAAAGTTGCTTCGTTTTGACGCTAGGGGACTTTAAAAATATTTTCCGTGAGTTTTTCTTGCATTACTCGCAAAATCTTCATTAGATTTTATTCATTTTTTGACTACGTCTTTATATCATTTGGGCACAGCTTTCTGTGGAACAAATTCGAATTTCGCAACATACAGAGTGTTTAGAAACACTCTCACCACAAGTTATCCATCCAAATCTTTTTAACCACCCTGTATAATTTTGTAACAATTCTTTTTCTGAATAGCTACATTCATTTAGAAAATATTTTCTCTCTTATAAAATTTCAGTTGGGCAAACGGTTTAGACACAAAAGAAGATTTTCTAAATGCTTACAAACCTAAAACGGTAAAATAAGGTAATATTAACAAAATTCAAAGTACCAATTTCCTCACGGGATATGAAGATCTTTCAAGAAAACCACATGTTATAGATTTGGAAGTAGTTTATTGCTTAAAATTTTCAAATTTTCGCCAGCATTTGTGAACGTTATCAGGGTTTAGCCCTTTTAGTCCGTATTATGCAGATTTTACTGAAGAATCGAAGGAAATACAGAGGAAATCATGCTCCTGTGAACTGGTCCGCAGGATCAGTAAACCTACCACCTTCTGATTTTGCTTATTGGGTATCATAAAAGCAAAAATGCAACGAAAAGAACAAACAGTAAAAATGTTGCACACTGTATTATTTTTGCTCTAATGATGGTCACAAATCCTGGCAATATTTTGAACAATAAACTACTTCAAATCCTCTAAAATGTGATTTTCTTGAAAGAGCTGCATATCCTGTGTAGAAATTACTACTTTGAACTGGACCAATGTTACCTTAACTTACAGATTTGAACGTGCAGGGAGTTAGAAAATGTTTTTTGTGGCTAAACCGCTTACCCAACTGAAATTTTATAAGAGAGAAAATAATGTCTAAATAAATCTAATAAGTAGCTATTCAGAAAAAAAATTGATAGAAAATTATACAGGGTGGTTAAAAGGATTTTGATGGATAACTTGTGGTGAGAGTGCTTGTAAACGCTCTGTATTATTCGAAATTCGAATTTGTTCCACAGAAAGCTGTAGTCAGCTGATATAAAAATATTGTCAAAAAATGAATGCAATCTAATTCAAATTTTTCGAGTAATTTAAGAAAAACTCACGGAAAATATTATTTTTAAAGCCTTCTAGCGGCGAATCGAAGCAACTTTGGATATAGATAAGTTAACTTAAATCGACCTACCTTGAGCCAAGGAATCTGTGGTCTTACGTTGTATACGCATTTCGGAGACACCTGTATTTATTTTCTTTAACCTTTTCGTGGATAAATTGTATTTTTGAGAGTTTCGCCATTTTTAAGCATTGACTGTATGTATACCAATATCTGCTAAAAAGTTAAAAGAGATTGATAGAATGTAAGACTGATTTTGGTAGACACCGGACATAACACATACACCAGTGAAGGACTTGGCATAGCCTAAATTTCCAGTAATCATTAACGTAACTACACGATCTAAAAGAAATATACCTGTTAAAACATACAACACCAGACAAAAAAAAAATAAAGAGTGTACGAATCGTGACCTAATTTTAATTATTTACTATCTCGCATGAGCTGTACATACCACCAAAATATAAAGTTCACCATCCATTCTGGGTATTGTGTTTTTTTTTTTTTTGGCAGGCAGTGCAAAATAAAAGTGGCAATTAGATGTATAAATTCAGTAAAGAATAGTTAGAAATCGAAAGATAGAAGAAGATGTACAATAAGATCCTAAAATGTTTACGAAAAGTAATTACGTATAAATACACCAATAAGTCACTTAATTTAACCTCTTTAATGCTTTTAGCCACATTTAGAAAAAAGTTAAAGAAACGTCCTTGAAGAAATTAATGATTTTTGTTTTGGTATTTATTAAGTTTTATAATAAAGCGAAAGAATTATTACACATGACAAATATACTAGCCTAAATTAATATGCACATACATATAAACTTTTATGAAAATATGCATAGACATAAAGATAAAGGTAAGCTGTTAAAGAGCAAAATATTTAAGTTAAAATATTATAAAGTTGGAAATCATGCAACACGTTATTACGCGTACTATTTTTCAATTAAATAAAACAGTTCAAAGTAAACGATTAGTTTTAGAATTAAAGTGATGTATAGATACTTAAGTAGATACAGAAAAATTGGGCGGACAATCAATTGACAAAATGTATTATAAAGTGATATTGAATAATGGGTGAATTCGTATTGGGTTGGGTTGAATTTTCGATAACCGCAGATAATTCGCTTTCGGGCAAATCGTTTTTTCGTTTGAAAGGGGCGCCTCGGACAAGTGTCAGGTGTCAATCAGCGCGGGGCGGAGCCGACCACCCACTAAACGAACCGTGACGAGTCACCAAAATCCACCGCCCTCGGACAATATATCATTTACAGTCGTCTTCGTCCGCAACAGCCCGTCGTTTTGTTCTCCGAGACGTCGTTGTTCTGAACCTTTTCTCGGTTACAATAGCTGCAGGTCGAAAAGTCTATTCTTCAAAAAATAAAGTTTTCGAACTACCAAACAAGTAAACCGAAACGAAGAGAATTTGTTGATTTCCGGAAAAAAAAGAATTGAGTACCACGTAGATGAAAATAATAATAGTATGTATCAGGTGTTCATTTAAATTTGTGCTCAAGTGATCTATAGATTTTACCTATATTTTTGACGTAGGTCCAATAAAATTTAATTAAAACATTGTCATAATACTAAAATATTCAATAAGTTATAAGTAACAAGATATAACATAAAAGGAAGCTGGTCAATAACTTGTTTTTTGTTAATACCTACCTAAACACTAATCTTTTCAGCAATCGGTCCTCCAAAATTTCATGGAAATGTTCAAGTGGTCAATAAAATTATACAGTAAACATTCCTAAACTTCATCGACATTCAAACTAATTTGAAAGTAACACCATTAAATCTTTTTGTTACAAATTACACACATTATCAGATTTGATGTTTGTCAAATTTGAAATTTAATTGATTTGAGTGCACTAGTATTGCTATATACATTTTCTTTTCTCTATCGCCGTCTAATAAAGTTTCTAGGTACACTTGAACACGAATTTAAATGAACACCCGATATAATAATTATCTATGACATCAAGCTAATATGTTTAAAGACATTCTTTAAGTTGAGATTAACTAATAGAATTTGAAGAATTACATTTAACTATCCCACGGTTTTATCCGTAGATATCCGACGCGACAAAACACGTGTACGCGCAGTCGGCAGACGTACCAACATAAACTACCTATTGCCGGAGTTATTCACGGTTTATCTGCGATCCGTCGTGGCTGGACCACGATCGAGTAGCTCACGTAGCGGTCCTTCGGCCGAGAAGCCGGACCGGCGCTCCAACGGTCGAGTATTCGAGCTCCTCGACCCGGCGACGTCTTGATCGTCGGCGCAGATTGCGTCCGGCGAATATGAAAACGCCGTAAAATATGATCTCGTCCCCACGGACGCGCAAAACTCCCCGCAAAAAGAGTCAGGTCCGGCCAAAGAAAGCCAGCCACGATGGCTCGGGCACAAATCTGCCATCTCTCACGGCTGCCCACTGCAACGGCAATCGTCCCGCGAATCTGCTGACGATATTTCGCGCCGGGACGCATAAATTTCGGCGCCAGAACGATAAGTCAATCGGTTATCTGTTATCTAAGCGTATTCTGAATCTTTCTTCTAAAGCATCTTTCCAAGGGGACGAAGTAGATAACTTTTTTAGTCGCTCACCATCGATCACTTACCTACATTATGTTACACTTGATTTAACAATCAGTACCATCCTCCTAATTGGACAAATAAAGTAAAGGCAATAAGAACAGGAATCACATTCTAAAACTTGAGGTGTTAAATAAGTAGCTTTAACATTTTCTTTTGGATTAGTTTTTCTCCTTAGGTAAGAACAAAGTTGGCATTTTCTCATGGCCACCAATACGGCTGATATCGAGCGGTTATTAGCCGTTCCAGAAGCTCGAAGAGAAAAAGTGACCGTTGTAAGCACGGTCCAAGACACGGGTTTACACGTACGGGCGGCCGATAAAAATAATTCCGGCACCGGCAAAAAGGCGTCGACGCGCTCTTTCTCACCGTAACGTATGATAATTGACGGAAAAGGCGGTCGCCGGTCCGTTTAAGGGGCCCCGCGAGATGTCGTAAACGGTTTTTTCTTAGACGACGCGCGGAATTAACGGCCGCGATAAAATTGAATTCGCGTCCGGACGGAACATGCGTCGCGAACGGTGTTAAACGCGCCCTTAATGGTGCACAAGCGGCGGCTTTAATATTTCATAAACCGATCCGATTCCGAATTAAAAAAAAATCGAACGTGACGAGGACGCGTTCCAACAACCGAACCCTTTTTTTAAATATGCGATAAAATTTTAAACGTGTCTGCTCTAGATTGAATAAAAAGAGCTTGACCACTTTCGGTTATGCCAACTACCTTGTACGGTCTTCTAAAGAAAACCATGGGTCTTAAAAAGTTATATCGCTTCTTATTTATTTAAGAAACTCGTCCTTGATACAAGTGGCAAATTAAATAAATAATTTCTACGGTAATAAACATTCAGAAAATTTTGTTTGACACAAAAAATGTTATAAAGTAGATTGATGTAGTTGATATACAAGTAAAATTAGACGGCTATACGCTACTAGCGCATTCTATGTTCAAAAATAACATTGGTCGAAAAATTCTTCCTAAGGGAGCTACAAACTCTTGAAGAGGATATCAGAAAAACGGTTTTTAAGGAATATCTTCGGAATGGCTTGAGTTAAGTCAACAAAAATTGATATACTAGCCTAAAATTCGAAGAGAAATTAGATGGTGGTGTCGATTTTGCATAAAATTCATCAGTGGCGTGCGTGTAAAGGAGTGACATTGTAAGTTATTCATCTAACTTTTTGCATGCTAACTTTTTACCACCCTGATTTTAAATTTAGATATCTTAGACTTTTCTACGTAAGAAGGGTCTTCTTGTTGCAATTGCGTAACCGCAACTGTTTTCGAGGAAATCGTCTTTGAAGACTGCCTAATCTCATCTTTTAACAGCGTAGTGTGTCGTTAATTTATTGGGGGTTTAATTTTATGACTGAATTGCGTAACCATGGAAATTACAAAATTCTAATGGCGTATTCGTTTGGTAAAACTGGTGCGCACTGGTGTGCACTAGTGCATAATAGCGTGTTCTATTGAACTGTTACTTTTTTATACTAAGCTAATGGGATGTATGCACTCACATGCACTCAAGGTCAAATTCTGGTGCGCACTAGTGCAACCAATCGAATAAGAAATAAGAAGGTTTATTCTGCCATTGCTCCCTTCGAAGAACTGTACTTCCTTCAGGAAGCATTTTTTTGACCAATGTTTATTTGGGCTTTTATTCTTATTTTTGAAGATAGAATGTGCTGGTAGCGTATGGCCGTCTAGTTTCGTGATACCTGTATACAAAATAAATTTTTAATAAGGCAACGAGCCTGTTATTAGGAAGTATTAAATAGTTATAATGGCTAATAATCATTTATAAAATTATAAATAAAAAAATATCTTATTGATTTGGCAGATGGATAGATAAAGTAAACAAATAGGTTTATTGGTATTTAGGCCGTTTCAGAGCGTATATTAGATAAGAATAAAGAAAGTATATCGCTCATTTCGCTCAAAGTTCTGTGAGATTTTTGTCGGGTTATAATTCAGATTTGTCTTATTTACTTCCTGCAAGAAACATTTTTATGAAGTACCTTCAATAATGAAAAAGACGAAAATATAGCATACAGGATGTTTTATAACTATTGTATTGAGCTGGCAGGGGACGCAAAACGGAGCGTCTTTCCATAATATAACACTAATCAAAATTTAAATGTAAGAAAGGTATGATGCTCTAAATTCCGGTATATCACTGTTTTGGTGTCGATGACAATGGGTGCGTTTAGCGTACGCAGCAGATGAGTAGCTAAATATCATCATATTTCTGAACGGTAGATGCTTAGCGATCATTACCGCTGAATTTCACCGCTGTCAATTTTTAACAGCGATTTTGTTTGACGTTTAAACGAAAGTAGGATTGGAGTAAGATGAATTGATGATAACATGAAATGTTTATGACTTTTATACCGTTTCTGATCCAATCTAATACATGTTTGTATTAAACTTTCGCAAGGTTTACCCGACGCATACTGTCAATTATTCAAGAGAGGTAATAAATTTAGTGTTTAAATATGTACATCCAAAATATTATAAGTCGAATTACCGTTCAGTGCCCGGAAGCTTACTACCGGCCACTATTGTCATTACAAACGCTGCTTTTTTTCATCAGCTGTATGTCCTGACCGCGCTCAATATTACCAGTAACAACAGTTCTTTAATTAATCATAGGGTAATGATGTCAAATTGTCACATTCTCATTATTTTTTTGACAAATAAGATTACAAGTTAGGATAATACTATACCCACAAATCTGAAAAGTAACCAAATAGATTACAGTTCAGTCAGAATAATGTGTATACACCGTTCGCCGAAAGATGTCGCATTTTACTTGTCACCGTTTTCTCGACATATGTCAAGTATTTCTTTTTATCTCATTATACATGACAGAAAGGAACGAGAACTGAAAATGTTCGTCTAGGATACCACAATTAATTGATGACGTATGAGTTATCTTTCGCCGAACGGTGTATAGTAACATGATTCATATCAGCAGTATCTAAAATGTGGTGTACTCAAATTAAGGGGGTCATAGCTTTCTTATGCTTCAGTTTTTACCATTTCTATATTATGAAACGTTGCTCCATTTGACCACGTTTTAGGTCCTGCAATAGCTATGAAACTTTCTGTGTAGTTCCATACAATATCCGTTTATTGTTTGCCACAAGAGTCTCATTTTACTTATGCTTTAGTATTTATTCGACACTATTAATAACCTTATGAATAAGTCCAACAAACTTTGTTATTGAACGTTAAGTAACGCAAAACGGTTAGATAAGAGAAATAATATTATATCAATTTCTCTCAAAATATTGTTTTTTGAATTATGTCGTTCTTATCGCAAATGGTTGATATACAGTACTACCCCGGTAATCGCAACTAATAGATATTAAGACAGTTGTACTTATTAAAGTCGGTGCGCCTAGCGAGAAATATTATATAACAAAAGAAGACACAAATGAAAAACATACTGAAACATATCATACCCATTGCACTCATTGAAGTAAACTTTGTTAAGGAGTCGTACTTACAAAGGTTTATGAGAAGAGGAGGAGTATCCTCCAGCTCCAGGGAATGATGCAAGAGTTGGAGTGATGTAAAGTCGAGAAATTGCTTGTAACGAGAGTTTCGATTACTGAGGTAGTAATAATGTACTACTTTAGGAACTCTATCAAGTTCAGAAAAAAAATTAATAAAATGTATCTTCTTGGTGAAGAATTTGTTAGAACAATATAGATAAGTCATGAATGAAGCTAAAGAAGCCTAAGAATTATTTGAGAGGAATAGTTTCAAACAGTTTTATGGAGGCATTATATCCCAAAAGAGTGAGAGAAACTTTATACACACATACTTACTAAAAATAATAATTCACGATGTCACCGTAAATAAAAACGTAAATTCCGTGCGCGTCGTTTTTCAATTCTGAAATGGTAGAGAATGAATGCTCGGATCGCCGGCAACCGAAGATTATCGTCCAATCGGCGTCGCATCAGCCGGACAATGGCATTATAAAGGGCCCACTATGCGGGCCTAACCTTCGCCAATCTGATTGTTTTCCTACGAACGAGCCGCCGCCAACCGATCTTATCGCACTTTATTTATTTGTCGTACCCTCCGCAGACGCTGAAGACGCAGCTGAAAATCCACCGAGATCTTCTTGCTCGGAGCTCTTCGTATATAACGTTTACGTAACATCATCGTCACACGACGTAGCTTTCTTTCCATTTTTTTATTAAACTGCGCGTTCATCCGAATGATATTGACATAATTGCGACCCTATTACATACAATAGCGTTGTGAGCTCCGATAATTGTTAGATGTCCATGACAGATGTACCAATCATGAGTGCCATTTCCAGATGTATAATTTTATTGATTATACAGAATTAATTTAAAGTTAATTTGGATATTTTGTTTTTAGAACAAACATTTAGAACATTTTCTTTTCGAGTTTCTTCAAAATTTCTGTTTCCATGAAAAACAAATAATGAAAGAATAATCAGTTTTTATAGGTCAGAAATTGACTATAAAACTATATTCTAATTTCAGAATGTGTCCATTTATTTTCGTATTTACTATTATTTTTAAGATAAAATTTAGAATATATTATTTCCTTTGCATTTATTGTTAGTGTAATACATAATGGAGGATATCATCATCCCATTTCCTTCCGGAACATACAGGGCGATTGAAAACGCGGGGGTCGAGCGGAGGAGAAAGGGCGTCGCGGCGCTCATGTCACCGCCAGACGGCTTCTTTCAATCGCGTAATTACTGTCCCGACCTGCAGCTGAAGCGGATGAGATGGTCCCTTTATAATTTCACTTTTCAAGAAGACCTTAATAACCCCCTTTTCTAAAATAAACCGCGTGTCTTTGTGGTTTATCTTATTTCAAAATGTTCAATCCAAAAGAAAAGAAATAATAAAACAAAACCTTAAGAGAATTTAGAAGGAAGTCTTTTAATTTTTTTTCTGATATCAAGCCTCCTAACACATACATATATTAGGAAGCTGAAAGACTCTAAGTTAGCCGCTGAATTATTCATTGTGAATCTACGACTCACATTACGCACCTACATTTTCAAGGTTATAAGTACTTCAAACTTTTAAAGTCAGAAATGGACAATTGGAAAATCTTATAACTGAAGAAGAGCGGAATAGAACGACGTTGTTTTCATTAACTTTGAACAAAAGAGAAACAAAGATAGATTCCCTTAAATACAGTGAAATTCCCCTTCGCGGACACTCCCCTTGGACGGACAGTTTCTCATGGAACGGACCGACTCTCATATAAATTGCATTGCGTTAACTCTCTCTTGGACGGACATTCTCTTGAACGGACACGGACCCTAGAAGATTTTCTCTTAAATGGACAATCGCGCCGCGCGCCTGTTTGACGGTCTCCCTTTAATAGAAGATTTTCCCTTTAACCGGTGTTTGGGAACTTCAATATCTGCAAGATATAAGCGCAGTCCACGTTGTGCCTTTCTGCTTAGTTTGAATGAATTCGAGAAAAAAAATGGTATTTACTTTGCGTTTCTCTTAGGCGGACACCCCTCTTGAACGGACACTTTCGGTCGGTGCCGTTGGTGTCCGCCCAAGGGAGATTTCACTATATGCTTTTTTTTTGAAAATCGTGCTTGTTGCATCATTACTTATTAATTATCTACAATAATTTACATATTTCAGATCGGACTCTTGGTTAACCCTCCCGTGGGCGCGCCTTTCGGACTTACACGAATAGGCGCGTTGCGGCTTTTACACCGCAATAGGATATTTAATGGTTTCCCAGTGAACTTAGAAATATTTTTGGAAAGAAATGCGGCTAACTGCCGCATACGCGACCACCGGAGGGTTAATTTGATAAAATAAGGAATGCTTTGTCGAGCATCATTAATTTGCTTTTAGTATTTTAAAATATACTCAAACAATTAGTGTGTTTCTATTGTATATAGATTACTATAAAAGGGGACTGAAAGTCTGACTTCACATAAGTGTTTTTTCCTAGTCCAAGTCTAGGATTGTTCATCCTATGTGCATCATGATTTACATTTCAGACAGAACTATTATCGACTATGTTAATTGTAAGTTAATATCGTTTAAGGTAAACTGATTTAATCCAACAATGAAACGCAATTCAAATTGGTTTTAACCTTTATAAAGCAGATATTAGTGAAACTGAAAAATTTAAATTTTGATTGAACGCAAAGTATGTTTGGACGTTTGGTTTGGGTTAACATTTTTGATATTTTGTGTTGAGTTCGGTTGGATTCTTTAAGCCTACACAATACTATATTAGTGAGAATAAAGAGCGATTCATACTTTTCTGATATAATTTTGGATACATATCCACCTTTGAAATTCTATACTTTACAATGTTTCAAAAGGAGATAACTAAATTCGCACTTTTTCGCCTGTATGCTTTTCAAGCGATGGACCATTCAATTGCAAACCTCAATTTGCAAACCTAGACCGTGTCAGTTTGGTCCGAATTTTATTTGAGGCCAAATTAATTTTTCCTTTATTGAACTAGTTGATTTCAATGTGCATAGAATAAACTGGTTTGATCTAGGAAAGGCTAGTTTAACCCGAAATTGGGATTTATCGATATCATAGCTATATTATTTAGGACTATAGGTGTATCGCCACCCTTCTAATTGTCTTCCAGTCTTTTTCTAGGTCCATAACGCTGACTTCGAAAAATGTTTAATACAATGACTTTATATGTGGTATCTGATATTGCAAAGATATTCACTACATCATTTAATAAATAATAATCGTATGGTTTGAGAGTTTTGCGACCCCAACGACGCGTGTCTCTCTTGATTAGTGGCGCCGGCGTCACATGAGGGGTGAATAGGGGGTAATGATTCGGAAGGAAAACGTACGGAATCGCGGGTGGCGACGGCAGACGCCTATAACACATTCACAATCGCACGCTCCTTGACTCCCGACTCCTGTACACCCAATAATTCATGTGGGCAAAGCGACAAACGATTAACCCGGCCCGAGGGGGTGTTTATAACTCTCCGGGGACAATAAGGGACATCCTCAGGGTGAATCACAAACTCACCAACGCGAATCGAAAATTTAATTGATTTTTTTATTACGTTCTTGCAAATATGATATCTAGATGAAGAAAAAAGGAAGGCAAAGTTTAGAAGAATGGTAAAGAAGAGAAAGAAAAGGAGAAGAACAGGATTGATGGGGCGCGATGTGTCCGAGATGCGGCATAAATTATTGGGCAGGCAGAAGAGACGCGGTTGGGAGAGGTCAGGTCAGGGCAGGAATGCAACTCATTACCATTAGCATTTCATTAAACAATCCAATCATTTATAATGCTGTCACTCGCGCGCTCTGCCTTCGAATGGGCCGGACTCCATTGTCCGATCGACCAGAACAAATCCCATAATCGAACCTCTCTCTATTCCTGCCCGAAGAGACCTGCTACGCATAAAGGACACAACGTAGTCCATGGATGGATGGATAACCCATCTTTTTCGCTCGACATTAATTCGAAATGATGATACCATTGAAAATGGCAAAACGTAACTTTGCAAATTAAACCCTAGACATCGTTGTTCGATTGCTTCCCAGTTATTATCACCTTCCTTAAACTAATTTTTTAATACGATATAAGAAGATTAATTCCAAACTACTAACAAGTAGCTTTCTATATCATAACACAACATTTCTTTTCTTTGGTCATACATAAAATATTTCTTAACCATTTCACTTCGAAAGCTCTCACAATATACAACAGTGACATCGACGTTTATTATCGGCGTTAATGTTTTCATCGCATGCCATTACAAATTGCATCCAATAAACATTAGAATGTTTTATAGCTTCGCAGTCATCGTTGTTAAACCACTAAGAACGGCCGAAAATAAAAGAGTCACCTTCTAAACGGTGCCCATCATTCATCCTGCTCGGAAGGTATAAATATAAATCATCGAAAGCCGTTTCGCGTGTAAACAGCGAGCGGCGAATTCGCGCGCTTTTTTTTGAATCGCTAAGAAACTTCGACTTTAACTTCAACTTTCACTTGTCGTCGCGCGTAGGTAGCTCGGATTAATTACTTACAGCGCCTCGACCCGCGACCAATTAATTAATCGCCTGAGACGAACAAGCACGTACACGTTTACCAAAGCGTTTAGTTGTCTTTCTAAAAAATAAATTACTTCCGACAAGTGTGACTTTTTGAAGTAGTAACGGTGTATGAATCTTGGCAATTTAACTACCGACTGTTATCGGCGTAAGCACTTGCATGTAGATGTAGATAGATGAAAATTAAACACGTTTGAAATCAGGAAGTGAATAGATGTTAGTTAAATTATTCTATTTCTTTTATAGTTTTTAGACAGAGGGAGTAGATTAAGAAATGAAAGTATTAAAAATGAAAATTAAGAAATGAAATGATTTGAGTTAGTGGAAATAAGAGATAAATATAAAATAGTTTAGAGATGGATAAAGTTGAATGAGTAGATCCATTGAGGACCTGAAACGAAGAGTACTCGGTCAGTTTGTCATTCATGCCGTCGAAATATTATCTGATCTCGATGGGAATGGAGGATAACGTCTGAGTTATTGCGGTATGCCCGTGGGATCCTCATAACTCTATGTTTAAATGATTTTATTTTATTTTTTCATTTTTTAAGCAGAAGAAAGGTAGATGCTTAAAACAACACAACGTTAGGTACAAGTTTCTTTGAGACCTTTTACAAAATTCGAAAAAATCAAAAACCTCCTTCGGTTGATTTTCATTTCCGGCTGTCATTCGCATGCTGGCTTAGATGGGGGACGATACAGCGACGGGGGCGGTGGCAATAAAGAGGGGCGCATCCCCCCTCTCGTGAAAAATCTTGGGACCGATACAGAAGCACATAAAATCCTTTATAAATACGAGAGAACGATATTATTTATTCCCTTCCACTTTCCCGGGACACATTATCCCGTACACGCGTCTTTCCCGGGCCCGCAATAAGCGCCCTCTCGTCTCGCAGCGGGCACTAAGTGTGTTTTGAGATCAAAGCGGGCGCCTAAGTGAGGGGGCGACTTAATTTTCCACACGCGGCCGCCCGCGATTCCAAAACCCAAAGAAGATCATTTTCTCAACAACGTTATGAACATATGTCCCACTCTATGAAACCACTTCCCGTAAATAAAGTGTAAAAGGATTGTTTAAACTTTGACAATTTTTTCAAAATATCGAGGTGTACATAAGATTTTTTTTAAATTTTTTTGGCAGGACTTAGAAAAGATCTATCTCTCTTGTAACAAATCAAATACTTCAGTCTAGCTATTCGTGAAAAATCTTTTCTCAATTCCCGTAAATAAAGTCTAGGGGATTCTTTAAACTTTGACCATTTTTTCAAAATGTTGGGATTTAAATAACTCATTTTTTATTTTTTTTTGTAAGACTTAGAAAAGATCTATCTTTCTTGTAATAAGCCAAATGCTCTAGTTCAGCTATGCGTGAAAAATCTTTTCTCAATTGCCGTAAATAAAGTCTGGGAGATTGTTTAAACCTTGACCAGTTTTTTCAAAATGTCGGGATTTACATAAGTATTTTTTTAATTTTTTAGTAAGACTTAGAAAAGATCTATCTTTCTTGTAATAAACCAAATGTTTTAGTCTAGCTATGCGTGAAAAATCTTTTCTCAATTCCCATAAATAAAGTCTAGGGAATTCTTTAAACTTTGACCACTTCTTCAAAATGTTGGGATTTACATAACTATTTTTTAATTTATTTTTTTTGTAAAACTTACAAAAATCTGTCTTTCTTATCATAAACTAAATACTTTAATCTTTATAACAAAAAGAACTAAACTCGACAACACGTAGTAACAATAAGATTTATTTGAAACTATTAAAAATTATTTATTTTTAGAATAAAAATGTATAATAACAAACTATTGCAGAAAATAAAAAATAAAAAGAGAAAAGAAGCAAAAATGTTAATATACAATTTAAAACTCATATCAAGGAGTATCCGTAGAGGTTTATAATAATTAATGGTTTCTATCCCTTTTGACATCTTTTTGACGTTACAAAAGTATCGTTCCTCGGTCCCTTTTGTTACCCAACAGTTTCTAGATTGGATCAAGCCCAAGATAGCAATCTTCGGAGATCCGCGGAGGCCACGTGCTTGGCCACACCTGGTCGGGATTGCCTGACCAAATTCCAGAAGAACTTCACCGCCAACAAAAAAATGTAAGTTCTTATTTTCTATTAGGTTATTTTACAATGTGCAAAAAAATGTTTGTCTGGTAATTTCTCAAAAGTCAGTATATACCAGAAGAGTTTGAAACTCAACAGTACCGAGCTGAATGTTTGATGTAAAACGTAAACTAAATACAGCCGAAATTCCCGGCCACGTAAGAAAATAAACGAACGGGAGCAGACACGTGCTCGCTCTTGGCGATCTGCTCAATTTCGGTACAACGCCGCCTCTGCTTTGTGTCGCATAGTTGAGATTCTGTCGGTTTTTGTACTACAGACATCCGGTACACAAATATGACCTAAATAAAAAAATGTTAATTAAAAAAAAACTTTTTGCCAAGAATTGAAAAATGTCAAAAATTATATATTTTTGGTGTATATATAGATTTGCACTGTATGTACAAATTGCAGACATATGATTATTTCACGAAAATAACTGTTATCTAACCGAATAGTACATATTCTTCTGAATCGGTGACTAACAATAAGAAATAGCAAAACTATGACCTTAGCATCATTGAAAGTAAACCCTACACTATCGGTTTATACGTTACTAATCTAAAAATAGGCTTACACTCAACAAATTTACTGTTAGATTTTCTAGATAAAATATTTACTAAAAGGGAAACTCAAGGAATAAGTTCAAACTATGAGTTCAAAAGACTTTCACTTTATCTTCCTCTGAGTAATTTTTAGAAATATTTTCTGTAATTTTATTTGTAATGTTAAAACACCTAAGTAAGCTTATTTATTTGCAGAAGTATGCATATTTACTGGAGAACTATAATTTTGGCAATGTTAATACAGTACTACCTCGGTAATCGCAACCATCAATAGTCTAACCTCAGTAAGTGGTACTTCTTGAAAGGTTTACCTCAATGATTGCACGGGCTTCGATATACTTTAATATGTTTTTAATGCCAGTAAACTTCGCGACACGCCAGTAGTGTTGTATATATTTCATAAAAAGGTTTTCATTTGTATCTTCTTCTTTTGTTATATACATATATTTCCTCCCTAGGTGCAACAACCTCAATAAATGCAACTACATTATTTCTATCAGTTGCGTTTACCGATGTAGTATTGTAATACACTAAATATATTTTTGAACTTTGAAATAAATCGACAAAAAGTACAAAATAATCATTTCTGCACGTTTGTTTCAAAAGACATAGAATGTAAATTTCTCAAAGTAATTTTTGTAAAGTTACTTGATGTTTCGATTAATATCCGTTTGGAATGGATCGAATTAGACTGTCATTTGTCGGAGACGGTTCCCGCAGACAAATTATTCATGAGGCTGCCTTCGGAGCTGGCGGAAAACCGTATACACGACTTCCACGGTCGGTCGGCCGTGGCGCATTTCAATTTCTGTCCCTTTACGCCGTGTCGGGCCGTGTTTGATTTAAATCACGCCGTGCATGCGCCTTCGCGAACCGAACCGAAGAACGACCACGACCGTACGTCATGGTCGCGATCTCGTACGCCGTTTGATTGTTCGTTCTCATAATCGTGCGCGAGGTAACGAATTACGCTACCTATTGCTTTTTCTACCTAAACATTTTTTAAGTTTAGGACCGGCGTGGCGGCGCCTATGAATTTAAAATAGCCGTTTTGACACCGGTGAGTTATTTGGTGGAGGCACAGCCAAACAAACAGATGTCAAATGACGCTGCAGGAATGGGACTTTGAGCGCGGACGATGCACGGGAGATAAGGCGAAGACCGAAGCAGATTCGGCGATCCGATCGGAGGATTGGGGATTGCTCTCGACACAATGCCCGGTTTTGATCGAGAGGCTCGACTTGCTCCCCGAAAAGATGGCAATAATATAAATATTTCTGCGAGTTTATCTTGATCGTATGTCAAAATGTGAATTGACAAGGAATCGGTTACCAGTAATAATAATTATGAGGAAAATAAGATACCAAAACAAATTTTAACTAACAAGGAGAGTGCAAAGTCTAAAAAATTTTGTAGGATGGTAAATTTAATTTCCCTGTTGATGCAAATATATGGTTGAAGAGGCCACTACTCAATAGTTTTTTAGATATTTGCAATTGAAGATGCAATTCACTGACGTGGGTTTAACGTAGCAGCAACAAATCAGTGTTTCTTGTCATTAGGCGTCAAGTTCGAGTTCGGGGATTATGAATAATGTTTTATTTTATTGACTTTAGTGAGATATGCCATTGTAAGTGATCTCCTACCTCCAATAATTATTTATGTGTATACATATACCCTTAACACTGAAAATAATAAATCATGAATACATCCGGATACGCCACTGATATGCAAGATACAATGTAGACAACTCACAGGTACCAACGTTGAGCATCAGAAATCACTAAATTACAAGCGCGCCAAATTCAAACACCTTACTATCATTTATGAACGCTCGGTATAACCTGACATATAACCTTCCTTCAAGAAACCTGACTTAATTGGTATAAATTTCATTATTTTTGACTTCATCCAGTTTCGAGCTTGTGCTAACAAGTGAATTGTATCTTCCATTGTAAATATCTAAAATATTTAGAATAGTGGCCCATATTACCATATCGACCTATGCAACGAAAACTATCGTAAGTCAAAAATGGTGATTTTGAAAAATTTTAAAAGAAAACAGTATTAAGTGCTATTCTTCCATGGTGAATCCTTTCGGAATCCTCTATAAGATATCTATAGTAACCAAGTAGGAAATTTTTACCTAGAAAATTTTATTTCTTAAAATGCAATCGGTTCAAAACCTTTACACACTTATATCTGACTTAGTTCTATCAAAAATGACTTACAATAGTTTTCGTTGCATAGGTCGATATGTGTTCATCAACAGGGAAACTAAGTCTACCATTTTACAAAATTTGAACTAATTCCGTGATCTTAAGATCTTGCACTTTTCTTGTAAGAATAAAAGATATAATGGGAAAATTATATAATTTTACCGACATGCAGCAAAGGCACATTATGAAAACAGATGATCATTTAGTAACAGAGGTCGAAAACCATCATTAAGAGAATATCATTAATTTACTAAAACATCTCAATATACATAAGAAGGTCTTTTCATATAAACGATGGCCTTTCTGTAGAGAACCACTACTTTTTTCAGGTGAGAAATGGTTTTTGTCATCGTTTTATTGATTTTGTTTCGTAAATTTATGGGTCAATCTAAAAGTTAATCATTATTCAAAGTTAACAAATTAATAGGCCATAGCTCAGCTGGGCGAAACGGCAAGAAAGATAAGGTCATAAAAGTGTAATAGTGTCTTAATGATTTAAGTGATTCGTGTAAAGTTTATAAAAAACCACAAAACCTATAATTGTTGAAACTTATATTCATTCATTTATTTTGAATCATATTAATAATAAATAATAATAATACTACCTATGTAATATTCTCCAAATTTATTTTACTTTGCTTAAAATCCTTTATTTCTATATTGCCCATACTATACGATAATATTACCGTCTCAATAATGAGGTTCTTTTTAACCTTTAGTTTGTATAATGTATTAATGTTCGCTAGGTATGTATATTTTTTAATAATGCATAAGAAAGTTTCAAACAAGTTTAAGTAATTGTGATTCATATTTAAGCAACAGTAAACATGTTATCCAATTTTTCCTTAAGGTGCCCGTACTATTCGCCGTTTCTCTAAATATTAATATTTTTTTTTAATAATTGCTATCTTTTGAAAATAGAAACTGAACCATCCCAATCATAATATAAATTTATTATGTTCTGACCTGACCTCATACTTTCTTAGCACATGTATTTTTTTATTTTATTGTTTTCTTAATAGTAAATTACATTAGCAATCGTTGTACTTAATTCCCACGTCAACGTCTCTTTTCGTTTGAAAGCCGCAACTTCTTCCAACAGCATTAAGGTTGCAGTACGTGTGTCACCGGTGATGTATTACAAGACGTATTACTTACAACAGCCAAGAAATAAATTACTTCTCCGCTGCATCGCAACCTAACTCTACTACTTACTACACATACCCATACATAGACGTCGGATAAAGATGACTTTTTCAAGACTTCGAGTTCAGTTCAACAAACACAATATTTTTGATTCTATTCCTCTGAATGTAAAGTTATCACGTTTAGAAGACGTCCCCATCTCGAGCACGATGCAGTAAACACGTCCCGGTACACGTGTAAGGCAAGAGTAGAAAGAAAGAAAGATAGAGGCGCGTAGGAACCGCATTCTTGGGGCGTCCTTTTTTATATCCCGTGGGTTCGGAGAGATGTCGTCCCCGAGGGGCAAGTTCTGGTCTCCGCGTTCGTGCCGTATTAATTCGATTGTATTTTATTATGACGTCGTCCGATAAATTTGGACGCGGGTCACTGAAAAATTCTGTGGCCCGGTGAATAGACGGCGCCAGAGGCCGGTCCGGCGCCAAAACTCCCGATGGGGCTGTCATCTCAACGAAAATCCGGTTTCCTAATTGCGCCCGCTTCACGTTAATATGAAGCCCGTAAAATCCGAACTGCCGCGACGAAATTTCAACCCAAAACGGCCGATAATTTTTGACGTAATCGTCGAAAAATTGAATTTAAGACTGGTAAATTATTCTATTTTATTTTCAAATAAATTTTGAACGTAATGTCCCTAAGGGGGACATAAAGGAAATGAGATGACATCATTATCAAGGAAAAAGAAGTTGAAAGAAAAGTATTTTGACTTGTTAACTGGATTTCAAATAATTCAAAGAAGGAAGCTCATCTCAATTGTTGTTATTTACAGTGGTAGTAGACTGTTACGGTTTACAATTTTTTTAGGTATTTGTGATTTTGCAGTTTTAACTTACATTATTATAATATGTTTTTTATTGTTTTTAGAGTACAAATTTAAGACTACCCTAACGAATATTGATGTCTTCGAATTTAGAATTTATAAAAGGTATAAGTGGTAAAAGAGATTACCTCAATCTATTTAATTTATTATGAATCGTATTAAAATTTTAGGCTTATTACATTGTTCCTCTATGTGTACATTCACGTATCTACATATTGCAGAAGTTATTTTCATTTCATCCTTACAAGCCGACACGTTGATGTTTTCCCATTTAAGCTCGGTGCGGACATGGGTTAGGGCGAGCAATGGGCCGATCCGAAATCACGCCGTAAACGCTTAATTAGACGTCGAGGCGGCCCCGGATCGGGGTTTCGGTCCCCGAGGTTCCCGAGGTCCGTTGGCCGCCCATTATAATCAGGCATGAAATGTGTAGTTTTAAATTCCGCAGATTATTTATGGCGCCCGTGGCGTTTCAATTTATCCGAGCCGGCGTCGGCGGGTTGGCAGCCCTGCGGGGCTGTGGGCGTGTGGAAGCCCGGCTAATAACCGGGATACTTATTAGATTATAGTAATTATATACCTTCCAGATAATTGCTGTTTGTTATTTCTGAGGCCGCTTTAAACGTTTCTTGATGGATTGCTCTGACCCAATGATCTATTTCAGACTATTCATTCCCTATTCAAAATTGTTTTGATTTGTTACTTTTGAAATATTACGTGTTTATGATAAAAGTTTACTTTAAAGATTTTAAAAATTCAATTTATTCTAGTTTGTGATAACTAACTATCTATAGTAAGTATTAAAAGAACGCTTCTTTTCCTTGAAATATATTATTCAAGTAATTGGTTTATTCGTTTTGGTAAGATACCAAAAAGAGAAAAAAAGGTGGAGATAAATAATAGTTTCCGAAACATTCCTGGTTCCCAGCCCTATTGCCACGCGATAGACTCGTCCTATTACGATGAAAATTTACATCCCGAACCGCTTAGCTGTCCAAATTCGTTCGTCTGGCCACCATAAATCATCAGGTACCATCGTAAAGCACCAACGAGGACCATCTCGACCGATAAATAACGCGTGCAGGAGGAAGAACCACAGAAAACCGCGGCAACAATCCTAGGAATGCGGCCCGATATTAACATATTTCACTAATTACGCCGCGGGAGTGCTTCGGGCGATATCCAGAACAAGGAAGAAGAGGTAGAAGAGGAAGAAACAAACGGCCGAGAAGGGAGAGTTCAGAAAAGCTTCGCGTGCAGTTCTGGTAGATCGCGACCGAGCCGATCAATCCTTATTCCTTTTGCTCGTTCTTCGTCTTCGTTTTCGCTTTGGGGCTGTCCCACTTGTAGCGCCGCGTGTTGTGGTGGCGGTGATTGCGTGTCCGACTCGGAGCTGGAGAAATTGGCCGATAAATCGTCCTCCCCGGTCGCCTCCACCTTCTCCTCCTTCGGATCTCTCTTCACGGGGGGAAAGAGTAGCCCCCGATATGAGCTTCTTGTAACATATGGTCTTTCGTGGCAGCGCCGGGAGAGCTTCGCTTAATGAACCGCGTAATAGGCCCACTATATTCTCAGGAGGGCAAAAATGGCGACCGGTGGCGTGATCTCTATGAGAGAAAAATATTATACACTTCACGTATGAATTCCTATGGATGCTATTTTGATATTTCCTAGTACAGAAAAGCTGCGACTTATACCATGCATTAACATAATTTAAGCTTACCTAATTTAATGGATTCCCATTTTTAATTTAACATTATAGATATAAAAGTTTCACAAATCTGAAATTATCAAAACCTATCATCCATATAATAAATTTTACATTCTATTAGCACATAAATTACCATACTTTATTATCAAATACATATATTATTGTATATATTGATATAAATATTGTTGGCTGAACATAGTATTTATTAGGATTTCCCGTTTCCTCCACCACAAATGAAACTATAAATCACAAAAAATTCGACCGCTCTTCGGTCGAGACAAGTTCGGACCGAGCCGAAGGCCCCAAAGCAGGGCCCCGCGACGAACCCCAGCGGGAATCCCATCGGGACAATGGGTCCTCGACTCATATCGGTTTTTTATCCATTCCGTTGGCAGGCAATAAAGATGGAGGACCTAATTTCCGACTAAAACATATACTATTTATTGCTGCGAAGAGGAACGGAAATAAAATCATGAAAACTTGGTAAAAACAAGGAAAAAATCAACTATAAGTAATGTAAGTTAAGTGTGATGAAAAATCCAATTCGATGAAAGTTATAGCCATTCATTACATTTGTATGTAAACAATTTTTATACAACAAAAGTTTTATATGTACATTGTCTCAGAAAATAATGTTTAAAGATTTTAGGGGCATGTAGTACGTCCGAAAATATGCTAAACAATCTTAATAATCGTATACGCGAAATTTAACCATCTATAACGATCTTATATTCACAGTTATTGACTGTGAAAATGGGATTATTCAAAAAATTGTGTGTAATAAATATTAGTAATCAACGATCCTCTAATGTTGCAACAACGGAATAGGAACTATTGCCAGATAACTTTTTGGTTGAAATAGAAGGATGGTATTTTGAGCACTTGCTTTAGTTAAACCTATGGATAGAACAATAAATGACATTAAGTAATACAAATTTGTTTGGTCTGTTAGTGCACAAAACTTTGTTGAGAACGTTCGGCTTTAAACGTTATGTTCTGACACCCTGTGTATTAAATTATAAACAACTATTGAAAAAATGAGGAAATCTTTATATCTATGGAATCTGCGAAAAATGGACATAACAGAAAATGATATGAAAATCATCGTCTTACGCATAGATAGAAAATAAAAAAGTGTAAACTTCTAAATCATAACACTGGTCGACATAAAAAAAAACAGCGAACGATGTCTTCTGCGTCACCAATTAATTGTGTTATCCTACAGACCAGTATTTTCAGTTTTCGTCTCTCTTCGTTATGTGCAATTAGACAAAAAAAAAATTTTTAATGTACGTTGAGACAAGTGGAGCTGTTTTCAAGTGGCTCCCGAGGACATAGGAAACATGATTCAACATTTTACCATCAACATTTTTGATCAATGGTATAAAGCATTCCAAAAGCGCTACGTGCAGCTTTTATGCTAATTTATATACACCCTACATAATCATCAATTTCAAAATTGATACTTCTCAAATAACAAAGTTATTCGACCGTTTCAAGGCTTTATACTAATCCTGTATAAGACCAAAAAGCCTATAAAATAACGTTTTCAGCATATGGTACAGTTCTATATGTTGTTTGGTTAATTTAATGATAAAACCTTACCTATTACCTACAACTTTTTCTGTATATTTTTGTATGTAGATAGCTTCATTATATCGTTATATGGTATTTAGCTTTATTTTACTAAAAATATTTTTTTGTCGATCATTGTTATGATTCAGAAGATTACACTTATACATTTAGATATTATACGACTTCTACTGCATTTACAAGCTCCTAAAAAAGAAAAAAAAAATACAATTTATTTGTAACCATCAACTTTGGTATGTTACATATAAACAAGATAAATGCAGTTCAATGGATAAGAAATGGCCCCTTTTAGAATCTGTTTTCATTTTGATCATGACGTGTGGGACACCTGTATAATTTATACATAATAGATACATGTTTGTAAATCACAACCAAATAACGTTCTCTTATAAACGCAAGCCTTAACAGATTTACAATCATCCACAATCTAATTTTAAAGTGTAAATCAATGAACGTGTTTCTAGATCAGGAAAGGTATAATTAAAGCTGTGAAGTGAGAAAAATAGGCGGACGTATCGGAAACAGGTGCATACATTAGAATTTGAATGGGCGCTTTTGAATAACAATCGCCCTGCTGCCTTCCACGTTATGTTTGTTTTATATTTCCATACTCGGCATAGAAACTCAAAAACGCCTTTTTTATTTAACTTTTAAAATAAAGTTTTTTTTAATAATGCTATCCTGGCTTATGTAATTGAAGGTTGTATTTTGGATGGTTATTTGCGTAGGTTAATAATTAGAGTTTGGTCGATTGATCGCGTGGGCGTTTCGCAGGACGAGATGGGCGGAGGACAGCAGACTTGCTGTCCTCTGCAGGAGTGGCACGTGCCGTCTGCCGGTGAAGTGCTGTACGTGGGGCCCTAATGAAGGGTTTTATACGCATTACTCTTGCCTTTCTGACTCTGACGGCGCCCGATCAACGCCACTCCGCAGCGCTTTGTATTCTCCCTCAGATTGACGTCAAAATAAACGTTCAAGACGAGAAGCGAAACTTCCTGCTACCCTTAATGCAAATACATAATATGAAATTTATAAATGTTTATTGTTTGAATCACCGTCTTAAAAAGTTTGAGTTATATGGGAAAGAATAGCCGCGAAACTGTTTCATAGAACTAAAGAGATACGATTATCCTATGTAGTATAAAGTTCTGTCTTGACTATAAAACTATAAAAAAATAACAAACAGATATCATATCTGCAACAGGTATCCGAAATATGATGATTTAACCCAACTTATTTATATACAAAGTTGCTTAGTTTAACCGCTAAAAGACCAAAAATAATACTTTTCGTGAGTTTTTCTTGAATTACTCGAAGAATCTTTATTAGATTTTATTCATTTTTTGACTATATCTTTATATATACAGACTGCAGTTTTCCATGGAATAAATTCCAATTTCTAAAATTACAGGGTATTTAAAAACACTCTCATGACAAGCTACCCATCCAAAGCTTTCTAATCAGCTTGTATAGCCCTTTATCAATTTTTTTCTGAATAGCTATATTAATTTAGAAACTATTTTTTCTCTTAGAAAATTTCAGCTGGATAAACGCTTTAGCCATAAAAAAATATTCTCTAAATCTCTGCAAGCCCATATCGGAAAAAAATTGATAGAGGATTACACAGGCAATTAGAAAGATTTGGATGGATAATTTGTAGTGAGAGTGTTTTTAAACAGCCTGTAATTTTCGAAATTCGAATTTATTTCACAGAAAACTGTAATCTGCTGATGTAAAGACATGGCCAAAAAATGAATAAAATCTAAAGAATATTTTTCGAGTAATTTAAAAAGAACTCATGAAAGATATTATTTTTAAAGTCCTCTACCGGTTAAACTCAGCAACTTTATATATAGATAAGTAGAATTAAATCATCATATTTTTGATAAACATATCTGTGGTATTCCTTTGTACACAACATTTCCGGACACCTGTACTTTAATGTTACTTTTGGATGATAATTTTTATTTATTGTTAATGTAACTTTTACTAACAATATTCGGTCCTTTTATTGAAAGAAAATATTTTGTTACCTTCGAACTTTAATACGCAACGAAAAGTTGACTCTAGTTTTCTATGTAAAAAGGTGCGTTATATGGTCCGAAAAATACGATATTTAATTTCTCGAATAGACCGGTTTCAAACAGTCCAAATAATAGGTGGAATTGATTATCCTAACTATGCGATGTTAGATTGCCGTACCTACTTTTGTTGTTGAGAACAAAGGAGAAAATAATCAGTCATTTTCTTAAGAGAAATCCCACACACGCGTCATCCTGAATCACCCGAACCCATAAAATCGAAACGCCTCAGTAAACACATATCGGTTCATAGTTCACACCACCACGATCCTTAAACCTGCCAACACCTAATTATACGGGCGCGCTCTCCGTTTTAAGACAAAGAACAGCAGTAAATCGCACTCACCCCCGCTAATGTTGCCAACCCACGGGCTAAAGACCCTATAGAGGGCTCGTATATATGTCCGGGCGGCCCAAATCAACGACAATCGAGCCGTGACCTCTGACCTAAAGCCCATAATGACCCGTTGACGGCCGCCGAACGAAGCCTCCGCCCCATCTCTCACGTCGTAATTCGTAATTTACGGTGTGCAGATCGGGCTCGTCCTCTACAAATAAGTCATTAGAGGCGATCTCCTCGGTTCTTCCTTTCCTTTTTTATTTTTTCATTTTTATTCTTCTTTGGGGGAAGGGTTCGTCCGGCTAATTGCGGCGTCGTTTCGGCATTTCGGGAATGCGCCCGAGGGAACGGTTTGCTTTATGATCGACGGTGTGGGAATCGACCTTCGTGAGGTTCATCGGTGACGATTTTATTTATGTGGGAATTGTTTAGAAGGTGATCAACACCTCTCAATAATATTTTAGAAACTTACCAAAATAGAACATCAAACCCCAGAAGGAAACATGCTGGGAAAACCGAGTAACATTGCTTTCCCCACCTTGAACAAGTAAAAGTGCGAGGGTTGTAGATGGAACATCTACTAGGTATATATTATTTCCTCGTCACCATAGTGGCGGAGTGCGGTCCCCCACAACAGTGTCGCGGTCTCCATGGCGACAGATCGCAGCAGGAGGCGTGGCAATCGATATTGCCGCGTCGTCACCGTCAACTATCAAAGGACACACGCAGGACACGCGAAGGATCGCTCTCCTTTTCCGGTCACAAGACCAAAGGAACCTGCAGGAATTAATATGGAAGTTACGTCATGACAGCACTTTGAGATCAACTTAATTTAACTTTCGCTTTTCTGCTTCCCCGTTTACCTAAATCTAATTAACCTTCGCCTTTTCTCAATTTTTTATTTATTTAGATAGGCTTTTACCAACCTCCAGGTAACTTATCTACTCATTAATTAATGTGGTTACTGACCGAGCAACCAACCGCATAAATTGAAATAGGACTAATCATAACTATAAACCGACAGTTAAGTTAACTGAAGTTGGTAAAAGTAACTTTTTCTTATTTTCCATTTGTTCCATTCCATTTATTTTATCCATTTAGTCGATATAATTGGTTTCTACAAAATAAAAGCAATCGTGGAAATCACCCTTTTCATATTTGTCTTTCTATACTGCCAAAGGTTGTATTTATTTTATCACAAAACTTCTAAACGCCAGTAGATTAAGCCATTTTTGTATGTTACAAGATTAAAAAAATTCCCAGGAATTATAACGCTCATGATGGCAGATTTTTTAGAACAATACAAATTAACCTTCCTTTTAACATAGGTCTGTTAATAGGTAGTTATAATTTTGAAGGCTTTCACAGCTGGTGTTAACTGAACTAAAATCCTTCCACTCCAGACTCCGATGAAATAATTAATAGTTAGTCATCACTTGGTCATTAATTAATTAGATAAAAACCGTCATTCTCAAAAAGAAATTAATTTTGATATTGGTATTATCGGATATCCAATACTCAGAAATTTTTAGATTTGGAAATGTTTTGAAAATTTGAAGCTATACACCATCCGACGAAAGATGTCCCATGCGTCATCAATTAAGTGTGCTATCCTAGGCTAGCATTCTCAGATTTCGTAGATTTCTGACATGTACAATTAATTAAAGAACATTTTTTGAAGTACGTCGAGAAAACGGTGACAAATAATGGTGTATAAGACATCTTTCGCCGAACGGATATTAGGTAACTACCTATAACCAATGATTTAAAGAAGACTCTAAAATAGATTATACAGGATGATTCAGTACAACATCGTCGTTTTGAAATGTCTCTTCAATGATCTCCTCACTCTTTAAGTTCTGTTCGATTTTCAAAGTTTTTCATGATATTTTCCAGCAATTCCTGATTAAATTTTTTAACTGAATGTTGAATGACATCATGGAAGTATTGTAACATTTGAAAATTACTTTTATAGTCACGAGACTGAAAGAAATACCATACAATAAAAAATCTTTTTCACCTTTGTAGTTCTGGTAAGAAAAAAATGGTGACTGTATTGATAACTTGAACATTACAAATTCTGAAAGATCCCATTTATAAAAAAATTTTCTTCAAAGCTATGCATTTCACATATAGTTTCAATTGACTTTTCTCACTTTCCACCTGTGTTAGTAGTTTACTTTCTTTAGATTTAAATGAAGTATTGATTATTTTAATGAAATTTTTATTTTTTGCCGATCTTCCAACTCGGATATTGATTGATGAACGGATTGATTCGGTCGGATAAATGAAGTATTGTCTTCAAACTTACTCATATCGCCGTTCGTCGATCCACAGGAAACAACTGAACCCTCTCAATCGTCTTCTGTTTCGTTCGGTTTCATTCTGTTTCATTTGTACACGTTTCTTTTGGAACAAACAACACGACCAACTACTTCTAGTTGGTGCTTGAAGGACCTTCAAGACGATCGATTGGGGGATATATCAGTGACGTCACCGTCAGTGATCATCAATCAATCACCGGCGGCGGCATTCATCAATAATTCTAATGATCCAGCTACGTGAGTTTAAAATGGCTGTTATGTTGGAACAATACGGTCTATTATGGTATCGGACGTAACGCGGTATTATGTTTTAAGATGAAAGTCCTTGCGCAGGTCAGTACTTAAACCGAAACGTTAAATACAGATTTTGAATTTTTAAGATTAATTTGAACAGAGAAGGCTACAGAAGAAATTATTAGAAGTAACAGCTTCATAGTTCCAAAAAGTGAATAAACAGTTTTCAAAGCTGTGAATGTTCTTAATCTTCTTTGATCAAACCGAACCCTATTAACGATTTTTATTGATTTTTTAATAGTTGTTGTAAACATTTTAATTAGTTGGCAGTGAGGGTTTTAAAATGACTGTAACTTAGATTGAAATTCAAGTTATGAGATGTGAAGAAGACGGTCCTGTTTTGAACAGTGATTTGTGATGCGTCGTTATTGATAAATGAAATAAGTTTCGACGAGTCGCGCAATTACAGGACTAAAAACCAGGACGTCCCGAGGAAGGACCGAAATCGTACGCAGTCCTTAACGTGGGCGCGCCTTTAGTGTTCCTTTTGGCCGCAGCTTCTCCGGCCTTTGTGTTGCTGAACCAATATCTTTTCCAATTTATCATTATCGATGTTACTGCTCGGCTATTCAATTTCCGAGACAATGATGACGGCCGAGAACAGGCAACGATCGCCGTCAATATGTTTCGTAAAGAGGATGGGTAGGAGTATGTAAATTAATTAGACACCTATTAAGTTTATTAAAGTGTCCGGAAATAAAAATAAAATAACGTAAAGCGCGAGGATCCTCTGGGAAATTAGGTGACATGGAGAAAAGTGACGGACTAATCCGGATAATGACGTCACTCTTTGTCCTGGGCTAATAGCAATTTTCCATTAGCGTGACTGGCCTCTTTCTGACAGACAATCTATCGGCCTCATCGATATATTAATAACGCTCCTAGCCGCCACTCATTTTTCATAACAAAACATCAATGCAGCTGTGGACGTCCGAAGAAGGTAGACCGTTCCTAAACCGAAACAAAAAGGAGAGAAAAAAATCCAAACAAAACAAAACAGTGAATGGAACCCGGCATTAATTGTTTTATTGTTGGTGTTTTTATCGCATAATGTAATGATCTTTTAAGAGCTAATCAAAATGAATTGACAAAAAAAGTCAATTTGGAAATAAGCTTTAATAAGGCTTAAATGACGACTGATAAACGAGATCAGATGGAGTGAGTAGAAAAGAAGAGTAGAAGAGAGCAGGACACAGGAAAATTAATACGGCACCGACGTCCACTCGCGGATTATTTATGTCCCTCGTGTGTTGGCAATATGTTACATGTATTAATCCAATAAATAAATACGACTGCCATAAATTGCGGCCGATCTTCCGAGACGGCGGAGGAGAAAAGGGACGTGCTCGGGCGGCCGGGCGGCCAACGGAAAAGAGAACAAGAAGGAACAACAAGAGAAAAAGGGCGGCCGATATAATTTATAATCCAATTAAGCCGGCCTCCGGCTGAACAAAAGACCAACGGGCTCGACGTGGCAACAATGTTACTCGCACCCAACAACCACCAACTTCACTAAACACTCATTTCAAATTTTAATTTTTTCCAAATTTTTAATTATTAATATGCATATCGAAGTCAAATTTCTATAAACAAATATCATACACAATCAACACTTCTTATGCACTTCAAGCACCTCAATAATCATAAAATATAGTATAAATTTGGTTTGAAATTAGAAAACACTAAGGTGAGGTGATTAAAAAGAAAAATGGAACTTTATTATTAAATTATGCAGTATAGTTTATAACGTAAGCAGCAAACACGTGTGTAACTTACAGCTGTAGGTAGGTCTTAATGTCCAAAAGATGACACATAAGTAAAAATATCTCCGTATTATTACACTCAAAAATCAAACTTTATGGCTTCTTATAATACCGTCTCTAAACCAGATTGTGTCGCAAATTACTACAAATATGTAGTGTTGCAAGATATCAAAACATGTGAAATGTTTTCTGAGACCATTCACTTACGTAGTAATGCAGACATGCTCACATATTTAGCAGTATTACAACAATTTATAGTATTTTACTGTGGAAAAAGCATGTCTACTTATGAATAACGTAATCATTTGCGATGATCCGTGATTTAAAAATATTATATGTATAACACTACACACGGGGTATCAGAAAGTTTTAATAAAGTTATGTCCGGAAATCGACCTTTTACAATATAACAAAGATTTTATTATAGTAACAACTAAAACTTATTATTATATTACTTAATAACGTTATTTGTCTTGCATACAAAGACTTACAAAAGCAAATACTCGGGATGACCTCATTCCATTTCCAACAAAAAATATCTAACAATAGTATATTAATCATTGTTAAAACTATAGAAGATCGTTTGTTTAGGTGGTTATTATACATTTTTGAATAATCCCAAATACAAAAATCTAATAGGTTGAAAGCCAGAGGCCTTACAAGGCTATAAGACGCGTTTACCCTACTCTTATTGGAAATTTATTATTCATAACTTTTCTGGTAAACCAACACTACTGTCTATATGCAATCAATTAGAAATTTTTAGCTTTTTAATATGCATTTATAAAATGTTTATCCAGAAAACCGTTAAATATTATTTTCTGCCACCCTCTAGATGTGATTTGGTTTTAAAGTACCAATGTCCTATATTGGACTGTATAATACCTACTTATGAAATTTGGCTCATTAGGAACCAAGCCACTGTTATGCATTTGCAAATAATGGCCAAATAAGCGGCACTAATTATTTGTTGCTAAACGTTTTGCTTATTATTAAAGCAAAAGCAGGTTTAAAAGATCTGTAGCATTCGCAAAACTGAACTATCTAAGTTAATAAAATATAACAACTCTAACATATAGACAGTATGTTCATGGATGTACACTCTACGTCTTTAAAACATAATCTTCCTGCGATAGTCAATTAAACTGATTTTTATGCAGTCCAACGTAGATCTCTTTACCCATCTCTTTTTAAGGTTATTCTTTATATACACCGAGTGTAAAACTTGTACTTGGTATTCGTGCACAACAAAAGGAATTAAAGAGAATTTTGAAAATTTGACTTCTGGGAATGGTAGTTAAGGTAGTCGAAGTCTTCCTTCCTATTCTATGCACAGAAACCTCAGAAAACACATTTCTCTTTCGAGCAACCAGATACATTGAAACCTCTATACCTCATTAATTTATGTAATGCCCAACGTTACAGCACTCTGCCGGTTCTCCTTTTATTATTAACTTATATCATCTCTTAATCATCATTTCAAAATTCTGTCGTATATAATCGCAACATATTTGATAAATTCCTGAAAATAATGTTCTAGTTTCAGAATCTCCCCAAGTAATGAAGCGCGATTATATGAAACTTTACTCATTTGAATTCTTTTTTATGAATTTAGCTTCCACAAGCAACAGTTAACCAGCCTGACATGGAGAAACAAATACTTATTTCAGTAGGTAAAGTTTGCACTTCTTGGATGTGTTATGTGAGGAGGATGCTAAATCTAGTTGGTGCTCTAAACTAGTTTTCGCGTCAGTTCAGAATAAGGACGTTGATTGTTTAACATCAGGTGTTTGAAACTATTGTAAAGTTAATCAGAAACATGGATCATCGTTTCAAAATTCTTTCGTGTATAATCACCATATATTCTATAAATTCCGAAAGGTAGGGTTCCAGTTTCAGAGTATCCCCAAGTAATGAAGCGCGATTATATGAAACATTACTCATTTGAATTCTTTTTTATGAATTTAGCTTCCGCAAGCAACAGTTAAACAGCCTGGCATGAAGGAACAGATACTTATTTCAGTAGTAAAATTTTGAACTTCATGGATGTGTCATATTAAGAGCGTGCTAAATCTAGTTGATGGTCCAAATTAGGTTTTGAATCAGTTCAAATTAAGGAAGTTGATTGTTTAACATCAGACGTTTGAAACTATTGTAAAGTTAATCAGAAACATGGATCATCATTTCAAAATTCTTTCGTGTATAATCGTCATATATTTCACAAATTCCGGAAGGTAGCGTTTCAGTTTCAGAATATCCCCAAGTAATGGTACGCGATTACATGGAACATAACTCATTTAAGTTGTTTTTTATGGATCTATCGTTCGCAGGCGATCAGTTGGCAAGCCTGGCGTGGAGAAACAGGTGCGAGGCACCAGCCTGATTGGCAAGCCTGCGGCTATCCTCGTCGGCACGTCCTCATTGGCCGCTCTCTTTTGTCTTACACGGCCACCATGATGTGGGGGCTGGGTGCACGTTCGATTTAATTGCCACATCAAAAGGTGGCTATGGTTTTATAAACGCCTTCGGAACGTCTGAAGAAGAGATGAGATGATTTCAACGCAGGCGTACTTATTACGTATCATTATTACTTTTGTAATTTGATTCGGCGAGATCGAACGCACAATTGTGTCCACGCTATATGAATCGAATTTACCACCCGCGAAGTTTGTATTGTTCGAAATTGTGGTTGGCGTTGACTTCTAATTTGATATTGAACGAATTGAGAGGAGGTAAAGTAAAACCTTGTCTCTGAATAAAAGTGTTGTATATGTGTAAGAGGGACGTTATAAAGCGTGGCCGTAAATATAGGCGAACAAGCGAATATCCTTAGGTCTGTCAAAAATATTTATTTAAATTTAAATTACGATCGGTTTATTTATCGAGTTTGAATGGGATCCCGCGTGGTCGGCAAAAATCGGCCGTCGCCGGCGCAGGGGAAGCCCCGTAGGTCGCCCGCGATTATTTAGTGCGACGGGACACGCGAGAAACAACATGGCGGCGAACCGAATTCCATCCGCGCCGTCTACGATTTATTGTCGAACTACGAGCTTCGAACTTTTCGAACCCTTTCTACTAAGGGCAAAAACGAGGCTCAACTTCTAATTAAAAATCGATCGATTTTTTTTAGATTGATTTCTATTTTTTTAATTTATGTGAGATAGAATTCGATTTGTATTGTTTTTTTTTTCCTTGGGGGGAACCGACAGAGGTCGTCGCGGTGCCGATGGTGGCGCAAAAAGGCGCTCCTCCGGGATGTAACAATAGCGTCCTGCTGCGTAACAACAATGTCCGCTTGGGAACATCTGCCCTGGGGGTTTGTCTGCGGGGGCGATCTGCCATATTATTAACTACATTTCCGGACCCCTGGAATCGTCTAGATCTTTCTAAACAAAACACCTTTTATGTTTATGTATTTTAGAAAAATATTCCAAAAATATATCTTGAATGACGATTAAATTTTGAAAAATACCGCTTATTATATTAATAACATGGGTGCAAAAAGTCCTATTTGTAATGTAATTACAATGTCCTCAATGTCCTTCTGGTGAAATATGTCGTCAGTCGAATGCGTCATTACTAACTTGTCATCTTTCTTTCCAAGAATATACGCCAAATAATTTTTTATGTAATATACCATTACTGCTTATAAAATGTTGTTACTTAATTGTCATTTGGTGTGTCAAAATAATAGCGTAATAGCGTACCGTGCGTTCAGAAATGATTGTAGATCGTTTGAATTTGGCGCGCAATAGATTAATTTTTAAGGTTGGCATAAATATAATAATGTTAATCATATCTCATAGGCGGGTCATGGAAAATATTGAAAGCTGTCATAAGTTGTCAAAAAAACGTAAGAGAAAGATGTTTTATTGAATTTATTGACAAATGCCATAGCAATTGATATCCGATCTCCAATAATTATGAGAATATCTACATATACACTTAATACTGAAAAGAATACATCATGAATAAATCCGGCTACGCCACTGATATGCAAGATACGATGTAGGTAATTCACAGGTAACAATATTGACCATCAAAAATCACTAAACTACAAGCGCGCCAAATTCAAACGATCTACAATCATTTCTGAACGCACGTTATAACCTGGCATTTCATAAAATTTCATAACCTATTAAAATTCAGTTTTAACTGTCAAATTAAATGAATGTTATTTTATAAAATTTGGTGTAAAATTCGTTATTTTGGGGAAGAAATCGATAATTTTGAAGAATATATCAAAAAATAATAAATGATTAGGCAAATTAAAATATAGTACGGATAACGTAATCAGAATGTGCTCATCATACTCATATCGCAGATTTTAATTGAAAAAAGTGAAGCATAAACATTGAGAGTGGAGAAGAAGAGCTAAACACTCAAACTTCAAATCCAATACCTTGTAAAATAAAATAAATAATAATAACCTGGCATTTTAACATTCCTTCAAAGAGCCTGGTTTAATCTTTATACCTAAATATGGTTATTCTTGACATTTTCCAATTGACAGCTTGTCCCAAGACTTTTTGGCCACCGATGGTACTTTATTAAACAAAAAATTGAAAATGTTGGTCTAACAATGAGCTAGCATAATTCATAATTAACTGTGTCGTCTTATTAATTGTCATCATAATAGAAAAAAGAATATACATTGAAGGTTACTTTCACTAGATCAGTGAAATCGGCTTGCGCGTTCATATGCCGACACACTCATGGCGCTAATATGATTTTTTCGAAAGCGCCCCCTGTCGAAATACCCAAAACCACTTCTGAACCCGCGAAATTCGAAATAAAATTCTTTTTTTTTTAATTTATACTTTACTTCACCTATACAATAATAAGTGACTACAGCACACTTATTATTGTACGGAAAATAGTAATACCAAAAAACGGTTTTAAAATACGTTAAAATATTTTTTAATTTTCATTTACGTAATTAATACAAGTATAGATAATAATTTTTGGTAAAGTTATTCCTTATTCCTTTAATAAGATAGGGCGGATACTTGGTATATTTTCGGTAGATGTCTTTGCCCAATCAGGTAATTAATAGCCTCTTGGTCATTGTCTTCTCAATTATTTCTTTGAAAAGTTTTGTAATTTACAAACTTTTTGGCAGTCCTTTGTTCTTGGAAGAGTGCATATTTGGCAAAATTTGTTGTTTTTACTTATCCATAGTCAACAGAATCTTAGAATAAGTCGCCAATTGATGGTTTCTGAACTGAGCAACCTAGTCAAAACGTAATCTTTATAAATTTTTTGTTAACAAAAATAACCAATAAATACTTACATAATGCAGAATGACAAAGCTTAGCGGAGTACTGGATTTGAGAAGATTAGGGGGTTTCAGCTGAGCAGGACTGAATTGGTTCATAGTTAATTTCTTTAGACTTCGTCAACTTTAACTAGGGTGGGCGAACTCAATGTAAAATATTTGAAATCGATTTTTAGTACGTAAACCGAAACACCTTTAGCGCTGATGTATAATTTTTTAGTGAAGTCCCTAGATTTATAAATCTAGGGATATTCATTTTAAACAAATACGAAAATACAACAACGTTTCCATGACAACACGTTCAAAACATATTTTAACTTCATGCATAGAAAAAGAAAGATATAGAAGGTGAACTCCCACTAGATTTTTGAAATGCGTCAAATTTAGTACGTAAACCGAGAACTCACAGCGCTGATGTGCAACTATTCAAAAAAACCGCGAAATTTGAAATAAAATATTTTTTTATTTAATTTTATTTCTTTATTCGTATTACAATAAGTGAGCCATAACTGACTCACTTATTGTGTACGAAAAATAAGTAGCAATGATAAAAGAAAAAACATTTTTTAAAATAGATTAATCTTTTTTATTTTCATTTATGAAGCTAATACAAGAATGCGTAATTTATTAAACAAAACAAATATACCTAATATCCACTTAGCCCAAATCCACTTATTAAATCTCTCCGGATCCTTACTGCAATTCGGGAATCGATAGCGGGAAGACTCCTTATCATTACAAATAGAAACCGTACACGCTATATATATTTGAAAAGGAAATATAATGCAACGAAAGATTGTAAAAATGTTAAAGTTAATCAACACTTACCTGTAATAGAAGTAAAAAAAAATACTACGGAACACAATTGTAGTCACTGTAAACGTTATGTTTCACGTTTAAACTCGAAATGATCAAAAATCAATCATAACTCCGAATGCTCTTACATGAAGTTAAAATATGTTTTGAACGTGTTGTCATGGAAACGTTGTTGTATTTTCGTATTTGTTTAAAATGAATATCCCTAGATTTATAAATCTAGGGACTTCACTAAAAAATTATACATCAGCGCTAGAGGTGTTTCGGTTTACGTACTAAAAATCAATTTCAAATATTTTACATAGAGTTCGCCCACCCTGACTTCATGTAAGAGCAGTCGGAGTTATTGTAATTGATTTTTGATCATTTCGAGCTTAAACGTGAAACATAACGTTTACAGTGACTACAATTGTGTTCCGTAGTATTCTTTTTACTTCTATTACCGGTAAGTGTTGATTAACTTTAACATTTTTACAACCTTTCGTTACATTATGTTTCCTTTTCAGATATATATAGCGTGTACGGTTTCTATTTGTAATGATAAGGAGTCCTCCCGCTATCGATTCCTGAATTGCAGTAAGGATCCGGAGAGATTTAACAAGTGGATTTGGGCTAAGTGTATACGTGTTAAAAAAATATGACATGTGATGATGTTTTTGCTAACACATTTCGGTTTACGGAAGGTACTGCAACATACTTTTATATAAATAAAGTCCTTACGGGGTATAAAAAGTTCAAATTTGTAAACTAGTATTATTATTAGTGTAGTAGGTATATTCGTTTAGTTTAATAAATTACGCATTCTTGTATTAGCTTCATAAATGAAAATAAAAAAGATTAATCTATTTTAAAAAATGTTTTTTCTTTTATCATTGCCACTTATTTTTCGTACAAAATAAGTGAGTCACTTATGGCTCACTTATTGTAGTACAAATAAAGAAATAAAATTAAATAAAAAAATATTTTATTTCAAATTTCGCGGTTTTTTTGAATAGTTGCACATCAGCGCTGTGAGTTTTCGGCTTACGTACTAAATTTGACGCATTTTAAAAATCTAGGGAGAGTTGACCTATATCTTTCTTTTTCTATGACTTTAACAAACGTTGTAATGCCGAGATTCAAATTTTTTAAGTTAGTTACCTTACCGATTACAGGATTAATTAGAAAAATATTAGATTTTATTCTACATTTTTTGGCATTTGTGTTAATTTTTTTTTAATAAACAAGTAAATAGTAACGGTAAGCAGGAAATGACGTAGATTTATTTGAACAAATCAAACTGTCATGGAAACATCTATAAATTTCTGTAACCTTTCAAAATTAGCACATCAGCGCCAGCAGTGTGTCGGCATATGTACTTTTTTTTATTTCACATTTTCCCGCTGACAAGGAGACCTCACGACTTGCCCGTCACCGATTTTAATGAAAGTGGTACCAATCGATAGATACTGGTACATAGTACAAATGTATAAAATATTAGGGCGCACTATTCAACGGTTCGCAAGAAAATTGGCGTTAAAGTTTGTAATCGGCTTATATGTCAATGATTAGTCATTCCCCTTAAACACCCCCAACAGTTAAACTGAAAATATATTGGTTTCCAAATCCATAGTACGGTGGTTCGAATCCCGAAAAAATACATTTTAATTTTCTTTTTTAATACAATATCCTAAGTTATTTTTATAACATGTTGATGTAACATTAAAATATTTTTAAAATAACATGAAATATTGTATTCAAAATAAAAATAAAAGAGTTATTGTTCGAGATTCGAACCACCGTACTATGGATCTGGAAACCGATATATTTCCACTATGGCTATTGGGGGGTTGTAGGGGAAATGACAAATCATTGACATATAAGCCGATCGCAAACTTTAACACCAATTTTCTTGCGGACCGCTGAATAGTGCGCCCTGATATTTTATACATTTGTACTATGTACCAATATCTATCGATTGGTACCAGTTTCGTTAAAATCGGTGAGGGGCAAGTCGTGAGGTCTCCTTGTGAGTTGAACTACCCTGGTCATCATTTAGTAATGACGCATGCAACATCTTTCACCTAATGGACTGTACATTGTATAGAGACATATACTCCGTTCACCGAATGATGTCTCATTCGTCATTAACCCGGCGTGTGTATACTATGTTTTTTGAGACACGGTGTGTATACTGGGTCTTTTAGGGAACAGGCATGTTTTCAATGTTTTCTAGGCTTTCAAAAATTCTAGAAAAATTCAGAGTTACTTATTGAAGCGTCTACTACATGGCCGAGCAGTTACGAAATTCAAAAGTTTAAAACTGTTGTCAATACAAATGAAATAATCGTTTGAATCGTCTGAAAAGTCAGAAAAACGGAAATTTTGACTGTTCCTTCAAAGACCCAGTGTACACACGGAGGGTTAATTAACTGTGTTATTTTAGACTACTATTTTCGGTTTTCATCTCTTTCTGAAATGTACAATTAACACGTTCGCGCTGTAGTGTATTTTAGAAGCCTTTCTTTTACAGCCGTAAGCATTTTTCCCAACTATTTAAAAAAAAAGGTACGGCGTGTACCACCGGTGGTACACGCCGGCCCCAGAGAATAACCGTCGTGTACCACCGGTGGTACACGTAAGCGCGAACGTGTTAAATTAAAAAAATATATATTTGACATACACCGAAAAAACGGCGACAAGCGGTGACGCATGAGACGTCTTTCGCCGAACAGTGTACAAGATCTTTTGCACGCATGTCGTCCATATTTTACCTTAAAAAAAAGCGGAAATAATGAAAAACAGTTTGTCATTTTTATTAAAGCACCGTAGAACGCCTCTAATTCGTCGCCTTTGGAATAGGGTCGGAAAGTTAAAAGAGTCGGATTATACAAGGTACAAAAGATCATTTAAAGTAAAACAATCAATTTCTGAACTGAAAAATAATTTCTCTCCAAAACTTGACTAAAGGATATTTTCAGTGCTTGTCCGTACTAATTGTAAGAGGAACAAGTAACTTTAAAGTGCTTTTAATTCAGTTTTATGTATTTTTTGACAACAAAACAATTATACATCTGAGGGTCATTGAAAGTTGAAAGACCACGAGTAGACGATTACTCGAAGGGGAAACGAGCCAAGAGGATAATCAGTCGTCTCGAGTGCTATTTCAGGACAAACTCGGTTGATTACCGAACCTACCGAGCGGTGATTGCGTTTTTGTCCTGCCTTTGTGAATAGATCATCAGACACGTGCCGAAGTGTACACAACCGAAAAGCGCGAAGGTTTAACGGCCGAAAATCGCCTGCAATCAAAGGTAAATACAGCTCATCTCACATTATTTACGACCGTCCGTTCGTCGTCCTTAGAAATTATTTAAAATTATTCGAAACGCGGCGCCGACGCCGACACAAAGGCTCCGGAAAGGGGCTCAAAAGCGAGAGAAGACGATAGGCGTCGCAGGTGAATTATGAAAAAAAAGCAACGTAGAGATATGACGGCCGTTTTTATGTCCTTTGTTATAATATTTTCGAAATATATCACCGTGGAGGTTCTCTGATCTTAGATAACGGCGCCTGAACCGACCTGTAACGCGTAGTATAAGACTTTTAAGGGAGGAGTTACTTTTTAGATCTCTTAAAAACGGACAGTTTTAACGCCCCAATCATGAGCTTTTGTAATTTAAATCAACTCTTAAACTTACATATACCTATAAGGAATACATGTTCCTTGTTTGTACTAGACAGAAGAAATTTTAATCATTGTAAAATTTATTTTTTAAATTAAAAATAGAGTTCATTATCAAATTAGTTGATGGAAGATTGCTAATTACAAGAAAACTAAATGAATAAATAAAAATTTGACTACATCAATTATTATTATTTAGCAAACAATATGAAGGTAAGTACCTATAACTGCAGAATTATATAAAATTAATTAAATTACAACCAATAACGAGATAAGATCAGCTTAACCTAAATTAATTCAACCCTAAGAAGTTGTTATTTTTTAAAATGATTGCCTTGATTTGGCTTAGAAGTTTGCTTTTATTATCAAAACAATTAATTCATTCGTTGTTAGCTAAATAGCTTCCTGAAATCACAAATGGCTGATTATAAATTTTTAAGTGTAAGATCCTATTCATTTTCGAATATGTTGCATTCATTCCCAACATTTTGCCGTCGTAAATTAGATTTGGATTTTTTCGCAGATACTGAAAATTACTTGGTTTTATATTGGGTTCGAAGCATTTTATTTGTTTCAAATTTATCTTTCAAGAAACAAGTATTTGAGGTAGATTGCTTTAACCCCTTGACTGCTGAATACTCTGATCCGAAACGCTTCGCGTCAGCGGAGTGCGGCTGGCAATAGTTATTGCTGGGAACTAACTACTTTTTCACGTAATCTGAATCTGTTCGATGATGTGTTAAATTATAATATAGTACTGACAATGAGTCCAATTGCTATTACTCTATCCACATAGACTATAGGCGCATTTGCTCGACCATAGTGATAGCTTTTGATAGGCGCATATACAGGGTTAGTACAAAGTCCCGGAACGGTCGAATAACTTTGTTGTTTGAGAAGTATCAATGTTGAAATTCTACCTGATTATATAGTTAAATGCGACGCATTTAATAATAACAGTTTCATTTTTCTCTCGTTTCCGGTTTTACAGGAAATGCGTCCAACTTTGTTTTCTTAAATGGCATGTATAGTATATTCGTGCATTTTCGAATGCAGAACAAGAAACTACGTTCGAAAATGCAAAAATTCTTTATTCTATTAATAAAGAAGCATAATACGGTTAAATTAAAAGGTCTGTTTAACACAAAATCAAGCAGACACGTCACCTTACTGAAACTCCGCATTGCTGTCATATGTTACCTGTGTCATTATCAATAATTAATTAAGTTAACAAGAAAATAGGAAATGACTGTAAAACTTGTTACAAGGACAGTAATAAGATTATTTTCATTGAATGGAACGCAATTATTAAAAAATTAACTAAAATTATAAACGATTAACTTTAAGTTATAAATGTTCAAAATGCGACCCGTTTACCGTTTGACACCGACGTAATCGGCCAACAACTTAATGAGTTTTATACACTTGGTATTTCAAATGACACCATAAAAAGAAATGCAGTAGGGATAAAAGTCTGGTGAACGGGTTGGCCATTCAAACGCTCTTCTGCGCCCGATCGAGCGTGCAGGAAATAATAAACATGAAATCGCAGGTAATAATAAGCATATGACAGCAATATGATATTTCAGTAAAGTGACATGTCTGCTTGATTTTGCGTTAAACTGTTTTTTTTTTAATTTAGGTCTTATTATGCGTTTTTATCGATAGAATAAAGAATTTTGGTATTTTTGAACGTAGTTTTTTATTTCGCATTCGAAAATGCACGAATATACTATACATGCCATTTAAGAAAATAAAGTTGGACGCATTTCCTGTAAAACCGGAAACGAGAGAAAAATGAAACTGTTATTATTAAATGCGTCGCACTTAACTATATAATCAGGTAGAATTTCAACATTGATACTTCTCAAACAACAAAGTTATTCGACCGTTCCGGGACTTTATACTAACCCTGTATACTCCTGTGGCAGTCAAAGATTTAAGTACCAGCGGTGTGATTCGCACCAGCCGATAATTATTCGTGGGATTTTTGGTAGAAAGACAATGCATCGGTGATTTCCTTTGACTAAAGGTATATTGCTCACTATAAACTTTCCTGGAGGATTAACTTAATTGTTAACTCTTCTTTCTCTGATTCAAGCGTTAAACGCCCAACAAACGCACGATTGGAGATTTTTGTTAAACCGTGCTTAATTCATTAGATGGGTTTGTAATACTCTGCTTGACATCTTAATCTGCTCCAATCTTAAACATGTAATTAGTCCAGAGAGGAGCAAATCGCACCCAAGACGCAAATTTATTTCTAATTTCAATTTGAGGTTCGTACCGTCTCATTGGCGATTAACATACGGTAGCAATTTAATTTTGTTATTATAAAGGTTTATGAAAAGCGGCAAAAAGTCATTAAATTTTCGCAGAAAATGGTTTAAAATTACTTAATATCAATAAACATTAAGTTCTTCAATCTCAAGATTTTTCAATTTGTTCCTCTGTAAAATTATAGTTTTGAGGTATGATCCTCTTCTTCCGGATGAACGATATTGTTCCTATGATCAGTATACAATGTTGCAAGGATGTAATATAGCAACGCCTGAGTGCTCCCGTATGAATGTATTGAGGCAATTAAGAAGCTTCAATATCGTGCAATGTTTATTAAAGAAAAAATATTAAAAACTACTTTTTAATCGAAAAACCATTTACGTGCACTGAATGAAAAAATACGTTCTCTATTGGGGCGGTTTTATAACAAAGAAATACTCGAAATAACAAACACGAATTGGAACACTTCAGGGGCACGCCCCAAGTACCTGGAAGAGTCCGATACACATCTCTTGTCGCCCGTGGTGAGTTCGTGGAGATCAGCTTGAGGCCCGTCGTCCATTGTGGGCCAATTACGCTAATTTAATCACCCGGAAATCTGATAAAACGCCGAACGCGTTCATTGATCAGTCTTAAAAGGAAGAGGTCCGCTCTTAATTTCGCTTGCAGTGACTCAACGTCGACGCCGAATCGACGACGTCCCGACGGCGGTAATCCCTGGTAATCCGCCCGTCCCGATAATCAACCCCTGTTTACGGGGTCAAAATTAAAAACCAGAGGCCGGTTTAATTAAATTATTCCGCCGGACGTGTTTGTTAGCTTTGGGATTTGCGGATTTGCGAACGCCCCGTTCTCGTAATAGCAGTTCGATTTCGGGCCCTATTTGATGTCGCGTGTCGGTGATAGATCGTCCGTTTAAAGAGTTATTATTAACGGGGGTCGTCGTTGGGCTTTCTTTTAGGGAATGAATGTAAATAAGAGGACACTGTAATAAAATGGTAATGTTGTTAAATTGATTTATTTAGACACAATGACTATATCCTTTGGGACTTTGACACTCACTTAGGATACAAAAAGAGATATTTAATAATAAATAAAAGTTTATAAATCTATTTGAAAAACTGTAAAGACCTCCTGCTTTTATTTTTTAATATCTTTTCAACAAGGTAATTAACATACGACTTTTAAATACATCATTACGAAGACTTTTATATGAAAATACAACGGAGAAGTATGTTATTCGTTGTACCTGTTATGATTTCGATTTCAAGAAAACCTTTAATAAGTAATAACATGTGGTAAAGCATAAGGCTTTTATTAATAATGCTTTCAATCATCTATTTAAGTAGATGACACATAATGTCAGTTGTAAACAGTGGAAAAATGTATTAATATAAAATGGGTTTGAAACCGCCATCACCTATTGTTTTTGACTTAAAGACCCACACAAACTAAAAAGTTCAAACAAAGGTTTGATGTTTATCAAACCCGCGTGAAGATAGCAACAAACTTTCTAGCAACAAACTTTAACATGTATATTCCTATCTACTTTATCTCACGATAGCTTTGTTAATAATAAAAATAGCGAAAATCTAAGTACATCATCGGAAAGCTTGATCCTTTCTCTATATAAAACCGGGTTTTCGTCCGCCGAAATGTCCGGACTTTAAGGCCCTGTGCAGAGGTTATTAGAGGAACATTAAACAAATGGGCTATAGATTCTGAAAGTGACAACCTAGGACTATCTTAATCCTAGTTTTCGTCCGCGAATATCTTTCGCCATCTGCAAGAAAAACGCCCTTAAATAAAACCTTACCTGTGACAGTCGGCAATTCTTTTTTCGGCGAAAAAACACTTGTGCAAGCGTCCGATCAAAATGTGATGCATACCGTTGGAAAGAGCAGAAAATTTGCTATAAGACAGACGGTGTCTCAGAGTTTTCTCCCTATCAAATAAGAAAGTTATTAACCCGAGAATGGTTTAATCGCGACGAAATCCCCGTTTTCGGCCAAGAACACGCTTGTGCAAACGTCCGATCAAAATGTTACGCATACCGTTGGAAAGAGCAGAAAATTTACTATAGGATAGATGTAGTCCTAGAGTTTTCTCCCTATCAAATAACGAAATTAACAAAGGAAAACGAATTGTCGACTGTCACAGGTAAGGTTTTATTTAAGAGCGTTTTTTTTGCAGATGACGAAAGATATTCGCGGACGAAAACTCGGATTAAGATAGTCCTAGGTTGTCTTTTTCAGAATCTATAGCCCATTTGTTCAATGTTCCTCTAATAACCTCTGCACAGGGCTTTAAAGTCCGGTCATTTTAAGGTGTTGTAGGTGAGGCGACACCTATCATATTTCTTTTTATCGTTAGTGTTGACATTTCGGCGGACGAAAACCCGGTTTCATATAGAGAAAGGATCAAGCTTTCCGATGGTGTACTTAGATTTACGATATTTTTATTATTAACAAAGCTATCGTGAGATAAAGTAGATAGGAATATACATGTTAAAGTTTGTTGCTGGAAAGTTTGTTGCTATCTTCACGCGGGTGTTTATCAAAGCGCAAGCGAATTACAAGAAGCCAGTGAGGAAAGAAAAATGGTGTTGTTTTTAAACGCAGCGGGTGAAGAATCGATAAACATTTTTAATGTACTAAACATATCGGAAGGAAACAAGAACAAAAAGTTTGTTCTGACTATTACAGTGAGAAAACGACAACCAATTTTTAAAACGGTCTAATTGTCAAGTAAGTTTTCAAAGGGAACTAGATAAAATTTGATTAAATTTACAATAACCCAAAAAACATTTCATAACAAAACGAAAAAATTTTTTGACTAGATCTTTAGTCCATCATTTCACAAAGTAGTTTCATTTCATTCTATCAATAAAGAAAAATGTTGAAGTAAATTTGGTAGAGCTTAGTTTTAGGTATCTACTACTATTTATAATTAGAAAAAGATATAATATGAAGTAATTCTCTTTTGAAAACTTTCTCCACTATTTTAGCATGGAAACATCATCGGTCCTTAGCAACCTTGAGGCGGCAACCAAATTGTCGTTCGTATTCATTAAATTGTCTTACTGAATTACGCTGAAGGTTTTTCCTTGACAATGTAAACTTACATGTATACTTTAAGTTTCGTTATCTTTATGCAATTTAACTTAAAAAACAGGAAGAAAAAGTTACACGTCCTACTACTATCATTCAATATTTTTTTTTGTATTTAGTTCGACAAAATAGTCGAAAAGACTGTCGTGTAACTATAAGGCATGTCTCACACTGAGCCAATCTGAAACCAGCAACACACGATCTTCCACTTGATGACATTTTGAATGTATAGAATTCAAGCAAACGTCTCACATTGGAGCAATACGATATCGCCTCTGCATCTCCGTTATCGAGCTACTTCAATGTGCGAGACATAATTTAATTATATGTGAAATGTCACGAAGTAACAATAACACGTACTGCTGACTGTTGGTTGCTCAGTGTGAGCCGTACAATAACCCGACATGGAGCTGCACCGTGAAGAGAAAGATGAAAGAGTACTCGGCAATGTTACGGAGAGGAGACTTAGTTTTTCATCCTTCTCTGCATGGTGCAACTTCATTTCGGGTTATAGTACATAAGTGATACCTGGTTGCTCTTAAATTAATGTGGAATACAGTTAATCGCAATTCAATTAAGAGATTTTACCCTGTTTGTAATCAAATGTGTTGTAGAGACATAAATGATCAAAAACATCATCAATAACAACCAAAGGGAATATGTACAACAGCAGTAATCTTAGAAAATCCTCAAAAAGCGCCATCCCCAATACTTATTATGACACTGAAAACAGTATCATAATGAACAGCCTTCAACACAGAAGTACAGAAAAAAGTATTAAAATTAAATTAAATGCTCAAACTCAACAGACTACTTTTGAGTGTACTGGTTTTTTCCCATACATAAATTATTGAATAAGTGACAATTTGATTAAATTATACCCTTTTTCTATTCACTCTTCTACATTAAGCTAGTGATTTAAGTCATCTCCTGTCCTGTACTGTATTAATCTGTGATTTAAATGATACCAAAAATAAGATATTTTATAATAATAAGCAATTCTCTTCAGTACCTGTTGATTTTGGAGCATAAAAATTTTGTAACCTTTGTGTATAACTATCAATTAATTTGAAAGATATCTTGGGCTAGTAGTCAACATTCAACTGTAACCTCTCCAACTCAAATAAATAAATTAAATTGACATTAATAAATGCATGTTCGTACACCACAAGTTTATTATTATTATTTGTTAATTTTTGTTGAGGATTTCTCCATAATCCTCTTGTATATTGCCTTAGCTGTATATTCTTGATCACCTGTATATTTGCAACTCCCATCAGAGGTAGTTAAAAAAACTTATCGCTCACTAAATAAGATAGCTTTCAAAAAATTATAACTTATAGGTATAAATGGTGATATTGTAAAAATAATAATGGTCTGTTTTCACGCATGAGGTGTTTAAGAAATTTCCAAGAAGTAGAGCCCATTAAAAAAATCGGCGCCATTGTGTCTGGCGAAAAAACTGTGGCAGATCGAAATCGGGTCGCCCCCACGCACCTCCTTTTGTCCGACCGTGCGTTTCTGGACAAAACAATCCCGACCGGAGGCCCACAGGGGCTCGATCCACCTGTGGACGGTGCGGGGCCCCGCTAGAAGAGAAACGACGGTCCGTTTAAAACAATTTATCACAACGGATGAAATATGGAATGGACGTGGTTGGTTTTTGCCTCGCGAAGTCGTCGCCGGTCGCCGTTTTACCTGCGCAAAAGAGTGGAAACCGCGACGGTTTCGAGGAGCGTTGAGAGAGTGTGAGAGACGCACCGATGCGCACCTGTCCGACAAAAAGGACAACGTCGGAATTGGTATCATTCGGGCGGGGAATTAAATGGAATCAGCCGGCACAAGCGGTCAATAAAAACGCGGGGCCCCCGACAATGGCGGCCTGCTTTTAATGGACCGGCCATTGTGGCGGCCCGATACCGACAAATGAGAATCGATATTGAAATTCTTACAATTCGGCCCGCCAAAGGCGAACCGTGTCATTAATTAACAGATTAATGCGAGATTGCGTCTCAAGAAACTTCTCCTTTTCCTCCTTCGCCTTCTCTTCAACTTCGTTTTCTTCGTCCTCTCTTTTTCAATGACTCGGTCGCGATCGACCGACGTTCCGGAAAGTACTCTCAAAAAGAAACTATCTATACATGTACCATTCCTGATGGTTTCAATTATTTATTTATCTTGAACATTGAATGATACGAGATCAATTTAAATCAATTTCATTTATAAATAAAACATCACTTTATACCAATACGTTACTGTATATCAAATTTAAGAAAGCTGCATGGTGACAGATGGTGTTTCAAAATTGTACAAGTGACTGGAAATGTCGTGTTGAACGGAATACTACAGAAACCTTGATCAAAAATATGAAGATTTAACCCAACTTATCTGCAGGATGTCCTGGAAAATGTGGGAAATCTCTTGGATTCTGATAGAACATTAAAAAATATGATTACAAGTTCCCATAATTTTTTTTCCTAGCGGCCCTCCCCTCGGAGATACGGCCTTCTAAAGGAAGCCACTGGAAAACATTTTTGTTAAATAACTTTCAAAGTACTTGATTTAATTTAATGAAAATTTAATATGATAAACAGTAGTAAGGACCTCTTAAAAAAATGACCTTAAAACATAATTAGTCTCTTTAGTTTACCAGGGACGTACTAGATTGTACATTTTAATGCTTACATTTTTAACACCCTGTGTGGTAAGGAGTTAGAAAAAATAAATTTAGGTACATTGAATATTTAGCTAAAGAAAAGGTACTCTTATTCAGTGTCGATAAAATGAACCGTTCTCGAGAAAAAAAATGTAAAAGAAACCATCAAGATTAAAAATTTATTAATATGTTCTATCAGAATTCAAGAGATTTCCCACATTTTCCAGGACACCTGTATATACAATTTTACTTTTTACTTTTACGTCTTTCTCAAATTACTCGAAAAATATTCATTAGATTTTATTCATTTTGTGACCATGTCTTTATATCAACAGACTGCAGTTTTCAGTGGAATAAAATCGAATTACAGGATGTTTAAAAACTAACAAGTTATCCGTCCAAATCTTTTTAATCGGCCTGTATAATCATCTAGCATATTTTTTAATAGCTACATTAATTTAGAAACTATTTCCCCTCTTACAAAATTTCAATTGGGCAAACGGTTTAGCCACAAAAAAAAACATTTTCTAAATCCGTACAAGCCCCAATCGGTAATTTAAGGTAACATTAGCAAAGTTCAAAGTAGAAATTTCTTTAAGCGGTGTGAAGTTCTTTCAGGAAAACCAAATGTTACAGGTTTAGAAGTACTGTGTGTACGGAGTCTTAAAGCAAAAATGGAACTACTAAACTGTAAAAAAAATTGCACTCTATATTATTTTAATTCTGATAATGGTCACAAATCTTGGTGAAAATTAAAAAATTTTAAGCAATAAACTATTTCAAAATATGTAACAACTGGTTTTCTTGAAAGAACTTCCTACCGCGCAAAGAAATCGCTACTCTGAACTTTGTTAATGTTACCTTAACTTACTGATTTGGTCTTGTAGGGATTTAGAAACTTTTTTTAATGGCTAAATCGTTTGTACGAGTGAAATTTTCTAAGAGAGAAAATAGATTTTAAATTTATGTAGCTATTCAGAAAAAAGTGCTAAAGGATTATACAGATTGGTTAAAAAGATTTGGATGGATAACTTGTAAAAATGTTTTTAAACATCGTGTAATTTTCGAAATTCGATTTCATACCATAGGAAACTGCAGTCTGCTGATATAAAGATATGCTCAAAAGTGAATAAAATCTAATAAAGATTTTTCTAGTAATTTAAGAAAAACTCACCAAAAATATTATTTTTATTTTAAGTCTTCTAGCGACTAAAGTAAGCAATTTTGTATATAGATAAGTTGGATTAAAGCTTCATATTTTTGATCAAGGTGTCGGAATCTGTGATATTTCGTTGTACACCACATTTCCGGACACCTGTATATAAAGAAAATATTATTTGAAACTTTATTCATATCATCAAGGTTTGAAAATAATATCGGCTATGTGAAAGGCGCTACTGTTGTTTGGGTGTTGATTGTTGACTTGGACTGTTTTTTTTTTACATTTTCCATGGGATTGTTGAGATCATTACAGCCCTATTATTAGAGACGATACGTAAAATAAGTAGACTTAACCCTTTCAGACTTATTTTCTGAGCTTTTTTGATATTTTCAAAAAGACATAGAAAATGCCGTATAAACAGCTCAAATTATTATTTATAATGATGACGTCCACTTAACCTATGCCATTTTCAAACTTTGTTGTCATAAACTTTAAAGGTTCCTTCACTTACAAATTATAGCCAAATTAAATCGGATTAATAATTTTTGGACACTTGTAGAAACAAATTTCAATGATATTTAGTAAGTAGTAGGTATCCCTTTCTTGAAAATTTGTTTTGAAATTTAGTTATCATTAAAAATGCAATGGTTAAGAGCCTTTGTAAAATCAGTATCTATTTAATTCAAAAACTTTTTCGCTTTAATGTATCAACACATGCAGGTGTTCTGGAATTAGACAGCCAGCACATACTACGTTCAAAAATGAGAATAAAAGCCCAAATAAACATTGGTCAAAAATGCTTCTTAAAGGTTTAAGATAACTAAACTAGAAAATAGACCTTCCTAGAATTTTGTAATTTCCATGGTTAAGCAAGTCAGTCATAAAATCAAACCCCCAACGATAACGACACTGCGCTGTTAAAGCGCTTAGCACAATCTTAGCAAAAAAAATCCTAGTTAATTCAAAGATGAGAGTCGATCTTCAAGGTCGCTTTATTCGAAAACTGATGCAATTACACAACTGCAAGAAGACGACCATTCGTACGTAGAAAGGCCTAAAATATCTAAATTTTAGGTCAGGGTGGTAAGAAGTTGACATGCAAAAAAGTTAGATAAACAATTAACCGTGTCACCCCCTTACAAGCACGCCACTGATCAGTTTTATGTAAAAATCAACACCACCATCTAGTTTCTCTTAGAATTTTAGGCTAGTATACCAATTTTTGTTGACTTAACCCAAACCATTCCGAGGATATTCCTCAAAAACCGTTTTTCTAATGCCCCCTTCAAGAGCCTGTAATTGCCTTACGAGGAATTTTTCCACCAATGTTTAATTGAACGTTTAATCTTATTTTTGAACATAGAATGCATTAGTAGCGTATGACTGTCTAATTTCGGGACACCTGTATATGAATGTTGACCATTCGCACAACAATGTTTTCTAGAGACATAGTACATTTTTTTACAGAAAAATGATACAATCTTAATTCTTAAAACAATTATAAATATCAACCAAAAACACAAAATTTAATTCTTTTCCCTCTTACAATTAAACATTTTTAAAAAGTTTCGAAAGTAGCAAACTGATTTTAAAAATACTGTTAAAAGATTCCTTAAGAAAATCTGTGGAAGTAGGGTAAATCGTACAGTTGTTGGCCACTATACAGTTATTGGCCGTTCGATGAATTTACATAAATAATAAGCTTTCCATAACTTAATAGTTAAGTTTTTAGTTTTCTTTTTTTCATGTGTTAAGAATTAACAGTGAAGACTACTTGAAAACTTGGAAAGTTTATTATTTATATAAATTCATCGGACGGCCAACAATTCTACGGTGGCAAACAACTGTACGGTTTACCCTATCAAACCCTAAGACATTTTAAAAAATTGCTTTAAAATCTTCAAAGTTCTAAAACAAATAAAATGAAAACAGTTTAAACTCTCTAATGATTATCCCGTAAAAAATCCCTTTTTCTTCTTGAAAAGAAAAATCTAGTGACCATATGCATATTAAAAAACCTTAAAAATCCAAAACAAATACTAATATTCCCAAAAACCGCAAATGATTTCCCCAAATAACTTTCTTACACTTTAAAAACTATCAGATAATTTAATGTTCCCCCTCTTTTGGTCAATTTTATGGGACAAGGGCCATTAAACAACTGCGAACGACGAAGCGATAAATAACCCGCGAACGTTTTAAACGCGATTATCCGCTTGACTCACTGAATCTGCTTTCGCGAGACCCCCAAAAATGTAACGAGATTACAGAGTTGCGCAAAGAAGGGGTTGGTCGCGTTGACGCGGCCCGTTATTAAAACTTATTGCCGTCGAGGGGATCTTTTCATTAAACGCGCCTAACGCCGTATTATTAAACCGAAAACAATTAAAAACGGGTTGTTAATTAGTTTAGTAGGGGAGTTTTCGGTTTCCCGCCAAAAGTTAATTTAAAAAAGTTAGTTCATAATAGAACCACCGATACTAAGTTTGTTATTTAAATAAAATTAAATTTATTTATAAACTTATTATTATATTTATCGCAAATTATTATTTGCGTTACTTATGTCATTCTTAAAATTTATATTTGTATGGTAATAAACAAATTTATAAGGCAATGGTGACATCTTTTGTACAAAAGTATAACTATAGATTTATAAATTCCAAGTAATTTTTAAGTAGCTTTTATTAATGTGTATAATACAATGACGCATTTGTCCCTGTAAATATTTACATACCTAGTTATTATTAGCAGTAAAAATAGAGATAAGATAAGAAGATGAGATGAGCAACACATCAAAACATGCATATTAGAGATAAAGACGGTTAGGTAAAATGGATGTTTTCTAAAGCTATCTCATTAAAAGAATAATCAATATTGTATGAATCATATAAATAATCTTTTGATAAATCTAAATTTTCTATGTTTATCGTTTTATATCTACGAAACCTTTCATTTTATTATAATTGCGTCGATTAGAGAAAACGACCGTTAGGTAAAATAACAACTTCGTCATTTATTCGTTTGACAATCAGATGTTGTTTCACAACACAAAGAAACACGCATTTGAAAGTAACGTTTTTCTTGAAGAATCTTCATTTCTAGTGTAGAAATCTTAAAATTAATAGTGTAAAAGTGTACAAAAAAGAAGATGGGTGCAGTTCTCGGTTTGTGTAGCGCGGCACAGGTAAATAAAATTAACTTTCATAAAAATCACAAAACACTAAATTTATTTTTACTATTTCTTATTTTATTCACAGCTAGCGTGTTGTTGCGGAAGTACGGCATGTTCACTATGTTGTTCCGCCTGTCCGTCATGCAAAAACTCAACATCATCACGAATAATGTACGCTCTAATGCTCATCTTGGCAACAATAGTTGCATGCATTATGTTGGCCCCCGGATTACAAAACGCTTTGCAACATGTTCCGTTTTGCAATAACAAAACTGCTTATTTGCCCGATTCTGCAGTGTTTAATTGTAGCGAGGCTGTCGGGTATTTGGCGGTTTATAGGATTTACTTTATTTTGACCTTGTTTTTCGTATTAATGGGGATTATGATGATTGGGGTTAAAACTTCTAAAGATCCTCGAGCTGGTATACAAAATGGGTAAGTTTGAAGCTTTTTGGTCAAAAAGAGAAACTTAAAAAAAGATAAAAAATTATTTATCGTTAAATAAATTTTTAGCTTCTGGGGTCTTAAATATTTATTAGTAATTGGTGGCTTAATTGGGGCATTTTTCATTCCCGAAGTGTCTTTTGGTCAAACTTGGATGTACTTTGGGATGATTGGGGGCTTTTTGTATATTTTAATTCAATTGATTTTAATTGTGGACTTTGCTCATTCTTGGGCTGAGTATTGGGTTGGGAATTATGAAGAAAGTGAATCAAAAGGGTGGTATTTTGCGTTATTGGGGGCTACTTTCTTATGTTACGCTCTTACAATTACTGGAATTACCCTTTTATTTGTCTTCTTTACAAAGGTAATTAAACATATTTAAAAGTGTTATTCATTTTCTAATAAAAACTAATTTTTAGCCTGATTCTTGTGGATTAAACAAATTTTTCATCTCCTTTAACTTGATCTTGTGCGTTATAGTTAGTGTCATGTCAATTTTACCTGCTGTACAAGATAAATTACCCAGATCTGGACTTTTACAATCATCTGTAGTCTCACTCTATGTTACGTACCTTACTTGGTCGTCTGTTTCAAACCAACCTGGTAATATTATTATATTTAATGTTTTTTTAAAGCTTATTAAATCATTTTCTTTAAGATAAAAATTGTAATCCGGGTTTACTGGCTATTATTGGTGCTGGAAAAGAGAAGACAAGCCTTGGTTTTGATTCAGAAAGCATTGTCGGTTTGGTAATTTGGTTCTTGGTTGTTATGTACTCCTCTTTACGTACAGCATCAAAATCTTCAAAGATAACAATGTCCGAACATGTTCTTGTTAAAGATACTGGAGCAGGTTTGTATCTTTTCTATTTGGAAATATTTTTATAGATTATAGGAATATACAGTAGAGACTCAACAATTAAATTATTGAATTTGAAATGTACTTCAAATATTTTGGTAATCTGAATCAAGTTTTTGTGTTCCGGTTCAGATTTTATTTGCTAATTACACTGTGTTTCAAGAATTCCTAACAGTTGGATTGTTGAGCTGGATTGCATTCATTTTGAGTGCTGATTTAAAATATGCCTTAGATCTTGTTGTAACACGTCACTTTTTATCAGTTTTAAAAATTCTAATTTGTATAAAAAAAAAAAAATAATTTGAATGTTTCAAAAAAAAAAAAGTTAATTCCGACGGTAACATTATTTTATTTTATTATTATTTATATTTTTCAAAATTGGGACATGATTTTTAAATAATATTGAGGCTTAAAAATCTTAGTTTGTATTAAGAAAGATTGTTTCTAAATGACGTTGCAATGATATCTGAATTTTAACACTTTGTTGACCGGAAATTTTACTTAGAAACTGTCGTCACGGGCAATGACGAGTGTAAGGACGAGTTGACTTGTCACTGGTCAGCAACGTTTGGGTATGAAAGGACGAGTTAACTTGTCACCAGTCAGCAAAGTGATAAAATTTGTATAAAATAACTAACACTGACATTCAACAGCTCAGTGTAATTGGTTAATAAGTTTTTGTTTTCTTGAATAGATTCATTTAATCTTGATTCATTTAATCTGAAAATGTTGCTTTTTTATATGAGGTTGGTTTTAATTAAACCAAATTATTGAGTCTCTTTTGTATTAATAATATAATATCTATGTAGTTCAATCTAATGTCAGTGATACAGGAAAATCTGATTACTCAATTTCTTTACAGTTTATAAGAGGGAAAAATAAAAGAAAAATATTGTTTAGTATTAGTCTTTCTGACAAAATATTATCTTTTAACATGGTGTCTACCAACCTGGAATTTCTTGAAAACCTGAAATGTTAGAAAATCAAAATCTGAATTATATTTGGTTAGGGAAATTCTGAAAACGACACTATCCAAAAAATCTGCATTTTTTTTAATGTTTTACTTACTGTTTTATCAATGTAACAGCAAGAAATCTTCAGATCAAAATGCTTTCTAAAAATTTCAGCCTTTAGTTTATTTTGCATTATATTCTAAATATCTTATAGAAGATAATTGAGGACTTTGGTACAAGAGACGAATAAGTCACTATTTCAAAAGTAAAAAACATTTCTGATAAATTATCATGATAAATCCTGTTCTTTCACAAAATCTAGGATGGAGAGAAGTTAAAGTGGTCAATAACTTTGCCATTTATGGAAATTCTCTTCTAATTTTTACTCATTACAGTTTCATAGAAACAGTGTCATCTTGTTCTTGCTCAAAGGTCCTCAATTTTGATAATGCTACCAAAAATCATTGAAAATTATTTAACCAGTTAACTGTTGCGCTCCGTTTTGAAAGCGCGCACCTATACGACTTCATCTAAAATTTTTCATATTTTTTGTTTGTTTTATTTCGACCCAGTCTTAAAATATTCTAAACATCTTGAAATTTGAGAATATGTTTTGAATTTCACAAAAATTACAATTTAAATAGCCAATGTTACTACTTTTTGCGATTTGCACAATTTTGCGCTGTGACGAGTATACTCGTCAAAAACAGTTAACTGGTTAAATGTCGTCTAGAAATTATTTAATCATCAAAACTAAATAAAAATTGCCTAAAACGAAAGTCCCCAAAAATCGAGTGAAACCATCTCTAATTCTGATACAAAACGCTTTACTTTTACAGAAATTAATCAAAATGATTTAAGATAAAGCTAAAAATCTGATTTATTACAAGCGTTTTAAGAAAAATGTGATAATAAACTCAAAATGTTATTTATAGGCACTTATATAAACATTGAAGAATGCTTGGACAAGAACCTGGAAAGTCATGGAAATTTATAATAAACTTATAATGTGCCGCTTAAATTTCTTTCCTCCTATAAAATATTACAAAATTGAGTTACAGGATTTTATTGTGTCACTAAGGCTGACTTTTACCAACCTCCTGTTAATGTAACCAGCGGTTTATTACCATGGTTATTGGCAAAGTAGCCAATCGCATAAGTCGAAATTGAAATTAAACCTCTGGTTAAGTTAACAGGAGGTTGGTAAAAGTCAGCCTAAGATATGTTAATTTGTCTTCCAAAAGATGTGATAGATTCTTATCGCTTCATTTTGAAATATTACGGTATGTCTCACACTGAGGCAACAAGCAACCAGCAACAAGCGATATTGCCACTTGATGATATTTTACATACAATCAAATGATGTCTCTCACATTGGAGCATATTAGAAATTATATTTTCGATATTACAAATAGAGACGCGATATTGGATTGTTCCAATGTGACACGTCTGTTTTAATTCTATGTAAAATGTCATTAGGGGGCAATATCGCTTGTTGTTGGTTGCTTATTGCTAGTTGCTGAAGGGTGAGACGTGACTACAGATTAACATAGATTGAACTACTAACAATAAGATAATTTAATAGATAGTAACCATAGCATTATGTATTTTATTGTTTTTCAACAGTGAAACCAACTGACGACGCAAACTTGGTCACTCAGGAAGGTAAACATTTAATTAGCACGTTAAGATATAAGTTAGTTATTTATTTGTCATCTCATTTAGTATCATTTTATAGGTAAAGCTTTTATTTTTGTAGAAGTTGGTGTTTACGTTTTAAACTAAATTTCTAGAGCTACATAATGCTATGGAATGGTTTGGTCTTGTTTTTAAATATTTATTTTCACTTAAGTTCATATTTTTGCTTTTACGTTTTTTCTTTTTTCACAATTCTTTAAAGCATCTAATGGCTATGAATCTATACCAGGTGGAGATGCTGAAGAAGGGGGTGAAAAGAAGGCTCAAGTTTGGGATAACGAGGCGGATACGGTAGCGTACAATTGGAGTTTCTTCCATATTATGTTCGCGTTGGCCACTTTGTATATCATGATGACCTTAACCAACTGGTACAAGTAAGTAGAATATTTTGTGTTATATTTGCTGGGTTGTTTTGTTGCTGTTGATATCTATTATAAACTGAAACTAAATGACCATTTGTCTTTAGACCAAATTCAACTCTTGAAACCTTAAATGCAAACGCTGCTTCAATGTGGATTAAAGCCATTTCCAGTTGGCTGTGCCTCTTCTTGTATGGATGGACTTTGATTGCTCCAATTGTCTTAAGAGATAGAGAATTTAATTAATAACATACATCTTTCTCATCTGTTACTATGAATTACCTATTTTAGAAGTAGAATGCTTAAAAATATAAAAAGAAAACATATTAATGTTAATCTAATAGTGATGATAATATACTTATTATTAGTTTATTTTTAGTATTAATTTGTTGGTGTATTTCTATCTTATTCATTATTACATATAATATCTATTATTAATAACATTGCTGACTTGTGTATAAAAGATTTGTGTTATAAACGTGATAAAGTAAGATTTGTAGGAGTTGTGATTTAATAAACAAGTTTAAACGTTCAAGTTGAGTTTAATGCACCTTGTTTATCTGTCCCCTAAAGGATCTTGTTCACCAACACAAATTTTTCGTAGTTTACTGCTCCATCAGACAGTTTTTCATAATCAGTGCTGGTTTATGTACTTAAAACAGTAACTTCGCTACGAAAATTTCGCATTGTTGTGTCACATCAAGTTAAATGTTTACTGCTTCTTTGTGCAAATATACACAAAATCTGATAATCCTGGTTCCAGTTTTTTTATAGTAATTGGCAATGTTAACTTGTCTTAATAAAATTTGAATTGTAAAATAACTTTAAAAGATTCTAATTCTTAATATCTTTATACACGTCTGTCATATAATAAGAAAGCATCAACTAAAGTGATACATGGTTCTTTGGTAACCATAGTTCCTCAATTTAATAAGGCCGCACGTTTGTCCGTCATTTGCAAAAGAGGACATTGAGGGATGACTCGTTTTCAAAGTACCGAAATCCTGACGCTCAAATTTCAAATTGCTTTCTACAAGAATGATCCAATCTGTTGCATTATACATAATATAAAATTAATAGTAATTTGAATTTGAGTTTTTCAAGTTAATTTTATAGTACCGTATAATCCTGAAGTTTTTTCCACCTTCCCGACTCACCTTATACAAATATCTCTGTCTCACAATCGTCAGATTGTCAGATTCGATTAACTCAGACACAATGTTTCTTTTGCATTATAAATTAGCAATTCATTTTTTTTTCTTTTACAACAGTTGCAGAAGAGATTTAGCTATATTTTTAGTTTAAATACTTACCTCATTTTGAAAATTGTTCTTCCTTTGGCGAGAAAAATATTTTATGGGCGTCAGTCTACTTCCAAACAAAAAAAAAATTAAATACATATTTTTATATGATAACTGATGTCTTATAAACATAAAAATACTATGTTATCCTAAATAATAGTACTCGAAAATTAGAAAGTTTTTTCTTTTTTCTGAAAAATTTGTAAAATGGAGATGAACCTGTTTCGAAATGACCGATTCAATTATAGTTGCTTGATGAGCGAAAAAAGTAGTATATGGGCCAGTTTATTCATCTTTGAGCAGTGTTAGGCAAAAATCAATCCTGGTAGCGATTGACGATTAATTAATCGTGAATCGTGTTCACTCGCAATTACAATTAATTAATCGAAACTCTCAGTGTCTCTCAACACAGTCTTTGAGTAAATTAATTTACCTCATATTTTCCATAGTTACTATTATTTTACTTATCATATTTGGCTATTTAGCCAGGAACCATGGTAAATATCTGATAGATTAACTTAGCCAAGGGTAAATAAACCATACTTAAGTCATTTATTGAGAAAAATCAATTCAGTAGGACACATTACAAAAAAAACGTGTTTTGTTAAGAAAAATGTTAGAATAGAAGAACTTGTATTAGTTCTTTCAATGATAAAACAAAACAACATTTTTTTATTGAACATATGATATAGATTATTTAAAATGAGTATAGCGATTACACAGGACTATAACTATTTATTTTAAGAGAATAATTAGCTATAATATAGGAAGTTTAATTCTTATTCATTGGGCGACGAATACCTTCCCATGATTTCTAGTATTTATTTCGAACTTACATTTTTCAACAATTTAGTTCAGTGGTTTGAAATTCGACTTTTACCCTCGAACGGTTTATTAAGAAAACCAACATTAAATAATATTGGAAAAATATTTATTTTTACCTTGGCAAAATTTACGAGAAAAATAAAAGAATTTTATTAAGAAAAAATAATAATAATTACAATTTCTATAAAAAATATAATTTAATAAAACCGTCCTATTAAAACCAAACCACCACCAATTAATTCATATCAGGATTCTCTTTCTTCTTTAAAGGTGACAACAGTAAACGAATTTCAGCAATCGCTTTTGCGGGATTTAAATTCTACAATAAAAAATATAATTACATACCGGCTAATAAACACCTAAGAATAACTGAATTAATATATCCAGCATAAATAAATTTCTGATCTGTTTATTTATTATTATTGTTATTATAATTAATTTTGTTTATCTAATGAAGAAATAATGAAAAAATCAAAAACCAACCTCTATACTAAGGGTGTTTGTACACACAGCCATGATTATTAGAAATCAGATGCTAATTGAAGACCTCGATATAAGAACGGTAGAGCTTCATTTTTTACGGAATCATTTTTCTTTAATATATCGCGAAAAAATAATTTTCTAACGTGTATTGAGGAACAATGAGGACATCAATGCAAAAAGGACAATCTTCCAATCCATTTTTTAAGAGTTCACATTTTTCTTCGATAACGTCATAAAATTATTTTTTAACGACTTATCACAGAAAAACGTGATCCCGTAAAAAATGGAGCTGTCCCTTTTTTACACCGAGGTTTTAAATTACAAAAGCACATATCGCACCCCGGCAAGAACAATGACATAACTCAAAAATGCAATATTTGAGTAATAACAAATAAAGTGACACTGTTCTTGCCATAATAAGTAATAAACTAACATAAGACAAAATTGAAATAACTCCTCTTCGACGGATAAATTGTGAGTTAGAGATGTGACGTTTTTCTGCAAGTCAGAGGCACACCATACGTATCATTACTGATGGTAATTTCAAAATGTCGTTTTTGAGTTGTGACACTATTCTCGCCGGGGTGCGATATCAGTTAATTTGTAATTGCCAGTCAATTTCCACTTATTGTTAATTGACTGCATTGTTTGACTAGAATTAACTCCTTGAAGAGCAGGGCCGGCTATAAGGCGATTGGGCCCAATCGGGCCCCGCGCTTGAAGAAGCTCCGCAGTTGTAAAATTGGGGGCCCGCACTATGTAGTGTTCGATGTTATAAAGCTCCATGAAGTGAACATTTTATAATAGAAAAATGTTGACTTGTGGATCCATGACCTTAACTTTGTGGGGCCCCGCGAAAAAAATTTAATCGGGCCCCGCACTTACTGGATCCGGCCCTGTTCAAGAGTATAATATAAAATACAATAATTACCTTTGGACAACAAACTGTACAATTCATGATGCTATGACACCTATAAACTGAATATTTATCTCTTAATTGATCCAATCTCTCTTTATAAGCATCATCTCGGGAATCTATTATCCATCTGTACGCGTGTAACAAAGCTGCTGGTCCTAAATATTTATCACCATTCCACCAGTAAGATGGACAAGAATGCGTACAACATCCACAAAGAATGCATTCATAAAGTTCATCCTATAATAAACATTAATTAGAAAACAAATCATAACTAAATAATTTTTTTTATTTACTAGCTTTTTTCTATCTCTCATACTCTGCATATAAGGTGGATCTCCGTATTTTGCCCTTACATTTTTTAAAAGGTACGGTTTTACAGATTCGTAATTTCTATAGAACTGACTAAAATCGGTTATCAAATCTTTGATAACATACATATGCGGTAAAGGATAAATTTTAACAACCGGAGTATTTGGAACTTTCCTAACAAAGCATTAAGAAAATTGTAAATATTTTTAATTAATGGTTTTCAGTTTTAATACTTACGTAATGCAAGCTAAACCGTTAACACCATTCATATTCATTGCACAAGATCCACAAATACCTTCTCTACAAGATCTTCGAAACGACAAACTACCATCCATTGTATTCTTTATGTGAAACAATAGATCTAAAATCATTCGTCCTTTCATTCTAAATTTAATCACGATTATTAATAAATTTAAATGCAAAATTTTTAAACTAAAATACTTGTTTATATCTACTTTATAATCTTTAAGTCCAGGTGCCTTTTTCCCCGGTTTAGTTGGATCGTATCGATAAATTCTACACGTTTTTACATCACTTTTTTGCTGTTGTTGCGGTTGTTTCTCTTTTGCCTTTTGCTTCATTAATACGGCACTTATGGATAAACGACGAATCATCTAAAAATTATTTTTAACCAGTACATTTTTCAATTGTTGTAAATTAACAAATAAAAGAATTTATACAACATTTCTTACGAAGTAATGGCTCGTATTGTATATGTGAAAATTTATAAACTTTATGGCGTTCATTTCGATTTGATGATTTTTCTTTCAAAGAAAATTAATGACAATAAAAGTGTCAATCTATTTTTAATTGATTTGAAGTTACTATGGTCTAATTAATACATACTAGATTAATAACATTGTTTAAATTAATTTAAAAGTAGCTATAATTATCACTAGCTATTAAAATCATATAGTTAACCCTTGCCACTACGCATATTTTTGCACGTTATGACGAAAGGCTCCGTAGCGGAGCCTACGGAGCGGTAAGGGTTAATATAAATATTGCAGTAATTAGTATGAAAAGACTACTATAAATAGTAGTCTTTAAAAATTTAGCAGAGTTTAGAAAATTATTTTTGCTTTATTGATATAGATATTTAAAACAGTTTACAGATATTTGCAACTCATAAAGTTTTTAAAATACATTATTCTAAATATTTACAGTTCAGTGTTTACATGTAATTTTATTGTACTTAAATAGCTACATTTCGATACTTTAACAGTATTTTTTTTATGCTTTTAACGAATAAACCGTTTCTAAATCTTGTGAGATTTTAAAATCTATCAAACAGATCCTATAATAAATTTTTTCATGGTATTTAAATTTTTAAATCCTCTATCTTTAGGGGATATTGAATTTAGAAAAAAACAGTTGGCCAACTTGCCTGTCAAATTGAAAGGAGGTTCGAGGTAGGTACAAAAATAGTTGTTATATTTACTAATTACATCTTAAAATTGACTTAAATTTGTATTAAAAGTGGATTTACCCTCTTTTAGGTGAATGCAGATCACCCGAAAAATGAATTTTTGACACGTGTACCCAATACATAACCTCAACGATGGCGACGTCGATTCCAATTGCTGGTATAAATAACTTTTAGAATTAAATACAAAAAAGTTTTGCACTTCTTTTCTATGTAGTTCGCAGCTCTAACGGGATAAGCGTGAATTTGGGGCCTCCCAATTTTAGGACTGTCAGCGAGTTTACACCTGTTTTGAGCAAATCTTGTCGTACTGTGCTTTTTAGCCCTGACGGCAATTATTTAGCTTACGTTAATGGTTTAGTGTACGTTTTGTTTTAAATTTGTTCACAGTAGATTGAGGTATTACCATTTTTGTAATTTGCAGTCTTAAGATTGTGCGAACAGATGTATGGAAGGACGTTGCTGTTATCGAGGGTACTAAAGCCTACCACCTGGCTTTTTCACCTAAAGGAACTTATTTGATGAGCTGGGAAGTGTTTATCGTCAACAAAGATCATCCTCAAGGATCACCTAATTTACATATTTATAAAACTGAAACTGGGGAACATGTTAAGAGTTTTGTTCATAAGAAACAAACCAATTGGTAAGTTTTATGTAGCGTAGACTAAGTACAAAATGTATTATTCTTAAAAAGATACCAGCTATTTATTTAGTCCCAACGGTATTCAGAGAGATTAGTCTAATTAAGTGGAATCTGCTGTATTATCTGTGTGGCAATATTACAACTGGGAATATTGTGCGTTGCTGATTGCTAGTTATTTATTGCTTGTTACTTCTGTGAAATGTGGATTGAGGCAACCAGCAACCTGTGATATTACCAGTTGATCACATTTTACATACAGTGATACCTTGATTCACAAACATAATTTGTTCCTTGATTCTATTCGTAAACTGAAAATTTCGTAATCCAAATCAATTTTTCCTAAAATGTAAATCCAAATAATGTATTAATAGGTTTTTTTACTAGAAAACTTTTTTAACATCTTATGGTTTCATGTGTCAAAATGATATGGAAGGGGGAATACAGCTGCTTATGCGACTATAGCGCAAAAAAATGAATGAATGAGTAAAGTAAGTTTGCAACAAATACCAAAACAACCGTTGATAGGTTCAGGCTCCGGTTCACTCTGCGGTGAAGGGGTTCCGTTGTTAAATAATATGGCGCCGCAAACTTAAATTGATAGCTAACAACATTCACTTTTCCCTGAATCAGGCAAATTCGAATCCACGATTGAGAGACAATAACAAAATAAAAGACAATGTTACAACCAGTATCTACTTGTTATGAAAAGAAAAATAAAACAAAACAGAGAAAATGTCTGAAAGATACCAATTATCGCACCACATGAAATACAGGGGTCAGACAAAACCTCCCAAAGCCTTATCTTAGTTATTTCTGTTCGGATTTTCACCAGCCAAGTAGTAAATGAAATGTTTTAAGGAATACTACAGTTTGGAGTTTATTTCAATTTTTTCCAGCACCGCTTTTGATTTTAACCGATTACAACTTTTGTTTTTCAAATTGTCATGTATATTTTTCTGCTCGCCGTTTGCAAAACTTTTATGAATCCAACGATGTACATTACATCAACTTTTATTAATTATTTACTGCAGAAAAAATAAAATACTAACTTTCCTTTCGACCAATTTCATGGAAAGTAATGCAAAATATATAGGATGTCCAGAAATGTCGTGTACAACAGAGTACCACAGATACCTTGGTCAAAAATATGATGATTTAAGCCAATTTATCTGTATACAAAGTTGCTTAGTTTAGCCGCTAGAGGACTTTAAAAATCATATTTTTTGAGAGTTTTTGTTAAATTACTCGAAAAATCTTTATTAGATTTTATTCATTTTTTTGACCATGTCTTTATATTAGCAGGCTACAGCTATGTGTGGAACAAATTCGAATTTCGAAAATTACAGGATGTTTAAAAACACTCTCAGGACAAGTTATCCATCCAGATCTTTTTAACCAGCCTGTATAATTTTCTCTCAATTTTTTTCTGAATAGCTACATTAATTTAAAAACTATTTCTTCTCTTATAAAATTTCAGTTGGACAAACGGTTTCGCCATAAAAAAATATTTTCTAAATCCCTGCAAGCCCAAATCGATAAGTTATGGTACCATTAACAAAGTTCAGAATAGCGATTTCTTTAAGCGGTATGAAGTTCTTTCTATAAAACCAAATGTTAAAGGTTTATAAGTACTTTATTGCTTAAAATATTCAAATTTTCGCCAGGATTTGTGACCATCATCAGGATTTAACCCTGATTGGCCAGCAAGATCACTAGACCTAAAACTTTGTTTATAGGGTGTCATCAAGCGAAAATGCCACGACAAAAGCAAATTGTAAAAATTTTGCACTCTGTATTATTTTTAGCCCTGATGATGGTCATAAGTCTTGCCGAAAATTTGAATATTTTAAGCAGTAAAGTGCTTCTAAACACGAAAATTTTGATTTTTTTTGAAAGAACTTCACACCGTTCAAAGAAATTGCTACTTTGAACATTGCTAATGGTACCTCAGTTTGTCAATTTGGGGTTGTAGGGATTTATAAAATATTTTTTTGTGGCTTTAACTCTTTGTCCAACTGAAATTTTATAAGAGAGAAAATAGTTTCTAAATTAATATAGCTATTCAGAAAAAAATTGAGAGAAAATTATACAGACTGGTTAAAAAGATCTGGATGGATAACTTGTCGTGAGAGTGTTTTTAAACACCCTGTAATTTTCGAAATTGGAATTTCTTCCACAGATAGCTGTAGCCTGCTAATATAAAGACATGATCAAAAAATGAATAAAATCTATTAAAGATTTTTCGAGTGATTTAAAAAAAAAGTCATGAAAAATATGATTTTTAAAGACTTTTAGCGGCTAAACTAAGCAACTTTGTATATAGATAAGTTGGGTTAAATCGTCATATGTTTGACCAAGGTATCTGTGGTATTCTATTGTACACGACATTTCCGGACACCTGTATAGAAATTCTAAGGAAATTTATCGATTGTAAACTACTTCTTATTGATATGAGCTGATTTCAAGCATTTTTGGGAAATAAGTGTTAAAAGTAAAATTGATGCCATCTGTAGATCTCCGACGAAAAGTGACGATTGATTTGACATTACACATTTTTGTTTAAAGATATAATTCAAGCTTTTTAATGCATTGTAGGCGCCCTTTTGGAACAGCGTTGCACTCACGGTTTCAATATAGGATCCAAAACAAAATGTCGAGGTCGGAATTGTCTTTCATTGTTAAAAAATCGCGTGTAGAAAGCTCGACAGAAACTTTTTAACGGGCAACTCAATAAAAACGAAATACACTGCCTAAGAGAAGCATTTTCTTTTTTTCTGCATTAAATAGCTATTAAAAGTGTATGTATTCTACATCGTAGGATTGTACTATGGATTGTGATTCTGAAAGAAAAAGTCTTTGAAATAGCTTGGAGAAAAATACGCATTACAATCTGAAAGAGAAAAGTCATAGTCGATTGAAATTGAAGGTGGCACTGAAAAAAATTTAAATGGTCACGAAAACATACTATTCGTTACAGTTTCATTTGGTACCTGGCTCATGAAGATCTGAACAGAAATAATCGAGATATGGCATTGGGCGTTTTCTGTCTGATACCCTGTATAAACATAATATACAAACAGCAATAAATCCCTATCGCTACAGAAGATTCTATAAAAGTGATCAAAACAATAAATGTCCAGAGAAATTTAATAACACACGCGAACAAAAATAAATGATATCAATTGATGTCAAATATATGTAATACATTTTCAAATCTGGGTTTAAACCTTAAAACCAAAATATTAAAAAAAAAACAAAATCTGAGAGATTAGGCACACAAACAAATTGGCAAATGATGTTAAATAAATTTAGATCAATACAATGTCAATTAAATGTAAATAGTAAATGTTTATAAAATTTCGCTCGGTTAAAGATTACCAGGGAATGAATAATCCCCAATAACAAAATTATACAAAGACAATTTAATAAAAAAAAATGTATACGCGTTGATTTATTTGTCAAGGTAACTTGGTTTGGGACGAGAAAATGAACTCTTGGGTAACACAACCAAGCAACGACGAGGGATATTAAAAAAAGCACTTCCTTTTTTCAATCCAAGTTTTCGGAATAATTTATTCCTTCATCAGGGCCGACTACAATTCAAACAATTGTGACTTTCCCGTCTTTGAATTTTCGAAAGCTTGGATTGCAAAAAGGAAATGCTGTTTCAATTTCCTTCGTCGTTGCTGGGTTGTGATACCCAAGAGCTCATTTTCTCGTTCCTAACGTGCAATAACTGTTACTCCGTTCCACTTAACTTGGTTTGGTTTACCAGGAGTGATGTCTCTCTCGAACTCACTACGTCATCCTTAGTTCCAGCCACATGATTTTTCTTTGTTCTCCATATGGTGTTTAATAAAGGGAGGGATAAGATTGCCTCCACCGGGAATTAACTCAAATTTCGACGCAATAGATCTTAAGGTTCGTTAAACGGCGAGAGAGGTCCTAATTCATCTTCTGTCCAACGGGATTAGCCTGAATTCACAACCAAATCCGACAAAGCACAACAGGTGCCTAAAAATTTGTGGAATGACGAGCTAATCTGGAAAACTCCAACAGAAGTTCTCTAAATACAATTCCAAAGAGAAATCTTCTAATAAACCTCTTCAACTACACAGTTTCTATCAAACCCAAATATTACAATCCATGCTCTTCCAAATCTCATCAGTAAAGAGGGCGGAATAATCTAAACTATCATACTCGAGTAGGTACTCTCCACCACTTCCGATCGCGCTAATCTAAGAAACCAATCAATAACCCTGTATTTCGCGATAGAACCAACAAATCTGAAAATGACACCTTCCAACAGATGGCCCAAACCAGATAATTTTAAATTTATTCGAATAAAAAAATTAAAAAGGCTACATGACATTTTCATAAGTTCTTCTGAAGTGAGTTCTTCTAGTAGCTCCAGCACGCCATCCTTGTCGATTTCCTACTCCATACCAATATTGCCAATGTTTACAATGCTTTTTGCCACATTTACCTCTTCGCCAAAATTTTCAAAATATCTGTCAGGTACTTGAACTAACCAAAGTTTTCTCCATGTTGACTGCATTGTAACGCAAGAGTTCCAGGCTTTATTAACGAAATGTGTACAGTGAATATAAATATGATTTTCATTTTTGCCGTACTGCGTGAATTTGTTTGGTGCTGGGCTACCATTCCAGACGTTCTTATTTTTGTAAGCCTGGTTTGATAAACAAGCTTTATTTCAACTGTATGTTCGCAAATTTTGTTCGTGAACTGAGGCGTTTGCGATCCGAGGTATGACTGTAGAATTAAATCATGTATCTCACATTGGAGCAATTCGATATCGCAAATAGACAGGCGATGTCGTATTCCTTCAATGTGATACGTTTGTTTAAATTCTGTATATACAGTCTGCACGCATTCGATCTGCGGATAGGGCAGGTCAATGTGTTAGACAAGGCATCGAATTGCATACGATTTTAATGAGTTAAATAAAGAGGCACATATCAACTCCAATCGGCCAGATAAGTAAACGTAGTATATCTGTCCTGTGTTAAGTAATGGAAGCTTTTTGTCGTCCTTTTTCCACTTACGTTAAACGTATCCGCAACTCATCGGTGTTCACACCGTATATAAAATGTCAAGAAGTGGCAATGCTGCAAGCTGCTGATTACCTTAATGTAAGATGTGCCTGAGATGACGTTAGATGAAAGGTTAGATACTATAATATGCGGTTAGATAAATAATGTGTTTAATTATTGTAAATCTGTGAGATTATTTAAAAATTAAGCTATAAAAATATGAAAACAGAGTCCTTCCCAAAATTACATTGGATATCATTCTTGCTTTACTTTTACACTTTGCTGGAGCCATTGAAAAGAAAAAGGTAAATATCTTGGAAAACCTGAAAGTTTTACAATTACAACTTTTTAAACAATAAACTACCATTCCAGACGTTCTTATTTTTGTAAGGCTGGTTTGATAAACAAGCTTTATTTCAACTCTCTGACAACACATGGTACTAAATAAAGCCCACTTGGAAGCTAAAATGACCAGACATTTTAAAATTTCAAATCTAAAGTTTATTTTTTTTCTCTTTTCTTATAAAATCTAATAAATTAAGTATTTTATTTACTTAAAATTAATATTATTTTCTTGATATATCAGGGAACCACAATGGAGTGTAGACGAACACTTATGTGCCCGACTAGTAAACACAGATGTAATCTTTTACGAAGATTCGAACTTCGAACGAATTGTAAACCGCATAAATTCGTCGAAAATCGCCTCGTACAGCCTCTCGCCTACAGCGGGTACTTACCACGTACTTTGCCAAACTATCGGCGGTCAAGGTCAACCTTCGATCGGGAAAATGTTCAAATACCCCCTTTTCGACACTCAACAAGCTCTAGCCAGTAAAAGCTTCTTCCAGGCCGATAAAGTCGAGTTTTATTGGAACCCCAAAGGAACGTGCGCCCTTTTACTAACGATTACGGAAGTCGATAAAACCGGCGGGTCGTATTATGGTAAACAAGGGTTGCATTTCTTAGGAAACGCCGGCCAAACCACGATGGTTACGATGAGTAAAGACGGGCCGATTTACAACGTCGCTTGGTCGCCAAAAGCTCAAGAGTTTTGTGTTATTTACGGGTTTACGCCTGCGAAAGCGACATTGTTTAATTTAAAATGCGAACCGGTGTTCGAATTAGGAACCGGAGCAAGAAATTGTATTTATTATAATCCCCAAGGAAACATGCTTCTTTTAGGAGGTTTCGGAAACTTAAGGGGACAAGTCGAAATTTGGGATACGAATAATAAAAAACTAATTGGTAAATGCGAAGCTTCCGATACTACTTATTTAGAATGGTCACCTGACGGGACTCACTTTTTAACTGCTACAACAGCACCAAGATTAAGGATTGATAACGGATATAAAATCTGGCATTATTCTGGAACGTTGTTGTTTGAAAAAGGTGTCGAACAAAACGAGGAATTGTACGAAACTTGTTGGAAGAAATTTCCTAAAGGTCACTTTAAAGACCCAATTATAAGCAATGAAAAAATCGAAGGGATTACTTCAAGGCAACCCCAAGCGTCAAAACAAGTATATCGGCCACCTTCAGCAAGAAATCGTGTGATTAATTTCAAATTACACGACGATGAAGAAGAACCACATAAACCAGGTGGAGACAACAATGCGCCGTCTAAAACGGCATTAAAGCAAAAAAAGAAAAGGGAGGCAAGAAAAGCTAGAAAAGCGGAAGAAGGTGGTGATGATGATGTTCAAGTAGCAAAGGTTGAGGTGAATTTAACTGGAGATCCAGAGAAGGATAAGAAAATAAAAAATTTACAGAAGAAATTGCAGGCAATTGAAAAATTGAAAGCGCAACAAGCGCAAGGAAAGCAGCTCGAGATTAATCAAGTCTCAAAGATAAAGGCCGAAGCTGAACTGTTAAAGGAACTCGCCGAGTTGCAGGTGTAAGTCTTTTATGTTTCCTTGTTTAACTGAACGTTGTTGTCGCGAGTAAGTTATTTTGAAAAAAAAAATCAAGACGATGATAAATAAAGAGATGCGATTATTACTTTCGTTAAAATTGTGTTATTTAATTATTCTTTACCTTAAGCCTAAAGAGATTTTACACACATCCTTTACTAACCCGTTTAAAAAAATTAGTAATCTTGTATACACTGACAAATTAATTTTAAAATAACAGCTTTTGATGTTAAGAATTTCTTAAACCTCTACAACCTAATACAAGAATTGAACAAAAACTTTATCATTTTTCAAGACAAAATGAGAGTTTTTTTTAAGAAATCAACATTTGAGCTATTTATTTTGAAAGCGAGTCCATTTATGTTGTACTTAAATTTAGACATTACTTTGAGTTTTAACAAAATTAAAAATTTACTTATAGATCGGTAAACAAAATATTGGGACACATTATTCCAATCATCATCTTTTATCATTGGGATTAGAAGAAACCATTTGACCTTTCTTCAAAATGCCTGATTTATCGGCATATTTTGTAACTCAACGATGTAGTTATGAATCGTTTGTCATTCATAAAGGACAATTCCTATCAGCGAGACATACACGGAAGAAGTTTTCGTTCCGATAAATTGTACCAAATGATCGGCAGATAAATTTCTAAGGTAAATCAGACCATTAAATTGTAGATGATCTAATAAAGCACAGTTTTAGTGAACTAATTTTTCTTCTCGAATTAATCACTCCAATTGATTTTTATGTATTTATAACGATTATTTGGTCAAATTAATCAATTTATCTATAAATGGCGATCTTTCCCTAGTTTATAAAATAGCGATTAAACGTTAAAATTGAACAGTTGTTTGGCAATTTGCATTTGTAAAGGTATTTTTCTATAAATGTTTTGTCCGCTTTTCTTTAAAATATTTGGCATACACTACTAACTCCTCATAAACTTTCTTTTTTAAATTTCTATATATTAAGAAGAGATCGTTTTTCAAATAGCCGCGTACAACATGGCTATCCGTCAATCCTATCGTGCTTTGTTTATCGCTTTATTATGAAAAAGCATTAGAGTTAAGATGAGTGAGCGCTTATCTTTTTTGCGTTTTAAGTTTTTGATTCCAAAGATGACGAATTAGAGGAACTGTAATCTATAACCTACAATCCTGTCTCCGTTCAAATACAAACAAGCTCCCATATGTCGTAGTGTGTTTTCCAAATATCGACAGATATTTTGACGGATTTATCTCTAGATAAATCCCTGTGCTTATGTCAAACGACAAAAACTTGTAGTTCTAAATTATTCCCGTGATTTATTATACTTTATTAATTTCTGTAGTTCCTTAACAAATCTATTTATCTGTACAAATTCGGATATCTAACGATAAATTGATCAAATCGATTAATAAATCGCTTCCGCATATTTTATAACTTCTAACAACATTGTTGTTTATGGACTTTCAGTAGTAGTTTCAGAAGTAGAAATTACGAATACTCTGTTTTATACATTTGTTTTGAAAACGTGTCATTTTATGGCATTATCTCTTCTAAAATTCAATTTCCGTAAGTTACGATTCCTGCCTTTCTGCCCTCAAAATGCTAATATTGACGGATGCCAACCCATTGTACTCACTCAAAATATTAAATTTTCCGGAAACTATACAAATTAGTAATAGTAAATTTGGACTACGTTTTTCTTCAAGACGGTACAAAAATACCGATCGCATTATAATTTTTTGCAGCAGGATATTTTTATGCTTGGGACCTATTAAAAATCCTCTGAACCAGACAATCGTTGCCCAGTGACTCAATCATATCACACATTTATAATAAATAACTTTGGTCGGAAATGTAATTCAAAATCGGAAGTTTCGGAAATTACTATCACTAAGGCTGGTTTTAGTGTTCAACCGACGGTCGGTACTGACCGTCAGTACTGACGAAACGCGCTGACCGTCGGTTTGTGTTGTTCAGTGCTTAGCTGATGACAGATCTGTCAAAACGCGCTGACCGTCAGTTTGTACAGTCTCGCGAAAAATGGACTCATTAACAAATTGTACGATACTTGGGTATTTCATTGTTCTGAAATTCTTTAACCGTGCATCACGGTCTTTATATAAATTATGAGACAAGTACCATAATTCCGGATGCAACCGGACTTCGGTTATTAATCGTTCTGTGTCTATGCTCACTATTTCACGATGACTATACAGCAGTCTGTCAGTTAGCTGACGTACATACGGACGCGTTCGACCGACAGTTGTCATACGCGCCGCGTACCGTACGCGCGTAGGGTTCATCAGTGCAGCACTGAACAGCTACATATAAATACGTTGATAAGCTACGCGCGACCGACGTCGGTACCGACCGTCGGTTGAGCACTAAAACCAGCCTAATAAATTGGACTTTGACCACTTACCAAATAGTGGTTTTGATTAATTACTGACAATATTATAGCCGTCAAACAATGATTGAAAAATGGACTTAAAATTAGACTACCTTCAAAATAAATAACTTTTTTCTAAAAGAATTTTTTTGTAAAATAATCTTTAAAAAGTGTTATGTGACTTTTAAAAGCTATTTTGTTTATTTGAATTGTAGAGGGTTAAGATACAAACTCCATATATAAATTTAATGAATTCTACTTGGGGTGTATAAAATTGCCTAAAAAATTAAACAACGCACTAACAGTGATGATATACCTATGTATAATACATACATTATTGTACGATTAAATATATTAAATTACTTATAAATCCAGTCTTTACTCGTAACGATTTTTCAGAAAAAATCTTAAATAACGTACAAATTCGGCCGTAAACATGTTTTACCCACGACTTTTAAAAAGTAGACGTTAAATAATTTATTAGTTTCTTTTAAATTATCACAGAATAACAGCTACATATTTAGGAAAATATTACACTATCCAAACGTTCAATAACAAAAGCTTTAAAGGGGGCAAGTGCAAGAGACAAATACGCACACCTTAAGCTTATTAAAACATAAATATTTAGGCCTTATGTTTATTTTAACAAACTAGGCACGTACTTTTTAATTTTACCGTTTTAGAAATTTGTGCTTTTTTCGTTTCATTTACGCGAAACACCCAACAAATAACTTAAATGTTTTTATCTCCAAAGAATTATCTCCAAAAATTCCAATTATTTGTCATCTATAAAGTCTTTTGGGTGTCGATATGTTTCAATCGATATACGATAAAAAACATAGCCAAAATATAATTCTCTAAGATTTTTATAGATCTTTAGAAAGTATCTAAAGCATCCTAAGGTAGGCTTAAAAAGTACCTAATACTTTAAACTCCTTTAAAAGATGTCTAAAGCGCCGTTCGTTCATCGTAAACGATGACAGCTTCGTTGTCGACTAACGAGTCAGTATCTTTGTGTAAAAATTGACTCCTCGACTTGCTCAAAGCGATAATAGCGGCTTCGTCATTTCGCATACGATTCTTCCGCTTCTTACTGAAGTTCACTTTCGCATACAAATCGTTTAAATCATCTTCTGTGGACAATGGGCGGGGTTTTGAACGAACCCATGCGGGTAAACTTCTCGTTTTTAATGTTGCTGAACCTTGCGTTTCATCATCTTTGGTACTTACTTCATCTAAAACTATTTAAATGTTTATGAAAGAAAATAAATTCATAAAAGCAAATGATCGTCTTACTACTGCTTGAAGCATACTGAGTTCCTTGAGGGGAAAACTCTGATATTTCTGGAAGTGGTAACTGTCTAGAATGACTACCATCACCGTTTGGGATCATCAAACCAATTGGTTGGCTCACAGGCCTTGGTCTTCTTTGGTTATTTGAAACTTGAGGCACCTAAATAATTTATTTAAATGATGTTCTTGTAAACAATAACTAATTTTAGTTTTTACCTGTGCTGAATTTCCTGGATGACTAGAACTACGGGGAACAACAGGACATCCTGAACATTGGGCACAATGTGGTCCACCCATCACTGGATTATTTTGAAACCATTGACCTCCCTGACTACTAGAACATGCGACAAGTCTGTTTGTATAACCCCAAGAGCAGCCTTTTTGCTCTACAAACACAGCCGATTGACTGGGATATGACTGTTGATTAGTTTGTTGGGTTGGAACACCGCCATCAACTTTTCTAAGACCTAAAATAAACACATGATTGCATGTAAGTTCAATTTCCTTGGAAAAGAACAACAAAATTGTTGAGATATTTTTATTGAATCTGTTTCATAATTAGCTCTGTTATTTAGGTTCATAAGAGAAATTTACAAGTGATAGAAAAATTAGTTCCGGGGTTAAATGGAATAAAATGATAGTTTGAAAGCTTCAAAATGTAAATATCTGTATGCAGAAATTCCGTGGAAGAGCGTGGAAATGAACCAATTTCCTAGAGTTAACCCAATTTTTGGATGAGTATCGATTTTCTAACTAAAAGCTAGCGACAGGATGTTATTCCGTGTGCCCTAAATTCGTTTGCTAATGGAATAATTTGGGAATGTGATGCAACAGCTTGGTGTGAATTAAATTGAGAACATTTCTCCATTTAAAACAAGAACGGGGTAATAAAGAGACAATGGTCCTGTTTTGATTGAATAAATACTTACAATAATGTTTCTCCTTTCGGGGCATGATGCAACACCTATAAACCAAAAGAGCGCAAATAACGCAAACGACTAGAGCTGCTCCGCAAAATACAGCCGCCAGGAGCGGAATCCTATCTGAAGACACTCTCCAGCCCCTCGGTGAGGCCGTCGGTTCTGGCCACATGCTCGCAGTCAAAGTGACCCACTGCTGTTGCAGCACCTGAGCGTCTTGATCGTACAGGACGCTCCCATTATCTAAAAAAAGAAACGATTTTATGATTTTATAAAAAATTAATAATTCTTAATTAAAACTTCAAAAGAAGCTACTAATTCGTTGAGACATATAACAACCTCTCGATTTAATAGAAGGCTATTTACTTCAAAGCGCTTTAAAGCAATTTCAAAGAGAATCCTTTACAGCACCGTTTAAGACTTTTTGTTAAAGTTAATAAGACTCGTGAAGAGAAAAAGAAAAGCTGACGGGACAATAATAACGGAGTCAGCAGAGACGCTGTGAAACAATTTCATCAAAATGCTCCGGATTGCTGAGGCATGCGAGCTTGAGGCGTCTCCGAGTCGTTTCAGCAGCTCGCTGAAGCCGTGTAGATCTTAATTTCTCTCGCTGTGCAATGTGCATTTCGCTGGTGAAAAGTGGAACTGCGACTCACGCTACGTTGTCACTTCTGGCACTGTTACTTCACAACGACAACGTATTCATTTCCAAATTGAACGAGGAGTAAGAAGAGCTTTGGAAATTGAGGAAACCATTACGTAGAGGAAATGAGGTGTCTGTTTTAACACTTATAAATAACAAATTTAAAGAAAAAATCGATTTAATAATCAAGATATATTTCAATTCTTTTAGATTAGGTTTAACTGGTTTGTTTAAAGAGCATAAAAAATTAATATAAAAATGACAATTTGAATCGTTAAATTTCAGCTACATAAGACACTCTTTATTTCACATCTCTCTCATTTTGAAAACACCGTAGTTTTTAACGGATTTAAAGTAAAAAATATAACTTTAATCCACCATTAGAGCATTACTTTTATCAAAAGGCGATGGTATAACATCGGTTTATAATGACGTTTTTTCTACGAAAGGACAAGCTTAATCGACGTTATGCACTAATCTGTTAAACAAAATAAAGTTTATAGGGCCAATTAGAGATTGTTAAAACATAGTTTTGGCATAAAAATACAAATAATCGAATTTTGAAGAAATTCCGAAGTGGTTTAGAAAGTCTGTTTTCTCGAAAAACGCTAAGAATAAATTACAATATTTTATAAATGTATGAAGCACTTACTAAAACTATGCTATGTTGTTATACAGGTGTCCCATTTTGGTTGTCTGATTCTTTACTGGCGTATTCTTTGATTGAAAACAAACAAAAAAGTCATAATGAACTGAACATAAGTCCAAAAGTGCTTCGTTTTCCGAGATGAATTCAAGGTTTTAATTTCATAAGTTGACCCATAATTATCATTATTACAGTGAATTAAGTAAATTAAATTATTAAATACTTGCGATGGTTTCGACAAGTTTTTGTATCTAATCAACGTAACCTAATAATGACAATTTATCCTAACTAAACTTCCAATATTTCAAAAACGAATCACTTTCGGTTCATGTTCATTAAAACTTTTTTAATTATTTTTAACCAAGGAATACGCCAGTAGAGGATCGAACAATCAAAACGAGACATCTGTAGAGTATTACTTAATTCAAAAGTTCGTGAAAGTATCCTCTTTTTCGAGGACAGAAGTTAGTGTTTGTCCAAATAAGGGGTATGAAGTCATTTTGATGATACTAATTTTCCGTAGGTGAACTTTGGTGGTCTAAATCATACTGATTAAGTAATTATGAAAGTGTCTGGCAAGAAGTTAGGGGTAACTTCACACCATACCAGTTAAGAAATGGATATTTTCAGGTAAAGTGGACTGGAAAATTTTGTTAGACACAGACAATATTTATGCGTGTGTACGCGTGGAAACGGCGCCAAAAGATTATAAATATGTTGGAAGCGGTCCAAGGACAAAATTACCGCTCCGAGACCCCCTAAATTTGAATTTCAATTCTTGACCTATACATTTAAAGTGTTATTTTTTAAACGTACTACACAATATATTATGAAAACCTTCCTTCTACTTTATTAAATTTATGAACATTAATATAAACGATTTTTATGGATTTAAAGCAAAAATTTTTGTAATTATCCAGATTTTTTTTAATCGTTAAATGTTATTTTAAAACCTTTTATAGGGTGGGGCAACAGTAAAGTCATAGTGCAAATTGGTTAGCATTTCTTTAGGAATAAGAAGAAATGGGCTCTCTTTTCAAGTTTATTTAAAGAACTAAAATTCATCACATTATTTTTAAAAAATTATAACGGCTAAACGATCGCCTTCTGTGTTGGTACACATTTATACTCATTTTATGGCATTTTGAATTATTGGTTCCAATCATTTGGTTCCAAAATAGTCATTTTTCTTTTATGTTGGCTTTCAAAACATGCATAGCTTGTAATTTGTTGTGAGATTTCAAAAAGCCCCAGATAACAACTTTGACGTCGTTAGATTTGGCAAATCTCACTCACCAATTTAATTTGTCAAAAATGAGAGATGAAAGATTCCAGAAATTTGATGTTTGAAAATCTTCATTGTTGCCAGAGTTGTGCGAGCGGTTGCTCGTATCTAATGGCGTTTTCATTTAGCTGAACTAGTGCGCACCAGAATTTGACGTTGGGTGCATATGTCACACTGGCATAGTGTAAAAAGGGCAAATTCAACAGAACGTGATGAAATCAAACATAATCATAACTGTCAATCTGATCATAACATCACTTATAAGTGTGTTGAAGGCTTGAGGTTGTTTAAAATGTTTTAAATAAAATGTAATAGAATACAAAACAATCTACCGGTGCGACCAACAGAACACGATGTTGTGCGCCCTAATTCAACCAAATGAAAACGCCATAATAGTACTAACAATGCTCAAAACGCAATTCAGCAGCTTACTGTAAAAAACATGTTTAACATTTCGTTCTCTCAGGAGAGAGCTTTTTGAAATTTTGCCTTTACTGTAACAATTCACAAACCTGGTAAGTATTGAAAGCCAACAGCGAAGAAGAAATTGGTGGCCAAAGTTATATTTTGGAAATAACAAATCATACTAATGCAAAACGAACATAAATTTACATCAGCGAAGGAGAAGGTAATTTAAAAGATATACTTTCTTCAAACTAACGTAATCAATTTTACAAATTAAAAAAAAAGAACTTTTAGTGAAAATAGAGTCTACTTTCTCTATTTTCCCCACCTTATATAACTTCTTAAAAATTTATTTTTAAATCATTAGCACTTTTTAAATTCGCCACTAATTGCTTAGATTCGTTTAAAGATTAGTCATTAGTTTTGATTACTTCCCTATATGACTCATACATATCCCTCGGTGAGTGAACCTGGTCAATATAAGGGTGGAAAGAGAAAGGGGGCGACAGAGAAGGGACGTAATGGTGTCTGCATTGTAAATGACCCTTGACGCCAAGTTCAAGTGACCGAGTCATTCACTGTTGTGTGTACAAAAAACGAGGACTCGAGTGAAGTTTTTCTCTGAAAACTTATCATAAAATCTTGTCATTTTTCTATTTGAGCGCATAAGAAATAATTTATCTTTATTTTATTTAGACACTTTCGTTTGATTAATTAGTTTTGTAAACTATAGATTTATCTTCGTCAAAATTATATTAAATGAAGTAAGATAAATTGGCGTAGTTTAATTAACACCTTTTGGTTTTAAATATAAATGCAGCTGACTAAAAAATCTCTAATGAGTATTTTCTAGACAGTGCATTGTTTGGTTTTAATTAACGAATCTCGTCAGTTAAACGGTCAGTTAAGAAATAATAGCAAAACGTTGGGAGCCAGGTGAAAGTAATGAGTTTTCTTTTTGTATTTCATATTTTGCTCTCCGCTTCCAATGCTATCTAAACAGACTCTATTTATATTTTAAAATGATTTGAATTACACTCCATCTTCCAACTTCATATTTCCATTTTAATATTTTTACTATTTTTTATACTTTACAATTTCAGAGTTGCAGAATACGCTTGTTATGGGTTGATAAAGTTTTATACAGTTAAAAGTAAGACGTAATTGTAACAGTTTTCAGGAAAAATGGAAGTGCAAGTGCAATTTATAACTGTACGTCGAGCTTTTGTTCCTAAACTACGGTCCAATTACTTTCGCAGTTAATCGCTTTGTAAGACCACGTAACTGTCGGGTCTTTGTTTCGCTTTACCTACGGGAAATTCGCTTATAATTTATGGGAAGTTCTTTTAAGATCTCTCTTAAAACTTCTTCTAACGACTTAAGACAAATTTCTACAATTTTTAATAGTCTTAAATAAATCTAAACGACTTTATAAGCCAACCTTGGATATTAAATAAATTTATACTTTTCTGGTTTATTCGAAATAAAACCTGCAATAGTGGGCGATTACGTTCGAGCACGTACGTAAGTTTGAATATTCACCGACGTCAGCATGAATATTAATTTTTTAATTAACGGCCCATTCCGACGTAGATTTCGCGGCCAGCGCACTTTAGCCTTGGTAAAGTTTCAAATTGCGACCCGGAATAACGAGAACTTGTTACAACAATTCCAGTTTTCCAGTAAGTTACGATTTTATCGTGCGAAATTGTTCGCAATTCAACCGGCTAACGATTCGCGGAATTATTTTATCGACCTATTCGTTTTATTTAAACAAGGATCTTGGAACAGCATTAGACCGTGTCAAGGTCTGTGATAGAGTTTCAATTCCTCGAAGTAAATGTCAATAATTTGAATTATTTTAGCATAAATTACATCTTACAGATTTAATAAAAATTATCAATAGAGAATAATCAATAGAAATTACATTAACCATATTTGTTTAGTATAGTAATATTAATGAGAGTTAAAAAAATTATCGACAAAATATTTTTGTTTAGAAAAAGTATTTTTTTTTTATTACATAAAATCATTTCGAAATGAAATGGAATATCACCTAAATTTATTCAATTTACAACTAATATCATAAATTAACCCTAAATGTTTGGTTAATCATACCAGAAATATACACATATAAACATTTATTTAAAATTTTACTAAAGATATTTAAAATATTTTGAACTACTTCCATATCGAAAGGAAATGAATAAAGATTGTGCATATGAAAACTGTTTATGGGCAATTTTTTGGATGGTTGAAAATGACACTGGCCGATATTTTTTAGACCCATAGATCAGACAATAGCTTCCTAAAAGTTTTGGATGCGTAGAACTCAAATTCGGATTCAGAATTGTTCCATCACATCAGCCTTTCGAAATATTCTAACCTGAAGATGTACAAAATTATGATTTTAAACATATTCGGGATTAAATAACGAAGCGTGCAAACTTTTATCCACAAAACTTCATGCAACTTCTGAAAGTACCACTGTTCCCATCAAAAATACACTTTGAATTTTTCGAATATCATAACTTGTTCTTGAAAAACTGATCTTCTTGTAATATTAGATTTTGCCCAATCATTAACTTATAAGAGACTAAGCAGCGGTAATTGTAGTTGTCGATTTAGACCTACAATGTCATTCTAGCTGCCTAACGTATACAATATATACAATTTAAATGATTTAAATTGTAGATTTAAATTAAATCTACAATTTACACACAACGATGACTTAAAAAAGCCACTGTATTAAGAAAATTAATAAGTTTTGTTATATTTGTAGACGTGTTGGTACATGAAATGACCGTAATGACCGTAAAAGTAATGCACATTTTATAAACATTGAATCCAAAAACATAAGAAGTCTGGGTATTATCTAGTTGGAAACAAGAATTTGAAAACCTTATATCTTTTTGAAATTGTGGCTAAACCATTGGTTACTAGTACTAGTTTATTGCACCGACGATTACAATAAGCCAATTATAGAAAGATGATTTCAAAAAATTCAAAATACAGTTTGAATTGGAAAAATGGTATATTCAGATGACTCAAGGAGTTTGGGGAATAAACATTTATTCGTTACGTTATTACATTTAAAATTTTTTGAAAATTAGTACTAGTTCTAGCACTTATAAGTTAAGATATCTTGAAAATCTGCTGTTGTGGGATAAATCTGAGAATAGATTTGAAGTCAGGATGTCACAATCTTGTAGGAAAGTGTTGTCTGATCTATGGGTTTTACTTTTCATAAAAATTTGTCGGCCTGTGTTATTTCGGATGCAATACGGACATGTTGCAACTTTGTTTCCAAAACGTGTGCAACGACTTTCACACCGTACACATTTATTAACATTCCAGCGGTCTACCGAAAATGTAATATATTTAATTGAAGTATATGTAGAGAAATGCCAAGTGCTTGAACCCACAGGATAAATCTGTGGCTTGGTTTCCAAAGAATCAATGTATATTTTTCATGGTCGTTGATAATCTAATAGATCTTGTTAAATTCTTGACTGTGACCCTGTTGTGCTCCGTGTCAATCGAAATTAACCTCACATTTAATTAACCCCTATTAAGAGGAGTTGAATTGTAGGTCATTTTCGATTTTTAAATTGTTTGAAATGCGTCAATTTGTCCTGATTGCTACAATCAGTTGTATCAATTAGTCTCACTACTACAATCTGTTTATAACCTTGGCAAATCAAATCTTATTTTTAATTATGTTCATCTAATTTGATTAATTTCTAATCTTAAAATAATTGTTTGTGGACGAGAAGAATTAGAAATTTATCTAATGCGAAACACGCATAAAAATAGACGAACTTTTTGCATTTATTTTTAACATGACGTTGACAAAACAGTTTCTTGCGCCGAGAAAAAGATATTTCAGTAGTAAACTTACTCAATGTTTGAGCAGAATACGACAACTTTGTTTGCAAGTAGGTGGATGAAATATCTATCTACTGCAAATACTATGTTTTGTTGATAAAAGATGTAACAACTTGCCCCTGTAACAACAAGCCCCACTCCTCCCTACCTGTTAAAATATAAAATATCAGACAAAAAACAACCAGAGTTCAGCGATCATGATAAAATTTTCATACGACTATCCTTTCTGGATGCATTGTTCTTTTTGGCAAGCAGTTTATTTTAAAAATCATTACACAAATAAGATTTATTGTCTACTTAATATAATTTAGTATTAGTTTTTTAAATGAAAGCAAAAAAATCCTTATGTGATATTACTTTAGTACTCTTTTTAGAGAGTATTTACACGACATCTTTGAATTACAATTAAATAACGGCTAAACTCAAAAAATGGAAATTAATATATTAAAAACTTTTTGCAGATTTTAAGATTTATTTACTTTTTAAGAGTCGTTTTACTGATTCGGGGCCACAGTGTGTATTATGTATGCTTACAGTTTTGTAAACATTAACAAAAAAAATGAATATTTACAATTCTATGTTTATATGTAAACATTCATCTTTTTAATATGAAGTGTTGAAATATTTCATACAAAAAATGAGAAAATGTTTAAAGTTCATTCTAGTGATATTTTGAAGAAAAACTTTTAGTTGAATACGTTGACGACTTGTCAAATATCTTACTTAAAAAAAAGAAAGTAATGCAATTTTTATAGTCTTTTTTAGTGAAATTATTCTTATTGTTTTCTAAACGAATCAGTATGAAAAAGGTCTTCATTTATGGACTGCTTATTGAGTGATAAGAAATGCTGCATGAAAATCATCACTGCACTACATTGTATACGAATATTGATAGATATTCTAAACAGATGTAGACGGTACATTTCTTGTTATAGCAACTCACTGATGACTGATGACTCAATCAGTGACTAAAATGAGCGTGCTTGGTGTGGAAAGAATGTTTACGATATTTTTGTTGTTGTTTTTGTTTCCTAAGTAGGTTGCGACAATCAGCTATAAACAAATTTCAGTGGGTATCTTTGGCGTGGACATACATTAAAAATGTAAATAGGAAAACATACACATATAACTAAGTACGTCTATTTTAATCTCGTACTCTATAAAATCATTAAAAAATCCAAACTAGTGGAAAACCAATCCTGAAGTAAAATATCTCTTCCTTTAAACCCCATCGGTATCAGCTGCAAAGTAAATATAACACCCTCAAGTTCCAGAGGAGCACGTACTTTTGGACGTCTTTTTCACGTCCCAGACGTTTCGATATACGATTTCGTCAAGTGTAAACCGGCTCGTAAAATCTCCAACCGTTCTCTATCGTCCCCAAAATGTTTCCCCATTTTCCCTCTTTTTCTACAAACAGCACTAACCTATAGGAAGAAAAGGGAAAGACATATTTTTGCACCTGGGTGTTCGTGAAGATGGGAAGCGATATTTCACCGGGTAATCGACGTGGGGGCGTTATGAAAACCCTTTTTAACCAACAACATCCTTTCCTCTCCCAGTTTAAACGGAGACTGATGGGGCGGGATGATGAACGTCTTCTAAAAACGTTGAAGGTTTAAGACTTAAGAGGAAGAGAGAGACGTTGAAGAGGTTGCGGGTATTTTATCTTTGTGATGGGGAGAGAGACAAAGTTTGAGAAGGCGGAAATTGATTGTGGTGGAGTTCAAGAGGTCGTGAAGGACTTATGAATGGCGTCGACTCAGATGAAAGGCGATTAATGCGATTAGTGGGTATCTTTGTTGGGTAAACTGGTGTATTTACGGAAGTTAAAACTGTATTGCATTTATGAACATTAAGAAATAAGTTTTAATATAAATCTGCATCTAAACATTTCTTAACTTACCAATACTTAGCTGGTCATTAAATCTATCGTATAACACTTAAATATCTCCAAAATAATTTTATATAGGCTACAAACATACTTTTGTAGTGTTTACTAAAACTGCCAACGTTTTACGGTGCTATTTTATCAACAAACCAATTGTAACGGTGGCACTAAAGTCAGTTGAGGTCGTTCGAGTCGAGTCATTTCAATAACAAATTATTGAGCTGACGTGTTTAAACAGCTATTCGAAAATATTGCAGGCACGTTTCAAGCTTGTCATTATGTGTTGTTATGGATCCACACATTAATGTGTGACTAAGCGGGATTTACATATCAGGTGGGTTAATTGGATAGACTGTCGTTAAGGAAAATCGAATTTCTAGGGACGTTTAATAACCGTAACGTGCCCCAAATTGCATATTAAGGGTGACACGGTTATTCGGTACGAAATTCGACTGGTTTTCGATTTTCCCATCCCAGGATTAAATTATAAACCGATTAATCGGGGCGGTTATCCAATTTAGAGACTAATTTCATATATTCCTTAATAATTTTCTGTCATCACGGATTTTTAAAACTTTATACTAGCGAGTTAATTAAATTTCCGAGTTTAATCTTCTTCGAAAAAGAAACCTGATTGTTAGTCATCGTTTTAAATAAGATGTTTTTATCTTTCACACGACGTACAAAGAATAAATGAATTTTTATAAATGTCATAGTAATTTTACAAATACCATTAATTTCTTTTTGATATCCAAAATATTTCTTTAATTAGTTGAAATGAACTTTGAACAAATCTAAAGACTCTTGTTGTAAATTTTAGATTTCCTCTTTTAAAATATTTATGAACCATTTCTAAAAACCAAGAGTAGAGAAATGAAACGGTTTCATCGATATTGTTTTTACCAAATTTATTGTTATTATTTATTATTAGTCAAGTTAAAATATTAATGTTATATTTACACAGAGCCTTCAAAAAGGATTGTAAGGTATTTGAATATTGTGGGTTCCCACTTTACTAATTTTTGATGGTAAACGTTGTTATCTTCGGAATAATCGGTTTACGTTGTAACTTTAACACCAACAGCAGTGCGGTAGACAACTTTTAGTCTTTTTATGATTTCAATTGCAATGATGCATTTCAAGAAAATCATTATTATTAGTTCATTTCATTATTACACATTGAATTAATTTATTAACTTTATAAATCTCGTGATAACTTTGGATATTTTCCATGCTAATCCTATGGGCTACGGATGTTAACTTTACAAATTTAATTCTAACGCATTATAATCATTTATGAACGCTCTTTTTTAAGTCAACTTAAATATGTATATCACTTTGAATGATAAATCAAAAATTAACAATCAAAGCGGCAAATGAAGACTACAGGCAAAGAAGGCGTTTTGTAATTTTTTTTAGAAAATTGAGATATTGATGTTATCTGTTAGAAAATTTTCAAAGTTTTGACCCTATTCAATCGTTCATGCGATAAATACGCTCAGTCAGAAGTTATTTCACTTTGTAATATTGACGTACAAACTAAAAAGGCCCCATAGCACGGTAGCGATTCAAAGAGCTTTGTTTTGCCTTTTCGTTAAAGTTCAACAAAAATGATAAACGTGAAAGCTGTGTTTGTGTATTATTTGTCATTATTTATCAAAAACAAACAAAAATATGAAGTTTCTAATATTTTAACCATTAAATATCTTTTTATTTTGACAAATGATTTTAGTTGAGTCTACTTTTTTTAATAATTTTGAAAAATATTGGTTGCTTAAAATTAGAAGATTTAGGTACCTCTCACACTGAGGCAATCAGCAGCAAGCAATATTACCATCTAATGACATTTTACGTAGAATTAAAGCAGACGTCTCACATTGGAGCAATCCGATATCGCCTCTCGATTTGCCATATCGAATTACTCCAATGTGGGAGACATAATTTGATTATATGTAAAATATCATCAAGTGGCAATATCGCTTATTGCTGATTGCTAGTTGCTTGTTGCCTCAGTGTGAGACCCGCCTTATAGTTGAAAAGTACCTAAGCAACCCCTAGTTTTTGATTATGTCAGAGTGACGAACAATTTTCACAGAAATATGTATCAGGTTGGAGAAAAAGAAATCCATTATTTTTATGTGTATCGAAAAAATAAGCAACAAAAATAAACGGACACAGTTTATATGTAAAATACGAAAATCTAAACCTGGATTGCATTTAGAAAGATGTTTTAAATAGCACCACATATTAATTACAAGCTAAATTACAAGCAATACTAATTTTTTACAAAAAATTTGTCGATAATTAAACGTTCATTTTTTTTTCTTACCACCACTTTGAAGTAAATTCTGAATGAGGAAAGATATGCTAGGTGAGCTAATAAATTTCAAAACACCACGCTAGGAATTTTCTCGAATACCGATAACAATTGTAATGTTGGTTACATAATTATCTATTTATATAGCCTTAAAACTTTCTGTTAACCAGGAAATGTTTGCAATCCGTTTTCTTTCACCAGTAAATTAAAATGTGAAATAAAAAGTATTTTTTCAGCACTTATCTGGATTATTGAATTTTTATAATAATAAAAATTCAATAATCCAGATAAGTGCTTAAAAAATATAATACATGTTTCAGTCTAAGGCCATCTTCAAAGGTAACTACAATTCCAAGATATTAATATTAAAATTGAACATAATTAAGAATTATTAAAATTTTAAATATGAATTTACATGTAAAAAGTTAAATTAGAAATCTAAAAACGTAAAAATGCTGAACTACTAAAAACCGATAAAATAAAAATTTATTATACTTCATTTAATAACTAGGAGGAGTGATTTGAATTTTGCGCGCTAAAATAGTGAACTATTATTGGTCGCTCCGCAGTCAAGTTTACAAAGACGGAAAAATTGGTTTTTGTCGTTTATTGTTTTTAACGTTTGAGGTTAGGTGCTTTACCTAATTTGTCAACTTGTTTCTCGCTTTTTCGTTGTGCTCAAATGGTTGCGATCAAAAAATATTAAGTTCGAAGAAGGTATGGTACGATATCATCTGTTGGATATAATACGTCAACATAAGGAACGTCTTTTGGATAAATTTTGAACAATGTACGTATAGATAAACGGCCATAGATATATTTGGTATGTTCTAGAATACTACGCTCAAACGCTTGGTGTTTTGTTGGTTGCATAATCGTGACTAGTTTGAAGTTTAGAATTCAAATTTGCCGCTAAAAATATTTAGTGTATTTTTTAGTTACTTTTTCCTATGTAAATGGGGTTTTGAGATTCACTCCTCTTAGTTATTAAATGAAGTATAGTTATATTAATTCAATAATAATGTCAATAAAATACATGGATAGATTTAAAAGATGTTTAAAATTGCCAAATACACAAGATTAAATTTTACGAAGACGAGTACACGTTAAAATAAAATGAGTAAGGGTGGTAACTCTAAAAAGTAGTTTTCGGTTTAGTGGAATTTATGTTGTGTGCTGTGAGCAAACGAAAATAACTAGTTATGTCTGTCCAACATTTAAATTATAAAATTATTAAAATCACATTTTAAAGTTAATTTTGTGATGGAGAGTTAAATTTTGAAGAATTATAAAATATTATAAATGGAAGCTGGGAGAAAACATAAGGAAAGGTATAAATCAAGGGTAGGAAATTTTTTATTTTCATTTCGTACTCATACCCAGAACGTTTATAAAAACATCCTACTAGAAAAACAAACCAAAATAACAATGAAAAATATTAAATTACTTGTCTAGAGATTTCAAACGTAAAATTTGTTGTGCTCACAATCAGATATTGCACCACAATATCTGCACATTTAAACAAAAGACTTTTAAGGGTTAAAACATTTTTGACACAGTGCTTTCTTTGCGTGTAATCTTCAAATGTAAATCGACGTTAATTTAACGTAAAAATCCTATGAAGAAATTTGGGCAATTTTTTAGAGTTAGCCAAAGAATTTGTGATGTTACGTTAGATTCAATGAACATTTTTCGGTTACTTTAAATGTACACAGGTGTCCCGTTTTGATTGCCCGATCCTTTACTGGCGTATTCCTTGGTTAAAAATAAGTAAAAAAGTTGTAATAAACATGGCTTCAAAAGTGACTCATTTTCAAGATATTGGAAGTTTAAGTTCACACGTTTTCCTATCATTAACATAATCGAAGTGAATTATTTAAATTAAATTATTAACTCGTTACGATAGTTTCAATGAATGGTCATTGTTAGACTACACTGCTTCGGTACAAAAGCTTCTCGAAACCATCGCAACTACTTAATAATTTAATTTTAATAATTCACTATACTAATATAGGATTAACATGTGAAATTAAAACCTTCAATATCTCGAAAACTAAGCACTTTCGGACCTATGTTCATTAACATTTTTTTGCCTGTTTTCAATCAGGGAATACGCCAATAAAGGATCGAACAATCAAAACGGGACAGGCTGTATATTTTAATTTTTTTTAGTGATAAATTAAACTATTATAATGAAAAATGGAACCATTTTCTACTCTCCATAAATAAACCCTGTCACATTTTTTGAAGTTACTTCAATTTGTTAACAATAAGCAGTTAGTGAACTGTTAAAAATTTTTGCCGATTTTAGATTTTTTCGGTAACAGAACAAATTCATTTTTTTTCAATTTAAAATAGAACATTTTAATTGAATATAAAATTCATTTTTCATTCCAATATATAAAGTTGTTATTTTTTAAAATTGATCAAAATTTTATTTAGACTAACAATAAGTTTATTAACTATGTTCGTCTAAAATACATATTTTTCAATTTCTTAAAAAAAGTTTTGTGATCTTTAATATATATTTGGATTTTATAATAAAAAATAGAATCTATTCACATTTACCTAAAAGTCATTTCATAATTTCTACAAATAAATTCTATACTTCGTAAAAGTTAGTTAGAACTTGTAGGAATGCTGCTTCTGATATTTTTGTACAGTTCAAATGGTTTAATAGGGCTTTATTTTTAATTTTCCGATTAAAATTACTAAAGAAAAATGATATATTTTACCTGAATCATCCATAATTCCCTTTATTTAAGTCCTTTTAAACCACCAAAACTTTTTCACTACATCCACAAAAAACTCTTTATAAAGTAACACAGACCACATAAAATCACTAACATCTCAAACAACTCCACAAAGTCGACTTATTTACACACAAATCAATTTAACAGGCAATTCAAGGTGAAATATCGTCGTTGAACTCGCGACTCTATCCAATAATAGTCACGACAGTCCGCAATTGTTGAGCACGTGTTAACGGCCTGTCTCTCGGCGCGTCATCTGAGGCTCTGTGAGCTCGTTTTGAGCGTTGTCTTTTCCGTGCAAATGGGACCATGCGCGTTATAGACAAGAAAGAAGCGGGGGACGCGAATTTTAGGGGGTTACGTAACCAACTTGTGGGCGGTTTATGAACGGAAAGTTAGAGTATTTGCTTCGAAGCGGTAATTGTATGATCTAAAAGGAATAGAAAGGTTTTATGTAAATGGGTTAGTATTTGGATAAAAATGGACCAGTTGATGCTGTTTGATGTAAAAACCTCTTAGGTTACTGCATTATTTACAATGCTTTTAATGGACTATGAGAAAACCTTTAGTTCGATTTTAACGCCTGAGCTTTTATAACGTCGTTAATTCCTTGTTGAAAGCTTAGTAGAGTTGAGATTCGATTCTAAGAGGTTTTGAAGAAATCGATGGATGTTATTGTTAAGATATTTATATAAAAAATTTAAATACAAATTTTATGTTCAGCGAAAGATTCAGTTTTTGTCTCTTTCTGTCATGTACAATTAGATAAAAAAATATATATTTGACGTACTATAACCCGAAATGAAGCTGCACTATGAAGAGAAAGATGAAATAGTAAGCCCTTTTTCCGTAACATTGCCGAGCATTCTTCCATCTTTCTCTTCATGGTGTAGCTCTATTTCGGGTTATAGTACGTCAAGAAAACGATGGCTAGAAATGACGCATGAGACATCTTTCGCCGAACGATGTATACATACATACTTTAATGTAAAAAAGAATATTTTACGTAAAACAACAAATAACTAACAATAATATTTAATTTAAAAATTCCTAATGTAATGAGATTTTTTCTGTTCTGTTTTATCTTAATAAGAACTTGGCTCTTTTGTCCACAACAAAGAAGCTAGGCTGTTCCACAGGGAAATGTGCTCCGCAAAAATGTAATTTTAATTTAGAATAAGAATCCATTAAGGATAATGAGCTACTTGAACATGCTAAATGGATCAGGGTGGATGTAATTTTAAAGGGAAGTCTAAAAATTAAAAATGTTATCCTGGGAGCAAGACTTAAAATAGAAAAAGAAGCAAGTAATAAAAGAATCTACATATTTATGACGATTACGAAACTTGGCGCTTTAAACTAACAAGGAGACATCGCAGTTGACTCTTCACCAATTTTGATGAATTTTTTTATGGTGAATCTATATTGAATATAAGTAAGTTCCCCCAAAGCTTTTGATCGAATGGCCCTTCTAAAGGGAGTTATTAATTTTTGAAAGTTACGTTTTTTGGGAGTTGTTGTCATAAGCTATAAAGCGATATCGTTTGACGTATCTGTCCGTAGTGCAGTGAATGAATGCCGCGCTCCTGTGCAGGAAGCCCAGGATCGGAATTCAGAAGTTACAACTTTTTTTTGTTTTAATTATTTATTGTAATACTTCTAATCTATTCTTTTATTTATATCAACATATACGTAATTACATTTATATATAATTGTAATTTTTTAATTACTTTATTATTATCACTATTTGGAATTTTTTAATAATTCGTTTTAATAAAACCTCATAACACGTGTTTTCTGTTTCAAAAAAAAGTTTTAATATCAGAATCCCGATCCTGGGCTTCCTGCACAGGAGCGCGGCATTCATTCACTGCACTACGGACAGATACGTCAAACGACATCGCTTTATAGCTTATGACAACAGCTCCCAAAAAACGTAAATTTCAAAAATTAATAATTCCCTTTAGAAGGGCCATTCGATCAAAAGCTGTGGGGGAACTTACTTATATTCAATATAGATTCACCATAAAAAAATTCATCAAAATTGGTGAAGAGTCAACTGCGATGTCTCCTTGTAAGCTAAAAAAACGTTTTCTTGCAACAAAAATGAAAATTAAAATAATACTAGGTAGTGTAAGAAATCGTTAGTATCTTAGAAATATTAAAAAATTTATTTTCGAACGAAATTGAAGATTTAAAAAATCTGAACATTTATCGCTATAAACTGACTTTCTTATTTCTTTCTTTAACATCGTAAAATGGGGTAAATATAATCATAGATTTAACCCATTAAAAGTTTTTATTTTGACACATGATAGTTCAGTCCTCTTTCTTTTTAAGTAATTTCGAAAAACATTGGCTGTCTAAAACCAGGAGGTTTATAGTTGAAAATATTATAGAAGTTACATAAGTGCCCATGGTTTTTACGGCTGGTGTTAAACAAATTGTAAGACTGAAAGTAACATTAGTATTAACTCTAAGGCTGGATTTTGTGCTCAATCGATGATTTGTACTGATGTCAGAAGTGACAAAACGCACTCATCGTTGGTTAGTTGAGTGTTGATCAATGCTTGGCTGATTGACAGACGGAAGCAAACTTGTACATTTTCAATAAAAATGGACGCGTTAACAAATTGTATTAAACTTGATTATTCCATTTGAAGACAAATTCGAAATAAAAGGCTAAGACAAGATCAAGTTTTGAATCGTGCATGGACGGTCTTTATACTAATTATGGGACTTGTCCAGGCGGACGTGTTCGACCCACAGTCTTTATACCCGCGTAGCTGTTCAGCAGTGTAGTAGTGAATACACTAATGCACATACGTTGATATAGCTACGCATGATGTCAGCGCTGATCGTTGGTTGAGCACTATAACCCGCCTAACACTAGACCTAGAACTAGGACCTTTCGGGTTTAACCATGACGCAGTCAAGACTAAAAGCGTTTGACGTTCCGGATGCCATGTTGCACACTTCTTCAGAGAGACTTCGAACCAGTTTCTGAAGAAGGTTGCAACATGGCATCCGAAATATCAAACGCTTTTAGTCTTATAAGGAGACCACACGATCTTGTATTCGCCGATTTTGATTAAAGTAGTACCAATCGATAGGTATTAGTACAAACGTGTGAAATATTAAGGCTAGTTTTAGTGCTCAACTGACGGTCAGCGTTGACGGTCGGTGGGTAGCTATATCAACGTATTTATATGTAGCTGTTCATTGTGTAGCTCTGAATAGACACATATAAATACGTTGATATAGCCACGCGCGATCGACATCAGCGGTGACCTGACGCGCAGTCGGTTGAGCACTAAAACCGACCTAAAATCGCGATTTCAGCTCACGATTCAAAGCCACGCTGCTTTACGTCACTGGTAAGCCACTCTCCCTGGTTAATTTAATTGTAGAAATTTAATGTTAAAATGTTGAAAAATATTGAACATTTGGTCGGTTTTAAACATAACAAGTCCATTAGTTTATTTTTGAAGTATAATATCAGCAATTTTGAAGTGAAATTTATACTTTATTTTAACCATTTTATTTATTTATTTTAACTTTAATTTTTTTAATTTAATTTTTCTTTTTCTATAATTTTAACATTAACTGTCAAATTGGCGTTTGATAAACAGAACCGCAATAATTAGGTTTTGAAAAAATTTCTTCTTCAAAGTTTTTCACATTATAATTGCTTTATTATTGAAGAATTCTAGCTTATAATTCACGAAAAAATATATTTTTCATTCCTAAAAATAAGTATGGATGGCTTTTTAAAGCTCTTTAATGTTGATAAAAATATAGTAGTTTAAGAAAAAAAAAAATCAGTTTTTAAAATTTGTACAATTAACCTATAATTTTCATATGTTACGTTAAAGAAAACATTCTAGACAGTAGTTTCCCAAAAAATCTTTTCTCGATTCGTTTAGTTCAGAAATCGAACATGGGTGATCGTTTTAAATTTAAAAAGAATGGTTAAATGAAAATAGAGATGTCAAAAAAATTATTTTCTCGAAATCTTTATAATCCAACATATAGATTTTTATACATTGCGTTGAAGAAAATATTATAGCCCATAATTGCCCAAAAAATCTTTTCTCCATTCTTAAAAACCTTTGGTTTTTCAGACTTTTTTTAAAGTTCTATAATGTTGACGATTGTTAGATGATAATATACAGGCGCCCCGTTTTGATTGTCCGATCTTTTACTGGCGTATTCCTTGGTTAAAAATAAGTAAAAAAAGTCTTTTGTTAATGACGATGTATCCAAATGTGATTCGTTTTCAAGATATAGGATGTTTGGTTCTATACTTTTACTTATTACAAACATAATCAAAGTGTATTTTTATTAAAATAAATTATTGACTCGTTACGATGAATTGTCATTATTAAATTACCCTGGTTAACTACAAAGGCTTGTCATAACCATCGCAACTACCTACTTAATAATTTCATTTAAATAATTCACTGTAGTAATGTTAATAATGCAGCAACATATGAAATTAAAACTTGGGATATGTCGAAAACGTCCCACTTTCGGACCTATGTTCATTAGGACTTTTTTGTTTGTTTTCAGACAAAGAATACATCAGTAAAGGATTGAACAATTAAAGCGGAACTCCCTGTATATGTTTAAAAAATTTTTTTTCTTCAAATTTTTATGACTTTTACATTTTATAATAAGGAAGATAATGAACACTATTATTTTCTGTAGAAATTTTCTGCAAGTCTAAATACTTCGAATACTAAATTTGTTTTACTTAAATATTATGCACACACAAAGTCTGGAGATAGGATTCGGCAAAGAACAATATAATGTCCACAATGTTTGAACAAAAAGCAATGACAATAAGGTAATGATTTTCAAGGGTTAAGTGGTAAATGTTGTGTTTTTAATCACTGAAATGTTAGTTCTGATCATATATAATGACGACTTTAACCCTTACATAGTTAAAAAAGAGCATCACAGTCGTATTAAATATGAAATCACATTCACCACATGGAAATCACCCCATTTTACGGTATTCTATTTTGAGTAATAAAAAATTATTAGAAAACTTGAAGCTATGAAAATCTAAATCTACAATAAGTCAATTCAAGGCTATTCAAAAACATTTAAATCCCTTCAAACTGAGCAAACGTTTGGTTAAATTTAAAATTTTAATAGGAACCACTTTGATTAATTTATTTGGGTTACTATGGCAGACACGTTCGCATTCCCATTATTAGAATTCTCCTTTATCCGACAAACGAAACCACGCATTTGTAATTTAAATAAGTTACCAGTTCCTCTCGAATCACCAATATAGTTAGTTGACCTTCCAATAGGTAATCAATACCTAAACATAACAACAGTTTTTGAATATTGATTGATTCAATTAAAAACTGAACAGAAAATGGAATAAAAAACAAAATAAATTGCACATTGAATGCTAAAAAAGTAATGCGGAAATAGTCAATGTGAATATTAAAACTTGTTTAAAAAACTGGAGTCATAAAAAAATACAAAACTATCCGATTTACGTTAGCGAACATAAAACTAGGTGGACGATATGAAATTTTTAAACGGATGCGTCCCAGTTTGGACTTTGTTCGTTTGTTGGGTACGTTTTTTGTGTTTATAAAACCATCTAAACTAGCTGAGGTATAATAACTACTTTTCATATCATCAAATTTTTAAAAGTTAAATATCCCGAAAAAAGTTATTGTACTGTACTATCTTATACATCCATTTTCTTTTATTAATGAATTACTGTCGATAAACGTACCATTAATATTCAAGCCAAATAAGAGCGGAACCCTCATTTATAATTACTGGTGTACGAACGTGACAGTTTCGTTAACAGACGGAGGGTAAGTCATTTTCTAAAGGGTTTAATGCTTTTATTTTAGCGAGTTTTCCTTCTCTAAGTGATCCCGACGGAACTCTTCCGACAATTACGGAAAATTATGTGAGAATATATTACTTTCGCACAATTTATATTTAATGGATATTATTCCTAAGAAGATTAATACATGAATAATTTTAATAGATAAAATTGGTTGATATTTTATCATCAAAATGGTTTGTTCAAGCATAATAAAGAGTTAAAAGTGATTTTGCAAAAATTGTACCGCTGATATTAAAAAATAATAAACTGACAAAACATAAAAAAAGTTATTTTTGTATTGAAGAAGATTTTTGGTTAGATATCAGTAGCGTTGTAATGGAAGTAGTTGAAACTCTTTTTGTCTCCTTTTGAATGTCAACGCTTCAATTATTAGCTTTGTTGGTACAAGCGATTTCCAACAGTTTCTGATTTTTTCAATCAATCAAGATTTATGATTTTTTTTTGCATATCATCAAAATTCAACAATTTGATTGGTTAAAAAAATCAGAAACTGTTGGAACTCGCCTGCACGAACAAACCTTTTAATTTATATTATTGCTTGAACTATTATTAATTTAATTTTAACTATGTTATATATTCTCAATTTTTGAACCGTTTCGATATTTTCTCCTTTTCGAAAATGAAAATTTTAATCCTTTATAAAGTCGATAATAAAATCCAAATGTGCTACTGCAAAATTGATTTAAAATGGAATATGTTGTTGACACTGAAATAATTTGTAATAAAACTGTAACAAATTGAAAACGATTATTACAAGCTGTAACTTTAAAAAATCGTAGAGAAATTATTTTGGATGAAATTAAGAAATGACTTTTACATTAACTTAAAGCTTAGAGATTCGTTATTATAAAATTAAAATTAAAAAAAGTGAAGAATTTTATTCAAAATTAACGTAATCGTACAATTTGTTAGCCATCTTTGAAAAATAGTTTAACGATTTTTTAAGAATTAAGGAACAATGTTTGCAATAAATTGAACTTAAGAGATTATATCGAGTGTTCATTTAAATTCGTGCCCACGCGACCCGTGGATTTGACTAATAATGGGTGCGTTCAACGAACACAGCTGATGTAAAAAAGCCGCTTTTGTGATGACAATAATGGTACACAGCAGGTTTCCGGTCATTGAACGGTAATGCTACCCATCATATTTTTGACAGATTGTATAGATGAATAGGTGCATAGGTTTTTTAGTGACTACTAACGTCATTTAGTAGCATTTGAATGCTAGTTGGCAACAAACATTTTAGTCAATCACTTATGAAAATTTAAGTATATGGAATGAATTTGATGGAAGTATTTTAGTCATAAACCGAAAGTTTTTCAAAACAAATTTTTCATCGTATGTCATAACACAAGCTTAATATTGGAAGTGGTTATTGCTTAATTTGTATGATATTATATAGCAACGGTGGCCAAACGGCGGCTGGCGAGCCACATGCGGCTCTTTTTGAGTTTTATTGCGGTTTAATTAAAAAATGTCATAAATACCTTCCACTAGGTTTTGAATTTTTAAGAAAATTTGTTTCCTATAATCAGAAGGTATAATTTACTGGATCTCCTTTTTTTGGAGGGCGAATTTTTCCCAATTAGGGTCTTAAACATTTTCGATTTTTCAATACGACTCTCAGTATCACCAAGTGTGGCCACCCCTGTTATATAGCACTAGTATTTCTTTGTCAAAGTTAAGTTACTCATTTTACAATGGAATACCTTTTATTGCTACTATGTTAGATGTATGTGTTGTGAAAATATTGTTACAGAAAAGAAAAATTATAACAGAAATAATTTTATTTAATATGATTTTCGCTTGTCAGTTTGTCATAAAAATCAGGCCTCAAGCACGTACTTTATTTTTCAGATGTTAGATAGAGGAGTTTTCCTACATTAAAATTTTCTCCACTTTTACAGTAATCTTATACATTATTAATTATTAACTGATTATTAATTATTAACTGTCGTTTAATTGCTTCTAATCCTTTTCTAAAATTAAATAAAGCCTCTGTGTCGGATAATTTTTCCCACATGACATTCATTTCAGTTGTCAATATTGCGATGTTGCTGTTTTTACACGTTAACTGCCACGTCACCAATATTCGGCTGACAGTACAGTTTCTGATCAAGGCATGTCACCCGTATTAGGGTGACACTTATTTGACTTTTTACGAGGGATATTGGTATGTGTTTGAAAGGATATTTAGCAGAGGAAGACAAAACTATTGAATTGTTATAAAAGTAATACGAAAATGGCAATTAAGAAAATTATTTAATATGTACAACTTTAAAGCATTCTATACAAAGCATCTTGGACAATAAGTTGTTGTTTTCTTTAAATTTCATCTTGTCTCTGATCGGCCTATTCAACGTCTTTTGTCTGCAAAAAAAATTCAACATTTTTTGCACGCGCGTCTAATGCTTCCTCCGGAATCATTTTTCCCAACGGCAATATTATGCTGACTCCGACGAAGAGAAGGATTTGTTGTAATTTAAGTCAACCCTAATAATTTTGTAACTAATAATTCCTTAAATATTCTAATATTTACATTCTTCTTTGTCGCAATTTTGTAAACCGTCAAAGCATTTACCTACAATAGAAATTTCCAGAAGTAGTTGGTAGCTATCGGTACCACTTGATTCCTTTTCTAATTGTGATGGCATAAGAAACAATTAGGTTGAAATAATTTATACCACACTTTCCCGCATTATATTCAACAATAGTTAGTGGTTTCAGTGTTGCAGATGTCTGTTAGTTTGGAGAAACAGCACGAATGCCCCGATTTTCTTTTGTACTGGGTACCATGATAGGAGCATGTTTTGTTGATAAAATTCTAACGTCCGGCGTGTCTCTCCATTTGAGTACCACAATCTCGTTATTATCTTCATAATAATAGTAATAGTACTAATAATTGAATAATAGTACGGTAATTGAAAATTGTAGTGGGCTTTTCGACCAATAATTGGCAATGGGGTTTACTTTTACAAATCCCATGTATAAAATCAGCCCCAAGGATTTTTTTATTTCTTCGGGATTAATGGGTGTCCACATATGTATCCATGAACACAATGTTAAGTCAGATTTATATAACTTTTGTTCCGCTTATCTATTTGTTTCTGATACAAGTAAGTCTATTATTTCGTCATCAACGAACAGCTCAAACACATCATATGGATTAACATCACCTGGTAATTGCCTAATGAGGACGTCCGTCTCAGAAAAAGAAAATGACTTCTGTCGACCACTAAATTCATTTCATATGCCAAATTGAATTGTATTTTCCTCGGTACCATCAGTTCTTCTTTCTTCATCAATGGCCAATTCTTGCAAAATCTTGTTAATGGAATTTTCATTACATTCAGTATCACTACGAATGCACAGACCAATATTCGAATCGAAATCAGACGATGTAACTCTATTTACATTTCTATTTCTAAAGGTTTCTTCTTCATTGCTATTTGACTCTTTAAGAAATAAGTTTTCTATTTTCCTTTCGACATTTTAACGAATTGGGGTAAAGATTTTAAGTTATAACCCTGGATATTCGGCAAAGCATCAAACTGATCCTGCACAATGACCAGATGAGAACTAATTGCGAAATTACAACAAGAAAAACAAGCATGGTACCATGGAAACAAACGGGGCTAGAGATTACAGCAGAATACGCCTCGTACAGCAGCACGCGTGGCCTAACGGAAATTTCCTTGTAAATGCGCGTGGCAGTCAACCTGTTAAACGGTAGTTTAGGTGTCTATTAACTAGTGATAAGTTAAAATGGAACTATGCATACCAATTTTTAAAATTGCTTTAAATGCAACTAGTGGTTACTATACTTCGTTCACCGAACAGATGCAGTGATTTGAAATTACAACTCCTCCCACAATTACGCGCGAAATTTAAATCGAATTTTTTTATTGGTAAGCGCAGTTTACATAGGTTAACCAAAACCAGCTATCTTTGTTATTATTTTCCTTGTTATTACGTATATTTCTGACGTTTGTCATTCGAATTTCAAACTAATTTGCGTTCAATCCTTCTTCGACTTAACATTATTTTCCCGTAAATCCCGTACTTTTCAGTACGATTTACCGTAATTTTATAACTTATTGTTACTATGGATGAAGCCGCTGCATTATTTCAGCAAGCTGTAAGAAATGTTTCACCTGATAATTGGAGAAATGCTATTCGTCATGCCAAAGGTGAGGAAGAAAAAATGTGGCAGGTCAACAATGTAATGGAGACTACAACAGAGCAGTTGGAAATTAACGTGGGGAATGATTCTTCCTCGGAAGAGAAAACTTCCTCTGAAACTGATTCGGACTAAATCAGATTATCCCAATTTAGAAAATTCTCCTTTTAACAATGAGCTGATCACAATATTATTTTATAATACGATATATAAAACGCCGTAAAATATTATTTAGCAGTAAAACTAGCCATATAAGGTGGTGCGAATAATTCTACAAACTTTTATGTGGTGTTAAAATTGTATACATAAATTAAATCTTGTTTGCATTTATTTTTTATTTGTTTTTATATAAAAAAGTTTAAAATCATTTTATATATTATTATTTTTACTATTTACGATTTACATTATTAAATTTATAAATAATCTGTGGAATTCATTTTGACACCTAACATACGTCACATAAGTAAATTTTTAAATGACATATAACCTCTATCACTAACATTACACTTCATGCTTATAACTCAATTTTATTCTGTTTTATTTTTTGTGTGTGAAACTGGCTATTGTGTAATAGTGGGAGTAATGGGCGTTCCTTCGTTCAGGTTTACTGCATCTGTTCGGTGAACAGGGTATAGTTAAAACATGCTAACAAGGAGACTACACGACCTTGTATTCAGTACATACTATAATTGTGTAAAATCTTAGGGCGCACTATTCAGCGATTTGCGAATAAATCGCGATTTCAGCTCGGGATTCAAGGCTACACAACTTATATGTCAATGCTTGGTCTCTTCCCGAACCCGCCCCTTGTTGACTCACTACGAATCGCCTTCCACATGTGGAACAAGATAGTTCGAACCCCGTAACGTAACTGCTTTTTATTTTTAATATATTTAAAATTTTCAATATTTCACTTTATTTTCTCTAATATTTTATTGTTACATGTTTTGAAAACAAGTAATTCAACACATTTTTTCGTTTTTACTTTGATTTTAAATTTAAACTAATTATAAAAGAACCAGGGGCGGTCTCGGAGTTCGGAGGGAATGGCTAACAACTGACGTAAAGTGACGTGGCCTTGAATCGGGACTGAAATCGCGATTTACGGACGAATCGCTGAATAGTGCGTCCTAATATTTCTTTCACACATTTATTCCATGTCCTAATACCTATCGATTGGTACCACTTTAATCAAAATCGGTAAATGCAAGATCGTGTGATCTCCTTGTAAGATCTTATTAGACTCATATTATAATAGCTATGGATACGGCTGTGGATTTCCGCCCTCTTTTAAATAGTACAGTACGAGTCGTGTAAATCTTGCGAAAGTTTAACATTAAATTGGATTAGGAAGTGTATAGAACTCATAAACCTTTCGTATTATTCTCACTTCGCCGTACTTTAATCCCACATTCGTTTAAACATCGAACCAAAGCGCTGTCCAAATTTGTCATCCCTGAATCTCAGCGGTAAACCAGCGATATTGTTCAGAAGATGTCACTCAACTACCCAGGTGCTATATGCTTTGAACGCGCTCAATGTTTTTGACATATGTCCATTAAAATTTAATTAAAGCAATGTTATAGCACTGAAATATTCAATAGATTCTAAGAGGTTGTCATTATTATTAGCTTTGTTCGTAGAAACGATTTCCAACAGTTTCTGATTTTTTTTAACCAATCAAGATATAAGATTTAGATGTGATCAAAGTTAAACAATATCATTGGTTAAAAAAATCAGAAACTGTTGGAAATCGATTCTACGAACAAAACTATTAGGTCAGTACCAATTTGAATGCCGTGATTTTTAAATACTTTTAAGTATATCGATAGGACGCGCTCTAAAAGAAATTTGCTCATTAATGTCAAGTGAACGGATTAGATACTAAAGAAACTGATTTGATTGATTTACGTAATGTTATATTGTTTTTTCTATGGTCAGTATACAAACTTCAGTTCACCATGGAAGAATTTCGTGTTAAAGGCAGAGAAAATCTCGTTCATATTAGTAAAAAATACCCAGACTTATATGGCTCAAAAAAATAATGATTGAATACACTTTTTTAAAAGCGTCAGGCAGCAAACAATGCAGAAACTATGAAAATTTTTATAAGAGCTTAAATTTGGTTTAAAATCTTTGAAGTTAATTTACAATAATAGAAATCCTTCATTCCTTCTGTATGTAAACATGAGAAGCATTGTTTTACTTCCCTCATTTTCTTATGTTAAGAGCAAAAGTAACCTATGCCAAGAGAAAAACGACAACGATCCTAGTGTCTTTCGAGCAGCTACCCGATAACGGTCGCTAACAACTGGCGAATTTGGTGGAAAACGTACCTTTAAATTACTAAACATCATTATTACCCATTGTTATTAATTACACTGGCCAACATTTTTTAGACTCATCGATCAGACAATAGGTTCCTAATAGTTCTAGCCGCGCGGATATCAAATTTTGCCTCAGAATTGCTTCATCACATCAGGTTTTTGAAATATTCTAATCTAAAGATGCAAAAAACTCGATTGTTAAACATGTTCGGGATTAAATAACATAATAAAAAAATGTTTATTCAGAAAATTCCAATTCCCATTTTAAACGTATTTTGAATTTTTCGAATATCTTCATTTCTTTTTGAACGAATGTAATTTCTATAACATCACTTTTTGCCCAATTATTAACCCATAGGAACAGCAGTAGTCGTCTATACAGTAGACCTACTTATATGTCATTCTAGCGTGCGTTATCTGCAAAGGTTAGATGATTTGCAGACAACAATGACTTCAAGAAGCCACTATGTTAAAAAAAAATAAATAAATTTTATTATATTTGGGCACGTTTAGACATAAAAAATGATTGCAGATGGGATGAAAGACGTTGGCGTATTATTGCTGAGCTTTGAAAAGGGAAGATAATTCCATAAGTTGGGTTGGGTCACTACAACGTTCATTTGAATTAACGAGATAACGATTTTTTTGAGACTACGACCAAATCATTGCTTACTATACCAACGACTACGATTGGGGAATTATAAAACAAAGAGTTTTTCATGAAGAAATTCAGATATTGAAAAAAATCAAAATGCATTTTGAATGGGAAAAGTGGTACATTCGGATGCCACATGAAATTTTGTAGATAAACATTTATTTGCTACGTTATTTAATTCCAAATATGTTAAAAACTCGTGTTTTTTGCATCTATAGATGAGAATATTTTGAAATCCTGAGATGATGGAACAGATCTGAGGTCATATTTGAATTCAGTACGCCAAAACGTCTTAGAAAAGTACTATTTGACCCAGGGGTCTCGCCTTGCACAAAAGTTAAAAGTTGTAACCCTGTGTTATTGTTACTTTAAGGAAAATGGAGTCAATAAATAGTTTCTACCTAAAACCTGTTTAAACGCAAATCGTTTCATCAGTAATCGTTCCTCCAAAATTTCATGGGGATGTAATGCACCAAATTCTGGAAACTCATTATTGAAGAAGTCGTCTTTATTCAATTTTCGATTTTGAAAGTAAAACTTTTGCCATAAAAAATGTGTGATACAAATTAAACACAATTATGGACAAACGGCGATTTCAAAACGCTCTGTGCAATTTGACTAAATTTTACGAAGATCAAATGTAAATTTTAATTGATTAGAGCAGGGGTGGGCAACCTTTTATTTTTATTTAGCGGGAGCCAGACTACGATTTACTTTTCGTACGCGGACCGGGGTAGAAAAATGACAAATGTTTCTTACTTATAAGTTTTTTTTTAATATAAAAAACAAAATTAATTATTAGATCTCCCTGATTTCCTGTTTTCCTTGGTAGAACTATTGCACGGAAAACAAAGGATCTGGGTTCAAATCCCAGTGCAGCAAGAATATATTTTTCTTCTCTAACGCATTAGTGGTAAAAACCTTTCTTTAATTATTTCTTTCTACTTTTCTAATTTCTTTTTTGATTTAAAACAAAAATTATTTATTGTTCTTTCTAAAGGTCTCGCGGGCCAGGTTAGTCCCTCATACGGGCCGGAGGTTGCCCACCGTTGGATTAGACTCTTATCCAATTATGTTGTGTATGTGGACTTAAACTTGCTAATAGTGCAATGGTTCCTGCAAAGCTAAAACGACATTTTACAACAAAGCATGAAAGACTAGCTTTTAAAAGGCAAAGATTATTTTGAGAGACTTCTAAAAACTCAAAACAAACAGGCAACACATTTCGAAAACATCGTGAAATTATCAGATAAAACTCAAATGGCATCAAATAAAGTTGCAGAATTAGTAGCTATGAAACACACACCACATACCATAGCCGAGTTGTTAATTCTACCAGCATGCTGCGAAATCGTCAGTATAATGTTCGGAGAAGATGCTACAAAAGAAGTAATGAAAATACCTCTATCAAATAACACGATACAAAGAAAAATATTTGATATGGCATGTGATATAGAACATAGACTTGCAAGTAAACTTCACAACATGTATTTCATGCGCTTTAAATTGACGAATCCGTAGACATCAGTGGAAAAGCCATTTTACTTGGATTTATTAGATTTGTTAAGGAAAATAGAATAGTCAATGAATTTTTGTGTTGTAGAAAACTTTCCGAAAGAACTACGGGAGAAGCCATTTTTACCGAAATTAATACTTACTTTGAACGTTTAAATTTGACTTGGGAACAATGCGTCGAAATTTGTACAGATGGAGCTCCGTCAATGGTAGGCTCAGTCAAAGGTTTCATAACCTTTGCAAAACAGCGAAACAATGATATTTATTTAAACCACTGCTTTTTGCATAGGGAAGCACTTATTATGAAAACATTACCCATAGAATTAGAAAGAGTTTTAACTAGTGTTGTTAATATGGTAAATTACATAAAAGCGAGACCGTTGAAAGCCCGAATTTTTAAACAACTATGTTTGGCAATGGAAGCAAAATACGAAGGCTTACTTTTTCATACGGAAATTAGGTGGCCCTCGCGAGGAAAAGTCCTTTCCCGTATGCTAGAACTAAAAGATTAATTGCTTTTTTTTTTTTGTTTTTTGAAAAAGAAAATATGGACTTTGCGCGAAATCTTAAGAATGATATGTGGTGTGCTCAATTGGGCTATTTGACTGATATACAGAGTGGGCCACCGAAAACAGTAAACGCAAGTTTTGGCCACTTAACATCAATTTTGCGAAAAACACTCGAACACGTCAATCTTATTATGAAGGGGGATATCGGAATGGATTAGTACTATTTGCATAACTCCAACGCTAAGATAGGGGTAGATTGTACCCCAAACATTTTAAATTGAAAGGGATGTCAAACGCTACACAGTTTTAAAGGCCTTTCAAATCTCTTTTCAGCAGTCTTTTTATTTTTGAAATCCGATCATTCATTCCACAGAAAAAGACTTCTAAAGTTTTAACTTCTTTAGACTTCTGTCTGTAATGTTGAACATGTACTAAATTTTGTTTTAAACGATTTTTTCTCTGGAATTAATGATCGGATTTCAAAAATAAAAAGACTGCTGAAAAGAGATTTCAAAGGCCTTTAAAACTGTGTAGCGTTTGACACCTCTTTCAATTTAAAATGTTTGGGGTGCAATCTACCCCCATCTTAGGGTTGGAGTTATGCAAATAGTACTAATCCATTCCGATATCCCCCTTCATAATAAAATTGACGTGTTCGAGCGTTTTTCGCAAAATTAATGTTAAGTGGCCAAAACTTGCGTTTACTGTTTTCGGTGGCCCACTCTGTATTTAATTATTTAAACGCAGTCAATACGTCCATGCAGGGACCAAATGAAAATATTTTAACGTCAACAGACAAACTGTCAGCTTTCCATAAAAAGATCATTCTATGGAAGAAAAGAATTGAAAGAAATGATATTAGCATGTTTCCATCTCTACACAACAACGGCACTGACTGTGTTTCATTAATAGCAGAACATTTGTCAATACTGAACAGCAACATACTTAAGTATTTTCCTTGTCTAGACACAGGAAAATATGACTGGGTTAGGAATCCATTTTTAAAAGAGTTACCTAATAATCCTGAATTAAATTTGACTGAGGAAGAGGAACTAATATCCTTGTCATCTGACGGCACATTGAGAATGAAATACGCTGAAATGAGCCTTGATGAATTCTGGATTTTTACCCAACAAGAATATCCACAAATATCAAGAAAAGCCATAAAAATTTTATTATGTTTTTCAACTTCATATTTATGTGAAATAGGCTTCTCCTCATTAACTAATATTAAAAGTAAGAAAAGAGAAAAGTTAATACATTTAGAAGAAGAAATGAGAGTTGCTTTGTCTATTATATGTCCCAATCTACAAGAAATATGTAAAAAACATCAGGCACAAGTTTCCCATTAACCATATTATAGTTTATTTTTTTTCTATTTTTGCCACTTGCTGTGCGATCAGAACCCCACATAAGAATAAAGTTTTGTTTTGAAATTGTAATCATTTAATTTTAATAAAAGGGCAGCTTGCAAACGTATTTCATTTCAACTTATACCTATAAATGTTCCGTCTGGAAGTTTTTCTTGCATCAGTGTTCCGTACTATAGAAAAGGTTGGGAAACACTAGATTAGAGCACACTAATAATGCTCGTTAAACAAAATCAAATTGGTCGCAATTATTACTTCAGAAATTGAAAAAAATTTAAAGTAGGAAAAACTTTTTGACAGTAAAAATACTAAACTAACTCAAAAAAAAATTATTAACCTTAAAAATCGAGTTCATTTATTGAGATTAAGAAATAATTTATACCTTTAATTTAAAGTTCTTGACTAACTTTAAAAAAATATGCTCAATTTTATTTATAGAAATAATTTATTTAAAAATTATTTAAATTATTACAAATTAATTATAAAATAATAGACTAACTTGTATCAATTTAGAGTGTTAACTCTAAATTTACTTGGTCTTAAGAGAGAAAAAGAAAATACAAGAAGATAACAAAATAATAACAAAGTATTAATGCTCCATTATGTTTCATATAAATCTTATAGCACCACTATATTACGAACAATTTATCACTACACTCATTCTAGGAGTATAGTTTTAACAATATACCGTATATACTATAAATAAAACAAATGAAACGTCATTCATATCCCTAACAATATTCATTGATTAATTGAGCCATGAAAACAATCAATTCATGAATGAAAACGTACACAAGACATCACTTACCCGAATTAGGTGCATTTCTTCTCGTTCAAGGCACTAAAATATGTGTATTCATCAACTAAATACACCCACTAATTAAACTATAACAGTATAAATAGAGAAGATGTAAAAGCAGCTGTCACTCAAAAGCGATTTTTAACATACTGACCCAAAATCCTAGAAGCTGTACAACCAATACATCCTCGGTGTATGTTTGGTTGCAAAATATTTGAACACGAACACTATACGCCTTAATTATTTTATTGACGGATTAAAAATTTAAATGGGTTAAAAAATATAATAAATTGTAAATTAAAATATGTGGAAATAAAACATTAAATAGTACGTTACATAAATAGCCTTTAATTGCCTCGTATATTATTTTTAAAAAGTGTACATGGACAATATGTATGTATAGATATATTTAAGTGATATATAAATATTTATCTAAAGTTAAGTCAGGTACAAGAACTCTGTGAAAAATATCACAGATAATTAAGACTAATAGCCCCTATGTCAGCGTTTCGTTTCACTTAAATCTACACGAAATGGTATTAAAATGTATTAAATGCGATTTAAATATGAAATGTATAAGGTTGAAATGATTACCGGTTATTTAAAAAGATGAAATAAATACGTTCTACGTCATGGATTCTTTTAAATTTAAAGTACAATTGAAATAATACTAAATGCTTAAAAACTACATATGTAAAATTAATTCAAATGCACTTATTTTACGACGGAGGAACTTAATATTACTTAAAATAAAATTTTTATGTTTAAAATTATACGATTTTATTACAAAAAAAAACAAGCTTATTTTGTAATTGTCGTTTCCGAACGACACCGTTCGCTCAACGACTCCAATCACAAACGACTTTTTGTAAAAAAGTTATGTTTTCATATAGGATAATAATACAAAATGTCACGTTTGACCAAATGTTGGTTGTTTTCAACTAATAAGTTTTGATAAGTATTTTATAAAACCAGGCCTATGTCACTGATATTTTTTATGAACTTGTTCTAATTTGCTCTCAAGGTTCGTAACTTTGATAGCTTCTGTAGACATAAAACTACAATAATGACACAACAAATTATAATGTTACAATAACGTAATTTCTGTCTTCCTGAAAGTTTATGAACGTCGTTAGAAGAAATAAAATACAAATTGTCGTTTGTGGGCGCTACAAAATAAGCCCGTAAAGCTGCGTAGAAAGAAAAATGACTAGATACTACGACTTATTTTCGATTTATAAATGTACAAAAAAGTGATAAACATAGGAAAGAAATTCTATAAAGTCTTTGCGTGATGTGTTTAAATGAGTGTGATGTGTTTTCATTTATTAATTGATTCATCAGTCTTCAAAACTGTCTATCACAATCTTACCTAGCAGTGATCAAACCCAATCAATTCGAACACAACAACCCGTTACCGACTTGTTTTTGAATTTCCTTACCTAAATCGCCGTTACACAAATTTGGCGAACTATGATTATGATTAACCGTGACATAATTAAATTCGTTAAGTGAAGAACTGCGATCCATGTTGCCCAAAAGAGGTTCGCGAGGACAATAATCGAAATGAACCGAAAAGCCGCTATCTTGTGCAGATCCTCTTTGCGGACGTTCGCTAAAGTCGATTAAAGGGGTTTCCATTACAGAAGGTTCTTCGATGGTAGTCGGTCTAGAAAAAGTATTGTTCATAAATGTCGTTGTTAGGGTTGAACGTCGATGACGAAGTTCTTGAGGGATGTGAACTTCTATGTCGTCGCTTCCTTCCATTACTACTGCAGATGTTGGACCCTCTAGCGATGGCGATATTAGTTGGGGGTTATTTGCAAGGAAATCGACGGTTTCTGAGGCGCTAGGACGCTTTTTCCAATCGTCGTGCCAACAAGATTTTAAAAAGATTTCTCTGAAATAGATAGAAGTGGTTTGTAGAATGAAATAAAAAAAAGATTAAATTAGAATATTTCAAATTCAAAATAATAATTTGGAAATTTAAACCTTATAATTATCATTACTATCACTACCAAAAAGAAAGGATATAAATATTTCTAGATTCAACGTAAAAGATAGGAATCAAAGGCATTAAATTTTTTATGGAAAAGTTCCACGTGTAAGGTGAGCCAGAGAAACGAAAGAATTTAATAACCTCAGCAATAACATACAAGTACTATAACTCGAAATAGAGCTGCACCATGAAGAGGGAGATGAAAAGGTACACCCCGCTCCGTAACATTGCCGAGAACTCTTTCATCTTTCTCTTCATGGTGCAGCTCCATTTCGGGTTATAGTACATAATATAAAACTAATATTGTAAAAAAACAAATATAATAATAATTAGAAACTAATATTATCATCAAATAATGCTAAGATTAAGCAAGATGGAAAAAATAAAATACATATATCAAGTATAAAATGTGCAAAACATTAATTTTCAAATTGTGAGAATCTTGTTCTGTATCCGATCTGGGTACTATTGAATGGCTGCAAACTTTTAGCTTTCAAAGATATACGATTACCCAAGTTAGTAACATCTCGAAAAACATAATGAATTATTATTTTGAAATAGGAATCGACAACTAAAAATTGATATTCCCTCTGCCAGAAATTCCTTATTGTTTGTCATATCTGAATGATTATGTCACAGTTGGACAGTCACGAACTCCTAATTTCCAGATAATACACGATAATCCACAGTAGACTTAAGAACTATTTTTTAAAGCGGAGTTGACAAGTTGTTTTCTTAGAATCAGACTATTCTATGTCCATTTTTTTTAATTCTACAGAAAACGAGTTTTTATGCTAGATTTCTCCAAAGTTATACCTTGATGGGTGTTTGTGGAGGCAGAGGGGACAGGGTTTTAGTTGGTCGATGTATTCAAGATGAGTACATCAATCCAACACAGAGTGGTCTTTGATACGGTCACTTAGATAGTGATTCTGACTTCTCGCCTGTCAACAGATTTCCTAAACCCTCCTAAAGAAAAAGGGATGCCGAAGTTTATTAGAACCTTAGCTGTAATAATCATTAAATTTGAGGTAATTTCTAGACGTTTCCTAAACGCTACAATTGAAACAAATTGGTTGAACTTTTGTTGCCCAGGAGTTTTACACAGAAACTGTGTCATGTCACCGCAATGTAAGTGCAATGATTGCAAGTTAACTCGTCACCGGTCAGCAACGTTTGGGAATGAAAAGACGAGTTAACTCGTTACCAGTTAGCAAAGTGTTAAGACCTTCATGATTATTGACATTCCCTCTTTTTTCCGCTTACAATTGATTATCTAAGGATTCGAATTCGGTTATGATGCATGAGAAAAAAAGGTAGTTCTTGGTGTAAGAAGAGCAATTTTGTCCGTAGCGACGGCTGTTACGGTTAAAAGAAAAATTAGAAGGTCCAGAAGATCCAGGAACCGAAATCGACAATTGGAAGGTTATTTCTCGATCTTAATAAAAGATCGGTTATATGAGGGAAAAGATCACAGTTTTTCAAGTATACAAGAATGTCATTTTAAGAATTTAAACATTTAAGGAAAATATCAACATTCAACCTACAAAGAACTAATAAGTTTAGCCAGGTACGTTTACCATCGAAGTCAAAGTGAAGAAGAATAGAAGTTGTCATTGTCAATTCGCTGGCGGAATTATTAGCAAGTATTTAATCATAATCATAAAAAGTTAAAAATTGGCTAACTGTAACGCTTGCGATTAAATTTGCCATACTATTTGGTGGTCGATATGCTAAACGATGTTCTATGTTAAAATTGTCTTATTACTTCCTTATTCTGTATTGTTTGTTTGTATTTTATGTTAGAATCAAAAACATTTCAAATACAAAATGCTTTTTGAAAGAGGAATCGAAAAATGTGAAAGTGACAAATGTGTGAAATGCGTGAAGTTTTGCTTTACAATAATCAGTAGCGCATAGTAGTGTTAACAAACACTATAATTCCAAAGAAAAGATTATTGAAATTAAGAGAAATCGGTAGTATAGCCGGATCGACAAACAGTTATTTTTTTTTAATCATCATATTAAACGAGTTTATTAACTAGAAAATCAAGCTAACCTAAGTAGTATAACTTTAAAACAATCCCCTTGACATTTTTAAAATCTCAAAAAATCTATTTTTAAGCTTTTTACAGTGTATTCTAAATTACTTACAATTGCGGTTTAACTCCTTTAGGTACACTCAAAGTGTGCCCATTCTTCACGTGCTCCAAAACTTGATTGTTGCTAAGTCCTTGAAATGGAAAACTACCAAAAGTAATAATTTCGAATAAAAGCACCCCGTAGCTCCAAACGTCCGATGCCGGGGTGAAAATCCCAAGTGTTAAACTTTCGGGTGCCATCCAGCGAACGGGTAACATTCCCTTTCTGTTGAATTTATAATAATCGTTCTCGCACATAGGTCGAGTCATTCCAAAATCGCCAATTTTAACTACTTTGTTCGAATTAACTAAACAATTCCTGCATGCAATGTCTCGATGAACGTATTTCTTATCCGCTAAGTAACTTAATCCTCTCGCTACGTCCAAAGCCATTCTTGTTAATCGTTTACTTGATATATCGTCATGATCTTCCCATTTTTTTTGATTGACTAAATTTCTTCTGGCTAACAAGTAAGTTTTTAAATCGCCGTATAACATAAATTCCATTATAGTGTAAACTGGTTCGTCTTTTATACAAACACCGACTAGCTTTATGATGTTTTTGTGGTCGAATTTTTTCATTGTTTCGGCCTCGGATAAGAAATCGATTTTTTCTTCTAAGGTTGAGCCGCGTTTCAAAGTTTTAACGGCGACCGCGACCCAGCCGGTGTTTTCAATATAAAGTTCGCCACCGTAAACCGTTCCGAAAGCACCTTCGCCTAATTTACGATTAATTACGACGTGTTCTCGAGGGGTTTCCCATTTATCCAACTCGGAAACTGTTTTCTGATCTAAACCTAACGCTTCCATCAACAATTGTGTTTGGATATATTTCGAATCCATCTTCTTTTTGTAAAAGAACATTCCTATTCCGATGAGTACTAATAAAAGCCCGAAAATTATTATACACAAAATTACTATGGCCATTTCACAATCGACGTTAAAAGCTCGTGATAATAAATCCAAAGAACACATTTCTGCACCATCATCAGGAATACTTCCAGATAACCAAACGATTTTCGAATCATTCAAATTTAATGTACCCCCTAAAATTTCAGAGGAATTCGTAACGTTCGGGTAAAATATTCCAACAGTTGTCCAATTTTTCTCCCGAGTCCATTGGTTCAATTGAATCGTTGAGTAACGACTTGAACTGTTGCGAAAATGAATTCGACCCGAAACTCCGTTAAAATCGCTATGTGCAATAAAGTTTACCATTTTGTTCGTTGTATTAAGCGAATGCAAATCGGTCACGGCATCCGGATCTTTTTCAACCAATTTATCTAAGGCTAAAGCGTACGTCCAAACTGCATCATAAGCAAAACCTGCGTAATCTGATACTGATTTTGTTCTTGTATCGATTATGTTTGATTCGTATTTGTGTCTCCATTCTTTGACTGTTTCGTTTGTGATTGTTACAGAATCATCTGGACCCCAAAATGATGGTGTTAAAGAAAAATATCCATTTATTGCCTTAAAAGAAAAAGAAAAAGAAAATTAAATAATTTTGTGATGATTACTATGTTAATATTGAATTAGTTTTTTTTTGAAAGGCTTAAATCGTTAAGTTTGAAAAGATAGATAAAAAATTTAATCTATATATTAAATACCATTTACCGAAGATTTTGATTAAATTTTATTTATAAGTATTATAAGAAAATTTGTTGCTGGGGCTGTTCAGAACATAAACATTTATAATTATTTATTAGAAGTTAACTCACTAGGACTTTTTATAAACCTTTACATTTTGATAAAGTGACAAGAAATAATATGAACATATGTCCGGAAATGTTTTCTAAAGGAGTTGCACCTTATTAAAGGTAATATTTGTTGTGTGTTTTCTTTTCTTCTGATTATTTAACTTATTGTACAAAGGTAGAGAATGAATTTTGGAACATCCTGTAATATTTACATCAAAATATGATGATGGTAACCGAAATGGTCTGCGGAGAATAGGTTTTGGTGTTGAGATAAAGAATCACGTCTAAATATTTAGATGTGTTTAGTTAATGGTCGATATCCATATAATTAAAATAATTTCATTTTAAATGATATAATTTTCAGTTGAGAATAAAATACAACAGGTATAAATAAAATTTCGCTCGAAGAACGTCGGCGCAACTTGTATTCTTTTATAAAAATTAAAAATGAATGAATATAATAATAAACAATTCTTCTTGGTAACGTCAAGATAAAATGATTTTTAAAAAATGATAAATTTAAAATACAGGAGAAGTATTGAAATGAACTTTAGCTTTAAAAACAGAAAAAGATATTTTGTCACATTGATTAACAATAAAAAAAGCTGGGCGCAATCTATCAATGCTAACAAGCAAGTTTTTATTATTTCGAAATATAACAAAGTCTTTATTAAAATTTTTAATGGCTTTGAAGGGTTCTTCATATCTCGGGGAGAAAGAAGGTCGATAATCTTCAAGTCTAAGAAAAACGTATTCTGAATTTGATAATTCTTTGTGGATAAAAGGTTTGTATGAAGAATGGAAAGTACTTGGAATAGGTTTAAGGTTCGCGAATGTTTCTCGTCAGCTTGAAAGAAGTGGTTCAGTTTCAGAAGATAAATGTGAGTCATGGAAAAATTCTCCAGGAAGTCGGAAAGGTTGACCATACACCAACTCGGCGGGAGAACAAGTTTACTCTCATCTTTAAGAGAGGATCTAATTTCTAAAAGAACAAGTGCAAGATCGTTATTCCATCTATTATTACTATCCCTGGCTGTAATGGCCGTTTTGAGCGTGTGATGAAAACGTTCCAAAATGTCATTACTCTGTGGGTGAAAACAAGAAGTATGGACCTGACGAGATCCAAGAATCTTATTGATCCAAGAATCAAATTGTTTCCCTGGCTCATGAGTTATAGTATGTGGTATACCAAATCTAGAAAAGTAGTGACGAAAAAAGGTATTAGCAACAGAAGCAGAAGATATATTCGTGAGAGGAAAAGCTTCAGGCTAACGAGTAAAACGAACAATAATACCCACGTACATATGAGCGACTTAAGAAAGGAGTGAGAGGGCCGATTAGATCTATACGGATGTGATCAAATCTGCCTTTCAGAGAAGAGGAGATTTGGTATGACGATGAACTTTTGATCGCTGGCATTGTAAGCAAGTTCGAGTCCAAAGATAAATATCTTTTGTCATTCGAGGCAAAATGATTTTTTTTAATGATAAATTTAGAATAAAGGAGAACTTCTGCACCCATATATATAAATCTTACTGGTTGTTTCAAAATTCACCATCTAACTTTGTATGATAAATTAAATAATTAAAAAAAAAACACATGCTTCTTTAGGAAGCCACATCTTCACTTGAAATTTTCTTCATATTTTCTGTTGCAAAATTACCCCCTTAAATACTCAAATATTATTTCCAGACATTTATATCTATTTTATTACTTATTTTGAGTAAGATTTTTTATGTACCTCATTCATAACATGATAGTCAGTAAGATCAGAAGTTGTTTATCAAAAGATTCATTTAGGATTCACTTTTGAAAATTAAGAAAGTAGACTCATTACAGAAACATAGTAAAAGTAATAGTATTGAGTGTTTTTTATAAACCTTTACATCATACATTATACCATAAGCTTAAATAAGATACGAGAACTACAAATCCTTCAAGAATGGTTCCTGGTTTGTTAATAGAAAACAAGAAAAAAATTAGGCAAATCACCTAGAGTCTATATACAGGGTGATTCATTAGTTCTATGACAAATTTTGGCAGATGAAAGGTGATGCGATTCTAAGAAAAAGATGTTATATGAATATGGGTCCGATTCATTTTGGTTAAAGAGTTACAAGCCTTTGGAAATTTTACACAATTTAATAGGCAAATGAAAATGTAACATAAAAAATAATTTTAAAAATTACAAAAATTGTTCGAAGTGTCCGCCTTCAGCTTGAATGCACGCCTCACATCAATGAAGTAAAGATTCTGTCACACGACTTATGATATTTGGATCATTCCGTATGCTATTAGCTGCATCTTGAATTCTGACCAATAGTTGCTGACGGGTAGTAATTTCTACATGGTACACAAGCTGCTTCGTGTGTCCCCAGAAATAATAATCCAGCGGATTTAGATCTGGGGATCGTGGTGGCCAGACTACTGGACCTCTCTTGCGAATCCATTTGTTTGGAAAATGTTCATATAACCAAGTGATGACTTGTCTTCCTCGATGTGGTGGTGCACCATCGTGCTGATACCACATATTTTGAACGATGTTAAGTGGTACGTCGTCGATAAAACCGAAAAGGTTATTTTCCAAGAATTTTCTGTACATATCTGCATTTAAGCGGTCATTTATCACCCATACAGGTAGCAAAGAATTGTTAGAAATGCCACCCCAAACGTTTACACTAAACCGTTGCTGAAATCTTCGTCGTCTAATTGCATGTGGATTTTGCATGCTCGTTATGATAATTATTTATGCCGTCCCTAGTGAAACACGTTTCATTAGACCACAGAACTTGTGAAATGAAATTATTTTGAGCATGTTGCTGAATAATCCAGGGGCAAAATGATAAGTGACAAAAATGAACCTTTAAGTAATCGATATCGTAAAAATTACATTCAATAAATATTGTTTAAAATATTGTGGTGTGAAATAAGTGATAACCTCATTTTTTTTTAAATTTTGACTTAGACCACTTTCACAATTAAGGGCACAATTATTGTTGCGATTGTTGCGAATCTTTACTTCGTCGATTTGAGGCGTGCATTCAAGCTGAAGGCGGACATTTCGAACAATTTTTGTAATTTTTAAACTTATTTTTTATGTTATATTTTCATTTGCCTATTAAATTGTGTAAAATTTTCAAAGGCTTATAACTCTTTAACCAAAATGAATCGGACCCATATTCATATAACATCTTTTCCTTAGAATCGCATCACCTTTCATCTGCCAAAGTTTGTCATAGAGCTAATGAATCACCCTGTATTTTATTACAGAAATTTTAAGATAGATTTTTTTATAAATCTATATTTTGGCATAATCTCAAGTAAGACAAAAAATTATAAATTAAAGAAAATCATATATTTATGAAAATAAAAGAAAGATTTTGAAACTCAAAATGATACTTTTTATTTCCTCTTTTATGTATAAAAATCTTTGTATTTTATTACTAAACTTTGAAACTACTATTTTTTAATACTTACATTGATCATTGTAGATGTCGAACAAGAAACGCTTTCATTAAATTTATCAGTATCGTACCAGTTGGAATCTAACCAAGTGGGTAAAAACCAAACGTATCCATTTACCATAGTCATATCTAAATTATGAGCTTCGCACATAACAGATCTAGCAATTTCATCATAAACGTCGGCGATGATAATTCTGGCACGTTTCTTTTTTAAGTCTTCCAAATATTTTCTCATAGCCAATCCTTTGCGAAGTTTCGGAAATTTAGCATTCGCGATAAAAGTAATTCCGTTTGATTCTAACAAGTTTTGGGCGTAAGAAATGTATTCGGTGTACTTCTGGCCGTCTTCGGTTAAAGCTGCGACTCGTTTCCAGTTTAGTTTTTTTAATAATTCTAAATAAACGAATCTAAATTCGGAATTTGATGGAATCGTTCGAAAAAAGTACGGATACTTTTCACGATCTGAAAAACTAGCTCCTTCGGCACTATACGAAATAATTAACATTTTGAAGTTATTTGAAACCCCAGCTATAGGTTCGACGGTATCTGAACAAGACGGTCCTACAACGCCAATGATTTTATTCGTGTTATCATCGTCAACAAATTTTATGAAAGATCTCATCACTTGTTCAGTGTCACAGCCGCCATCCATTGCTAGATATTTTAACTCATAATCATTTAGAATCGATGAATTATTATTTATATGTGATAGCGCTAACTGAACACTACTTAAAATCGAACCTCCTTTATGGCTAGGATTTGATATCGGATAAATTCCGGCAACGTACAAAACTTCCTTCGTCGACATCGAACCCCAGTCCTGATAAACAGCTTTGTTCAACGTCATCCATCTGCAAGCCATTTTTTCAAAGCTTTCTGTCTTACTATATTGGTTATAAATACTCATTATTTGATTATAATTATCGATTTCAAATCGCATTTTTTTCGTAGCATCATAAGCGTTTTTGGCCAACCGTTGTAATTTCGACCAAGTGAATTTTTTTAATCTCATCGGTTCGTACATACATTTATTAGGATTAAAATTAAGATCATCATATGTACAACCACTAAATATAACGTTCACAAAATCACTCTCGGGATAAATAATATCGCCTGGAACCCATCCCATGATCAAAACGCTTTGGTTATAACTAGTTTTTAAAAAATTTTGTGCGTTTTGTGTAGCTTCTTTAAAATACTTTCCAAGCCAAATTACTTCAACGTATATGTTGTAATTGTCTATTTGTTGTTTTAAGAAATCGGTGTGTTTATTCATTGGAGCTAAGAGGGTAGCACAGGTTTTTTCATTGCACTTTTCCGGAATATACGCGCAAGTTTGATCTTTGTAACACTTTTCTCTGAACAAATAAGAAAAGTACACAAATAAATTTAGATAAAAATGTAATCAAAAAACGAATTACTTACATATTATGTTCTGTAGTATTTAAAAGCGTATTTTTATCATAAATATGAAATGCAGACGCAAAATTTTCATCCCTGAAAAATGTCCATGGAACATCTAGATATGGAGACCATTTCGGATCAAAACTAGATATTGGTTCGGTTAAATTCTTTGGAATAAACCAACCAAGCTGTCCTGGCGGTCTTAATGCGCCACAATCTAAAACGTTTACCGATGCTAATTCAAACATAGTATCCATTTGAGGTGGAACCCATACTTCTAAGTTTATCATTGCGGCTGGAATACTCCTAGAATACCAAACAGTGAAATTAGTTTATAATTTAAAATTAATTTTCAGATTTCGTACTCTGTATGAATTGTGCTATATGGCCCCGATAAAATATCTATAACATTTGATGCATTAAAATCATCTTCTATCTCAATAATGTCAACCTGTCTAAAGTTCAAGATCTCTTCGAGGTAGATTTTGAAAATGTGGGAAGTCATTCGGTGACTTGCCCTACTTGTCGTTTGGATACTTAAGTTTAATGATAATCCTTCGTAGTGGAGGTAGTACTTAGACTGCGAATCTGAAAGAAAAAAAAAATGATGTTATAATACTTAAAATATAAATAAAATTACAATAATTTTAGATACGCGGAAGATGGAATAACTCTTCATGAATCGACGTTTCAAAATGATAAACCACAAAGTAACTGAACCATTGATTTAAAAGTGATTTAAATCTCATTTTATATTATGTGAGCACCAAAATTATATATAATTTTATATATACTTTGAAGTTTTAAAGTTTTTTTTAAAGTTGAACTTTTAAACGTCAAAGTTTTTAAATTTTTTAGGTAATGATTAGAACAAAATTCATCTTTTTATTACAAAATAGAATATTTTAGCTTTTAATTAATACAAATTTAATTTCTTAATTAAAAAAAAAGTTTCCACCATTTTTTAAAATTGGTCAATATTTTCAAAAAAGGTTAGGTTAACTGTTACTACCTCTGTCCCATAATAAGTGACCGATATAGTGGAAATTTAAGTCCCCAAATAAGTGTCCGTTTTAAAATAAAAAAACTTGTAAGTTTTTCTCAAGATTTTTTTTAATATCAAACGTCCAAAATTGTTAGGAAATATATTTATAACTTTACAAAACTGTGTAAGGATAGTAATAATACCGCTTGTACTTAATTACTAATTACTGCTACTAATCTTTGAGTAGTTTCGACGAGCTCTATACCGCATTTAAGATAAAGTAGTAACTCTTCTCGTCTAAGCAACTTATTCTGCCTAAGTGAGGCAACCTATAATTAATGTCACCATTTGCTGTCATTGTCTTTATCATACACTGTTGATGTGTTAAAAAGACCTTGTTTAATGTTTTATGACTTACAAGGAGAGTGCAAGGTCTTGGGGTCATAGATTTAGTTCAAATTTTGTAGGATGGTAGATTTAGTTTCCCTGTTGAAGAAAATATATGGTTGTAGGGGCCACTACTCAATAGCTCTTTAGATATTTGCAAGTGAAGATGCAATTCTCTAATTAAATTCAGGTCTGTTGCAAACGATTAAACATGATGGGTGTAGCGTAGCAGCAATAGATCAGTGTTTCTCGTCATTAGGCGCCGGGTTCGAGTTCTGAGAGTGTCCATTTTTACATATAAAGATACCATGAGTGGATATAAAATTTTGCGACATCGAAGCATTTTTGGAGTGTGCACCGCACTTTGGATTTGTCAGTTAATTGTCATTTGATTTGTCAAAACTTCAAAATTAATACAGGAATATGACTTGGCATTATAACCTTTCTTCAAAAAGCCTGACTTAATCGGTATAAATTTGGTTAATTTTGACATTATCCGGACTTGTCCTAACGAATTAATTGCATCTTTAATTGCAAATATTTTAAAAATTATTGAATAGTGGCCCCTATAACCATATATTTTCATCAAGAGGGAAATTAAATCTACCCTTCTACGAAATTTGAACTAAATCCACGACCCCAAGACCTTGCACTCTCCTTGTTAGATCGTTAAAGAAGTTCATCACTTAGATACTGCAGCGTCTGTATAGCATTAAAAAATCGAGATCCAGAACAGAAGTTTATTCACCATCTATACTCCTGTTTGGTTACAGATTCGGTAACTTTTGTTTCAATCGTCGCGGGTGGACGATTTTTACTTGAAGGTTTGCAGATTGCTGAGTTACAAATGGCCAAATACCTAGTTTTCCATTAAACCATTGATTACGGTAGTTATCCCATCTTGGACGGGCAACAGCGGCTAAAAACATGACCTTCGTAATAAACCTCTTACTGTTACATGTTTCATCAGGCTCCCTCTCATGATGAGCGAGGTAATATTTATTAGAGGTCTTTTTTAAACGAAATCATTTCTCGTCAACATGAATGTAGTTTTTCATATCCTTAAAAATAGGTGCACCAGCAGCGATACTGTCAGAATCAATTATTGCCAAGCAGTATTTCAAACGTTGAATTTTGTTACGGTTAGTAAGAAATGTTTTTACTGCGTTTGAATGAGGTTTGATCTATCCAGATTTAATGCTTCTGTAAATTGCGCTTTTTGACATTTCAATGGCATATGCAAGTGCTCGGATACTTCTGCGGCGATGAATCGCCATCTCTTTTATTTTTTCTATGTCTATGGTTTTTCGTTTCCTGGTAACTCTTCCAGATTTTCGAGAATTTACATTCGCGCTTACCGCTCCTTCAAGTTTCTTGTTCCCGATATCAAATTCGACTTATAGTCCTTTCCGATACAGAATACCGAGCAGCTGCATCCTTTATCGATCCATATTTAAGATTACCATTCATTTCCAGCAAATAATGGTACACACTTTGACGCGCTTCCTGGTTTAGGTTAGACCTTTTTCGTTGAGGCACAACTTCAAAACTCCTCGATGGTCTATTATGCGACCACTCTGGTACTTTTAGAAATAACAAGACTTCGCATGATTTATAAATCACTACTCAAAAGTTAAGTAGACCCGTTTAAATTTTTTACCAACATTCATGTGTTAAAAAATATGGTCACCTTACCTTAATGAATTTTTTCCATTTTATGGGTAATAATTAGAACAAAATTGGCTTTTTTATTCTAACATAGAATATTTTAGCTTTCAATTAATACAAATTTCATTTCTTAATTAAAAAACATAAAGTTTCCACGATTTTTTTAAATTAGTCAATATTTTCAAAAAAAAGTTAGATTAACTGTTAAAAGTTTTAGTCACCTTTATGATTTTTTTAAATTTTTTGGGTAATAATTAAAACAAAATTCATTCTGTTATTACAATATAGAATATATTAGCTTTCAATTAATACAAATTTCATTTCTTAATTTAAGAAAGTAATGTCTCCATGATTTTTTAAAAATTGGTCAACATTTTCAAAAAAGTTAGGTTAACTTTTAAAAATTTTGGTCACCTTTATGATTTTTTTTAAATTTTTTCGGTAATAATTAGAACAAAATTCACTTTTTTATTACAAAATAGAATATTTTAGCTAGCTTTGACATAATGTAGCCTAATTTTTAGAATGTTAAAAAATTCCAATTAAGGATATTACATTAAATTTTCTCTTCTAAGAAAAAACCTAAAAGTCGTAGAAAATTCAACTTTGCTAAAAATAAAGATTAAGTTTCAACCTAAATCCTCATAAAATTTCCAACCTCACCAACAATTAGTTTTTTGGATATGAATTTTTAAAAATTAATTTTTAATCGACGTGTTAAGTTAGATTTCTCAATCTTTAGAAAGAACGAAAAGTCGTAGAAATTTCATTTTTAGCAAATACAAAGATTAGGTTTCAAGCTAAATTGTCATAAAATTTCAAATCTTAACAACAATTAGTTTCTTAGGTGTGATTTAATAGACATGTTAACTAAGTTAGGTTAGGTTATTTTTTCTATAAAAAAAAACGAAAAGTCGTACACAGTTCAATCTAGATTCTCATAAAACCTCAAGTTTCAATAACAATTAGTTTCTTAGGTACAAATTTTAAAAAAATGATTAGTTGTTTGTAATTAAAGTAAAAAGACAAAAATCCAAACTACTTATGGTGTAAGTAGTTCGGATTACAAAATTGTTCGGATTTAAGAAAACAACCCAGAGAATGTTGTTTAAGCCTAAACAATTCACTATAATTGGTTGAGGCGGATATTCATTTTGCAGTACGGTAACGAGTACTTAAGTACTTAAACGTGTTTAGATTTTTAACGTTCTTCTGTAATACAGAATGAATTCAAGGGTTAAAAACAATTTTAGAATAATATTTTCATATCATATCGTTAGAAAATGAAATTTGCTTTAATTAAGGTACAAACATGACACACCTAACTCAAATAGATTCTAAGTTATTGACCTTTTTGACCCTAAAAACAATTGACGATCGCTATTTTTAAATCAGCATAACTCCGCTATTTTTAATCGGAATACGATCGTGTTTGTTATCTAATTTGATATTAAATGATTTTTATACTGATAATGATTTGTAGTAACCTATGTGAATACTTAAGAATTTTGGGGTACTTTTTCTTTTCAACTTTTCAAACAATGTACTATCCTGTATTTCAGAATAAATGAGCCATTACCGATTTTTACTTTTTACAAGTTAAGTGAATTATTTTAGAAGTTCTTACATTGATTGAAGTTCATTTTTAAAAATAAGTTACATAATGTTAATATAAAGAAACAGTGGACAAACGATTCTCCCTACGAAGCTTTATCTTGGTAATATATTTATATATGAAGTTTATAATTATTGTTTCCGTTACAGTCTATAATTGATTTCATTTACTTCACTACTTGTAGACTTATAAACATGTTATCTAATGTATCTAATTGTAGATATTATTTAATGTATTCCTAAGTCTCCACTTTAAAAGATTTTTCGACATCCTCTATTAAATCGAAATAGATGAAAAGAAAACATGATCGGGTACATCCAAATGAACCGGAAGAGGGACTATTTCTCCGTTGAAAAGCAAGCAAAATGTTAGAACCGTCCCCCGTGCACTCTGGTCGTAAATGCTCATCTTCAATATTGCATTGTTGCCTTGCATTGTCAAGAATCTTATAAATGTTCAATGTGACAACCATTTGCAGACGGCACACATCAAATCTATAGTCCAGTTCTTCCCAAACGTTGATGAGTGTGTATTCAGTAATTGTAGCAACAGATGCTTCAACCGGTTTCTTAATTCGAAATGGAGCTGCACCATAAGGAAAAATATGAAAAAATGAGGCCAATCCCCAAACATTGCTGAGTACTCTTTCATTTTTCTCTTTATGGTGCAACTCCATTTCGAGTTATAGTACATACGATCCTTGATGAAGCCCCAAAGGTAAAAATCGCATGGCATTAGGTCAGGAGATCGTGGAGGCCATGCATAGCAAACCCTATCATTTGAACCTTGCAGTCTATCCAGCACTTTGGGTATAATGACGTTCAACCAATCACGTACTTCGTTATGCCAGTGAGATAGCGCACTATCTTACTGGAAAATGAAGTTCTCTGGCCCATTTTCTTCCAACTGAAGAAAGAGCTATTGCTCTAATGTATCAAAGGTAAGAAGTGTCAGTTGCAGTAGGTTCACCAAAAAAAGAAAGACCCATAAACTTTTTGCCGGGATATGGCACAAAAAACATTCACTTTAGGGAAGTCTCGTTGCATTTGTACCATCTCGTGAGGCCTTTTTGAGACCCAGAGCGCACATTATGACTGTTAATATGTCCACTAAGGTAGAAGGTCGATTTATCACTGAAGACAACACGATCCATAAAATCGTCATCGTCATGAAACAACATGTGGTTTGCGAAGTTGGCACCTAATCCGTGGTCTGTCGGCTTTAGCGCCTGTAATAACTGCAAACGGTAAGGATGTATTCGTAAACGTTTTCTTACAACTTTCCAAACAGTCGACACACGAACTTGTAATAAACGACTAGCCTTCCGGACTGATTTCTTTGGGCTACAAGTGAACGACTCTCTCACCCACTCAACAGTCTCGTTACTAACTCTTGGTCGTCCCGTACTCTTCCCTTTACAAAGGCAGCCGGTATTTTCAAACTGATGATACCATCTACAAATCTTATCACCAGCGGATTCTAGCAGAAATATTGCGCGCACATGCACACCGGTGCCAAAAAACAAAACTGCTTGAGTTGCTCTTTCATTTGACTTATTATTTATAACTGTAAGTTTAATGTAATAAATGTTATAAAGCGTTAAAACGCCGATATTAATTTATAAACAGCCGGTACTTTTGAATTCCTTGGTTATTTTTCTTTAATTACCGGAATCAGTTTACACATTAACATGTGTTTTTAAACATTTCTACAGATATCATAGGTTTGATAATCATTGTATCATACCATATTCTAATTTTATTGTCAAAGTGCTGGATAGGGCAATAATCGTACCATGGTCAAGCAACAGGTGCTAAAAACATCACTTTGGTCACGATACACATAAACTCGGTATGTCAGCGCGCAGATTCTGTGACGTCATGTGAGAGGCGAGAGAAATTTGAATACACAGTTTAAAGTTTCTTTTATTGTATGTTACATTTATGTTGTATTATTGACTGTAAAAATAAAGAAATTCTTCTAAGAAATTAAAATTACTTTATTTACCTTATTGAATTTGAATGCAAAATAGGAACCTATTTCTCTGGCCTCTCACATGACGTGTATCGTGACTTTGGTCATATCTGACTTACTGCGTATTTGACATGGTTCAACTTCATTTGGAAAGAAATAGACTTTCTGGTTCACTTCAGTGATATAAAACTAATTTTCTTTAGTGTGAATGTAATTTATTAAATCCTCAAGTTCGTGATTCTTTTTCACAAACAGACAATAATCCAAACCTGGTGCTTTATTTTTTTCATTCAAAAGTAGTTTCCAAGAACTATAATGTTTCCTAATTTCACCTAAGAATACTGGACTAACAGGATGGCTCAATCCCATAAGATGTGTATACGTGGTATTTTTAGTGTGCAGTCGCCAGTTTGACGTCACTACTGACTGTTTTGTTGTGATTTCTATGTGTGGTGATTTGTTTACGATCTAGATTAATATTCTAAATGGGTTTAAAGTTCACTTAAAATGACTTGTAACCATTTCATAAACTATTCGAAAATCAGTTCGACAATAAAATTCAAGGTTAAAAAAGAACAATCGAATATAAGATAGAGACGCTGTGCCTGGCAGTGACGTCAAAGATGGCGGAAGATTATTGCTAGTTGAGCATTCCTGTTAGTCCTTGAGCATTCCTGTTAGTATCTCTGAATTTCACCGTTTTTTAATAACCTCCATAACGAGATAGGTGGAATTCTAACTACAAATGATAACGACCGCGGTGTACCTTTTTTTATAATCAACTAATGCAATTTTGGAAATTTGTTTTATCCTGTCAATTTCTTTCTACCCGACTTGCCATACCTTTTAGAATCAACGTTCATGGGCATATGCACATCAAAACCACGAATAGAACCCTTACCTTACCTCCAAGCTCTCTTTATAATGGCGCTTCAAAATTACCGCCCCTTCATTAGCCGTTCTTTTTTATGATTTTGGAATAAAAAGTGAACAACTGTTCGCTTTTCGTTAAGTAAATGTTGTTTTTTAGTCGTTATAAAGCATTTAATTGTTACTAATGGTAAAAGAAACTGTGATCAAGAATTTAATGAACATTACTAATATAAAAAAAATAATTGCCAACAACTTTCACAGAAAACGGAAATGGCTCACTTATAATGGAAGCAAAGTAGTCAATTTTAATTCCTTCATGACACTTCTTAAAGTGATAAAATAAATACTATGTGTACTGTAATATCGATTTAAAATTGAGCTAAATCTTGTTTTTTGTTGTTGCCACAACAGTTTCTAACAGAATTGCTATTGATAGTTGGTGTAAAGGATTAACAATATCATAAAAATTTAAGATATTTTAAAACTTACCTTTTGTATCTAAACATTTTCCAGAAATCGATTGAGATTTAAATAAGATCACGAAGACCATAAAGATAATTATATCCCGTTGAAACTTTGTCATTTTTCGACAACTTCCAAATTAAAATCTGCAATAAAAAGAAAAACAATCGTCAAGAAACAAAAATCTATTGCGTTTCAATTATTCACACTTCAATTGTTAACCGCTTAAATGTGATAAAAGCCGATACCAAGGTCGGACAGATATGTAAACAAATTAGTCTAATGACAGAGAGAAAATTACAGTATCGTCTTCTCGGATAATTTCGCATATTAATTCTACTAAAAATTCCGTCTTTTGTGCGCTATTGACGATTCGATCGAATAATAATAACCACAATTTTGACCTTTTATCAATTTCACGCTGCGTTATCTTCGTGTTTCATTTAAAACATCTCAAAACGGCCAAATTTAAGTAGTTTGTGCGCAAATATTTTCATGTTTAGTATATTCATATCGTTAAAATACCAATCGATGAATAGACAGATATTTCGAGGAATTGTTTGCATCCGGATTTAAAATACATACCTACTTTATACAACCAACGTTGGGTTTTACGTTTATTTGCTTTGGCAGAGAATTTGCTTTTTAGCCGAACAAAGTTCTCTGGGAATTTAAAAAATAACCGTGACGCATGCAACGTTACAATTTTTTTCAGTAATTTATTTACGTGTATTAAAAAAATTCCATTAATAATTTATTTAAATTGAGCAATAGTTACGAGTTGGATGTTATAAAAAAATAAATGGAAACTTATCTAAATAAAATAACATTGATTTTCTTATATCAGAATTGTAATCTGAATCTATCAATTTAAAGAAATTGGTCTAAAAAGGCAATACCATTTAATTTATTTATATACTTACAAATTAAAAGGTAGGATTTTTAAACTTGTCTTCTTATGAACAAAAGTACACATCAACAGTAAATAATAATCAAAAAAAAAAAAACTAAAGAAAGAGGAGTTATTTTAAGATACATTTTCTAGACAAGTTGTACATTTTTTAAATCGTCACAATTTTTAAACGCATTCAAAATGTAGAGTCGTAAACACCAAAGTATTTATTACATAACTAACCAGGAATTTACTTGCGGAAGGCTTAAATTATAATCTTATTAAATTCGACTTAGCAACATAAAATATAAAAAACATTTTATATATACAGGTGTCCGGAAATAATGTCTACTTAAGAAGGCAATTCTATAAGAAAAAAATTAAAAAAGGTCATATGAATACGTGTTCGGAAATGCCTCCTAACCAAGCTAAATTACTCCGAAGATGACACTCATTGTGTCGTTTTTTTAAAATTATTTCACTTATTATACATAGTTCAATGATGAATTTTGAAAAATCCAGTAAGGTTTAGATAAGAAATATGATGGTGGTAGTCAAAATGTTCTGCAATGAAAAAGTTCTAGTGTTGAGAAGTGTATTTAAAGTCCAGATTTCCTTGTTGATCATTTTTTAAAATTTGACCTCTAAATCGAAATGTTTAGACAAAACTACTTAAAGAAGGTAATAAGAAAAATAAAAAGCAAGAAAAATTATACGGGAAAAAAAATACGAAGGAAAATTCATCAGAGCATGTGCCCGGAAATCCTTCCTAAAGGAGCGATGGCTCCTTGAAAATTTTACTCATAGTCTGGATTTTTTAGAATTTATTTTATTTATCGTGCTGAGTTAAATGATGAATTTTGAAACACTTGTAAGATTTGCATAACAAATATACAAAGTCATCTGCGACTAACAGTATAACCTGAACTTTCCTATGGTATTTAGAAATTTTAGGAAAATAAAGGCTGGTTTTAGTGCTTAACCGACAAACAGCGCTTACGTCCTCCGTGCATAGCTATATCAACGTAAGTATGTGCATGACTCTATTGCATAAACACTATTGCATTGACGAACAGCTACGCGCGTAAAGATACGCGGCACGTAAGTAAACTGTCTGTCGAACGCATCCGCCTGGCGTACTATAACCCAAAATGGAGTTGCACCATGAAGAGAAAGATTAAAAGTAAGCTCCCTTTCCGTAACATTACCGACTACTCTTTATCTTACAATGTACGTCAGTCAGCTGACACTGTTACATTCTATTACAGCGTTTAGTATTTGGCAAATTCGTCGGTGCGCGTACAGTCTTCTTAAACAACAAAATGAACATTGATATGGAAGTCCGATTGCATGGGATTTGTCCCATAATTTGTATAAAGACCGTGATGCACGATTAAAACTGGGCTTGAGATGCGTCACGCTTTGTTTCCTAATTTTGCTAGTATGTTGGGGAACATCAAATCTTTCTTCACCCCTTGGCCTAAACAACATCTGTCAATTGCGCGAGCCATAGTATACGAGAAAATCGACCGCGCGCCGTGACATTCAACCGTTTAGTCGTGTACCCGAACTGGGGAGAAAAAAAAACTAGGAACAATAGGACACAAAAGATTTACCACGAGTCGGACTCGTGGTTTTCGCTTATGGCACAAATCTTTACCACGAGTCAGATTCGTTGTTTTCGTTTATGGCACAAATTCTTTACCACGAGTCAGATTCGTGGTTATAGGCCAAAGGGTTAAAAATGCACAAGGTTGCTTCCGTCTGTTAATCAGCCAAGCACCGAACAACACTCAACTACTCGACGATGAGCGCGTTTTGTTAGTATTGATATCAGTACGGATTGTCGATTAAGCACTAAATCCAGCCAAAGTTTTACGTCCTTTTTACAGGGTAAATCGAGGATAGATGACATATTAAGCGAGACGACACAATGATCGTTTGTATGTAGTTAATGTTTATAGCCTAAATCAAATACAGAGTATTCCAAGGGCAAAGCCACTAATTCATATGTGTTTTGCTTTAAAAATTGGTAACACAGAAAATTCAAACATTACTTCAGCACCTAATCATAGGCGGGTAAACACAAGGGACACGATAGTTTCTGGTGTAATTTAATTTTATTGCTCTTGGACAGTGTGTGATAGTCTTTCAGTTCTATTAAATCTTTTAGAAGGGCATCGCGGCGATTCTTATGAATGCACCGCTGCGATCTTTCAACATGGATATTTATAAAATGTTACTTATTTGAATTAGAATTGACACGACATTGGTTTGGTTATTTCGAATTTGGGGGAGGGGCCGGGAGTCAAAACACCAACAGGTAAAATTCTTAAAGACTGCAATTAAACATTGGCTTCTTGGCCTTGAAATACACACTCTGTGACATTATTTCGAATTTAAAATACATTTTATCAATATAGACTTAGCTGTCGACGGCTCAGTCTGTACAAGTGTGTTTTTTCATCAAAACATATTGTAAAAAGCTTGAGCAATTTTGTAGATTTCATTTTCGCGCAGAATAAAAATATGTTAGAGCGTATTTTTTATACTGATTAACTTTAATAAATAGGTTAAAAACGCTTAATGCTTCTACCTGTCTTTGCAGTGCTGCTGCAAGTAGGTTTATAAAACCCTAATGTTTCTCTTTGTAAAGTAAGGAAAGTTGGCACACTACATTTCATGCAATTACAGTAAGGTATTCAAAAATACATCCTGTTTAGGCATGCTGATAGAATATAAAAGGAACTGGAGCGTTAAAAGAGGTGGACGAACAATGGAGCAGGTAATTGCAGCAATGGCTGTTGAAGACACTGCGATGTCTAAAGAAAAGTAGAGATTTTCAAGCTAAAAGGCCTTCATCTACATTAAGAATTGAAAATGAAACTATCAAAATTTTAATGATTCACAAATAATGTGTAGTTGCACGAAACCCCCGGCAAGTTTGGAGACCATTACCATTTGGAAACCGTTACCATTTATATAGACAAAATGAATGGGAGAAGTTAGGATGAAAGAAAGAAAAAAAATTGATTTTACAAAATTTGAATTTTCCATTTGTTAAAAATTCTTTCTCTAATGAATCTTAAGATTATTCAGGTAGTTTGTATCTTAGAAACGAATGCACTTTCTCGCCTAGCACACTGTGTTATCTCTTCTACATAAGGATAACGCTAGGAAATTAAGCCATAAACAAAAAACTTCTCTTCTAAATATTAACATAGATATTCCGCTCTATACCAAAGTATTACTATACCATTTCATTTAGTACGTTTTGGTTGCATAGATTTATTTTGATCAGTTGTGATCACAGAAAAATTTTACACTAACTCCCAAAAAGGGAGTATTATCGTAAAAATTTCTCTTACTTTCTATTTCTCTTAACACATTCTTTAATCCCTTAACATACGATGAGTCTTGCCCGTCGTAATTGCATTACGTTCGAAATAGATCGTCACCCAAGGGGTTAAGTATTTTTGTCTAAAGATAAATGCGCTTCTCAACAGCAAAACCTGTTCATCGCAGAACATTGTGGATATCATCACCGTATTTCTTATGTAAATATTAATGAATGTTTCAAAATTCATCATTTAAGTATATACAGGTGTCCCGTTTTGATTGTTTTGTTACTGGTGTATTCCTTAGCTAAAATTAAGTAAAAAAGATCTAATGAACATAGGTCCAAAAGTGATTCGTTTTCAAGATAAAGATGGAAGTTTAGTAATCATACATTTAATTGTTATTAACATAATCCAAGTGAATTATTAAAATTAATAAAACGCCAGCTCAGGATCGGACAATCAAAACGGGACACCTATATAATAAGTGAAATAATTAGAAAAACATCACAATTTCTGATTTTTTTTTTGTTATAGAATTGCCCCTTTAAGTATAAGAACGTTATTTCCGAACACCCTGTATGTATTATTCTTTTATAAAAACCGTAAGCCTTTATTTTTTATGTTAGCAGCAATCATCTAAATGACTTCGACGGCATACACAACATGTACACAACGTGTCCATTATTATTATTATCGTTCACGATGATGTTTGGTTGGCGACTAACGAAAATATTTGCATTCGGAACGATTGTTGTTTGCACGCAACGTTTTATCGAGTAGTACAAATAATTAATGGCGACATTAAGTGTATCACTGTGTATTTATATGATTACATTCATGTTAAAGAGAGCAACTAAAAATTTATCTATTTTAGTTTGCTTCCTGTTTTTCGTTTCGTTACCATTTCGAATAACAACCGTTTATCGTTGTTTACACGAATGTTTCGTAGTCTTCGAACCGTGAACCATTATTTCGTTATTACATTTAAAATTAAATTTTATTTAAAAAATAAGAAAAAGTAAAAAAATAAAGTAATTTAAAAATAAGTAACGTAAACTTACCAATTAAGATTTTCTGCCTTTTCATCTAGAAATCCTGAAACAGAAAAAACCAAGTGTCAGTTAATGTTGGTTAATACATAGTAAACATATCTTGTGTTATGTCATGGAAATTTCTACTAACAATCATTTGACTCTAAACCTGACCTTCACAAACCTTCCGATGTTATGGTAAATGAAATATTATATTTCGAATGATTAAAAGTGAAAAAAAAAAAACTAAATATTATTATAAAAAATTCCCAGAAGCATAGTTACATTTTCAATACATTTCTATGCAAGTATTTTGCTTTTATATTCCAACATTTGCACTTTTATTTTCCTTTCAAAATACCTCTAATATTACTTTAAAGTAGAAACTGCTTTCTTAGTATCACTAACAATAACATTAAAAGTTTTATTAGCGAGTCGGAAATATTTCGAATATAACAGATAATTTCAGTTTTAATAAAACGATAAGTCAGTAATATATAAATTATTTTCATATTTTATTTATGGAAACTATTAGAAATAATTTATGCATAATACGAAGTTCAAACTGATATTATTACGATTTAGTTTACATTTAATAATCGATAAACCTATTTGGACACTTTCTTATAAAAGGTCAAGATTTAACATTTAACCAAAACAAGTTAAGAACACAACTTAAAAAAAAAATAAAATTATTATAATCTAAATCTCTCATTCTAAGAATAAAAAGAAATAGATAAATAGATTTGGTTTATAGGAATTGTGAATCGTGGCGATAAATAAAAAGCACTAAATATGGAACCTTTCACTTTTGCTGCGAATATAAAGAAAAAAGAAACGATAAGTTATCAGACGTTTTAAAATAGGAAGCTTGCAAAATTTTTATATTCGTTTTCTTAATACATTATCAGTCGTAAATCGTTTAATAACTACGTACTTAGTTTAATTTGCAAACATCGACAGAAAGATTAAAAGTTGAAAAACATATTCATCAGTAACTAAAGAATATACAGGTGTCCCGTTTTGATTATTCCACCCTTTACTGGCATATTCCTTGGTGAAAATAAGCAAAAAAGTCCAAATAAACATGAGTCCAAAAGTAGTTCGTTTTCGAAATATAGGAAGTTTAGTTCCATAAGATTACCTATTATTAACATAATCGAAGTGAATCATTTAAATTAAATTATTAGCTTTGTTCATTAGGGCTGCACTGCTTGCACTTAGCAGATCAGTGCATTATTAAATTTTGGTTACATATGAGTTCGTTGGATCACAGTTCATACCTGAACTAAAAAGCATCAAATTACACTGAATTACAGTCATTCCCTTTTAAATGCTGCACGAAACTGCACCTTTGGTTGGTTAGGTACAAAACTTTATCGAAACAAACGCAATTACTTAATAATTTAATTTAAATAATTCATTGTAATAATGGCAGTAATGGGTTAACTTATGGAATTTATATTTTAAATATCTCGAAAACGAAGCACTTTCAGACCTATATTCAGGCCCTTTTTGCAATCAGCGAAGATGCTAGTAAAGGACTGGACAATCAAAACGGCATACCTTATAACACATCTATTTATACAGGCTGTCCCGTTTTGATTGTCCTATCTTTTACTGGCGTATTGCCTGACTAAAAACAAGCAAAAAGGTCCTAATGAATACAAGTCCGGAAGATGGTGTTGATCTATTATAACATTATTGCAGTGAATTATTTAAATTGAATTATTAAGTAGTTGCGATGGTTCCGACAAACTTTTATACTTAACTATTATAACCTAAAAATGACAATTTATCGAAAGCATAGTAACGAACAAATAATTTAATTTAAGCGGTTCATTTCGATTATGTTAATAATAGATAATCTTATGAAACTAAACTTTCAATATCTCGAAAATGAATTACTTTTGAGCCTATGTTCATTAAAACTTTTTGATTTATTTTTAACCAAGGAATACGCTAGTCAAGGATCGAACAATTAAAACGAGACCCTGTATATGTACGAAGTGCCTAGGAGTAAAATGGGTTCATAGACATTTTCTACATTCGTTTAAGTATCATAAAAAGTAAAATTTTTAGCCTTTCATTTAATTAAACCGGGACAAATATCAACCATTTATTTCAAATCATGACATAACGAATGGATACGAGAACGCATCTATTTAATTCAGTAATATAATTACCTAGCGACAATTTGCATCGCTGAGTCGTGTCGCGTTGCATAGCTTATTGTTACTTTAAGGGGACGTACTATAACCTGAATGGAGCTGCACCATGAAGAGAAGGATGAAAGAGTACTCTGAATTGTTATGGAGAAGGGGCTTATTTTTTTATCTTTTTCTTCATGAGGCAGCTCCACTTCCATTTTTTGCAGCTCCACTTTTATTAGTTATATTACACTTATTAAGTATATGAACATCATAAATTTGACATTGGTATTTTTTCTTATTTCGTGCCAATGTGAATACACCTAATTCTGTTTTTACACGAATTTGATTTAACGCGATTTAAAAGCTGTATTTCAGTCTTTTTTACGCGATTTAGTTTGATTTAACGCGATGCATGAAATTTTAATCTAGAATAATTTTGGCATTAATCAAACATGCTGAATTAGCACTATCTGAACAACTTTACATGCATGTTGGAAATCTCTTTGGCCAGAATGTGTAAAAAATGAAGATCATGTGTCTTTTAATATAGATCAATACCCTAACATCATTGCTTTACCTCATGAAATAGGCGGAGAAGGATTTCATGATATATCATCTGTAGATATCGATTAACTTCTAGAACTGTGAAGGAATTAGTAGTTTAGCACTTGAGACTCCTGATGTTAAAGAATATAATAATAATGACGAAGAGGTTCGTTTCATTACTGCAGATTTAATCAAAGAAGGACTACAACTGGCTGCTAAATTAGGCAGTCATTTTCAGAAGCATGATCATATCGAGGAAAGATCTAGCAAATTTCAACGTGAAATTAAATTATCAATGGAGAAATACCGTGAATTGTATAACAACCTCATTAAAAGAGGAACACAACGATCAATAACAGAATATGTGACGAGAAGTGCTAAAGTGAGAGAACAGCTTGAGAAGGAAAGCGCACCGAAAAGTGCTAGTAGTAAGAAATTCATTTTGGTTTCATTAAATAATGAATTGTTTTTACTTTTATTTTTCCATTTTTTAAAGTTATGAATTATTTCTTATTTTCTTTTTAATTATGTTTAAATAAGTTTGATTTAAAGAAAAGCACATGAAAAAAAATAATAAATTCGTTTGCTTTAATCTTAACATTTTAACCGATTTTTGAAATGTTGGAACCTATCTCCTATTTTTGCATAAGTACCATATCTTCTTTTACGCGAATTTCTTTTACGCGAATTTATTGGGAACGTATCTGTCGCTTAAAAACAGAATTGAGTGTATTCTATTAAAATGTCTCAATATAAAATAGAAATTATACATATTCTTATTAAAATCGAACCAAATGTGTTAAAAGTAAAAAAATTATAAGCGAAAACGTTTCTCAGACGTATCGTTAGTGTTTCCATCATTAAAAAAATCACTTTTTTAATTTGGATTTAAATCGGATCCTATCTTCTGAAAAAGAATTTTAAATAAACTAAATATGACTATTTTTATCGCCATTTCATGACATATGCCTTTATCAAAAGAGAAAAAAGACTGCCTATGTATATTACAGTTGTAAAAGCCAATTTGTGTAAAATGTTCTGGAAAAAGTATGCTTTTTGTGTACATTAGTACCTTGTACATTTCGTTATTGTAAAATAAGTAGTTGTATTTATGTAAGAACGTTCCTATATATGTATACCTGGAGCGAATATGTTGACAACAGATAATAATGTTTTAATTGTTAAGTAAAGATTTACAAAATTAGCTACTTTGTTGCATCCTATACAGTATGTGGAATATAACTTTGTTATTAACCGGTATTAATCTTTGCCATCAGAAATGAATATATAAAACAAAGTTAAAACCAAAATTTTGAAACAAAATGAACGAATTCTTACAACACTTCAAGTTTAATATTGTTTAAAATTGTCGTCTGGGAGGCAGGAAATAACTGCGTTACAAAAATTACATGTTACTAACAGCGTTTTGTTTTGGCAGAATTGGTGCACAAATTAGGGTTTTGTGTTCTATTACATTTTATTATTATAGTTTAGTAAACATTTTAAATAACCTGAAGCCTTGAACACACTTATAAGTGTTGTTATGACCAGATTGCCAGTTACAGTTATGTTTTATTTAATTTTGAATTTGTCTTTTTTTGCACTAACAATAAGCTAGTGTGACTATGTACTATAATCCGAAATGGACCTGTACCATGAAGAGAAAGATGAAAAAGTAAGTCCCCTCTCCGTAACATTGCCGAGTACTCTTTCATCTTCCTCTTCATGCTGCAGCTACATTTTGGGTTATAGTACTCACTATGTAGTCAATTTTAAAATCTAGTGCGCACTAGTTTAGCTAAAACAAAACGCTATAGCTAAAGATTATAAATTAATTAGAACGGAAATGGAAAGATACTTTAGAGCTCATATAAAAACGAATTTATTTCGCTTGATCACGCAACAACTACCTATGAAAGTATTTGCAGACCAATACTGGATTACGGACATATTCTGGCAGCGCAAGTAAATCGACAAATCGTAGAATATATAAACAAATCCGAAAAAAAAGAGTCTACGAATTATAACAAAACAAAGACAAGCGAGCTACCCATTAAACAACATTAACCCTTACATTAACAATAAACAACATGACACACGAACAGCTGTGTAAACGGACGCAAAATATACCAATAAGGCAACATCTCGACAAATTTGTTAGACTGAAATTTATTCAAAGTTTTCAGAAAAGAAGCATATTAGTTAGATTGACAAACATTATCGAAAGACAACAAAACTTTATTTTATACGAGGCGCTGACGAATATGTAAAAGAGTTGTAGAAATTGTAATTACATTCTTGTAAAAATTGGAACGGGGGAAAGACTGATTAGGTCAATAATTCAATATTTTCTCTCTCTAAAATCTGGGCGATGTGTTTAAAGTTAGGAAAAAAATTGATGTTATGTTAGATTTTCAAAGTGTTTTGAAAACAATTTTTGCAGAGTAAATTTGACTTTTGTGATCAAAAATAGATCTTTAAATGTTAGTATAACGTAAAAATAATTCCCTAATCTCTAAAAAAATACTCTGATTTTTTTTACGGTTGGGCGAATTATAAAAAAGTTAAGTTAGTTACCTTTTAAAAATCTTTACCAACTTAAAAAAAAATAATTTTTTGGTAACAATTACATCAAAGCTGACTTCTTAAACCAAAATAGAATTTCTTATATCAAGAGATTTTATTTTAGTTAGTGAGTTAGCAGTAAATATCATTTTTTAATTCTTATAAATAAAGCAGCAGACTAAAGTTATCTTAATGAAAGAATTATTTAAAAATCTTCTCCACTTATTACTCTGTTACTTATGCATTCATTTGAATAAAGAATACGCATAAAAACCTGTTCGAAAATAAATTCTAAAAAAATTTGAACTTTTCTTCAAAACGTAGTTTTGTGTTTAAAACTACCTGTATATGTTATGCGTAATGCCAATTTAAAAATAGACAAATCGTTTCTGTCGCGTTTGATACACCCACAAGTTTATTAATAGCTATTTAACTGTTTTCTTTAATCGCATTTTTATTTGCCAATAATGTTAGGGTTGCATAAATTGATCAAAGAAACAACAATTTTAATCGTTACGAAATGACTCTTACAAGGAGACCACAAGATGTTGTATTCACCGATTTTGATCAAAGTGGTATCAATCGATAGGTATTAGTACACAATACAAATCTGTAAAATATTAGGGCGCAATGTTCAGGGATTCGGGAATAAATCCTTATTAAAGTTGTTAATAAATTGCGTTTCGAGGCCGAATGACATGTTAGCCACTCCCCCCTCCCGCCAAGCGCCTCCCACGGATGAGGTGGCATGCTTCTGTATCCAGTGAGTTTCTTAGTCGCGGACCGTGGTGGTTCCAATCTCGCAATTTACTATTTACTTTTTTGCTTAATTTTAATTTAATATTTCACTTCATGTAAAATATTTATATAGAGTAAACACAGTCAAATTTGACACTAATTTTGGGATAGTGAGAGCAATATTTTGTTGTATTGTGTTATTTTTAAAAAATAAATATTTAAGCCCAGTTTCTTTTTACTCCGACTATAAATGTTTCCTCCTTTCCTATTTAGGATTTTGAAATAAAACAAAATGTTTTTGATTATTTTTTAACATAACATTCAAAATTTAGTACGTTTGAAATTAAAATCGATCGATGTAAGTAATACCAGATACAGTAAAATTCCCCTTCGCGGACACCCCTTTTGAACGGACACCTCCCTTGGACGGACAGTTTCTCATGGAACCGTCCGACTCTCATATAAGTACTTCGCTTTTCTCTTTAGCGGACACCCCTCTTGAACGGACACTTTTAGTGGGTCCCGTTGTTGTCCGCCCAAGGGAGATTTCACTGTAATATACAGGTGACTCACCGAAGTCGACTAGTCGAAATTTCTCGGAAACTACATGTCTAATAAATTTGAAATTTTGTACACAGAATTAGTACATTATAAACTATATTTGGAAAATATTTTCAGTCATCCATGACTTCCGGTTATACCGGAAGTAGTTAAAGAATTAGTTTTTTCGAACGCAATATTTATTTTTCGTTAGATTAGTTGATTTAAAGATAATTTTACTTGAAACATTTTTCTCTGTCATTTGTAATTTCAAAGAAGAAAAATAATTTTCATAATTATTTACGTTTGATTGGTTTAAAAAAATACGTTAGCCATTAAAAAAAAGCATCAATTTATGGGTGTAGCTATCTTGGATTGCGAGTTATAGCTTATTTTTTCACCTCAATCGAACGTAAAAAATTATAAAAAATGTTTCTTTTCTCTGAAACTACAAGCGATAGAAAAAAAATTTTTCAAACAAAATTATTTTTAAATTAACCAATCTAACGAAAAATAAATATTAAGTTCAAATAAAATAATTCCTTAACCCCTTCTGATATAACCGGAAGTCATGGATGATTGAAACTGTTTTCAAAATGTACTTTTTTAGTATGTACTAAATCTATATATAAAATTTCAAAGTCATCGGATTTGTAGTTTCCGAGTTATTTCGACCAGTCCACTTTGGTGGGACAACCTGTATAAATGCACATCTATTTTTAACGTTACATCAACAAAACAGAACAAACTTGTTCTCAAAAACTAAATAAAGATAGCAAACATATCTCTTATTCTTATAACGCTTTAAAAATAATAAAATAATGCGCATTCAAAAAAGTGATAATGACAAATGATAAATAATAAATAAATTAATTAATAAATTAATGATAAATATTCTATTAAAAATAATATTAAAAAGTCCTAAACAAAAAGAGCAAAAATTGAAAATCAATGTTTCAAAACGTGTGGTGATTTCTTTAAATGTGAAAAAATATAACCAAAACATTATAAAAAAAGTGAAATATTAAATTAAAATTACGCGAAGGAGTAAGCGGTAAATTGCGAGATTCGAACTACCACAGTGCGCGACTGGAAATTCACTGGACATAGAAGCATGCCATCTCATCCGTGGGCGGCGCTTGGCGGGAGGGGGGAGTGGCTAACAAGTCATTCGGCCTCGAAACGCAATTTATTAATAACTTTAATAAGGATTTATTCCCGAATCCCTGAACATTGCGCCCTAATATTTTACAGATTTGTTTTGTGTAATAATACCTATCGATTGATACCACTTTGATCAAAATCGGTGAATACAACATCTTGTGGTCTCCTTGTTAGTGCTATTAAAAGTTCTTAACCAGTTGTTATTGCATAGAAACAGCGAGTTAGATGCATTATTAATCACGCTGCGTGTGGTAATGTGTTGTTTGTTACTTTGTCATACACAAATGACATCAGGTTATCTATAGAAGCACTTATTGTTAAGTGGGTAGAAAGAAAAATTTATGAAAGGATAACTGAACGAAAAGTGACATTATCTAAGAAAAATGTGCTTTTTTTGGTCATTCCGTGCTTTTCCATTCGAATTGAATTTTAGGTTACCGTTTAATGTTAAATTAAGTCGACGACTCCGACATTGGAACCTTAACTCAAGCATATTGAGTGTCGACATCCTGCGATTTGAGAAATGGAATGGGTAAATGAACTTGGCAAGGTTAAAGCTCTATAAGATATTAACGTTCCTTCAACACATGCGAAATAATTTTTTTTAGTAAAAATAAAATTAAATCAAAATTTATTTGTATTTATTTAATATAAATATGTAAAAAAGCAAATCATTTATCAATTAATTTCATGAGTCAAGGTTCTACGAAGCTTTAGTCATCAAATTTTCCAATAAATACCAAAAGATAAAGTGATTTTATTGATTACACCTATTCCCTAAAAATATTATATAAGTTAGAGCTATTGTGTTCTTTTTCTTCTTTTTTTTATTTTGACGATTTTTCATTACACATAGGTTAACAAACTTGAAAAGATATCTTATCATTGTTTTTCCAGACGACAATTTTGCGCAAAAAATAATGTTAAACATTTTTATTTATCGCCACGAGCGTTGTTTTTTTTTTGGCTGACGAGTCGCATGAATGGATGACGCAAAAACGCCAAAGCCGGACACTGTTTAACGTAACAACTTCCGTGAACCATAAAATCTTTTGCCATTTACATTTTGTATACAGCTTAACTATATCGTCACTAATGAAATAAACACATGAGTAATACACAATTACTGGGGGCCGAAATGATTTTTAATTTTCTAGGTAGTTAGTTTCTCAGCCAAAACTATAAACTAATTTTATCTTTTCAGCCATTACTTTAGCACGTGTTGCATTCCTTCAATTTGTAACACGACAATGTTTCATTTTTGTACTTTTGTTATACTGCATGATGTTATTAAAAAGTAAATATGTATAATTTCAGAATTTTCTGGATAATTTTCGTTATTATTATTATTATTGCGCTCTAAATATAGGTTTTAACAGAACACAATGACGATTAAGTAGGTTTTGTTTTTCTTCGTGAGAATTCTAGATAAGATATGATTCCAGATAAGATCTTGTTTTCGTTTGGGTGGAGATAAAACCGAATTGGCTACGTTATTTTCTATTGTTTTTGACGCATTTAATTGAATTTGCCCAATTTCGAAACATACATTTGTATTTACATTGTTAAAAAATGTGTATTGTTGTATTTTATTATAAAATTTAATAATTCCTGAAACTTGTTTTTTAATACATTAATAGTTTTTTAATCCGCTATATACATATACATAAATGCTCGAGGACTGATTTTTTTTTAATTTGGGGAGTTAATTAAATTCGATTTGAAAATTTGACGTAATCTTCAAAAAGGTTTAAATAGAATGTAAGGTAAACTCACCAAATCTTGGCTGTGCGCCTAAAGTCAGCCTTTGAGTTTTTCTATATGGATTTTTATAGAAAGGCCCACTTTAGGAAGTTTTTTTTTGTCCAATCTAGGGTTTAACCTATTTGAACGTATTATTCATCATTCGAAAGGTTCATCCTTGCCAAATATAGTAGACGAATTGCCGGTTCGAACTTCTTTAGAACCACTCGAAAAATTTTCTACGACTTATATCTATAACTATCGAGGTATAATTAGAAAGCTTGATACTTGGGGAATGCAATAGGCGAAATGGCTGTTTTCAAATCTTTTAAGAACCAGTTGAAAACAATGTTAATAATCCACAGGTGCAGGGAAGAATTGCGAAAATAGCCTTTTTTATGCAATTGTTATTCGTAAACCGCTCATAGTTAGTCGATTTCGAAGATCTGTACTTCAATCGAATCGCCATAGTTTCCTTTATCGAAAATTCATAATAGCGAATTGGCATAGTAGAGGTGTGTAAACGGTTTCTTATTTGCCGAATTTTATGGACATCGTGTTGGCGCCTAGATGTCCAGCCTCCAATTATAGAGATTTACATGTAAATTTCTTTTGCAACTAAACCCGTTAATTTATTTTGATGATCTACGCTTCATTCGAAAGCTTAATCTTTGGGGAATACGATAGATAAAATAGCTGATTTGAAATCCAATCTAAAATAGTTTTTATGATATGTAATTTTGAAATGATATTTTGCTGCTTTTTAACCTAGTAAAAATGGGATCGGCGTTTTATAGTTTCGATCAAAATAGATCAAAAATCAAACTTTGTAATGATATATTAATCCTTGCAGTAGATTAGGGATCCTTAAAAACACTATACCATTACTGTAAATTCCTATCTAATAGAGCAGGGATGGGCAACTTTTTATATAGTGGGGCCAGATTACGGTTTACTTTTCGCACGTAGGCCGGAGTACAAAAGTGAGAAATTTTTTGTTGTAAGTTTTTTTTTAACATCAAAAATAAAGTTAGTTATTAGATCTCTTGCTTTCCATGGCATAACAACTGTCCGAAAAGCAAGAGAATTAAATTCGAATCCCAGTGCATTAATAAGACATTTTTCTTGTCTACCACATTAGTTGTAAAAACTTTTCTTTAATTATTTCTTTCTGTAAAAAACTTTTGATAATTTTATTTATATGATATAAGATCGATAAAAAATTATTTATTATTCTTTTTAAAGGTCTCGCGGGCCGGATTAGACTCTCAAACGGGCCGGAAGTTGCCCACCCTTGGTTTAGAGGATCATACAAAATTAACCTGCGAAATATGGGAAAGACCTTTTTAAAAATTCTATACAAGAAGCTGCGACAAATCAATTTTCGCTTTATTTACTTGTATGTATCCACTACTTGTTTATTTTTCTTGTGGTTCTTAAAGGAAATCAAATCGACCATTTTGCCCAGCATATTGATCAAAGATTAAGCCTTCGAGTGACATATAGAATATTAAAATTTGTTAAAGGGTTAAAGAATTTAACAAACACGTCAACGTTTAAACGCTTCTACTGGTTAATCGGGGAAATTTCAGAAATGGCTGTTTTGAAAAAATTGATAGAGGAAACTCTGACGAATCGATTAGTGTATAGATCTATGAAATCGGGGGAGCCTTTTAGGAGTAACATCTACTTAAAAAAGGCTATTTTCACATTGTTTTCGTATACATGTATGCTATTAACATTTTTTTCGGGTACTTCTTAAGAGAGTTCGAATCGACCATTTCATCTATTAGTTCTATATAGATCAAGAAGTTTTAACATAATTTCTTCCAACCACTCCATAATTAATCCCTTCAACCACGCGTAATTGGGATATTTGTCTGCATCCAAATCTAGCAATAACCAAAGGTCACGAAGTTCGCGAACACAACAATTGCGCACAGAAACCGTACCAATGTGAGCTCCAAATCCCTTTGTGTTGGTCGAAAACCCGATGGGTGATGATTCGTCGCAAACGGTTCGCAAGCTGTTGTTTACTGTTTCCAGGTTATGTTCAAATTTTGAGAACAAATACTTCGCCAACAGTTCGATTCGCAAATGTATAAGCAATTTTACATGTGTGAAGGATGAACCTTTCGAATGATGAACATTATGAAAAAAAAATTATTTACTATACTTATAAATCCCTCTCTAATTAGGGATTGAAACCTAACTTCACATAGGTATAGAATGAATAATTAAAATGTAATCTGTCTCAAAAAGAAAACTAAACACTCTTTTTAACATTAATAGATGTATAATCATTAACGTATCGTCACACATTAGCAATGACAAAACAACAAAAAGCTACTTTTTTTTTTCGAGGCGTTGTATATTATCCTATCGATCGAAAAAGTGGGTCAATGACGTTTTTTTGACCCTTTGTCTATAGGAAAACCTCTTAAAAACATTGGGAAAGTGGATCGAATAAATTGTCGCTCTATTTTACGTTTGTGTTGAAAATCGCAATTGTATTTTAAATTTAATGAAAATACGTGATAGCACCAAACATGTACTTACATTATGTACAAGGAAACCCGTATAAAACATGAATAATTCAATCGTCGCGTCGCCGAGGTAAATTTAACGTTATAAACTTATTCAACCGTTGTTTTTGCGTTTAACCGACCGATGCCCGTGAATTTAAAATAATTTTTTTTCCGGACAATGCACTATACCAGACAAACAAAATTATCATTAATTAATCATCAATTAACCGTTTACAATTGTGGTTTGCAACCTTGTGGCTATACAAATCTTTTTCAGATTTACATAGCTTTGTAGTTTTGTATAAAAATGAAAATAATGAATTTTCCACGAACACCTGTACTTACTTAGAAGTGGTAATTGAAATGAACAACACGGAAGGTAGGTACATCGTCATTCGTATTCAAAAAGCAATCTACACTTTACAACTTACTTGAGTGAGGATAATCATTTTGTTTACGAGATGTTGAAAGCTGCAAGTAAGCAAAAGGCGAAAATGCTTCGGTAATTGGTGACGTTCGTCGGTCAATTAGAAACTCGTTGGCCGAGTAGAGGTTAAATTGAATTCGTTTAACGAAGTTAATAGTGTCGGAGTCTTGGGAGAGTTTTTGATTACATATACCTAGAGTCTGCTCATCAGATCGAATTTACAAAGCGTTCCTAATTTATTTATGGCGATTAAGGAATTTTCTTGTAGTTTTTCTGACGTAGGGTAAAGTAACCAAACGTCGGCCCTTGAAAAATAGCTTCTTAAAGTAAAGAGATTTGGGGAATTTACATAATTATAGTGAAAAACATTTACTCGTTTAGCATTAAAAAAATAAAATAAGAACATTCACGCTCTTCTAAATTTTGCTTCTTCATGAACAACTATGATGGGCTAAGTGAAAGGTACAGTAATAAAAGGGGTTTATCAATATTTTGTTAAATTATAACTAACTTCATCATAATCATATACAATTTATTTGTAAAGAAATTATTTTTACTTTAAATTAAAACTTAAAAGAATATTGGTATTTGTAAAAAAAAATTATAAAAAAGAAACAATTTTTCTATTAAATTGAACATAAAGGGTTTTACTTTTAATTGTAGAGGTAAGATTTATTCTAACACCAATTTAAAAAATATATAGAGTAAATTGCACAAATCTTGATCTCCCCAAAAAATGGTTTCTAAACTTGACCTTTCTGTAGGAACCAATATAAGAAAATCGAAACCCGACTTTAGGCGCATGGTTGAGATTTGTTGAGTTTACCCATTAACCCCTTAACATACAATGACAAGTCTGGCCCGTCATAATTGCATTACGTTCGAAATAAATGATCGCCCAAGGGGTTAATTGACGAGTTTAACTTTTAATCAAACTTTCGATGAACTTTAAAAAATTCACTACAAATTATTTAATTATCAACAAAACCATTGGTAAAAAAATCGATAGAACCCTTTTATTTCTGAACCCTTCCGATATGTTTGGTGAAAAAGAGGGGTAAACACGTACTATAACCCAAAATGGAGCTGCATCATGAAGAAAGAAAGGTGAAAGACTATTCAGCACTGTTACTCTGCACTGCTATTCGGCACTGTTACTCGGCACTCTTGAGTTGAACTCATGGTTCAACTCCATTTCGGGTTATAGTACAGCCGTATCCATAGCTATACGTCTAATGAGATTTTAGCATCCTTTTAACTAATAACCAGTTGTTGTAATTAAAACCGTTTTAAAAATTACTATGCATAGTTCCATTTTAATCTACTATTAGTTAATAGAAAACTAAACTGCTTTTTACAACATCGCAAAATGTATGTATTTTTGGGCATATTGACAAGTGAAATGAATGACATGTGGAAAAAATTATGCTACACGAAAGGTTTATTTAAGGTGGATTTCACACTGAGGCAACCACCAACAAGCAACTAGCAAGAAGCGATATTGCCACTTGATGACATTTCACATATAATCACATGATGTCTCTGACATTGGAGCAATTCAGTATCGTAAATGGAGAGGCGATATCGGATTGCTCCTTTGTGAGACATCTGCTTTAATTCTATGTAAAATGTCATTAGGTGGCAATATCGCTTGTTCTTGGTTGCTAGTTGCTTGTTGCTGGTTGCCTCTGTATGAGATGTGCCTAATATTAGAAAAGGATTGGAAGTATTAAACGCAACATTTTTCAAAAAACTGTATGAGTCCTATGTTAACGGAAACACAGTTAATTATTAATGAAAAATAACGCATAAGTTTACTGCAAAGGTGGGAAAAATAATAATATAGGTAAATTACTCTTTCAATAAGATTTGAAAAATGATGTCGTCTCTGGAGACCGAATTTTATCACATAACTAAAACTAGGGTAAACTCACACAATCTCGGCCATGCGTCTAAATTCGGCCTTTCAGTTTTTCTATATGGATTTTTATAGAAAGGCCAACTTTAGGAAACATTCTTAGGGGAGGCCGACTTGCGCAGTTTGCCAAAATTGATCGGTCATAATTTTCTTATTCTGTAACAACATTTCCACAATACTGATTTTTTAGTATATTAAGAGGTGTCTAATTTAAAATGACTAATTTAACATTAACAAAGAAAGCTAATGTTGTGTAATATCACCTAAATTAAGTAATACTACACCCTATATTAGAGAGGCACAGAGTACAAGTTATTTTGAAAAACATTCGGTTTACGGTGAAAACATATGGCCAAAACCGATAACATTTCTGTTGTAATACGGGTGACATTCTAGAAAATCAAATTAAAATCCAGTTAAATATGCCTGTTTTGACCACTAAAACGTTAGAATGGAACTAGCATTAAAACGCCACTAAATATTTAAATGTTAACTACTAAATATGGTTATGCATACGGGGTTTACTTATAATTAGTAATATGTATTTAAAAGTGACGTTAGTAGCTACTTAAAAAGCTATGCATACGCCTGGTAATAATTATTTAAAAAAATTAAAATAACGAAGATTAAGAAATATAAGAGAGAAAGATATAAAAATAAGTTTGTGTAATATCATTGTAAATCGTCTAACTGTAAAACCCAGCGATTTTCTCATTAATTCGTTTATCATGTCACATACGAAATTAAAACGCGATACGTTCCTTTCAATTATTTGATCCAATTCTATCAGACAGGCGCCACTTATTTACGACATTCCGATACAAATTTCAGGAATTCGATATTTCGCAATCTATATCAAAATCGATTTATCCTAAAAACGAAATAATCACAATGAGAAGTAGCTATTATTATTATTAAATATTTTTTAGAAAAAATACTAAAACAATAATTTCTTCTTAGAATTCGCTATTATTCGCTATTATTTTAGTGAAAAGTGCTGAATAATGTTTATTGTATTAATTTTTATGTGTGATTTTCTAACAAATGTAGCTTTGTCAACAATGTTTAAATGATAATACTTTTAGAAACAATGAAATTGTCGACAAATAAAGTAATTTAATGGAAATAAACCACGAAAAAATGCTTGTTTTTGTTAAATTAATCGTATCTATACATTATCTCTTATTAGATGTATATGGATTATTTAATTAATTAAATTGCCAGGCAAAGACACATTCTATCGATTAGTTTAAGAGTTTACCTGCCTCTTGGTTTCAAAAAATTGCGCACGTCAAAGCTATTTTCGGCAGAAGGTCATCACATTTTGAAAACAACTCGGTTTATATACTTAGACAATATTTACATAGTGCGAGATATATACGCGTATATAACTAGCCGGGAGGCAAATATTTGCCTCGCACCAGAGATAAACCGAAAGGAAACTGAAAATGGGAAATTAAAAACTTTAGCTTTCGAATTCCCCATTTAAAACAAAATAAAAATAACTCACGGATTAAAGCGTCAACCACAATCTGGAGAGTTTTTAGTGTATTCTTTATGAATGAAGCTAACCGTAGCCAAAAAGTGAAGGACTCACTATGTGTAAAACGTAGTAAGAAATTATCTAATCTATTCCAGAAATAGAAGTATTGGTTTAGTGATACGATAAAAAAATTCATTCGACTTTTTTCCAGGGTTTCATCACATTGCACAAGATTCTTTCAAAATAGCACATTAGCTTTATTTGAGAAAGCTAACAAACATTTTCTAAAATAAAATTTAAATTTAAAATGTTAAAATCTCATCTTTAAATTGAAAAAAATCACCAATAAACATTAAATCCAATATCTATTATGGATTTATACTTATGAACTTAAAGTTTAAAGAAGTTAAAAAAAATCAATGTCGTATTTAAGACCATTAAGAATTTTTTGTTAATTATAAAAGGTTACTTTCTAAAATAAAGAATTTTAATCTCAACAGACTCCAAGTTATAAGTATTCATTATTATTCCAAGAACTTATCTTTATTGAAGTAATTTAAAGCTAAACAGTTATAATAGCGTTTTTAACAGTTAAAAACATCTCAAAGATGTAGTACATCGGTTATTCGGGAAAACACGATAAAGATAATACGATGTTTGCAATTCCAGTCGCAGACAAACTGAACAAACCAAACAGAAAAACCATCAAACAGTCGTTTCATTATCTCCACGCAGAAAGTTATCTAGCGAACTTTGATTTATGACCAGTAATTAATTTGCAAACAAGTTCGGAAAATCGATCACATATGCGACTATAAAACGACAGTCATTCGTACTTACCATTCGTTATTAGTTCAACGAACGAAAGAATCTAATAAAATTTGTAATAAAATCAATAGAAGAAAGAAGTGTGAACTTAAAGTATTTTCTTTAAAATTAAATTAAGTAACAAATGAATTTTTACTTAATTTTGAATAAGAGTTTTTATATTTAATTTAATCGTATAATAAACGCAATTTAAAATATCTCTTTTAAACAGATGTGAGATAATACTATGTATGCGAAAAACATTGATTTATGTCCCGCAATTAATTTGCAAACAAGTTAGGAAAATAGATCAACGAACGACCAAGTTTTTTTTCTACACATAGTGTGTGTGGCAACCATCCAATTCAACATAGATAGAACACACCAAGAGGTTAATGACCAAAACCAACCGGTACGAGCTGCGCAAAAAGCCCCAACTGCGCAATTCGATTCACAAACGAGCGACAAAAAAAGGCAAGGAATCAATAATCCTTTCTAAGTAGTTGTTAGACATGATAATTCTTATTCAATTTATTAACAATTCGTGTTACTTTCGTCACAATAGACTGAATTAACAAGTCTTCTAGAGTCGACTAAAACGAAATCGAATAAGCGAGTCGCAATTATTGATGAAATGGTTTTGACACAATCTGACCTTCCATAGTACGTAACGAGAAAGTTGTGTATGCGTATAACATACTGTGGAGTGTCCGCTATTTGGGCGATCTGTTGGGTATTAGTCATAAGAAACCTTTTAAAATAGACCACAGATCTAAAGGATTTCTATTTTCGGATCTAGAACTGATTTGTTTACGCTTTCAGTGGTTTAATTTTGGTTTATAGTCACGTGAAGTAACCGAATAATACTTATGTATGGGCGGCGAGCATCTTGTAGCATAACTAAAAGATAATTTTTAGAAATCCATTAAAAATCGAATAAAAAAAAAGATATTTAAGATAAATCATTCTTAAAGAATGTGAATATAAACTGAAAAACATTTTTGATTTTATTTTCATTTTATTATTACTTCGGTTTGATCAAAATCTGATTTATGCTGTTTCTAATCCCAGTTATTTAATAATTAGAAGTATTAAGATAAATCCTAAAAAAATTATAGGTATTAAATTCATGTTTTGAATTTTTTTGAGGATTAGCACTGATGGTATTTTTCAGGATAAGTTTATTTGGCAACAGAACTAATTGTAAGTAATCTTGATAAACGGCAGTGCACTACACTGACGTCAAACTCATTTCGGTATGCATATACCGGGAAAACTAAACGAATCGCAACGTTGTTATCTTATCGCTCGATTATCCGGCATCACTTGCGTAAATGTTCGCAAATCGTGTGTGCCAATAATGTCCCAGAAGTGTGGAACGTGATACGCAAGTGATTGGCAAATTTATACTCGACAATATTTGCTTTGGAGGCTTCAATAAGGTTCTAAAACATCCACTATACAACATTTTATTAACCGACGTGAAGTATTTAATGTACCTTCGAATGTATTTTACTTTCCAAAGATATTACCAGAGATAGAAAGAGTTTTTTTGTATTTATTAATTTTACAGTTGAATAACACTAACGTGTAATGAACCATAAAATGACCACGAAAAGTTCGGTGACATAACGTTTAAAGTGGGCACGTGTCTACTAAACGCCATTTTTAACAATTAGCGACGTTTCTAAAATTGCGTAAATATTATATCTGTCTCGTAGAGTACCTGTGAAATTGAAATACGTTACGATTAGAGTGGCAGGCCGATTTGCACAACAAACCGAAAGCAAACAGAAGCTCCACGCGGGCTTTTTCTTATCGGTCACGTGTCGTGGAATTTAGTTGAAGTGCCAATTGCAGCCGCACGTGTCCGACGTTGCTCAACCTATATTCGGTTGGACGTTCGCGCTCTTCAAAAAAGATCCGCACCACCTTATAAACACATTCCTAAACACTTTGAAGTGTTGTTTTTCATCGGAAAAATGTTTAAGAAAATTTTTGTACCTTCATACCTACTTACTTTCTTGGAATTTTAAAATTTATTTGAAAAAAGAATTTTTTAAAATTACGATTAGTTTATACGAAGTACACTTATATCAAGTGAACTTTAAAATTGTACATTGACTTTATCCTTACATTTATCTAATTTATTTGTCTTATATTTACATTTATTTAGTTTACTGAAAAAATCATATGATGTAGTAGATACTTGATTATAATAGTTTTCATAATACTTGAATCACGCTTGGAATGTTCCCAAAAGCTAGTAGGAGAAAACGAACAGTCCACAACATTGTCGTTTCAATCGCACGTTCAGGGTTTCTTTCTCGACCATATCCAAATCTCATCGATATTAATTTGTGACCTTTATAAAAAAAAATTTAAAGCATTTTTCATCCTTTAATTTCGAACCGAACTCTGTTAGTTAACATTAATGGCAATTTTACCTTGAATAACCAACTCGCACCCCAAACGCAAATTAATTTTAGCAGCCAATTTCAAACTTATTTTTTATTTTAATTTACTACACACAAGGTCACTTCTAAGTAGACGGAGCTGAAATTCAACAAATTTAACTTCCTGTATAACAAAAGTAAGTGAATAATATAAAAAAATGTTATAGACAACTTTTTAAATAAATATATTTTATATTATTCAAGTTTTAGAAAGTATACCTTATCAAACATTTTATAGATTTTAAATTTAATATTGAATAATATAAATACAACGTGTTACTCACATAGGGTGTGACAGAATAAACTTATCAGTTTTAAACAGTGAATACTAGGAAGATTAGTGAGGTAGGTTGGTGTGTATTGACTCATTTTCTCACCTCATATACCTCATTTTAATAACTAACACACTTTGGAGTGGAGCATATTGTGAATTTGCCGTGCAGGTGAATTAAGAACATATTATTTGCGATCCAAATTCAGAGAGGAGTTTCGCCTACACCATTTCGCGTAATAGTTTTCTAATTTTCTCTCGCTAATTGCAACACAATATAGTTCTTGTTTAGGCAGTTAAAAAAGTGTAAGGAAGTAATCTTGCGTTCCCATTATGAACAATACAGTTACGCGGAATATTTAAGTGTAGTCAAAACGCTTTTTGCGTTACTAAAACAGATTAGGTTGTTTTCAAAATTCGCGTCACGTATTCAGTATTTAAATCCATTTAATTTGTTCTACCGCACCCTGTTCATGATTCGGTTTGTATGTTTGATTAATACGTAAAATTGTCTTGGTAAATTTCGTCGTTTATTATGCGAAACATGAATTTATACGTGACTTTATGATTGTTGTGTATAAAATAGCGAATAAATTTTTGGTTTACAAAACTCTTGGCGATTCTTTCTGTACTTGAAAAATCATCATTAGATATTAAATTAAATTGATAATGGACCTCCAGGTACACCTTCCAAGTTAATTAGTGCACTTATCTAAAACTTGTTTACATAAGAATTATGCGCTATTTATGTACTAATTGTGTAGTGTATTAATATTCTTTGTGCTGTTCTCTTGTAGTATCTCATTTTATTGTAGTATAAAATTAGTAGATAAATAGCAAATATTTCCACTACTATTAAAATTTGAAAATTTCATTTGAGGGGAGTAGCTGAATTGACCCCGACTTTTTTCTGAAGTAAAATAAAATATAAGATAACATTAAAGGTATAGTTTGAATAAGAAGAGTAACACTAATAACGTAATGTTTCGTAGAGGAAAAATTGTATGTCTACCAAAAGATATAAGAAATGTACTATAATCCGAAATGGAGCTGCATCATGAAGAGAAACATGAAAGTGTACTCAGTAATGTTGTTTAAAGGGGGCTTACTTTTTCACCTTTTTCCATGATGCAACTCTATTATGGGTTATAGTACCTGTATTCTTATATCCGTATTCATAGTCGATCGCCGACAACTCGCTGAAGTTTCTGCGTTCGCTAATTGAAAATTAAGATGCATAGTCAATCGCCATGAAATCATTCATATGCGTTATGCTATTTTTTCTGTGTGATGCGCTGGGAACGATCGATATCATCTCCGGATATATGCCGGAGATTGACCGATGACCGAAACGTTAATAAAATCAAAATGTAGGATCAGGCAGTCTAATCCTCATTTTTTAATACCGTATTCGTTCGAATGTAAGCCGCACCTGAATCTAAGCCGCACCCTATCTCTGTGAATAACTAGTAAAAAAAAAGTTTCTTAAAGTAAAGTTGGTAAATAAGTAAATCATAATATTACATTAAAATTTTTTGTTAGGAATGTTATATTTTTGAATTAGATTCGAATCTAAGCCGCACCCCATTTTTATGAACGATTATACAGCAAAAATAGTGCGGCTTAGATTCAAACGAATACGGTAGTTCAAAAAAGGTAAAAGAGAATTAGAAAAATAAACTTATAAGGAGACCACACGCTCCTGTACTTCTCGATTTTGATTAAAGTGGTACCAATCGATAGGTATTAGTACATAGTACAAACGTGTGAAATGTTAAGATGCACTATTCAGTGTTTCGGGAGTAAATCGCAATTTCAGCTCGCGATTCAAATCCACTTTACGTCAGTGGTCAGCCAGTCCCTCTGAGATCGATCCTGGTTCTTTTTTAATTAATTTAAATTAAAAATCAAAATAAAAACAAAAAAGTGTGTTGAATTATTTGTTTTCAAAACATATAGCAATGAAATATATGAGAAAATAAAGTGAAATATTGAGAATTTTGATTATACTAAAAAAAAAAAGGGGTTACTTTACAAGATTCCAACCATCTTGTTTCGCATATGGAAATCTATTCATGGTGAGTCAACAAACGGCGGGTTCGGGAAGAGCCCAACTCAAATCGCGATTTACTCGCGAATCGCTGAATAGTGCACCATAATATTTTACACATTTGTACTATGTACTGCTATCTATCGATTGGTACCACTTTGATCAAAAGGGATGAATACAAGATCCTGTGGTCTCCGTGATAGTGAATGTAATTTGTATTACACGTGTGAAAATGAGTGTGAAAATGCAGTTTGAATGTATTGGAAGTTTATGCTATTTAACTAATGATAACTAAACGAGTACATGAAAGTCTCCGTAAAAACAATACGCTTGAAGAGCAATAATAACTATTTACCAGAGCTAATTTTCAAAAATAGCTACCACCAATTGTCAATAATGGTTTAAATACCTTTACAAGACATGATGTAATACATAATTATTTTGATTATAATAAAAACCACTTTAATCTGTAAATGTAATAGAATTAAGTAAAGTTTAGTAAATTAAATATATCAGTTTTCCTTCCTTCTCCGGTATTATTAGTCAGACAGTTTCCTTTCTTTAGTTTCTCATTTACTTTAATATCTTACAATGAACAAGGTTACGATGCTACACGTTAGAAACCACGCTATAATTCACCGGCGATTCGCCAAAACGGAGAGCATTGGGAGACCGACTATGCAACACGAATTAGGTTCCAATCGTTCGCTGGCGACTTCTCCGGAGAGTCGCTGAAATGAATTCAAGCGAGCCACTGACGATCGATCGATTATGCATACGAGAGTTATGATCTAGATTTTCGTAAAATATTATCGATTTGTAAAACTGTTTTATTTTCCAAAATTTTCTAAAATTAACCAATTTTATCTCATTTTCGTAAATATGCATTACCTAAACTGTAACTACAGATAAATGAAAAACGCTTACTTACAAACAATTATAAACTTCATAATAATAACGAAGACTTAAATAAAACATGATATAGTATTCCGACGAATCAATAATCTTGATTATCGAGTCAAAATTAAATCAATGAATTCCATTATGTTAACTTTTACGACAATTAAAAACACACCTATATGTTACACACATGTATATATTATTTTTTAATCGGGTTTTTAAACAAGACAAATCGTTTATAACCTTTTGTTGCAAGTAAATAAAGTAGTAAACCTGACAAAAGCAAAAAATGCATAATAAAGAGTGTAAGGTCAATGTATGCAAAATACTGTATCTATTGTCATTCCGTTTAGTAATTACGCGTTGAGTTCCTTCCAGTAAGAAAACTTTATTGATGAGTTGTTATTAGTTATTATTAGAGGCTAAAATCGATAAGATCAATTGAAATTAATCTAAGCAATTATCGATGTGTTAAGTGTGGTCTTTAAAAACCTGTTTGCGATATAGGATCGAATTTAGTTTATTACCATAACTATTATTATCCATTTTAGGTTATTATTACTAATGATTTTGCATGTACTTTTTTGTAGTCTCGTGTTTTTCTATAGGAGTGATCGAACGCTTGAAATACCTTTGAGATCGTAAATTTTGCGGTTTTATTTCTCTGTTCGCTTATACACCGTCAATATCATAACAATTTATTATAAACCGTTCGAATATTTTCAAACTCTCGAAGGATGTTTGATAAATAATAGACGGTTTTGGTTTCCAAACAAATCCTACCCTTCTCAACAAAGAACGTTTACAAGATTAAATTTTTTTATTATGATTTTTGTTTTCTTACTTGTGGTTTTAAAACTTTTTTTTTTAACATTAACTGTTTCATTTTAGAGATGATTACTTATTAAATTAACGATTTTAGATTAGTTTAATTAGTTAATTAGTAAATTACTTTATAATCTATATTTTTGTATCCATAAAGGGACTAATGAATTTTTTAAATTCACATGCAGGTGTCCTAGAATTAAGCAACCGTGCGATACTACTGTATTGTATGTCTAAAAATAAGGCAAGAACATTAAATAAACATAAAGAAAACAAGAAGACAGCATGAAAATGGTAGGCAAATATAAAGTATGAGAATCACATATCGACCTATGCAACGAAGACTATTGTAAGTCATTTTTGATAGAACTGAGTCAGATATAAGTGTTTAAAGATTTTGAACCGATTGCATTTTAAGAAATAAAATTTTCTAGGTAGAAATTTCCTACTTGGTTGCTATAGATATCTTATAGAGGATTCCGAAAGGATTCACCATAGAAGAGTAGCAATTAATTCAGTTTTCTTTTCAAATTTTTTAAAATCACCATTTTTGACTTACGATAGTTTTCGTTGCATAGGTCGATATTACAATTTTATTATTTCCAAGGTTAGGTGATAAAATAATTAAACCAAAACTTTCATGATAATTACGCATTAACAGGGCATAGAGCGAATCTTCAAAATTGATTTATCAGAAAATTATTGCCGATACAAACTTGCAAGAAGAGAACTGTTCATGTACGTTCTGTGTTAATGGAGAAATGCATACGGAATCAAAATTTTTAGTCAGAACAGAAAAATTTAAATACCAGAAGGTTAAAAGTAGAAAACAAATTTCTTTCAGGAGATTATTGCTCATTTAGGAAACCTCTTTCGATAAATGTTTATTAAAACCTTTATTTTTAGTTTGGATTGTACAGTGACCTTCCAAACACGCTCTCACAACATATTACACTCCCATATTATTATTACACAATTATTACTACTATTCCTGTTGTTAATAGTTTTTCAATTTTTAGCGTTATTAATACAGAAATAAAATTTTTTTATTAAAAAACTCATTCCAACTTATGATTGAATTACAATCCTCATCCATCTTATCCTCTACCCAGTAATTTTCATCTCCCGTTTCTACTAAATTTCGAAGTCATTACCTTCTGTTTCGACATTCTGATTTTATATTATCCAAAAATAACGATTTTTAGAATCAAGAAATTCTTTTTTATATACGTTTCTGTCCGAATCGCTTAACCTGTTTTCTTGTTTGGTTTCCAAATACAGTAAAATTCTGCTAGCCCGATTAATCCGATCGTGTCTACATATATTTCTTCGTTTTAGTGTGGATAAGCACTAAAGACAAGACGAGTGAGTATGAATGGCAATAGTCATTTTTAAGTTGAGAGATTATTTATTTTACTGTAAAGTCAATTTTTCTGTTATTTATATAAGTATAAAGCACATATAAATAGTATTCTTTCTTATTGCTCGGTAGTTTAGAACCCTTTCTATGATATACATATTGATCGTTACTGGATGGTTCAAACCTCCATCGAAAGTTTCATTTATCTTATAGTAACTACTCCATTGCGTGCGATGTGATGTTTAATTCCGCTGCAACCTCATAGGTTTGTTATTTTTGTTTTTAAGAATTTGTACAGATTTTTTTGTTTGTGCAATCCATCGATGGCAGTTGCAATTTTTATTCGATAAATCGTTGTCGATCGTGTTTGTGCAGTTTTATCGCAGCGTATGGATTGCGGTCGCACCAATCAGGACCAAACAAGGTCAGGTGAAGAGTTTGATTGAACGTGCATTCATCTTGCGTAGCATCGCATGCTTCTGGAATGATTCGACTGAGAGCTTGGGGTGATATTATCGTAGAAAACTTCATGCATGCATAGGAACGACCTGTAGCTAAAAATCTCAGTGTTCAAGATAGTCTCTCATGGGGACTTATTGCTTCTCTCATCATAATGTTATTTTTCTTTATTAGCGGAGTGACTAAAGCCAGAAAGTTTAAGTACGTCTCTTCATTTATCCTTAAATAGTTATGCCAATCTTGTAAGGTGTATTTAAATTCCTTTATTAAATTTATGTGAGAGTATGACTTCCTTTTTAGAAGCCAGTCCTTACACCACACACTACGTGGTTTTCTCTTCTTTTTGCACAAAATAAGTAAAGCCAATAGCGCGTCATCGTCTTCCATCGTGGATGACATGTTTTCGTCAGAGATTCTGGAAAGAACTGACTGATTGACTCAGATTTCGTAAGTGTGTAGCGGCACTAGTGCTGTTCGATAAAACTGTGCAAACGAACTGTATAGGTTTATCGTTACGATAAATCGTTACGTGTGTAGCTAGCATTAAGCAGGCCACAGACGATACGATCACGCAGTACAATTTTATTGGATACGACGAAATTGAAATAAATTTGATCGTGTATGGCAACGACCAATCAAATCAAATCTGCAGTACTTGCAGTTTACTGCGGCGGTATGGCAACGCTGAATCAAAGTTGAATCGTGTGTGTCCGAGCAACGTTCAACAAAATTGCACAATTTTGTTGTACGATTTTATCGTACTACATTGTTGTACCGTCTGTGGCCTGCTTTAGGGACGTGTTTCTTGTTTAAGCTTATCAACAAATTCACCGATGCTGCTGGCCTCATTTCTTTAATTGTTTTAAATATTCCCCAATGTCATAATCTGATAGTTATTTTTCATTCAGAATACTTTCCTTAGTGCCTAATGCTTATACCAATTCGCCAATCTTTCGAATATTAAACTAACATAATAAATTTTGTCTCTCGATCTACTTATTTAATTGATAACTGAATTCGATGCCTCTTTATTTCACTTATTGGGTAATATTTTGGTTTTCCCTTGAGATGTTAATGAGCGTTGTTTCTCGGAGAAAGTAAGATGTTATAGAATTTTGTTTTCATTTTCTCTTTGTTCGACATTAGTACAATGCAGACAATTTCGTTATGGTTTAATTATCTGCATATTTTAATTTTATTACTATAATTATTTTGTATAGACCGGCAATTGAATGTATTTATTAATTACCTATGTAATATATAGATGTTCCATTTTGATAGTCCGATCCTTTACTGGCGTATTCCTTGGTTAAAAATGAGTTAAGAAGTTCTAATGAACATGAACCCAAAAATGATTCATTTTCGAGATATTGAAAGTTTACTTCCATAAGTTTATCTATTATTAACAAAATCGAAGTGAATTATTTAAATTAAATTATTAACTCGTTGTAGTGGTTTCCATAAATTGTCATTATTGGGCTACATTAGTTAAGTACAAAAACATATCAAAACCATCGCAACTACTTAATAATTTTATTTAAATCAATCACTATAATAATGTTAGTAATAGGTCAACTTATGGAAATAAAACTGAATATCTTAAAAACGAAAAAAATTCGCACATATGTTCATTAGGACTTTTTTGTTTATTTTCAATCAGATAATATACCAGTAAATGATCTCACAATCAAAACGGGACACCTTTTAAAATTTCACTTTTAGAATATTTAAAAATTTTAATTAAGGACATCAAATTACATTTTTTTTTCCTGAGCGAAAAATTAAAAGACGTGGAAAATTCACATTCGGTAAAAATAAATGTTAAGTTTCTATCTCAATCCTCATAAAATTTCAAGTCTGAACAATAATTAGGTTCTTAGATATGAACTTTAAAAAATTGACCACTTTTAATAAACATGTTAATTAAGTTAGGTTAGAATTTCGTTTCTGACAAAAAACTAAACGTTGTAGAAAATATATCTTTGGTAAAATAAAGATTAAGTTTCAATTTAAATCTTCATAAAATTTCAAGTCTCAACAAAAATAAGTTTTTTAGATATGAATTTTTAACCCTTAAAAGTTCTGTGCCCAGACGTTGTGGACATTATACCATAGAAAAAATAATATATAAAAAATAATATATCTCTTTTCTGGTTTCCGGTTGCAAGAACCCACCTCATGAACCTTTCTGGGTCTTTATCAGGTTGAGGAAATCGATGACGAGAGGATTCTTTGTCATTACAACCGGAAACTGCGCAAGACGTACATCCTAGCATTGTTGCTAGAGGCAAAAAGAAACACAATTTTATAATGTTGAGATTCAAAATTTAATAGTTAATTAGCATTTGCCGATTATAGAAATAATGTGAAGAAAGAATATGCAAATATTACTTTTTCTATGAAAATGTACTAGAAATATTCGATTTTATTCTTTGACTTTTATAATTCACTTTTTTAAATGAATCTGGTAAATAGTACCGCTAAGTTGAACTACCCTGACATTATACTGTTCTAGGGTAACCAGACGGAATTTTATTGTATTGTACAGCAATATGATACGCAGTACAGCATACACGCATGTACAGCAAACGTACAACATTCGCAATTTATTATTGAATTTGTGATTGATTAGTGACCTTCTACAATGAGTAGTGTCAGGACAGTGACATTCATGTTATAGATTTTTCTATTACCGACAGGAGAAACAAGCATTTCTGTGAATTACCGACTCTACACTATTGTTAAAGTGATGTTATTAGTGTAACCCGAATTAATTTACATCCAGAGGTAAAGCATTTCTTTATAACAAATGTTACTTGAGTAAAATATCATGAATTTTAAAGAAATTTTGAACTCTCATCGAATATATAAAAAACATACAGGGTGTTCCATTTGAAAAATCATTTTTATGTCTATAACTATTTAATTATTGCTTACAGAGGATTCTAACCTACACCATCATATTTTTCATAAGGAATGAAGACTTTTCAAAAATGCACTTTTTCGAAGAAGAGTCTGTATTTCTGAAATCGTAAGAAATTTTATTATATGTGGTTTTGACCATTCAATTTCTTATAAAAATTGAGCATCAGACACCGATATTAATTTTCCTCTGTCTCTTATTTGGCCCACTCTGTACATGCGTTGCATGTCTACAGCACTGAAAGTTAAGAAATCTCGTAACCCTATGCTGCTCTTTCCTGAGTTCTATGTCCACACATTATGGACATGTATCTCGACACAACGTATGTGATGTTTGAAGTACTGAGACTCAGCTAATGTCATGTGTTAAAATAAAGAGACTTTTAAAGGTTAAAATTGGCTAGTAAACAAAAAAATAAATACGAAGTTTTTGCGTTTCGGTTTCCTATCAAAGATGTCCGCTTATTAAAGAGTTTGTGTTTATACTACAGTTTTGCTCGTTACATGTAGACGCCTAATTTAAAGAAACTTGTATAAAAAAAGTATTAATCAATTTAATATTATTTGTTACTAATAGCAATAAATTCACAAGTACGATAAGATACAATTTTTATGATCCTACAATGGGGTGTAACTGAGTTAAAAACAAACAAGTATTGGGTACGTAATGATAAAATATTAGCGTTGATAAAATGATAATGGCTCCAGCCCATTGTTACTTTCTCGAATATCTCGATTTTAATCTATGCAGATATTGCTATTTATCGGGGTCTCGCTGTAAAGTCCAAGCGCACTTGAAATTATTTATCTTATCAACCTGACAAAATCGCACAAATACGATTTGTAGGCACATCTCGATTTAAATAATATTAGTATTATCATTATAAACAAATAAATGTAAGTTTATAGGATGCTGGTCGTTTGCCTTCTTCTGCTCACTCATTAGCCTATGTTTAGAGCTGTAAACAAAACCATAAAACGTCGTCTTTACAGGAATGTCGTAAATTTAAAACCGTTTGACGTGCAGAACTGTTATCTTGGAACTGTTTTAAATATGCCACACAAAGAATCTTCTTTTCCAAATATTTCTCATCAAATTTACTTTCTCGTTAAAAGCTAAAAATAAAATTTTTAAGCATTGTTTTGCCAGGAATTTTCATTTCTCATCGCGTTTATTGAAAGGTCTCGATACAAGTAGATTATAAATTAAAATAAGTGTAACTTTCTTTATGGACTCAAAGACCTTGATTTCCTTTCCTTTTCTATATAAAACTCGTTTGAGTTATTAGAATCTTTTATTTTATTGTAAATTCTTCATCAATTGAAAATGTTACTTAAAAGTCGCATTTCGAGGATCATATCTGATTTGGAATCAACTAAAATCAGGTGAATCGCGTTTGCATAATAAGTACAATCGAAAAATAATCATGACATCATCTCAAAACTTGGTCAGTTAAGGCCTAGCCTAAGTAGAAGAATTTCGTATATTTTAGCATAGAAATAGGTCATCAAAATTCTGCCGTTTTTAAATTTCGATCCTCTTTTTTAAAGATTTTATTTTTGTTGTCACGCCATTCATTTTAAACCTTACGTAACGATTTCATTCAACTTGAATTTAATTGTGCTTTTATACAGAAACGAACAAGATGAGAAGAAAAATATAACGTCAATCAAAAATATACATAAATACAAAAGAAAATCGAAATAGATGTTGTTTTCCATCAGTGTATCCATTTATTAAGTTACATTGTGCGGTTTCTTTTAACTTTAGAGCCTCGCAGTGACGCAAGTAAACGAAAAATAACCATAGTACCCGATTAACTGATTGGACCGAAATGAGTAAAGATGACTTTGTTGTTTAAAAGTTTACTTCGAGTTCAGCTTAAGTTAGTATGGAATGTTATTTGTGTTCTTCATTAATCTGTCTCCTGTTGATGAAGTTTCGTATACTATGTATGGATTAAAGTCACGGGAAGGTTATCGTTCAGTGATTAATTACTAAATTTGGGTGTTGTTTATTAAGAGTACATTTGTACTTTTAAAATGACTCGATTAATTTTATTTGTTCACGATCCGACAAAGATTCTTGAAAAAAAATTATTTTTTTTATTGAGATAATTTTTAGTAAATTAATTATGAGCTCATTTTTGTTTTTAATTATCTATCTTATTTAACTTTACAAAAGTATTATAAGAATATGAGATTCACGTTTTTAAAATCTTTAAAAAATCTTTGAGATTTTTTTTAATCATAGGAATATTACATATTTATTTATTAGAAAATTCAAATATAATTAATGCTATTAAGTAATTGATTTTTTTTCTAGCATTCAATTAAAGCGATATTTTCTTTAAACATTAATTAGTACTCTTTTGGTATATTAAATACTCTTATGAGATTAAAAAGGAGATTTCATCACTTTTGGCTTTTAATAACTTTCACCGCCACAAATACTAAAGTTTACAGTACTCAAACATAAAATAAGGAAAAATAAATAACACAATTATTCTTAAAAAACTTTTTACCTTTTTAATTGGCCTACAGCCGAAAAGGAAAAATGTGTCACCGCAACTCCTCTTATTTACACAAAATCTTCCACACTTTTCTAGTTTTCAATTAAAAAAATTATTGCAAAAAGTTGAAAATTAACTAACGCGGTAATTAACCGTAATTTTTATTAAATTTTTAAAACGAAAATATTTTCAAAATCACTTGATGTTATGAGTCGAGATGGTGAATTCGGTAAATTTTTTTTGTCATAGATTTTAGTCACACGGACGATACGAACGTGACAAAAACCCGACGTAAACTGATTCGACGAGCGCGAGCGCAACTCAACCAGCTATTCAAAGCGAACGGATTTATCAATTCGTAGATGTCGCCTTATTTTAAGAAACCAAACAATTTCGTTTTACGACGACTAAACTATGTTTGCGATAAAGTAACGATTATTACCTATTGAAAATTAAAATTTTTCAAATTCTGAAAAATTTCTGATTTTTAAATAAACAAATATAGTAAGGAAGTTAAGAACAGTTTTACATAAAAATAACTTTGGCTTAGGAAATTTGGAATTTTGAAACTGTGAAATAATGAACATTCGGCAGAATTTTATATGTAACAAAGACTAAATTCATTAAAGCTAAAAATATCTGAATATTTTAGGAGGTTTCATTAAAATTGTTATAATAGAAAAAATTAGGAAAATAGATACCTTAAGCCAAATAAACACTTATACGACATATAGACATTTAATCCCTGCGACAAGTATGATATTCACAAGTAGCTAATTTGCTTATGTAATTTAATTTTGTTGCTCTTGGACACTGTGAGACAGTCCTTCAATAGCATTAATTCTTTTATAAGAGTGACTCTTCTTATGAACGAATCTCTGCGATCTTTGGACACGCTTATGTATACATTTTAAGTTATTTAAATTAGAAGTGGTACGACAATAGTTTGGTTACATTAAATATTAGGAGGGGGATGTCAAGGCGCCAAGAGGTAAACATGAAAATTCCTAAAGAGCCCAATGAATCATTGGCTTTGGACTTAGAATGCTCTGTATTGTGTGATGACAAAGTTTATCATAAAAAGACATAAAGTACAATAACTTATTAGAGCAATTATTTCTATGTATAATAATTGTATGGTTCTCATTGTTATGTTTTTGTTTGTTTTTAATGTCTTAACTAACATTAACGAGGAAACCTCACGACTTTGGAATCGCCGATTTTAATGAAAGTGGTACCAATCGATAGGTACTGGTACATAATAGGAATGTATAAAATATTAGGGCGCACTATTCAGCGATTCGCGAGTAAATCGCAATTTCAAGTTGCGTTTCAAAGCCACACCACTTATATGTCAATGGTTGGTCTCCTCCCGACCCCGCCTCTTGTTGACTCACCCACATGCGAAACAATACGGTTGAAATTTTGGAAAGTTACCTGTTTCTATTTTTAATATAATGAAAATTTTCAATATTTCAATTTATTTTCTTCAAAAGTAACCTTCTTTATTATTTTTAGTATAATCAAAAATCTCAATATGTCACTTTGTTTTCTCTAATATTTCATTGCTACATGTTTTGAAAACAAATAAGTCAACATATTTTTTCGTTTTTACTTTGATTTTTTAATTTAAATTAATTTAAAAAAAAACCAGGGAAGGATTCAGAGGGAGTGGTTAATCACTGACGTAAAGCGGCATGGCGTTGATTCGCTAGCTGAAATCGCGATTTACTCGCGAATCGCTGATAGTGCACCCTAATATTTTATACATTCCTACTATGTATTAATACCTATCGATTAGTACCACTTTCATTAAAATCGGCGAATCCAAAGTCGTGAGGTCTCCTTGTAAGGGAAAAATTCCAAAACGACTTAGAAAATACATCAATGATTTATGAAATAGATGGGAGAATGCTTTAAATTAAATTAAATAATTAAATTAGACCTAAAGAAATTGTAAAAATAGTTAGGTTTTCAAATTATACATTAAATAATTTGATAATACACGTCCTGTGATGAATTTTCGTGATTTTCTTGTGATGAATTGGTTGAAAATCACTTTCGTCACTTGATGATTGGATTTTACTTGATTTCTTTTTTGGTACCGTAAAATCAGTGATCAGTTTTTGTGACGACGGTCGACTGATCAAGTGTTTGTAAAGGTCTCGATAGTGAGACATGCAGATCTCAACTTGTTTTGGAATTTTAAGCGTCTTTCCGCATTGATATCTGTTTTAAAAAAATGCGTTTTCAATTTTTTAGAACTCTGGATCCCTGCCTATATTTTATTTGTTGTAATAGATTTCGGTTCTTCATCTCAATTTTTATAATCTATCAAATTATTGAGAATGTCACTATCATCGATAGTTTGGTCCTCAATCACCTCGTCCAGGTCACTTTCGCCGAAAGTATCAAAGTCACGAAATTAGCGAGCGCACTAATTTCAGACGATAACATTGACACCTTTTCGATAACGTTTTTATTCGTCCGCAACATGTATATGCACATTGATAGGAAACATTAAACTGGTGCTAACGTTGCTAAGATTCATATACCGCATAAAAATAAATCGCACAAAACCAATCGCACAAAAAGAAAATCGCATAAAAAAGGACCACGCAAAAACAGGCTTACAGTAATCATATTTAGAAAATTTGCCACGTTACCGGTATTATAAGCCGGACAGCCATCTTACAGAAACCAAAGATTATTAATATCATAACGTTCCTGAATTGCAGGAAGAATATTGTCCTGCAATAGGTCTAGATATTTGTTGCCGTTTAAATTTCCATTTATGAAAAAGGGTCCGATTATTCAATTTCCAATAATTCCTGTCCGTACATTAAATTTTTGAGGGTATTGTGTTCTCGGGGGAACATTCAAATGGAGGTTTTCACGGGACTAATATCGGCAAGTTCTTGAATTATGACGACCATGTAAATAAAATGTTTTTTCGTCGAAAATAAAACCTTATTTAAAAATAATTCATTTTGATGGAATTGGTTAATCATTATTTCGCAAAACTCCATACGGCGGTAATGATCATCCGGAAAAAGTGCTTGAGATGTTGAAATTTTATATGATCGATATTTATGTTTGTGTGAAATTTTTATCATTGTTGTTGCACGAATACCAATTTCACGGGTAATTTTGCAAGATGATTTGTGACGATCTAATTCTGCTAATGCACATATTTCCTGTTCCAATGTGCTAATATTATCGTCAGCTTCATTTTTGTTTTTTTGATTTATTACTGTGAAAATTGGCTCGAAATACTTCACCGTATTTCAAATAGTAGTTGCAGAAGTATTTGGTCTTTCTTATAGTTCACAGCAAATAAATCGCGAGATTGCATGATTTTTTGTTAAAATAAAAATTTATTTTCTTTACAACCTCTAAAAATTTCACTTAAAAAAATTGAAAAGATAAATTCCCAACTTGTATGAAATCGCTAGAACGGTGCGGTTGGTTACGTCTATCTTTGTCGCACTTTGAGGTTCGTCGCTCGTCTGGTTACTGCGACCTACGGATAGCGCTTTTCAATGTGTTAGACAAGGCATCGAATTGTATACGATTTTAATGAGTTTGATAAAGAGACACATATCAACTCCAATCGGCCAGATAAGTAAACGTAGTATATCTGTCGAGTGTTAACTAATAGAAGCCTTATTGTCCTCCTTTTTCCACTTACGTTAAACGTATTCGCAGCTCACCGGCGTGCACACAGCATAGAACGTGAGATCCGCTTTCTGATGCTGCGGACAATTCATTTTTGAAATGTTTGGTACAGCGAAATCTCCCTTGTGCGAATACCAACGGAAGCGACCAAAAATGTCCGTTCAAGAGGGGTGCCCGCTTAAGAGAAATTCGAAGTAAATATCATGTCTTTTATGTGAATTATGTCTTTCATTGTGTGCGTATATGTGAATGTTTTTAAAATAAATAAAAAATTTAAAACTTAAATTTATTTATTAAGTAAAATTAAGAGTATTCTTGCCCTCATTTGTATTGAATTTGTATAGATTTGTCCCAACTTGTATTAACAAATTGACGTAAGCATTAACTTAAAAGAACTGAAACTCTCTTTCAATGATTAAATAATTCCAGCATATTTTTAAAACTTGTGAAAAAAAGGATTTTTTAGCTTACAATGTACATACAAAATATATGTAGCAATACATAATATGAAACTAAATTTCAGTCTAATGACGCAAAAAATCATCTATTGTTGTTTGTTTCCTCTTTTTCCTTAAACTGGAGTCCAGAAATCGTATTTTTAATTTGGAAAGAAGCTTCAAAGATTCTATCACCATAATTTTGGATATTCTCCGCTAGTACTGGAACCTCATCGACGTCAGAATCTTTAGACAGTTCTTGCACTTCTGGATTTTCAGTTTCTTGTCCTGAATCTGGGTCTTCAACATACAAATTTTCATCCAGCTTGAAAAAATCATTAAGGTTTTTATTATCAGTCAATTTCAACAAATTCTTACTATACATTAAGTGATAAGTCATCTTCTGGATCAGATGTAAAAACCTCATTTAGCTGGTCTTCACTTTGCATATTGTCGTGCTTAAATCCTATTTTAGGGATTAATTTTTAACTGTTTCCTTAGTTACTTGAGCCCAAGTGGTTTTGTTCCATGAGAAACTATCCGTCCAAGGGAGGTGTACCTTTAAGAGGGGTGTCCGCAAAGGGGAATTTCACTGTACTTGTATTGTTTTAACTTGAGAAGGTCGTTATTGAGAACGCGCTTATTTGTAATAGAGACGACAGTACTTAATATTAAAGGAAAATCACCTTATAGGCGTTCCTATGCACATACTAAACACGTAATATACATGTATATTTATACACGTGCACGACACGTGATATATATGCAGTGTGTCCCTGGATAAGTGAAACGACTCTTATAAAAAGTAAAACGTTTTGATGTTAATTTTCATCTTTTGGGGTTTAGCCCTGTTTGGTTAAAGATTAATTTGTGACATATTTTCAATTTAAAAAAATCAATTGAATCTTGACAATGAATAAAAAACTCTTTTGTGGCAGGCAAAGTTCCTTTTCTGTTTACCGTACATCAAAGTGTTACTAACAATAAGATCTTTTTTTAGGATGAAACGTTATGCCCATATGCAAATTTTTCGAATGATCGGCCTACACCGATAAAACTCATTGTTATTTTTGTCAGTAGTACATCACAATTCTTTTTTGTCGAGTGTCATGCCATTTCTACCGAAATAAGGATAGTGCTTTTAAACTAGTTTAAGAAAAACACAATAGAAAAGAGAGTACCCCCGGTAAAGCAATATCCCAAACCTAAAATAAAAACAATTAGTACAAGATATTTAATTATAAGTTACAACATGGTTTACTCTTTTTTCCCTTATTTCTCCCGAAAAGGTATGATACTCGCAAAGTAACAATGATTTTTATCAAAGTATGCCGACCATTCCAAAAATTTACATACGGACATAATGTCTCATTTTGAATAAAATTTCTTAGTAACACTTTGATGTGATGTGAAGATTTGGTTGTTTTTTTTAATTGAAAATTTGTTACAAATTAATCTTTAACCAAGTAGGGACAAACCCCGAAAGATGAAAATTGACATAAAAAATTATTTACCTTTTATAAGAGTCGTTTCACATATCCGAGGACACACTTTTTATTATAATAGTTATACAGGGTGTCAGTAAATAATGTTTAAGAATTTAAGGGGTGTATAGTACGATTGAAAGTAAGTCAAAAATCCTTAATAAAAGTGTACCCGAAAACCAACCGTTTACAAGACAACAATTTTATTGTAATGAAAAGTCAAACTTATAAGTGTATTACATATAACGTTGATTGTTTCCATACAAAGCTTTGAGTACAGCAAATGCTCAAAATATCCCCCTTTCATTTCTCATTCTCATTCTATTTATTGTAGAATCTCCGAAAACTTATCAACTGCTAATGTTTATCACATGAATTTTTTGAATAATCCCAAATACTATATATCCAACGAATTTAAAGCCAGATGCCTTACGAGGTCATACAATGTGACACATTTGCGCTTTTCTCACAGGAAATTCAATTCAATAGTTGTTTAGACATTTTCTAGTATCCCAATTTGTGTGTCCAATATGAGCAAATTTACATTTATGTCAATCTTCAACGTTCGAGTCCTCTCAAAAATACGTCCCTTCATGACCATTGGTTGTGAAAAATGTACTTTTGAAAAGAATCGTAAACACTCGGACAACTTTGCTCTCTTTGAAATGATAAAAGTGTTATGTTAGGTAGGTTATGGTAGGTTAGGTTCACCAGAAATACTGCTGTTTCGGAATGACTTATATCTTACTGGTAGTTTGAATTGCCCCTTTCAATACATGTCCCTTTCATGCCACTTTTCCCCTATTATATGCTGTATACATAAAAGACAGCATCAGTGTTTTATTCTCACTCCCGGTATTTATTGCTTTTTATTTTCATAGAAACGCTCAACTCAAACTTACTGGAACAAAAATTATAACCGTATGATTTGGAATAATTTGCTGTTTTAGAACCAAACTATTCTATGTCCCATTTCTCTTAAAACTAAGTTTTTAGCACTAACCTACGCTATGTTTCAAACCCTTTTCGACAGTTTATTCCAAATCAATTTACTTCTATTCGAGTCGTTGTAATATCGAATCGCTTTTTGTAAATCCATATGAATATCAAAATTAAAAACTCGTTTTCTGTAAAATTAACAAAAACAAACATAAAATTGTTTGCTTTTATGGCGTCGAATTTTCAGAATTAAGTGATTATGAAGCATTTATAATAAAAAATAGCGTATGACACATGTATATAAGCTAGCCTTTAAAACAATACGATATTAAAGCCATTTTACTACGCAACAGACTTTAAACTTGTCGTGCGTGCTTTAAAGGCTTGCTTATACACATATCATGACATATTATTTGACCAGCATTTCATTAAACAGATTTATTAAAGCTGAAAATCTAAATCTTTTTACGAAAACATTTCAATCTATCTTGGCACATTCTTAACCTCTTATTTAATTTAAAGTCATTTAATTTAATTGTGAGTCATCTTATTGTTAGCTTCTCAGATTAATCTGATTGTAAATAACCTAATACTTACAAGGTGAGGAGTACGATATTTCCTAAAGTAATTAAAATTAAAAAATAAAAAATCTCGTAAAGTATAACGAGCGCAGGGAGGGAACATTATGTCGAAGATACAGGGTGATAGTTAGAAACTTGACAATTTTGAACTAAGAAAAGTAAGTTAAGTGTTTTTTTAATAAGTGTTACATAAAAAATTTGCAAGGTAACCATTTACGATGTGTATCAACCATAGGCGCCGGTTTTTGAAAATATGTATGGGTGCTCGATGATCTCAAAGATGGAATCAAGTAATAGATAGGTTAACTAAAAATCAAAATGTGAAATAAAAAATATATTTACATATTAAATAAATAAAACAAAACTTATTAAGAACCTATTACTTACTAAACCTTATAAAACAAAATACACTCCGCATCAAAATTAAGGCACCACAAAAAAAAATCCCAAAATTCAAGGTTCATTTTCTCTCAAGTCACTAGTAGTCTAATTTAATTTTAGTTTTTTTGTAATGTAGACTTTTTCTTCAGGAACAACCCAGAGTATAACATTTTTATTTAAACTTTAGTTGAAGACATGTACACAGTGTGTAAGAAAGACATCATTTTTTCATCGATCTTTGGAACACCTGTGGGCCGTTTCAAATGCACCATCTGATGACTACTATAATCAAAAGGTATTCCAGTCTTTTCTTAACGGTTTGTTTTTTGAATCATGTGTTTATCTGTTTAGTTAAAGAAACAGTGGTCTCTTAAAGATTAACTAAAAAGAGCACTGAAATAAAATGATTCTTTGATATCATTTAATTTCACAGTAAATTAGGCTATGGAACAAACTTGTAATAAGTTATATAGCAACTGCCAAACTTGGTCAGTTGTATCACAAATTTTGTGTGCTTCGAGTCTTTGTAACAAAATATGGAACGCCAAACAAGAAATTTAAGTCGCGATGAATGTGTAATGGCGACTACATTGGCCCAAGAAGGATTAAGCTACCGTGCTATTGGTAGGAGACTCGGTGTATATCTCGTACTTCTGTAATGCGAGTTGTTCGTCGTTTTGAAGCAACTAATGACTATAGCAGACGTCATGGACTGGGAAGGTCTCAGAAAACCACACTTACGCAAGACCGTTTCATTCAATTACGTAGTTTGAGAGAACGATTTGTAACATCAAGAAATCGTCAGGTACAACTGAATGCAGCTCACAACATTCTAATAAGTTTGTCCACCGCAAGACGTCGTTTAGCGGAACGAGATTTAAAATTTAGGATTCCAGCAAGGGCACCAAAGTTGACTGAAAGCCATCGCAGAACCCGGTTGGAATTCGCGAGACATCATGTCGATTGGACGCTTCGAGATTGAGAGCATGTTCTGTTTACCGACGAAACCAGATAATGCTTTTACTCGTCTCATCGCCGAGTACAAGTTCTTAGATGGGCAAACCAACGATACGCACAATGCAATATTCGTCCTACGGTTTCATTTAATGGAGGTTCTGTGATGTTTTATTTTGGGGAGGAATTTCCTTAACCGCTCGAACAGAACTGGTATCATTACGAGGAGCCTCTCTAAACAGTCAACGATACATCAATGAGATTTTAGCAGGACATGTAGTCCCATTTGCTGGGTACATTGGGAACGATTTCTTGTTGATGCAAGACAATGCTAGACCAAATGTTGCTCGGATAGTGCAGGATTACTTGCACCAAGTTGGTATAGAGACCCTAAGCTGGCCTCCTCATAGTCCAGACTTCAACTCCATTGAGCACGTGTGGGATAGCATTGACAAAAAACTAAGAAATCATCAACCGCTCGCTGCTTCTCTTGATGATGTTGAGAAATATGTAAGAGAAATTTGGGACAACATCGATCAAAATGAAATATGGCGTTTATTTTTAAGCATGAGACGTCGCTGTAAGGCCGTCATACGGTCTAGGGGCGGAAATACGCGCTACTAATTTTTTCTGTTACTTTATGTAACTTCTTAGGTAAATAAATCGTTTTTCTCCTTGGACTACCTTGGCTTACATGTTTAATTTGTTTCTGTACTCTTTCAATAAATTAGTCAGTTAATCTTTAAGAGACCATGGTTTCTTTGAATAAACAGATAAACACATGATTCAAAAAAAGACAAATGGTTAGGAAAAGATTGGAATATCTTTTGATTATGGTAGTTATCAGATGGTGCATTTGAAACGGCCCACAGGAATTCCAAAGATCGATGAAAAAACGACGCCTTTCTTACATACCCTGTACATGTCTTAAACTAAAATTTAAATAAAAATGTTGTACTCTGGGTTGTTCCTGAAGAAAAAATCTACATTACAAAAAAAAACTAAAATTAAATTAGACTAGTGACTTGAGAGAAAATGAACTTTCAATTATGGGATTTTTTTGTGGTGCGTTAATTTTGATGCGGAGTGTATTAATTTTTGGTAAATCGTATGAGTGCTCGACACCCTTCAAAAACTTCTATGGGTGCTCAGGCACCCAGAGCACCCACGGATTCGGCGCCTATGGTATCAACTGAGGAAGTTAACGTCATAGAGATTGTATCCGTTGCGTTGGATGCTATTTAATAAATGCCCTGTCACATCTTCAGAACGTTAAAACGAGTATTCGTGACCTTCATTGTAAGGTTAATAAAATATTGTTATTTTGCAAACTTATTTTGTAACTCTTAACGACGTCGCTATGGATCGTTTGTCGTTCATGAATGACAATTCATATTTTGTAACTTCTAACGACATCGTTGTGAACGACTTTCAGGTTTGGTCGTTTGGTGAACGACATCCCCGTAGCAGTCGTTTATGTCGTTAACATAGCAAAATAGAATTTTAAAAGAACTTGCATACCAAGTGCATTGAACAAATTACTTCTTATATAGATTTAATTGTAAGTTCTAAATGTGTAAGATAATCGTTTGACATTATCTCTTGTAAAATTCCATTTTACAAGTTCAGCTCTTGATACGCTAACATGGAAGAATGCAAGAAACCCACCGAACCCATTTGTATGGTCGGATAACTTTTTTTGAAAACTATACAGATTTTTAGTAAATTTTTCAGAAATGATTTTTTCTTTTAAGTTAAGCCATTTTTCTCAAGACGATAAAAAATTTTACTACCTTCAATTTCTTGTGGTACTATACTTTTATGCTAGAGCAAATTCGTAAAAAATATCAGTAATGTAATACAGTGAAATCTCCCTTGGGCAGACACCAACGGGACCCACCAAAGTGTCCGTTCAAGGGGGGTGTCCGCTTAAGAGAAATGCGAAGTAATTGTATGAGAGTCGGACGGTCCCACGAAAACTGTCCGCCCAAGGGGGGTGTCCGTTCAAGAAGGGTGTCCGCGAAGGGGAATTTCACTGTATATTGCAACATTTTCGGAAAATAATGTCTAACAACGGATTCTTCCAGACATAGCTCCTTCATTCACTTGCGTCATTAATTGTCAAAGCTTCTCAAAATGCAGGCATAAGTTCCCCTTTGAGGTTATGTTGTTAATTCAAAAGATCTAACATTCGATCAAAAGTTACATTTTATGTTACTATCTTATATGAAAACATTAACTTTTGTTGTTATAGCTAAAATTGCTAACGACTGATTTACAAAATACGATTTTTACAAAAAGTCGTTTGGGATTGAAGTCGTTGACTGAACGATGTCGTTAAGTAATGACAATTACAAAATAAGCCTGTTAGGCACTTATTTCAAAATCGGCCGGTTTTTGGTTTTCGTCTTATAGCACGATATCTCCCTTTTAAAAACTCAGGGCATTAAAATGTATAACTGGTTTTTTTAAAATGCACCACACAACACAATGACATCATACATTTCTGGTTTTTGTACTATACCAACATATGTAGAATAAACCACACATTTTAAGTAACCAATAGTTTTATGCGTTGGGTGAAAACTTGCGCTACCTTTACACCATGGTGTAAAGGTGCCGTTTCGTGCAGCATTTAAACTGCAATAAGTGTAGTTCAGTGTATTGTGATGCACTTTAGTTCAGGTATGAACTGTGATCCAACGAACGCATATATAACATATCATTCAAATGAATTCAAAAAATTTACTCTTGAATGAATTAGTTGCAGATATACAGGGTGTCCCAAAATTATACCGACAAACTGCTGGGATATGTACTTTGAGTCATTTTAAGTACATTGAAATTAAAACCTCTTATCCTATCTCTTATAGTTTCCGAGATATTTAGTGTTAAAGTACTTTATACTTATGTCAATTTTTCTTCATAACTTTCTTAATTTGCAGAGAATATGCCTCAAAATTTCACACAAACCATAGGATTTAATCTTAATTACATGGTAATTATTTCAAAATTTTATTACCCCCATAACATGTTTTTGTGGGGGTAGGGGTTAGTAAAATACATTTTATTGGTTAAACTTTTTGAAAAATCGACATTTTTACATCACGATAATGTTCTCTGATATTTTTTAAATTAAAAAGCATAATCTGCTGTTATTCAACAAAGCATATTAAAAGAATTCAATAAAAAAAAGTCGAGCATTTGCTTCATCCCTTTATTTTCATTTATCAAAGGTGACCAAGAAACATTGACAAAAGCTTTGTTGAAGTTTTGACGTTTCGTTTGAATAACTTTCTCGCAACAACTTAAAGTGACAGTTTAAATTCGAACGTAACGGCACAATTTTAATAAAGCTTATGTCACTGTTTCTTGGTCACCTTTGATAAATGAAAATAAAGGGATGAGGCAAATACTCGACTTTTTTAAATGAATTTATTCTTTTATGACTTCTGAATTAATCACCATGTAATTAAGGTTAAATCCTAAGATTTATGTGAAACTTTGAGACATGTTCTCTGAAAATTAACAAAGTTGTGAAGAAAAATTGGCATAAGTACAAAATACTTTAACACTGAATATTTCGGAAACTATAAGAGATCGGATAAGAGATTTTAATCTCAATGTACTTAAAATGACTCAAAAAACATATCCTAGCAGTTTGTCGGTATAATTTTGGGACACCCTGTATATTATTATTATTATTATATTTATTACCTACAATAACCACGAAGTGGTCATTTTCTATAATCTTTGTACCATTATCGTTTAGTACAAACCATTTTTCTAAAATTTTCGCCATTGCAGTTGCACTGCACCGTTTGAAATTACTCCAGAGCAGGTTCAACAAAAATTGCGCGTGGCGCAACGAAAAGTACGAGTACAACTGTCATAAACGGCACTGTGTCCAACGAACACGCGATATCTGCACTGAACTACTAATTGTAAGTGCAAGCAGTGCAGCCCTAACGAACAAAGCTAATATCAATCTAATCAATATGTTCTAATTAAATAATCAATGCCAACGGGTATTGTATAAATGAAATACCTTTTAAATGGATACTATTTTTTAGAAGCTCGTAAAGACTATTTTAATGGCATCGAACATTTTAAGATTTAGATAAACTAGCTTAAACAAATAAACTTTGTATTTTTACGGATTGAATTATCTATCAGACCTTCAGAGAAATCTTTAATATCTCGGTAATGAATTAAATTAAGACACATGATTATATTTATATTATTGTATTTTATTTATTTATTTTGTGTTAGATAACATACATCTAAAATACGTGATTCGAAGCAAGTACGTAGAGACTGTAATCTCCCGCAGACACAAAAATGTGTCTGCGTAGGCGCTTTAAAAGAGAAATAGGAACTCTATAATTGGTGTTAGGCAGGCGCCACACTTAACGCAAATTACGCGGCGTAAATTTAGTAGTGTAATTTTCGGCAGAAACAATTTTACGTTTCCATTACATTTTTATGCGAAACTTCAATCGCTACCGCATTAGGAGGAAATTGCCTTTAAACGTTTGAGGTACGAATGTTTTCTTTCGGTTAACATATGCTATTGCAAATTTTCGGCAGCGTAATTCCACATCGACGGAATTTTGGTTGGAATCGGTTTCAATACCAGTCGTATGAGCCACACCAGATTATGACCGAACATTACTATAACTCGAAATGAAGCTGCACCATGAAGAGAAAGATGAAAGAGTACTCGGCAATGTTACGGAGAGGGGCTCACCTTTCTCTTCATGGTGCAGCTCCATTTCGGGTTTTTAACTTATTGAAATTTTATACGCTTATTTAACCGTTTGCGTACCAAAGGGTTTTGAAAAAACACGATCTAAAAACGCCAAGGGGCGCGATCGCGCTCCTCGATTATGTGCTGAAAAAAGCCAAAGAGCGCGATAGCGCTCCTTTCACAACATATTAGTGGGTCGTCAGTTGTCTGTTTCGACAAAATGCCTCGGCTTTTTTCGACACAAAATCTGGAGAGCGCAAAAGTGACTCGTGGTACGCAAACGGTTAAAATCAGATTGACTAATTACTGAACGAAGAGTTTTGCTTCTTTTTGATTATAATTGAAAACTACAGGCAAAGAAAGCATTGTGTAAATTTTTCACGAAATTGAGATTTTTAAAAGCTTTTACTCCATTCAATCGTTTGTGCAATAAATACGCTCAGTTAGAAGTAATATAGTTTGTAATATTGACGAATAGACTAAAAAGGCGCTATATTAGCGAGGTAGTGAATAAGAAGGGCTTCATGTAGTCTTTTTGTCAAAGTTGAATAAAGATGATAAGAAATGTGAAAGCTACATTTGTATACCATTTGTACTATTTATCAAAAACAAATAAGAACATGAAGTTCCCAATAAATTAAATCGAGTTTTCTTGAAGTCATGTTTTTTTGACGTAATGTCTTCTTTGCTTGTGGTCTTTAATTGTTTTTACTTAAACGTAATATACACTGTACCAAAAATCGCACTTTTCTGCAAACTGCTCTGTTGAAAATTAAAATTATTTTTTTTTAATTCTTTGTTCAGTCACGAGCTATGCGAGCTATACCAAAGTTGGGTTTTCAAGTTCGGGCAAAGCGGTTTTGATTAATCGTATTCTCCGGGTAGATTTTTTGTCTTCACTATTTCACATATTATTCGGTAGTTTACATTTCAACGAACAAATTTAATTATAATTGTGAACATGTTTAATAGTAAACTTAAAATACTTTGTGTTTGGATGCCAACTCAAATCCCGGTTGGCACAGAATGGACGGTGATTGATTAGTTGAGACTTGCGGATACCTATACTCCGTTCTCAGAAAGATATCTCATGCGTCATCAATTGTGTTATTCTAGATCAGTATTTTCAGTTTACCTCTCTCTCGGTATTCGGTATACAGTTTTATAGAAAGAAATCTTTCCAATTTTTAACCTCTTAAGCGCTTATGCCGAATATAGTTGTCATAACGAAAGTCGCTACAAAATGGGTATAACGAACATATGCACAACCTAGATATTACAGTGATACTGGATGGGCAAAAGATTTAGCTTGTTTTAACTTGTTTTGCACTTCGGTAGTCCCATCTCTTTTGTATGCAGGTTTTCGAGTCCGCCGAAATTTTCATCAATGGTATTATTACTTATTCACATACATTTTGTGAAATTGGATATACATATAAAAGATAATTTAAATCTTAGCCTTTTTTTTTTAAATTGAAATTGGTAATTTATAATTAAGATGACGGGGTTAGTGTCTACTTGCCGCATAATCGCAAGTGTCACAATCAACTATTAGTCTACCTACAAAATTTCAAAAAGATGCCACTTAATAATAATAATAATTAAAAGCTGTAATTCCTCTTTTTTTATACGATGAGCATAAAAAATGATGACTGCGAAAATGAAGATGGTGGGTATGACGGATTCGTATGCGACAGAAAGTATTGCTCACTAGGGTTTCCACTTACCCTCAACATAAAAAGCGCAGGGAGGTTAACGTTTGGCACAATTTGAAAAGTAACCTACAGCATGCTTAAGTTTTGACCAAAAGTAGCTAAATTTATAGATAGAATATTTTTTTTATTTAGGGACATAAACTACATTACAATGTAAAGGTTTTAAATTTTTATCTTGTAATTAGGCAAATTGGTTCACCTTTGGAATATAAAAATAAAATTAAATGAAAAATAATGTTCATCAAAAGAAGAATTCTTCAAGACAGAAAAGTAAAGATGATTGCCACTTTAAACTCAAATTGGTATGTTTTTGTAAGAAAATTAAATGTAGTAGCGCCATCTATTGTTTAGTATGATAAATACTAATTGTACAACTAAAGGAACCGTTTATGAAGCAAACTTCATGTTCATTCAAACTTGTAATGAATTTGTCACTTTTGTTTATTTATTGTTAATAATTTTTTTTTTTTCAGAAAAGTCGTTTACTTTCCATGGAAATAACTTTTTTTTATAAGCACTAAAGTAAATTTTTCCTTGAAGTTTGCTAACAAACTCATCTACGTCGTAATACGTCAAAAAATGACAGATTAAACGTCAACCATTTTTACTAATCGACTGTTGAATTTGGCAAAAAATACCGGCAAGAGGAGATCGCATCAAGAGGAAAATAGAGCAACGTAATTTTATTGATCGGTCTGTTCGAAATTTCGCGCGCTCCAACACCAGAAGGTTATTGCCATTTAAATTCCGGCGCGTGCGCACTTATCACGTTTCAGTACTTTGGCTGGAAACGTCCCGAACGCAGCCGTTCACTACTTCACCTGTCTCTCGCCGATAGATCGTTCTCTCGAAGAAACGACAAAGTCCCAGCTTACCGTCGACGTTATGGATGCGGAAAACTCGGCCAGCGATGAAAATTCGAGTCCGGTAAGTAGACAAATTAGCATTTAATTTCGTGACCAATCTTTTTACCAAGCTAGATTTATGTAATTCGTCCGTTTGGGCCGTGTTTTCTCGTAGCGTGGCCTGCGAAATTTTCTAAGTCCCAAAATGGCGTCAGAGACTAAGTCCCAACGCACGTTTATAACCAACTTCCTCCATACGTTACATCCATTCCAACTCCTTTCTTTCAAGTCGCATTTTTAAATTTTTTTATTTAACCTTTATGTGTTTATTACTGGCCTTTATATTGTTATATTAAGGTGAATGTGAAGGTTTTATAAAGGAAAATCTTTTTAATAAATCAACTTCTCATCTTCGAAGTCTTGTATTTAAGGATTTTAATATAAAATTGTCTTGGGATTCTTATTCAAATCCTACCTTCTAAAGAGAGATTTTCTTTTCATAAAATAAATATTAAAATTTTTAATTTAGTAATAACTGATAAACTTAAAAAAAATACATATGCATATATTTTCGGGAATTGATAATGAATGATATTACAACAAACAGATTTTTTTTAATAAAAGATAATAAATATTATTTTTTCCTTTTAGTTTTCATTTTAAGGTTATATTATTTATTATTAAAAAAAATTATAAGATTTGTTTATAAGAGATATTTATTAAAAATAAATTTGTTTAAAAAGAATTTATTTCGTAAAATTCTAAATTGATTTTTATTTTTTTTTTTGCCGGATTAATAATTATTCCATGGTTGATGTTAAGATTGACTTCCTCCATCCTAAGTTACACTACACTGTAATATCGCTGTCTTGGAAAGAAATTAGCAAGTTAAAAAACTTCAATGTTAGGCAACCTTAAAAATGATTATTTTATTATTATACAGAGTGCCCGGAAATGTGTAAAACGAAATACCACCCATACCTTGATCAAATATATGACGATTTAACTCAACTTATCTACATACAAAGTTGTTTAATTTAGCCGCTAGAGGACTTTAAATATAATATTTTTCTTGAATATTTTTTTAATTACTTGAAAAGTCTTCATTAGATTTTATACATTTTTTGACCATGACTTTATATTAGATTAGTTTTTTTGTGGAATAAATATTAATATTAAAAATTATCCATCAAAATCTTTTTAAACATCCTGTATAATCCTCTATTACTTCTTTTTTTCTGAATAGCTACATTAATTTAGAAACTATGAGTTAAGCTACAAATTATTGAGTCAACCAATTATCGGGATATAGAAGTTAAACGCCTCCTTTAAAGTACTATAACCCGAAATGGAGCTGCACCATGAAGAGAAAGATGAAAGAGAACTCAGCAGTGTTACGAAGAGGGGACTTACTTTTTCATCTTTCTCTTCGTGGTGCAGCTCCATTTCGGGTTATAGTACGTTCCTACGGAGCGTAATACGCTTTCGTGAGGTACACGTTCAAGAAATACGTCCCGTGTGAACGAAGTGTCATGGTTCGCTGTTGACGTCACAAACAAGCGTGATGCTCACACCTCAGATCAATCATGTTTGATTTTTACCGTGAATTCGCTTTCATAGGTCGGTTTTAAAAAATGGCAACAAGTAGCAAAATAAAAAGGCGTGTTATTAAATTAAAAGACAATGAGACCATGCAGTTTCTTGAATTGTATGCTGTTGAAAAGGTGTATGGTGCAACTATTGAAGACTGGAGAAATCGAGATTTAAAAATGGCAGCAGCTAAGAGAATTTAAGATGCGCTCAATATCCCTGGATTTGGACCGAAAGACATTAACCCTTTAACGCTTGCTGGTACAAATATGTACCATTTGCGTCATACAGCTCAAAGTCTCACAGTTTCCCCGGGAAGCTTAAACAACATGTACGTTAGAAAAAATTGATTATTTTACACCCCCAGAGTCTTGACCGTTAAAGGGTTAAATCAAAATTTAAAAACATGAGAAGTTCATACTGTAATTTTGTAATCAGTGGTGAAACGGCTTCCAGTAGGTAATCAAAGTCGCCTTCAGACATTTACAACAAGTTTTTAAATTCTCTGTGTAATAATTTATTACTCTCTTCTCGCGGAAAGATGTCTCATGCGTCATTACTTGTCACCGTTTTCTCGACATATTTCACATATTTTTTCTTTATTTAATCACATATGTCAAATAGAGACGAAAACCGAAAATAGTAGTCTAGGATAATACAATTAATTAATGACGGATGAGACATCTTTCCGCGAAAAGAGTATAGCTCCCTGTCTACCAAACTATATGCTGCCGATTTCCTGTCAAGTATCCACTTTCTAACTCACCATCGTCTTTTCTTCTGTTTCTCTTTCGATTTTAGCAACTGATTCATTCTTTGTGCTAAAATAACACCAAAACTTGAACTCATCACAGCACAAGCCTTGATGAGCTGCTGGTTCATGGTCGGCTTTCCGTGATCAACTAAATCACGTTTTCGTTGATACTGCAATCTGTGTGAATAGTCCACGTTCCACGACTGACAAGGTTCCTTGAGAATTTTCACGATAGTAAGTACGAAAATGTGATATACATTCGTTTTGACGTTCTATGGCAACGCACCTTTAAACATACCCTGAGCTTTCGATTGTATTTCAATTTTCATCAGAGGTACACTACAAAATTTTTTTCATCCCACTTGGTAAAATTTTGTAGTTTTGTTGATGTCTGATTCTTAACCACTTCGGTACGGACGTCGACTGTAATCGACAAAAACAGATGACCCCACACACAGCCGAGCGTCGACTATAGTCAACAGCTGTGCCAGCGTACGGACGATGAAAGCCGATTCTTAACGACGTTTCGCGGCCGATAGGCGCCGTACCGAAGTGGTTAACATCTCAACATTTGGTTTTTTGCCTATGTTTGTAACCTCCAATTGCAAGTATCTATTGTCATATGGTCACGTTGTTCTTTAGTTTTAAACTAATTTGGTTTATTTTTGAATTCATCTCCATCTTGTCATTTCATTGTAGCGTACTACCTCTGATGAAGATTGAAATGCAATAGAAAGCTAAGGTTATGTTTAAAGGAGGTGTTTAATTTCTACATCCCGATAATTGGTTGACTTCCTAATAATTAGTAGCTTAATTTCGTAGATGTCGTACAACCAGTACCCCTACCCCACTTTAGAAACAAGTTTTCTCTCTTAAAAAAAATCAATTGAGTAAACGGTTTAGCCACATAAAAATATTTTTAAATGCGTACAAATAACCCTATTTAGAGTTCCTATTTGAAATATACCGGTATTAAATTTGTACGAATGCAAAGTTCTTTCAAAAAAAAAACTTTTAGATTAAAATTGATGTACTTGACCTTATAGAAAGATTTCGTTTTTATGTGTTAAAAGAAATAATCTTGAAAAAGAAACATATCCATTTTGAGTTTAGTCAATCTTTCAGAAAAAATAAAACTGTACATTAAACACTGTCCAAGAAGCTGTTAAAGATAGTGGGGCTGCTTAATAGTAACGACTATAAATCGTTATTATAATAATTACAGAAATGACAAGAAGTTAGTTGTTTGATCCATTTTTCTACCAGTTAATAATTTGAATCCGTGTTTTTTTTTTTTAATTTTTCTTAATTCATTGAGTGTTTTGGTCTTGCATGTCCATATTTTGGCAAGTCGTACTTTATTTTGTTCTTTCGCTTGGTTTATAATTTCTTGTAATTCAATAAAGTGAAGTCTCGAAGTTAAAATGTTATAAATGAAGTTAAGTTTTCTGTTTATGTTGTCTATCTTACACGGATTCAATTACAGAAATGCCTTTGCTTGTATCGAAAGAATGTGCTTTCCCATGTGGGTTGATGCAATAATTTAAAAATTGAAAATTTTTGAATTGTGCTTATTTCCTAGCAAATCCGAACTGACAATGTTTAACGGAAATTGCCATGTTGAAGTAGTGTTGGTTTATTCAGTAGTGCCTTTAAAAGGAAGTCTAAATACAGTTCAATAATTTCTACGAAGGACTCTATGTTGGAGTTGACAACGCTATGTAATTTATATGTTTTACTACAAAATTTAGTAAAAATAGTTAGTTCTGTGTTTTTTTACTGTACAGAGTATTCCAAGGCCAAAGTCAGTGACTCATTTCTGTAGTATGTCCAAAAATTGGTACTATAGAAAATCCAAATATTCCTTCTTCACTTAATTATAGGCGGGTGAACACAAGGGGCACAATATTTTCTGATGTAATTTAATTTTATTGCTCTTTTACCTTTTGACACATTCTTTTAATTAAATTAACTCTTTTATGAGAGCGGCGCTTCTTATAAATGCATCGCTATAATCTTTCGACACGCATATTTATACATTTTAACTTAAGAGTTCACACGACAATGAGTTTGGTTACAGCAGAATGTGGGAGGGGGATGTCAGGACATCATCAGGTAAACGTGAAAAATCCTAAAGATCCCAATGAATTACTGACTTTAACCTTGGAATACTCTGTATTTACTATAAATTTCAAGTAGTTTGACTATAGTTACGACCGGTTTTTTAATTAAGGAATATTAATTTGATATGATGGTATGGTATTAATGGTCGCATATGTATCAATGAGGTCACATATTCTTCATATGTAACCTATACTACCAAAAGGGAGTTTATGTGCGAAAATATATTACATTAGAGATTAAGTTCATTGAAAACAGCACAAGGTATACCAGAAGAAATCATGCATCTTATCAGCGCCGTCGAATTTGATAGTCACTCGAATTATAAAGTTCTAGGTAAAGACTTAACAGCAGTGCTTCAAAATGGCAACTTCTGCTTCACTTTTAGAGGACTGGTGCTTCTTCCTGATATTGTTTGTTCCAAGCTCTAATAATAGATGAAGTTTTTATGTAAATATACAGGGTTAGTATAAAGTCCCGGAACGGTCGAATAACTTTGTTGTTTGAGAAGTATCAATGTTGAAATTCTACCTGATTATGTAGTTAAATGCGACGCATTTAATAATAACACTTTCATTTTTCTTTCGTTTCCGGTTTTACAGGAAATGTGTCCAACTTTGTTTTCTTAAATGGCATGTATAGTATATTCGTGCATTTTCGAATGCGGAATAAAAAACTACGTTCAAAAATACCAAAATTCTTTATTCTTTATTAAAAATCTGTTTAACAAAAAATCAAGTAGACACGTCACCTTACTGAAACTTCATATTGCTGTCATATGTTACCTGTGTCATTATCAATAATTAATTAAGTTAATAAGAAAATAAGAAATGACTGTAAAACTTGTTACAAGGACAGTAATATGTTTATTTTTATTGAATGAAACACAATTATTAAAAAATTAATAGTGAAATTTAGTGTATTGCTGATATTTACTGAAATATCAGCAATATGATATTACAGTAAAGTGACATGTCTGCTTGATTTTGCGTTAAATTGATTTTTTTAATTTAAGTCTTATGCGTTTTTATCGATAGAATAAAGTAATATAATTTAATTGAAGGGTTTAGAGTTAAATGGGTGACTTTTTTATTTATGAGATAAGTGTATATTCATATAGTTAAATGATGTTTTTTCAAAGTATAACACATAAAGGTAGTTTTGGTAACCAGGAGAGCCGTAATTTGTAAGATTACGTTTGATAGAGAGTTAATCTGTAACTGTGTTAATGATTTCAAGCAAGTTTCTGCATGAAGGATATTAGTGCATTAAGCCGTAGCGTAGATATTATTATGAAGATTTTACAAGAATGTTTATTGTATTTTGATTATCCGACCCTTTACTAGCGTATTCCTTGACTAACAATGAGCAAAAAAGTCCTAATGAACATAAATCCGAAACTAACTCGTTTTCGAGATCTTTAGGTATTTAATTACATGAGTTCACCTATCACTAACATTATTACACTGAATTATTTAAATTAAATTATTAAGTTATTGCGATGGTTTCGACAAATTTTTGTACCAAACAAATTTAACCTAACGATGACAACTTATCGAAACCAACAACAATGAATTTTAAACTGAAAACGTTAAAACTATTAGGTACGTTATAAATGGATTCAACTATATACCTATGTTCTACTGGTACTTTCATCTTTACATTACCAGTAAATAGCATTTTTACTTCCTTCCTGTTATAACATTATTGGCATACGAATCCTTCACCTAATTTCTTTTAAATTAAGTTGTGGTGTAACTTGCATTAGTCATAAAGTACAAAATTCTCTTGCGTATTTAGCCTTCTTGGGTCTTATTTAATTCAAACCACACAATCTTGAAACGAATGACGTGTATTTTAAACTTAACATTTTACTTATGGTACTTATTTGTTTATATTTTTGATAAATATTTGTGAAAGATGTATGGAATATATAAATAATTCTACATAAATAAATACACTTTTTATAGATTATAAAAAACTAGTTATATTCTCGATTATACACCGTTTGAAATCATTTCAACTAAATTGTTCCATTTTTACCATTTTAATTGGCTAAAAAGTTTAGAAAATTTTAAAGTCGGTTCTACGAGCAAATTTAATAATAATGTATACTTAATTTTTTTAAGATTAATTATTAATATTTCATTAATTCAATTTTCTTTACATTTTTTTTGTTTCGGTTTGATAAAAGGTGTACCACAAATCTAAAGAGAGCTCTGAAAAGAACCACCATCACGGCTTGAACGGCATAAGCAACGGTTATTCCGACAGTAATAAGCACAAGAGTCACAAGTCGTCTTCTTCCGAGCACAAGGACAAACACCACGACAAAGATCGTGATAAGGATCATCGGGATAAGAGCAAGAGTAAAGATCATAAGGGTTCTAGCCGCGATAAAGAGCGTCACAGCAGCAGTTCGAAAGATAAAGATAGACACAGTTCTTCGCACAAGTCTTCGAGTAAAGACAAAGAAAAGCACCGCGACAAGGACAAACATCGGGACAAGGATAAAGAGAAGTCTAAAGAAAAAGACAAGGAGCATAAGGAAAGGGAACACAAGTCGAAGGATAAGGATAAAGAAAGGGAAAAGGATAAACATAAAGATGGAAAGGATAGAGAAAAGGATAAACATAAAAGTAGTTCATCGAAAGACAAGGATAAACACTCGAAGGATAGCAAACACAGAGACAAGGACAGACACCATTCGAGTTCGAGATCGAGTCGTGACAAAGACAAAGAAAGAAAAGATAAAGAAAATAGGGATCGGAAATCGGATAAATACGAGTCGAAACGCGCTAAAATCAGTTCCGATTCGTCCAAAGAAGATTCTGTTGACGAAGACGACCAAAAATTAGTGATTAAAGAGGAAGTCGACTCTCAAAATAGTGACGACAACAATCTTGTGATCAAAGAAGAGAATAGTGATGACCAAAATATTTCGCAAGCGAGCAGTTGCGATTATAATTTATCCCAATTTAAAGAAGAATCGAAATTTGACGGCTATGACGATGAAGATAATATGGACAGAGATAATTCTGACTACAAACCGAAAGAAGAAGATGACTTTAACGAAGACGTGAAGGACGAAGATGAAGTGGAGGACGAGGACAGCGAAGAAGATCGTCCACTTCTCAGTCGATTACCATCAAAGCGAAAAATTGATAGTGATGACGACGACGTTCCCCTAGAAAAAAGAAAAAAACCGAAAAAAGAAAAGAAAAGCAAAAAGAGAAAGGGAAATGACTATGACGAGGAAGATGACTATGAAGAGGAAGACTACAAAGTGAAAAAGGAAAAGAAAAGTAAATCCAAGGGAAAAAGTAAAGACGTTATCAAGAGTGAAGATGGCGCACCAAAAAGACGGAAGAAGAAAGAGGAAGAGGAACAAGAGGTTTGGAAATGGTAAGTAGTTATCTTCAGAATAAATTAATTGTTTTAACCTAGATATGACCAATGTCCTCTTGAGAAAGCAGGTGAACTACATTTAACAAACATTTTTAAACTTACCTAGATTAAGATTGATCTACAGGGAGTTAAAGAACATTTAATGCTTAGAGTGACATTAGCAAATTAGAGCAATAACTCTGAAATGTAATAATTTAGCCCCCAATTTGACTTGAAAAGTTAAGATTTCATCTGATATTTTATTAATTCCTAGTAAGTATGACCACCTTAAGTAAAAAAATATATATATATAAGGATGTTTCAAAAATGCGTGTTCAATATAAGACATCAGATTCCTTGATTCAAAATAGGTCGATTTATATCCAAAGGTTTTTCCGTGAGTTTTTCTTATATTGTTAAGTTTTCTGTGGAATAAATTCGAATTTCGAAACATACAGGTGTTTAGAAACACTAACCACAAGTTATTCATCCAAATCTTGTTAACTAACCATATAATTTTTTATCAACTTTTTTCTGAATAGCTGCATTAATTTAGAAACTATTTTCTCTCTTACAAAATTTCAGTTGGGGAAAGGGTTTACCCACAAGAAAACATTTTCTAAATCCCTACAAGCCCAAGTCAGTAAGTTAAGGTAATATTAACAAAGTTCAAACTAGTAATTTCTTCACAGTATATGAAGCTCTTTCAAGAAAACTAGGTTACAGGTTTGGAAGTAGTTTATTGCTTAAAATTTTCAAAATTTTGCCAGGATTTGTAATCATCATCAGGGGTAAAAATAATACAGCATGCAAAATTTTTATAGTTTGCTCTCTTCATTGCATTTTTGTTTTCACGATACCCCACAATCCAAATCACATGGTGTTAGAGGTTTAATGATCTTGCTGACCAGTTTACAGAAGCACAATTCCCTCCTCATATCCTTCGATTAGGATAAAACCTACAGTAGAGTCAGCATAATACGAATTAAAAGGGCTAAGAAAGAGCTTCCTTCATATTATGTCAAAAAATTGCTACTTTGAATTTTGTTAATGTTACATTAATTTGCCGATTTGACTAAACCATGTGCCCAACTGAAATCTTGTAAGAGAGAAAATAGTTTCTAAATTAAGGTAGCTGTTTAGAAAAAGAATTGATAGAGGATTATACAAATGGTTAAAAAGATTGGGATAACTTGTGATAAGAGTGTTCTTAAACACTCTGTACGTTCGACATTCAAATTTATTTCACAGAAAGCTGTAGTTTATTAACACACTATGAGCGGGCGGGTGTTTATACCCATTGCGTATATGGGTACAAATGACCACTCCGCTCATAGTGTGTTAATATAAAGACATGCCAAAAATGAATAAAATCTAATGAAGATTTTTCGAGTAATTTAAGAAAAACTCACGAAAAATATTATTTTGAAAGCCTTCTAACTGCGAAAAGAAGCAACTTTGGATATGTTAACTTAAATCGACCTATTTCGAACCAAGGAATCTAAGGTCTTACATTGTATACGATTTTCGGAGACCTGTACATATTTGAAAATCACAGTACTTTTTTCTATTGAACGTACTGTAGTTGACTGCTAATACAGTTACATAAAAGATTAACAGATGGCGCTAGTGGTTATTATCACACGATGGTTTTTGACGTAACTGTCGTAGAGGTTATGTTCGCACAGAAAAGAAATGTGTGCGGATTTATTGTTGTTTTCCACGCGAAATCTAGTAAAAATAGTGAATAATTATCGGATAATCGGTCATATACGATTGTGTTTAAGTAAAAAAGTGTTTAGGCAATATAACACAGTAACTAAATTTCGTTATATTCCAAGTGCTTTACCTGTTTGTTTGGATAATAAAAGATCTAAATTAAAAAGTAAGGTGATAATTAAAGAAAAACGGGATAAGTTAAAAGAATCAAGGTAATATTTTCCACACTTTGTTCATTTTAATCATTTGTACAGAGTTTTTTAAGTAAATGTTGACGGTTATTGTGAATGATGATTGTTGGAACAAATTTCATACCTATTAAAAATGTTAAAAGTTGACATTACATTTAATGAGACCTTTAATTTGACTATGAAATCAGCCCTTCCCCATATTCAGTTTTAATATCATTTAAATTCTTTTGATATTGTTTTAGAGCTTTAATCTTTACTGGTTTTTAATTTTATTTGTTTTAGCCATCGTCAGATGCACTTTTGTTCCTAAGAAATTAACATTTTTAGTGGGCATTAACCCTTCCCGCTCCGCAGGCTCCGCTACGGAGCCATTTGTCATAACGTGCAAAAATATGCGGAGTGGCAAGAGTTAAACTAACGCAAGATTTTTTTTTATTTAAAATACGCATGTTGCAAATTAAATGATTTAAAGTTAACACTTTGTTGACCTGTGATGAGATAACTCGTCATTTCATATCCAAACGTTGTTGACCAGTGACAAGTTAACTCGTCGTTATTACACATTAAACATGACATTGCGGTGACATAACATATGGCGTATTCGATTGGTTGCACTGGTGCGCACCAGAATTTGACCTTGAGTGCATGTTAGTGCATACATCACATTAGCTTAGTACACAAAAGTGACAGTTCAATAGAACACGCTACTATGCACTAGTGCACACCAGTGCGCACCAGTTCAATCAATCGAATTCGCCAATAGTTTCTACGTAAAATTCCTGGTCAATAAAGTGTTAACATTGCAGTGTAAAATAATTGTTTTATAATAAAACTAGGATAGAATTGGATCCTGTTATGCAATAAGGAAAAACCAGCATTTTTTAACAGTTAGGATGCCACTATTTTCTGTACTAGCAACCTAACATAAATAATTCAATAAAAGAAATTTTAAAATCAAATTCTTAACAGTGAATAAAGAATTTAATAAACTTACTTTTAAAAAAATTATTTTCAAAGTATAATTTAATTAACACTTATCCGACCACATGCACCGCTGTGAACTGTACAGTTTCCACCACGCGATCTACATTGAAATGGGGAGATCTCCCCAATCGGTCAAGTAGGTGTTAATATAATTTTTGACCGTAATTATTAATCAGGTAATACTATTTATTATAAATAACGTTTTTCCCCTTTAGTGAAAGACCTGATGAAGGTCATTAAGATCAAAAATTAGATAGTGTAATGCATAAAATAAAATCTCTTAGAATTGTTGTTTAGAGTGTTTTACTTTCTTCTTAAATGATTTATTCAGAATTAAAGAACCATTTTTTTTTTGTAGTAAAAGAAAGAATTTTGCTTTTATTTTGTAAAATATGCCTTTACAAGAGATTTTGCTAAACGAAAATGATAATTAATAAAACTGGTAAAATGGATTATAACTTTAATTTCAATTCATTAATATATTAAATTAAATTCTTAAGTAAACTTAATTGAGATAAATACAATAATTAACTATAAAATCATTAAAAATATATTATTTAATAGATAATTTTATACATATTTAGGTGGGAAGAAGATAAAAGAGAAGATGGCGTTAAATGGACATTTCTCGAACACAAAGGTCCCGTATTTGCTCCTCCCTATGAAAGGATTCCAAAAGACATCAAGTTCTATTACGACGGCGAAGAAATGCGTTTGTCGGAAGAAGCCGAAGAAGTCGCTGGTTTTTACGCAAAAATGCTTGACCACGACTACACGACGAAAGATACGTTCAATAACAATTTCTTTAAAGACTGGCGTAAAGTGATGACTGATAAAGAACGGGCGAAAATAACCGATTTAAAGAAATGTAATTTCAAGCATATGCACGCTTATTTCATGGATCTCGCCGAAAAGAATCGCAATCGGACTAAAGAGGAGAAACAAGCGCTCAAGGAAAAGAATGAAGCTATACTAAAAGAGTACGGTTTTTGTACTATCGATGGGCATAAAGAAAAAATCGGTAACTTTAAAATTGAACCGCCCGGTTTGTTTAGAGGGCGTGGAGAACATCCTAAGATGGGAATGTTAAAGAGGCGTGTACAACCGGAAGACGTACTGATTAATTGTAGTAAAGATTCTAAAATTCCGGTACCCCCAGAGGGACATAAATGGAAGGAAGTTAGGCACGATAGTGGCGTAACTTGGTTAGCTTCGTGGACGGAAAACGTTCAAAATCAAGTGAAATACGTTATGTTAAATCCCAGTTCGAAATTAAAAGGTGAAAAAGATTGGCAAAAATACGAAACTGCCCGTAGATTACACAAATGCATCGATAAGATACGAAAAGAATACCAATTAGATTGGAAATCGAAAGAAATGCGTATTAGGCAAAGAGCTGTAGCTCTTTATTTCATTGATAAACTTGCTCTGAGAGCTGGTAACGAAAAGGACGAAGATCAAGCGGATACCGTCGGTTGTTGTTCGCTTCGAGTAGAACATATCCAATTATTAGAACATAAAGATGATAAAGATTACGTTGTTGTCTTCGATTTCCTCGGTAAAGATTCTATACGTTATTATAATGAAGTACCAGTGGAAAAACGTGTATTTAAGAACTTGCAGCTATTCATGGAGAATAAATCTACGGGTGACGATCTCTTTGATCGATTAAATACTACGGTAATGAACAAACACCTTAACGAATTAATGGAAGGATTAACCGCGAAGGTTTTCCGTACGTATAACGCTTCGATAACGTTACAACAACAATTGGAGAAATTAACAAATCCCGATGATACCGTAACGGAAAAAATTCTTGCGTACAATCGTGCAAATAGAGCTGTGGCTATTCTCTGTAACCATCAACGTTCCGTGCCGAAAAGTCATCAGAAATCCATGGAAAAACTAAAGGAAAAGATTGCGGCGAAGAGGGAAGCAATTGCCGATGCAGAACGCCAGGTTAAAGATGCCCAAAGAGAGGCTAAAAGGGGAAGCGTTAAGGAAAAAGTGGTTTTTGATAAGAAAAAGAAAATGTTGCAACGTCTTAAAGAACAATTGTTGAAGTTGGAGGTGCAAGAAACGGATAGGGATGAGAACAAGACCATCGCTTTAGGGACGTCAAAATTAAATTATTTGGATCCGAGGATTTCGGTAGCTTGGTGCAAAAAGTTTGATGTCCCCATTGATAAAATTTATAATAAAACCCAAAGGGATAAATTCCGTTGGGCTATCGATATGGCAGGACCCGATTATATCTTCTAAGTTGTATTAATAATATTGAAGAAAATCTTTTCGTTTTTAGTGATTTTCTGAACAATTTGTTTCTTTTTAATTAGAATGTACGTATCATAGTGAATTTTAGAGACATTAATTTTTATAGAACGTAATTTTATTAATTATTACTTTATTTTATGTAGAATTTTCCTATTTCGAACCATTTGAGTTAAAAATATAATTTATTGTTTAAAAGTGGAACACAGTGCAAGAATAATTCGTCTGTATGTATAAATAGATTAGTCAAAATAAATAGATTGTAGTCAATTTTTATTGTTGCTGTCTGTTTCCGACGGTACTGATTGATTGAATGTGGTTGATTTTTGTGGATTGTGTAAGGTTTGTACGGAACAATTACATTTAGGAAAAACAATTAAAACAAAAATTTTTAATCGATACATTTTCGCAGAAATCTTTCCAGAAGATTCCGTCTTATTTTCTATATTTTCGATCATCGATAGTGTTCTTATTTTACTTATAATAGTAATTGAATATGAAATGTTAGGTGTGGTCTGTATATTACAGATGATATCCTTAAATTTAAATAAAAATATAATAAAATTTCAATATTCTTTCATTTCGAATTTACCCTTTCCTTTTAACTGATAATACAAGTAAGATAATTTTTTTTTAGAAAATCATCGGTGGTCAATACGTTCATTTCGCCCCTTTTTATACAATGCTTAAAAAAATTAGCACTACTTTTTTGCATCTTTGTATAAATAACATGCATATGGGTAATTTGAATTCTTAAAGCCACACATTATTATAATTTTATACTAATAAATGTAACAATTAGCAAAACAAAAATGATCAACAATCTAAAAAAGTTACAGAAAAAAAGCATTTTCAATCCCAATGCATTTTGATATTGATTGTGTGGTCATCAATATCTCTTATAATGTTCGCCAGCTTTAACAACTTCTTGACCTGTTTCTTATAAAGATATTTTTGGAGTCTTGTTTAATTGAGGTACCTTTTAGTTAGAAAAGAATGTGATATGCTTCTGTATATGTCCGCTCAACATAAGTCCAATAAGTAACGTCTTAACTGAGATTTAAATCGAAACTAATCGAGCAGAGGTACAAAAACTGTTCCTCTAATTTTTTAAGCAGTGTACTTGTAGCAGTAAAATTGCACGAAAATTTGATATTTTTATTTTCCTCTCGATTTCCGAATAATTATCACTTTATCAGGAAGATTAGGATTTTGTTACATAATTTCGACATCAAATTGGCTACACGTTTGCGACATGTTGATACCACAAATAGGTGTAATTATAGAGTGGAACCTGTTTAAGTGGGTCCTTAATGTATGACAAACCTCTGAAAAAATTTTCATTCACGTTGCATCTGTTGATTATTTAACACTTTGTTGACCAGAATTTTTACACAGTTAAACACAGTTGTTTTGTAGTTGACGAGGTAACTCGTAATCGGTCAACAACGTTTGGACATGAAAAGACGAGTTAACTCGTCCAGTCAGCATAGTGTTAAGCCTCATTATGTAGCAATTGACAAAAAAGAATTGAAATTTGATATTTTAGATTTTTTTAATCTCTATAATCGCAACATTCTGTATAAGTAATATACAATCAATATAACCACTTATATGTGGAAGCCATAAGTTTTATATTCTTTTGAAAATTAAAAATTGTACTACCTCAGTGCCGCAATAAATGTGTCATTACGATTTCTTAACTTTAACTGGTTTTGAGAGGTAAACCGTTGCATCTTCATTTTTTTTTATTGCATTAATAACATTTCTATGATATATAATCTTCATAGTATCACAAAAACACATCAAAAATGAAGCTACGATCTTTTATCCGTTGGCTCTAAATATACAGATGGCACACCTACTACGGTAATAGTAATACATAATAATATAAAATATTCACTTTTGATTAGAATTTTTATCTCTATAAATAAAAAATGGCATATCACTGCTTAAAAAAAGACTTCAAAGTCCAGTTTTTCTTAAAATTAAGTTTTTAACACCAATTTACATTTTGTTTTAAGCTTTTTTGAAAATTTATTTTTCATCCCGTGTTTAACCCTTTCATGCCGGGCGCCGCATAGCATCTACTTGACGACTTGTGGGTACGGACGCCGGATATACGCGGCATCTACGCCACGACTTCTGACGAGTTTTTGTACAGTGACGATACTTTGGCGAACGGTACTACCGTAGCGAAAAAGTCAAAAATATGATGAGTATAATTATCGTTCAGCAACCAAAAGCCTGCTGCCTCACATGACTGTCATCACAAAAGCTGCTTTTTCATACAAGTTGTGTACGCTTAACGCGCCCAGTGAATGTCGAAACTACAAACGGATATACAATAATCTGATTCTAAGGCGACGATATTTCGACCCGTCTTTTGGTGGAACCCTCTATAAATAAGACAACTTATTTCAACCAGTCTCTTTGAGAAATGGTAAATGAAATACTATTTAAGTGTTAAAATATCCTAGGTCCATTGAAATTCCAGTTATCTATACAAATTTTACCGTATTAAAAAGGTTAATAAAAGAAATGTATTTTGTTCAGAGCTTCTTTATTGGGTATGTACAGAAGCCGTTACAGTTCAACATTTATGTATTCAAGTCTATCATCATCAAGAGGTCAACGTAATGATACGTTTAATAAACATTAAATAGAACAAAAACAAACTTAAGCCTAATTAAGAAAAATAATGCTCCTTTGCGTGTGTATGTGTTGAAAAACAAAGCAGTCGATTGACACACAAAAGACCTTTAAACATTATGAAAACGAATAGATATCTAACTTATGACCAAAACAATAAAAAATTAAAAACAATCATAATATAGGTAACGTTAATAATAATAAAAGGATGTTTGCGGAGGTTTTGAAATCTTCCAAAAGACTACTACTTTTCCTCCTAAACTCCTTGCGGTGAAAATAATTCTGCTGGAGCCACCTAGAAAACAGCAAACGATGGTCGTTGATGAGGACGTCCTTGGCGGAAACGGCTGCGGACGAGAGACGTCGCGCTAAGTCTAGTTATTTCTTCTTCTGGGCCTTCTCGGCGGCCTTCGTAACTTTGCCCGTCGTGTCTTTGAACGTTACGGACTTGATGACACCGACGGCGACCGTTTGCCGCATGTCGCGTACCGCGAATCGCCCCAACGGCGGAAACTCCTGGAACGACTCGACACACATTGGCTTAGATGGTACCAGCTTTACAATAGCTGCGTCGCCACTCTTCAAATTCTTCGGCAATGTCTCAATCACTTTACCCGTACGACGATCGCATTTTTCTTGAATCTCGGTAAACTTGCAAGCGATGTGAGCGGTGTGACAATCCAACACGGGGGTATACCCATTCGCGATCATACCCGGATGATTTAGGACAATCACCTGAGCAGTAAAATTGGCGGCGCCCTTCGGAGGACTGTTCTTAGAGTCTCCGGCAACGTAGCCACGACGTAACTCCTTTACAGAGACGTTCTTTACGTTGAAACCGACGTTGTCACCCGGTACGGCTTCTTGGAGAGCTTCGTGATGCATCTCGACCGACTTTACTTCGGTGGTTAGACCAACCGGAGCAAATACTACCACCATTCCTGGTTTGAGGATCCCGGTTTCGACTCTCCCGACTGGAACCGTACCAATTCCACCAATCTTGTACACGTCCTAAAAGAAAGTATTTGCTATTATTATCTTATCAACGTATTTATGAAAGAATGCCACAGGAGATATTGTAAAAAATTGGAATCAATTTTTTAATAATCGATTAGATTTCAACAATTTGCACTATAAATAAATAATCGATTTTAAGCACTTTTTTTAATGTCGCCTTTGAGATCTCCCCTTTAAAAATCCCAATATTCTGTTAAAACCCAGTCGTTGTATTTGGTTATACAGTGTCCGTCAAGTAGGGGATATAGGCTATATAATCGTTATAAAGGGTTTATGGAAAAATCGCTGAAACGGGTCTAAAGATTTACATTTTTTGCAATTTTTTGATGAAGATTTTAAATTTTTTCCGCCATTTTTAAATGAGTTATGACGTCATCGATATTTTTTTTAATGGCAACCCCCCATTTTTATTACGGTATATGAAAGAGGATTGTTTTTTAATTTAAGTACAGTCAATATTAATATCGGTTACATAAGAAAATTTTCGAGAAAAAATACTTTAAAGTTTAACTCGAATTTACTACGACTAATTTCTCACATTTCTCTCAATTCTTTAATCATGGCAACTGCTATTTTGATCATTTTAAGTAAATTCGAGTTAAACTTTAAAGTATTTTTTCTCGAAAATTTTCTTATGTAACCGATATTAATATTGACTGTATTGAACTTAGAAAAAATCTTCTTTCATATTCCGTAATAAAAATGGGGGGTTGCCATTTAAAGAAAAATATCGATGACGTCATAACTCATTTAAAAATGGCGGAAAAAATTTCAAATCTTCATCAAAAAATTGCAAAAAATGTAAATCTTTAGACCCGTTTCAGCAATTTTTCCATAAACCCTTTATAACGATTATATAGCCTATATCCCCTACTTTACGGACAACTGTATAAATTCCTTCAAAATCATTTAAAATTTTTGTTCTGATTCTTAAAAATTATGGATTAACGAATGATTTATAATCGGGGGATCAGTAAGCAATATCCGCTGGTTATTGAAATGTTTGATAGGAAAATCGGTCTGTTGACGTATTAACACTTTAATGACCGGTGACGAGTTAACTCGTCTTTTCATATCCAAACGTTGCTGACCGGTGACGAGTTAACTCGTCGTCATTACACTTACATTGCGATGACATGACATAGTTTCTATGTAAAATTCCCGGTCAACAAAGTGTCAATACATTTTTCTCATGTAACATCTCATAGTCCTTTACGTAGTGATACGTCACTTTTTGTCGTAAATCTAGGAAACTAGATAATGTTTCAGCAAGCTCCGTACGTAATTAGAATTTCTAAATGGTAGGTATTGTGTTATGTGACAAGAAATCAATATATCCGCTTTCACATTGAAATAGATTATTGATTAAAGATCAGTAGCATGATGAAGGAAATTTGGCTTTGTTACTCAACTAAAACGTTGATATTGAAATTTAAAAAAAAATGATTTAATGTTTAAAAACCCTGTTTTGAAAATAAAATGAAAATACAACAGTTATTTAAAAAATTGATTTCCTTACCATTTTCTTATTGTCGGTTGCAACCTTTTGTTAAAAACGTAACGTGATTTACAATGAAGTTACCTGTAATGGAAGACGCAATGGTTTCTCCGTAGGTCGGCTCGGTGGCAGAATAGCATCCAAAGCTTCAATTAAAGTCTTCCCCTCAGCCTTTCCACCTTCCTTTCTTTCAACAACCCATCCTTTGAACCACGGCATCTTGTCCGACGGTTCCAACATGTTATCCCCATGCCAACCGGAAATGGGAACAAAAGCCACGGCGGCCGGATTGTAACCGATTTTCTTAATATAGGAGGATACCTCCTTTTTAATCTCCTCGAAGCGCGTCTCCGAATATGGCGGCTCAGTCGAATCCATCTTGTTTACCCCGACAATCAATTGCTTTACACCCAACGTGAACGCCAATAGAGCGTGTTCACGCGTCTGCCCGTTTTTAGAAATCCCAGCTTCGAACTCTCCAGTACCGGCCGCGACGATCAACACGGCACAATCGGCCTGCGAAGTACCGGTGATCATGTTCTTAATGAAGTCTCGGTGACCAGGAGCATCGATGATCGTCACGTAATACTTGGCTGTTTCGAATTTCCACAAGGCGATGTCTATTGTGATACCACGTTCGCGTTCAGCTTTCAACTTGTCCAGGACCCAGGCATACTTGAAGGAACCTTTACCCATTTCCTGGGCCTCTTTTTCGAACTTCTCGATGGTACGTTTATCAATGCCACCGCATTTGTAGATCAGGTGGCCGGTTGAGGTAGATTTCCCGGAGTCTACGTGACCGATTACCACGATGTTTATGTGGATTTTTTCTTTACCCATTTTTAAACTCGGGTTGCTATATCAACCTGTGCAAGAAAATTATTCCTTATTATTAAGCAATTTTAAAGAATCTCGTATGATTATGCAATTGTATATGAGTAATTTTTTAAAAGATATCAAAATTTATCAAAATGTACATTCGTCAACAACGCATTCATTTATAACTTTATTTTCATTGTATCGTTGCTGCTGACTAAAATAAACATCAATAAAGGATTAATTACACTAAACCTTTTGTTAAAAATAGTGAGTCATTTGTTTATAATACACTTTATTCTGATTTAAAACGTATATTAAGCGTAGTAAATTTTAGGAAGTTTCTTATGATTTAACCGTTTGAGTCCTAAGCAGCGCGATCGCGCTGTTCAGATTTTATGCCGAGAAAATCCAGTATACGTATACCAGCAACGTATTTGAAAGCGCGATCGCGCTGCTTGGGATTTTTCGACAATGTTTTTTCAAAACCGTCTGGGACTCAAACGGTTAATATTATATCGTCATGTTTCATTAATGTTTTTTTTAAATAAAGGTCCATTTTAAACTATCGATTTGGATGTAATTATCAATTTCACGAATCAATACACCATAGCAACATTCTGCTAGTGGGTTTGGGTAATTTAGAACATAAATAAATGGTGTTGTTGGAAGAAAAGTCGCGTTTCCACATGCAACGAAAACAGGTGGCAGTTATATGATACCATGGTGATTGACTACATCAGTTACCATAATACAATACATAGAAGCTTGCCTTATGACCTTAACTCCTTTAGAGCATGATATACAGAGTGTCTCCGAAATGCGTGTACAACGTAAGACCACAGATTCCTTGGCTCAAAATAGGTCGATTTAAGTTAACTCATTTATATCCAAAGTTGCTTCGTTTCGCTGCTAGAAGACTTAGAAAATAATATTTTTCATGAATTTTTCTTAAATTACTCGAAAAATTTGTATTAGATTTTATTCATTTTTTTGCCTATGTCTTTATATCATCTGACTACAGCTTGCTGTGGAACAAATTCGAATTTCCAAATATACAGGGCGTTTACAAACACTCTCACCACAAGTTATTCATCCAAATCTCTTTAACCATCCTGTATAATTTTCTATCAATTCTTTTCTGAATAGCTACATTAATTTAGACATTATTTTCTCTCTTATAAAATTTCAGTTGGGCAAACGGTTTAGCCACTAAAAAATATTTTCTAACTCCCTGCAAGTTCAAATCTGTAAGTTAAGATAACATTAACCCAGTTCAAAGTAGTAATCTCTTCACAGGGTATGCAGCTCTTTCAAGAAAATCATATTTTAGAGGGTTGGAAGTAGTTTTTACTCAAAATGTTATTAGGATTTGTGACTATCATCAGGGCAGAACTAATACAGTGTGCAAAATTTTTACTGTTTGCTCTTTTCTTTGCATTTTTGCTTTTGTGATACTCAATAAACAAAATCAGAAGGTACTAGGTTTACTGATCTTGCTGACCAATTTACAGGAGCATGATCTCCTTCGATTCTACAGTAGAATCTGCATAATACGGACTAAAAGGGCTAAACCCTGATATCATTCAGAAATGTTGGCGAAAATTTGAAAATTTCAAGCAATAAACTACTTCCAAACCGATAACATGTGGTTTTCTTGAAAGATCTTCATATCCCGTGAAGAAATTTGTACTTTGAATTTTGTTAATGTTAAGCCCGGTTTACATTATTCCAGTAGTATTCCAGTACAGTGATCGAAACCACTGAACCCTCACTGGAATAAACTGGAATGCACTCATTCTAGTGAGCAATCCGGTCCAGTGACTGGACTGATGGTCTACTTTTTCAATCCAGCTCGCCTATTCCAGCACCACTGGAATAGTGTAGACAGTTAATCCAGTGCTGGAATCCATGCGTGAACATGTGTACGATCCAGTCTAGCACTGGACTGGATTGACTAACTGGATTACTAGCCTGGAATAATGTGAACGATATGATCCAGTCTAGCACTGGACTGGATTGACTAGCTGGATTACTAGACTGGAATAATGCAAACCGGGCTTTACCTTAATTTACCGTTTTGGGCTTGTAGGCATTTAGAAAATCTTCTTTTGTGCCTAAATCGTTTGCCCAACTCAAATTTTGTAAGAGAGACAATAGTTTCCAAATGAACATAGCTATTCAGAAAAAGAATTGATAGAAAATTATACAGGATGGTTAAAAAGATTTGGATGAATAACTTGTGGTGAGAGTGTTTCTAAACACTCTGTATGTTGCGAAATTCGAATTTGTTCCAGAGAAAGTTGTGCCCAGCTGATATAAAGACGTGGTCAAAAACTGAATAAAATCTAATGAAGATTTTTCGAATAATTTAAGAAAAACGCATAGAAAATATAATTTTTAAAACCCTCTGGCGACGGAACGAAGCAACTTTGCATATAGATAAGTTAGCTTAAATCGACCTATTTTGAGCCAAGGAATCTGTAGTCTTACGTGGTACACGCATTTCGGAGACAGCTTTATAAAAGAGATAAAAAGAAAATTTTCTAAAAAAAGAATGCAAAAATTTAAGAATAGTTATTTACATGAATGTCTGGTTAGTTCCAAGTATTACATGACAATTTAACTTTACGGACGTAGTCATCAGTTAAACAAGTCCTTATTTTTTTCTTATGGCAACAATTTGAAGGTTGAAATTTTCGAAAATTTACCTCGAACGCCAGAGCTCTAAGCCTTAAGTATTAATTAATTGTGGTATCTTACATGATCATTTTCCGTTTTCGTTTCTTTCTGCCATGTAAAATTAGATTAAAAATTTAACGTACGCACAGTGTGACAAATATCAATTCTATTTTGGATAAAATTAGTAATATAAGTTGAGGGTTGCAACTACTATCGAAGAAGGTAGTTGCAACCCTGTACCACTCCCAATAACATCACCGTAAAAGAGCCGCCTACTGCACCTTCCTAACTTAACTCTTTACCCATACAATTCTGTCGATACCCACATAATAATTAATAAATAAATATCTTAAATGAATTATAAAAATACAGGGTGTTTACGGTCTTGTGATTTTATTTTTGGGGAGTGATAAAGCATCTTAAAAGAAGGTTATTAATTATAAAATGTCTTAACAGAAGTTGCATAATAAGGGAGATATTACTATTAAAAAAAATATTTTATTTTTTCTTTTTGAAGTTTAAGTTTTTTTTTTAATGATTAATAAAAATTAAATAAAAAATCTTATTTTAATATCCAGGCTTCGTTAAATACGACAAAAGAAAGTTATTAACGCAAAAACGAGTGGTCAACAATTTTTGAAAAATCTAAAATCAAAGGGTAACTTATCAGTGATTTTTTTACTAAGTAGGCTAATGCCAGTAACTTTTCTAATCTGTTAAGCTATTTTATTAGTTATCACTACACTGTTGATTTGACATAAATTCTTCTGAATAAATCCTGATAAAGAAAATAAAAATGGTCCTTCGCACTAATAGTGAATAAGTTGACATGTTGTTAATTTATGGTGAAGTACGCCAGAATTCTGCTGCTGCAAGTCGATTATACGCTGAACGGTTTCCTAACAGACCAACACCTAATCCACAAAAATTCACCGCCCTAGTAATCCGCGCACGAGAAACTGGTGTACTGCAAATACGGCAAGGTCGGGATGGTGGACCTGGGCGACACCAACGAATTTTGGATGCCGAAGAAGAAATCTTAAATTGTGTCGAGGAAGATCCTTCCAGTAGTACTCGAAAAATATCTCGCCAAGTAGCTGTGTCAAATCGAATTGTCTGGCGAACACTGCGCGAGAGTCAATTCTATCCTTTCCATGTACAAAAAGTACAAGCTTTACAACCCGAAGATCATCAGTTACGTTTACAATTTTGCCGATGGTTTCTACAAAATACACTGAAAGTCCAAACTTTCCTTCCATTGTATTGGCGACTGATGAAGCAACGTTTACACGTAATGGGATAAATAACTGTCACAACACTCATATCTGGGCTGTCGAAAATCCACGTGCCGTTCATCGTAACCATTTCCAGCACAGATTTTCCATAAACGTTTGGGCAGGACTGGTCAACGGACAACTTATTTGCCCCTTTGTGTTGCCAAATCGATTGAGTGGAAATGATTATCTTTTTTTTGCAAAATCAGTTGGCAGAACTATTGGAAGAAGTTCCTTTGAATGTACGTCGTGAAATGTGGTTTCTTCATGATGGCGCACCGCCGCATTTTAACCTTTTAGTTCGCCAACATTTAATCTTTTTGAAAACAAGTGGATTGGTCGAGGTGGTCCTGTTAAATGGCCTCCTCGGTCACCCGATCTTAACCCCCTTGATTTCTACTTATGGGGCGTTATGAAGATCAAGGTCTACACAAACGAAATAGTTGATTTAAATGATCTTGGTAACCGCGTTGAGGCAGCTGCGGCGACAATACGACAGCAAGGCCAAGGCCCTGCAAATTATGCCAATTCATGGATACGTCGAGCGAAACTTTGCGTTCAGCAACACGGCGATAACTTTGAACAACTAGCGTAAAGTGGATTCCATAAAAAAAATTTAAAAATGTTTAATTTAATATGCTTAATCATCACTTAAAAAAAGTAAATAGAAATTATTCCAACAGTCACGTCTCTCTTATTATACAACTTTTGTTAAGACATTTTATAATTAATGACCTTCTTTTACGATGCTTTATCACTCCCCAAAAATAAAATCACAAGACCGTAAACATCCTGTATATTTATTATGAAATATCGACGTTTGTTTGATAAGATCAAATAAAAAAATTGTTTTAGGGCCGGTTTATTCACACCTTTGGGTAACTTAATCCATTTGATATCTGATTGACTATTTAATCAGAACCATGGTAAATATTAGGTAGATTAATTTATCCAAAGGTGAATAAACCTATCCTTAAAATAATAAATTTCTTATAAAAAAGGCAATTTTCAAGGACTATAATGCAAAGTCGATTTGGTGGTTTGAGAATTAATTAAAAGCTCAGGTGAAAGAATTAAGACCTTTGTCTGTAAAGTTACGGGGGGAACCTCGCTCTTGTATCCTTCTTTGTATAGCGAGGCTCAGGATCAACTTACAGTATATCATAAGTCCATAATAAGTTTTCAGATTAAAAAAGTGTAAGGTAATAGACACCCAGATGAAGGGTGTTGTTAATAATAATGTGTGAAAGGTAATGTAACGTAATGATCCACTTTCATTTATCCAATCACCTGATTGCTTTGTAATTTCAACATTATCCGATAGTTTTAGGGAATATAGGTGTATAATGTATAACAACTCTTTATCAAAATTAATAAATGAATTTCACTTAAATCACCACAACGTTATTAATTAATTCGACCCGATAATCGATTCATTATTATTTATTATTTTTTCAATGTCAATCATCTGCATGAAATCTGAACGAAAATGTATAGACCTGGCATTCCATATGATTTCCACAAGGTCATTACAAAGTAATTAGTAGCTACTTTTGAATTAAATTAAAGAAAATTTTGACCTGACATTTTGGGGCGTCTCGAATCAATAAAGCCCCTTGATATCGATCGAGTGCGCGAAACTGTCGAAACCGTTAAAAAATAGGGGAGTTACCCGATTATGAATTAAATCGGAAGAGCCAACACTCAGATAAATCAATTAACAACCATTTCTATTCGATAAACCACAAATTACGATCCATATTCTATGTATTATCAGTATGTAATGATTACTACAACTAAATCTTACCTTGAAGGGCACCTAAATCAGTTTAAAATCGAAAGAAATTGTAAAATAAATTTTGAAAAAGTGACACTGACGTTTTTCAAAAAGACAATGAACACAATTTGAAAAAGAAACCAACGAATCTGGTTACCGGTGAGAAAAAATTAAGGTTGGTTTTCTTTAGAAAATACCGCTAAAATTACGTTGATTTTGATTTAATGAGTGCGAATACGTACGTGGGTGGTTACGATGGTCTTCTTTGGGGAAGATCAGGGTAGATTTTTAGGCAAAAAATCGCTGAGCCGTCGCCGAAAGCACCGCTAAAGGGAGAGAAGACCGGTTTGATGCCGACCGTCGATAGAGCGGAAGTACAAAGGGGGATAATGGCGGTGGGGGGACCTATTGATTTCCCCAAATTCACTTTTTACAACTAATTTGATACGAAAAATACTATAAATACGTTCGATAATTCATTAAAAATGATACAAACAAGAAGCGAAAAGTAATCCGATTGTAGTTTTAAAGAAAATAATTCGCAAATATAAAATAGGGGAGGTAAGCAAAAAATAACTGCCAATGCGGTGGCGAGTTGAATTAATATAGACGGAACTCGGGAGGGAAAGGGCGGTTTTTTTGAAATACTTGCAAAAAATTAATTTAATATAACTTTGGGAAATTAAATCAAGGCGTAAATTTTAAATTAAAAAAAACAAACTTAAATTCGTTTTAATAGAAATTTGCTTATTAACAAAAATATATTTTCCATACATCATAATTTAATACATTTACATACATATTTACAAACTGTGTAGGAAAAAAAAACGCGACGATTACTTCAAATAATTAAATATAATTATTATAACTAATTATTGCGGTTTCCATATGGGTAAGTAGTTAGACCAAGACTTCTCTCCTCTTGCCACTGAGGTAAGCTTTTGGCTTTCTTCAGGACTTAACTTTAAAATGGTGTTTAATACTGGTATAAGTCGTTCTCTTTCATCGCCATGACCGAGCGTTAAAAACTGAAACACAAAAAGAATATTATTTTATTAATTTTCACTTTACAAGAAATAAATATATATTTTTCAAAATTGAATCTGAATATTAATTTCTAAAGATATGCCTATTTATTCGAAGCTAGTATAAAAAAATATTTTTTTTTCAATTTATCAAATGTATTAAATTTTACCTTTTATTTTGTGGATTAACTTGTTTTCACTCAATGTAAACTAAGAACTTTAAATGATAAAGTATTTCGTACAAAACAGGCAAAAGATTATAGTAATATCTAAATCTAAACAAGAAATTCTAACCTAATTTAATTTACATGTCCATTAAAACTTGCCAATTAAAAAAAATCATATCTCAAAAATTAATTGTTGTTAAGACTTAAAATTTTATGAGAATTTAGCCTAATAGTTAATCTCTAATTTTACCAAAGATGAACTTTCTACGATTTTTAATTTTTTCCTCACAAGAGAAAATATAACTTAATGTCGATTAAAATTTTATGAAGATTTAGGCCCGGTTTATTCACCTTTGGATAAATTAATCTAATCCGGCCCTTAGATTAATACTTCTAATAATCTTTAATTTTAGCAAAGATGAAATTTTTATGACTTTTAGTTTTTCTCTCTGAAGAGAAAATGTAACTTAAAGTCCTTAATTGAAATTTTTAAACATTCTAAAAATTGGGCTACGTTTTAAAAGTGGTATTTTCTTACATTACATTAGTACATTAAAATTTGATGTTTAGAAGTTACAACTTATTTATATACCATGCTGAAAGACAATAATGGTCAACTCCTTAACTGAATTGTTTTAAGAAGGTGTGCATTTTGGAAAAACTACAACTTTATATCCATTCGTTTTTGTGGAAACAATATAGAACATTTTTCTGTGTAGTTTAACGCTATAACCAATATGTTCTTTGTTTTCTCGCATTATCAAGAAAATTCTAACATGTCATCTCTATACTTTTAACCACCTGTGATTTTGAACGTTTTCGTTGCAATTTACATTCTACTTAAATTACATCTTGGACCGGTATTACACTATTAAAGTTTTAATAAAAGATCTTTTATAAAAGGTTTATAAATAAGTTTAATAAGTTATCTTTTATAAGAGATTTGTTTCATAAAATAACTTCTATTCACTGTGAATTTTACTTGACAACAGTATTTTATAAAAGATCATGTATATCTATTACACTATCTATCTTTGATAGTGTAACAACGGCTTTAAGCAATATTCAATTACTTAATGACAGAAAAAAGTTGAAGTGGAGTATTATAGTAATTAATAATAAAAATATGTATTAATATATTTTGAACTTCTTTTGAAAAAAGTAAACTTTAGTAATCAAAGAACTATTTTTAAGCATCCCCCAAATTTTTATATAGATCTTATTTTCCTATACTACAGTGGCTCACATATTGTGAAATAGAGGGTAGAATTTTTTTTTAATAGACACTTGATAAATTCAACTCTCGATATTGCAAAATTGATACAATAATTTGAATGTTTTTTTTTTGTAATTTTATTTATACAAAACACGGTAAATTAAACGGTTAATACTTACACAAAAACCAAAAGTTTCGGTACCTCTTTGATAAAGAAAAGAAACTAAGTTTTATTATTGTGCTTGCAGTAATAATAAAGAATATAATTTAGGAAGCAAGTCTGTTAGAACTATTCTTTCGCTTTTTTGATTATCAAGCCTTAATCTCTTTAACCTCACGTGCTATGTATACATTAATAATTAAATAGATCTACACTATTAGATAAATTTTTTAATGTTTGTGCTTAATCGGGACGCCATTACCAAAGTTGTGTGAAAAGAAAGCGATAGACATATGAGTCAAAAACACGAACGAACTGTGTTCAGAAAGTTTGAAAGGTTTTCATATGTAAATTTTTTACACATTGACTACATACATATCCTTGAGAGAAAAATAAAGCATATCTTTTCAGTTCAAATTTGATTGAATCAATTTCAAATTCAGAATAATAAAGTTCAAATTGACAATAATCAGTTCAAAATTGGAAATAATCAAATTTAAATTAGGCTTAATCAATTAGAAACGTGCAATACGTATGATGAGATAGCGCATAAATCTTAATTCTATATCTTTATCAAGACAACCAATATGAATATTTATGACTGTTACCAAGCTCATCAATCTGAAATAACAAAGTAAATGCTTTGCAAACTGTAACTTTTTTTATTTAAAACAAAAATTCGGCCCATAGAGGATTTAATATGGAAAACAGAGTGGCAGCATTTATGGTCTATCCTCATAACACTACAGGACGTTAATAATACAACATACAGACGATAATATGTGATTCTCCCTATGATCAACATACAATGTTGCATGGATGTGGTGTGGCAACGTTTAGATGGTTCCATAAGAATATATGGAAGTAAGCTCGAAAAAAAATATAAATAATAATAATCAATTTATCACCGCCGCTATTTGTAACAAATTCATACAAAGATATATCCCAGTTGATCTTAATATAGCACATGTTAGATTCTGATGTTTAATTTGCTTTTATTTTTCCTTTTATAATTAAATTTTCAGTTAATAATTTTCATTGCTATCAAGTTTTGCTATTTATTTTTATGATTTAATGGGTGTCATGTTTTGATTATCCGATCATTTATTGGTGTATTCCCTGACTGAAAATACGCAAAAAAAAATCGAATGAACATATTACCGAAACTTGTTTAGTTTCGGTCGGAATTTAGTTTAAATAATTCTCCTTGTTCATGTAAATTATAGGTCAACTTATGGAATTAAAACCTTGTACATCTCGAAAGCGAATCACTTTCGGACCTATGTTTATTAGTACCTTTATGCTTATTTTAACCAGAGAACACTCTAGTAAACGATGTTACAATCAAAACGGGAGACTCTCTATAGAAATAGTTAACCAATCTTAAATATATTCAGTTCAGGGAAAAATGTCTCAATTAATTGTGCTATCCGAAACCAGTATTTTCAATTTTCGCTTCTCTGCCATGTAAAATTAGATTTAAAAAAATTCACCTATGTTAAGAAATTAATTACCAGAACTTGAGTTTTCTACATACCATTGGTGCTCATAAAATGTTGGGACACTGAAAAATTTTTTAGTGTGTGTCCCTCTTTGAATATGTCAGTTAATTGTCATTTGATGAGTCAAAATTTCGAAATTAACACTTTGGTGACCGGAGACGAGATAACTCGTCTTTTCATATCCAAACGTTGCTGACCGGTGACGAGTTAACTCGTCGTCATTACATTTATATTGCGGTGACATGACATAGTTTCTATGTAAAATTGCCGGTCAACAAAGTGTTAATAGAACAATACCTACAATAACGTGATGGTAAGCTTCCTTCAAAAAGCCTGACTTAATTGGCATAAATTCCCAAAATATTTTGGGCACCAATGGTACATGTCAGATTTGAAAATGATTAATTACAGTTCAAAATTGATTCTTTTTAATTTGAAATTGATTAGTGGCAATTTAAAATTAAATTGATCGTAATTTAATTTAAAAAAGGTATTAAAAAAATACAGCAAAATATTTAGCTATGTGAACTGCGCTGCTTGGAAAGTCATTTTCATCATTCTAATTGCCAAACAAATGTCATATATAATAATTCTTAACCTGTACAAGTTCAATTAATAATCAAAAATATGAAATTTTAAAATTGTCAAAAAGTTTGTTCTGTGCTAGTTCTTCTGTCAAGTGTATGTGGACGAATGTGTAATTTACTTTTTACTACAGTTTGTTTAATTACTTAGTTTAATATAAAAAGGTAATCATTAATTGTTTTTGGTTATGTTAAAAATGTAATTTCATTCTTTCTTATTTTTCAAAATTTGTTATGAAGAGGTTAATAAGAATGAAGAAGCATTAAATACTATATTTTCTATTCTCTTCGCCTTGTGTTATGTACAGGTATATTAAAAAAGAAAGTAAATTCCAGATGTGGTATAGAAATGTTAAGTTTTCGAAAGAACCTACACTTTTTATACAGTGTCTAGATATACTGTTCGTATAGTTAAGTTCGAAATTCTACAGTAAAAATTATGAAAAAAGTTCATATGAACATGTGTCCGGAAATGCACATTAAAAGAGCCATGGCTCTTTGAAGGTGATACTCAATGTATGGCCTTTTTCTAATTATTTCATTTGTCATAGTTAGATGATGAATTTTAGACCATCTATATTTCGAACGCAATTTAATAAAGATAAATAGTATGGCGCGAACCTATAAATATAAGCATTCCAATTATGAAATTAAATTTTCAGAAAAAAAATCAACAAAAATGAATATGGGTGTTTTAACGCGTCGTTCAGCCTCAATACCAAACTATGTTCATTGTAGATCATTTTGGTTACCATCAACATATTTCTTAAAGTAAATTTTAGAGGATATTCCAAAATTCATAAACTGACTTTATATAAGTGAAGTAATTAGAAAAAAGCATACAATAAGTATCATCTACAAAGAAGTGTAGATCCTTTAGAAAAGATTTCCGTATACGTGTTCATATGAACGTTTCTTCATATTTTTGCTGTAGAATTACCCCCTTCCATATACGAACATTATTTCTGGACATCTGTACAGGGTGGTCAAATAAGAATGCACAGTGCTATATCACGGAAACTATTGATCGTAGAGACTTGCGGTAAAAAATTTACTGGCTAAAGTGGCCACGGGAAAATGCTGGAAATTATTTTCAAATTCCTAAGATGGCCGCCAGGGGGCGTAATCGCCACCTTGAATTACAAAATGTGGGTTTTCTCGGAATTCCGCTATATTAAGATAACACAAAAATATGCGCATTTTAAAGTGGAGATAAGTATCAATTTTTTTTATTAAAAACTTTTTTCCGTAACTTCAAAAATAAAGTGGTGGGGGGGCGTTCGAAAGTGCTTGTAAACAAATGCCTATAATTTCAAAATGGCTGAACGGAATTTACTAAGCTTGATGTCGTTGAAAAGAGCTTTTCTTGGACTATGAATCCTACCATTTTAGTGGTGATTGTAAATTCACATGTCGCCGCTAGATGGCATTTTCTTAATTTGAACACTTAAGGGGTTATTCAATATAGCTTTAAAGGTTTCTTGTGGGCGGGTTTCTTGTCTTTGGATACACAGTTGTTACGCATCCGTAATGGTGTTTACTTTTTTGATATGCTACATTTTTGCTTCTAATTGGACAAAAACAATAGAAGGTGGCGAGAAGAGAATATAAATAACTTAACGTTATAAAATCAAATTTTAATTTAAACCACGGAATGCTTCGAATTACAAACGAAAGTTTTGGCATATTGAAGAAATATACACAAATTTAAACAAGTAACAACTGTTTTTATTTGTAAAGAATTGTTCGATTACGATATTAGATTGTTCTTGTGTCGTTAACCATTTGTTTTTTCTCTTGTTATTTTTACCGACAACCTACTACGTTTTACCCTTTTCTATAAAAACGTCAAAACCTTAAAGTGATAAAGGGTCTGTTTATATTTTTTATGATTCCTAATTGTCTAAAAGAAAATCAGGTTACCCATGTAAAACAACTATTTTCACATTTCGTTATTATATTTGGAAAATCGACTAATTCACAAGATGCCTTGACAAAAATGAAGTGTTTTTCTTGAGCTTCTCAAAATCCACGTCGCAAATTTTTGAATATAGTATTCTTTTGTTATTTTTGGAAAAACAGAATAAAAACCGGGCGAAATCCGTTGAGTTTCCTGATGAATAGTTTTTCACCAATATCTTAGGTTAGGAATACGATATCGAGGTGCGGTTTTCACTAGCTTGTTTAGGCTTTATTATACTATTTTTCTGTGAAGAGAAAGTGATACCGTTCCATTTAACTTTTCGAAGAAAATTCGCAATTTCTAGAAAAATTTCGAAAATGCCATCTAGGCAATCACCACCAAAATGGTAGGATTCATAGTCCAAGAAAAGCTCTTTTCAACCACACCAAGCTTAGTAAATTCCGTTCAGCCATTTTGAAATTATAGGCATTTATTTACAAGTACTTTTGAACGCACCCCACCACTTTATCTTTGAAGTTACGGAAAAAAGTTTTTAATAAAAAGAATTGATACTTATCTCCACTGTAAAATGCGCATATTTTTGTGTTATCTTAATATAGCGGAATTCCGAGAAAACCCACATTTTGTAATTCAAGATGGCGATTACGCCCCCTGGCGGCCATCTTAGGAACTTGAAAATAATTTCCAGCATTTTCCCGTGGCCACTTTAGCTATTAAATTTTTTAACCGCAAGTCTCTACGATGAATAGTTTCCGAGATACAGCACTCTGCATTCTTATTTTACCACCCTGTACATGAAACATATTTACCTTCTTAACAGGGAATTTCCCAAAGTATATAAAGAATTGGCTTATTCTGTGCAAACGTCCAATGAAATGAAATTTCAATGCGTATTATTTTGATTAATTTTTTTATCAATATCAAATTTAAGATTAAAATGACATGGTCATTAAAAACACTAAACCCTTTCTTAGTCCTGGTACAGATGGGGATCTTTTTAGCAAACGTTCGATTAATCGTGAGCTTAAAAACATCCCATTTGTACAGACTTTTATTGTATAATTCCAAAATAACTCATTATTTAAGTATATTTTTTATTATTACTATCAATAAAGTCAAGAGAAGAAGTGATTAAACTTTTCCATTAATAAAACAAATTAAAAACTGAAATGTTTTCTTTTTGTCGTTAAAGAATACTAAACCTTTTCTTCTTGTATAATTCTAAAATAACTAATAATTTTAATATAACTTTCCAATTTTTATTATCATTATCAATCAATTCTCCAAACCCACCACCACAACCATAATAATAATAAACCCTTACTTTATACACAACGTTTTTTAAGTACTCTAAGTTCTCTGCGTGTTTCTCTCGTTCTATGGATCGTCTTTGTCTCCTTATCTCCTCCTTCAACACCTGATTCATTTGAACGTGTTTCGCCAAATCCTGCTCAGTGTCCGCTAACAAAGCAGTTAAATGATTAAGTTTCGCTTCGTTTTCGCCCAATTGCTGCTTCATCGCGTATGTTTCCTGTTCGTTTTCATTACTTAATAATTTCTCCAATGGAACTGGCTTGGCATTATTCACGACACTATCAACACTTTCCGAACCTTCACCTTCTTCTCTTGGCATGGAAGGAATCGTAAGAGACGTGAATTCCGGTGGAGTACTTCCCCTTTCAATACGCGACTGCAACTCGAGTATTTCACGGTGATGACGCTCTTCTTGTTCACTTAATTGCTGGCGGTAACACTGGGCTAGTGTATCTCCGTGTAACTATAAGAGAAATAAGTGTAAGTTTAGTCTTTTTTGGGTTCTTTGGTTGCAAATTGTAATCGAATGATAATCTACTCTGTGTTAAAAAAAAATAACACATATTATGTCGACAAAATTTTATGGAAATCAAATTGCTAAATTGGAGTTGACTTTCCTAAAAGTTTTTAAGGTGCCATATTTAAGTTTGATCTCACAATTAGCTAATTTAAGCAAATTTTCAGATTTTTTAATTTTTATTTATAGGCAGACATTCATTCACAGTTTAGTTCAATTAAATGAGATTAAATAAAAATGATTTAGAAATACTGGTGATAAGTTAAGGGTATCTTAATAAAAAAGCTCGAAATTTGTTAGTTTCTAGAAGACACATTTTTAAAGCAACAAGTAACTAAAGAGGGTTGTAATGTTTAAGTACTCTGATTATGTAATTTTTATCCTCGCCACAACAGTCTTATACAATCGACTATCGACTAGGACAGTGACGGCGAACCTTTTTGAGAAGTGGGTAAAATTTTGTTAATTGTATTTGTTTAGTGCTTTCTCGTGGGTCACTAATTTAAAATCACTTGGAGAAAAGGAAGGTCATTACTTGAATCTTTCTAAAAAAAGTCATGGGACACAGTAAACGTCTAAAAAAAAGGTCATGATGCACAAGTCGACATTTTTCTTCATTATAAAATCGCTTCATAGCCGGCCCTTTGTGGGTCACTTAAAAGGTTTGTGTGGGTCAGTGTCTGACCCGCGGGTCACAGGTTCGCCATCACTGGACTAGGATGTGCTGGTTTCTGAAATTGTGTGATTTAGCCCCCTTAAATTGTTTCCTTTGAAGATATCTTAAGTGTCAGGTCTATGCGAATACACAGCAAATTGGTGTCCTGAAAGTTAATTGCCATCCAGCACTTTCAATCATGTTTAACGATTTCAAATTCAAAATTAGTTTAAAATGTCTGTAACATAAGTAATTCATAATCTGTAGATATATTAAATTCACAAACATTTTTGTTTCTATTAAACTTACTCTCTGTGTTTCTGATAATATTAATTTACATTATTCTGGCCAGCTGTAATATAAATTCCACTGACAAGGAGACATCGCAGTTGACTCTTCACCAATTTTGATGAATTTTTTTATGGTGAATCTATATTGAATATAAATAAGTTCCCCCAAAGCTTTTGAGCGAATGGCTCTTCTAAAGGGAGTTATTAATTTTTGAAAGTTACGTTTTTTGGGAGTTGTTGTCATAAGCTATAAAGCGATGTCGTTTGACGTATCTGTCCGTAGTGCAGTTATTGAATGCCGCGCTCCTGTGCAGGAAGCCTAGGATCGGGATTCTGATGTTACAACTTTTTTTTGTTTTAATTATTTATTGTAATACTCCTAATCTATTCTTTTATTTATATCAACATATACGTAATTATATTTATATATAATTCTAATTTTTTAATTACTTTATTATTATCACTATTTGGAATTTTTTAATAATTCCTTTTAAAAAAACCTCATAACACGTGTTTTCTGTTTCAAAAAAAAGTTTTAATATCACAATCCCGATCCTGGGCTTCCTGCACAGGAGCGCGGCATTCATTCACTGCACTACGGACAGAAATGTCAAACGACATCGCATTATAGCTTATGACAACAACTCCCAAAAAACGTAACTTTCAAAAATTAATAACTCCCTTTAGAAGGGCCATTGGATCATAAGCTTTGGAGGAACTTACTTATATTCAATATAGAATCACCATAAAAAAATTCATCAAAATTGGTGAAGAGTCAACTGCGATGTCTCCTTGTGAGCTAACAAATTTCAAAGTACAAAATATTCGAAAATAAAAATAATACAAAATTCATTGTGAATTGTGAGAGGTAGGTATTTTTAAGTACACCCTGCAATTTTAATTCGTAACTCAGTCTTGAAATATTAATTACTATTAATAAAAGATGAAATTAAATAGATGAAGGAACGCCATTTCATCCTTTTATGTTGGAAAAATGATATCACTTCAATAACAGCACAATGCAAAGTTCAAACAGATTGAAGTGAAAAGAACTTCACTTTGAATGGAATTCACTTTCGGGTTGCAACTCTTGTAATGTTCGGAGTTTATTCTCTTAGATACAAAATCATGAAAACTCCGTAAAAGAATTATAGAATAATAAACGTAACACCGAAATATTACAAAAATTAAAATAATTTCGAAAATATGATGTTAGTTTGCAATTCTGCCGAGGCACTTGGATCAACAGGCTACCGCATTGACTTTCAGTGACGTCACAAATGAAGTCTGATATGACACTAACAATAAGTCATGTGACATTAAAAATATTACAATCCTTACACTAACAATAAGTTAGAAAAAACTGAAGCATTGTTACGTTGTCATTAAGGGTCTATCCTAACAACATTACAGGACGTCAACCTGCCATTCTTTCTATGACCAGCATATAATGTTGCGTAGCAATGTCTGGATACTCTCATAAGAATATATGGAGGCAACCTCAAGACGTTAATGTCGTATTAACGTTCTGTAGTGTCATGAGGATAGACTCTAATAGCGTTTTCTTTTGGCAGAACTGATAGGCACCAGTGCATAATAGCGTGTTCTGTAGGTTGTACTAAATTTGTGTTTTGCGTTCTATTACATTTTATTATTGTAGTTTAGAAAACATTTTAAATAACCTCAAGCCTTGAACACATTTATAAGTAATGTTATGATCATATTGGCAGTTATAGCTATGTTTGATTTCATAATGTTCTATTGAAGTTGCCATTTTATGCACTAAGCTAGTATGACGTATGCACCCACTAGACACTCAATGTCAAATTTTGGTGCGCACCAGTTCAGCCAAAAGAAAACGCTATAAGTCTAAACTACTGTAAGGATGCTATAATAATGAGAGGCAATGAGACGGCATGCTCATTCAGGGGCCTTGAATCTGGAATCGAATTCCTATTTACGTCTCCAAAAACCTTTAAGAAAGTACATTACGTGAATATAAGAATTATCGAACAGCATAATTTTTATCATACAATATTAATTTTTTTTTCACAGAGCAAATCATTACCGATTACAACACGTACTTTTAAACCTCTGACAGTCTCCGTATGTTCAACAATCATTTGTTGGTGTTTTAACCCCAACCTTTCCAATTCCTTTTTCGCCTCGCTTAACTGAACTTCAACATTTTCCATTCGTTCATTAATTTCTTGATTTTTCATGACCAATTCACTATTTTCCCTTGACAAATTTTCCGAAGCAGTTTTGCTTTGTTCAAGCTCCATCGCTAAAATATCTACTTGAGCTCGTAAACTGGCCGATTCTTCTTTCAATCTCTCTTCCGTCCGAACATCTCTACTTTGGTTCTGTCTCAAAACACTTTGAGCACGGACTTTATAGCTTTCGTAATCGGATTGAATTTCTTTCAATTCGTATTCTTTAGAATCTAACTGTTGCCGGATGAGTCTTAAGGAGTCTTCTAAACCTAAATATTTACGTTTGTAGAGTTCGCATTCTTGTCGCAATGACGTGTGACTCTTTTCGTGCTCGACGATAGTTTTGGAGAGTTGGGTGGATAAATCTTCGTTATCCGTTCGGATATTTTCAACGGAATATGTTAAATCTTGAATTCGAACTTCTTTTTCTGATAAAGCGCTTTGTAATTCGAGTATTTTACGTTTATGCATTTCGTTATCTTGCTGAGCTCTTAAGAGTTGCTCTTCGAATACTTTAACGTTTTCATCAGCCGCTTTAGTTTGTTCTTGTAAAGAATCTAAATTATTTTTTTGGTCGCTGATTTGCGATTTTAGTTTATTTATAATTTCTTGTTTCTTTTCGATTTTTTGAGTTAAATCTTTTACGGATTTTTCGTAATCTTGAATTTCCAATGTTAAAACTGACTGTTTTTTACGTTCGTTTGTAATTTCTTGTAAGGAATTTTTCGTTTCAATGTGTTTTTCAATTTCTTGTTTTAGAGCTCGGTCTTTAGCTTCTAAGTCCAGGTTTAATTTTGCTATTTGCGCTTCGAACTCCTTCTTCATGAGTTGATTCGCTTCTAATTCTCGTTTTAAGGTCTGGACCTTTGCCGCGATCTGCTTTTTCCACTCCTCGACGTTCTGTTTTTCCTTTTCTAAGTTATCAATGATCAGTTTTAGTTTTGAAATAACGTCTTCGTTCTCGGCTAACTTCTTCTTGTCGTTACTTACCTCGAGAGCGAGTTCTTCCAATTCTTTCATATACGTTTTACTCTCTTTCGATGACGAATCAAGTTGATCTTGCAACAAATCAATCTGCTGTTGATACGATTGCTTTGTCTTGGCTAACTTCTGATTCAATTCGGTCTTTTCCCCTTGTTCCTTCGTTATTTCTTCGCTTAAGTTGCGTATTTTAGCTTTTAATTTGATAGCTAGGTTGCGAAGTTTTCCATAACGTTCTTCCCATGAACCTTCGATGTCTTTCATTCGAGATAATTCTTCGGTTTTTGAAACAGATACAACTGAAGTGGTTTCGCTATCTGGGTAATTAAATTCACTGGATTCTTGAGATGGCATTTTTTCTTTAAGTTCAATAATTTCGGATTTTAATCGAGTAATTTCTGAATTTTTCTTTGTAATTTCTTCATCAGTGTACGAACTAGCGCAAGTTTCGTTTTTCAAAAAAGTGACTTCGCGTTGAAGAGTTTCTATAGTTTTTTCTTTCCTCATTAAAGTTTCCACATTAGCTACATTTTGCGCTTCGAATAGTTGCATTTTCTTTAAGATTTCTTCACAATAAGATTGTTGTTTTGAAATTACTTCACCTCGTTCTTTTAAAGCTTGATTCATCTCATTCATTTCGGATAATAACTCGGCATTTTCCCGTTTTAAAGCCGCTAATTTATCTTTTTCTTGTGGCTCATCTGATCGACTTGCGTGGGCTTCAGTTTGAATGTGTTTTTCTTGTTTGGGTTTATTTTTAATATCGTCTATTTCACCTTTTAAAGTTTTAATATGTTCGTCTAATTCTTGATTTTTCTTAACTTGTTTGATAATTTCTTCACTGGTCATTTCAGCTAATTGAATCTCTTCGGAACATTTTTTATCGATTTCTTTTGAAAGATTATTATTTTTATTTTGTAAAGATTCAATATCACTATCGTAGGATTTAATTCTTTTATTTAAATCATCGTTTAAAGCTTTAATTTCGTTGTATTCTTGTGATGTAATTTGAATTTTGTTTAGTTTTTCAGTTAAATTTTGGTTTAATAGGTCTAAATTAGAAATATCTTTGTCGTATTTTTGTATTTTCTCTTCGTATTTGCGAAGTTTTTTTGATAAGTTTTCATTTATTGTTTTTAATTCTGTTATTTCGGTTGTTGTTGAATCAAATGCTGATATTTTATCGGCAGATTCTTGAGCGCTCGCTTCTAATCTTTTAATATCTTTAGTGTATTTTGCAACTAAGTCCTCGTAACTTTTCACTCGATTTGTTAAATCTTCATTTTCCATTTTAAGTTCGGATGAACGAGTTTCACACAATTGTAATTTATGATTAGAATCTTTATTTAAACCTTCTAATTTATCTATATCTTTTAGGTATTTTTCAATTAATGTTTTATACTCTTCAATATTTTTTAATAAAGCTGTATTAACTGATTTCAATTCATTTCTATTCTTTTCATTTTCTTTTATCTGTTTAACCAATTCGTTGTTAGTTGTCTCTAAGCGATAAATATCTTTTGAAAATTTACTTAAAGTACTTTCACGTTCTTCAATTTTCACCTTTAAATCTTCATTAATTTTCGTTAATTCGCTCGAATTAACTTCGCTGTGTTCAATTTTCTTTGAAAGTTCTTCAGCAACGCTTTTGTATTTATTCAACTCTTCGATTTCCGTTTTATAACTTTTTATACGATCTTCGTATTCATTTTCTTTTACACGTAACTGTTGAACTTGCGTTTGTAATTGTTCGTTAGTTAATGTGGTTTTATTTAATTCTGTTATGTGTGCTTTTAAAAGTTCGATTTTCGTTAAAAATTTCTTCTCGCGTTGTTTTAATTCCGTTATTTGATTACACATCTGTTCGTTTTCGGATACTAATTCGAGCATTTCGTCTTTATCGGGGGCTTGAAAGATCGACTTGATGTGATTCATATCTGTTGTGATTTCTTCTACGGGTAATTTAGATTCTGATTGTGTGGATTTGTTTAATTGTTCGTTTGAGTTGTCAACCTGTTTTGTGTCATCTTTAAAAGTCAGTTTTTGTTTTAAAACATTTATTTCTTCTTTAAGTAATTTATTAGTTTCATTTATATTTTCCAACTCGTTAATTTTTAATTTTAATTCTTCGTTTTCAACTTTAATTTTATTATTTTCCGAATAATTATTTTCAATTTTCTTTAAAACTCCGTTTAAAAGTTCTTTCCAATCGTTTACTTGGTTTGTGTAAGTTTTAAAATTCAAAATTAATTCGTTTTTGGATTCTTTTAATTTTTTAACGTCTCCAGCGAATTTTACAATTTTCGACCGATAAACTTTTAACTTTTCTTTTAATTTTTCGTTGGCGTTTTGTAAATCGGAAGCAACCCCGCTTGAAACAATCTGATTATCCGCTAATTTATTATTACTCGTTTGAATATCTCTTTGAAGTGTTTCGCTTAAAGCACGATATTTATGTAATTGAGTTGTTAAATCATCGATTAAATTATTTTTCGTTTCTATTTCTTTAGATTTTTCAATTAACGTTGATTTAGTGTTGTATAAAAGTTCTTCTACTTTACTAAATTCTTGTTTTAATTTATCAAATTCATTTTCTAAATGATTTTTCTCAAGAATTAATTGCTCTTGTTGAATTTGAAATGATTTAGCATCTTGTAATTCTTTTTCGGTTTTTATTAAATGTTGCTGTAAGGATTCAAGATTTTTTTCTAATAAAATCTTTTCATTTTCACATTCTAAATATTTTTCATTAAATTTATCTTTAGATTCTAATTCTAAAGATAATTTATCTTTCAAAGTGTTTAATTCCACATCTAATTTTTCAATAAAACTATTTTTAACGATTAATTCCTCACCTAACTGTTGAATGTTTTTATCCTTTTGGATTAATTTCTCTTCAAGCTTCGATATTTCACATTTCATTAAGTTAACCTCTTCAAAACAGTTTGAATTTGAAATATTATTTTTTTCAAGTGCTAAGAGTTGCTCTTGTTGTTCCAATCCGATCTTCTTTAATTCTTCAATTTGTTTTTCCAAATCATCTAATTGTCCGATTAAATTATCATTTTCCTCACTTAATCGATCCGCTTGCCTTTTTAATACTTGATTTTCTGTATCCAAATCACCATACTTACCCTCTATAAACGTTTTCTGACTTCTTAACTCCTCTAAATTGGTTAAAAGCTCTAATTTCTGTCTGGTCAAGGTCTCAATAATAACCTCAGTTTTTGGGTCACTTATAGGACTATTTTTAGAATTACTTAATTCCTTAAGCTTGCGATTTTCCTCAACTAGGACGTCTTTAGCCTGTTTTGCTTTTTGGGCAATAGATAGGAAACTTTTACATTTTATTAAAAGCTCTTCTTTAGTGAGTTCCTCAAGGGGCACTTTTTTCGAAGCCCCTTCTGTTGAAACATCCATTTTTATGGCCGTATGATCACTACACTTACGTTTAAAGTGTTAAAAATACTTTATAGCGTTTTTTTAACATTTAGACTCGATATCACGAATTTCACGGTATTTAAAAGACTTTTAAGTGTTTTGCCACGATTAGTGACAGTTCATGTCATTTGTTAGGTTATTTCGATTGTCCCAGTTTCTATGCGAGCGGTTGGTATATATTGGTATAAATGGTATTTATAAAATTATGTTTTTAAAATCATTTTCGTATTAATATTAATCAAAATGTAATCAAAATAAAAATTAGAACTCAATGGTTTGTTATATGTTGAAATTTTTTAATTAATTTTTAAATATTTAAATATAATTTAGGATAGAAACGTTCGATTGACCGGTTTTGATAAAAGTATTGAAACTCCAAGTGGAAATTTTACTCATTTACGTCTGTGTATCTCTTTTATCAATATGTTTATCAAGTTTGAACACCACCTGCTAGTTAAATAAAACTAGTACCGTTTTGCGCACGCCCGCACCATTTAATTTATCCTTCTCTCATCCATGATCCTCTAACCGTTCTCTTCAGATTTTAAACTTTCGTCCTAGGAATAGTTTTTTTCTGTTTTTTTCCTTAAAATGATTTGTTATGTATTTAGTTTTGTGATATTGTTATCAATTATTAACACGTGTGAATCACAAGAGAAGATTTTTAGGGTGCAAGTGGAAACGGACATTAGAAAGCGGTGAGTTCCAGTTGAAAAAACTTTTTCAAACAAAAAAAATTTTTTTTGGTGGATATTTTTATTTGTATATAAAATAAAAATATTCTTATGTAAAATATGTGTTTGGTTTAAATAAAATATTATTTAATTATTAAAAAGATGATTTAAGTTCTGTAATTGAAACTAGAATAAAGGGATGCTGAAGCTGGCGCCAGAACGTCTACAAAATATCGATTCTCCATCAGATCTTAGGAATGTTGTTCGTTGTAGAATGAAAATGGAATACACAATAAAATCAAAATGTTTTAAATTATTAAGTTTATTGTTTTTAACTTTGATAATATTATATGAAATTTCTGTTATAAATCATTTTAATCCATAATTGTTGAAAAGATTTCTTTTGCTTATTTAGTGAGGTGGTGTTACTCAAAACTTATGTTTTTTAAGTGAAATTTGAGAAACCTCATCTCATTGATAACGAAATTGAATGGGGTTAGAGAAACCCTACTTCCCAAATTGCAGATGTGGAATTTAAAAAACCCCATCTCACCGATTATGGGTTACATAATTAAAAATTTTCAATGTAATAACACTTCTGGTATTCTATCGTTTTAAATAATTGGGCGATAAACGCTTAAAATTTTCATTCTCGAAAAATCGAAAATGTCTCAAAATTTTCTCAAAAGAAAGAACTCTTTCGAATGTTTCCTCGTTAAAACTCGTTAAACTGATATTATACATGACCATCATATTCTAAATAAAAATAACGAGAACGGGGATATGTCAATTACAAAATGACTACCATAGGTTGTTTTTAGGGTTAAAAAGGTCAATAATTTCGAAACCATTTATGTTAGATGGGTCGTGTTAGTACTCAAATTAAAACAAATGTAATTTCCTAACAACCTCTCATAAACTTTATGTTCTAAAATTGTTATTATATGATAATTCTATTTTAAATATTATTCAGGGGTAGTATAAAGTCCAGAAAAGGTCGAATAATTTTATTATTTGAGAAGTATCAATTTTGAAATTTTACCTGATTATTTTGTTGAATGTAACGAATTTATTAGTAACATTTTCATTTTACATTCGTTTCTGGTTTTACAGGGAATGCTTCCTAGTTCTTTTTCTTAAATGGCATGTACTATAACCCGAAATGGAGCTGCATTATGAAGAGAAAGATGAAAAAGTAAGCCCGCTCTACGTAGCATTGCCGAGTGCTCTTTCATCTTTCTCTTTATGGTGCAGCTTCATTTCGGGTTATTGTACAGTATACTCATACATATTCGGATGCGAAATAAAAAACTACGTTCAAAAATGCCAACATTTAAATTATTATTAATAAAGATTGAAAATAATACTCAAATTAAAAAAATCAGTTTAACCCAAAATCAATAAAAAATGTTAAATCACAGAAATTTGTCACATCCTAATTGAGACACAGGCAGTAAATTAATCAATTGAAAAATAAAAAGACGGTTGTAAAAATGAAAATTCATTAATCAATTATCGATAATCAGGAAAATAACTTGTGACAAGTTTCATTAAAGTGATGTGTTAAGAAAAAGAACTAGGAAGCATTTCCTGTATTTGGGTATCTGTGGAAACTGAATGAAGTGGGTGAAGGATTTGGGAACAATTAGGAATAAATCTGTGGTAAAAATTTACCATACCGAGAAATCTTTGAAGTTGTTTTATTGTTTTCGGAAGGGGGAAATCGTTAATACCAGAAATGCGTTCAGATGAAGGAAGAATGCCCTTAGAAGAAACCGTATGACCCACAAAATTTAGTTGAGAGACTCCGAAAACACATTTTGATGGTTTAAGAGAAATTCCAAATTTATCTAGACGGTCGAATAATTGTTGAAGATGAAGAAAATGTTCATCTTCACTTTTACTCGAAATAAGGATGCCGTCTAAATAGACGAATGCAAAATCTACACTTTTGGTTACTTCGTTTATGAATCTTTGGAATGTTTGAGCTGCATTACGTACACCAAAAGGTATACGAACAAACTCAAAAAGACCAAAGGTAGTTGTTATTGCGGATTTGTGTATGTATGTAAAATTTATTTTTTATCAAGACATCGTCTTTTAAAATGTTATGAAAATTTAGTATCTATGTAAATATTATTATTGACAAAAAAAAAATAAATACGTATTTTAAAAAGGGAAGTTCACAAAAGATCTTTTGCGAGCTCCTATAAATATTGTAATACCAAATTTTATTATTACGAAGAGCTTCGAACTACACTGTAAAACCGGAAACGAAAGAAGAATGAAAATATTAATAAATTTGTTATAATCACTATATAGGCTGTCCCGTTTTGATTGTTCGATCCTTTCCTGGTATATTTTCTCACTGAATATAAGTAAAAAAGTCCTAATGAACATAGGACCGAAAGTGGTTCGTTTTCGAGATATTCAAGGTTTTAATTCCACAGGGTGACCTATTATTAACATTATTACAGCGTTACATTTAAATTAAATTATTAATTAGTTGCCACAGTTTCGAATAACTTTTGTGGCTGACCAGTGTAACCTAATAATGACAATTTATCGAAATTATTGCAACGAGTTAATAACTTAACTTATTGATTCTCATTTATTATGTTAATAATAGGTAAACAAAGTTATTCGTCCATTTCGATACTTTGTACTAAACCTGTATCCTCGACAGGGTTGCCAGATAAGGGGATTTTTCCAAAAAATTAGGATTTTTTTTTTAGGGTATTTTTCGTGTATATTTTTTTCTAGGGAAAAAAAGTTTTGGGTGGACATTAACAGGGGATTTTATGTCTGGAACTACTCGATAATATAAAAAATTGATAAAGATAAAAATTCAATTTTGTACTATAAAACGCAAGAATACGTACAGTAGAATTTTAGTTTTATTTTACTTTTTTTACTAGTCTTCAACGGGCACATGTTGCAGTGTTTTTGTGTGCATTGCTGTCAGTTATCGGTCTTTTTTAATTAAAATTAGAATGATTTAAGTTTCATTTAGCAAAAAGATCAAATCAAAATCTTTAAATATGAATTTTTCATGAATTTTTAAAGTTGATCGATTTTCTTAAGTTAGGTTAGCAGTGTCAAACATTTTTCACCAACTTTGAATTTTTTTAAAATTTTTTTGACAACATTTAGGATAAATCGGTCTTTTTTAATTAAAACTAGAATGTTTTAAGTTTCATTTAGAAAAAAAATCAAATCGAAATCTTTAAAAATGAATTTTTGATGAATTTTTAAAGTTGATCGATTTTCTTAAGGCGTTTTACCACCCAAGCAAACTGAAAAAATGAAGTTTTTTTGTGATTTTTTTTCGATTTATACTAATGAATGACATAAAATGCAGTTTCGAACATTTATTGCGGATGTATTAAGCTATATAAAAATATATTTTGTTTTAATTTTCGATATAAAATGGCGTTGTGGCACGGTATTATTTGAAAGTATGTTTATTTCCGAAGAGGAAAGCTGCGTAGTCAGTTTCAGCATTCATTTGCCACCTAGAGCAAAAAGTATCTTTTTTTATTTACTATATTAGTTTTTCTTTGGAAGTACACAGGGCTATATATTTTTTTTAACATTTCGCAAATTGGCACCAATTTTAATTTTTTTTTCGCTTTTTGGCAAAAAAATTTCAATAAATTGTTCATAGCAAATTTAATTTTTTATCAATCTAAAAATCCCTATGTACTTCGATAGATAATCTATCTGTGAAGATACAGTTAAAATATTGAGTAAATCTTATGAAAATTGACTGAGTTTCAGACAACGCAAGTGTGAAAAACATAGTTTCGAGAAAAAACCGTTCAAAGTTTTAATAAAGCGGCGGGGCGGTGTTGTATCAAACGTTCTACGGTGCTCAGACACTTACGAAAATAAGCTAAAAAAAATATTTTCAGTCGCTTATCATTCAAAATTGTTTTTGGATATGATTCTTAGGTACTATAAGCATCATTTAAGCCAATAAAAAAAAATGAAAAAAAAAATATTTTGCTGGGTAGTATAACGCCTTAAGTTAGGTTAGAAGTGTCAAAAATTTTTTACCAATTTTGAAATTTTTTTTAATTTTTTTGATAAGACAGAATAAATCGGTCTCTTTTAATTAAAATTAGAATGATTTAAGTTTTACTTCATGATACGCTTTTTGTTGTTAAGTTCGCCATAAAAATTCGGGTTCCTGAAACGACGTCATTTTTCCGATCTTATTGAAATAAAAGTTTCCTTATATTATAATTCTTCCTACTTTTAGAGTAAACTTGTACAGCCGGCCCAAACCATCTTGGCCTTCCGAGGTCACCTGCGCAATGACAAAAGGTGGGGAGTTCTTAGAGAGCTCATTTGCGTAGTATACTCAACAGGGTACTGATCGTGTACAGATCAAAGCAAAAGTTTGTGTATAAGTGCGTGAGATAATATTTAAGTTCGAGATGGCGGAAAGTATAGTGAAAAATAAAGTAAGTTCTTATTTATTTATTATTTTTGTTAATTGTTTTAGCAGATATTGTACTATTTGCAGCTTAAAATATGTTTAATTAATGGGTTTGTTAATTTAAAAATAACTTTTAAATTTAAAAACCTTGAAAAATAAGCTACTACAAAGAAATTCATTAGTAAAAATTTACCTGTTTAAAATTTACAATACAATATCTGTACATGTTTTTGTACAGGTCAACTTTTGCCGCGCTCTATACTTGCCGCTCCTATCTAACGAATACACCCATCTTTCTCCAACGATTTACTGTCGCACTCCTTCGTCTGCGCATTTTTCGTGACCTCGGAAGGCCAAGATGGTTTGGGCCGGCTGTACGTTATTAATCATTAATAAGACAGAGTAAATCGGTCTCTTTTAATTAAAATTAGAATGATTTAAGTTTCACTTAGAAAAAAATCAAATTGAATTCGTTAAAAATGAATTTTTGATGAATTTTTAAAATTGATCGATTTTCTTAAGTTTCCCAATTCTGGGGGAACTATTTCTAAATTGGCTTATTTTTTGGTATTTTAGAGATATGCTTCAGTCACGAAAATTGATTAAAATTTAAAAGTAACAAATTATAATTTACGAAAACAATAAAATTCTTTTCTGGAGATTTTTTATTGAAAACTTCTAAATTTAGGGTATTTTTCAATTGTGACTGGGGAAATGCAATCGAACGATCTGGCAACCCTGACTCTTGAGTAGTTGAAACAAATATTATAAGGGGTAAAAAAATCCAATATTAATTTTAATCTTCTGTGATTTAGCATTGCTTGGTTAAAAACTGACTTCTGACATATTTTCAATTAAAAAAAAAGACGTGAATCTCGCCATTGGATAAAAAAATATTTTATGCCAAGTAAAATACTTTTACTGTTTAGTGTACGTCATCCTACTTTTCAGAAGTTTTGTTCAGAATGCAGCGCTAGGTCCATATAGGTCAAATTTTTTGAATGATCGGTCTAATTTGATAAAGCCCAGTATTTGTTGTCTTTGTGAATATTACGGCGTAATAAGTGTTCATTTGAATTCGAGCCTTGCTACTGTTTTTATCGCATACTTTTCCTACGTATCTTTCCAAACCCATGGCATTATTACAATTTTGAAAATCCTGCACGCGTTAAATGTGAAAGCTTTTTAAATTATTTTTCGGAAGACTTTCCATACCATCATTTACTTAACAAAAAAGAGAATTGCAAGCCATCTTGTATCGATACATGTGCTGCGATTACCTACCTGCATTTAGAATTTCTTCTTCCACTACAACATCAGGATCATATTACCTCTTACAATTAGATGTAATTTTCTCATTTGGAAAATTTTCACATTCTCGCATACTAATGAAATGTCTTCAAATCCACATCTACCTGACATTCTTCTTCGGAGAAAACAACGGTGGTATTCAGCAACTGCGCGGTTACTATTACCGTTGCAATAGCCATAAATGAATAACATATTGGCATACTCCTTATTACTAAATGCGACAGGCATTGTAAAATCATGTGTATAGTAAGTTTTGGATAATATCTTTAGTATTTTTTGCTATAAATTGATTCCATGTAAATGAACTCGAATATACAAAGTATCAAGCAAATAATGCCCAAAGCCATATCTATATTTTATTTTTAAAATTTTTCCTTAAATGTCTGGAAAACGGTACATATCAATAAGAAATGGTTTACAATTGATTAATTTCCTTAAAATTTCCATACAGTTTTCGTTACTTTCCGTACAAATGGTTGCAAGGAAATGAAAATATTTTAATTTTGGTTCGTTAGAACTTTATTGGGTTCTACTATCAGTACACCTGTTATTTAAAACCACATTTTTCAGTCGTCGTTCAAAAATGAAGGTTAATAATTGGCACGATTACTCTCCAAACATTGTCAAATAGAACGCCACTGTAATCATCCCTCGTTTATAAACAGAGTGATTACAAAGAGAATTGCCGTTCTTCTATATTCAATTATAAAAAACTCGAACATTTTAAATGGAACACCCCATATTTTATTAGCCTATTCGATAGAAAATTTAGTTCTCTACCAATTTGCAATACACATCCCTATACCTATCGGTTAAGGTTTTCAAGATATAAGGGAATTGCATCATGAAGGGAAAGATGAAATAGTAAACATCCTTTCCGCAACATTGCCGAGTACTCTTTCATCTTTCTCTTCATGGTGCAATTCCAATTCGGGTATAGTACATTCGAGTAACCAGGTAATAATAAGAAAAGTAGGAAAATGATATCGCTTATTTTCTTTCTTAAAATACAGGGTGTCCCACCGAGTTGGACTGGTCGAAATATCTCGGAAACTACAAATCCGATGACTTTGAAATTTTATACATAGATTTAGTACATACTAAACTACATTTTGAAAACATTTTCAATCATCCATGACTTTCGGTTATATCAGAAGGGGTTAAGGAATTATTTTATTTGAACGTACTATTTATTTTTCGTTAGGTTGGTTAATTTAAAAATTATTTTGTTTGAAACATTTTTTTCTATCACTTGTAGTTTCAGAGAAAAAAAAATATTTTTCATAATTTTTACGTTTGATTGAAGTGAAAAAATAAGCTATAACTCGCAATCCAAGATAGCTACGCCCATAAATTGATGCTATTTTTCATGGCTAACCTATTTTTTTATCCCAATCAAATGTAAATAATTATGAAAAATTATTTTTTTCTCTGAAATTAGAAATGATAGAGAAAAATGTTTCAATTAAAATTATCTTCAAATTAACCAATCTAACGAAAAATAAATATTGCGTTCGAAAATAATAATTCCTTAACCACTTCCGGTATAACCGGAAGTCGTGGATGACGGAAAATATTTTCCAAATGTAGTTTACAATGTACTAAGAGACACCCTGTATATGACCTACTAAAATATCGATGGATACCAGCTTCGCAATAATTAGCAATTATGTTATCATGTTAATAACTCTTGATATACATATGACCCTATCAACTCTTTATTAAACATCATCACTTGTTCATTAAACTTTTTTGACCATTTATGTCCCCAGAAACTTCCCTAGAAGAGTGGGGATTCAATATCACTCTATATATCGGGTGTTCATTTAAATTCGTGCTCAAGTGTGCTTTGAAATTTTGTTAAACGACGATAGAGAGAAAAATGTGTGTCGCATTATTAGTGCACACTAATCAATTAAACTTCAAATTTGACAAATGTCAAATTCGGTCAAAGTACACTGAACGGCTAGTATTGGCAATTTATCGATAATGTTTTTAATTTGTGACAAAAAACTTGATGATAAGTCTTACGTTTAAGCTGCTTCGAAAGTCGATGAAGTTTGAGAATATTTACTGTATAATTTTATCCACAACTTGAACATCCCTATGAAATTTTGGACGACCGATTACTGAAAAGATTAGAGTTTAGGTAGGTTTTAGCCAAAAACAAGTTATTAGCCAATTTCCTTTCATTTTCTGTCTTGTTATTTATAACCTATTAAACATTTCAGTGTTATGACATTGCTTCAATTAAGTTTTATTGGACATACGTCAAAAATGCAGGCAAAATCCATAGCTCACTTGAGCACGAATTTAAATGAACACCCGATATTAAGAAAGATCTGAATAATGTGAACAATATATTTTATAAGAAAGATTTTAATTTAAATTTTTTTCGTTGATGGTCATTCATCACACTTAACCCTCCCATTAAGTGAATTTTGTAATAAGAATGGCATCGTTTTAATTGCTCTCTATCGTAACGCTACGCATATCCTTAAACCAATGGACGTAGCTGTTTTCCATTCATTAAAGAACTGTTGGAGAAAAGAAGTTGTTAAATGGCGTCTACTTAAAGGTCAGGAGAAATTAAAAAAGGAACATTTTGCGCCATTATTAGAAGAAGTTTTGAATAAAACTATTACTAGAGACATCCTCCGCAATGGTTTTAGAGCTTGCGGTTTTTGTCCATTAAACAGTAATGCCATAGATTTTAAAATGTACATAAAAGATGTCAGAACTGTGAGTGAAGTAAGGGAAACGCATCCATGTGATAAAGATTGGGACAAAATTTTTATGGAAAAATTAAATGAAGGGATAGGAGAATATAAATTGAAAAAGTTTAAAGAATTTGAAAATGTGTGGAATGGTCCAATAGAAGACACTTCTCTATTTTACCTATGGTTAAAATTTAATAGGCATGATGAACGGAGATTCTATCTCAGAAGCTGATTGGATTGATGAATTATTTGGAAACAAAGATGTATCAGAAGCAGAGAAAAGTGAAGTAATCGAGACAAGAAACATTTTGCATGATATATCTTTTGATAAAGGTAGACAGCATGAAGGAGAAAATGGCAATGCCATAGGTCAAGCTGTAGATAAAGAAATAACTATGTATGAAGTTGATTTAGTCAATTTATTGAAAATACACAGAAGACAACAGATGAAGTTAGAGGGGAAGAAAATACTACCGAAGAAGTAAATAAAATTACGGAGAAAGAGAGCACTACGGAAGACGCAGTAATAAAGTTATAGAAAATGAAAACGCTACAGATCTATTAGAAGAAATTCCGATTGGAAGACAGTTAAATGAAAAATCACCAAAACAGACAAAAACAAACAGTCCCGAAAATGTTCCTTCTCCGTTCAAATCAATATTATTTTGGCCTCAACCACCTAAATTGAATAAAAAGAGAAAAGTTAAAATCAAGTTACCACATGTTGTATCGTCAGAGCAATGGCAAGAATATAACAGAAAGGTTTTGGAAGAAAAGTAGAAACTTGAAGAGCAAAAAAAAATAGAAAAAAGACAGCAGAGGAAGCAAAAAAAAACTAGAAAGGGAAAATATTAAGAAATGGAAAGTCGATAAACGATGTAACAGAAGCAGTTCAAAGACCAATATTGAGCCTAAGGAATCCGAGAAAGATAATATTGTTAAAACCATCGAAAAAGGTTACTATGTAATTGTTTCTTACGAAGGAGAATACTATCCCGAGATAGTCTTAGAAGAAAGCATGGATGAGGTGTTTGTGACTGTAATGGAAAAAAGTGGCTATAACGGCTGGAAATGGCCTAGCAAACCAGATAGTTTGTGGTATAAAAAAGAAGATATGATAAAGAAAATTACTCAACCAAAAAAAATAATAATAGGGGTATTCACAATGTTGTCGAAATGAAAAATTTTGATAAATTTGTAGAATAATGTTTCTCTGTTATTTAATAAATTGTTTTCTATTTAATGAAAAATAATATAATATATTTTTTACTTAAGTTTGGCTTAAGAATTACTTTACCTGCAGTAATGTCTGCTACTGGAGCAATTCTGATCAGGTACCAGTTCAAGTTAATTATTTCCTTGTCAGGTACTAGTACATATGCATTGAAATTGAAAAAAAATAATAATAATTGCTTAGACACATAGGCGCCGAATCCGTGGGTGCTCTGGGTGCCTGAACACCCATAGAAATTTTTTGAAGGGTGTCGAGCACCCATACGATTTACCAAAGATTAATACACTCCGCATCAAAATTAACGCACCACAAAAAAATCCCATAATTGAAAGTTCATTTTCTCTCAAGTCACTAGTCTAATTTAATTTTAGTTTTTTTGTAATGTGGACTTTTTCTTCAGGAACAACCCAGAGTATAACATTTTTATTTAAACTTTAGTTGAAGACATGTACACAGTGTGTAAGAAAGGCATCGTTTTTTCATCGATCTTTGGAATACCTGTGGGCCGTTTCAAATGCACCATCTGATAACTACCATAATCAATAGATATTCCAATCTTTTCCTAACCATTTGTTTTTTTTTGAATCATGTGTTTATCTGTTTATTCAAAGAAACCATGGTCTCTTAAAGATTAACTGACTAATTTAATGAAAGAGTACAGAAACAAATTAAACATGTAAGCCAAGGTAGTTCAAGGAGAAAAACGATTTATTTACCTAAGAAGTTACATCAAGTAACAGAAAAAATTAGTAGCGCGTATTTCCGCCCCTAGACCGTATGACCGCCTCACAGCGACGTCTCAGTAAAAAATATTAAACTATCAGTTTTATGCAAAAAATGTAAGAGACAAAAAAGTCACGCTAATGAATGGGCTTCCTAAAGGATATTTTTTCATGTTAAAATTTTACCGAGTTAAAAAGTTTTATTGGAAAATGTAGTGATGATCGTGAATTTCAACCCCCTCAGATACGCCGGGGTGGGTTAATTAAGGCTTGGAAATGACATACTAGGCTGTAGTACATTACTGTAAAAATTCACATTGCTGTGTTTATAAATAACTGAAATAGAAATGAAAATGTAAATTTTTCTTCCAACTTTGAACGGCCATATCTCGAAAACAAAAGAGTTGCGACCCCATGTTTATATAAAACTTTTGTATTATTTTTATGAGAACTATGTCCTGGTGAAGTTTGTGTATTAAAATGTGGGACACCCTGTATATTTAATTAAAAAAAATTAAATTTATGGCATTGCTGTAATAGTGTCAGCTATTAGTGCACCTACCTTAAAGCAAGTAAGTTTTATTTCATTATTACTTGAAAATCTATGGATTAAAATTTCGTGGACTAGTATTTGAGATTATTAAAAAAATAGTATAAGAAATACCATTAACCCCTTGGGTGAGGATTTATTTCGAACGTAATACAATTTTGACGGACCAGATTCGTTATTGTATGTTAAGGGGTTAAACGTTACCAAATAATTGTTGAGTTGAAATGAAGGAACAGCATTTCGAACACTTAAAAACTCAAGAAACAAGTGTTCAAAATTATAGAAATTTTGCAACGTGTTTGAAAAAGTAAATTTTTCCGATGTAAACAGGATTTTTTATAAAGGCGAAATCGATTTCAATATTTAAAATTAAATTAATCAGCTCTTAAGTGAATATTAATATACCTTATAATTTTAATGGGTATTTAAAATAAATATAATACAAAATTTACTTTCCCATTTTAATAAATAACTCTAGAATTATGTATTAAATTATTTCAGGACTGAAAAATGGGCTAATCATCTTAGTAGACATTTAACCGAACTAAGCGAATCTTTAACTAGACGAAGAAAAGCTATTAATGTAAAAATCATTATCATCCATATTTAATTCCCATTATTTTTTATTGACTGTTATATTTTAGAGTTTTAAAGAAGCTTCAGTTGTTCAACAAAATGGAAAAGATTTAGTTGAAGAAATTTCAGATGGAATTTGGAAAATGATGCGTAGCAAAGAAGCTGCAGTCAAAGTACGTACAAAATAAAACTTGAGGAATTTTTTACTCCATTTATTTTTTATTATCTTCCTTTTTTATCTAGAGAATGAAAACTTACGCTGAATATTTAGCTTTAAACCGTCATAAATTAACTTCGCCGATGTCTAAATACGAATTTTACGACTCAACAACTTTAGAAGAGATCATAACCGGTGACGAAAAATACGGTGAACCTGAAGATTTAGATAATTGCACTACTTTAATCGGTTTATTAGACAATATATCCAAATTAAGTAGTTCTAATAAAACACTTTACGAGCAAGAACTTTCAAAACTAGCGCCACACGTTTTATATTACAATAAAACTGAAAACTATACCCAAGTATTAGATTTAGATTATGATCCGCATTTTGATGAGAACGTAAACGTAACATTCAGCGTAATTAGAACGGTTACAAACGTTTATGGCAGAGAGAAAAACGCTTTGAATAATATTAGATGGTCCGAAGCTTTGGATTCAATTTTTAGATGTAATTATAAAAATGATAGATCTTTAACGTGGCAATATTTTGCCAGTTCGACTGGTTTTATGCGTTTATATCCGGGAATAAAATGGTCCGAAGAAGAATACGACGTTTCTTTCGATTGGAGAATGAGATCTTGGTTTACTGAATCTATGGTTCCACCGAAAGATATGATTATTTTAATGGATAGTTCTGGATCGATGCGTGGCGAACGAAGAATAATCGCAAATATTATTCTTCACGATATTTTAGATTCTCTCTCAGATAACGACTATGTTAACGTTTATACTTTCAATAATTCAACAGCTCCTTTGGTACACTGCTTTAATGATACTTTGGTTCAAGCCAACGAAGAGAATTTGAGATTAATTCGAGAAAGTATTCCAAATTACATCGCTAGGTTTCCGGGAAATTTAGAAATTGGATTTGAGAAAGCTTTTGAATTGTTAAAGTTACACGGAAAACGAGATATTATCGGTCCAAAATGCAATAAAGCTATCATGGTGATTACTGAAGGTTTAGATTATTACGATCAATCTTCTCATGATAAATTAGCAAAACTTAACACACCGGATGAGAAAGGATGTAAAATTCGGGTTTTTACTTATCAATTAGGAACTGATGAATCTGATGCGCAAACTATGCAAAAAATAGCATGTGATAATATGGGTAATTATTTAATCATAAAAAATACGCTTCCTTCTTAATAAAATCTTTCAGGTTACTATGTAAGTGTAAGTAATGTAGAAGAAGTCCGTGAAAAAGTCGTAAAGTACATAACAGTAATGTCTCGTTCGATAAATTTAGAACAAGATCCTAACTTTCAACCTGTTTGGAGTGCTTTGTACGTAGATTTAACCGATAGAAGATTAACCAATTGGCTTTGGAGTAAAGAACAAGGATTAAAACAACGTGAAGTATTTATTACTCAAGGAAATGCTGCTAATAATAGTAATAATGTATAAAGCACATAAAAGTTAATATAATAATTTTTTTAATTGAGAGTACTTTTAGCCGTATGATAAATATAGTATTCCGAGGAATTATTCTTATTTAACAACAGTTTCTTTGCCGGTTTACGACAAAAGAAAAAATGTGGTATTTAATGAATAAATGGAGATAAATGAAAAAGAAATTGAAAGTGTTTTTTTAGGCCACTTTACTTGGTGTAGCTGCTGTTGATGTGCCTACAACTTATTTAAGAAAGTTGACGAAGGAATATTTGGTAATATAAGTAACTTATTTTGATAACATTTAATAAAACACTATTATCTATAAAAATATGCTTTTTAAGTAATGGAATTATTTTATTACTTTTCTTAGTTAGGAGTTAATGGATATGCTTTTATCATCACGAATAATGGATACGTCTTGATGCATCCAGATCATAGGACACAGGTAAAGAAAATCTAAATGATTTATTTTTATTGTTTTGGTTGCATTGATCTGTAATAATATTTTTCTTTATTTTTATACATATTTATAAGCTGAAACTAAATTTATATTTAGCATGTTCATTCCCCCTAATAGATTTTTGATATACCAACCTAAACAATTGCACTAATAGTTGCAGATAAAATTAAAGATTTATTATTATTGTACAATTATCCAGCTTTAGAGACGCAGAAGTAATTCTTATAGCATTTTCTTTTGGTAGGACTGGTGCGCACCAATGCATAATAGCATATTCTATTGGTAGCACCAAATTAGTGTTTTGTATTCTATTACATTTTATTACTGTAGTTTAGAAAACATTTCTACAACCTTAACCCTTGAGCACACTTATAAGTGATGTTATGATCAGATTGGAAGTTATGGTTACGTTTGATTTCATTTTCTTTTGTTGAATATGCTCTATTTTACACTAACAAGGAGACCTCACGACTTGCCCGTCACCGATTTTAACGAAAGTGGTACCAATCGATAGATACTGGTACATAGTACAAATGTATAAAATATTAAGGCGCACTATTCAACGGTTCGCAAGAAAATTGGCGTTAAAGTTTGCAATCGGCTTATATGAAGCGTATAAATGCAAAACCAGACATTTGACATTAAAATAGTTTTGAGTAAACCGCGAAAAACCTCTCATTGTCGTTTAAGTCACTCAATCGACTTGGTATTTTAACCAAAAGTAGATAATACATTGACGCGTCTTTATGTGCTTTAAAGCGCAAGTCAGGCTTATAGTAAAAAAGTTATTTTGATTAAAAAAATGAGAATGTCCTGTTTTGCATCTAAGGCTTCGAAATCTCCGTTTCGTGAACTGCAAAGTTCTGGATTTGGCGTTTCTGTACAAAAACTAGCAGTATCTGGCACTAACAAAATTTGGAATTGCGATAAAAGAGATTTTAAAGAAGCTGATTTTATTGAAAAAAGTACAAAATTAGTTTCTTATATACAAATTTAAATTCGTAAGTCAGTATCAGATTCATTATCAGAAAACACTAGTGTGTCATTCACATCCGCCTGAATTTCCGAAGTGTTGGCTGGATTGTCTTGAAAGGCGTTTTTGAAGAACTCCAAACGTTCATCGTTTTCCCATTCTGCACCATAGTGTTTAGCTAGCAAAGAGGAAATGCTTATCTTGTCAGGTTTAAGCATTCTGCCTTAAACCTCTGCCTCTTTGTCTTGGCTCTTTCACGCTTGCACTCTTGCTTATTTGCTATTCTCTTTCGCCTTTTGCCACGAGGACTTGGTTCAATGGTAATGTTGTTGAAGGTAATTAAAACTCCGTAATACATTCGTTACCACGCTCTCGTTTAAACTAATCATGCAGAAGTGAACAAAACTAACAGCTACTTCAATGTCACGGCTATCACGTGAGGTAATGCGAGATCTGGATAGGTTCAAACACAAACGTCTGCTTTTGCACCTAATTACTTGGCGCAAATGTCTGCTTTTGCATTTAAAGCGGAATTTATTATTGCAATAACTCGCTTAAATGTATTGTTATGCTCCTGGGAGCCACAAAAATTGATTTCTTGCTAAATTTACAATACACATCCGTGTCTAACTAATTTTTGAAGAAAATGTCGAATGTCTGCTTTTGCATTTATACGCTTCATATGTCAATGATTAGTCATTCCCCTTAAACACCTCCAACAGCTAAACTGAAAATATATTGGTTTCCAAATCCATAGTACGGTGGTTCGAATCCCGAAAAAATACATTTTAGGCTGGTTTTAGTGCTGAACCGACGGTCGGTACTGACCGTCAGTACTGACGAAACGCACTGACCGTCGGTTTGTGTTGTTCAGTGCTTAGCTGATTGACAGATCTGTCAAAACGCGCTGACCGTCAGTTTGTACAGTCTCGCGAAAAATGGACTCATTGACACATTGTACGATACTTGGGTATTTCATTGTTCTGTAATTCTTTAACCGTGCATCACGGTCTTTATATAAATTATGAGACAAATCCCATAATTCCGGAAGCAACCGGACTTCGGTTATTAATCGTTCTGTGTCTATGTTCATTATTTCACGATGACTGTACAGCAGTCTGTCAGTTGGCTGACGTACATACGGACGCGTTCGACCGACAGTTGTCATACGCGCCGCGTACCGTACGCGCGTAGTGTTCATCAGTGCAGCACTGAACAGCTACATATAAATACGTTGATAAGCTACGCGCGACCGACGTCGGTACCGACCGTCGGTTGAGCACTAAAACCAGCCTTAATTTTCTTTTTTAATACAATATCCTAAGTTATTTTTATTACATGTTGATGTAACATTAAAATATTTTTAAAATAATATGAAATATTGTATTCAAAATAAAAATAAAAAAGTTATTGTTCGAGATTTGAACCACCGTACTATGGATCTGGAAACCGATATATTTCCACTATGGCTATTGGGGGGTTGTAGGGGAAATGACAAATCATTGACATATAAGCCGATCGCAAACTTTAACACCAATTTTCTTGCGAACCGCTGAATACTGCGCCCTAATATTTTATACATTTGTACTATGTACCAATATCTATCGATTAGTACCACTTTCGTTAAAATCGGCGAGGGGCAAGTCGTGAGGTCTCCTTGTAAGCTAGTGTGACGTATGCATTCAATGTCAAATTCTAGTGCTTACCAGTTCAGCCAAAAGAAAACATTATTATTATTTTTAAATTATTCAGTAATCTTAACCCTTAGTCGGTCAAGTGAGATTTTTCAAACCTTATAGCTACAGTTTGGGAAATGGGTTTTTCAAAACCTCCCACTAAATTTCGTAATTAATGTGACGATGTTTTTCAAGTTCCATTCACAAAATGTAGAGTTTGCATATTCTCACCTCACAAGATACGTAACAGAAAAACATCTCACTGATAAGTTATTATTAAGAGATTAATATGTAGATTTCTTGATTTGCAATTTAAATTATTTATGTACTGATTATATGAATACTTATTTATTGTTGGAAACATTTTAAAATTTCCACCAAGGTTGATTGGGATTTTTGTTTTCATATTTAACCTTTTGTTTTTCTTATAATTAGTGTTGTTGGTGTTATTTATGTACAGAGGGTATAACGACAATATTTATATTGTAGGGCAATAATTTACAAACTCCGAAGGGTAAGAAAGAATTCAATTTGGTTCACAAGGGAACATACTGAATTCCAATACACCGATTATTTTCAAAATCTACTTTCTGATTCGCTCTAAAAATGTTTTCAGAGGGTGAAAACGACCCCTAAAAATTGAGTAGTATTTGAAAAATATTTTTCTCCTAAACTATTCATGTTTAGGAAACTCAGATTCTCACTTACAATTAGACTCTGTTTTCAACCCCTCTTATAAACTTCAATTAAAAGTTATTATAAACAATTGTTATAAACCTATCTATAGGTTGGGGTTTACAACATCAATAAGGTTTAATAATACTTGTTTCTTTTTATTTTTCATAAAATATTGTAAAAGGGTGAATTCAACTTCTTTGTTACCAAAAATGGCGTATAAGAAAAATCGTATCTTAAAAGTATAAATGATATTGAAAAATATTTAGGATATTAATTGCTTTTAAATACGTCCCCTTTCCAATCCCGGCCATAAGAGTTATATTAACAATTACTGCAAATAATTGTTATAAACAAATTAAATTATTTACATAGGGAAGATACTAATCGAAAAAGATATTTTTAATTTTGAAAAAGTACTACCCTAAACTTATTAATCCCACACTCCGACTCCTTTCTTTATAATCTTCGGTTGTATACGGTCGAGACCTTAGATGGTTAAGTTCTACAGTGAAAGCTCTAGTACGCGGACGTTCTAATAAGCGGGCATCTCTCATAACCGGACAAAAACCTTGGCACGAACCTCAAAGATATGTCTTTCCATACAAGCGGACGCTCCAATAAGCGGACGCGGACACCATTTTTTCCTCAATAATGAACAAAAATCTCTAATAAGCGGACGCACGGCTCTAATACTGACAAGTTTTCGGAGATTCTCCTCTTTGTGCGTTTCGCTTGCCAAAGACAGGTAATTCCCAGTAGGTACTGCGAGTTACTATTATTAGTTTGTTCGCTTTTGTGTAGCATACGTTAAAATGGCAACCAAGAAAAAAATACTTACCTTAAAGGAGAAAATGGAAATAGTTTGTTTATTAGAGAAAGAGAAGCTGTCAGTTCGTCATATAGCTAAAAGATTTAACATTGGCAAAACGCAAGCGGCGAAAATACTAAATAATAAAGAAGATATTCGAAAGAAATGGCAGTCTGGGGCCAACATAAAAACGAAGAAAAACTTCTTAAGTAGTGAAGGTTTAAAAATTGACAAACCGTGTTTCGATTGGTTTGTAAAAGCAAGAAATAAAAACATTCCCTTATCAGGACCATTAGTAAAGAGAAAAGCAAGGAAAATTGCAGAAGAATTGGGAGTGAGTACATTTCGAGCTTCTGACGGCTGGTTACAAAAGTGGCGTTTGAGAAACAACATTACATTTAAATGTATCTCCGGGGAAGCAACTGATGTGAATGACGAAGTTGTCGATCAATTTATGAAAAACCTGCCGGTTTTGCTACAAGGTTACCGAGAAGAGGATATATTCAACGTCGATGAAAGTGGACTCTTTTTTCGAGCATTACCGAATAAAACTTTATCTTTAAAACATGAAAAATGTAAAGGAGGAAAGCTCTCTAAAGAACGATTGACTAATTTGTTTAAATGTAGTAAAGAACTGGGAGTAGAAAGTGTAAATGTAGTGGAAGAATATTTAAATGTGGACGAAGATGTCGAAATAGAAGATTTGGAATTTTCGGAAGAAACAGAAGAAATAGAAAACATTGAAAGTGAAAATGAGTCGGAAGCAGGTGGTGCGGAGGAGGACTGCAATCCAATCAGGTCTTATAAGGAAGCATTGGATGTAGTTTCCAGACTTAAATCGTTCATGAAAAATGATTTTCCTATCACAAAGAGAAGCTTCACTTCGTCAATTAAGTATTTTAGATTTTATTTAACAAAAAAATAAATAGTTTAAATTTAAATAGTCAATGTACAAGGTAGAATATTTTGTTTTAAATAAAAATATTTAAGATAAAAAGTTGTTTATATTTTAATAACGTTAAAAAATCAAAAATTGTCAGAAATAGTGCAATATTTTCCATTTTAGTAGCTCTTTCTTATAAGCGGACATCTCCAATAACCGGACAAAAATGTTGGCACCGTCAGTGTCCGCTTATTAGAGCTTTCACTGTATAATAAATTCCCTTAAGTAGAAGAATCACACATCCTTTATTTTAATTCTATTATTCCATTATTTGGTTTAGTAAAAGTCTGATTTGAGTTATTCATTCATAACGTAGTGGTGAAGCTAGTGCAAGTTTAGCAATTTTCAGAATATAAAGGTATTTGAAAAGTAGAAAAGAATAGATCAATAGATTCAGATTAACAATCCATACAGGTCAAAATAAATTCACAAACGTATGAATGGTGAAACCCTTAAATGTTCTATAGAACCGGTTGTGTATAAACTTTGCATAATACCCTTACAGGGGAGGGTGAGGCAAGACGGAGAAGTGGGATAAGATGGGGTATACGGTCCATACTTGAAAGAAAGCACTCTTATGTAACGCTAAAAATAATGAAAGTCTTTATTAACTCCACTTCATCATGTCACTTGATAATCAATGATGTAGAAAGTCACTTTACTATGTATGGTATAGAAAGAAATCCTGTTATGTCGATTTTTCTTATAATTTTTGAATAATTTCATCCCGTGATAGCTATCAAACAATACGGTGTCTTCATACAAATTTTAGTTTCATCAAATTAATAAGAAATAAATATTAAAGACGAGTGCCTTTTTAAGACCATTTTAAATGTGCAATTGCATTATTATTATCTTTTTTTGTAAAACCAACCAATGGGGTAAGATGGGGTAGCCTGTCTTATCTTTGTCATGTGGGAGAGTAATTAACTATGTCTTTATTATAAATTTATTATTAAAAAAATTATTTTACCTTGGCGTTTCCAAAAAGAAAATTATTTTTATTATTTATAACATTGATATATTTTTTTAATTTTAAAAATATAGGTCGCGTAAGTCGCGTCGGAGTCTTAATAACAAATCTGATAGACTAAAAAAGGAAGAGCAAAAATTAAGTAAAAAAGGGAATATTTTATAACAAAACCACAAAGAAAAGAAAACGTATAAAATTAATGCGCCTATATAAATGATGATGATAATGAAGCCTTCATGTTTGCGTATTATGTGAATATGTTTAACAGTCTTTAATAATATTAACTTAGTTACATTTTTTGCCTTGTTCCACGTATATTATATCTTGATCTCTACCTTACCCTACGTGTGGGGCGAAATAGGGAGAAATAACTTCTTATGTTTCATCGTTGATTACATTAAAATTAGTGAATTAGTATTCCGTTTTTGCCAAAAAAACCTTAAAATTTAACCATCGAATGTTACATAAACAAAAAGTATTTTTCATTATGAATAAAATTCTGGATTTTATTTGCATACTAACGTTAAGTGCCCCATCTTGGCCGACCCTCCCCTACTTAAAGGAACTTTAAAAAGAAAAAGAAATTTAAAATTCCAAATACACTGTATGTACGTAATGAAAATATGATATATTATAATGGAGAATTATTACAGATTAATTTTGGTTTGTGAATACGTATTCAACTATTTATGCAAACTGTTTTCAGCAGGTTTTGCAGTAGACTAAACAGTTTTATATTTTTAGTTCAAAAAAATTTTGAAACCAACCTTCAACAGAGTTGATTTAACGGAAGTTGAACTTTCACCACATACAAGAAGCGATCGAAATTTTGATGAAAGTATTATAAAGGTAAATTTACACATTACATAACTTTAATTTTTCTGATGATTTAATATTTAAAAAGTTAAGAGAAAGTATCGTCATGCAAGAAAATGGTACATCGAATTTAACCGTTATGACTCATATGGATGATATGGCAAGTTGAATTTATTTTTTTAAATATTTACTTTATGATACAAAATAATAATCAATCCGTAGAGACGAATATTTTTCGGCAGAAGACTTTATTTTTACACTCCCTTACAACCTTACAGTTTAATAATAGCTTTGCCAGAAAAATACGGTCTTTTACGCGTTCAATATAAAAATCAAACTTTAGAACGTGTTTGTGGAAATATAAGGAATCATTTAGAATCTTTAAAATTGGCTCATTGGGTTGTCCATCCAGATTGGTAACAACAAGAAAAGTTTTTAGTGTAGAAGAGAACAAAAGATTTTCAAAATTTTGTAGGTTGTATTTTAAAGATCAAAGTGATGATCCCGATTCAGCAAAAAGATTAATGAATTACATTCAAAGCTGCAACAGTGCAGCTGGTGCTTGTAAAAAAGATGATTACTACGAATTATTATGCACTTTTTTACAAGACTTTAAAAACACTAAATGGTTTGAAGAAAATTTGGATCAAAATTTGGATGAAAAATTCGGAAATTTATTTAGTAATGTAACAGTTGCATTTTTAGCTACACATTCCGGATTAACACGATGGAAAAATGTTGCAGCTAAAAACGAAGATGAAAAGTAAACTTTTTAAATAGCAATTAATTTTACTGTTTACAATACATTTTGTATCATTATAGTCATTTTTCAAAAACCCATAATAAGACGGTGGATGAAATGTGGTATAAAAGAACCGTCGAAGAAAATTATAACGACACCGATACAAATAGTTTTATCTTTTCAACGCCTTTAGATATTGAGGAGTTTAATGACAATGAAATATTAGTAACGGTTACCAATGCTTTATTTAGGAAAGAACGAGTTGGTAAAGTTCCTGTTGCTGTTGTTGGATATGAAATAATGTATAAAGGTTGGAGAGATTTATATGAAAAGTTAGAGGTGATATAATGTTTTTATTTTATCATTTCTAGAAATAAACTTTTTTTTAATTTTTTTACTTTTTAGTGTGGCGATTACAAAACGGATTTACCAAATCACCAAAATTGGACTTGCTTAGTATTAGACAATCATGGCTACGCCTTATATAGTCCCAACGATTCTCTAGTGGGACGGTTAATATTAGATATAAATAAAAACCTTACTCATCGCTTAGAAGAGGATGGAGTTTTCGAGAGCGTTACCGTTTTTGATTATCAAGGGATTTGTTTTCCACGACTTAATTCTTCTAAATTATGTCCACCATCTGTAATAAATCAATTAATTCATTTATCTAATTGAATTATAAAATATTTTGTTATTTAGGGACACAAAGAAAACTGCAGGCAAACTAAAGATAAACAAACGCGTAAATTCGAAAGTTTAATAATTCCAAAAACGATTCCGACTCCGTGCGATAAAGAAATTAGGCTCTATAGATACAAAGACAAAGATCATCATCATTTTCCAAAACCAGATCAAGAATGTTCATGGTAAAATCGTTCTTATTTTTATGTATTTACTCATCCTGTATTTGACCTTTCTTCTTTCAGTCCTTACGTTGCTAGAAACATTAACAACACAAACTTGGTTTTCATTCTCGTTAGTACAAATTGTTGCGAACCAAGAATTCGCATAGAACTTGATGAAACTTATCCACAAGAAGTGCTTTATAAACTGTACGGAAATGTTACGAATATTGCTTTACCATGTTACATTCAACATTATAATAATTTTACTAAAAGAGCGTATATTAAGAGCGTTCCAATACACGATAAGGTTAGTTTTGTTGTAAATGACATTCTCTTTGTGTTTATGTCACAAATTCGAAATAAATACTGCTTTTAGGAACACAAATTCAGTTCGGATTGTGGTGAAACGCATAAACAAATTAGAGAAGAACTTTAAAATTTGGGAAATGAGCTTTTAAATAAAAATTAAAAATCAGATTTTTACGCTTTACGCTATTTTATTATGTATATTATTATGTAATAATAAAATTAATGATGTGTTCTAAAAAGTAAGTTGTATGAGTTTATTTCTTAATTTTTGTTTTTTAAATTTAACCTTGCCTTTGATTTAAATGCAAGGAAATTTTTTGACATTTCTAAAATTATACTAACAAATCATCAAATACAGGTACGCAGATGTTGTGCCAATGGTTTGGAGCCAAAATTTAATACATCACTTTTACAAATATCTGGAAAACTCCTTTTTGAATCAGTTGTTTTATTAATAAATATATACACTATTTTTAATAACCTGTAAAAAATCTCCTTAACCATTTTCATATACGTTACATCAAAATAAAACTATGAGAAATATTTTCTAGAATAAACAGACAACAAATAATTCAAAACAGTCTGCGTTAAAAATATCCGATTTTCTGTTACTAAACTTATTTTTGGATCGTCCGCCTTTCGAGTCTATTCTAGAACGATCCCCTCGCTATAAAAACCTTTACCATGACCACACCTTCAGTTAGTTTCATTTAAACTGTTTCTCTTGAACTTCTCTCAAGTTCAACCTCAAAACTATCTAAAATGTCTATGTTTCCGTATTATTGGGACGATTTCTCCTATCGCCCATCCAGACTTTTGGATCAACAGTTCGGTCTAGGATTGGGTCATGATGATTTACTCGCACCTTTAACTCTCTCCAACCGTTCGATGATGCGTTGCCCTGCTGGATATTATCGACCATGGAGAGCACCAACAACGGAAAAGGATGCCGGATCAACCGTAACAGTGGATAAGGATAAGTTTCAGGTGAATTTGGACGTTCAACATTTCGCTCCCGATGAAATCACGGTAAAAATCACTGGAAAGAACACGATTACGATCGAAGGAAAACACGAAGAAAAACAGGACGAACATGGATTTATTTCGAGACAGTTCACCAGGAAATACGTTCTTCCGGAAGGTTTAAATTTGGATAGAATCCAATCAAATCTTTCCACTGACGGTGTTTTAAGCATAACAGCTCCGAAGATTGTTGCTGTTCCGGACAATCAAGAAAGAAGTATTCCTATTATTCAAACTGGAACACCTTCGAAAACTGTTGAAGCGAAAGTAATTGAAACGAAGAAAGAAGAGGAAAAGAAAGAGGAGAAGACGGAAGAAAAGAAGGCTGAATAAAAATTTGTGATTACTTAATGATTTATTAAAGTTTATTTTGTATTACTTTTGAGTTAAAAAAGTTGTAATAATGATTATTTATTAAAGATCACGATCTTTCAATCACCTCCTCTTATACCTTTTTTACTATCGCAACACATTTCTCTTTTTTTAATAATTTCATTTTGGTTCTTTAAAAATCAGCTTTTTATTTTATTTATTTTAATATTTCTGTTCAATTTTAAATATCTCATTAACATAAGTAGGTAAACATTCAAAAATAATCTAATACATAATAAAAGGTAACTTAAAGTCCAAAAACATTATTTCACGATCTTTCAATCACCTCCTCTTATACCTTTTTTACTATCGCAACACATTTCTTTTTTTTTTAATAATTTCATTTTGGTTCTTTAAAAATCAGCTTTTTATTTTATTTATTTTAATATTTCTGTTCAATTTTAAATATCTCATTAACATAAGTAGGTAAACATTCAAAAATAATCTAATACATAATAAAAGGTAACTTAAAGTCCAAAAACATTATTTCTCATTCTACGAAATAAACCGGATGGTGACATCATTCTTATGTTTGGATGTTCAAATTGTTGGAATCTTGGGTAATAAAAATGATGAAGAGGTTGATGTAAAACTATTTTGTTAGGTTTAAACCTACAAGTCTTATATCTTGGTAAATCTTGAGAGTTTTCAGTAAGGTAAGGATAAGTTCCAAGTGAATTTGGACGTTCAACATTTCGCTCTTGATGAAATCACAATAAAAATCACTGGAAAAAATACACGATACGATTACGATTGAAGGAAAACACGAAGAGAAACAGTACGAAAATGGATTTATTTTGAGAGAGTTCACCAGGAAATACGCTCTTCCGGAAGGTTTAAATTATCCAATAGAATTCAATCGAATCTTTCCATTGGCGATGTTTTAAACACAACAGCTCCGAAAATTGTTGTTGTTCCGGACAATCAAGAAAGAAGTATTTCTATTATTCAAACTGGAATACCTTAGAAAACTGTTGAAGCGAAAGTAATTGAAACGAGGAAAGAAGAGGAAAAGAAAGAGATGATGATGGAAGCAAAGAAGGCTGAATAAAACAGTGTGAGATTACTTAATGATTTATTCAAGTTTATTTTGTTTTTCTTTTTGGTTAAAAAAGTTGTAATAAAGATTATTTATTAAAAATTACCATCTTTCAATTACCTTACCTTATACCTTTTTTTTTACTACCGCAACACACACTTTTGTCTTTTTTAATAATTTTACATTGGTTCATAAGAATAAAATAAATTCCTAATCAATTTTTAATTTTATTTATTTTAGTATTTGTGTTCAGTTTTAAATAACTCAATAACTTAAATAGATAAAAAATCATAAATAAACTAATAACTAATAATACATAATAAAAGTAACTTAACGCCCAAAAACATTATTTCTCATTCTACGAAATAAACCGGATGGTGACATCATTCTTATATTTGGATGTTCAAATTGTTGGAATCTTGGGTAATAATAATGATCAAGAGGTTGACGTAAAACCACCTTGTTAGGTTTAAACCTACAAATCTTATATCTTGGCAAACCTTGAGAGTTTCCAGTTTGAATGAAACTTCCTTGGTAACCTTCATATTTATTTTGTTGGACAAACCCAACATTTTCTTTTTCTTTTACTACAGATATACTCTCTCGATGTTCAAACTCACTTTTAAAATCTTGTTTCAAGTTTATATTAGGTATGAAATATTTATTTAAAATCGATGTAGTTATGTTATTTGTACTTTCTTCTTTAGACGATTCTTTAACATCATGGAGGATGTTTTTGTTATTACTAGCAAAATTTTCGTTTTGGGTGATTTTAGGAAGAAAGAATTTCTTTAAAAGATCTTCATTAATTTGATGTTGTTCTTGTGGGAGGACAAATTTATTATTAACATTTTCTTTGGCTGGTAAAAAGAATTTATTAATTTCATCTTCGTTTAAATCTATTTTTTTGTATTTCTTTTTATTCGTAGTTTCAATATTAATTTGGTTTTCTTCTATAATTTTTTTGACGGGCTTGTTTAATATTAAAAATGAATAAGAAGAATTTTCGTTGGGTAAAAAGTATTTATTTAAATCTTCTTCCTTAAGTTTTTTTATCACAGCTGGTAGAAAGCTTTTATTATTTTCAAGTTTTTGTTCATGTTCAGTTAATTTTTCATTTTGTTCTTTAGTAATAAACTGTTTGTGAGTAAACAAATTGGTTTTAGTTGTTTGTTTATCTTGAGTATCCAAAAATTTAACAGAGTATTGTCTTTTTGGTAAAAAGTATTTATCCAACTCTTCGTTAGTTACATAAACATTTTGGTTTTTATTACTTAAATTATCGGTCTTTTGATGGCTTAGATTTTTATCTCCTTTTTCTATATTTTTAATCGATTGATTTCGTTTCTCTTCACTTGCTTCGTTAATTGCCTTTTTTGTGTCAATTAAGAAGACATTAAAACCTATTGGCTGTGGTAAGAAATATTTATTTAGTTCTTCTTCAGTAAAGTGATTTTTTTCTTCGTTTTTATTACTTTTAAACAAATCTCTGACATTTGTTTCTATTGGTAAAGTGTTCTTTGAGGCATCATTACTATGAAAGTTTTTAGTTTTTGTATTCTTAGTAACCTCTTCTTTAATCTTAATGTTAGTTATTTTTGTATTAAATTGCTTATTTATTTCATGAGTTGTATTTTTAGTTTTCTCAATAAATTGATTTGTTTTCAAAAAGTTTTCAAATTGATTTACATTTGGTAAAAAGTATTTTTCAACTTCTTCTTTGGTGATGTATGTAGATGTGTTAATAACTTTGTTGCTTTCTTTATTTTTGATTATAATGTTATCTTCTTTCTTCTTCTGAATAATTTCCTCAACATTATTTTGTGATAAAATACCTTTTTTAGTATCTTCAAAATTATTTATTTCTTTGAAAAAGGTGTTTGTTTTAGAATCAGACTTTTTCTCGTCATTATTAGTCTTTTGATTTATATCCAAAAAGATTTTATTATTTTTTGTAGTTTTGATTTTTGGTAGAAAGTATTTATTTAATTTTTCTTCAGAAAAAATGTTTTCTTCACTTTTCTTGTTTTTGTTTTCATCTGAAAAAGTTATAACTTGAACTTTTTCATCAACTTTGTTTTTAGATAAGGTGTCTTTTTTAATTTCCTGAAAATTATTTATTTCTTTGACAAAAGTATTTATTTTAGAATCGAAATTCTTTACATCTTTATTTGTCTTTTGATTTATATCTAAAAAGATTTTATTATTAGAAGTATTGATTATCGGGAGAAGGTATTTGTTTATATTTTCTTCAGTAAAAATATTTTCATCCTTTTTCTTATTTTCTTTTTCTTCTGAAAAACTTACAACTTGCACTGTATTTTCGATTTTCTTTTCCGGTAAAATTTCTTTTCCAAGTCCTTCCAAGTTAGCTATTTCATTGATATCTATATTTGTTTTAGAATCAGACTCCTTTACATCTTTATTTATATTCTGATTTATATCCAAAAAGATATTATTATTTGTAGTTTTGGGTTTTGGTAGAAAATATTTATTTAATTCTTCTTCAGAAAAAACGTTTTCACTTTTCCTGTTTTTGTCTTCATTTGAAACACTTATAACCTGAACTTTTTCTACACCTTTATTCTGAGGTAAAATGTCTTTTCTAATTTCCTCAAAATTACTCATTTCTTTGAAAAGAGTATTTATTTTAGAATCGAAATTCTTTACATCTTTATTTGTTTTCTGATTTATATCTAAAAAGATTTTAGTATTTGTGGATTTGATTGTAGGTAGAAAGTATTGATTTAATTCTTCGTTAGTAAAAACGTTCTTCTCATTTTTCTTATTTTTATCTTCATCTGAGGAGCTTATAACATGAACTTTTTCTTCAACTTTATTCTGAGGTAAAATGTCTTTATTAATTTTCTGAAAATTATTTATTTCTTTGACAAAAGTATTTATTTTAAAATCGAAATTCTTTACATCTTTATTTTTCTCATGATTTATATCTAAAAAGATTTTATTATTTGTGGATTTGATTGTAGGTAGAAAGTATTTATTTAATTCTTCTTTAGTGAAAACGTTCTTCTCATTTTTCTTGTCTTCGTCTGAAAAACTTACAACTTGAACTGTATTTTCGACTTTCTTTTCTGGTAAAATTTCTTTTCTAAGTCCTTCCAAGTTAGATGTTTCATTGAAATCTATGTTTGTTTTAGAATCAGACTCCTTTACATCTTTGTTTGTCTTCTGATTTATATCCAAAAAGATCTTATTATTTGAAATTTTGAGTTTTGGTAGAAAATATTTATTTAATTCTTCTTCAGCAAAAAGATTTTGTTCATTTGTATTATATTCTTTTTGGCTTGAAAAATTTATAACTTGAACTGTTTTCGGTAAAAAGTTTTTGATACCTTCACTTCTCGTTTCAAATTCATTAATCTCTTGATTTACGTGGGTATTTATTTTATTTGTATTTGACTTATTTACCAATGAAATTGAAGAAGTTATTGTTTTACCAAAGACATCAGAATTTGAGTTAATAAGTTTTTCATTGAGGTTACTTGGTTTTGGTAAAAAATATTTTTCAATTTCTCTCTCACTAAATTCTTCATTTTCATTCTTCTTGCCATTATTTATTTCCTCTTTTTTATCTTTAACCTTATTTATTTCAATTGGAGGAACTTCCAAATCAACTCCTAAACTAACTGGTTGTGATTCAGTCTTATTTTTCTCTATTAAAGTCTTATCGAACAGTTTTTCACGTCGAGATGAAAGAGAAACATTTAATTCGTTTTTAACTTCATGCTGATTGTTTGAGTTTGTTAATCTACGATTTATTTTAACCAATCTCCAACCAAATGGCACATTTGGATGTGCATTATTAACTTCGGTTAATGCAAAATAACTTTCAAGAATTGCACAAATTGTTATTAATTTGATAATCTATAAAACAAATTTTGAATTTTAGTTTTATGTTTATTTCAATTTATTAACTTACCATTTTTAATTAAAACAACACTTTTATATTCAAAAGTACTTTGTATCGTATTCAAGTCAAACCACTAACTAAAATTTCAATTTTGCTTAAACCCTTAAATTGATATTTAAATACTTATTAAAGCTAATGGGCAACTTTCTAGAAATGAATCACAATACTTTCTTTTGTAAGTATTTCTTAAAACTGTCTACGTGAAGAATTTATAAGCATTTGAGTTTTTTGTTTAAATTTTTGTTAAATTAGTCAAGTTCTCGCGTGAAACCGAGAAGATAAAACGATGAGATTAAAGGCATTAGTTAGTTACATAACGTTTCTGTGCTTATTTAATTGTATATTTAAGCGTAATTGAAGAGCATAAATTATCTCAAAGCTGGACACTTCAATGGGATCGTTGTGACGCGAGATTGTGGCGATACTAAAACGAAACGAATTGCGAAATTTCGAATAAATTCAAATCGCTCAAGAATTATGCATTTTTATTTTAACTCGTCTATTTCATCGTCAAATCGGTTTCGTCCCACGCTGAATTTATATTACGTAATAATACGATTTTGTGTGGGTTTAAATCTGCATGCAAATTCCTCATCTTTCTTCTTATCAAATTTATTGTTGTTCCGTTTGTATTTTATTTTTCTTTTTACGGTTCAAAAGAAATTTAGTACGTTGCAAACCTTGACCTGAAAAGCGAGTAGTAGTACGAAATGTAACCTACTATTTCAGGTCATTTCGCACAAAGGAACATCTATCGTCGTATCTAGAATATTTCCTAGACAGATAGATGCAAGAAGCATTGTACGCGGATAAGTTATGTCTTAGGAAGATTTCATAACTTCCGAAATGTTACGCAGTGAGAATTTATATCTCATGTTGAATATTAAGAAATTAAAAAAGGAACAAAGTTTTATAATCAACTGTGAGGAAGTAATACTAAATTGTTTATTTTTTAGTTTGATTTTAATTATATTTTGTGAACAAGGTGAAAATTTTATTTTTTTAAGTCCTAATTATCTCTAAAAAAGGAAGCGATTAGCGTTAATTTAATACGAAAGTCTTTTTTAAAGTACATTAACGATGATTTTTAGTATGGTAGTATTTTATCTATTTTGGTTTGACACTAAAATAGACTTGTTAACACCTTTTCGGGTTTGTTTATGATGAAACAATGTCGTTATTGTTACCTTTCAACAGAATTTTTTTAAGCGGTGTTTAAATTTATGAATGCCAACGAAATGTCAGTATTTCACAATTGCTACGAAGAAACAAATTTCAAAAGGGTGGGGACTTTGGATTTGAATGTTAGTTTTAGGCCATGAATAACGTGCCTATTACAAATTTTAATCGATTTAAATCAATGCATTACAAGCCTTGTTGCACCTTAATGTATCACTTAGAAATTTATGTATGTTAAAGTCAATGATCTTTACACTTTAAAAATGGTAATAATTCTTTATAGTCATTGAAGTCAAGCCTAAATTTTATAGCGAGATTATGTCTGTTTTATTCTCAATTTAGAGAAAGTACTGAGAATTTTTTTCCTTAAACATTAATTTTTATAATTAATATAATAAAACTAATATACTAATATAGTAAAACTAATGTAAGAAAGAAAATGTTAAAGGCCGAGAAAATAAAAAGCCTTTTTTTAATTAAAATTATCAAACTTGATCTAATTATTACCGATGAGAATTAAAAAATTCTCAAAAACGTTGAAAATTTTAATCGAATCTAACATAACTTGTATAAAGTTTTTGACAATTTTTAAAAAAATACTACAGAAATTATTTATGGAAACTGAGAATGAAAATGTTAAAGAGAGATAAAATTAAATATCTATTTTTTACTAAAACCATCAAACTTATTCTAAGTATTAATCAAGGATTTTAAAAAATTCTCAAAAACTCTGAAAATTTTAAATGAACCTAACGTTACCATATAAATTTATTATTATACAAATTTATTAAAAAATTGTACAGAAATAATTTATGAGTACTAAGAAAGAAAGTTTTAAACATAGTTAGAATTAAATATCTATTTTTTATTAAAACCATCAAATTTATTCTAAGTATTATCAAAGAATTAAAAAAAAATTACAAAAACACTGAAAATTTTAATCGAACCTAAGATAACCCAACAAACTTTTGACAAACTTTAAAAATTCCCACAGAAGTTATTTATGAAAACTAAGAAGGAAAGTTTTAAAGATAGATAAAATTAAATATCTATTTTTAATTAAAACCATGAAAGTTATTCTAAGCATTACCAAAGAATTTTAAAAAATTCTCAAAAACACTGAAAATTTTAATCGTACCTAAGATAACCAAACAAATTTTTGAGCAACTTTAAAAAATCCTAGAGAAAGTATTTATGAAAACTAAGATAGATAAAATTAAACATCTGTTTTTTATTACAACCATCAAATTTGCTCTAAGTATAATTAAAGAATTTAAAAAAATTCTCAAAAACACTGAAAATTTTAATCGAACCTAAGATAACCCAACAAACTTTTGACAAACTTTAAAAATTCCCACAGAAGTTATTTATGAAAACTAAAAAGGAATGTTTTAAACATAGATAGAATTAAATATCTATTTTTTTATTAAAACCACAAAACTTATTCTAAGTATTATCAAAGAATTTTAAAAAATTCTCAAAAACACTGAAAATTTTAATCGTACCTTAAACTAACCCTATAAATTTATGACCAACTTTAAAAAATCGTACAATTATTTATGAAAATTAAGAAAGAAAATGTTAAAAGTATATAAAATTAAATGTCTATTTTTTATTAAAACTATCAAATTTATTCTAAGCATTATCAAAGAATTATAAGAAATTCTCAAAAACACTGAAAATTTTAATTAAACCAAACATAACCCAACAAGTTTTAAAAAATCCCACAGAAGTTATTTATGAAAACTGAGAAAGAAAATTGTAAAGATAGATAAAATTAAATATCTATTTTTTATTAAAACCATAAAACTTATTCTAAACATTATCAAAGATTTTTAGGAAACTCTCAAAAACACTGAACATTTTAATCGAACCCAACCTATAATAACCTTACGAATTTTTGATCAATTAAAAAAAATCTTAGTAATATTATTTATAAAAACGAAGAAAGAAAGTTTCAAAGATCGATATAATGAAAAATTTATATTTTTATTGAAACCATTAATTTTATTCTAAGTATTGCCAAAGAATTTTAAAAAATTCTCAAAAATACTGTAAATTGAAGTGAACATAACACTACAAATTCTTGATTAATTTTAAAAAGTCAAAGAGCTTTAATACATGCAAAACTCACTAGGAATTTATAAAATATAGAAATTTACTTGAGATTCCAACAGAGATAATTTGATAATATTTAAATAGTTTAACTTTGCAAATATTCAATTAACTTCCAACACCTACGAAAAGATCATCAACTCGTCAATAGATGCACAAATGCGACACACGATTGAGAAACGAACCTAAAAGCCGTGACCTCACTGCAAAATCATCTACGAACAATGTGTAAATGGGATGTTCCTAACGTAACGTTTATGTTTGGGGGTGGGTGTGCCCGATTGAACATGTCCCGGATGCGTGGTGGGGTCTCCATATAAAAGCAAAGAGTCCGACCCAAGCCCATAAACCTAAAATTTTGCCTTTCCTCATCAAATACCACCTCTTTTTCAAAGTAGCATCATGATGCTGGTAAGTAGTTGAGATAGTTTTTTTTTTTAATTTCCGGTTTGCGGGATTAACATTAAAAGTTATTTTTATTCAGATTGTGTTAGTTTGTTCTGTGGTCGTCGCAGGGGCTATTCCACAAAATTATTACCAACCGCAATATCAACAGCCAGTCGCCAGGAACGTTATTCCGATTATTTCAGAAACGAATGAGATTAATCCTGATGGTTCTTATAGTTACAGGTAATTAGATATATTTTTTATACACTGTTCGGTGAAAGATGTCTCATTGTCATTAATTAATTATGGTATCCTAGACGAACATTTTTAGTTTTCGTTTCTTTCTGTCGTCTACAGTTAGATAATAAAAAAATATATGACGTATGTCAAGAAAACGGTGACAAGTAATGACGCATGAGATATATTTCGCCGAATGGTGTATACTTAAGTAGTACCTATTTATTAAGTTATTAATTAATACCTTGAATTCTTTTGATAGTAAATTAAATATTTAAAATCATGATTTTTTAAAAATAAAAATAATTAAAAATGTTATCTTTTTCATTGACACATAGTGATGAAACAAGAGTTTCTTCTTAAAAAAAATAATCTTTTCTGAAATTACTTGATTAAATGCAAATTATAGAAAAGTAGAGGAGTTGTATAGATTTGCTTGAAGAATTGATTTCAAATATGTTTGCTTTAATCAACCAAATAATACCATTTTGATCACGTGCAAAAGTATGTAACTCTGACTTCTTCAGAAGTGAAGTTTTTTAAAGGACACAAACTTTATTTGATATATTGTGTTAGGTTATTAAACAAATTATTACTTATAAAAATTGTTGATGTTGTTTTTGAATCCAATACTATTAATAGTGATAATTTTTATTTTGCTAGAAAAATAACTTCTTCAAATGATATAGATTTACAGTAAAGCTCCGCTAATCCGAACTCCAATAATCCGGATTCTCCAGTAATCCGAACGAAATTGAAATATGTTATTTACATTATGTATTATCATAATCCGGATTACTCGTGACTCCATAATTCGGAATGCCTCGGTTTTCATTGATCCGGATTAGCGGAACTTCACTGTAGTTCGTTTCTTTTCTTTTAAATAACATATTCTATTGTTGAAAAGTAATGTTTTTGACAAATGTTTTTTTTTTAGTATTTTGTCAATTGCTTTTTCCAAAATAAAATATCGTAGTAAATTTTATTTAGTGCTTATTTTATTGCATATTATTTTCATAGTATGTACCGTGAAAGTTATATGGTAACTACATAACTTAAACGGTACATACAGTTTAAGTACAATAGTATACGATTTATAAACCTCATCTAATTTATATTATAAAAACAAACATCAACTTTATCGTAGTTTTATATAATCATCACATTATTTCCTTTTCAATTAGTTACCAAACTGGTGACGGTCAATCAGCTCAAGCTCAAGGATATCTTAAAAATGCCGGTGTGAAGGATGCCGAAGCTGAAGTCTCTCAAGGATCCTATTCGTACACGGCTCCGGATGGAACACCAATCACTGTGACTTGGGTCGCCGATGAGAACGGTTTCAGAGCGGAAGGAGCTCATCTTCCTACTCCTCCACCAGTTCCAGAAGCAATCCAACGGTCATTAGCCGTTATCGGACAACCACAACAGTTGCAATACCGACAAAGACCGCAGGCGTATCAAAACGACGTGTTTCAAAGGAATCGATATAATTTTTAATTGATTGGCAAAAAAACAGATTTTCATGGAAATTTGATTTAGTGTTAAAAAGGAAGATATGAATAAAATGAAAATAAATATATTTTGTGTTATAAAAGAATTGTGTTTTCTTTTTCTTTTTTGAGATGAAAGATTAGTGCTGCACCTGTTTAAGTCGGTTTAGTTACATATTGAACAATCGCGTCTTGAGCTCTTTACACCAGTTCTTTTCCTCATCGGGATAAAGGTCAGGTCGTTGGTTCTCGTGTTACCTGTTCTGGAATGTTCTCATGCTGTTCCCAGTCGACGGACACATTGCATCCATTTTTCGCGATTGCCACCTAAGTTAGTATTGCGATCGGAACACGGTCGGTATCTCTTTATTCCTCCTTGCACAAGTCGTAGAGCACGACTCGAAGCGCAAGAAGTGGGTGTGCACACATCTTCTCGCATTTCTCGGACCTCGATCTCAAAGAAGAACGAGGGTACCTTTCGGCTTGTAAAGATCAACCTCGAGGATCTGATAGACTTATAGTCAAATGGGGGTTCTCACATTACTTTTTTGCTTTAAATCGTATAACTTTAGCTTTAATTTGAAAAGATAATTTGAAATAAATTGACAAATTGAAATGCTTTCAATTTTTAATCCAAGTCACCTCTTAATGTTTAGCAAAATACAGTTGGTACAAAAATATTTCTTATTTGTATAGAAGAGTTAAATAATTCTTAACTTATGTAAGCAGAGGGTTGAAACAATAAGTAGTTATAAAATGATATCCTTTTAATGGCTAATTTCTTTTGAGATTACAATAGTTTCGAAAAGAATAAACTTTTTTTCTTGCTTCAACTATTTCTAAAATTCAACACTTTCAGTTAAAAAGAAAACAGGAAATAGTTTACACATTTCAGTGGAGTTGCCCTGCCTTTTGGTTTTAATTTAATATTACAAATTAGTTACAACTTTTCTGAAATGTGGATGATAAAATTGACACCAAAACTTTATCAAATGATTATTGTAGCTTGTTTTTGAACTAAAACAGCATTATCATATAAATTTCAAATTATTTAGGTATATAGTAACAAGTTTTTTCCAAATCTTTATAAATAAGGTAGGAAGACTAGTTCAATGTCTTCTTATTACAACATACCGTCGCATCTTCGCTCGTCACTACTTACAACTGCAGGGTATCGGGAGTTCCTTTTGCGGAATTGAGCTCAATGAAATTCGAGTTTCACTCAAAACCCGCTCAATATACGCACGCACATAACACGGTCCTGAAATAACAGAATAAAGAATCAAATAAAATCGGGGCTTAATTAACCTTATAGAAAACTACAATCTTCTTTAACATCGATTTGGTCTGATTAACGACGATCTGTGTGCAAAATCTGATTCGTTAGGCTTAAGTTATTTTTCTTTTTTTGTTCATCTTCTTGTATTTTTTTCTAGTATCTAACAATTGAAGCCACCAGTTTATCCATAAAAGTACAGAAACGTGCGGTAATCGCGATGCCACATGCGCACACATTCTTAGCCGATGTCTTCGGCATCGTGGCCCTGCATTTTCACTCTTCTTTCTATGTGGACTGATATGTCTTCAACGGTCACGTATTTTAGTGGGGGGAAGGGTGCATCTTCTTTTGCTCCCGATTTAATCCTATATAAAGGGGAAAATCGTCTTCGATTGTTATGCAGTTCGCCGCAGGCTTCTCCTTGGAGGCGACTTAAACTGGTAATCGCCTCAAGATAGGTTCCAACATGAAATTGGTAAGTCTTTTACCATGTTCTTTCTTTCATTATTTATTTATTTAAATATTAAAATACTTGTCAATATGAGCTTGGCAAGTTTATTTTCCGGAATACATAATTTTATTTATATGAGAGGAATGGGACATAAATGTAATAAGATTAAAATGCAATAAGATAATTTTAGTAGAAGTTTCTAAAAATAGTAATATTATATTTTAGATTTCCTATATATCTTTATTCCATTCCTACTGTTTTTTTAAATTAAAATTAATGAATAATTAATTATATTAACATTTTAATTTCAGGTGCTATTCGTAGCACTTATCAGTGTGACACAAGCGGCGCGCTTAGAAAACACTTACCTCCCCCCAGCAGGTGCTGGTTCTTCAGGTGGCGGTCCAGGACTTTCTACTCCATTTGGTGGAGGTGGAGGAGGTGGCGCAGGCGGTGGAGGAAGACCAGGAGCAGGCGGATTTGGTAAGAAAATTATTCCAGATATTTCAACATTCTATGAAAATCGAGAAAACGACTTTCACTTAACTTACAATAAAAGTTGAATTTAACACAAAAGTATTATTGGCTTATTTTATTCTGATTTTTAAGTATCTGTAATTTTTTGTTAACTTGGAATAGAATTTTAAAACGCAGGTTTATGGCTGTAATTTGCTACTAAAAACATTTTTTTATTGTAAGGATATTCATTATCTTCAATACCTTTTGAGTTCTAATACATAATTTAAATCCTAATATGGTATTAATTAACCAGAAATCCCAATACTTTAATTCATCTATTAACCTCTTCCTCTATCTCTTTCTGTTTAATCACATAACGATTTTATCCATTCCTGGATGATCCTTTCGTGAAAGGTCTCGTCTACTACTATTTAAATACAGTCTCATTATTGAGCAAGAAGAACACGTTCTGTTTTTTTCTTCAATAATTCGTTTCAAAGAAGACTTTGCATCATCTCGAGTGGTGTAAATTCCCAATGACTGACAATTAATTGATTAATGCGCAGACATTGCTTCCAGAAGTAATTAAAAAGAACAGTACACAACGCTAAATGGTCGATTGTAACGGAGTTAAATATCTTGAATTTTTTTCTTGTTTGTTTATGTGAGTTGTTGATGGGTCAGGTCTATTAAATGAATTACAAGGATTCCAATAGACGAAGACAAGAAGCACGTGTCTTCTATTTAAGGATATTGATTGTGAAATTTATTGACGCAAATAATTCTTTTTAGTATAATTGGAACCTATAACATAACATTTGTTATGGAATAATTTTTTGGAATTCCAGGTAGACCTGGTGGAAATGGTGGTGGTAGACCTGGTGGAGGAGGTGGAGGGGGTGGAGACGATGCAAGCGCAACCATCATAAAATACGAAAACGTAAATAACGGAGATGGAAGTTATAGATTCAGGTAAATCTTTATAAATTACTTTCTTATCCATCTAAACTAATTTATCAATTTTACTCTAAAAGTTACGAAACCTCAAATGGGATTAAAGCCGAAGAAGAAGGCGAACTGAAAAATGCCGGCTCTGACAACGAAATCCAAAGCGCTGTCGGGTCTTATAGTTACACAGGCCCTGATGGTCAAGAAATAAAAATAACTTACACTGCTGATGAGAATGGTTTTGTTCCGCAGGGTGCACATCTTCCAACTCCTCCACCTATTCCTGACGAGATCTTGAAATCTCTGGAACAAAACGCGGCTGAAGAAGCTGCAGGCGGTGGTGGAGGAGGAGGCGGAGGTGGCGGCGGAGGAGGAGGAGGAGGCGGAGGTGGTGGATTTGGACAAAACGGGGGTAGAAAACCCGGTTTTAGTCCTTCAAATGGTTACAGTTATTAAGAAAACGAAAAGGAATCGATTATGGCTATGTATCACGGACAAAGAGTGCGCTTATGGATATTTGTGATGTTTTATGGTGCTACGATATTATTTTTAAGCTTAAATACGCTATTATTTATGTATTATAGTATGATATAGATTTGTAATGCTATAAAATGTATAAAAAAATATTGTGTGAATATATGAAGTGAGAAGATTGCGGTTTCTTTCAAAATGTTGTCTCCAAAAGATCGTAAAGGTCGTAAACTTCAAACTTTCTTAAAAATAATGATGAAAAATAAGCGAATATTTAATTCTATAAAAGATAGATGCTGAAGTCAATTTTCCGATATGATTTGTTGCTCTTGAAACCTTCCAACCTCTTTAGTATGGATGGTCACGTTACTTCTAATTTTGATTGGAGTTTAACTAAAAGACTTTCTTACACATGAAAATGAGAATGTATGATTGTTTTACTATTGATGGTTTTTACACCCTGAAAGCATATCATACATACTCATGTGGTGAGGGTGCACTATTTAATTGAATAATTCAATTCTTTATTTATTGGTAACATTAAGTCGCAGCCAGAAACAGCACTTTTACGCGAATAACTTAATGACTACCCTCAACCGCGGTTACTACTCCAAAATCTAAAACTCTTGAAATAAGACTCTTATAGAATGGAAAATAAACCCACATGTAAATAAATAAAAACAAGTAGTTCGAAAAAATGTTAGGTGTTTGACCCGTTTTACCTTTTTTACCTGTTTTTATAATATTTGATTTAATGTGATAATAATTTCAAATTAATGTATTTACTGATTTAGTTAGTAATCTTTCATAGCGTCTCTGATCATGACTAGTAAGTAGTTAATTTGAAACCGGTAAGTTGGAAACTTCCCTAAAAAATAAATTAATTCGAGTATACAATTAGTCTTTTAATTGAAAATAAAATGACTGAAATAGTTACAGAACAAAAAGTAAAAAAATCCTAGCCGAATGAAATGAATACTAAAATTTGACGATTAATACCAATTGTAAGATTAAATCCCGTGATGAATTTTAAGCTAAGAATTTTGATTTGATGATGAATCTTTGTTAATTTGGCAGAGATTGACAAAAAAAAGAAAACCCTCTTGCAAGTATCCATGATTCAAGGGAGGCCCTAATCAAGTCTTACTAGTACGTTCCTAACGTCTGAATAACCATTCGCAGGAACCCAATACACAATGTTCATGTGGACAGTTTTATAATAATTTTTGCCTAATTCCTGATGCACCTTTGGTCATGGGGCCCAGTAATAAATCCCCGTCACTACCTAATCGCGAAAACCCTTACGTAATTTTCAAGCTGCAGGACATAACATCAAAATATTACATGAGCCATCATCAAATTTTTTAACAGTTATTTTTTCCCGTAAACCATAAAATTATAGATACATAAGTGGAACGGAGTAACGGGTGCTACACGTTAAGAACGAGAATTAAGTTCTTGGGAATCACAACCAATAGCGACGAGGAAAATTCAAACAGCATTTCCTTTTTTCAAGTCAAGCTTTCGAAATAATTTATTCCTTCATCAGGATAGACTACAAGTCAAAGACGAGAAATTGAGTTTATAAATAGTTACTAATTATGAATTATCTATTTACAACAGAAAGAGGTAGATTTGTATACTACACTGATGAAGGAATTAATTATTCCGAAAGCTTGGCTTGAAAAAAGGAAATATTGCTTTAATTTCCCTCGTCGCTATTGGATGTGATTCCCAAGAACTTAATTTTCGTTCCTGTAGATATATAATTGGTCTTAAAATTCCTCAACTGTGGGTGTTGCTACCATGCGCCATAAACGGAAGACGTAATTTTCGACTTTTCTACAAGAGACGTTACCTAAATCGAATTTCTAATGTAAATGTTTTTTCCTAAACCCACAATAATTCCTCAATTACTACACCTACAAACTTTTAAATCTGTTACGTGATGAAAAGAAATCCTGAGATTTCTTGATTTTTAGCCGTTCAATCTGTTAACAAACGGCAAAATCTTTCTTACAATAAGTTCGTTGTAGGCTAACAAAAAATTCTCAAAGTTCGTAGAAATAATTTGTAGGAATTGTCTCAAAGTTAGTAGTAATACATAGTTTATGTTGTTTTAGATTAGTTTATATCACATTTCTGGTAAATTGGGTCCTCGTCCATTTTTTTTAAAGTTATCAAGGAAGCAGGTTACACCAACGATATAAATTTTCACATAATATACACTTTTGTGAGCAGAGCTCACTTAAGGAGCTGGCACACTTGTCCGTCAGTCACGTCACGTAAAAATTCGGTTAGAATAAAATACATTAAAATAAATGAACGTGCGTACACTGATCCGATACGTCCCGTCGACGGGATTTTATTGTATTCTATTGTAACCGAATTTTGACGTGACGTGACGTGACGTGACGGACGGACAAGTGTGCAAGCTCCTTTATTGTTAGAAGTTTTTCGAATAATTTGTACTTCCTGCAGACTGTTTCTTTCCTATGTTTCAAATTTGCTTGCCTAACTAATAAAACAAGATTTAACCAGATAACGCTTGAGTTTTTAACTTAAAAAAAATCTTTTTTTGTTTTGTTAACTGGTTATCGTATAGAATCTTGTTCAAGCATGTTGCAGTTAAGGGACCTGACCTACTTTATGTATTCGTATCACTAAAATATAGCATTTTCGTTGACTTCGTCGTCGGAACAAAAACCTGTATAATTTCGATACCAGATGATAGGTTTTCGTTAAACGATACGAAAATATCGCACTCGGCGTTATCGGGTTACTTTGACAATAAATGAAGTTTGCATTGCTACTTACAATTAGTAAAATCTCTGTTCTTTGTCAGTAAAACGAAACTATTCTATAGTTCTTTAAACTTAAGCTTGTTCCAGTTTAAATAAAATTTCTCGCTTGCTCTTTTATACTTTGAAGCATAGTCTCGATTGAACCTTTCTAAAACTATTTAGATTATTTTAAAGTTGATCATAAAAGTGAATGCTGCGTAAATTACACGACTGTCTAAAATTATCATGCGTTATCCTATTATTTATCGTTATTTTTGATAAATGTAAACAAATTCCTGCATAAAATTTGATAGAGAACTTGTTTTCTTTGCCGAATTCCTGTAACCGTGACCTAATAACACCCACAAGAAAATTTATTACCCACGAAATCATAGACCAAAAAAATCCAATATGTTTTCAGATAAAAATTATTTGGCAACTAACATCAATTGAAGGTCGATAACCTGAAACCAGATAAGTTTTTAAAGACGACATCGATTTGGCAATACTTATGTGTGTAAGGATTGTATAATATTTTTTGTTAAGACTGTTGCGGTGGGGAAAATGCTAAGATATTAACACAATGCAGGGTGCGGTGGGGAAAACATCGATTTCTTCGCCGGTTGTTGATGGTATAAATATCTCTGGCTAAAGACTTGAAGGAGGAGAGTCATCTCAGAAGACACAGCGGACAATTTTTTGTCAACATGATCTATTGGAAAGTTGTAAGTACTCATCACTTCACGCTAACAACCTTTCAATTACCAGTAAACTTTAGGCGTCTTCAAGAAGTGAAAGTGTTCTTAGGCGGTGTTAAACGTTTTTAAATCATTTTTTGCAGGTTTTTGGAACTTTTTGTTTTTATTTGGCCGCTTCGGCATTTCCTCAAGAAAAACCTATTCCTATTTTAAGACAAGACCAAGAAGTTAACATCGATGGATCATATAGATGGAGGTAATACATCATCAATATATTGTTCTTATTTGTCGTTTATTATTTATAATTATATTTATGTTCTTTTTTTAAATAACATATTTTACGGGTTTCATTAAAACAATCTAACAGTAAATATGAAAAGCAAGTTGTTAATTATGTATAAACGCGTAATTATACAAGGTGTGGTTACAATAACTTATAAAGCGCTGGTTATAAAAATTATAAATGCTGAGCGGTCGTAAATCTTTGAAAGCAATAAAATAACGATGATGAAACGGTATTTTCAATGTAAGCACCTTTTTATTGCTCGTAGAGTACTGAATAAGACACATTCAAAAACAATGATTAAAAAAAGCTTTTTATTTTTTTCTTTTCTTTAATTATTCATTGCACAACTTTTTTGATTTAGTAAGTAATAAACCCCAAAAGGTAATTAAACCTATAAAACTCACAAATGGTTATAAAAGTAGATAAAGATAAATTAAAATTGCGAAAGTTTTACATTATTTAATATTTTGTCACTTAATCGTTTCTTGGAATTATTCTTTATTTACATTTTTTTAAATCTACTCCTTGTTTTAAGTTATGAAACTGCCAATGGAATCGCCGCTGAAGAACAAGGATTTTTGAAGAGAGACTCTCCAGACCAAGAAATACAAGTAGCTCAAGGACAATACAAATACAAAACACCAGACGGTGAAGAAATACAGTTAGCTTATATCGCGGACGAAAATGGTTTTCAACCGCAAGGCAATCATCTTCCGACGCCTCCACCAATTCCACCTCCGATACAACGAGCATTAGAATATTTAGCAACTTTACCCGACGAAGAAGTAAAAAGGAAATTCTAATCAATTTTTTTTGTAAATAAATTATTTGTAAAATTATAATAAAAATTTAAGTTATAAAACTATAAATTTATTATGAAGTTTATTTTGAAGAATATTTATACCAATAAATTAAATACTGTTTAGATAATCGTTATACTTAATAAAATAAAACAAAGTCAACCTTTAGATGTTATTTTATAACATCTCAATTACTCAGATGTAAACTGTTAAGTGTGTCGTTGACATACAATAATTTTTAGTCTTCATGCAACATGAAAATTCAGGATTATTATATTTCTTCGAAGCAGTTAAACTATAAATAAATGTCAATAACAAAATTTAAACAAGCATTTATTATAAAATACAAATAACACTTAAAGTTTATAATAAAGAAAATTGTAGTTTCTCACTGTGAATCAATAAGTAAAATACTTTTGTTCTTATTGGTAAGCTTAACTTTACTATAATTACAATAATCATTTTAACAAGAATTTCTCGAAGATTACAACAATTGAATGTTACAAGTCTAATTGAAAGTTGCACGCTAAAGCAAAAATAGCGTCAGTTCAAATGGAGGAGTCAAATGTAAATGTAAATTGTAAGAGATGTCGTGACATTTTAAACTTATGTTAAAACGGGATTATGAAACTATCCTAACCGGTAATGAATGATAATTTTACGTTTAAAAGATATGCAGATAATGTACAGTAAACTTTAAAGTTATCTCAAAATGACATACAGGTATCTTAAGTATATCAAGATATACTATATTATATTATATTTTATCTTTGTATATTAAGATTATAAGTGAAAAGCTCTTAAAGTGATAAAGCCGTATACATAACTATACGTCTACTATGATTTTAAGATGCTTTTAACTAGTAACCACTAGTTGTAATTAAAACCATTTTAAAAATTGGTATGGACAGTTTCATTTTAGCTTATCACTAATTAATAGACAACTAACTACCTACCTTTTAAGGCGGCACTATCGCAAAATTTATGTTTTTGGACTATTAACAAATGAAATAAATGTCATGTGGAACAAATTATATGGCGCGCTTGGTTTATTTAATATTAGAGACGAACTATAGGCAATTAAACACCATAATTTTCAAATAACATCCCCAACATGATGTATAAGTGTCTTACGTTGACGTAACGACTAAGTTAGTCATTAATAATTAGGTAATAATTAACCCCTCGACATACAATGACGAGTCAGACTCGTCAAGCGCTTAGCGCCTTTTTTTTACGTAACCGTTAAGTTGAGCGAAATTAAATGGTATTTTTCGGTCGCATCAAGTTCCATTTAATTCGTATGTCAAGGGGTTAATAACGTATATGGTTGTTGCAAAAGTGGAGAAAGTTCTAATACAGTGAACGCTCTATATAAGCAATTCATTTGAACCAATGTCAATAGAAAAGTTTCTTATTGGGAAAAGTTGGTTATAGGGAAAAAAGGAGTTTAAAAATGCTAATCGTTTGGAAAATATTTTTACTTATTTCTTTTGCTAACTAAAACTACTACTTGTTACTGTGTACAATAACGTTAGTTTTATTAGGAAAGTTTTTATAGACGAAACCAGTTTTGTCGCAATTACATATTTGTTCAGACAAAAAGCCATTTTCAGCCTTATAATTTTTAAATTTATTTTTAAATGAATTAGCTAGTTCCAGATTGCAAGACATACTCTCTCCACAAACCAGTAAAATCCGTATAGCGTGTCGTTTTTTGACTTTCGTTAACCATCCAACACTTGCTACAAATGTTTCAGGTCCATTATTTAATCTATTTACTTAGAGTGTTTTGAATTTTATTATTTCATTCGGAACTAAATCGTTTAAATGTCGCCGTTCCAAGAATCAAGGAAACACTGTATCGTCGATTTCACTATATTTTATTATAGTCTTTTCATTGACAATTGTCTTCATTCGCTTAATCTTACTCTGATATACAGTGAAATTCCCCTTCGCGGACACCCTTCTCGAACGGACACTTTTGGTGGGCCCCGTTGGTGTGCCCAGAAGGTAGATTTCACTGTACATATACGTTTTGGATGCATATTCTTCTAAATTTTCTTTACTTTCTTTTACTCTACTTATTGTAGATTTAGAAACTTTATATTCGCTGGAAGTGCACTTTGTTTTCTTATTATTTTCAATGTCCATTAAAATGGTTAGTTTATCTTTTAACGAAATTGAACGTCTTGTTTTCTTCTGATCCATATTTTATGGTTGATATTAAAGCACAAAAATATTAATTAATTAATTTATTAACCCTCCGGTGGGCGCGCCTATCGGACTTACACGAATAGGCGCGTCTCGGCTTTTACACCGCAATTGAATATTTAATGGTTCACAGTGAACTTAGAAATATTTCGGGAAGAAAATGCGGCTAACTGCCGCATGCGCGCCCACCGGAGGGTTAAAGTATATATACGAGAATAAATTCGACCTATCCAACGAAAACTGTCGTAAGTCAAAAGTGATCATTTTGAAAAATTTGAAAAGAAAACAGAATTAATTGCTATTCTTCTATGGTGAATCATTTCGGAATCCTCTATATAAGATATCTAGAGCAACCAAGTAGGAAATTTTTACATAGAAAATTTTATTTCTTAAAATTCAATCTGTGCAAAACCTTTAAACGCTTATATCTCACTCAGTTCTATCAAAAATGACTTACAATAGTCTTCGTTGCATAGGTCAAATTAGAAACTAAAGCATGAACTTAACAATCTTGAACCATATCAAAACATCATGTAGAATTTTAAAAAAATATGAGAAAAATTATAGAGGACAGGTAGTTTTAAATGTCTGTTTTTTATTGAACTCGTCAACTTTGTTTTAACTATTATCAACAATAAAAAAAGCTTTCAAAGATGGGAAACATAATATCACCTTAAAAATGTTTGATCAATTTCAATGAATTTGCATTTGCAAAAATTGTATTACTATTCCCTATTAAGAAAAATAAATTAAAATTTAGAAGTGGTGTTCTTAGGATCCATAAAAAACACAGCAATTTGAAAATTTAAGTTTTTGAAGTTTCTCAACCGCCTCTTGAAAAACAGGAGTTCGACATTTCCACTACATGCAATACATATTGGTAATTGGGAAGACCCAACGGGTTTTCTCGTTATGCATATACAGGTGTCTCCGAAATGCGTGTACAACGTAAAACCACAGATTCCTTGGCTCAAAATAGGTTGATTTAAGTTAACTTCTTTATATCTTTCTGTGGAACAAATTCGAATTTCGAAACATACGGGGTGTTTAGAAACACTCTCACTGTAAGTTAACCATCCAATTCTTTTTAACCATCCTGTATAATTTTCTGACAATTCTTTTTCTGAATAGCTACATTTATTTAGAAACTATTTTCTCTCTTATAAAATTTCAGTTGGACAAACGGTTTAGCCACAAAGGAACAATTTCTAATTCCCTGCATGATCAAATCTGTAAATTAAGGTAACAGTAACAACGTTCAGAGAAGTAATTTCTTCACGTGATATGAAGTTCTTTCAAGAAAACCACATGTTATAAGTTTGGAAGTAGTTTATTGCTCAAAATTTTACCAGGATTTGTGACCATCATCAGGGCAAAAATAATACAGTGTGCAAAATTTTTGCAGTTTGCTCTTTTCGTTGCATTTTCGGTGTTAGGTTTAGTGATCTTGCTGGCCAGTTTACAAGAGCATGATTTCCTCTTCATATCCTCCGGTTCTACAGTAGAATCTGCATAATACACACTAAAAGGGGCTAAACCCTGATAACGTTCACAAATACTAGCGAAAATGTGAAAATTTTAAACAATAAACTACTTCCAAACCTATGACATGTGATTTTCTTGATAGATCTTCATATCTCGTGAAGGAATTGCTACTTTGAATTTTGTTAATGTTACCTTAATTTACCGTTTTGGGCTTGTAGGCATTTAGAAAATATTTTTTTGTGCCTAAACCGTTTGCCCAACTGAAATTTTATAAGAGAGAAAATGGTTTCTAAATGAATGTAGGTATTCAGTAAAAGAATTGATAGAAAAGTATACAGGGTGGTTAAAAAATGTTGATAGATAACTTGTGGTGAGTGTTTCTATACACCCTGTATGTATGTTTCGAAATTCGAATTTGTTCCACAGAAAGCTGTAGCCAGCTGATATAAAGACATGGTCAAAAAATGAAGAAAATCTAATAAAGATTTTTCGAGTAATTTAAGAAAAATTCACGGAAAATATTATTTTTAAATCCATCTAGCGGCGAAACGAAGCAAATTTGGATATAGATAAGTTAACTTAAATCGACCTATTTAGCCTGTATATCTCAATCACTTGAGTTAAGAATTCGGTTCATATCACTCTTCATCAATCAGATGGTAAAATTTTTAAAAATATTAGTAAAGATTAAAATTGACAATAAAGTGATAGGTTTATATTATGAAGTTATAGTTTTTCTTTCTCAAGAATAGAGTTTTGTTATTAAAAAAAGTTTTTTTTAATTGGTTGACTGATCTATTTTATCAGCGAACAGAATAAATTAAAACCATTTATACACATACAGTTCATGTAGTATAAGCATTTTTAATTTATTAAAACAAGTTTCTTTATCCTTATATACCAGAATCCAAGGATTTCAGAAAATTTGTCTATATTACCATTAATTCTGACGTATAGAGGTCACCTGGCATTTTAATCAAAAAAATTAAATCAAAATTCACCACTGCCTTATCTGCCCAATATAGAAAATATAAAAAAGCAAACAATTTTTTAGAATGAACTTTTAACTTAAACAAAATCTCTTCTTCTTTTCCTCTCCTTCTGCATCGAATGGTATCCACTCATACCCATTAACCCAATTCCTCCCTCTCCCCTCTCCCCTCTTCCCTCTTCCCTCTACCCTCTTTCCTATCCCTGCTATTCTTTCTTCCTATTTCCTCCCACATCTTTCTATTCTTTTCTTTTTTGTAATCTTAGGTTCATACATTTTCCTAACCATTTTATTTTAGACCATTCTAAGCATGTGGGCGTACCAATTTAATGTTTTTTCTTTATTTTATTAATTATTATCTCCTGGTTCATTCTTTGTCTTATTTCTTCATTTCTTGTTCTATCCCACCTCGCTATTTCCTTTATCCTCTGCAAGAATGTTGTCTCTTTTGTTTATATTGCGATGTTTACTATACTCTTCATTTTATCTATTTATCTGTTTGTCTATTTTATTTTATTCAAAAATTTCCTTGTTTAGTGCCTGACAGATGTTTTGTTTTTTAATAAATATTTCTTTTAGTTTTTTCTATTCGTATTAAGTATTGTGGAAAACGTTTACAAACAGGTTATCAAAAAGTGTAATTTCACTGTATAATGTAGGTAGTATTATCATCATACTATTATTACAGAGAGATATACTTATTTCGTCATCTGAATGTTAACTGAAAATGAATTTCTATTAAAATCAAGAAAGGAATGTTGTAATAATAGAGGATGGGACAAAAGTAATATCATAATATAAATTGATTGCCATTTTGTAACAAATAAGAAAAATAGGTCTCTGTTTTTAAGAAAAGTTTATTTAAGGAAGTAATATTGATTACACACATCTTTGTGCTCGTTTTGTGTCATTTTGTATTGTTGTTTCTAAAACATTTATGATTTTATGTATTGTGAAAAAATTGTATTTGATTATTTGCATTAACTCAGGAGATGGTGATTCCACTGATATACTTTTTTCAAAGTAATATGATCAATTTTATACCTTTTAAAGAACTTTTCGTGAAAATAGAGATTAGACATTACTTTCGCTTCACCTTATATATGCAAAAAAGGAAAAAATGATTCTGAAATATATAAATATTGTCGGTCGTTTTTGCAGCAATTTTTGAGTAACTTTGTTTCATTCGATGCATAGCTTAAGGTCATTTACATTTTATCACTTTTTATGTTCATCTTTAAGGAAAATATATTAATTTGAATTTTCAAAAAGTAGATGAAAACTTTAGTTAAGGAAAGGATATAGTTTACAGAAAAAGATTATTAAGTTTACAACATTTTTACATTATTTTACAACAAAAGGCTGTGCTAATTTAAAATTTTTTTATTTCAGATCGGCTTTGATAACCTCCCAAAAAAACAAAAGGAGGAAAAACGATGTAATAATCTCATTGTGTGGGACCTTGAAACGCCAGCACCAAACGTTTAATTACAGGAAAGGCATTTCTCTCTTCATTTTGAAAACGTATTTCGGGGCATCTCTGACGCAATACACACGCAACACCGGGTCATTTACATTTACATTTACAATTTTCAGACTTCACGCAAAGAGAAAGACAACACGTTAAGTATTCATACGTCTCATATACGAAATCTCATGTTAAGACTATCGGAAGACAGTAGCGCTGTCAAATGGCAATACGTTTACATTAAGTAGGTAGTACGCCTTTGGCTGATTGTGAGAAGATGAAATGGAAATAAAATCTGAATTTGTGGCTCGTGTGACCTTTGGCTGGCATTTCGCTTATTAAAATGTTATTATCCATCCTCCTCTTCATCTAAAGTAAGAACTCGAAGCTCGAACATCCGTACAGATATTGCATATTTACCGCAAACCTCAAGGTTGTAATAAAAATTGTTGCGTCGAGAAAAAAATTAATCGTTTTTTATGTTATACAGACGATCCTATGAAATTTCAAAAATGACATTTCTTGTAATCGTTTGTAGACGTGTGAGTACAAGAAAGAAGTTCAAACTCGCTCTTATATTACAACGTCTTCACAACCTAATTGAATACATTTATCTAATAAATTTATTTAAAATTTCTTGGGAGAAGTCGATCTTTTAATTCCATTTACAATTTCACTTAATAGTTAAGTAGGTATACAGGATCAACCATAGATTAATAATGATATCATTAACAATTCCCTCAAAGCTGAACACTCTTTAATTATTTAAATTTTTAAACGATAGGTCGTTTTTTATTTCAGTTTACTGTAGTTTCTCCTAACAATTAAATGTATTTAGAGCCTACGGGGTGGTGAGTCATGGATGAGGGATGACGTCGGCATTACTTTGAAGTTTTATACCACTTGATGACATTTTACATAGAATAAAATCATGTCTGTCACATTGGTGTAATTCGATATCGTCTTTGTGTATGTGATATCGAAGTATATTAATTAATATTAATTATTAAATAGGTGACGTTATCGTAAATTGAAATCAAAAATCAGTCGATCACTTTAAGGTACGCCTCATACTAGGGTAACCAGCAACAAGCAATCAGCAGCACACGATATTATTACTTGGTGACATTTTACATAGAATTAAAGCAATCAACTCATATTTTGCTACTAACAAGCAGCAACACAATATATTGCCACTTGATGACATTTTACATGGGATTAAAGTAAACGGCTCACATTGGAGCAATCGCCTTTGTATTTGCGATATCGGGTTATTCCAATGCGAGTCGTATGAATTTATGTAAAATGTCACCGAGTAGCAATATCGTGTGCTGCTGATTGCTAGTTGCTTGTTGCCTCAGTATGAGACGTATCTTAGAGTTCGAACTTTTATTTCAATTTACGATAACGTCACCTATTTAATAATTAATATTAATTAATATACTGGGTGAACGAACCAAATTGTAGAATAGTGCAGACTCTAGAGAATTAGTATAAATCCAACAAAAACACAGCTCTTAATACCTTTTCATAGAATCAAGAATAATTCGCCGACGATAAATATTGAGCAACCCCAGATCAAACCTTGGCAATGTGTTAAATACTTAGGTATAGCTTTTAACAACAAAGTTAAGTTTCATATCCATTTTAAAAAAGCAAAAATGAAAGCAACAGCGAGAACCAAACATTTTAGAGCACTAACATATAAAAAACAAGATATTAACACCAACTGTGCAACATACATTTACAAATCCGTTTGCAGACCCATTTTGAAATACGGAAATATTTCGACAGTTGATAGCAAATGAGGTATAACGAACAACTTAGAAGTTGGGGAAAATCCGTGTCTTCGCACTTTAACCAAAATATGACATTCGAACAACTCCTTGCATAATATATCTAATACTAATCTTTACCGAATCACCAGAGTTAAACCACTATCAGAGTACCTTTCAGTATTAGCAAAAATATGCATGAGCAAAAAGAACAACAATATACCACAACAACTCATTCCTTCCACAATATGTATAGCTTGTTTCCAAGGGAAATGAAAGAAGTGTATTATTTAAATTAGTAATTTAATTTATTGTATTTTCTTTTGTAATGTAATTTTTATTTTCTCTTTTCTTTCCTCCTGTGAAATAAATTCTTTTCTATCTATATACTGGGTGAACCATAAATATAATGGGTGATATTATTGCCAATTCCTTTAAATCGAACAGTCTGTAGTTACTCACATCTTTATTACTATCAATCAAGATATTTTTTCAAATCGCTCTGTATATTTAAATATTTCGTGAAAATATTGTAAATAAATTGAAATTGAAAAACCAGGAAATTACGTAAAAAATGTTTTAGGAAAAATGAATTTACTAAAAAAAACTTTTAAAAACTCTAACTTATTGACGGTTTTATTTAATTTGTGAATAAAAATAATTCAATTAAATAATTTAAGTAGCATAATTTACCATTTTTTTAATTAAAATATTTAATAACCATCACTATTTAATTATAATTCTGCACACAATTATTAATTAATATTAGCACATAAGTTATTTACATAAATCAAAGTTAATCGTGCGAAAACAGCTACTGGCTTATTTTCTCATCCTAAACGATTCAATATTTAATTACTTAACGTCTTCATTATCGCATTATGTAGTAATAAATTTCGTTGATTGCAGAAATGGTGTCGAAGGCTGAGAAGTGCTCTTTAAGCTAATTATCGTAAAACAGGGAAAGTTTGGTTTTATTGTCTTCTAAATTTTTAAATACCAAAAAGAGATCTTAAAATTTCTAAAAAAATTTTATGTCTCATTGACTAATTTGTTAAAAGTAAAGTTAACTACCGCAATTTTATCGATAAACACGAAGATCATAAACGATCATTTCCTAGTTTCTCTTTCGCCTCATTTATTGATCTAACATTTAGAAATTTTAAGAAGATGAAAAAGATGCCCTTTAATTAAATAGTTTATCGTTGACATAACCATTTTTTTTGAAAAGAATGAAAGAATTTTGTCGAAGGTTTTAAAACTTAATTACATGAATAGCACCTGTTACTATCTCTTTACCAGTAATTAAAAATTTTAAACCGTTAGCATATTTCGCTGTTACATAATTCATCTTACATCATTTTATATATTTTTGTATTTACAAAGTTTATTTATGTAAAAAAATCATTTTTGTAGTTTTTTTTTGAAAAACAATGTTTAAAAGCCAAAAGGTAATGGCGTTGCAAATTGGTCGAGTGTAGGAATTCCTTTCTTTAATGGTTGGTTGGGTGACGTGATTGTGAACCCCGCCCAAAAATCGCAAAGGAGATGATCTAAGGTGCATCTCTCCCATCGTATTGCCCCTTGGCCGTTCTTCGGCCGTGCGTTTTCCTCCTATAAATAGAGGTGCACTTCTGGTCCTTGCATTAAACAGTTCTCGTGAGTGACCAACAACGTTCTAGCTCAACATGAATACCTGGGTAAGTCTTTTTGGGTTTATATTATTTGAAAAAGAAATCCTGTTTTGTAATGATATTTAATAACACATATATTTATTAAAAGAAAAAAATATATTGAAAACGTGATTTTTGGACTTCTTCAAAATATGGCGAAGAAATTACTGAAATGTTTCGAACATTAATTTAGCCTTAAAAAGTGTGTTTTTTTTATTCCAATGTTCTTTTTTTAAATTGGTTTTAGTTTATTTAGTGGACTAAACCAAAGGAAAATTAACTTTGAGAAAATTAAAAAAAAAAGTTATTCAATCACCTTTATGATAATGATTTTTCTTGTCGTTAATAACATATCATCAGAGTTTTTAAATGTAGTACAAAATTTAAATAGTATAAATAATGAATTAAAAGAATTGTTGTACGTTATTTATAAAAATTAGAGCATATTTTTTACATTCAATTTAAACAAAAATTGTATTCAAGATAATGTATGACGACTGATATATTTATTTAACTTTTGTGATAGCGCCTATTTATTATTTTATATTTAGTTTTTTAATGTAAAAATCCAATCTTACAATTGGAAATTTTGAGTAGTCATCTGAAAGTTATTTATGAAAATAGAAAACAGAAATTAAAGACCAAAGACGTTATTACTTTAAATTATTGTTTTGCTTCTTCTTCTAGGTATTATTATTCACAATTGTTGGTTACGTATCAGCTCAAGGCAGATATCGACCCACGGGAAATGTAGCTCCAGGTCAGCAAATCGCCATCCTAAGACAAGACAGTGTCTTAAATCCTGATGGTTCTTATCAATGGAGGTTATCAATTTAATTTATTTTCTATAATATCTAACATTAACCAACCTTTTTTGTTTTTTTTTACCAGTTATGAAACGGAAAATGGAATTTCAGCGAACGAACAAGGTCAACTGAAGAACGCAGGAGGAAAAGAACCCTCTATAGATGCTCAGGGAGGTTTCCAATACACTGCTCCAGACGGAACACCGATTCAATTGACTTACAGAGCTGATGAAAATGGATTCCAACCTCAAGGAGCACATCTCCCGGTGCCTCCACCAATTCCAGAAGCGATTGCAAGAGCTTTAGAATGGATTGCTGCTCATCCGGAACCAGAACAACAACCAGGAAGACGATTTTAATACCTTTGATTCCTTTTAAGATCAGTTTAAGTAGCTTTCTGAATTCCAGTAAAGCTTTTTGTTCATTTATAAGTTTTTACAAGAATATATTATTTTATGAAAGTTCAAAAAGTTTTCTTGGAATACTATAAAGCTCATTTTTGTAAGATTTGCACGATTGTTTTTGTAGACACGGCTACGGATTGTGATTTTTTTAAGTAAATAATTATCTTTTTTATTATTTTTTTAATTGCTATTTTTGTAAATATGTATAAGAAGCTTAAGTGTGTGTTTAATTAACGGATCGTTGTATAATACTTACATGTTTTGTGTTGTTGTTCAATATTTATTTGCTGAGTAATAAATTTAAGAAGCATTTTCAAACTCATTTTCAACTTCTTTAACTTTCTGAGAATTAAAATAATAATTAAAAATTTTTAACACCCTAAAACCACCCTAAAAATGTTATTTTAAGTTTTCAATTTTTACTCTTGATTCTTTTATTGATATCCTTTTTACCCGAATCATTCACAGTAAAACTCCTTTTATCCAAATTAATTGGGAGTACTAGTAATTTTAAAAAATCGAAATTCTGGAAAATATCATTGATATAATTTGTTTTGTAATTTTGTATTACGTAATTTTTATTTTTCTATACAAATATTATTTTTCCTTTTAAATAGATTCTATTCTATCTATTTAATTGTAAACCAAAATTTACAAACTTTGACATAGATATTAATTAGTTATGCTTTTACATAACATAGAACATTAAATAAAAAACTGTTCACCAATCAAATTCGGATTATCCCAAAATATTTCGAAAAATGGGGCTGTAAAGAAGAATTCTAATTACTTATTTTTAAACGGACCAAGCAAATTCATTTTTAAACCAAGCAAATTCATTTTATGTAATCTTTTTACATAATTGTACTTATAACCAAAGTAATCAACCAAAAATATATACACATAGGGGATAGTGGGGCAATACGGGGTACTTAAGGTTTGGAGGTTAATAAAATCCAGAATTTCGTTCATAGAGAAAAATACCTTTAGTTTATATAATCTTCGATGACTAAACTTTAAGATTTTTGACAAGAACGGAATACTAATTCACTAATTTTAACATAATCAACGATTAAACATAAGAAGCCATTTCACCCCATCTTGCCCCACGTGTGGGGCAAGATGATATAATATACGTGAAACAAGATAAAATATAACTAAACTAACATTATTAAAGGTTGTTTATCGGATTCACATAATACGCAAACATGGAGTCCCTCATCGACATCATCATTTAATACAAGCATATTAATTTTCTACGTTTTCTTGTTTTTGGGGTTTTATCATAAAATTTTCCCTTTTTTACTTGGTTTTTCCTCCTCCTTTTTGAGTCTTTCAGCTTTCTTCCCAAAACATAGTTTCCTATCTTACGTCAGTTCCCCATCTTATCACGTCCTCCATTAAATGAAGAAGTTAAGACGTGGTACTCCATCTTGCACCATTGGGCGCTTTTGTAAAATAATAATAATAATACAATTGCACACTTAAAATGGACATAAAAAGCTACTTATATTTAATACTCATTTCTAACTAATTTCATGAAACTAACACTTGTATGAAGTCACCGCATTGTTTGATAACTATCACGCGATGAAATTATTCATAAATTATAAGAAAACTCGACATAACAGGATTTTGCTCAATACCATGGTAATGCGACTTCCTTCATTATTGGTTATCAAGTGACACGATGAAGAGGAACTAATAAAAGCTCTCATTATTTCTAGCATTGCACAAAAGTGCTTTGCTGCAAGTATAAATTGGGTACCCCAACTTACCCCACTTCCTCGTCTTGCCCCTCCCACCCCTATAGACGTAGAATTTGAGTGAAAAAGCTGTACTTTTACTGGTATTACAATTTATTATCGTCTGACATGTTTCGACTTAGATTATCATCGGAGACGAAATTTAGATCATTTGTCCAAAAGTTAACACCAAAAGCTTAAAAACTTTTTAGATTTTAAATCTTTGAAATTTTACAACGTGTATATTTTTAATACTACAACGTGTTTGATTGTTTTAAAGTGTCTACCTTTGGAATTAGAGTCAATGTCCAGATCTTTAAACTTTTTATGTTAACTTTTGGACAAATTATCTAAATTTCGTCTCCGATGATGACCTAAGTCGAAACATGTCTGACGATAATAAATTATAGTATCAGTAAAAGTACAGCTTTTTTATTCAAATTCTAGGTCTAAATTTTCAACTGGTAAAATCAAAATCAACAAATATTCTTTCAAAAAAATAATAGTATTAAATATTTAATGCAGTCATATTTCATACCATTCAGAATCAGTTTAAATCAAATGCTGTGTGTAGCGGTATGAAGATAAAATATGTCGTTTAAAGCACATTAATATTGTCTCGCGTGTGTGTTGTTAACTTATTAGCCTCATGAATAGCTACTGAAGATTGTTTTAATACGTTTGTAGTACCCGACTACACATCAATTTCATTTGCATAATCCTTTTGTAAAAGGTATTAAAGATTATTACCTTCATAATGTGTTGTGTATAGATGTATTTGTTCTCCTGTAATGTATCAGTTAGATATAAAGGTAAAAATATATTGTAATAAAAATTTCTTTAAGGTGGAAGTTTTAATACAATAATTCCTCTATTTTTAGTAAGTTTTGTGTATAGATGTATTTGTTTTGCAATGTATCGTTAGATACACAGGTGAAAACATATTGTAACAAAAATTTCTTTGAGATGGAAGTTTTAATACAATAATTTCTTTATTTTTCAGATCGAAAAAATGTTTCGGTTGTTCCACGAAAAATGTGATCGACGATTGAAAAGGAAAAACTGATTGCGGGTTCGTTAAATAGAAGAAACCGCGCATAATAAATCTATGAGAGGTGCTAAAGGAATATTCACGCAAACAATAATGTCAAGGGTATCTTGTGGATGGTTGATTTCGCCATTTGAATTAACAAATAAAATTCGTCGTTACGTATGTATAGTTTAATCGTATCGTTTTCTATTCGGAGAATTTTAGTTTTCACGTTAAAAAAGTTTTTATCGGTGCCTTTATACTGATTAAAAATTGATTTAATATTTTCATTATTAATGTTTATACAAATGTTAATTCACCATAATCCTCTTTTATGAAGAATTTTAACAGAGTATTTTTTTGCTCACATAACAAGTTGTATAAAGTACTTAACAGTGAATAGTTAAAAAGGTTATTTTAGATATTTAAAGTTACGCAATAACATATTTAAATCGTAATTACTTTAAATACCGGAATTCATCTTTAAATTATTTAAATTTATTGCGATCGTAAAATATTTACGTTTCATGTAATATTTGATTAAAGTTTTCACCAAATTTTTACACATTCTTAAAGAAGCAGACATAATCGAAACCAATAGGATTATATAACAGATCAAGAGGTCAAGGACAAAATCGATAGATTTTACCATTCGAAAATACCATTTAGTCAGACACACAGAGGATTCAAATGTAAATTACAAAATTTACAATTACTTTAATTAGTTGCACTTTGCGTGGACTGCAGCCGAACTTTCGTGTTTGATTGCGCCATACAGAAGAAGCTTAATTTTGCGAATAAACATTTTTTTTGTGGTTAATACCAGACAGTACGTTACTTGCACAACATATAGGCGCGAAATGGGTATAGAAAGTTGTCATTTTTAAATGACAAGAGTAAACTCTAAAACCTTTGCTAAAGTTAAGACAATAGCAATTTAAATTATTGATTACAGGAAAACTATAAAACTGCTTACAACTTTTTTAGCATCTACTTTTTAAAATACAATAACTACATTATAAAAGAAAATAAGAATACATTTTGATTGGCTATATCAACAATAATTTTTTTATAGAAATCATAACTAAAGGAATTTTACAAAAACTAATAGCTTTCTTTGAGTATAGAATTTATCTATTGTGTTAATTTAAATGAAACCTCTTATACAAAAATAATTTTGGTAGGATTTGCAAAGCAAGTTACCTGAGACGAGCATAGAAAGTTGTCCTTTTTGAATTGAAATTGAGAGGAGGAGGATGATTCTCTGTGTTAGGAGGAGTGTGGAGTGTGTGGGTAAAATGTCAACAAGTTTTTGTATAAATATTGCTCCTCTCCGGATGATTTTTATCAGTTGTTACTTGACCAACAAACCAAACCAACCATGAATACTCTGGTAAGTATTACTTTTATTAATGATAACTTTGTTATATAACTTTATATTACACATTAATCTTCATATATTCAACACGTCTTTCATATACATTACAGATTATTTTCTCTGCTATTGTGGCTTGCGCTTTAGCTCAAAAAAGTGATAAAGCAGCCGTAATTCTTAAACAAAGCAGTGATGTTAGTCCGGATGGTTCTTATCAATGGAGGTAAATACATTAACTTTCCTTCAAATGTGAATTCAATTAATTATTTTTTCGTTTTAGCTATGAAAATGATAATGGAATAGCTGCTCAAGAACAAGGATCTTTAACTGGTGGAAAAGAACCAGCCATTGCAGCTCAAGGAGGTTTTCAATACAAATCCCCGGAAGGAGAACAAATTTCGATTCAATACGTAGCCGATGAAAATGGTTTTCAACCACAAGGAGCTCACCTTCCCGTAGCTCCGGAACCACAACCAATTCCGGCCTACATTGCAAGAGCTTTAGACTGGATTGCTGCGCATCCACAACCTGAAGAAAAACGTAAATTCTAAATGGATTAATTAAGCTATTGTAAATCGATCATGTTGTCTGTCTTTGTTTCATAATTATGTTGAAAAATCTGTGATTTTTTCTTTGCTCCAATGTTTGTCAGTAAAATTTGTACAAAATACTTTTTTATCATATTAACTGTGTTTATTTTCTAAAAACCTAAACCAAACCAAACCAACCCAAAAGAATGAATGAGGTGAAAAATTAAAAATTTAAGTAACCTATACACATCTCTTATAATGACTTTAAAATAAAAGCAGCTGAAAGATAAGTTTAAAACTAACATTTTTAAATTAAAAAAAGTCATTATTATGTTATTATTCATAATGATAACAAGCTATAATACAAACGTTAACTTACAATATATTTGGTAACAATACTAGTAATAAATTAAAAATAGTTACCTTGGTTTTATTTTATGAGGAACGGTTTACACGACAAATTAAAAGTGGGACTTAATTAAAATAGTAGTTACCTATTAATTCCTTGAAGTAAATGTCAATCATTACCATCAATGCTATTAAGAAAAATGAACATCTTATAATTATTGTGAAGCAGTACACTCTCTTGGTAACCTTTTTTATCTCACCGATGCTATTTTAATCGCTCGACTGTTCTTTGGCCATGATCTTTTAGGAATCACACAGTTCTTCTTCTTCTATTCTCGATAAATATGTGGGAATTCCTTAGAAACGAAGCAAAAAAATAAAAATCATTGAATTCATTTTCATATTAATCGTCTTATTTTTTTATTTAATTCAGGATATTAGGAATTTATTTATTTTATTTTTCGTTGAGCTTACGGGTAGAAAAAAAACAGCGGTCCATTAAATTAGATTAATATTTATCACTGTAGCCTTCAAATTTATTCAGACTTACTAGTTCAGTGAACTAATTCTATTAACCTTGGGTTAACAGAAGTGCACAGTGAACCAAAATAACTGAAAATAAATATTTAATATGGCTCTAAAAAAGTAAAGACGCAATGTCTCATATGCAAACCAATCGTACTCTATATTCCAGCTATAATTACAGGATTACAGCAAGTGGTTTTATAAAAGAATCAACGAGTTTTGCAATTGAAGGGTGGAGTGCAAGAAGTACCTAAGTAGCATTTTGATAAAATCTGCCTAATCGCGATATCTCGGTTTATTATGTTTGATAAAATGAGCAATAATTTGTAAGCTAAGCAAAACAGTGTTTTATTTACTTTTATGCAAATTAATTTCGTGTAATGTAGGTTTATATGTGTGACAAACGCGCGCTGATGCATATACCTATCCATCAAATGTAGAAGTATTATTTTCAGTGCAATAAATTTCAAAATAGTGATAAAAAAAGATTTCAATATTTGTACCTAATTCTTTCCCACATTTGAAAGTTATTTCTGATTTTTCAGATAAAAGAAAAAAATTGCGCATTGTAGGGTTAAGACACTAGTTCCCAAGGGATTCCAAGATGATAAACCAAATCCCAAATTATTTATCCCAAAAATTATTATTTTAAATACGAAGGGAAATATCGTTATTCTAAAAATATTAATTATAAGCTTTATTGCTTTTATTTTTCTTTTACGCAAAGAATACGCGTAATAGGATCGAAACGAATACGTGAATAGGATTGAAAAGTGCCTCTAGCACTGTAGCTTTCAAATTTATAGATTTACTATTAGAGATCAAGGTTGTGAGCTACAGGTGCTGAATTAATTTCATTACATCACTGTTCCTCAATGCAATCTTCAATATGATACATCTAGTTAAATAAATAAAAAACGTGAAGCTTTTACTGAAGAGATTTATTAGTACTTGACTACCAGGTTTCGATCTTCAAAAGATTATCATCAGGTCGATCGCGTCAAACAGCAAGCAATATGGGCCGTCATAAAACACGTTGTTAAAAAATTATTAAAGCCAAAAGTGGTAGATATCATTTAAAAACGAAAACCCGAACATAAAGAATCCATGCTTTGATTTCAAATACCTTCAACCAACCCCGACAACGACACACAATAAACTCACAATCAGTACTAATAAATCTCTTCAGTAAAAATTTCACATTTTTATTTATTTAACTTTCATCAACTGAAGAATGGAATTATTCATTTCATCATTTCAAATGATTTTTAAGTATACTGATATATCCCTATCCAAAATTTCCCTCTATATTAGAAAATAATCTCAAGCATATCCTTAACCTTTAATAAAGTTATGGTTATTTTTCTAACTTCTTCTTCTAATCCACAGGTAATTTGTGTTACAGAGGCAACACTATTACATGAGAATAGTTTTTTAGATATAGGTAAATGATTAACACATAAAATTAATTCTTTTTGCTAAGAATGGTTGCTAAGTTAAGTTGAGTTGCGCATTTTTCGTTTCATACATTGTTTTAACTTGATACGTAAATAGAATTTTGAAAATAATTATAATGCAACAAATTGTTTAAATTTAAATTCTATGAAACTACCATCTACCTTTGGCGTATCGCAACTGAGGTTTACATTAAAAGAACAACTGTTTTAGACATAAACACTTTCAGCATTTGAAAAACAGATGGCAAAGTTAACAAAAACCGATTCACTTATATAATTTACTAAAAATTAACGGTAAAGTAGATTATTCTCGAAATTAATCAAAATTTTTATGAGACTAAATAAACCTCTACAAGTAATATATCTTACTAAATTTGCATATCACATCATAAGTTTTATTAAAGTTAGACAACCACTTGTTAGAAACTTATATATGTTACATCAAGGTTGATCTTTTATTAATAGTTTATTAATATCTTATATTGTTCCTAAATTGTAATTAAGAGAACTACTTCTCGATGCTAATCGTATATTAATTTTATATAATACTTACATCGTTTTAGAACTTGCAGTTTCCAACCAATGGTTATCATTGTTTCGTACAAGTTAGAATTAAATTAAACTTGAAAACACAATGTGTTATGAATAAAACTGTTGATCTTCGTAAACTACAGTTAGTTCTGGCGAAATGCAAATTCCCGGTAAATCATCGACACCTTTTATCGTATTGGAATTAATAACTGTTAATAATACAATTAATGGGAAATTTATGATGAAATTTTAGGAATATTAAATTTAATCTCATTATAGATTGAACAGTTCCAGATCACTACTACGGGTAAAATTGTATCTACAACTATTTTTTTGAATTTCGAATTGATTGTAACCATAGAGGTTTTATTGCGTTTTATTGTGTTTTTGTCCTTCTAGAGTTGATTTACATGGATATACATAAATTAATGAGAAAGCTACATGTGATTCTTCTGTGAGTCTTTACGCAAAGTTGTTTAACCGTTTGACTGCTACGCGGAGCGAAAGCGTTGCGTTCATTTGTGTCGAAAACTGCGATGCAGCGCTTATGCACTGCGAGTCTCAGTGTGCCTTTATTGCACGATTGGAGTAAACGTAGTTTGGCTTCACGAGTACATTGCTAAAGTCAACATCAAGTCAAAATATGTCCCGCAATTTCCGAGTATTCTTGCAAGAATTGCTTAGCAGTCAACCGGTTAATATTAATCAATTTAATTATAAAATAGATCTTCAGGAATGTCGTATTAAGTACTATAACCCAAAATGGAGCTGCACCATGAAGAGAAAGATGAAAGAGTATTCGGCAATGTTACGGAGCGCGGACTTACTTTTTTATCTTTCTCTTCGTGGTGCAGCTCCATTTCGGGTTATAGTACATGGATGTATAAATTAAATATCCCAAAAATTGTTTCACAACTTTGTCAAGTGTTTTTTTGAAAATGTATGTAGAATGAAAAACATTAAAAACGATCTTTTTAATCGAAAATACTTATTTACAAAATTAATTAACATAAACATTTACGACTAATTGTCAAAATTGGAATGTCATCACCTCTAACTTTTGCGCCAATCTAAGTACATTCTGTGTAATTGGAATATATCTGATCAAAACTACAAATGTGTGTAAAAAGTGAATTAAGGCCTTATTCTCATGACACTACACGACATTGTAGGAGTATGCATACGAAGACATATTACATTCACGCAACATGCTATTATGCTGATTATAAGCTATGTTACACATCGTGAGCTATTAGTGTCGTACTTAACTGACGCAATAGTGTCGTCGCTTATTTTTTATGTAGCAAGGTTATTTTCTTAATTTTTAATATTTAAAGTCCAGCTGGGCAACCTAACGACTTTAGAAATTGAGAAATTTAATGAATCTTACATGCATTCCGAATTGAGAAAGTTGAGGTCATTATTTGAGTGGTTTATTTAAAAACATTAAATTTTCACCTTTCCTCTTTAAAATAAAATAATAATAATAATAATAAAGCATAGGAATTCATATTCATCAAACTCATGTTCATCAAATTTATGTACGCCGTAGTATGAATTAGATTTACAAAAATTCATATCTTTGCCATGAAATTTACTATTACCTATCGCTTCTGCTGTGATATTAACACTGCACCCAATTTAAACAACTATTTTATTTAAGTTAGCTGATTAAATTAGAAATGTACAATAACAAAATGGGATGTGCTGTTCTTGTGATTTTTCGACTAATTCAACACCTCTTTTTAACCCCTAAGTATGTGTCAGCTCCTTCGATAGTTTAATATAGAAAAGTAACTTGTTAAAAATACAATTTGACATTCTTAAGTTAAAACGACTTAAGCATCAAAAAATTTTAAAAATTCGAAAAATGTATGCATATCATTAGAATGATGCTCTTACGACGAATCGTTCTGTATAAACGAAATAAGGAAAAAATCTGTTTATGCTTACTATTTTATCTATAAATGTATAAGCAACTTTTGGTCTTATACGTGAAACTTCGGTTTTTCTGTACTGCGGTATAAACGCCACATACGTGTTGATGAGCGACATTATAAGGATTTTCGAACAATTTAAAAAGTATAAGCGCCACATCAAACTGTCTTAAGCGTCATGCAAAAATTTGTTATAGACAAATTAAAGTGATGTAATCGCTAACATTTTAAAATGTTAGCGATTAACATTTTAATCTTTCCTTGTAAGTCCGAAAGTTTGTGAACACAGTTCATTGAAATTATAACAGCGTTAGAAGACAGTAATTCATCAAAAAGTTAAAAAATGATAAAAAAATAATGTACAGAGTGTCTCAGAAATGCGTATACAACGTAAGACCTCAGATTCCTTGGCACGAAGTAAGTCGATTTAAGTTAATTTATCTATATCCAAAGTTGTATTCTTGGGCGGCTAGAAGACTTTAAAAATAATTGTTTCCCTGAGTTTTTCTTATATTACTCGAAAAATCTTGATTTGATTTTAGTTATTTATTTGTTTATTTATTTATTTTGATACATACATGGTGTTCAAAAACACTGTCACCACAAGTCATTCATCCAAATCTTTTTAACCAGCCTATATAATTTTCTATCATTTATTTTAATAGCTACAACAAAACGACGAGGTATTAGGTTTAGTTATCTTGCTGGTCAGTTTTCAGGAGCATGATTTCGTCTTCATATCTTCCGATTAGATAAAACCTACAGAAGAATCGGCATAATACGAACTACAAGGGAATGTTCACAAATCCTGGCGAAAACTTGAAAATTTTAAACAACAAACTACTTCCAAACCTCTAACATTTGATTTTCTTAAAAGATCATATCACGTAAAGAAATTCCTACTTTGAACTTTATTAATGTTAGCTTAACTTACCGATTTGAGCTTGTAGGGATTTAGAAAATGGTTTTTGTGGCTTAACCGTTTGCCCAACTGAAATTTTGTAAGAATGGAAATAGTTTCTAAATTAATGTAGTTATTTAGAAAAAAATGACAGAGGATTAAGGGCGGTTAAAAAGATTTGGATGGATAGCTTGTGGCGAGAGTGTTTCTATACACTCTGTATGTTTCAAAAATCGAATTTGTTCCACAGAAAGCTGCAACCTGCCGATGTAAAGACATGGTCAAAAAATGAATAAAATCTGATGAAGAATTTTCGAATAATTAAAAACAAACTTATAGAAAATATTATTTCTAAAGCCCTAAAGCACTGGAACGTAGCAACTTTGGATAGAAATAAGTTAACTTAAATCAATCTACTTCGAGCCAAGGAACCTGAGGTCTTACGTTATTACATGCATGTCGGTGTGACTCTGTATAATTTTTGTGTTAAACGTTTTTTGTCTTTCTGTAAAATTAACTATTTGTAGCTGTTGTTGTAACTTGAGAGTATCGAATTGTATTCTTAGATAAAGGGGCACAACAAAAAAATGAATTATAATAAAATAAATCCTCATGATAATATAGATACGTTGGAAAAATTATGTACATTTCTCTTACGAAGGTTATCCTATGAAGATGTTTTTTAAACTGCTCCAAAGCATTTAAAATTGTACTGTTTTATTTAGAATTCTGTTTTAAATCCTGGTTAATTTACATAATCTTTAAATTCCAAAGGAGTTATTCCCACCTACATGAATATATGGATTATTCGCAGAAGAGTCAACAAAAGCAACCCACAATTTAATAACCTATTGTTCGAAAAAAAACCAAAAACATTCAAATTTCGTAGGCGACAACGAAAGAATCCTCGAAATGTTCGGTTTTTTTAGTTACGTAATCGGTGAAAACTGTGGTTTGAACGGAATTTCTAGAATATTAATCACCGATCTTTCAGCAACAATACTCGACATTGACTTTTGTTGTTGGATTTTTGGATCGTTTGAAACCGTCCTTTCACTTTTTCTGACTTGTATCTAGCCTCTGACACATAATACGGTTATTGTTCTCTTTACTCCCACTATAACTTTATTATTGTCTGACTAAATTAGAAATGTACAATAATAAAATGGGATGGGTTAAACGGTAATCAGTTGATGTTTTATCACATTGTCTTGATAACGTTTTCTTGTTGGTGACAGGGAATATCTCGATATGACATGAAGTAGCTCATACATAAATAACTCGATAAAGAATTACGAGCGGGTTCTCTGTATTTTTCCCTGCATTTATTCCCCATTTTCTTATCAGTTCATTTCATACCCTAATTTGCTCGAATTCGTAGAACTCGAATTAGTCAAAACAGTGATGTTAACTGGCATGATATTATAAAAGAGATTTTAAACCAACTTGAATCATTGGAATTTCATAACAAAAAATTCATTAACATGGACGATTTCCATTAATTTAAAATCGATGTTTATATTTCCTTACCACCGCGCGTCAGTTTGTGCGAAATGGAATCGCTTATGCAGAGCAGTTTTTTCTTCTATAGACATTCTTTCGGATTTTTTAAATTCGATCGATTTAGTTTCTTTAATTTACGAGGCAAAAATAAGGTAATAAAATTAATGATTTAAAATTATCGCAATTATTTCTCCCAATGTAATATTCTGTAATATACAGTTTAAACACTAAATATAAATAAGTCGATCCATGAATTTACAATGGTCATAAGATAAATGACTGTTTTGAGGTGTTATTTAGTATCAATTTATTTGACCAAGTTTTATTCGTTTTTTATTAATATCTCAGTTCATTAAGAATGATTACCGCAATTATTATTAGTCTTTGAAACATCGATCGAATTGTAAGTGATTGTAATTCGAAAACTAAAAAAGGTTTTTATGATTTTTCTAGAAAATGGAAGAAAATATGCGTTTACATTATGCTGTATAATCATTGTATTTTCTTTAAATACATTAAATAAGTAAAAAAAAATCAGTGAGTACTGATTGTAAATAGAAGATTCACTTAGAATAATGAATTTCGAATCCGTCGCAAAACATCCTCTCTAAATGTTAATCAGTTGCAGATTTTTGCTAACGTGGGCTGACAGAGGCATCTGTTCTTGCTAACGAAGGACTCCTAGGTGTGTGGTGGACTGTTAAATACCTGTATTCATACGTAATAGGTTGAACTACAAACCATCATATAATTTGTCACAACAGGAAAACGAATAAATGTATAAATCAAGCAGTTTAAAGGCAAATAAGAAGGCAATAAGTCTTCACAGGGTGGATTAAAAGTCATATTTTATTCGATTAATCGACCGTATTTAAGATTCACTCGTTTGTAAAGTCACCGTTTCGCAATCTTTAGTGTTTTCTCCGATCGTACATAAGAGTATCGTGATCCCACTTGTCCTCAGTTCTAATTTATTAGCTTCTGCAGACGGTGGTATTCACGATCATCGTCTGCTGCCTTTATTGACTCTGTTGATTAATTAATTTAATCGTTTTCCACCTGGATTCAAAACAAATTCCAATTCCTTTTTTGTTTTGTAACTTTTACAAACGAATTCGGTAAACATTTGCTTTTTTTTAAACTAGCTCCTAAAACCTCCTCTTGAAAAGTAAACAACATCTTGAGAAGCGCCAATAAACCCAACCTTGTATTTTAAATACATTGAAATTCTATTGAGGTGCGTAAATAATTTGTATCAAGTTAAAAAGAATTTTGTTTACAGATACAATTATAATTTTGACGATTAAATTTACTGTTATTTTTATTCCTACGTATCTACAAAATTTATAATCTCTAATCTGGCTTATAATTTGACTAATTGAAGCTAAAATGATATATAATGTGCAATAATCAATGATGTTTACTTAATTTTTAGAGAGAGATTCAAAACTGATGGTATTATTGTTAAATCATAATCTAAACAGAAAGTTTTGTTAAATTTATAAAGACCTTCTATTAGCATTTGGATTCAAATCAAAACCAAACTGTTTTAAAATTCAAAGAAATGATTGCAATCCATGACTTAGAAAAGAGAATACAATAAAAAAATGCTTCTAATCTAATAAACAATAATCCATAATCAATATTTAATCAAGATTTCTTTAACACCTTTTCTCAGAATGCCTGTATAGACGTTGCGTTATCAAATCATCTAGTTTAGATAATTGTAACCTTTCCAAAAATTAAAATATTTCGATGGTATAGATCTGATCGTGTTGTCGTGCGAACATCCTGCAGAGAACCTTTATAAGGATCAACAGTCCCGTCGGGTCGATCAGTCTTTTCAGATCTTTGACTGAACGAAGACGACGCAACAATGAGGAGAGTGGTGGTAAGTGGATCACTAGAGCAAATTTGAAAGCTTCTTTTCCTTTTCTAACGCCTTCATGTTATTACTAATTAATAATTTTTAAAATTATAATATCGATGGATTAGTTGATTTATAAATTAAAAAGTATGAGCTGTAATGGCTTGTAATGGTTGTGTGAGCAAATGCTAACAGGCTATAATATTATGATGCTTTGCAACCTTTCACAGTTTATCCAGCTTACTGCTACTATAATCTCTATTAAACTTGCTTACGTGATTCTTTAATTATTTGTTGCATATACAAAGTGGAGTTTGAAAAGAATACGGTTTTTAACATTGTAATTTTTAATTTTATCTAATTAAATTTAAAAAGTGTTAAATTTAGAAGTATAAAACTTCTCTATTAGATAGTATTGCACGTTGTTAATTAACGGTTAAATAATTAAAGTCTCTTATTTGCATTCATTTTAAGTGAGCGCATCTCTTCTAGAACCCGTAGGTATTGGCTAATAACCGGTGACATTTCGCCGGGATTTTGTAACTGGAGGTGTTATAATATGGTCTAATTTGCATTTTAACCCGATTATACGCATCCTATTGAGCTACTTTTGTCGGGTTAGTAATAAAATTTATAGGAGTGCCTTGTGTATAAAACTGTTTTATTTTATGAACCGTAAAGTATAACTTCATTTTAATTCAATTACTCTGGATTAACCAAAGATGCCCATTTAATCCAATTAATACTTTGACAATTAAAATGATTCATGTTGTAGATCATTTTTAGCAATATAGGACTAAATCAAAAATAAAACACAGGTTCTTATCCATTTATTGCTATTTTTTATTCTCGGCCGGACGCGTTTAGGCGTCCTACGCCATCCTCGGAGCCTAAAAAAGATAAACATTCATGACGAGAAATGTTTTCTATGTTATATTTATAAAATGTTTTTTAAATTAAGAAAAGAAACGTTTGTAAATATAATAATTATAAAACTTAAAATCGTTTGTTGACACATTCAGAATTTTTGTCCTTCTTCTTATTATATTTGATTATGTGCTTTGTTTTATAAATTTCTTTGAATTAGATGGGTTGAATTTTTGTGGTGAAACCTTTGTATTTTAAACTGGACAAAACGTGGGAATGGTGTGATAGTAACTGCTTTTTAATCAAGTTTTTTTTTATTGTAACTAATAATTTAATTATGTAAGCTAAACATTTTATGTTCAACTTTTAATTTTCTCTTCTAGCTAACTTTGTTCACCATCCTCGTTACATCCAAAGCGGATGTATCCGAACTGGTAGGCCAGTATTCTCCGGATAACTCAGGCCAATACGTTCCCGACGATAGTGGAAGATATGTTCCTGATGATAGCGGAAGATATATACATATTCCCTACCCCTACATACACGACGACCAACCTTACGTTCATACTCCGGATGTTTTCGGTCCTGATGGTCCTGGAGGTCCAGGTGGTCCTGGTGGTCCTGGTGGGCCCGGCGGTCCTGGTGGTCCTGGTGGACCTGGCGGTCCAGGCGGTCCGGGTGGACCAAGAGGTCCAGGAGGTCCACCAGGACCACCAGGTCCTCCAGGTCCATTTGGACCTTTCGGACCTGGTTCCACTGGATCAGAAACTACTCAACCAATCACCAGGACTTATTTACCTGTAGCTGGAAGTCCCGTACCGGCAGCTTCATCGAATGTTGTCGGAATAGCGCCTCCTTTAAATCGTATACCAAGGCCACAAAATAATAATAAAGTTTTTGGGAAAGTTGAACAGCAATCTGGACCGAGCTATAAAGGGAACGGACCGTTTAAATGGAAGTATGTAATTTAAAATACATATAAATAACAAGTTAATATGTAAATTTTATTGTTATAGGTTGAATTTAGGTGATCACGCAGTGGAAAATCCAAATTTTACATACCAAGTCGACCTGCCCCACTAAAATTTTGAAGCCGATCAATGTACATATTATGCTAAGTTGTAAATTTGTTATACTCAGAATGAAAATAAACAAATAAAATAATTTATTAATACGCCCCATTGCCTAATTAATTGTTAATTTTAATATAAAATTGGACTTTTGACGCAAAACCGATTAAAGTTAATGGAATCCATCTAAAAATAATCCTCCAACTTATTGAATTTTAGATGTTTTGACCTCGAAAATAAAATCCTTTCCGAATTCTTCAAGCGCTTCTCATTCTTTTTTTCTTAACGTATGGTAATATACAGATATCTTAACGTTTCCACTCTCAAAAAACTTCGAATCCCCTATAAAGAGTTTATTATTTAGTAAAGGGAAAGACACAAAGACCTATTTGGTATTTGATCTAAATGTTATAACCGTGCTTTATCTACCTGCGGGTCGCACCTACTCTAATTTGCAAAACAAATAAATGCCAGACCATGCTTACAATTTATCTAGACCGTATAGTAAAATTTATAACCATTAAACACCACAAGAAGAAATCTAATTTATTAGCGAAAATCGTGAACAACAAAAAGTTAATCCTAATAAGTTAAAGAATTAAAAGAAATGTTTTGAGTAATCTGTGAGGAAATATTGAATTTATGTATGCCTTAAAATTTACAATCATTAAATAAAAAAAAAACTAGAAGAAATTTATTGGCAAAAATCGTGTATAATAAGAAAATTGTAACCTAAATCAGAGAATAGAAGTTGTGTCGAGCAATTTATTTGTACAATGAAATCTCCCTTGTGTGGACATCAACGGGACCCACCGAAAGTGTCCGTTCAAGAGGGGTGTCCGCGAAGGGGAATTTCACTGTAAATATTGAATTTATAAAGACTTTATAATAAAATGTATAACTATTAAACAAAAGCAAGCAGAAATTTTATTTATTAGCGAAAGTCGTGAATAATAAGAAAACTGAAATCTAAAACAGAAAATAAAAAATAAATATTTTGAAATATTCAAGTGTAGGAATGTTAACAGTTTAATTACTTTGCAATCTTTTTGTGTAAGTACTTCTAAAATGAAAATGTGAAGCAACAAAAAAAAATAAAATGCCCACAAAATAAAATTTTTAAATTAAAGAAAAAATTAAAATGTGGGACGAATATTATTTTGTTTAACTGAAATTAAAGGAAACTCATTAAAATGAACCTTGAAGTTATTTATGAAAACTAAGAAACAATATAAATAATATTAGCACGTATTTAAAAGTAATATAAAAATATTGAATAAAGTTGAAAATGTTTATTAATTGCATGTGAATTTCTATGAGTCATTGTAAAAAAACTCACAGGTCGCCATCAAGAGGACTTTCAGAATATTCTAGTTGAATAATATTTGGAAAATTAGACAGAAAATAAAAAGTTGTAGGCGGACGCGAGCCAATCTCTTAAAACGGAGGCGAATCTCTTAAACAGGTTTACACGAAACAACCTCTTTTTTATGAACACATCGTTATTACTATATTTCGTCTGTTATCTGAGTCGTGAACCTCCTCACCTCCTCGTCTGGAATGTGAATTTTCGGGTAACGTAAGAATTAGGAATTAATCCAACAGGATCTTGAGACGACGAGGTATAAAATATCGATGCCGTTAGCAAATTTTTCTTAGTGTTTAACAGAATCTTCAACCATAAAGTTTAAACAAAACAGGAAGTTTATATTTAATCAGGATGAAATTATTCGTAAGTAATAGAAATTATAATGTGTTTTTATATTGTGATTTTTAAATTAACTTAAAAATAATTACGTTATTTTAAAAACCTTGTCCTACAATCAACAAAATTTACGTAAATTCAAATTCCATTTCATTGCAACATATTACCACACCGAAAACCTTTTTAAGCAAATGCAAATTATCTTTCAGATATTCTTAGTATTAACGATTACAACAACTTTAGGATATAATAGACCTCATCGAGATATTTATGAAGCTTCAGGTAAATTAAAATTATTATTCCAATAAGTTTATTGAAAGAAACTTTCTAGGTAATTTACGTAATTCGTATGATAGTGACAACGTTGCGTATTTAGCTCCTTACGCGACTAGCCGAGAATTTATTAACAGTTATGAGTATCCAAAACCAGAGGTGGAGGTTCTACCACCAAAAATAAATCGACTTTATTTACCAGTTGAACCTGTTTATCCATCTCGATATTATCCATCTAGAACGAATTTTGAAGCACCTTTGCAAACATTACCATCGGAAAATCGACCGAAATACGTTGGAACTGGAAATTACATATTTGAAATGTAAGTATATTTCTAAAAATACAGATCAAATTAATCTAATTGTTATAAATAATTTATAAATATGACTGTTAACTATATTTTTTCAACGTTTCGATTCTACATACATGCAAAAGTGGACTTTAGTAGAAAAGACTCATGAGAGGAAATATCGTTGGTTACGAGCAGAAAGTATGTACAAAGAAATTTTGTTCATAAAATGATGTAAAATGGCGAATTAAATTGTATTGATGTAAAATATAAACGTCCGTCAAAATTTATAACGGGAACATAAGTTACTTGTGCTGTAAACCAGGGGTGGGCAACCTTTTGTATAGTGAGGGCCACATTACGGTTTACTCTTCGTACACGGGCCGAAGTAGAAAACTGACAAATTTTTGTCTTACTTGTAAGACAAAAAAAAAGCTCCATTGCCGTAATGAGATATTTTTCTTCTCTAACGTAACAGTGTTAAAAACCTTTCTTTCATTATTTCTTTCTATTACATATTTTTTATTTAAAACAAAAATTACTCATTATTATTTCAAAAGGTCTCGCGGGCCGGATTTGACCATCACGAGGACCGGAGTTGGCCCGCGGGCCGGAGGTTGCCCGCCGTTGCTCTAAACCATAAAAACTTTACATCAACACGACGTAATTCATCATTTTATATCATTTTCTGAAAAAAAATTCTGAAAAGATTTTCAACAGTTTCTGATGTTTTATTCAATCAAATGGTTTAACTGTGATCACCTGTAAATAAACCTAAATCTTGATTAGTTCAAAAAATCGAAAACTATTGGAAATCACTTGCACAAACAAAGCTTATGTTTGTGCTCTTTACCATCGATATAGTAAATTCTCAATTAACTGACTGCTGTTTATGAGAACATCTAGATTATCCGTGAAAACTTCTTTTAAGACACAACTACACTTTAACCGATCCTGTTCGCCGCATTTACTATTATTCACCAACTATTTAATTTCTAGTATCCTTTTTTGTTTTATGGCTTTTCTGAGTGTATCTTCTGGGTGTTGTGGAAAAACTTTTAAAGTGAGGGGGACGACAATTTAAAGATTTGAACAAATCATACATTTTTTTATATTATTTTCTGCATATAATTATGATACTGGTCAGTTATTATAAAGAGCTAGTAAACAAAAGTCAGCCTATGTGGAGGTAAATATCGGAAAACTATACTTCCTATTTAACGACGTTTGAAAAGCCCAGAACCCAAGCCCAGAAATATAAGGAAAGAACAATATTGGCGGTGGAAAGAACAAATTCTTTCATGTTCTCTCCTTATATTTCTGGGCTTGGGTTCACGGGGAGTGACGTTGTTGCCTCCGTTGCGAAGCTTATTTGTTGTCCTCAAATTGAGGATCTTACAGCCGAAGCACCAAATTAGTGATTAGTCCTCTGACTGTGTTCCCTTTTTGTGTCTTCTCCAATGAGTTTCCACCTTGCTCCTTGGCTATACCGTACTGATGAGAACTAATAAGTTTGAAACACGTGTCTACGGTGACATCCTTGTGGCGGTTTTGCCCTTAATTTTGGTTCCTTTCTTATTTTTCCACCGCCGATATTGTTCTTTCCGTACTCCGAAACGTTCAAAAGCACCGCATATTATCTTCAAGCTAGAAGAAACTAATCAAAGTATGTGTAAGTGTACACTAAGGAGATCTTCTGGAAGTCAGAAAAAGCGTAGTCAAGAAGGTGCTAGGAAATTATTCATGTTTGTGGATATGATACTACATATTGATTCCCACATAATGTCAATATTTAGCACTAAGCATCTATCCACCACTTTGTTTTTCGTATTGTTTTAGAGTATTACTTTTTTATTAAAGAGTTGAAATTGAATAGTAGAACTAATAATAAAACCAGTAAAAGTACATAATCAAATACATTGCTTTTTATTTATTTACTTTTTTATTAATTCAAAAAAAAAAAAAAAAATACATAAGCACTGAAACCGATGAATAAAGAATTTAACAAACATATTCATTCCTATCTTATCGATTGGCGATATTCGCTTCCCTTGTTATTTTGAAAAAACGCGTCCAAAATTTTTGTTGCAATCGGAATTGCAAATCGAGTTAGTGATGTTGAGTAAATTGTCCAATATTTTTAAAATTAATTAAGTTTGCTGTGATGATTTGTATTCCGTCTTAACCAGAATAGAAGTACAGAAGAATAATAACCTTTCTTGGTTAATTGTAGACTGAATTAGAATGATGTTTTGTTATGTTCGGTGCAGCTCCTTTTTAACGAAACAGCCTTGTGTTAAGTTCCATAGCTTATGCCCCGACAGTTAATAGTTACTAAATTCGATATTGTGAATATTCGATAGCACATTCTTCATATTAGATTGCATTAGTCCCATTTGTTAATCAAAGTATTTTGTTCGGAGAAAGACGCCTTAGCCGCTCTTGCCCCACATTCGCGGAGCAAATGCGTATACGACGAATAAAATTAAAAAAATAATAATTTATTCAGTATTACTTTATTTAATCAAATATTTTTCATTATCTAGAGTATACCTCAAGTTATTATACTAAAAAAAGAAAAAATCCGTTGGCAGGCATTATTGATGTAACGATTGAAAGTTATATTTATCATTTTTTGGGTCGCACTTACCCCATCTTACCTTATGAGAAAAATCGATTTAAAGTCTTTTCCCTTAACTAAATATTTCACGTTACTTAAGGTTCAAGAATAAAGTCTGCTGTCCTTATTCATAAGATTATCAATACTGACGATTGAATCCTAAAGCATAAGTAAAATAAGACATTCTGGTGGCAAGTATCACACATATAAGTTAAGTTTCACAGCCGAGAGGTTTTGTTTTTAAAAAGGCAAACTACCGTATTTTTCGGACTATAAGACGCACTTTTTACATAGAAAAATTGGACTCACATTTTGGGTGCGTCTTATCGTCCGAAGATAACATTAAAGTATATTTTTCTAAAAATCAGTTTATAAATTCTGGGTGCGTCTTATCGTCCGGTGCGGCTTATACTCCGGTACGTCTTACAAGTCCGAAAAATAGGGCTCTCCACCGAAGGTTGGTATCACAGGTTGGTATGACACAGACAAGCAGGGGAATTACCGATTTACCTACCGTCTTTGTCTATGATCGTCGATAACTAAATAGTACCTATTAGGCTTAGCCTATAATCGTGTGAGTTTTTGTATGACTCATTTTAATTACTTTTATACATCTTTAATACTTTTTTTCTAAAATTCGAAAAAATGAGCGTAAAACAAAAAAGACTTTCATATAACGTGAGGTATAAACTAAATGTGATCAATTATGCAAAACAATATGGAAACAGAGCAGCAGAGAGACATTTTGGTCCACCACCAACAGAGAAAATGGTTCGCGAATGGAGAAAACAAGAGGAACAATTGAAACTGCTAAGTAAAGACAAAAAAACATTCCGTTCACACTTAGAAAAATGGCCAGAATTAGAAGTACACACGAAAAATTGGGTAACATACAATCGAAGCATGGGCATATCTGTTTCTACAAAAATGATAATTTTTGAAGTAAAAAGATGGGCAACTACTAATGGAATTTTAGATTTTTCCGGGTCACCGTCTTGGTGCTTTAGATTTATGAAAAGACATGGGTTATGTATGCGTACAAAAACCACACTAGCCCAAAAAATACCGGCTGAATACGAATCTAAAATTATAGAATTCCATAGATTTGTAATATCAGCGAGAAGGAAATATAATTTTGAATTTAATCAAATAGCGAATATGGATGAGGTGCCTCTAACTTTTGATGTTCCTTCAAATCGAACTGTAGATTCAAAAGGCACCAAATCAATACTAATCAATACAACAGGTCACGAAAAACTCACTACACTGTAGTTTTAGCTTGTTGCGCGGACGGAGGAAAACTACCGCCCATGGTAATCTTCAAAAGAAAAACATTACCAAAAGATAAAATTCCTAGTGGCATTATTATTCACGTTCAAGAAAAATGCTGGACGGATGAGGCAGGCATGAAATTTTGGATAGAAAATATATGGGCAAAACGTCCAGGTGCATTGTTTAAAAAGCCTGCGATGTTAGTGTGAGATCAATTCAGAGCCCATACAACGGAATCAACCAAGAAACGTGTAAAAGGAATTAATACAGAAATAGCAGTCATTCCTGGAGGCCTCATAAGGCAATTGCAACCCTTAGATGTCTCTAACAATAAACCTTTTAAAAATTTTATGCGAGAAGAGTGGAATAAATGGATGGCAAAACCAAACCATGATGTCATCGCAACAGGACGTATGAAAGGGCCAACAATTTCAGAAGTTTGTACCTGGGTGAAAAATTCTTGGGGAGCTTTGAAAGATGATACGATTATAAAGACATTTCAAAAATGCGGAATAAGTAATGCTATGGATGGTACTGAAGATGACGCAGTTTTTGCAAAGAGCGATAACAGTAGTTCAGATGAAAGTAATCCGAACGGTGACAGTAACGAGACGAGTGATAGTACCGAGAGTGAAGATGAACTGAATGTTGCTAGTACGAGTTATGTTAATAAATAAAAATTATGATCCGAAAGTAACATTAAAGTATATTTTTCTAAAAATCATCTTATAAATTGGAGGTGCGTCTTATCCTCCGAAGATAACATTAAAGTACATTTTTCTAAAAATCATCTTATAAATTTGAGGTGCGTCTTATCGTCCGAAGATAACATTAATGTACATTTTCCTAAAAATCATCTTATAAATTTGAGGTGTGTCTTATCGTCCGGTGCGTCTTATAGTCCGAAAAATACGGTAGTTGTTCGATGAAACTAAACTTATTTATTTTCAAGATCGCGTACATCCAAAGACGTTGTTACAATAACTATGCTAATCTAAAGAGCGCATCCCTTTTTATACATTTGCTTTATCAATCTAAATTTCCTCGAAACGAGATGAACATTCCTTACATTTATTTTCACGGCAACACCTGCTGCCACATAACTCCTCCTTCCCTAAGTTCGGACTTCTCCGGAAGTTCAATAGACGATGGACCTTCGCTATTTTTCTTTAGAGCCAATGATTTTCTTCTTAAGTACCATTTTCGCGATTGCGTTATAATCAATACTAATACAATAATAATGACAACATACAATATACCATTGTGAACAAGATGGTATTGCTCGAAATCTACGGTTCTGTTTTCGATTTGTAATTTTATTTCATCTAAATTAACTACACATGATGTAGTTAATTTAGATGAAATAAAATTATAAATCGAAAACAGAATGCGTTATAATCAATACTAATACAATAATAATGACAACATACAATATACCATTGTGAACAAGATGGTATTGCTCGAAATCTACGGTTCTGTTTTCGATTTGTAATTTTATTTCATCTAAATTAACTACATCATGTTTTTCTAAATTAGTTTCATTAATCGTTCCAAAGTGAAATTGATAATCTTTTATAGATACTTGGTTGTTTTGAATAATTATTTCTCCTATCTGGTATTTACAATTATTTGATTTGCGTATAATGTAGGTACCTAATAATACTCTCTTTTCGCGGAAAGATGTCTCATGCGTCATTACTTGTCACCGTTTTCTCGACATATGTCAAATATTTTTTTCTTTATTTAATCATATATGTCAGATAGAGACGAAAACCGAAAATAGTATCTAGGATAATATAATTAATTAATGACGTATGAGACATCTTTCCGCGAAAAGAGTATACATAGTATTTTACGGCCTGATCGCAACTTTCCATAACCTTTTGTTCTTTATTAGCAATTACTACATACATTTGCGGATTTTCGATAAACATAAACGGTTGGGGATCAATTTTCTTCAAATTACAATTTTGTACCGTTGATTGGGTTACTAGTTCCAATTCACATTGAGATTTTAATGTTCTTTTAGTTTGTTCCTGAAACAGATAATAATCGGGGGCAAATTCTTTACAATCCTTATTTATTAAGAGATAACTTTCTTCGTTTATAGCGATAAAATCATGATTAATTTCAATTAAATAAGTAGAATTTTTAATTGTTATCGGGACCTGGTGTAGGGCATAAAGTTGGTACTCTACTATTTCCACTATGGGGACTTGAATGATAAAATTGTATGTGTTTTGATACCAATAAGCTTTTATTTGTACTAAGCTTTCAATCACAAGGGTATTTTCTATTAGGATATCGAAAGGAAATTTATGTCGCGTATCTAAATGAAATTGTTCTATGGCTTTAATTAAGTCCGCCGGCTCTATTAACATTGCATGTAAAATATTTCTTTTTGCAAGATTTAGTATTTCGATCAAATCGTGAAGTTTATTAGAAAAAGAGAGCAGACCTAATGTGTCCATTTTATTTAATGCAAGTAATCGATCGTTTGATTCGAATAACTGATTTAAATGTTTTTCAATAGTAATAAAATTTGAATTAATTTTGTTTGTTGTTTCGTTTAGAAGCTGAAAGTTTTGATACATTGTTTTTCCACTTTTGACTAAATCATTAATTACACTGTCGTAACGTTGGGCGTCATTTGCGTCTAAGTTACCGGTTATAAATTTAACTGCTGTTCCTAAAAAGTCTGCTAATCCTCGTTTATTCCTAAGGGATGGCGTAAGAGCATTTATTTGTGTGTTAATTGTATTTCGTATCTCTCTAATAATTCGAATTTTAGCGTTAGAATAATCATCGTTTTTCTCAAGAAACTTTAATGAATAAACATCTAAATACTTATGAATTTCTAAAATCCTATCTAAATTAATGCGCGTGACGATTTCCGCATTTGATAATGTGTTGTACGCGGTTCCTAAATTAATAGCGATTATTCCCTTTGGGTCGGTGACTCGTTCGATTGAGGCGATACATAATGTAAAGCCTAAAATTACGGTGAAGACGCTGATCTTCATTGGGTTTGTTTCGTTCTTTTTCGTCCTTTTCTTGTCGGAGATGGCCAATTGGAGGTTGCTCCTGGGTCGGGGTTGTCGGATTTTTCTTACGGGAAATTTTATCGCCGTAATCCTTTGGTCGATGCTGGGAAATGTGTATCCGCTGATCGTGGGGGTGTCGACGGTTTCAATGTTTAGGTATCCGCCTTGGAGCTATTGTTTCGTTCTTTGGTTGATGAGAGCTGGAGCCACAAGGGTTGTCCGCACTCGAACAGTTCGTCAAAAGTCGTACGGTTCCACTTTTACGAAAACGAAAAAAATGTCCGTACCGATTACCGCGATCCTACAGACAGCCGAGAGGTTTTGTTTTTAAAAAGGCAAACTAGTTGTTCGATGAAACTAAACTTATTTATTTTCAAGATCGCGTACATCCAAAGACGTTGTTACAATAACTATGCTAATCTAAAGAGCGCATCCCTTTTTATACATTTGCTTTATCAATCTAAATTTCCTCGAAACGAGATGAACATTCCTTACATTTATTCTCACGGCAACACCTGCTGCCACATAACTTATATGTAAATATAGAGAATATTTCATAACTGTTGTAGAACCAAAAAAGGTGTCAAATGGAACAACTTTTCATAATACACAAATGGTAAATATTCAACCATAATAAAGTTACGAGAGGATTGCGTAACCATCAATTACTACCAACACAATTAATAGGACCCTAAATGAGCAACAAACATTGTACATTGCCGGTAATATCTCTCAAAATTATGGCCAAGTCACTGTTTCAAGTACATGTTATTCGTAATGTGGCTTAGCAGTATACAGTCAGGTATACCCGAGCAATGTTTTTGTTATGGAGTGGCTCGATAATTCTCCGTAGACACGTAATAACACTTGAGTAGTAGAAGTAACAAAGAGGCCATTTTGCTGAAAAGAGAGATATTACCATAGAAAAGTTCTTTGTGCCATCGATTATGTCTTATCAAATAGACGAAATCCTTTGATAAAAATGCCATAAAAAAATTTATCTTGATTAGAAAATAAAGAGTCATAAATAAGAGGTTAAGTGTCAGTTTGTAAGAAGATGAGGAAAAGTCCTGAGGAAAAACTTTTTCTTCTGGCTATCAAAACATGATTATCCCATTCGTTAACAAATACGAACAAGTAACCAGTTCTGAATTGATAACAAGTTAAAATAAATAAATAATACCATTATACTATAATGAATTATATTATTGTTATAAATTTTATCTATAACCCATCTGAAATTAGTACAAGTAAGTGTATATTTTTGAACCAAACGCGTCGGCATCGTTAAAATCAAACGTGAAATTTTCCCGAAACTATTTGTTTTGATATCAAAAATAGGATTATCATATAGATCAGATGTAGGTAGTAACACACATTCTTTCTGATTGTTGAGTAGACGATGTTTTCGATCAATAAGTTTTCGGATGACCAAGTGTATACTGAAATCGATATGGCATATAACTCGGAATGTCATACACAAACCTTAATTTAGTGTGCCGTTTAATATTCACATACTACATAGTGCGATGATGGTTAATAATATATAATAATAATAGTAATAAAGTTGTACTTACCAAAAAAAAGTTTATTAAAGTAACTACAATTATTTTAATATCTACCTTCGATAAAAAAATTTCAATTTAATCGTCAAGATTAGCAACTAAATTTTGGAGTAATTCCATACACACACGAAACATCACATGATGTGTACAAATAAATCTCTTAACAGAAGATTCTTCCATTTTTGCAATCCCTCTTTAAAGAAAAGTGCTAATTGATCGGGCAATATTGCCCTGTTTTGGTTTATCGACAGATACGTGGGCAACAAGTTAGTCACTAGTTGCAATACCATATTACCATATATTGTTAAAAATATTTCTAGATTTTGAGCAACATTGCATCGCCATAGACCCTGACACACATTGACGTAAAATACTGTTCGTACAAGCTCCCTTTTGATTCTAAAAAATTGTAACGAATCAGATACGCGAAGTATTTATTATAAAATGCTACCTTTTAAAGAGAAAAATGAATAGCAATACAGTCTCGATAATCCAAGTTTGGCTACATTATTTGAGTGTCATGCAATAAGCCGAATATCCCAACTTTATAAATGTGATGATTTAAATTGTTTAATATTACCTACGTAATTTTGTTGAACTGGTATTCATACGAAAAAACCTATAGCTCCAGGATTCTTTAGCTACTTACGTAACGTATTTAAAGAATTCTTAGGGAAATTTCTAGATGTAGAATTTTTTATCAAGACAAAGCCGAGACAAAAGACACGTCTTGAATGGAAAAAGAAACTTATTTAAATAAGTAGTACACAAGATTTTATGAAACTCTTTTGAATAAATCTTTGCAAAAAGGGGCTAACGCTTACATGAAAGTTAAATGAAACAATCTTAGCCCTTAAAAGTCCTTTGTTGAAACATTGTGGACATTATATTGTTCTTTGCCAAGTCCTATGTTCGGACATTGGTTCGGACATATATTCGGAAATGCATCTGGGCACAACAAAGTACTGAAACTCAGCTAATGTCATGTGTCAAAATAAAAATACTTTTAGGGGTTGAATTAAACAATATGCCAATCAGTTAGCTCCTTTCACCATCAAGACGACCAAATTTTTATACGGTTATATCGGATTATTGAAACTCTATTATAATCATCTCACTAGTTGCCACTGTTTGAGAAAGTTAAAATAAGTTACATTTTTTTAACACAGCACCTAAGTAACTTTAAATGCAAAGGACAAATTTCAGGAATGGATTTCTATAGAAAATTGAGGAATTTTTCTTATATAGAGTGTCCCGTTTTGATTGTCCGATCCTTTACTGGTATATTCTCTGACTGACTACAAGCAAAAAAGTTCTAATGAACATAGGTTCGAAAGTGGGTCTTATCGACATATTCAAGGTTTTAATTCCAGAAGTTGACCTGTTATTAACATTATTACAGCGCTACATTTAAATTAAATTATTAAGTACTTTCCACGGTTTCGTGTATGTTTTGTAGCTGACCAGTGTAATCTAATTATCACATTTTATCGAAACTATCGTAACAAATTAATAATTTAATCTAAATGATTCTCATCGATTGTGTTAACCCGTTAAGCGGCTTGATGGATTGAAATTACATGTGATCATGACGAATATATACGTCATAGCCGCTTAAGGGGTTAATAACTAAACTTGGGGAACTAAACTTCCAATATCTCGAAAACGAATCACTTTTGAGCCCATATTCATTAGGACTTTTCTGTTCATTTTTAGCCAAGGAATACGTCAGTAACGGATCGGACAATCAAAACGGGACCCTGTATAAAATACATAGGATATCGCCTCAAATTTATGATTAGAATTAGATTATAATAGGTGTAATCTTTTACTCATTTTACATATTACTTTCAATTTGATATCTATTTCTAAATTGCTAGACTATTAGTTATAACAATATCATTAACAATGAGATAACTTGAAGTATTTTAAATAATTTTCTATTTTCTCTTTGAAGCTTTATAAAACAATAACAGCAGAAAAAAATAATACATACGCCGTTCGGCGAAAGATGTCTCAAACGTAATCAATAAACCCTTCCGCAGATATTGGTATACATACTTACCACTAACTTTACGTGCAAAAAAAATGAATATGAAGAACCTATTATGGAACTAATGTAAACGAATCGATTAATTAAACAGTGGCGAAACTCTCAAAAATATAATTTATCCACGAAAGGGTTAATTGTGGTATCCTAGCCGAACACTTTCAGTTTTCGTATTTTTCTGTAATGCACAATTCTATAAAAATATATTTGACGTACGTCGAAAAAACGGTGACCAGTAATGACGCATGAGCCATCTTTCACCGACCGGTATACACTCAGCTGCAGAAGTCGACTATAAAGGACTTGAAATAATTTAACCGAGAAAAGAATAGTCATAATCTAATACGATAAACTTCACATCGTATTTATTGCGTATGTTAACAATATACAAATCTATTAACAAAGTATAAATCAGTAAAACAAAAGCATACGTTAAAAAAATAAATAAAACCAAAAATATTTAAAATAATGCCTATGCGTAAATCTGCGTACGATTTAAAATGACTGGTATAAACAATGCTTTACAGGTAAATAAACAACATAATTCATATGTTACATGTAGTTGATTGCATTAGTGGACAATTGGAAGCTAAAAGTGAGAATGGAGACAAAAGGAAAGGAAATTGAAGCAGCAGAAAGAAAAACTATTGTAAAACTATGGAAAGAGGGGAAAATTCTTCGAAAAATAGGAACAACTGTAGGTAGATCATATTCCTCCATTTATAGAGTCATCAACAACTCCAATGACACCGGAGATTAAAACTCATGCCCACGATCTGATCGACCATCTCTGCAAGCATACCGAGATGAGCAAACCCTTGTACAACAGGTACGAAAAGAATATTAGCAAACATTCGTCGAGAAGAACATTATCAAAGGCCAACTATCACACTCACGTTGCACGAAAAAAGCCATTCCTATCAGACGTCAATCGACAGAAGCGGATTGCCTTTGCTAAATAACATCTAAACAAATCACAGAATTCTGGGAGAAGGTTCTCTTCACAGATACGAGCATATTTTGCATCTCTGGTATCTGCTCCTAATACCAAACTTTGGCTGCTATATAGCATTCCAACACAATGAAAACACCCCGCAATCGCCTGACTTAAATCTCATGAAGCACTTATGGTATTTATTGGACAGCAGAATTCGTTAACATAACAGCATTGAAAGAAGTGCTAAAACAATTTATAATTAACGAATGGACCAAAATCAATTAGGACGAGAAAAAGAAATTAGTACAATCCATGTCGAAACGTTTAGGAGAGGTAAGCGTAAGGGTTGTTTGACTTCTTACTAATATAATCTTTACAGAGATTGATTTGTTCTGTACGTAGATTTTTGCATAGGCATTATTTGAAATACTTTTAGCTTTGATTTCACTTTTATTTAAGTTTATATTTTGTAACCAGATTTGTATATTATTAACAAACACAGTAAATTCGATTTGAAGTTTATCGTTTTCGATTATGACTATTCTTTTTCAGTTAAAGTATTGCAAATTCCTTGTACGTAGAGTTCTGCTGGTGGGTGTATATGCACTTGTAATTAATAAATATTCGATGGTATTGTTTGTGGGCGTTGTCTAGAAACCATTCATATAACAATCAACTTATTATTATTATTTCTTTTCAGACAAGCTGATGAAGATTCTCATAGGGTGGACGTAGAGAATCCATTCTTTAAGAACACGATACATTTTGTTGAATAATCTCTTGGTGACGGCGGTTGTATTTAATGTATATTTTGTAAATTAAATAAACATCCATCGAAGCAAATTATTTTTAAACCTCCACTTTATTTTACATTTAAATTGGTAACAATATCACATTAACCATTAAGAGACTAAAAGATAAACAAAATGATAAAAATTAAACCACTAAAGATTCGTCGTTTGATGATATTGTTCTTGAACAATTCCGTTTTTCGGCTCATTATTAATATCGAATTTAAACATTTTCGAATAGCACCAATAAAGGCAACTGAAAACAATAACAACAAGATAATACTAACTGTGGTCAGAGAAAGCAAAATAAAAGCTATGAAATAGTATTTACAAGAACTTACGTTATTGAAACGACTATTAGAGCAAAGAATCCGACTCCAACGTGTAAAAACGCTGTAGGATATGTCGCTAAGGTATGTTGATACAAAGCATTGTACAGATAAGCAGCTGCCATAGATGACAAAATTTCACATAAAGATAATAAAGATAAAGCTTTTGCCAAATCGGAGACTTGAACTGATTTCGTAGCTAACGATCTTAAGGCTGTATTTCCTATCGATGCACAATTAGCAATCGTCGTAGCTAAGATAAGAAATAAATAGGTAACAAAGGAGTTATTATGATGTATGTACAGGGAAGGTAATATTTTTGTTTTATAATAGATTATTTCAGAAACTATAAAAGATACAAGGAAAGTAGTTATCATGTCGATCTTTTTTTTAAGTAATTCAATTGCGCATCACACCAAACGCATCAATAGCTTTTTGCAATAACAACATAATACGTATGGTTTGCGTTTAAAAACTACAACTTTATTATATCTCAAAAAATGTCAAGTATGTTTAACATCCTTCAACACCAGTATATTCTCTTCAATAAAGTGTCCCAAGAACGTATCACCCGTTCTTCTCTAGTACCAAAAATAAACGAAATACGAGGATTTTTCTGAAACCCCAAAAATTTGAATTTTCGGCTATAACTTAAAAGCAAAACATTTTGAGAGCGTCATTGATTTGCTCTCATAAAAAGAGACTGATTGTAAGATATAATACCTGTTTCCTTTGCACTATAAGTTGATCCTAAGTCTCACCATAGAAAGAAAGATGCAAGATCGAGGTTCCTCCTCGAAACTTTACTGAACAGGTCCGACTGAAGAACAGTAGAAGGGAGACCCGGAGTATTGTCCAGTTCTCCTTCATGCAAAGGTCTTGCAGGCCAAAATACTGTCGAGAAGAGGTCCACATCACTTTGCTACTTTAACTCCTTCGCTCGGACATTTGACCCTTTTTTTTGTGTTTTACAGCAAAGACGAAAAAGGTTAACTCTCAAACTACAAAATCAACATAGCATTATCGTCCTTAAAGCAAATTGTGTGGGCATCTTGCATTTTATAGCTTTGGCTATTTATGGAAAAAGTTAAAATAAGTGAATTTTTGTCAATGAAACATTAGAAAATTAAAAAGTAAATTGATTTTAAAATAATGAAGAATTAGATATTCACTTCTAATTAAGAATTTTTTTGAATTTTCTATAATGAAAATAAGAAACATTTAACTTCAAATAAGTTTTAACGGAGAATAACAGTAAATCAGAAACCAAAAATCCACCGTTAACTGTTTATTAGCATGCATTTAACTATCATGACTCTTTCTGCAACTGAGCCTTAATGCTTATAAAGGTTGTTATTAACGACTATAATGCAAAGTTCATTTTGTGGTTTGAGAGTTAACCCTTTTCGCTTCTGCTGTTAAACTCGAAAAACGGTCAAAAGTCCAGTTAAAAGGCTTAAAGAAGCGAGGTGCGGTGGGTCTTTTTTCGACGATGTTTTGGCCTACAAGACCTTTGCATTAAGGAGGACAGGACAATACTCCGGTTCTCTAATGTATTCTAGGCGGGCCTCCTCGGTAAAGTTACGAAGAGGAACCTCGATCTTGCATCCTTCTTTCCATGGTGAAGCGTAGAATCAACTTATAGTATATCTTATAGTTTCTGACAACTAGAAAGTCTTAATAACACTCAAATTTACCCATCCTGTACAATAAACCAAAATGGAGCTGCACCATGAAGAGAAAGATAAAATGAAATCGGCAATGTTACGTAGAGCGGACTGACTTTTTCATCTCTCTCTTCATGGTGCAGCTCCATTTCGGGTTATAGTACATATAATTACCTGCATACAATCCTACTTCGTTTAGTAAAAAAATTAAAATTAAATTACTGATGATTTTATCCAGGAATGTTATAATAATGATAACTGCGTCATGTAGTTTTAATGTTTTTGTAAATAATGGGAGGAAAATTAACGCACCTGAAACGAAAACATGGTTTATAATTATTATTAACTACTTTATGAAAAATTGGTTACCTATTACATTCATACTATTTCTTATACTATCGTAATAACTGAATTTAATAGGAGTATATCCGTACACGTGTTGTGCGAAAAGCCAAAATACGTTTCCTTCACCTAAAATAAGCCAACTTAAATATTTATGTAATTATTAGATGACTAATAACGTATGAAAGACGAAATGTGTCATACATTTTATAAAACAGCACTAAAGTAGTAAAACATTTAAATCCATTGTATATATTTCAATACAAATGAATTTACAACTTCGTAGTAAATTTTATGTGGTAGTAAAACATGGTAAGTGCTGGTTTATGATTATAAGTTATTTAATATGATTAAAAAGACGATTAAGAAAATAATCTTTAAAAAATTGATGACAATCATTAAAAAATTTATCCATTTTGAAAAATAAAATAAATTTGCTAAAATTAAACACAAATCTCACAGGCCGACGATGAGAAAACTTTTTCAATAATTTTATCTAATTCCTATGCTTTTTTTTTTAATGTGATTCCGAATATAATAATAAAAAAGTTGTATCACCCACCAATTTTTCATATTTTAACGTTCAATGTGTGAAAAGTTTAGTTTCGATCATTCAAATGTTATTAGGTTGGCAATAAAATCTTCACGTTATAGGGTTGGCAGTAAAATCAAATGTTATTAGATTACAGTTATGATAAATGGCAGAGCTGTTCGTTTCCTTTCAGTTAATTATAAAGTTGTCATAGTGTTTAATTCATGTGCTTTAACTCAAAATTTAAGTATGGCTAATCGCGGTTGTAAAAATTCTCCCAACACTTTTTGTTATATACTCTTTTCGCGGAAAGATGTCTCATGCGTCATTAATTAATTATATTATCCGAGACTACTATTTTCGGTTTTCGTCTCTATCTGACATATATGATTAAATAAAGAAAAAAATATTTGACATATGTCGAGAAAACGGTGACAAGTAATGACGCATGAGACATCTTTCCGCGAAAAGTGTATATATGTGATGAATTTATGTTTAACCAGTTAACTGTGATTGACGAGTATACTCGTCATGACGTAAAATTGTACAACTCGTAAAAAGTAGTGATATTGGCTATTTAAATTGTAATTTTTGTGAAAATCAAAACATATTCTTAAATTTCAAGATGTTTAGAATATTTTGAGGTTAGGTCGAAATAAAACAAACAAATAAAAAATATGTAAATTTTCAAATGAACTCGTACAGGTGTGCGCTTTCAATACGGAGCGCCACAGTTAACTGGTTAAAAAACATCAAAGAAACATTACTCACTTTGTAAAGAAAGTATACTTTGCATATTTTGGTGTAGAAATCGGTAATCAAGAAAAATGTTGAGCTCCACACAAAGTATATTATGTTTGTGTGGAGGATCTTAAGAAATGGCACAAGAAAGAAAAGAGAGGTTTTAGATTTGCAATACCAATGGTCTGGAGGGAGCAAAAAGATTATTTAAATGATTGCTATTTTTGCAGCATTGATGTTTCGGGATATAGCTCCAAAAATAAAAAAGTAATTGTCTATCCCAATCTTACTTCAGCTAATCGGCCAGTAGGACATGGACCGAAACTTCGCTTCCCTGAACCACCTCAGTCTCTTAATAACATTCTACAGTCCAGTCCCGAATTTAATGAGATCATACTGGATGATGAAGAGTTTAAATGTTCTCCAGAAAATTTAAAACCACAGTTGTTTACACAAGCTGAGTTAAATGATTTGGTGAGAGATTTGGGTTTAAGTAAAGAAAAAGCAGAACTGCTCGGTTCTAGGCTGAAAGAAAAACATTTATTGGAATCAGAAATGTCTATTTATTATTACAGAACAAGAGATCAACAGTTTGCTCAGTTTTTCAAACAGGAAGAGGGTTTGGTTTACTGTCATGACATTGATAGTCTAATGAATGAATTTGCTATTGAATACAAGAAGGAAGCCTAGAGGCTTTTTATAGACTCATCAAAAACTAGCTTAAAAGGTGTTCTCTTACACAATGGAAATACGTATGCTTCAGTGCCTGTTGCTCATTCAGTCCGTATGAAGAAAACTTACGAAAATCTTAATATGATTTTAGAGAAAATTAACTATCCGGCTCACGATTGGATGCAGTGTGGAGATTTAAAAGTCATCTCTATGATCCTTGGCCAACAAAAGGGATTTACAAAGTTTCCATGTTTCATATGTGAGTGGGACAGTAGAGCAAGGGATCAACATTGGTCCAGCAAACAATGGGCCGTAAGAAAAACTTTAACACCTGGCGAGAAGAACATTTTAAATAAAGCTTTAGTAGACCCAAACAAAAATTCTTCTGCCGCCACTACATATCAAATTAGGCTTAATGAAGCAATTTGTAAAAGCTTTGCCTAAAGATGGTGATTGTTTTAAATATTTGTGTGAAAAATTTCCCCATTTGTCACAAGCTAAACTGAAGGAAGGGATTTTCACTGGATCTGATATTCGTAAAATGATGTTGGATTCCAACTTTGAAGGAAGGATGGTTAGAAAGGAAAAGGACGCTTGGATATCATTTAAAGGAGTTGTAACTAAGTTTCTGGGTAGTGTGAAAGACCATAATTATGAAGTTATTGTAGCTAACATGATAAATAAGTTTAAAAATCTGTGTTGTCTGATGAGCCTTAAAGTTCACTTCTTGCACAACTACCTTCACTTCTTTCCTAAAAACTTGAGTGATGTGAGTGAAGAACAGGGGGAACGGTTCCATCAGGACATAAAAGTGATGGAGAAACGGTACCAGGGACGGTGGAATATCAGGATGATGCGTAATTACTGCTGGTCACTTCATAGAGAAGAACAAAATGCATTACATCGAAGAAAAAGTTACACAAGAAACTTTACAGAGAAAAGGGAAAGGAAATACAATCAGCACCTAAAATATTCGCACTAAAGTAATAGTTATTTATAGTAAGTAAAAATTGTAGCCTAATCAAATAAAAGTATGATTTTTTCTTTTTTTTATGTATCAAATTTTCCCTATTTACAATAATCGATGTCATATTGTGAGAGAACTGTGGGTGATAAAAAAACTGATGCCAAATACGGTTTCAGCATCTAAAAATTCATAAGATTTAGATGTCTTGGTTTAAAAAGTTTTTACAATTTTTTTTTTGTTGGCCTGTGTATTTACTCTTTCCTGTAAGTCTGTAGTATTAATAGTCCTGTAAGCTCTATTATTGTTTACAAGCAATACCATTTTACTATTTCTTTTTCTCTTAATTTGCCACCACAGCTTTCTACAAGTGGCACTTAAACGATTAAAAAGTTATATAAAAATACTTACCATACACCACGAACCCAGAAATAAAAAATACAATAACAACCATATAAAGCTGTTTAACATTCGTTCTATTTTGCGGTTTAAAAAGAAGTTTAAAAGTATCTATGGCATGCTTAGGGTTAAAAACATCGTCAAAAAAATCCTTGGCGTTTTTATGTTTAACTTTAGTTGTTGTTTCTTTAATGAAAAAGAAACCATAAACGAAAGCAATTAAATAAGACGTTGCTCCAATGGTTAATACCCCGTAATATCCAATCAGTGTGTACAAATATCCTCCCAAAGCGCTCAAAACCGAACAAACGGTCAAAATAATTTGAACAATTCCAAATCTTAACGTTCTCATTTCGACTGTGCTAATATCCGAAATGTATGCAAAGGCAGCCATTATCACGGTAGGAAAACTGCCCCAGAAGGATGGAAAAATGGTTTGGCTGAATCCTTGGAACTCTACTGGGAGTTGTTTCATAAATATTACGCATAAGAAGCAACCACCGATTGCAAAGAATTCTCCCACAATTGGTAATAAGAGGAAAGGTTTCCGTAGTTTGTGCCTGTCGCTGTATGAAGCAACGAATAAGATTAAAATTAAAGGTACGATGCTTTGAATCGGATTTTGCCAACTTTGCACAGATGTCAGAATTTCTTGAACGTTATCGTTTTCATGTGTGTAATTTTTAAATGATCCTGAATTAATTGCTTCGCATACCGTGTCGTTGTAATTAGCGTTAACTCTACACGACTTTTCTATTTGTAAATTTCCTAAAGCGGGGCCACATATTAAAGTTGGGGCGAAATAAAATATTAAAAGAGGTTCAACTGTTATTACACTTCTTATATATGAAATTTTTTCTTTTGTACTCATTTGTTTGAACGTCTTTTCTCCTGAGCCTTTATCTAAATTATGTGTAGACGTCGTCACTAAGTCATTTGTTGATTCCATTTTAATGCGACACAAAACTCTACCAATTCACTGAAAAATACTTGAAACTAAAATTTTAATATACACTGTAAACAACACGATTTTCTGTCTTCACAGTAAACACCAGATTAACACTTCGTATTCATCTGAATAGAGGAGATGAACGTTTTTCGGGTTGCGTAATCGTGTAATTTAGTAAAAGAATCTTCCTCCTGCAAAACCTGTTTGTTATGCTTGAGCAGGATTCCTTCACACGTTTCTATGTTCCTCTGATACTAAACCAAGGTTGTGTAATTTGTGCGATTGATAGGATTCTACGGTGCTTGCACATAGTAATTACGGTGCACGAAGAGGGATTTAATTGTAGTATTTCCTATTATTTGAAATTTGCTTTCAGATGAAAAGCATTATTTATCCTCTTCGCACAAGATTTTTACACTACTTTAAATCAAAATATTTTTAGATGCTTAATTTAAATGTCAAGGACAATGTGATGATCTCAAAGGAAGGACGACGGTTAATTGGTATTATGTAGGTTGTTAAGTAAGATATAATAACCGGCATTGATTTTTAAAGTAATCATTGACGTTATAAACACACATTTTTAAAAACTATAGAAAAGAAGACATTTATACATTTTATTAAAATCAAAACATCTTATTTAAAAGATTCAAAGAATTGCAAAATACAATTTCAATAAACCTAATATATCAAATATTTTATAGGTCCTAGGAAAATTTAACTTCAATCAAGCAATATGGCCATTGTTATAGCGATAACTGATACAGACCATTCTCTCTGATATGTCTTAAAGTTCAGCTTGTAAAATTAATTAGAGAATTGTATATCTGAATTGTGACTATTACCTTATAAGGTTTTTTTAATCTCAAAACCCATCCCAAAATAGGTGTCTTATCAGTTTATTTATTTTTACAAAAAAACGACTAACTATATATACAACGTATTCCATACTAAATGTAGAAGAAATGAATGTACAATAACTTTAGTTTGGGAAGCATTATAATGTATTTTATTTTAATTCGGTCTTGCTGATATTCTTATTTGTCATCTATTGCTTTATGATTTTAATATCTATCAAGACTCAAAATTAAAACAAAAAATCGCTAACTATGAAACAAGAAAATATGAAAGTAATTATATTCTCTTGGGATTTAACAACTTTCTATTGGGATATACGTACGCATAAGGTTGGGCACAGAGGACGGGCATTATTGAATAGGCACTAGGATATTTTTGGTATGCAGCACTTCGTGACGAGACATGGAGTAAATAACCTTCAGTATAGGTCTTACAATTTTAAGTAAACCATACTTGGTGGAGGCCATAATACTAAGGTGACCATACGTCCCAGATTGGCCTGGACAGTCCCGGATTTCTACCTTTCGTCCCGGATTTTTTTTAGAATCAATATTTGTCCCGGATTCAGGTTTTTTGTCCCGGATTGTCCCGAATTTTTGAAAAGATTCTTCTTATTTTCACAAAATTTGAACCGAAAAAATTATGCATATCAAAATACGTTACAGAAAGAATATTTTCTTTAATAGGTACACTAGAAACACTACAAGCGATATTACTTAGTTAACTTACTTAACCCCCCCCCCGCTACAACTTCCCGTCCCGGATTTGAAATTACAAAATATGGTCACCTTAATAATACTGCACCCTACTTCTTGGATATGCTACTTAATTTCAGAAACAAAAAACAGTCGAACTTTTATGCAGGTTGAAGTAGTTAATTTTTAGGAAATGGTTTTATACAACAACGATGTAATTAGACTACTCCCGCTTCTACCATTCTACAGAAATGGGAAGTCTACGGGTCTTCTACGTGCGTTTAGAGCCTCAATTAATTAAGTTTTACCATTTTTTTTTAATATTTTACGCACTGATTATCTTTTGCTCCATATTGGTGTCATCACATAAAGGTTGGTGCCATCGTACAGCTGGGACAGATGTACCAGCCAAATGGAATAAATTCGATAATAAATAAACGGGGGCGTGTTCAAAAAAACGGGCTTACACATCGATTGATATTTTTGGTTGCGCATTTTCTTTTTGTTGAAGTTTTTTATACAGGCTGTTTTTACTAACAGCGACCAATTCCAACCTTCTTATTTTAAATACAACACCCTGTATATTATATTATGCGCTTTAGTTATTTTTTTTATTTGGTTTTTCTGCATCTCACTATATCTGAATACATTCGGTGATAAAGAAAAATTCTAGTGCTCCTCAATGTTACTACTTCGTGTATCTCGCAAAATACTAATATTTGTATTAGACATTGTTGGTTATTTAGCGTTATTTCAATAAGGACTATCACCACTTAAGAGGATTGCACAACCTTAATTTGGTACCAACACTGGTTCTGAACATGAACGAAGAAAGAGACTTGTTTAAACAAGTTATACACAAGAATTTATGAAACTCTTTTGAATAAATCTTTACAAAAAGGGGCTGACGATTACATACTTGAAACTTAAATCAAATAATCTTAACCCTTAAAAGACCTTTGTCTAGACATTGTGTACACTATATTGTTCTTTGCCAAATCCTATGTTCAGATATTGTGGAACTGTATCTGGGCACAACAAAGTACTGACAAGGAGACCACACGATATTGCATTCACCGATTTTGATAAAAGTGGTACCAATCGATAGGTATTAGTACATAGTACAAACGTGTGAAATATTAGGACGCACTATTCAGCGATTCGCGAGTAAATCGCGATTACAGCTCGCGATTCAAGGCCACGCCACTTTACGTCAGTAGTTAGCCACTCCCTCCGAGGCTGCCCCTGGTTCTTTTTTAATTAATTTAAATTAAAAATCAAAGTATAAATGAAAAAGTGTGTTGAATTATTTGTTTTCAAAGAATGTAACAATAAAATATTAGAGATGATAAAGTAAAATATCAAAAAATTTTATTATTTTAAAAATAAATAGCAGTTACGTCATGGGGTTCACACCATCTTCTTCCGCATGTTGAAGCCGACTCGTAGTGAATCAATAAGGGGCGGGTTCGGGAGCAGACCAACCATTGAGACGTGGTCTTGAATCACGAACTGAAATCGCGATTTATTCACGAATCGCTGACTAAATAGTGCGCTCTAATATTTTTCACAATTGTACTGTGTACTGATACCTATCGATTGGTACCACTTTTATTAAAATCGGTGAATACAACGTCGTGTGGTCTCCTTGTGAGACTCGGCTAATGTCATGTGTTAAAATAAAAAGACTTAATAGTTAAATTAAACAATACGCCAATCAGTTAGCTCCTTTCACTATTAACACAACCAAATTTCTATTTTGTTTTACTTTCCTTACCAGTTTGGAAAGAATTACCTTTTCCGTTTCCATCATCTTATAGTAATCACCTTGCTACTTACCCCTATTTGAGAAAGTTATAATAAATTACATCTTTTTTGGACACAGTACCTACGTAACTTTAAATACAAAGGACAAATTTCAGGAATGTATTTCTATTGAAAATTAAGGACGTTTTCTTATATAAACTACATAGGATTTCTCTTCAAATTTAGGAAAAGCATTAGATCGTAATAGATTTAATTTTTATTCATTTTACAGATTATTTTTAGTGTAATCTCTATCTCTAAACTATTAGATATTTCGTTATAAAAATATCACTGACAATGAGATAACTTGAAGTATTTTAAATAATCTTCGATTTTCTCTTTGAAGTGTTTAGAAAAAATAATAGTAGAAAAAAGATAATATATGCACTTGTAATTAATAATTATTCGATGATATTGTGTATCAGTGTTTATCAGAAACTATTTATAAGTATAACAATCCAATTGTTACATTATTATTATTTTTTTGACAAGCTGATGAAAACTCTTAGAGGGTCGACGTAGAGAATCCATTCTTTAAGAATACGATATATTTTGTTGAATCATCTCTTGATGACGACGGGCGGTAGTATTGAATATATTTTTTATGAATTCAATAAACATCCATCAAAGCGAATAATTTTTAAACCTCCACTTTATTTTACATTTAACTTGGTAACAATATCAAATTACCCATTAAGAAACTAGAAGATAAACAAAATCATAAAAAATAGACCACTAAAGATTCGTGGTTTGATGATAATGTTCTTGAACAATTCCGTTTTTCGGCTCATTATTAATATCAAATTTAAACATCTTCGAATAATACAAATAAAGGCATCTGAAAACAATAGAAACAAGATAATACTGATTGTGGACAGAGAAAGCAGAATAAAAGGTATGAAAAAATATTTATAAGAACTTACAGTGTTAAAATGACTGATGGCGAAAACAATCCGACTCCAACGTATAAAAATGCTGTAGAATGTGTTGCCAAAGTTTGTCGATACAAAGTATTGTATATAGATGCAGATGCTATAATCGACATAGTTTCACATAAAGATAATAAAGATAAAGCTTTTGCCACATCGGACACTTGGACTGATTTTGTAGCTAACGATTTTAAGGCTGTATTTCCTATTGATGCGCAACTAGCAATTATCGTAGCTAAGATAAGAAATAAACAAATATTATAGTTCATTTCAGAAACTATAAGAGATAAAAGAAAAGTAGGTATTATATCGATCTTTTTTTAATAAATCAATGGCGCATCACATCAAGCGCATCAATATCTTTTTGTAATAACTTCATAGTAAGTATGGTTTGTATTTGAAATATACAACTTAATTATATCCCAAAAATGTCAAGTATGTTTAATATTTTTCAACGCCAGTACATTCTCATCAGAAAAGTGTCCCAAGAACGAGTCACCCGTTGCTCTCTAATCCAAAAAATAAACGAAATACGAGCATTTTTCTGAAAACTTCAAAATTTGAGTTTTCGATTATAACTCAAAAGCAAAATGTTTTGAGTGCGCCATTGACTTGCTCTCAAAAAAAGAAGCTGGATATAATACCTGCTTTCTTTGTATATGTTATAGTTTCTGACAATGAGAAAGTCTTAGTATCACCCAAATTTGCCCATCCTATTCCTATAATTACCTGCATACAATCCAACCTCGCTCAGTAAAAAAATTAAAAGTAAATTACTGATGATTTTACTAAAGAATGTTATAATAATGATAACCGCATCATGTAGTTTTAATACTTTTGTAAATAATGGGACAAAAATCAACGAACCTGAAACGAAAATATAATTTATAATTGTCATTAATTTATTAGTTTATGACAAATTGGTTACCTATTGCAACCGTAGTCAATTTTATACTCTGGAAATAACTGAACTTAGTAGGATTATATTCGTACACCTGTTGTGCGAAAAGCCAAAATACGTTATCTTCACCTAAAACAAGGCAATTTAAATATTTACATGCTTATTAGATGAATATAATGTATGAAAGGTAAAGTAGGTAATAAATTTTATAAAACAGGGCTAAAGTGGTAAAACATTTAAATCAATTGTACATATTTCAATCCAAATAAATTTACAGATTCGTAACAAATTTTATATGATAGTAAAACGGTGTTAGTTTATGGTTATAAGTTACTTAACTAGATTACAAAGACGATTAAAAAAATAATGTTGAGAAAGTTGGTGACAATCTTTAAAAAAATAATCAACTATTAAAAATAAAAAGAATTTGCTAAAAAACGTTATATTATTGTTTCTTTTTTCTGTTATCTTTCTCTTAATTTTTCACCACAGCCAACTATAAATGATACTTAAAAGATTAAGAAACTATATAGAAGTACTTACCAACCACTACAAACCAAGAAATAAAATCTACAGTGATAACCAAATAAAATTGTTTAACATTCGTCCTATTTTGCGGTTTAAAAAGAAGTTCAAAAGTATCTATGGCATGCTTAGGATTAAAAACATCATCAAAAAAATCCTTAGAGTTCTTATGTTTAACTTTTGCTGTTTCTTTAATGAAAAAGAAACCATAGACGAAAGCAATGAAATAGAACGTTCCTCCAATAACAAAAACCCCGTAATATCCAACTTGACTATACAAAAACCCTCCCAAAGCGTGCAAAGGTGCACAAGCTGTCAAAACAATTTGAATAATTCCAATTCTTAACGTTCTCATTTCGACTGTGCTAATATCCGAAATGTATGCAAGGCCAGCCATTGACAAGGTTTGAAAACCGCCACAAAAGGATGGCAAAATGGTTCGGCTGAATCCTTGAACCTCTACTGGGAGTTGTCTCATAAATATTACGCTTAACAAGCAACCGCCGATTGCAAAGAATTCTCCCACAATTGGTAATAAGAGGAAAGGTTTCCGTAGCTTGTGCCTGTCGCTATATGAAGCAAGGAATAAAATTAAAATTAAAGGTACGATGCTTTGGATCGGATTTTGCCAAGCTTGCACACTTGCTAGAATTTCTTGAACGTTGTCATTTTCATGTGTATAATTTTTAAATGATGCTGAAATAATTGCTTCACATACTGTGTCGTTGTATTTAGCGTTAACTCTACATGCTTTTTCTATTTGTAAAGTGTCCAAAGCAGCGCCACATAAATAAGATGGAACGAAATAAAATATTAAAAGAGGTTCGATTGTTATTACACTTCTTATATACGATATTTTTTCTTGTATGCTCATTTCTTTGAACGACTTTTCTCCTGGGTCTTTAACTAAATTATGTATAGACGTCGTAACCAAATTATTTGTTGATTCCATTTTAAGGTAATGCAAAACTCTACCAGTTCACTGAAAAAGGCTTCAAAGTAAAGCTGTAATATACACTTTAAACAACACGGGTTTCTGTCTTCACAGTAAAGAGCAGATTAGCTCTCGGTATTCATCTAGATGGAGAAGAAAAAAAGAATCTTCCTCCTGTAAAACCTGTTTGTTATGTTTGAGCAGGATTTGTTCACATATTTCTATGTTTCTTTGATAATATACCCAAGGTTGTATAATTTATGCGATTGATAGGATTCTACGGTGTTTGGACATAGTAACTACGCTGCATCAAATGGGATTTAATTATAATTTCTCCTTTCATTTGAAATTTAATTTTCATGACATAAACTTTTAGAAGAAAAGCATTATATATATCCCCTTCGCACAAGATTTTTGTATTAGTTTAAATCAAAATATTTTAAAGTGCATAATTCAAATGTCAAGGATAATGTGATGATCCCAAAGAAAAGGCGATGATTAATCGGTATTATGTACATATTAAGTAAGTTATAAATAACTGGCATTGATTTTTATAGAAGTTATTGTCATCATAAGCACACATTTTTAAAAACTATAGAAAACAGAACTTTTATACATCTTATTAAAATAAAAACATTTTATTTTGAATTTTCAAAACATTGCAAAATATAATTTCAAGTCAAAATATTTTACAGGTCCTAGGAAAACTTAAATTCAATCAACCAATACGACCATTCCATACTCTCTGATATATGTCAAAGTTCAGCTTGGAAAATTAATTAGAAAGTGGTATATCTCAATTATGCCTTTTATCTTATAAGGTCTTCTTTTTAATCTCAAAAGCAATCTGAAAATAGGTTTCGTATCAATTTATTTCTTTGTACAAAAAGAAATAAAAAACGATTACCTATATCTAAAACGTATCGTATACTAGATGAAGAAAGCATGAATTTACAATAACTTCAGTTTGAGAAGCTTTTTATTTGTATTTGGTTTTGTTGATACTCTTATTTATGAACTATTGCTTTAAAGTTTTAATGCCTATCGCAACTCAAAATTGAAATAAATAATCGCTAACTATGAAACAAAAAAATATGAAAGTAATTATATCATATTGATACTTAAGAATTTTCTATTAGAATATAATAGAATGCAGGACGGGCATTATTGAAAAGGCACTAGGATATTTTTGGTATTTAATAACTTGGTATTTACCCCAAGACATGGGGTAAATAACGTTCAGTATACGTGAAGTCTTGCCATTTTATGTAAACCATGCTTGATCGAGGCTATAACATCGTGACGATGGAGAATCCTATTTCTCGCATACGATAGTTACTTATTGAGTAACGAAAGGGCAATAGCCGATATAACCAGAACATTAATCGCAGAAACAAAAACAGTCGTACTTTTACGCACATTGAAGCAGTTACTCTTTAGGAAATGGTTCTATATAAAAACGATGTATTCAGACTATTCCCACTTTTGCCGTTCCATAGATGCGGAAATTCTACGGTCAGTCTACATCAATAACTTTTTCCTTTAGGACCTCAATTAATTATGTTTTAGAAAAAATTTTACGCATTGTCTATTGCTTCATATCAATGTCATAACAGAATTGTCAGTACCACCTTTTCCAAAAACATCCACCTTTCCTGTCTGACCCTGTATAGCTCAAACATAATAATTTAATTTAAGTTTGTTTTTTACTTTTACGGATTGACATGTACCAATATAATACTTAAGTATGTATCTTGGATATGATTTGAAATCTAAAATATTTTTAGTACTATTTTGAATTATTAAAGGATCATTAAAACTATCACAAATTTTTCTTTCAGTCATGTCTGTCTTATTTTTTAAAAAGTATACTTCAGCAAGTTTGATGCAACAATAATTAAGAAATGTGATTTAAATTCGTAAATTCTTAATTGCAAGAACCTTTATTTTATTAAATTAAAAGAAACTTTTCGAAATTTTATATTTAGTAGATAAGTAAAGATTTAATGTTTTTACAGTTTCAAGAGCTTGCTGCAATATGGGCGTATTTATATTCTCAACATGCATGGAGGATATATCGCCGTTCCGGAACAACATCGACGTAACTGCAATTTTTTGATAAAATGAATTAAGGCCATCAATGTATCCAAAAAATCCTGATTTAATTGTTTTTTGCTTCTCCTGCAAAATTTTTTATTTTGCAGTTATGTCGATGTTCTTCCGGAACGGCGATATGGTTGTTCCAATGGTAATCCATTTCAAATTAGATCGCATCAGATTTAAAAAAATCCTTTTTGGTTTTTCTAAAAGCCGTATTTTTTTAACGTGTACTTCTTGCAGCAAGCCCTCCTATTATTTTAAATTTAGTTCACTTATTTAATTATTCTTGTATTGTCAAAATCAAATATTTAGATATCAAAGTTTATATCAAAGTTTTTAGATAAGTTAAGTAAACCTGTCAATGTTATTTAAGAATTAGTCAATTTCTTCGTATAAAATGTTTATTTTTAGATAAATATAACTCTTAACTTCAGTCTAAGATAATAAAAATCATTTCACCCTGAAAATTTAGTTCGCTCATTAATCACCATACTATTAAAATATCCACCTATTCTCATTTCTGCCTATATTGTCCATTGTAATCGTTATTAATTTGGTTTTCTCTTCTACCTTGAGGGTTCTGCTTCTCTTCAATTACTGCTTGTTCCTAAAAAATAAAAAAAAAAACGAAAGTTGTAAAGTATAGTTTGATATACACTTATATAACAAACAAAGAATTAATGCTGCATTATTCAAATCTAAAAGAATGGGAAACTAAATACGGAATCATTATAAATCAGATAGGAATGTTATATTTTTAGGCATCCAAGTCATCCAGATCGTGGGCGTAAACATCACGTTCTTCACGACGATTACGTAAAAGTCCAGCGAAAGTTGTGGAGATTCCAGTCGTTGAAGACCACGCAACAGATCGTCTTATATGTCAGAGGAGCATCGAAGATCGAAAGGTCACCGTATTGCAAATTCAATTACGTAATGAAACGAGCAAAGGTGATAGTAAAAAGAAACCTCTATGGTAAAAATACGAGAAACCTTTTACACTGATGGTCAAGGATGGAAACAATCTAGATCTTCCCTCATTATCATTTCATTACAGTAATAAAATAACTCACCTGTTGAGCTTTAATTGCCGCGTAAATCAAGTCCAATCCTTTTTGTACTTCAGGACTAACCGGAGGCGGTGTTGGTAAATGATCACCAACGGCATGGAATCCTTTCTCGTCAGCAGTATAGGTCACCGTAATAACTTGTCCTTCGGGAGATGTGTAAGTGTAAGATCCTTGTTGTACTTGAGCATTTAAAGGAGCTCCTTCCGGCGAATCTGGATCAGGTCCTAAACTTTTTAAATAACCTTCTTCTTGTGCCAAGATGTTATTGCCAGTTTCCCAACTAAAAATAATATAATAACCATTTAATTTCAAACACACATTTTATATTTTATGCTATTTAATAACTTACGTTGTTTTATAAGCACCGTCATCACTTTGTTCTTTCTCAAATCGGATGATAGGAATAAATGTGGTTGTTTCACCTTTCGGTCTTGGTTCAAATTGTTGTTGGTATTGTTGAGGTGATTGTTGTTGTTGTTGTGGACGGTTATATTCATCGTCTTTGTATTGATCTTGTCGTCTTTGTGGAGCGCATACAGCACCTCCAATGATAACTAAAGAAATCTAAAAGAATTTAGAGAGAATATTAGTTATCTTATTAAAATAAGAAAAAACTGGAGTTGCAAATTTGATTTCAAATATTATAAATTTAAATCAATATTTAAGTCTAAGTTCGTAAAAAGAATTCAATAATTAATACAATTAAGAACAGTAAGTTATTATTGTTTATAAATTTAAAACCAAAACCGCACTAAGAGAAAGTGATTGATTTAAAATCAAAAGTGAACTCTTATTTGGAAAGAAAGTTCTGTATGACAATAACCAAAAAGAATACCCTAAAGCTGGCTTTTATCTTCAAGTTATATAACGGTTAGAAACTCGTTAGATTCTCTTCGGTGAAAGGTCAGCAGGTCTTCTACTTAGCGCTGCGACGCAAATCGCAGTCGAAAGGCCGCAATTACTCACCAAAAGCGTCTTCATTTCTCCGTTCGATGTTCGTAGCTCTCTTCTCTCGTTCAAAACAACTCTTTCCGGCAACTGCACTTCTTGTTTTAAGCGGGCACGTGTGGTGAAATCCGTATTTATATCTCTTCGCTGCTCCGCCACCTCGGTTTTAACTCTCAAATTGACCGGTGGTAGACCGTCTTTCGGTCTTCGGTCTTCTTTTCGCGATCTTGCGCCAGATCGACCTAGAAGAAAAAGGCGAGCGCTTTGAATTGCCCAAGACGGGACGGTTAACCCCGATTTTGATCCGACTTCTTCGGCAAAGACGACGCCCTCACGTCATCTTTGCTCCTCCTCTTCGTTACGACATTTCTCGGATTACGTGTGTTTGGCGAAAGTTCTTCTTCTTTGAACTGTACAATGGCCCCATAAAATTAGATAAGTTGTTAGTCGATCATTATGATTATGATGGTTAAAAGATGGATGAGGTTATTCAATTTCTTTTTCCATCGCCGAGTCGGTTCTTGATCTTTATAAAATTACTATAATAGTATATAAGTTCAAAAGTTAAAAAGTTAAAAAGGATTTTTAATTAAAACTAATTGCTTTCTTTTTACAAAGTATCAAAACTTTGCTTCAATAAGTTTAAATGAAAATTGAAAAATTCACTTTTATCACCACTTCTCTCCTTTATTCAACAAAATTTGAAAAATTTCTTTTTCTATCTCCATTTCTCAAGTACATTAGAAAAAAATAATATTTATTAATCCTATAATTTTCATCTGAATTTATTCTATCCTTTTTGTTATTTTTAAAACTTTTCGTTGACATGCTAAAAACGCTGTTTTAGTTTAAAGTTCGTATCCTAGCACACCATCATATAAAATTGGCGTAATCTACTATTAAATTATTACTTAAGGGGTTTTAAAAATCATGGACACACATTTCTCTCTTTTTCAACTAATGTAAAATTTGAAAAAAGACTGGTATAAGTATCTCAATTAACTATGTTAGACGAAAAATAAAACTTTTTAAATTTATTAGTTTTATCGGAGTTTTCCTTTTGATTATTTTAAATATCAGTTAAAGAATTTTATAAATATTAAAATTATTGAGACGACTTAAATGGAAATTTGTCATTAACTTTTTACGAAATGTAATGGAAGAAAAAGTGAAAGTGCTAATTGTACTTGATGGTATTTCTTCGAAAAAGTCAACCATGAAAATTGTGTAATCGAACAGAACGATAAATTAAAAAAAGGAATATTCAATAAATTACGTTAACAGAGTGTAATAAGAAATCAACGATTAATCACGGACAGAAATAGTAAATATCAATTCGTGTAACGATTAGGTCAAGGAAGAAGTGACTTTTCAAAGACCTTAAAATATTCACGGGCAAATAACGATCCGTTAATTGAAACAACGTAATTAGTAAAGATTTAGTTGTACGGTAGACCTATTTAATTAACACTATTAATATTTAACGGCTTCCTTCCTGGTTGAGGAGGGGCGAAGAGTCGCCAAAAATATAGGTTTACTTGGTTTACACACGGCGTAATCAATGTTTGCGCAGAAATAATTTTTTTGAGTAATGCAACCATCTTCGACATCCTCGCCATTGAAAAGGTTAAATTACTTAACACTGTCTGGTCATAGCAAACAATTTTTAGGAATATAAATACCCACACATTAGGTTGACCAAATCAGTTTATCAACCAACTTTGAACAAAACCAAGTTAAGAAGACATGGCCTTTAAAGTTATCTTGGCTGCTTTAGCAGTTTCTTCTACATTAGCTTTCCCAGCTGAGCCTACTGTTTCTCAAACTCCAGTTCCAATAATTAGCCAAAACAGCGATTTTAATGGGAATGGAAACTTCACTTATTCGTAAGAAATAATACTTTTATTTTTAAGATTGATTTATTAAACTTATTCACTTTAGGTATGAAAGCGGAGATGGAATTAAATTACAACAAGCCGGATTCGTTAAGCAAATCCCACCTGGTGAAAGAAAAGCCGTTGAAGGTGAACAAGAAGGTGCCGCTGAAGCTCAAGTTATAAATGGATCATTTTCGTATACTGCACCAGACGGAACAGCAATTGAATTACAGTAAGTAAAATAAATTGTAGTGTGAAATTTAATCATTCAATTATGTATTTCTTTTAATCTTTAGGTACACCGCTGATGAAAATGGTTTCCATCCTCAAGGATCTCATTTACCAACACCTCCCCCAATACCCGAAGAAATCCAAAACTTACTCAATTCATTGCCTTCAACCGAAGCACCAGCAACTAAATGATGAGTGAATTTTTTGGAGACCGGTTACTTTTTTGATAAGATTTTTTTGGATGTGTATATAAAAATATAAGTAATAAAAGTTTTTATTAAACAATGCACTGTTTTAAATGCTTAAAACATGGGATCAATTTTCAATCTCCCTAAAACTCTACTCCTTACACCATACTCTAAAATTTTAGAAGTGAAATTTAATATAATCTATTTGCATATAGGTACGTAGTTCACCGGCGCCTCCACCGAAATATTCGAAGAAAATTTTAAATGTAATTATAATATACGATTAAAAAATTGCACCCATCACAGTAAAGATACACATTTGTGTATATATATGGTATTATTTTCGTTCATGTTATATTATTAGATACCGCAGCATATGGATATTTGTTAAGAAATTCGTTGGTAACTCGTACATATGAACAAATGGAAAAATACTGATTGACAATGAAAATTCATTGTTGTTAACAAAATGTTTACCTATGTTATGTCATAGGTTAATACTTAAGGTTAGTTTGCGGTAAACGACTGAAAAATTTTTATTGAATTTCTATTTAGAAAAACATATTATTTCGCTACGTTTCTCTATTCTTAAAATATGATTATTTAGAACAGGGATCCCCAAACTATTTTGGACAAGTGACTCCTTTTCCAAAATGAACTGTTATTTCAGACCCCCATGGCCAAATGACCTACTTTTAAGATCAACCCCCTTATTCATAATGATCCGCTAACTTAAAACAGCTTCTACAGTGTTATTTTTCATTCAAGGGGTCAATATCAACCATTTTGGAAATCGCTGATTTAGAAAAACTTTGAAAGGAAGAAAGAAAAATGCAAAAATTCAATGCATTACTTTTGATTATTGTCCTGTATTTTAAAATAACTGTGTTCGGATTAATAACCATAATCTTCGTATTAAAATCAAAATAAAAATTTAAAACAAACAAAAATCAAATTTCGTTTCCCAAAGTTATTTGATACGTTTTCTAAGCTCATAAAAAAAGTATGTTGAACATAAAACTGTATTCAATAATAAATAATAAGTTTGGTATTCAAGCTGAATTTATTTATTTATTACAACATATAACACAAAAAATATACACAGAGTGATAAAAGATAAATCGTCACGTAACCAAGACTCGTATCATTTGTACATAGCAGTCGTTTCCGGAATTGTGGTTCGAGTGTTTCGAAATGCGAAACAACCGTCGATTTATGGTGGTACTAAATAGAATAAATAGCTAGTATCGAGCGTTTTCCCCCAAAAACCGACGCTTGGTTTCGCTTTTAAAACTATATATACAAGTATACAGACAATAGAAGTATTATTTACACGTTAGGTTATCTATCCATACCCAAGAAAACGGAATCGAAATCGAGATCTCCGTTAGCTCTTAAAAGAAAATAAAGTACAATCATCAAAATCACCGAATAGAAGCGATTATCACTCGATCGCCGTTTAAGCTTGTCCTCCTTTCGCAGCAATTAAATCTAGTCCTTTTTGGATTAAAGGCGGAATCGGGGGTGGAGTTGGGAAATGCGCTCCTTGTGGTTGAAAACCACCTTCGTCATCGGCTGTGTAAATAACTTCTATGTGATTTCCGTCCGGATCTGTGTATGAATAACTTCCTTGTGCTACTATTACTTCGGGATTTTCCGCATCGTTTGTCTTCTTTATTGTTCCAGTTTCTTCCGCTTTGATACTGTTGGAAGTTTCATAACTAAACAACAAAGAATTAAAAAAATAAATAAATGAGAATAACGCAAATAATAAAATCACAGTAATTGTAATGATTAAATTGTTCGTCAATATAACCGATGAGATGTGTTTAATTATACAGTGAATGGGAGCACTGAGTGATTAATTAAATGGTGTGGACATATTTTATTGAAGGACTTGAGTGATTGGAATGAGGAAGAATGTATTTGTAATGCAAAACAATAAAAATGTAAAAACAGTACACTGCGTCATAAACTTCGACTACAAGATGAGATGTTGAATTAATCAGATATCACATTAATTTTAGTTTTAAAGTAATAATTAGAAGAAATCTACTCATCGTTAGAAAAGGTTATCTTTGTGAAAAAGACAGATAGACTGAATCCCTATACAATCTCAAGGAGATCTCTCTACCCGACTCTAAAGAATAGTCTTAGAATAGGTTAGGTGGAGTGTACTGTAACCCGAAATGGAGCTGCACCATAAAGAAAAAAATTAAAGAGTACTCATCAACGTTACGGAGACGAGATTTATTTTTCAATCCTTCTCTTCATGCTGTAGCTCTATTTCGGGTTATAGTACATCATTATCAACTATAGTAAAGCTGAATATTTTTATAAGATGGTAAAATATGTTTAAAAATCCATACTGATAATGACCCAATTTATGAAAATTAAAGAGAAATATTAATAAAATTATAATACTTAATTGAAACAGTTTTCTATATGTTTGCTTATGTTTACTGCATGTCTTCGATGAACGAATATAGTTTAAAATTCTTTAGCTTAAAAATATTTCTGAGTTTGAATATCTAAAAATTAAAAAAAAATTATTTCATCTCAAAATGTGCGCAAAAACCTTCACGGGAAGATGATAATATATAATTGAAATACTATGTTTAATTTTTTGTTTTTTTCAATAATCGACAAGAATATTGCACGAAAACGAAAGATGCATGGAAAATAATTTTGTATTAACGCCTTAATTCTTAAATTTAGCATTATGCAATTTAGGTGATATTGAAAAATTGAAAAGAAATTAAACAATCTGACCAATCGAAAAAAAACTGATGTTTTCATAAAGTACTTGTGTATGAATAAAAAACATCATATTTAATCCAAGTTACTTTCTTAGTATGTTTAATATGATGTTAAATATTTAAATACAATTAAATAATTAAAAAAAGAATAGATAATATACAGTATAAAAATAGATTTAATAGCTGTTGTTGCAAGAAATCTGTAAGCGAGCAGAAAAATACCTATTACGCAAGAAGACATGACAGGTTTTTAAAACATACTGATAAATCTGAAAACTATTGCCAAGTTACCAAGTATTATTATTTTTTTTTAATTTAACGTTATAAAATAATTATCGTATCTTACCTCCATTTATATCCACCGTCAGGATTAACATCGTTGGTTTGGCTTACAATTTGTGCATCTTTATCGGCACCTTGAGGAGCGCTATTCGCTATTCCTAAGTGTAAAACTAAGAAGCATACCTTTTGAAGAGAAAAAGAAAAATTAAAAAAAAAACACTAAATTTTTGACGAGTTCGTTTTATCATCTATTTACTTACTGTATACCAAGTTCTATCAACCATCTTATGGCACTTTAGGTTCCTTGTGTGGATCAATAATGGAACAATCAAGACTGAAAAAGTGGTTGTTCCATCCGAGTATTTATACCGACTTTCCGTAGTACCCTGTCCTATCGTCATCCTGCGGTTCCCCCCATTCTTTAAACTTTAAACCGTGGATCTTCTCCATTACAAAACCATTCGTATTCGCAAATGGCAACGGACGTGCTTGTGTTAGTAAGAACAGTCGGGCAAGACAAACACTCGGCTACCGGCTTAGGGAAGCTGTTATGGAGAAAATCGCAGGACGTGTGTTCTTCCAGTTGAGGAGATGCATCGGCAGCAGGTCGTAATGTCTTGTAGCTTCATTCTTCTTCTCCCGAGAAGAGTTTTTATTTTTTTAATGGGTAAAGCAACGGCTGCACGCCGCATTACGTCGTGTATGTCAGCAACTCGTATGACTCTCTCGATTAATCGAACACCTTCAACAATGGAAGATGTAATCTTTGAAATTCTAAAAATTATTGTTGATTTTTAATAAAAATCTAGAAATGTATTAAAAGTCATGTTAAAAGTAATTCTTTTTATTTAGAAAATTCTGTAAAGAATTATTTTTACTCTCATTGCAGATTTTAAACAATGACTTGAAAATTTGCATAAAACTAATCATAAAACTTCTGCATTAGGATTATACTATATAAAAAATACAATTGATGGGATAATATATAATTTACTAACACAATTTTTAAATTTTGTATTGCCACAAAGTATTTACATCTGACCTAATGTATAAGCCCACATAAGATGATATCATCTTAAAAATTATGATAATAAAGAATTGGATTAATTGCTCTATTAATACCTTGTTTGTATCTACATGAAAGTGAAACGTAAAAATAATATTTAAGCTGAACAAATAAACCCCTGAAAAAATATAATTACTTCTTCAAATATTTTTGTTTAAAAGCTCTCTTAAAGGTTATCAGTAAACTCACAAGTAAAATTAATCTTTTCTCTTTAATGGTCGTGTTGCAATGGTTGTAACTGCAAGATGTTATTTATTGTTGCGTACACGTACGAACAACAATAAAAAAAGCCTCGATCCGCGCCTAAGAACGTTGACATATACCTTGTTTGCATAAAAGAATTAAAAAAATAAGTACGAATGTGTAATATTTCTTAGCAAACGTCAACACGCAGAAGAAATTACGAAAGACGAATTAGCATCAGATGCATAAAGACGACTGTATATTTGACTTTAAGATCGTAATCGTACCTACATAAACCGTTTAATTAAAGATTAGGTTTTCAATTTATTCTTAAGGGATATATTAATAATATCGTGGCATCAGTTAACCTTCACATTCTACTCTCGGCTGTTTCCAAGTTGAAGAAATGCGGTGGTGAATCCTTCCTATGCCAGGTGCCAAGGTCGTCTATGACGGTTCAAATAAGCTATTCTAGCAATCTATCGCTTAATGAATCGCTAATTCAACATCCAAGCGGGTATAAATCAGTAATTATTTAACTTTTTCCTTTAACTTTTTTTAGAATTTTTACATTTACATTTGTTATTTCAATATGAAAAACTCGATAACACCTAATTAATATTGACGATTCTTTTTATGAAATATCTGACATTATCCCTGTATAGAGCCTGAAAGTGTTTAAGATGCAATACTAACGCGCGCCGCTTTATATAACCATTGTTGTCAATGTTGACCTCTTGAAGTTGAGTGTGTGCGTTTCGAAACGATTGCAGATGGTCCAATGTCGGAGATCCGTAAATAGATATTTTCTGTAAATGGGAAGATGTACTTCTTTCGTCTTGAGGATTACGTTTTAATTAAAGAATTTGTGAAACGTTGATTTTTTTTTATTTACAAATTGATTTTTTTTCTTTAAGCAATGTTACGGTAGTTAGATTTTACGCGTTGAAGAGACGTATAAATAAAACGACCGATTGTAAAACAGCATAAAAATGAGATGTTGTGATGTTAATTGCACGGATTTTTACAACTATACGAACAGTTACAAGCGCGCGTGAGCGTTTACCTGGAAATTTTACTGATGATCATCTTCAACTTGAAGGCTGACGTGACAATCATAATAATATGATATCAACTATCTGACAACTTAAATTCCTATTGTTTTGTTATTTAATTAATTACAAAGTTATGAACAATTAAAAATTTAATATAAATACACAATTATTGAAAACTTCAATAACAAAATTTTTTACGAAACTCTTTTATCAGCATTCCAGTCCTTTACATGTAGTTAAAGTCCAAACGTATAAAAGCGTAGTTTATACGATGTGCTCATTGTTGTGGAGACGCATTGCTCACGTTCTCAAATGCCAATGCCAATGTATAGAGAAACTTACTTATCTAAGCAGATGATAATCGCTATATTTTTTTGTATGTGTAGGAGATTTTCAAGTATTTTCGTTAATCGGAACAAACTAATTGTAAGAAAACTGGAGCTCCTCATGTTGTGTAATTTTATATAAAAAAATACTCCGGTTATTCAGGTCCAATTCGTATCTTTTGTACTTCATTATTTATTTAACAGTTTTTTTTGTTTATTTTAAACTTATTATATTACGGTCGTACTCCGACGAAAAAAGATTGATAATACAAAAAAGTTTATACTAAACATGGTCTGGAAACGCTTCGTTACCGATCTACAGCGTATTGAAGTTTAATTAAAAAAAGCAGTAAAAATTTACATATTTTGAAACAGTTCAACGCGTTCAAGCATTACTTCCTGCTGATTTTCCTCCTCGGATTGCATTCTGTCAATGGCTTTTGCAGAAAATGGTTAAAATCCCTCAATTCCTGATATTGATTCTGTGCACCGATGAAGCGAATTTTTCAAGAAATGCAATACGCAATTGCCATAATAACCATGTATGGTGTGACGAAAATTCACATGAAATTATTGAAGATCGTCTTCAACATCAGTTTTCTTTGAACGTTTGGCTTGGAATTGTGGGTGACTGCCTAATTGGACCGGTATTTTTACCAGGAAGACATACCGGAGAAGTGTATCGCAAATTTTTGGGAAAACACGCTCCCTGGTTTTCTGGAGGACGTACCATTAGCAATTAGACAGCATTTGAAGTCCTTGGTGTACGCTACTCCATTGGAAAACGTAGAAGGCTTAAGAAATCAATTAAAACAGATCCTAGTGTTTTTGAGAGAGTTCGCCGGTCAATGAGGAGAAGATTGGATTCTTGCTTCCGAGCTCGAGGTGATCACTTTGCACAGTTTTTGTAATTTTTGCTTGGTAAAATTCTTGGTTTGGTAAAATATTTGCCTTTGTCCTTGAATAAAACCCTTGGTCTTCAAAAAAAAAATTCTTTTATTATAAACTTTTTTGTTTATAACAAAAATGTTTAAACTTCAACACGCTGTAGATCACACTGTTTCCAGACCATGTTTACTATAAACTTTTTTGTATAAAATGACCTGGACAATCACCCCCTTTAATATTGCCGCATATTTTTTAAACATCCTGGATAGGACACCCTTAAACTGCATACGCATCCAAGCTACCTTCTTTAAACAGTTTTAATTTCAAAAAATAAATTACGGTAAAATTGCATTACAGTAGAACCTCTTTTAATCGGATTGTTAGGGCTATAGGCAATAGGTTTCACTGTATTTATATTGAATAAAAATATAGGGGTTTGAATTTAATCGCTTCATTCGTATAATTATAATAATGATATAAAAATGAGCAATACCCATTGCGCAACCATATGCCTTAATACTGATTTAAATTAACTTCCTGTATGAAAAACTTGGAAAGATTATTGTTAGAGAACATATTTTATTGAAAAACTTGAGTCTAGCTAGTTGATAAAGTATCGTATATTTTGCACCACAAACATATTAACTGTTTTTCACTCAAAACACAGAATTGAAAACTTATTTTACGAAAAGTATGTATTTGTCTTATGTCACAAAAAATTTATGAGAACATACGATTTTGATTGACCAAACCTTTGCTGGCGCATTGGCCCGATTAACAATAAGCAAATAAATTCTAATGACCGTAGAATACTCTATTCTAATGAATACAGAATACCCGAAGATAAATGTCTATAAGATTAATACAGAGAATTATTTTAACCAAATTTTATCATTTGCGGTAGTTTCGGTAAATTATCATCGTTATGTGACATTACTAATAAACCGAATAATAATAATAAATAAACCGAAAATGACTTTAAAAAGTTTTAGGTTGAACGATTGGAGTGAATAATGTCCCGAAATTAGACGACCATACGTTACCAGCGCATTTTACGTTCAAAAATAACAATAAAAGCTCAAATAAACATTAGTTTAAAAATTGCTTCCTAATGGAGCTGCAGTTCCTTGCAGGAAGGAATGGCGAAATAAACCATCTTAGAATTTTGTAGTTTATATGGTTACGCAATTCAGTCATAAAATCAAACCCACAACGATAACCACACACTGCGCTGTTAAACCATTTAGCACACTCTTAGCAAAAAATCCTACTTATTGTTAGTTCAAAGATGAGATTAGACGGTCTCCAAAGACGATTTACTTGAAAACGGTTGCAGTTACGCAATTGCAACAAGACGATCATTCTTACGTAAAAGGTCTATAATATATCTAAACATAAGATATCTAAATTTTAAGTCAGACTAGTAAAAAGTTGATGTGTAAAAAAGTCAGAGAAACAATTAACCAAGTCAACCCTTTACACGGACGCCACTGATGAGCTTCATTCAAAATTGATACTTCTCTCACCGATTTTTGTTGACTTAAGACTTAAGCCAAGCCATTCCGAGGATATTCCTTAAAAACCGTTTTCCTGTTGGCTCCTTCAAAGATCTGTAAGTCCATTAAGAAACATTTTTCGGCCAAAGTTTATTTGGGGTGTTATTCTTATTTTTGAACGTAGAATGCGCTGGCAACATATGACCATCTAATTTCGGGATATTCTGTATAGCAGGGATCCCCAAACTATTTAGGACAAGTGATCCCTTTTCCAAAGTGAACTGTTAAATCAGATCCCCATGGCCAAATTACCTACTTTTAAGATCAACCCCCTTATTCATTATGGTCCGCTAACTTAAAACAGCTGCTACAGAGTGTTATTTTTCATTCAAGGGGTCGATATCGACCACTTTGGGAATCCCTGCTGTATAGGAATAATGAATCCCAAAAACTCTAATAAACCGTTTATGCAACATATCCTGTACAGAAATAGTACACTACTTGATAATGGAGTGTCTTACAAGTTGAACAATTTACTATTAAACCATATTAAATGCTACTTCCTCTGTCCGAAAATAGTTGCTACATTTTAATTTAATTTTTGTCCGAGAATAGTTGCTACATTTTATTTATTTATTTATTTTAAGGCGAATCAAAAACAGAAGAATTTTATATACAACAGTTTGTTGTTTTTAAATGAAAATACAAAATAATTTATGAACTAAAAAAACCTAAGTCCAACACACTTAAGTCGGGGCTATTCGGTGGTTGAGATATCAATTGAATATCCCAACCATCTCTACAGAAAGCTTGGATTAATGTTGGATCGTCAGTGTACAAATGCGGTTTTGCATTATCTTGCTAAATAAATATTGTATGTTTTTTGGAACCAACAGGCCATTTCTCCCGTACTGCTGGAATCAATTTATTCAAAATCATTTTTCTTACTTCCTCTTTATTGATACTTTGTACAGCTTTGGTTACTAGTGTTCCCTTAGCCCAATTTTTGCTATTTCTTTTGGCTGGTAAAGAGTTTATAAATGGCCATATCCCTATTTTTCCGTCAAAAAAAATTTTTTTGTGAAAATCCCAACGTGGACATGCAACTGCCGCCATGAACATTACTTTTGTAATGAACCTTTTACTTTTACAAGTTCTATGCGGCATTTCTTCTTCCGGAGTGACATAAAAGCTTTTTTTTGTTTTGGTTAAATAAAACCATTTTTCGTTAATGTGAATATAGTTTAGTAAATCCTCAAAATACCCCGTCGGCAATACAAATTTTAAACAAAACTAATCGGCGCCGTTTATTTTTTTCGGTAAGTAACGGCTTAATAAAACTGGTTACTCTGTTAATTTCTTTTCCATTTTTAAATCTATTATGCAACGTATTTTTTTGGAATTTTACTTGAACAAGCTAACGATCTTCATGTGGTTCTTTTACATAAAGGGATAGAGCATATATTAGCAATTTGTTGACTGTAACGTCGACCACAATTATTTTTACGGGAGTTAATATTAATTATTTCGTTTTTACTTAAACAATCTTTTATTTGTTTCCACAATCTCGAAATTGTTGAACGACTGCAAAAAAACTTACGTGCAGCTGCACTTATCGCGCCTCTTTTCAAATTTTATTCTCCACATTTTGCAACAAATAATGTAAAATTTGGTTTCTTTGCTCATTACTAAATTCTCCGCATTTTCTCCCACCTCTTTGATTTGTTTCCGAAATATTTCGAACCATTTTTGATGCAGAGCGGTTAAAATTAAAAAACATTCAAATTTTACAGGTAACAATTACTTATCACAAAACGTGGACAATAGCTAAGTGGAGGTTAGGGCATGGCACATTTCAATTATTATATGTTCTACCTACTGATATTTAATAAATTAATTTATCTTGTATATTTATGATAATTTTTACATTAAACTAAAATGTAGCAACTATTTTCGGACAGAGGAAGTATTACTTAATTTCACTATTTCTTTACAAAAGGAAAAATATCAGCCAAGAGTTTTGTCTATACTCATTCACCAATAAAATAAAATAATAAGAGAGTTTTGAGGTTTTGGGATTTCCGAAATTATTTATTTTATTAGCACATCATTTATTTCAACTCTACAATTATTATCTACGAGGTATGTTATGCACAATAGTAAATACTTGAGATAGTTCACGTGGATAGTATTTAGTACACTATACATAGATATTAATTGTAAGTAGTGTTTTATGTGTACGGTTCTGCGTCATTGTTCAAAAATAACTTTGTAACAAAATAATATTTTGAAGGAAGCGCGTTACGATTTAGAACATTAGCTCAGCATAAACATATCAAAACTTATCTTTGAGATGTTTTATCGGGTGTTCATTTAAATTCGTGTCTAAGCACGCCTTGAATGTTTGTTAGACAATTATGAAGGAATACGTAGGAAACGAATGAGACAAAGATATTAGTAGAGTTCATGGGTAAGTTGAGCACGAATTGAAATGAACACCTTATATAATAGTTTACTGAAGATTGTTCAAAAAATATTTCCATCCAAGATTTCAAATGAAAGACACCTGAGTTATATTTCCACGATAAGAACATTCCATTAAAAAGGAAGATAATAATTAAACTGGATAGCTGAGACGGTATCCACCGAATATTGTTTCCTTGTAGAAAAAAGGATATAATTATCGAGACTATAAAAGGGAGCTGTAATTGTTTTTAATTGTAGTCTTGTTCTCAATCCGTGCACATCTTTAATAAATTCATTACAAATGTTAATGTTCTTTTTTAAAAACCCAATCAAAGATCGACTTGTGTAACTGGTGTAGTCAATAGGATTATTACTAGGCAGTGTTAACAAGAAGTAATGAACGAAGAAAACTTCTGGATTAGACGCAATCCTGCGGATGATCAATACTATCGATCAAGAAACTGAAAAGTGTTGAAGGGTCAATTACAGCTCATGCGAGATAGTAAATGATTAAAATTTGGTCATCATCAATGAACTCTTTAATCAATTAATTCTTAATTAATTAAGATTCAATTAATCTTAGGTCCGGTTTATTCACCTTTGGGTAAATTGAGTTGTTTGATTTCAAATCCCCTTAAGTCAAAATTTTTCGATTTTGCGAAAACGGCAAAAAAGTATTTTGGGATGATTTTGGCGTTATTAATTCAAGCGTAATTTATTTGCTATTAGAAGACTTACTGAAGTTTCAAAAATTCTATAACCACATCTTTTGAAATAGATATAAAAATCACAAAGTGGAATTAAAAATGGTGTTTGGTTACATTTGCTACCAAACTGTGGATTAAGGTTCATTTGAATCTGAACAAAATGGATTAGACATGAACTGAAAGTGAATCAAATCTTTTTGTAGCTAATAACAGCAAACTTGATTTTTTGAAAGATATGTTATTTAAAAACTGTACTTAAAAAACTCTTAAACTCTAACATTAGGTATATTTTCGGTTGACTCACATAAACTAGGCTCTTCGTCCCCACTGTCTTCTCGGGAATCGCCAGGAATATTATTGTTCTGAAATTTTCCCAACACATCTCCATAATAAGCCAAATTTTCTACCTGTTTCCAGTTCTCTATCCAGTTCTTTCCACAATGTTTACTTAATAAGTTATTTACATCTCTCATTTTCAGATCTTTGGGTTTCACCCCGGTAGGAATTTCTTTTGACTGGATATTCATGGCGGTTTGGTTTTTCCTAAAAACTCCTTTGATTCTATTGTACAGTTTTTGTAACTGCGCATCTATTGAAAATGGATTTAGTGGGATTTGAATCTAAAGGCTGTCTGTTTGATGTGAATTTTTAAGGAATTCGCCGGTTTTTTATACAAATCATTGAGTATTTTATAGAAAACAACTTTTTTTAACAGATGGCGTATATATCTCATTTTTTACCCACAAATGGATTTAGGGGATATTGAAACCAGACAAGTCAATTAATCTATCAGATATTTACTATGGTTACTGGCTAAATAGCCAATCATGATAAGTGAAATAAAAGTAACTATGGAAAATATCGAATAGATTAATTTACCAAAAGGTGAGTAAACCGGGCCTTAATGTAAAAAAATCGTAACGGGTAATCATCACAATACCTATACAGAAAGATACGACAAACTTATCAATCAATTAAAATAATCACAAGAAATAATATTAACACATGATAGAAATATGGGGAGTAAAATAAATATGGCATAAGTATTCAAATAAGACAAATTCTAAAATAAATTTTGCTTTTACTTATACAGGTGTCCGAAAATAACGTTCGTATACTGAAGGGGGTAATTCTACAGCTGAAAATATGAAGAAAAGTTCATATGAACATGTGTCCGGAAATGCTTCCCAAAGGAGCTACACCTCTTTGAAGTTTATACTCATGGTGTGGTTTTTTTAAATTATTTTACTTATCCTATAGAGTAGGATGTTGAATTTTGGAACATCCCCTATTATTTACATAAGAAAGATGATGATGGTAACCAAAATGATCTACGATGAACAGGTTTTGGTACCGAGGCTGAGGGGCGCATTTAAAGTACCGTATTTTTTTTTTTTGGTTGATAATTTTTTGAAAATCTGATTTCAAAATTGGAATGTTTAGATAAAAATACAAAAAAAAGTTGCTAACATACGATGTCCTACCATGCACCCATTTCGAGAAATTCAACGATTATGCAGTAGTGCACAAGATTTTATGTTCAGAAAATCTCATTATTTTTTATTAAGGAGTGAAACATACCAATTGTCAAATAATATGGCGCGAACCTACTACGATATTTAGAGATTTTTTTAGCATAAAATTTTATGTCACTACTGCATAATCGTTGAATTTCTCGAAATGGGTGCATGGTAGGACATCACATGTTAGTAACTTTTTTTTGTATTTTTGTCTAAACATTCCAATTTTGATATCAGATTTTCAAAAAATTATCAACTAAAAAAAATCAGGACTTTAAATGCGCTCCTCAGCCTCGGTAACGAATCCTGTTCATTGTAGATTACTTTGGTTACCATCACCATATTTCTTATGTAACTAATAGGGAATGTTCCAAAATTCAACATCCTACTCTGTAGGATAAGTGAAATAATTTAAAAAAACGACACCATGAGTATCAACTTCAAAGAGCTGTAGCTCCTATGGAAAGCATTTCCGGACACATGTTTATATGAACTTTTCTTCATAATTTTTGCTGTAGAATTACCCCCTTCAGTATACTAACGTTATTTCCGGACATCCTGTATAAATGAATGCAAGTTATTTAGAGGATAAATTTTGGGATATGAACATGAAGAACTTTTAAATAAACACTTGCCATTAGTGTTGCTATACTAATGATCACCAGCAACCTAAATCTTGTCAAATCCTTTACTTGTATTACTGTTAAGCTCCTCTACCAACGAAATCTTTCTGTTTTAGATCTTCTGAGATACAATTGATCGTCAGATTGCTATAGACAAAATCAATATTCATCACTACAGACGATCATTAAAGACGATTTAATGTTTTTCTTCGAATTGATATCCCTCAACTTACACCACTTGAATCTGAAAAATGCATCCTCTGGGATTTTAGAAAAATTTGAGTAATTTGTAGATGTAATGTTAAACCATAGCAATGAATGAAACAACCCTCCATTTAACCTCCGCCGACCGAGTTGTCTCAAACAGTTTAATTAAGGCACTCGGCGAAGATGTCTCTTTTAGCGTTTATTCATGATTTATGATGAACCACTGCCTTTATTAGGTATTTTCTAGACTTCATTGGAGAAAACATTCAATGCATGTCCATACTTGGACTCTTCTTAAAGGGGTTAATTGAATGTAAGACTGATTTTAGAAGGCGCGGGGAGTAACACATACACAAGTGAAGAATTTGACAAGGTCTAAATTGCCAGTAATCATTAACGTAGCTGCACGCTCTAAAAGAAATATGTCTGTTAAAACATAAAATACCAGACAAAAAGCAACTAAAGAGTTCACTCGTGATGACCAAATTTTAATCATTTACTATGCCGCATGAGTATAAAAATAAAATTTCAAATTCGTACGACCATCCATGCAGTGTAGGTTTAGTAAAATGAAATATCCTACATTTGTGTCATCTGAACAACTTTTAGATGAAATAAGGTCCTTTCATTTAAATCCCATAAATAAATTCCAGTTTTATGTTATTTTAGAAAATTTATACTTCGATCCGTGAATCATATTGATTCGCGTAATAAACCGATTCAAAAAAAATACTTATGCCTACTTCAAGTGCCTACAATCGATAGTGATGAGTATCAATACTACAAATTATACCCGATGCCGATATTTGTAAATGACATTTTTATATAGATAGAAACGCGTTTTCAATACATAACTGCTAATGACAAGAATTACCTATTAATGAATAATAAATGCATAAATTTGAGGACGAAAGAATGTCTTTGTTATAATGAAATCATTCATTACGACAAAACCGTTTGTTAATAAAAAATGGTCGTACAAGTACCGTTAGTTACGTACAAGTTTTATAAAGTATCGGTAATTGACTACCAAATTATTGAATATAATTATCTTACATTAATAATTAAACGATACGAGATAATCGTTAAAGAGTTAAAGGTATCTTGAAAAAAAGTTGTTCGGTAGAAAGCTAAAGTCCCATAAAGCAATTTCGGATAAGGAATTTTGTGAAAAATATTTCCACCCATGATTTCAAATTAAATGCACGTGAGTTTCTCGAATAAGAAATTCCATTTAAGAAAAAAAAACAAGAAAAATATTTATCACTAAAGTCTATAATCAATTGTTTTTAAATCTATTTTCAAATCACTTCGGCGTATTTTAAATAATATACTCTCAAGATGATAAGAAAAATAAACGGAACTATTATTATTATATTACATAAAATCGGCTATCTAGGAAGATAATTTTTAATCAAACTAATAATAAATAAATGATAAATTGATTTATCACCTATAAATTGAATTTACAATAATTTACAGATTATAGTAGTACTAGAAGCAATACTATCCAAATAATCACTACATTACATTACTAGAACCAATCGTATCTATCGTTTTGTGAACTTATTCAACGTTACTCATAGCTAGCCGTCTAAAACAAATATGTATTAAGACCGAAAGTTTCTTACGCGCCTTAATTATATGTTAAGAATTAGCCAAATACTTTTAAATTAAAAAACCGTGGCAAATCGTGTCACAGTCTACTGCCACCAAGGAGCGTTTGCGACTGTGTTAACTGTGTACATCGCTAAGGTCATTCTGCGTTTCTCTGTGAGTCGACATTCACCGGCAGTGGTTTTAACATGTAAGTAAACTTCTTTAAAATAATCTCTTATGAATTCATCTTTTAACAATATATTGATAAATATCTAAATTAAATTATCTAATTGAATATCTTTGTTTTCATTGTTGACATCGCTTTCGAAGTTACTTTCACCAATTGTAAAACATAAATTGATTGTTCGGTAACGAAAAAGAAAGCTGATTTATTAGGTCACAAATATATCCAGAAATCTTGGTATACTAGAGAAAAAATAATCTATAATATTTTTAGATTTTTATTAATTTACTTATAAAAATTAATTTAATAGGACTGATCTCAAAAATGAATCCTTATCCCAGCGCGACAGTAATACAGCCCAAATCGTAGCAGTTTGCATAAAGAACACTCTTCTGCTTACCTTTGGAATGACTCTCGGATATCCAACGATTTTGATTCCAGGACTTGAAGAATTTAACGCGGACGTTAATTTAATATCATGGATAGGTGAGAAACTTGTACATATTTAACTTACAAGTAGCATTTAAATTAAAAATGAGTATTATCGTGAGTTAACTGTTTGTGCAACGTCAGTGATAACATTTTTTTTATAAAAAAAAATATTAAAAACAACATATTTATTACAAATTACTGTACCGTATAAAATAAATTGGAAATAGAAGTATCCCAAAACTCGAAATGTGCCAGCATTCCAAGCATTAGCTACTTTTTAAATAAAGCTTAAAAGTTTCTAGTTTCATTTTCATTTATAAAATCATTTCTAAACTTTCTTTGTTCTAATTTTAATGAATGAATCAGTAACTGTACTATTTTATCGGTTCTTTAATCTACTTTAACAATGACTTATTATCGTCTATTACCATGTATTAATGCATACATATTATAATTTGCAATCAAATTCGAAATAATGAACAGCATAAATAGAACCACATATTCGAGTCACATAAGTGTCAATAACACATACTAGCATTTTTTATCGCCTATTGTGACCTTTGTGCTTTTTAAATTTTGTTGGATTTTTCCATGTTTACATAGAAAGAATTATGTTAATTATTTTTCTACATATTCTAATCGATTTTTAATAATTTCATTCCATATTTAAATTAATGGTTTTTTGATTACTTAATAATTTAATTCCTGTTCACATAGCCTAAGTATGAATTTCCTGTATAATGAACATTACACACATACAGTCCAGAAAAAAATAAAGTAATATAACTTTTGACGAAGCCATGACATTTCTAAACTTTCGAATTTTTCTATCGCAAACTGAACTTGTTATACAGGTTAGGATATTTATAATTTATTATATAGGAGGTCTCAAAATTATACTGGAAAACTGTTAGGATATATTCTTTGAGTCGTTTTAATTACATAGAAATAAAAACCTGTTTTTCGATCTCTTATAATTTAAACATTATATCGTTCATTTGCGACAAGGGTGTCATAATTCAAAAAAAGTTTTGGGAAAAATCGATTTAAAGTTTTTTCTCTTAACTAACTATTTTTCGCTACTTAACGTTCAATAACAAAATTTATTATTTTTAACCTTGAGACTATTAATAGTGGCAATTGAATACTAAAGCATAAGTAAAATAAGACACTCTTGTGGCAACCAGCACGCGAATATTATATGGAACCACACATAACATTTCATAACTGTTGCAGAACCCAAAAAGGAGTCAAATAAACCAACTTTTCATAATACAAAAATGGCAAAAGCTCAAGAATAATAAAACTATGAGCCCCCTAATTTTGGAACACTACATTTTAAGTACTGCTGACGTAAATCATATTACTATACAAATTGTTACAGTTGAACTGTCATGTGGCTTGTTATTTGTCAGATTTGTAGGTTTCATTGTCAAATTATCCTAACCAGTAAATCTCATTTGTTATTTTTTTTAATGGAATGGCCTGTTGACGTCTTTACCTCAGTTACTAACCGAAAAACTGCCGTTACAGGCGGAATTGTCAGCAGCACCTAAACTGTGATTTATCGAAATTAAGGAGATCATAGCTTTCTTATATTTAAATGTTGATCATTAATGTATTATGAAAAATTGCTTCTATAGCGTCCCCTGAAACCCCAATGTAATAGTTATGAAACAGTCGGTATGCAACAATACTCCCTTTTTTGCCGTTATTAAAGAGATCTCAATAATGTCGGTTTTACAGCAAGAAAGTAAAACAAATCGTAAATTATAAAATGAATTTTGAGTTATGACGACCTTGTCGCAAATGAGCGATATAATGTAGCACTTATTACAATTAAATAAATTCATCATCGTAGGCTTACAAAACCTCGTGTTTTATTTTCTTAATAAAATCCTTCTTCTTATGTTAATTTTTCGTAACAACTTTGTTAATTTTGAAAGAATTTTTTGAGAAGAAACTTCAAATGAATCTTAGGGTTTATTCTCAATAAAAACATACAGCCGCGAGAAAAATAAAGTAGTATAACCTTTGACGAAGCCTTGACATTTCTGAAATTTAGAACTTTTCTATTCTAAACTGAACATATCATATCCAAGTTAGGATATTTATAATTTATTACATAGGCTGTTTCAAAATTATACCGGCAAACTGCTGGGATATATTCCTTCGGTTATTTTAAGTACATTGACAATGAGATAAAAATCTGTTATCCGATCTCTTATAATTCCAGAGATCTTCAATGTTAAAATTCATTCTTTTTATGTTAATTTCTCGTAATAACTTTATTAATTTTGAAAGAATTTTTGAGACAAAATTTCATACGAATTTTAGAATTGATCCTGAATAACATGGTAATAATTAAAAAATTTTATTAACCTTATAATATACTTTGAATGGAAAATTTAATACCCAAGTGTCCTCATCCTCATTAGATATTCTACGGCATCCCAATCCAACCCTTCTAGTCATATGGCTTTTGTTAACATGGATTTCGTCAGCAATCTTAAACGAGTTCTGTTTTAAGCACATGATTTCTAGAGCGTACTATATTTACGACTTAATCTTTGTAGATTATATAATAACACAATTGATATAAGTATCCCAATTAGATGCGGCTATTGTGGCTTTAAAATTCATATACTTTATATTGCACTTTGCTTATTATATCTCCATCATTTTTTATCTCTAAATGAGTTTTTACAAACAGATTTTTAGAAGGTTCTTGAAACAATAATAAATCCATTCTTATTATAAATAACATAATAAAAACTTAAATTAGGGCAAACATCGATGAAATTTTCAATATTAATTAAAACTATAAATTATTTATTAATTCATAAACAAGAACATTGATTTGTTTAATTGGGATTTGTACCTAAGTAATCCACTAACACACATTCTAAATGTTTACTAGTGAATGTAAAATATGTAGACTACTCAGAACACCTGTTAGGAATGTTACATAATACCGATTATTTTTTCCTAACCATCGTGCTGTCGTTAATTACGTTCCACAAAAATTGCAAGATAAACATATATATTTAAGGTGCCATTATATTCGTTAAGAATGTCGTGGCTGTTTATGAAGCATTTTTCCCAAAGATAATAATTTACTAGAATTAATGTCAAGGAGAGATTTTAATGTTTTAAAATAGAAGATTTTTTAAACAACATCAATGATCCGCTAATTCTTGAAATCACTTGTGGATTTATGGTGGGTTTAGGATGTCAAATTTAAGGCTATAATCGTAACCGTAGCAGTAACTGTAGTATTTAAGAAAGTTTAACTATTTTGTTTCAATTGTAGCTTTTAGGCAACGTCTAGGAATTACAGCAAATTTGATGGTTATTACAGCTAAGATTACGGTTAAGTTTAACATACTAAACCCACCCTCAGATATCCTCTTTTAGATTAAGTTATGTATCTATAATAGTTTACGCTATACGAGATAAGTTGGGCGGAACGTTTCAAATTACAGTACTGTAATGAATAGCAAATACTAACAATAAGTAAAAAAAGCTGGTGTCTTCTTATTTCAATATAAGCTTGATATTTAGTTATAACTTCTTAATTTAGATCAATAGCTTTCCAAATAAAACATGTAACGCTGTGCTATTATACATATATTGAGAACAACTAAGAGCATCAAGCATTAATTAATATAATCATGCATTAATAAAATTACATAAAACAATTAATATGTATAACAACAGATAAGTAAGTTTGCAGACCCGTCGTGCATATTTAGATTTTTCAAATATATAAGTGCCCAAAAATAATGCTCGTATACTTAAGTAAAGATGTAATTCTAGAATATAAAATATGAAACAAATTTCATCTGAACATATGTGGTACTCATTGTATCGTTTTTTCCTAATTATTTAATCTGCCATCAGGGCCGAATCCAATAAGTGCGACGCTCGATTAATTTCTTTCGTGGGGCCCACAAAGATTAAATAAAAATATTAATTTTGATTTTTACATATTGAAACAATATGAACTTTAAACATTTACTTGAAACAAAATTCAACAATAAAAGTGAAAAGTGATAATACATAAGTCCACGTTTTTCTACTTTAAAAAATATCCATTAACCCCTTAAGGACCAGGCCCGAGATATCTCGGAGTAGAATGTACGGTCTACAGCGACCGTAAAAGAAATCGGTCCTTAAGGGGTTAAATATAAGCGTTTTATCATAACTACATAAATTTTGATATGAATCATCACAAAATCAAATACCTACGTTATTGAGTAAGTATAATTCAATATTACTGAATGCACATCTAGTTTGAGATGTTTGACATGTCTAAAATAGTACCAAAATCCAAATGGCTTGCTTCTTGACTCTCATTTGATATGATAGCCAAACTGTTTAATCTATCTTGCGTCATTGTTGATCTTACATAGTTTTTTTATAAGTTTTAGTCTAGAAAATGTCATTTCTCCAGGAGCGGCGTTCATTGTAGTTGTTAATTATATTCGAAGAGCAATGAGTAGGTTTGGAAATGCCGTAGGTCTGTCATTTGAAGATGCATCATTTTGTATAATCTTCGGATCTGTCAGAGCAATTTCTAAATCTGCTGCATGTTTTTTGAGATCCTCTTTTTCCATATTTTAAAATTTTTCCAAATATCCAAATAAATCAGTGTCATTTTTTTAATTTGTATTATTTTTACCGTTTTTAAAACACTTTTTGTTAATTTTTGTAGTCGTCTCAGACGATGGCGCGAGCCGAAACATGTAAGACGTAATAAATATACAACAACCAGTAAAAGTACAGTTTTTCTTTATTATTCACGGATTCAAATAGTAACTGGTAGAAAAGATGGATCAAAAAACTTACTTCTTGTCATTTCTTTAATTGTTCAAAATAAGGATTATTTCTAGTAAGTGCCGCTAAAGCAGTTTATCGAACTTTTTAAGAACAAAAATGTTGTTATTATAGTTTTAGTATACCCAGCAATCGAATGTTAGCTTAATTGATATTTGTAAAACCGAGCCCTAGATATTTATTTTTGTAACATGAACATTTTTAAATGTATAAATTTTAAAATGCGGGGCCCATCCAAGCGCGGGCCCCGATTGTGCGCAATCGTTCCAATCGCCCCATATCCGGCCTTGTTTATCATACAGAGTTAGATGATGAACTTGGCAAACCCCATAATTCGAACACAATTTTGGATTTTGATTTACATAAGAATCTTCGTGGTGGTAACCAAATCATCTGCCATAAATAGTTTGGAAATTATATGAACACAAAATTTTATCTGTGCAACTGCATTACCCTTGAATTTATAATAATTTAATAGGACACCGTGTGTTAATAACTTTTTTGTGTATTTCTGAAAGTTTCAGAAAATGATCAAAAAGAAAATATGGGACTTTAAACGCGCTCCCCAACCTCAATACCAAAGCTTGTTCATCGTGGATAAGTTTCGTTACCATCATCATATTTCTATGTAAATCTTAGGAAGTTCCAAAATTTCATGCACTAACTCTGCACGATAAGTGAAATACCATATTCGTTTGAATCTAAGCCGCACTATTTTTGCTGTATAATCGTTCATAAAAATGGGATGCGGCTTAGATTGGAACCTAATTAAAAAATATAAAATACCTAATAAACAAATTTAATCATAATATTATGATTTACCTATTTACCAACTTTATTTTAAGAAATTTTTTTACTAATCATTCACAGAAATAGGATGCGGCATACATTCGAACGAATACGGTAATTAGAAAAAAACTCACACTATGAAAATCATCTTCAAAGAGCTATAGGGCCTTTGGGAAGGATTTTCGGACACATGTTGATATAAACTTTTCTTCATATTTTTTGCAGTAGAATTACTCCCTTAAGTATACGAATATTATTTCCGGATACCTGTATATGATAAACATGAAGAAACCTTTACTTTCTAAATAGTATGTTTGATGAAACATTTATACACTAATCAACGTTTTTATTGACTTTTTCAAGTTTAAACCTCTAATAAATTTCTTCTTAATTCATATTATAAAATTACTAAAATTACTTTTTCTTCATTTTTAGGGTCAGTAAATCTAATATGTGTACCAATCGGAGGAACAGTTTCCGGAATGATAACACAAGCTTTCGGACGAAAAAGAACAATGCAAATGGTAAACATACCGTTTTTATTCGCTTGGTTACTTCTTGGTTTTGCAACGAATACATCCCAAGTTTTAATAGCGCTGTGTATAACTGGGTTAACGGGTGGACTACTTGAAGCTCCGGTTATAACTTACGTTGCAGAAATATGCCAACCAAAGCTACGAGGAGCTCTATCTTCAACAAGTACTTTAGCTGTAAACTTAGGAATCTTATTAGAATTTCTTTTGGGAACATATCTACCGTGGAGACATGTCGCTTTAGTAAACTGTTTCTTTCCTGTGTTATCATTTAGTTTATTATTTCTTGTTCCCGAAAGTCCACATTGGTTGATTATAAAACAAAGATACGAAGAAGCTAAAAAAAGCATCGCTTGGTTAAGAGGATGGACTGATGTTAAGGAAGTTGAAGAGGAATATAACGAATTAAAAGAACACGTTGAAAAGGATGCGAAACGTAATTTTAAGGAAAACTTACAATTGTTTTCAAAAAAGAATTTTGTTTGGCCGTTTGGGATCATAGCTTTAGCGTTTTTCTTAGGACACTTTGGTGGAATGACCACATTACAAACTTTTGCCGTTCAAATATTTATTAGTGTAAACGCTCCTATTGATCAATACGTTTCAACAGTAATTTTAGGAGTTGCAGAACTAGTTGGATGCCTTTTATGTGTTTTTTTAATCCACAGATTTGGAAAGAGACTACTAAATTTTATTTCAATAGTCGGATGTTCAATTTGTTTTGTTATTGCCGCTACTTACGTTTATTTAATTGGTGTTACTGATTTAAATCAGAATAATTCATCCAACTCAACTAATACAACGGAAATGAACGATTTAGAAAATTCATACAACTGGACACCTTTAGTATTCTTAATCCTATCCGCTTTGCTTTCCCATTTGGGAATAAGAATCTTACCATGGATTTTAACAGGTGAATTTTATTCAAATGAAACCAGAGCAGCTGGATCAGGATTTTCGAGCGCTATTGGTTACATCTTTGGCTTTTTAGCCAACAAAACGTTTTTGTACATTGTCGATGGAATAACATTGGCCGGAGTGTTTTGGTTAAACGCCGCAATTGGATTGTGCGGATGTGTAGTATTATATATTTGTTTACCCGAAACCGAAGGCAAACCACTTCATGAAATTGCTGATCATTTTAACGGTGGAACTAAATTAGATAACTTGGTTAAAAGGAATAGTCGACAATCTCAAAATGGCATTGATAACAACGCCTTTAATTCAGAAGAAAACCAGAACAACGTTAAAGTTACTATAAGCAAACTATAATAACTTTTACTTTATATTTACTATTTGTTTTCTGTGATATTATATTCATTGTGTAAATAATTGTTATAAAGTTAATAAAACATTTTTTATGATCAGTCGTTTATTTAGGTTAATGAGAGCAAAAGTGATTTATTCATGTCAAATGTTATCGTTATTGTATTTTAGACAAGTCGTCTAGTAAATTATTCTAATTTATTTTATCCTTGTCTATTATCTCATTAACACACTAAACCGATCAATGCACTTTAAGAGATAACAATTTATTTTACTCTCTTAGCATCAATACGTAACTTTAATCAAATATAATAAACAATCAAATATCTTAAAAAAATAACTAACAATAAATAATTAGATTAATTACAAAGTGAATTAATAGATGTGATTATCTTTCTTTTCGGTGTAATAATATTTTTAATTTGTTTAAGAATTAAAAGAAACGTATCAGTGTTACAGTTTTATTCGAGACGAAATAAATGCTTTCAATTCTCAATTTACAATTAGTTCCTTTTTTAAACCAGTTTCTATTCATTGGAAGTTTTAGAAACCGATCTTTCTCAAAATCACTAATTTTTTAACTTTTCTTATCACTGAATATACTTTTTTAATGCGAAAAATGATAGAAGTACGTAGTATGAATCATAACAGATTTTGTTTACAAAAAGTCTCGGGTCTTATCACGTTAGAAGTTGTATTATAATTTAAGAATGGCTTTTACCGTATTATTTAAGCAATTTTGCCTCGTTAGGTGCTATAGTTCTCATTCTACTTTCAAAAATAAAAGTTCAAATAAATATTGGTTGAAAAATGCTTCCAGAAAGAGCTACACTCCCTTCAAGGAGACGGCAGAAAACCAATTTTTTAAGGAATATTTTCGGAATGGCTTGGGCTAAGTCAACAAAAAATGGTATACTGGTCTAAAATTTACAAAAATTAGATCGTGGTATCCATTTTTCGTGAAACACATATCGCTGCTCCAGGAGAGTATGGACGTAACTGGAAATCGGTAAATTTTACAGGAGACGTAAAAAGCGAAATCGTCTTTTTTTTAATTTGAGTGTTTCTAACAGTTTAATTTGCTAATTGTCATCAATAAATGGTATCAAACTATATATGATGCGTAGTATAGCATGGCGTAATTATAATTTTTCTACAATTAAAATTAAAAGTGAAGTTTGAAGTTACGTCTTTGTTTTACCTGAAAAATATTTTAAATTTGATACATTTCAATCTTTTTTATTAAACTTTGGAATATACAAACTGACTACGGTACTCTAAATTAAGATAAAACGCTGATATTAACAATAACAACCACTAAAAGAATAAAATCTAAACACCGTACTGTACTGTATAAATTTAAAAATGAAAATAAATTTGAAACAAAACAATTGGTTGCTTTTAATTAATGCAAAATACTTTCATAATATTGTTTATAAAATGCAGGAATAAGGCTAGCGTTCACTAAACTTAATAAGTCCTTTTTCTTATTTTCAGATAGCTGAAATGGCTTGCTGTAGGCTTTTTTCATAATTATATTTTGTACGTTATTTTTTGATCTTATTCTTTGTCTGAAATTTAATCTAGTCCATTTTTTTTGTTTGTAGCTCGTTTTGCAGCAAAACTCGTCTACTCCTTTTCTAAATTGTAGAATTTTAAGTTCATTAATTTTAAATTCATCTCCGTCAGTATTTTTATTGATGTTGAGACCCATATCAACTGCTAATAATTTGACGTCAAGAATAATCTGATTTAATCACAGCTCTAATCACTTTTTCCGAAATCCCAAAAGTGTTCATCAAAAACGTCTTACATACTCTTATTTTTTTCCGTTATCGTGAAGATAAAACGCACAGTTTGGATTTCTCGGCTCTGCAGATGAAACTGCCTATATTTAAGCATCAGTTTTTCGATACATGAGCCAAGAAAATCTCGCTGGCGTTGCAAGTTTCCTAAGTCCCAATATTTTTTAAACAGTTGGCTTCTAAAATCCTCAGAGATGTTTTGTGAACAAGAGCGAATGCATTTATCAGAGCAAACAGGTTTCATGGACTTAGCTTTGACAATTTTTCCAGTTTGTAAAGAAGTGTATTATTGACCTGCGTTTCTCAAACGTTTTGCTTTCACCTGTTTCCAAATGTTCACATTTTTAACCCTTTTTTCCTTTTTTGGCTGGGGAATTCGTAGATTCTTCTTCATTGTCATCAGCATTATTCTTACCAATATTTTCGAGATTTATTGATCTCTCACTTGAAGAAGATGAATCAGTATTACCATCATTAGGGTTGGTTGTAAAGATCAATTGATCCTGCAGGAAAAGGTTCCTTTTCAGAATCGCAGTATTCCTTGTAACACTGGTTTATTTTCCTTAATATCAATTTTGTGCTACTTTTCCAATAATTATTAGTTATGACTTTTCATAGGACCTATACTTAGTAAAACGTAGACGTAAAGTGTACTTACCTCCTTGTTCTTCTGAAAGTAAGCAAGAATGAATCACGACAATTGATCTAACCAGCATTTACGGCAATATTTCACTCAAATCCCGGGACAACTAAGACGCAACTAATAATGTGATAAGGACATAACGGCCCTCTTGCAGCCAATAGTGCAAGTACATGTATCGCGTTTTTTTAGCAGATAAATAGCAATACTCGGCATTAGTCTACACGAGTAACTTATTTTCTAAAAAAATTGCAGTTGCGTCCATGTTTTACTGGAGCAGCGATATTTATGGCGTACTATAAGCTGAAATGGAGCTGTATCCTGAAGAGAAAGATGAAAAAGTGAGCCCGCCCTCCGTAGCAATGCCGAGTGCTCTGTCATCTTTCTCTTCATGGTGCAGCTCTATTTCGGGTTATAGTACGTGGTAAGAAGTGTCTTGGTAATTTGCTTGTGTAACTTTTTTGTATATCAACTTTTAACCACCCTCACTTCAAATTTAGATTTTTTAAACCTTAAACGTAAAATAAATACATTTTCAAATTTTACTATCTACGAAAAACTAACGACAGAATGATAACGGTAAAACGACAAAACAACAAGGAACAACATATTTTAAACATTCAAACACCAAGAAATTACGTTCAGACAGTTTTTGCTTTTACCGCATAATCAGGACAATGGCAAAACAGGCGAATTACATATTGCAAATAATCAAATTTTGGAGTTATCGAAAAATGCTCATATTTTGTTTATTTTTGAAACTAGAAGAAAACGAGTAGATACGTTCTTAAGGCACTTTTTTTCACGTAAAATACAGGTGTCCCACCGAAGTGGGCTACTCGAAATATCTCGGATATTACAAGCTCGATAAATTTAAGGTTATATTTAATTTAAAGTTACATTTTAAGAAATCTATGACAGCCAGTTACACCGGAACTGTTTTTTTACGCAATATTTAGTTTTTGTTAGGTTGGTTAATTTAAAGATAATTCTCCTTGAAACATTTTTTGTATCACTGTTCAGAAAAAAAAATCTTCATAACCAATTTGATTTTGGCAAACAATATAAGCTATAACTCGCGATCCAAGATAGCTATCCCCAATAATTGTTTTTCTTTTCTTCTTTTTCATAGACCACATTATTGGAGTGGTTTTATTGTGAATTAAAAAAATTATAAACCTCAAAAATTTATTTATGTATCAACCTCTTTTCCCTAATTCCAAAAATAAACGAAATACAAAAATTTTCGAAAAACTCAAACAGTTAACTTTTTGGCTATAAGGCAAAAGAAAAAAGATACCGAGGTATCATGGTACCTTCTTCTAGCCTATAATAACACCCAAATTTACCCAACCTGTACATTGGTATCCTTACAATAATTTTATATTTTGGACAAACTAACAAAAATTTGTTAAATAACGCAAATTTTACATTGAATTAACGCAACATTAATGTTAACCTTTAGAAATGATAGTCAATGTAAGCTGCTTTGGTTCACCTTTATGAAGCTCAATTAAATAAACATTCGAATAGTTTTCATAGTTATTCCTGTCTCACACCTATTGATGTAAATACTTCAAATAGATGTACTCGTGGTTACTACAAGAATGTTAATTTAATTGAGTTTGTAAAACCTGACCTTAGCTTTATTTCGAAACTCGTCGAATTAACCCGATAATTAATATATTATCTTAATAAATTAATGAATTTAAGGGTCGGTTTACTCACCCTTGGGTAAATTAATGTATCTGATATTTACGTTGGTTACTAGTCAAATATAACCATTTCACTTGCCAAATTATGGCAAGTGAAATTACATTAACTATGTGACTTTATGTGAGACTCAATAGGTATGATGTCCACTAGAATAAATAATTTTATAGGTGTACTTACCCATCCTTGAATTAGGGTTTTTTCACTTGGAGAAATATTTAGAGTGCATTTGGACATTTTTGAATAAATCTGTCCAACAAGTCATTAACGCGTTCCATGTCAGAACTACTGTAACAGAAACTCAAGAAAGTGTATCTCTAATTTTTTTGAGCGCTGAAATTAAAAAAAAAGCATAACACATTTTTCTTATAAACGGTGCTCAATACAATGTTTATCTTAATTACTGTCTTACATAAATTTAATTGGAGATTCTAATTTGAGAGTTAATATACGAAAAAATAAGTTGCCCCTTTCATCCCACAAACCCATTATTGCACAGCATATGGTTATATATAGTACATATTTTTCTTGCGACGATAATGTTTTTAACCGTTTGATTGCTAAGCAATTCTTGCAAGAATGCTCGAAAACTGCGGGATATATTTTGACTTGATGTTGACTTTAGCAAAATACGCGTCAAGTCAGACTACGTTTACTCCAATGGTGCAACAAAGGCACACTGAAACTGCCTGCAAAACCGCTGCTTCGCGGTTTTCGACACAAGTGAAGGAAGCGCTATCGCGCCTCGTAGCAGTCAAACGGTTAATGATCATAATAGTATACCGGGTGTTCATTTCAAGACTTCCCACCTCAATTTATGTAAATCCGGAAGTTTAAAAGAAAATCGCTGAAATAGGTAAAGAATAAAACCAAGGAGGACAACTTTTTATGCAAAAATTGACTCACTTACTTCCACCCCTCGTCGCCAGAAACCAACCCCTTAAAAATCTTAAATGGAAAGGGGTGTCAAGTGATACCTCATTTTAAAGGTCTTTTAAGGTACTACACGTTAGTCTTTATTTTTTTTTAATGATCGATTCGTTTTCGAAATTTTTGAAAAAAACTTTATTTGTACTTTCCACTTATTAAAAATTAAAAAAAGCAAAAATTAATATTAAAAACTTTAATAAGCTGCTTAAAGACAAAAAATAAATAATCTAAAAAAACTAAACATCAATTATTAACCTAATTTTCTAACTTACTAAGTTGCAGGGCGCTTATCCAGGTATTTTGGGTGACGGTCATAATTTTATTGATAAAAAAATGATAAATTTTTTTAATCAGAATATTGAACAAAGAAATGTTGAATTCGATAAAGTTTGACAAGTTATGTTTAACCCAAAATATTTAAATAGGCATAAATAAAACACCAGTAATAGTATTAATAACTGGTTTCTGTCCGATCCTGTTCCAGTACTCTTTGTTGGAAAGCACATGTGGTGTACCTTTAGTATAAATTTAGTTATTTAGTGTTATCCACCTAAAAAAGTTATTTAAATAAAGTAGTAATTATGGTTTATAGTTTGCAAGAAAGGATTGAAATTGTTTTAATGTGTGGAGCCCAAAATGAATGTGCTCGACGAACTGAAGCAGTTTTCAACGAAAGGCATCCAGATAAGAACGTATCCCATAGATACGTCCTGAATCTCATGAAGAAATTTACTCAGACTGGGTCCGTTGCCAACATAAAATATAATGAGCCGAGAGTACCCAACTGGAAGTGTTGGGTCATTTCGGTATCAATCCCAATACTTCATTGCGTCATGTATCTAGAGCAACTGATATATCCTTAGGTTCTATTCATAAAGTTGTAAAAGTTCATAAATTCCATCCTTATAAATTGAAGATACATCAAGAGTTAGCTGAAGACGATTTTGACAGGAGAATACAGTTTTGTGAAGAAGTGACCACTATTATTAATAATAATAACGTTTTATTAAAGTTTTTAATATTAATTTTTACTCCATCGCTTCTAAAATAATTTAACAAGTGGAAAATACAAAAAAAGATGTTCTCAAAAATTTCGAAAACGAATCGATCATTAAAAAAAACCAAATATTAACATGTAGTACTTTAAAAGACCTTTAAAATGAGGTATCACTTGACACCCCTTTCCATTTAAGATTTTTAAGGGGTTGGTTCGTGGCGACGGGGGGTGGAAATGAGTGAGTCAATTTTTGTATAAAAAGTTGTCCCCATTGGTTTTATTCTTTACCTATTTCGACGATTTTCTTTTTAAACTTCCGGATTTAGATAAATTGAGGTGGAAAGTTTTGAAATGAACACCCGGTATGTACAGAATTTCATTCTTTAAATCCAAAAGCTTGTTGAAATAATGTTAAAAAATCATACGTTGAATGAACTCCCTTAGGAAGCATTTCCGGATCTAGACTATACATGTAAACCTTTCGTCTTATTGTTAGTTTTTTGAACAGATGTTGTTTAGAGATTTTGCAATTTGTATCTATACGTTTCATTTTAGTCCTTCCAATTTCAGAAAATGTCCACAAATGATAAAGCAACAAAACGAATCTCAAGTGAAACTCTATGTTAATCTCTATAAATGATAAAATAACAAGACGAATTATGAACCCAATATATCCATAAAAATTTCGATTTATAAGAAACTATTCTATTTTTAAATTTCAAATCTCATTGAATGCAAATTGGTTCAGATAGTGATCGATACAAGTGTACAATTAGACCTAATAACCGAATTTTGTACCATACTTTCAAATTTATGGCGAAACAATACACCCGAGCTATGTATGAATGAACGGATACACTGGCTTATTTTGGAAGAGTATAAAACGAGTGTTTTAACGAAGAATGCTTCAGATTAATAACAGAATTTCGTTCATTAAATTCCAGCAAACCTTTACAAACAAGCTTTAAAGAAATTAAATATTAAATTAAAAATGGAGTTTGTAAGTTTAATTCGTTCATGAAGATTATTTTGTGAATTTTGTGCAATATTGTTTTTAGAAAATACTGATCGTTTTTCTTATTGGATTCTTTGGATATTCTTTTTGTTTATCACCCGCACAAGATTCTAAAGCAGCCACTATATTACAACAGGATTATAATAAACATGGCAATGGAAATTATAAATTTCAGTAAGTAACCATTAACACCTAACATAATATTTGTTTCGTGGTTTAACTAAACTAAATAAATATTTGCAACTTTTGAGATTATTGTAAGTGTTGTTCCATTCTATTGTTTTTTAAAATGATACACTTTAAAAATCCATTATGTAATTGTAAGTCATTAGAAAAAATATGTAATCCTTCTTGAAATGATTTATTTTGACTTAATAGGTTTTTACATTAAATCTTTACACCTAACTCATGATTTCTATTGATAAAAATGTTTGTATCTAGAATGGGTTTTTACTTTTTAAGATATCAAACGAGTGATGGTATGACTAGAGAAGAAAACGCCGAATTAAAAAACGAAGGAACTGACAACGAAGCTCTGGTAGTTCAAGGTTCATATTCATATGTCGGATCCGATGGTGTTACATACACAATTAATTATGTAGCGGATGAGAACGGGTACAGACCAACTGGCGAACATATTCCGCAACACAATACAATTGCTCAATAAGGCTTGAAGATTTGAGAAGAAGAGGTGATTATAATGTTATGTCATCATTTATTATACCACAAGAAATATATACATAGGTACATGTATGTGCATTAAGTTTATGAAATAAACAGTAAGGATAATACATGTAAATTGATTTGATATTTTATATCTGGTTTATACTAGATATTACGAAGAAAATTTACCTTTGACATTAAATTAAAGAATCTCTTTGAAAGTATGTAAAATAAATACTTTCTATATAAGAATTATTCTTTATTAACATTTAAATACAGTGAACGCTCTATATAAACAACCTCTCTATAAGCAACATTCTTTATAAGCAACCTCTACACAAGCAACTTTCTTAGTTCAACTGTTCTGTATAAGCAACTTGTTTTTTAAAGCTAAATATTTAACTTAAATTTAGGTCAATATAGTAAACAATCAACTTGTAAAAAATCTGTTATTGGCATATTTTTGAGTTTTGTGCTGCCAGGATTGAAGCGAATTTCTGTCAAATGGAATAGTTACTTAAATTCTGTTAGTTTATGTTAATTAATAAATTAATTAATTAATATTTTTGTGCTTTAATGTCCACCATAAAATATCAGTCAGAAGAAAAAAATTGACAGAAAATTATACAGGCTGGTTAAAAAGATTTGGATGGATAACTTGTCATGACATTGTTTCTAAACATCCTGTATGTTTCGAAATTCGAATTTGTTCCACAGAAAGCTGTAGCCTGCTGATATAAAGACAGTCAAAAAATGAATAAAATCTAATAAAGATTTTTCGAGAAATTTTAGAAAAACTCACGAAAAATATTGTTTTTAATTTTCTAGCAGATAAACTCAGCAACTTTGTATGTAGATAAGTTGAGTTAAACCATCATATTTTGACCAAGGCATCTGTAGTATTCTGTTGTACACGACATTTTCGGACACTCTGTATAATTGCGACAAAACTGGTCTCGTCCATAAAAGCTTGCCCAATAAAACTAACGTTATTCTACACAATCTAGTTAGTAAAAGAAATATGTAAAAATATTTTCCAGACGGTAAGCATTTTTATACTCCTTTTTTCCCTATAAGCAACTTTTCCCGATAAGAAACTTTTTTATTGAAATTGGTTCAAATGAGTTGCTTATATAGAGCGTTCACTGTACTTTAAAAGATTTCGACACTTTCATTATACGCTATACCTATCCATAAAATTACGCATAGATATATCTTTCAAGATACAAGTCGATTTTTAATTCGACTATATGTAGTTGAATTAACTATATGTAAACATTCGGTATATTCGCGACACAGAATTTACGCAACGCCCTCAATTTAACAAGGTATCATTCTACAACTCGAATAATATAAGTGATCTTCGATTTAAAAAATTATCCATTACATCACTTCTTTTATATGATTCATTTTGTATAGGTACTTAATTATTTTATGAAAGGAAAGTGAAATTTAAATTTTACCCATCTTGGGTAAAATTTCGATAAAATTTCAAAATTTCGATAAAATATCTAAACATTTTATTTTTTTAATAATGAATTTATAAGTAATTTTGCAGATATAGGTGTGATTTGTCAGCTTAACATGATTGTATAAAATGATATACCACATGAGGTACTACAAATACAATGGCTATTGTAACGCACTAAAACACCTTTTCTTAGGATTACAAAAGTTTAGGTATTGTAATTAACACGATAACATTGTTAACGTTTCACGTTCCCATAGAAAACCCACTTTATACTTTCAATGATTTCAAAAAATTACTTGTACATGAAATTAAAGCTAAAAGATTTTTTTTAATCTCTATACTTTTACTGGTCTTTATTAATCTATCTAGTTCGATTATCAATTATCAAATTTAATTTGTTTTGTTATTATAAACTGAAAGGATGTATCTGTATTTTAACACAAAATAAGATGATTGTTACTATGTATAACTGTAGTATAAATATTATAAATATGCATAAGAATGTCGACATTTTTTGGCCCAGGGTCATCATTGTAGTAGATTAGTAAAAAATAAAACCAATGTTAACGATGAAATTATAAATTATTTATTTTGATGCAATTCAAATCTCGGACAGTCAGTGCCCGTCTATTACTTTAGAAATAAGATGTAAAATTATTCTGTGTGCGATCATTTAATGGAAAAATTCGTATTTCAATTTTCCGTATACACTCATACTTCGTTATACGACTGGGATACGTTCCTCGATATTGAGCCGTAAAGCGATACATATCAATTGGAAAAATGTAAATCTTCAGTTATTGTTCAAAATACTTTTTTATTTTATTACATTAATAATAGAGTATTTAAGATAATTAAAAATAATTCATTAAAATATTTGAGTAAACAATAAACAAAACAAAATAAGGATATTGTAATAATAATGAGTAATAATAATACATATAACATTAATCTGAGGACCGGTTTATTCACCAACCCATAAACTAACTTATAACTTATCATACAGACAAATATAAAAATGGGTTTATTCATTGCTGCATAACGCTATGTGTCACATAAATATACCTATCTGTCGGATATATTTATGGGTTGGTTTATGTAGTTGATAAGGTTTATGTGACGGATTAGGGTATGCAAATCAGTCAAACAAAAAATCTAAAAGTAAATTTTAGTTGATCACGACGTTCGTTATGGATTTTCTGGACAATTTTTATGATATTTTTTTAGAAGATGATGTAGCAATAACTAATCTTACTTGATTTCCATATAATTCTGTGAATTGATTACGGGATTGAATTCACCCGCCTACGATAGTTGAAGAAAAATGAAAGAGGACATGTTATAGATGTTGTAACTATGCAGCAATAGCTCAAAACTGGGATAGGTACGATTGTTTATAATAATTTTTGATCGGAATTTTTCGGAGAAACTTTTTTTTTTTCAAAAAACTGCTAAATTTTTATGGATCATTTTTACCTTCTTCAAAACGTTTTTAGGCCGAAGCGTAACACAGGATTTTGCTTAGGTTGGGACCCTCTACAAATGTACTAATTTTGAAAAAAATCTGTATGTTAGGTTCGATACGTTTCCTTGTAAGTTATCGGGAACTTTATGGACAGGTGAATCAACCGGATTTTGTTATTTGTGATATTAACAGCTACCTTATAAACTTATTGCCTACTAAGTTATCGGGAACTTATAGGAAGGTGAATAAACTGGGCCTAAATCTAATAAATAGCATGTTTTCTCAGTCTCCATTATCGTTTGAAGACTAACATTGAACAATTTATTTAAGGTTTGTTGTTTTACATCCTTCTCCTTTTCTTTTTCTTTACTCTTCTTTACTCTTGATAGCAACTTATAATCGAGTTAATACCACGTGAAACGTTAGCGCTACATTTAAGTTTGTATCATCGTCATTTTCAAGAAGGATGGTTATAACCTGTTCAAAATGCATAAGTGCACTGGATAATTTTTTTAAAGTTAGTTGTCGGATTGTTAAATTATTAACTGTTTCTTCCTCTTCCGCCTTTTCGTTCTCTGCTAATTCAATTGACTCATCGTTGGAAAGTAAATGAGGATCAGCATCCAACAAATTCACAATATCATATTCGTCTAATTGTAAATTCTGAAAACCAACTTCTTTTGTCAAACTTAATATGTTTTGTCTGATTTCTGCAAGAATGAGTTCAGAGCTATTGTTACTACTTGCAGGAGTAACACAATCTGGTAAAACTTTTTTCCAAGCTCGGTGTAAAGTTGTTGATTTCATCTCATCCCATGATTGTCCTATAGTGTTCACAGCATCCTTAATATTATTTTTTTCCCAAAATTCGTAAAGTGACAATTGGCCTTCAGTTTCCTTTATAAGTTTTCGGAAAGTTTTACGCAAATAATAGGCTTTGACTGTTGCTATTACTTCCTGATCCATTGACTCAACTAGGGCAATTGTATTTTTTGGGAGATATTCTATACTCACATCTTCATCTATTTGTGATAAATTAATGGGATGTCCGGAAGTGTTATCTAAAGGGGTAGTGTCAATCACGCGACTCTAGCGGCTATAGCCGCGCGGCTATTGTAGCGCGTCTACAGCCGCCTTATTAAGTGTCAATTGTGTGACAATAGTTGCGTTCGGGTTCTTTCTCTTTCGAATTTTACACTAAAAATTAGTTTTTGTTATACCATCATGGAGATAGCTTGTACGCGGCTCTGGCGGCTAGACTGGTATTGTGGCAGTCGCGTCGCCACGGTCGCAGTCGCGTTGTTGACAACGTATCCATATAATTCAATGCAAACGAGTGGCTGACGTAAAGTCGCCAGAGTCGCGCGTTTGTAGCCGCGTGACTATAGCCGCTGCAGTCGCGTGATTGATACTGCATCTTAAGAGAAGCAGAATTCTTTTGTCTAAATTAGATTTCCGCAGGTATTCTTTCACTTCACGACAAAAATGATTATTGAACCAATCTTCGAATAGGCTTTTTATCATCCAAGCTTTTTTATTAGATTTCCAAACAACCGGTAATTCGTTCACATTTATACCTTTTAAAGCTCTTAGATTTTCGGACTTACAAATCAAAAGAGGTTTCAGTTAAAAATCCCCAGCTGCATTTGCGCCAAGTAGTAGTGTCAATCGGTCCTTAGATGTTTTAACCCTTGCCACTCCGCACATTTTTACACGTTATGACGAAGGCTCCGTAGCGGAGCGGTAAGGGTGAAATCCCGATGCAGCTTTGTCGTTCTTAGAAAGAAAAGTTCTATCAGGCATCCTCTTCCGATATAAGTCTGTTTCATCCACATTAAATATTTGTTCTGAGACATATCCACCTCTTTTAATAATTTACTTCAACGCGTTTGGATACGCCAACGCTGCATTTTTATCTGCGCTAGCTGCTTCACCTTTCATCTTGACGTTGTGCAAGTTATGCCGTTTTTTGAATTTTTCGAATCAACCGCGACTTGCCAAGAATTTTTCACCCATCAATTAACCATCACTTTTCCTTTCGCCATTTAAATGCTCAAAAATAGATATTGCCTTTTCCTGTATATTTATTTGACTCATCGATATTTTTTGTTGATTGTTATCTTCAATCTACATCATCAATAATTGTTCCATTTTTTCCCATTTCATCACTTCGTTTACGTGTTAATTTAGATACACTTGAAGGAGCAGCAGACTATGAATGTAGTTTAACTTTTTCTTTATCCTTTCGAATTGTTTGGACTGTAGATTTGGGATGTCCCAAACCGTTACAAATATCGATACTTTCAGAGGCGTCGATCCGACGAAGTACTTCGAGTTTTGTTTGTAAGGACATAGCTTTTCGGTTTCTTTTTTTTATTCCACCGGTGATCATGTTTTCTACAAAATGGATTCATTCTAATTTGGTGCATAACGATATTTTTATATCAATTTTATAAAACAGATTTTCTTCGACTAAATCGCAAGACCTACATCATCAATCAATTGAAGAGCATTTTTCCAAAACTGACTAAGTCCAAAATAAGTATTTGTAGATATGACTGAATTTCTGTAAAAAGTTGTATGCAACCCATTCAGTAGAAATGTGTTAATAGATAAATGATATTATATTTTGTAGTGAATTACTCACATGAATATTTAGGATTAATTTATTTTTTTCTTGCAACCAATAGGTTTCTTGCAAATAACAGGAACTTTTCTGTTCTCTTGTACGTTTTCCTCTTAAGCAAACTTGCTGTTCTATATTGTCATCATCCGACATTTTAAATAGTTTATTACAGGCACACAAAAATAAAACGAAATAACCAAATTGCCAAACACCTTGTTTGATGTTTTTCCCAGTACTAAGCATTGTCATTGCACTCTAATGAGCGTGACTTACAAGGAGACCTTACGACTTGCCCCTCACCGATTTTAACGAAAGTGGTACCAATCGATAGATATTAATACATAGTACAAATGTATAAAATATTAGGGCGCAATACTCATCGGTTCGCAAGAAAATTGGTGTTAAAGTTTGCAATCGGCTTATATGTCAATGATTTGTCATTTCCCCTACAACCCCCCAATAGCCATAGTGGAAATACAGGGTGTCCGGAAATGTCGTGTACAACGGAGTACCACAGATACCTTGGTCAAAAATATGATGATTTAACCCAACTTATCTGTATACAAAGTTGCTTAGTTTAGCCACTAGAAGACTTTAAAAACAAAATTTTTCGTATGTTTTTCTTAAATTACTAGAAAAATCTTTATTAGATTTTATTCATTTTTTGATAATGTCTTTATATCAGCAGGGTACAGCTTTCTGTGGAACAAATTCGAATGTCGAGAATTACAGGGTGTTTAAAAACGCTCTCCCGGCAAGTTATCCATCCAAATCTTTTTAACCAGCCTGTATAATTTTCTGCCAATTTTTTTCTGAATAACTATATTAATTTGGAAACTATTTCTTCTCTTATAAAATTTCAGTTGGACAAACGGTTTAGCCATAAAAAAATATTTTTTAAATCCCTGCAAGCCCAAATCGATAAGTTAAGGTACCATTTAACAAAGTCCAGAATAGCAATTTTTTAAGCGGTATGAAGTTCTTTCTATAAAACCAGATGTTACAGGTTTATGAGTACTTTATTGCTTAAAATATTCAAATTTTCGCCAGGATTTGTGAGCATCATCGGGATTTAACCCTGATTGGCCAGCAAGATCACTAGACCTAAGACTTTGTTTATAGAGTGTCATAAAGCAAAAATGCCACGAAAAAAGCAACTTGTAAAAATTTTTCATTCTGTATTATTTTTAACCCTGATGATGGTCATAAGTCTTGCCGAAAATTTGAATATTTTAAGCAGTAAAGTGTTTCTAAACCTGAAAATTTCGGTTTTTTTGAAAGAACTTCACACCGTTTAAAGAAATTGCTACTTTGAACATTGCTAATGACACCTTAGTTTATCAATTTGAGCTTGTAGGGATTTAGAAAATATTTTTTTGTGGCTAAACCGTTTGTCCAACTGAAATTTTATAAGAGAGAAAATAGTTTCCAAATTAATATAGCTATTCAGGAAAAAATTGGCAGAAAATTATACAGGCTGGTTAAAAAGATCTGGATGGATAATTTGTCGCGAGAGTGTTTCTAAACACCCTGTATGATTCGAAATTCGAATTTGTTTTATAGAAAGCTGTAGCCTGCTGATATAAAGACATTATCAAAAAATGAATAAAATATAGTAAAGATTTTTCTAGTAATTTAAGAAAAACACACGAAAAATTTTGTTTTTAAAGTCTTCTAGTGGCTAAACTAAGCAACTTTATATATACATAAGTTGGGTTAAATCATCATATTTTTGACCAAGGTATCTGTGGTACTCCGTTGTACACGACATTTCCGGACACCCTATATATCCGTTTCCAGATCCATAGTACGGTGGTTCGAATCTCGAACAATAACTTTTTTATTTTTATTTTGAGTACAATATTTCATGTTATTTTAAAAATATTTTAATATTACATCAACATGTTATAAAAAAAACTTAGAATATTGTATAAAAAAAGGAAATTAAAATGTATTATTCGAGATTCGAAGCACCGTACTATGGATCTGGAAACCGATATATTTCCACTATGGCTATTGGGGGGTTGTAGGGGAAATGACAAATCATTGACATATAAGCCGATTATATATTTTAACACCAATTTTCTTGCGAACCGTTGAGTATTGCGCCTTAATATTTTATACATTTGTACTATGTACCAATATCTATCGATTGGTACCACTTTCGTTAAAATCGGTGAGGGGAAAGTCGTAAGGTCTCCTTGTTAGTCAGTTTTGGAACAAAATCTTTTTGGACTTGGATTAGCTTTGGAATAAATCTTTTCGAAGTTTATCAAAATAAACTGAGATGTATATTAGTTTTATGAAAGATAAACCTACAGATCAAATGCAACTTTTTTTGTACTTATTTTAAACATAAAAACACGATTTTTGATTTTTTTGACTTAGTTAGTTTTGGAAAAATGCTCTTCAATTATAATCAAGAAGCAGTACTTACCGACAAATTAGAACATATACACTTACTAAAGGATCGTATGTTTACGTATTTTGTTGTCCAAGAGGCAACTGATTGTGAGACGCACTTATGCCTAACTGCTACGAATTCTGACGATTCACATGAAATAGGGGAATTATCGAAGTTTGACCGGAAATCGAAACGTTGTGGGTCGTACATCGAAACACTGACATAAATTAAGAAGGTCGTTATAGCGAATAGCCGTATAAAGAGGAGCCGTATAAAGAGGTATGAGGGTACTAATATTTGAAGTCGTGTCTGAGGACGGACACTGGCTGTCCGAAATTCGAACTGCACCACAATAAATACTTTATAATTTCATCGTTAATACTGGTTTTATTTCTTTTTAATGTATGAGAATATTTTACCTATCTATAGTTTTACATGTTTTCTAAGAGTACAGGGTATATTTGAACAATACTTAATCAATACAATAACAATACTTAATTATGCAGAAAAGTATTCGACTTTAATGATTTTTAAGAATGTATACAACAATCAAAAAGTACTATAGTAATTGTAAGTAGATTACGCTGCACAAACTTTCTTAAATAAGTAGAATCCACGGCAAAGTACAAATAAAAAAATCAGAATCCTTACCTTCATGAGGTAATAAACATCAAATTTCTGAGAATTTAATTTAAGTTTTAAGAATGACTGGCTTTAATTAATTTTTTTAAGTACGAAGATAATTAGAAATTAAGGTTAAAATAAAGAAAACATAGACATTCTACATTCATTCAATATTCCATGAACGAAAAATAAGTAAAATTAAATATGAAACACAATATTAAATAAATTAAAAATTGTGATTCCTCAAAATCAATTAGTTGTTTTAAATATTGCAGTAATAGTTATTGCATTTTAATAGTAATAAAGAAAATGCCACCAATTACACGAGAATATCACAGAACCGATTAATAAATAATATTAAATATCAAACACAATATTAAATAAATTAAATGTTGTGATTCCTCAAAATCTATTACTTAGTCGCTTTAAATATTGCAGATTTTAATAGTAATAAAGAAAATGTCATCAATTTTGTTACTAAATTATATACATCTACCTGTTGCTATTTTTCTTGAAATTCCTTGTAAAAGCAATGTCTAAATCTTTCAATTTCGTTGTTATACGTTTTTGACTTATTGTTAGTAAAACACAGACTACGCTTTATACATATAAATCTATGCATATGCGTCATCAATTAATTGTGTTAACCTTTTCTTTTTTTTAAGAAAGGATTTAGGAAATCTGTTGACAGACGAGTGGTCCGAATCACTATCTAAGTGATCCGTATCGATGACCACCCTCTGTTGGGTTGATGTACTCATCTTGAACACATCGACCAACCAAAACCCCGTCTCCTCCGCCTGCGGAACCACCCATCAAGGTATAACTTCAGAGGCATATAAATGTAATTTTCGGGATCCACTGTACATTTCTTCTTCTACTTTCTAGTTCTCTTTCGTGTTTTTCCTTTTTTTTCATGATGTTTGTCACCATTTCATCTACGGCTCTCCAGTGCACTTGCTTTTCTAGAATTATATCTATTATGTTTTCTTTTTCTATATTTTTTCCGATTTTATTACGACAAATATTTCTTTCCTCGACAAAATTATTACAAATAAAAAAAACGTATGTTCTGGATTATCTATTTCTTCGCAAAACCAACAAAATTCATTCTCCTTCTTTTTTATTTTGAATAAATAACTACAAAAAATTCCATGACCCGTTAAAAATTGTGTTAGGTAGTAATTTAATTCGCCCCATGTTCTTTTAAATCATTTTTTTAAATCTTGGATTAATATGTTAGTCCATTTATTTCCGTGATCCCATCTCCTGTTCCATTTCTCCAATAGTTCTTCTCTAAATAGTTTTTTATGTTCCTTACCTCTACTGTATAGGATACATCTCTCCTCAATTAATAGGTCAATGGGTGGTAGACGAGCCACCACTTCAATCCCCACCGTAGAACGGTTTCTACGGTTATTGAAGTGGTGGCTGATTCCTAATCTTCTATTAATTGAGTAAAGCATATTTAAACAGTATTTATAATTTAGAGCTCTACTCCATGTGGGAGCGGCATACAAAATGACCGAAAAAACAATAGCAGCAAGGAGTTTCCCTTTCTTCTGTTTGGATCCTGTGATGTTTGACGTAATTCTCGATAAATTATTTATCATGACGTTTGCTTTCTTGCAAATTTCTTTATATGTTCCGTCATTTTCATATCTTTGTCTATAATTGTGTTAACCTAGATAAGTACTTTCAGTTTTCGTCTCTCTCTGTCATGTACAATCATATAGAACGAATATTTAACGTACATCGAGAAAACGGTGACAAAAAATGACGCATGAGATATTTTTCATCGAAAGGAGATTAACTATAGTTTTAAATATGTACTACAACCCGAAATGGAGCTGCACCGTGAAGAAAAAGATGAAAAAGTACTCGGTAATGTTACGGAGAGGAGGTTTACTTTCCCATCTTTCTCTTCATGGTGCAGCTCTATTTCGGGTTATAGTACCTATATAAGAAAGGAACCAAAATTAAGGGCAAAACCGCCACAAGGATGCAACCATAGACACGTGTTTCGAACTTATTAGTTCTCATCAGTACGGTATAGCCAAGGAGCAAGGTAGAAACTCATTGGAGAAGACACAAAAAGGGAACACAGTCAGAGGACTAATCACCAATTTGGTGTTTCGGTTGTAAGATCCTCAATTTAATTAATTAATTAATAAGTTCGAAACACGTGTCTATGGTTGCATCCTTGTGGCGGTTTTGCCCTTAATTTTGGTTCCTTTCTTATTTTTCCACCGCCGTTATTGTTCTTTCCTTATATTTCTGGGCTTGAGTTCACTGGGAGTGACGTTGTTGCCTCCGTTGCGAAGCTTGTTTGTTGTCCTCAATTTGAGGATCTTACAGCCAAAGCACCAAATTGGTGATTAGTCCTCTGACTGTGTTCCCTTTTTGTGTCTTCTCCAACGAGTTTTCACCTTGCTCCTTGGCTATACCGTACTGATGAGAACTTAATAAGTTCGAAACACGTGTCTACGGTTGCATCCTTGTGGCGGTTTTACCCTTAATTTTGGTTCCTTTCTTATTTTTTCACCTATATACTTCTTCTTCTTCTTACCTATATAAGATTTGAATATTTTGGGGTTAGCATTAAACTATTTCTGTTCTATTTAGATTAGCAAGTACTATTGCAATATTTAAAAATTGACCATTGACATATTGGTAATTGTTCAATTAAAACAGCATTGTTCAATTCATCTAGTACCGGTCACATAGATTTTAATTTCGCCCTGTAATGACGATTAATTTTAAAGTGTTATTGTAATATTTGTTTTTATAATTTAACTGCATAGTTCAACTATATGTCCCTGAAGATGGTTAACGCCAAAACATATTAGACAATAACAAATTTTCATTATAACCAGTATGGTACAAAAAACTTCTTTTATTAATTAAAAAACTGATAGCATGGATTTTAACCTTAATTTTGCTGCACTTATCTTTTTGTGTTTCATCAAAATATTTTCTGAAAGATCCGAAAAAACCTTTGAAGTTCACATCCAATAAAACATAAACTGATTCGTTAGGAAAGAGAATACGTAACAATTGCATAAAACCATTTGAAAGTATAAGAAATTGTTGGGTTTGATCTTTATTACTGAAGATTTATTAAAATTAATGAGAAAGAGTGCGGTTTATAGAGAACAAAATGAGAATAATCCTTGCTTCTTTTATCATTTACATACAAGTTTAACATAAGGTTTTGTTTACTGTTTTAAATATGCTTAAGTAAATTTGGATACAAATTATGAAATACCTTCAATTTAGTTGTAAGGAATATATCCGCATAATTTCATAGTTACACCTTTTTGTATTACAATAGGAAAGCATACACTATGCTTGATGCATATAAATATATACGCCGTACCAGCTATAGTGAAAGTGACTCATCGATTTAAGGTACAATATTGCGCATGAGGTACAAATAAGTTGATGTGTGTTAGAAAGAGAGCGCATATTATTAGTACATCTGTTCATACGCTTTTAAGCGATGAGTCACTTTCACTATAGCTGGTACAGCGTATAACTACACTTTTTAAACATGCACACAAAATTTAAATATTTTTATATTATCGTCAAACTTTTTATGCTGCGTTTAGATTAACAAGTACCATTGCAAAATTTAGTTCTTATTACAAGTATGTTGTACTTGTTTCCAAAAATAGAAATTTTGCAAATACGACCTTTCCGCTTAGGACGACAGAATTGACATCCTAATTTCAAACAGCACTACAAAAAAAAACTGATAGGATGGATTTCATTTCACTCGAAAGTTGTTTGTTTTATCGAAAGATTTACTCAAAAATAGTGTAAAAGGTGTACACCCTTAAATTTAACACAGATTTAAAACATAAACCGACTTGTTAAACAAAGGGGAATATTTAACGATCGTATAAAACCATTTGAAAGTCTAAGGAATAGTTGATCTGATCTTTATTAATGAAGATTTATTAAGATTAATGAGGAAGAATGCAGTTTATAAAGAACAAAGTGTTGTTATCATTTACATATATGCTTAACGGAGTTTTATTTACTGTTTTAAACATGTTTATGTAAATTTACATACCAAATGAAATATCTTCAATATAGTTATGAGTATCTTTTTATTGCGTTTTTTGATTGCAAAACGAGATTTCTTAGAAATTAAAAGGATTGGAAATACCTTTGAAAGCTTATGAATCAATACGTGATATCATATGCCACATTGAAGTGTAAGTTCTAAATTAAATAAATTTAAATATATACATACAATAGATAAATGGGTAATACCCCAAATTTAATTGTAAGTGATTGAATTAATGAATAGTAATAGCCCTTCCCATCTCATTTGGTATTTAGCATTAAGTTCAATATTAAATGTCGACAAAACATTACATAATTATCCTCAATGAATTCGAATAGCTGACATATAGTGTTGAATATATTCTAATTCTAATTAAATTTCTTATTTTGAGGTCAAGGTTGACATAACTTTGACAACACTTAAGTTTATCCTTAAACTTAATCATGATGAAATGGTTATTAACCACGGTAAACAACCAAAAAAGTACGTTTCGATTAAAGTAAGCAACAAACACATTCTGAAGAGGAACCAACATATAGAAATTAAATACTGTTCAAACACAAAATGCTAATCGTTAAAATAAGGTTGTCTCAAGATCGAAATAACGGGGGAAGATACATGGTGTTTCTCTATAAACTGGTAACTATATAAGCGAAGAAAGACCAGGTGTCCTCTTTAATTCTAGTGTGTGCCTTCGCGTAGTGAAGGGGAAGAACAAAATTATAATGAAATCGGTGAGTTACAGTGCGTTATATTCAAAAAATTATTAATCATAGTCAAACCTATGGAAATTATATACTGCAACCAGCAATTTAAAAATTTATTTATCTATTTCTAGTTATGGTACTTTGATAATGAACAGTTTATTTAATTTAATTTTTACTATTTTTTTGTATTGAACATAAAGAGTTTATCTTCATATCATAACACATTTATTTAACTTTAAGAAAATACATTTAACCCAATTACAATACAATTAAATAAATAATTAAACTAATAATTAATTGTATTTAATTTTTTTATAGGTTAATAAAAATTTGGTTTGTTTAGCGTGTTCTAATTAACTCGAGCATGTACGCTAAAAGGTTAAATTAAAAAATGTTTTGCCTGCCGGTTCTTTTTATATTAAGGGTGTGTTTTAATATGAAAAATCCAATTGAAGACCTCGTTGCAAAAAGGGGGCAATTCCATTTTTTACTTTAACATATCGTTAAAAATATAATTTTCTAATGTGTATCGAAGAAAAACGTGAAACCGTCAAAAAATTGTGAGTTGTCCTTTTTTTCCACCGAGCTTTTCAATTAACAACAAATAATTATGATTTTTTTAATAACTCCGTTTGTATCAAACACAAAAAATACATTTGGTTAATTTTGAGGAAACACCGAAAACTACAATTAATAAGAATACTCTAGCTGAAGACGTCGTTGCAAAAAGGGAACAGCTCTATTTTACGGAGTTATGTTTTTCTTACAAATCGTTAAAAAAATTCATACGTGTATCGAAAAAAATATCGATAACCATAATAAACACTAAAATTTAAAAATATATATAAAATTAAGTTCAAACGATTAACTTAAAGTCTCCTAATTAAATTAAATAGGAGACCTTAATCATCGAAACAATTAACACAATGGTTTATAAATTTTTTAGTATTAGAAATGCTTCAATCACTTTTCTTAGAAATGTAATGGTGTTCAAAATTCAATCAGTAACTGCAATCGGTTAAATAACTTGCGTTACGTCGTGATGCGGTTCTGTGGGGGCTGCGAAAATGTCAACAGTTTAAGTACTTTAACTTGCTTCGCTTTTCCTTGCCAGTTGCGGTAATTACACGTTGGTATTTCGAAATTTCGTCACTGATGACCGCAGATGCGTCTTCATCTATAATTTTATTTAAATTAGCCTTCACGTGTCTATAGTTTATACTTTGACCTGGATCAGAAAATAATAATAATAATAGCACAATCATTATAGCAAAACTTGTTTTGTTGTAAGTATTGAGATATTGAAAAAAAATTACCTACAACTAAGAATTATTTTTATACGTTTACGTTCAAATATTGGATAAGAATCATAAATAAATATATTTAAAAAAATAAATACCATATACGACAAATATTAAAAAAAAATAAAAATTCAGTAATCATTCTTTGTTTTTAGTTTTCAATCTTACAAATAGTAGTAACACTAATCCTAATGCAATAATTAGCATATTGGTTTTTTTTAGTCTCATATATCTCTCATTTCGTAATATGTCACGGTCAACGACTCATCCTTTAAAATGTCAAGATTTATTACACGCATTTTTTAAAATCTCCTCACGGAAACTGTTAGAACTATTTGTAGAAGCGATTTAGAATAGTTCTTGATTATTACAACCAATCAAATTATTCTATTTTGTACATCTGTAAAAAATCGTAAATTTTAATTAATCGAAAAAAATCCGGAACCATTCAAAAGCTCTGCGGACATTCCTATCAACTCACGTAATCGTATTTATTTTATTTATTGTTTTTTAAGGCCATTCTGTTGCTTACATTAGTGGCCTTCGCATCGGCTAGACCTCAAATCCAACAATTTATTCAAAATGTTGGTGCTAAGACGATCAAATACCTAACTGAACGAACAGAAACCGGATACAAATTCGTGTAAGAATATTTTTTACATAACTATAAAATAGTCTTATTGTAAATTAATTTTATAATGAATTACATTATTTCAGTCTTGAACAGGATGATGGACAAAGGAGAGAAGAAATTGGTGAATTGGTAAATGAAGGCAAAGAAAACGAAGCTGTGGCAGTTAAGGGATTCTACTCTTACGTGGGAGATGATGGCAAAACTTACTCAGTTGGTTATACGGCGGATGAAAACGGATTCCAACCGGAAGGTGAACATCTTCCTCCCGCTGCGAGCGTAAAAAGGACGAAACCTTTGGGAATACCACCAGGAGCTTTAGCTTCTTTGGCCGGATAATTACTAAAGACAGATTTTTTAGAAGTAGTTTATAAATAAAATATAATTTTGCAAAAATAGTTTTATTTACTATAAAAAACATAAACTCATGAATTAAGCTAAATAAATAAGGCACGTCTCACATTGAGGCAACAAGTAACTAGCAACAAGCGGTATTCCCACTTGATGACATTCTACATAGAAATAAAACAATATCTGCAATATTAAATTGTTTCAATTTGAAAGACATGATTTAATTATATGTGAAATGTCACCAAGTGGCAATATCGCGTGTTACTGATTGGTAGTTGCTTGTTGCCTCAGTATGACATCCGGCTATAAAAGTTATGTTGGCATGCGGGTGTATTTCGTTGTCATAAACGTAAAACGTAAAAATACGTTTCCCGCATGCTAAGTGTTAAGGCAACAAATTCGTATTGCCTTAACATTTTCACAATTAAATCAATTCCAAAAATACCATACTCTCTTAACCCTGACATATCAAAATTTTGATTTGTTGAGTTTAATACTTCAAAGATACAATGTTCTTCAATTTCTTTGGGCGAGTATGGGATAAAAGCAGCTGCAATATTAAGTTGATCTATTTGGATTAGTTTCTTAAACATTAAATTTTAAGCCATGTAAAACCTAACAAATTTGAAACAGGAAAGCTTTCAATTAACTTTTATTTCAACAGAAGACATTTTTCAAACCTAAATCATTAACACGTTCTTAACACAATATTTAAGCAGGTCCGATTTATTTGAAGCAAATTCGTTAAAATAATTATTCACAACATACAGGCCTCAATATAAAAACAATTTTGTACTTTGCCTAAGGATTAGAAATTAAAAAATTGTATTTCATGTTCAGTACTGAATAATTTTAATTGCACCGGAATAAAACATATTTCGAGCTAATTGTTTCACAACGTTTTTTTTGCTTTAATTATTTAATTGATTCAATATATTAGATACCCGAAGAATAAAATTCGAAGATTTTAATCTGGAGTGTTTCAATCGTTTAATAAATAAATTTTATCGATGTAAGTTGTAAAAGAAATATTTTAGATGATAACATAAAAAAATAAAGTAACAAACAAACGCCGTGTTCAAATCAACTATTCTTTCAATGGTATCAACATGTGAACTCATTGTAAGGCGCACTAAAACGTTTGCTTTTTTTCTCAAATTGATTTCCTCTTCTCTTCCTAAAGTTACTAAATGACACTTTTATAAGTAGAAGAAGCTCTAATAAAAAAAAAAAACACATACTACCTAACAAATTATACTACCTCTGTCTCATTATAAGTCAGCCATTTGGTGTCTCATCGCTATACATATCCACATATAACCAAGAGGTAAAGCTATAGTGTCATAACACCCATGAAAAAAATTTGAAAAAGATGAAGATACGACCTTTTGGTTCGCATATTATGGAGGGTAATACTTTTTTAATGAGACAAAAAAAAATAAGTCTTACTATACCCTTTCAAATTAATTAATTAGTCGGCATTTCTATACAAATCTATGCAGGGTTTCTCACGCAACTGGTTTGTTAGAACTTTATTGGGTTCACTTTTAGTACGTTTTTGAGATTTTGGTAGTAGAACTTGTTTATCATAATCTTTCTATGTAAAATATTTTTGAGATAGCAGCCATTTCGGATGTACGGGAGGTAAGGTATAAGTTTTGTCAATCTGTATTATGTAAGTATTTATTGGTTAGTTTTATTAACAAAAAATTTATAAAGACTGTGTTTTAACTAGGTTGCTCAGTTCAGAAACCATCAAATGGTGACTTATTCTAAGATTCTGTTGACTAGGGGCAAGTAAAAGCAACAAATTTTGCCAAATATGCACTCTTCAAAACAAAGGAAAATTACAAAATTTTTCAAAGAAATAATTGAGAAGGCAACAACCAAGAGGCTATTAATCACCTCATTCAGCAAGGAACATCTACCGAAAATATAACAAGTATCCGTCCTGTCTTATTAAAGGAATAAGGAATAACTTGTTTACCAAAAATTATTATCCACACTTGTATTAATTACGTAAATGAAAATTAAAAAGTGTTTTAAGTTATTTTAAAACTGTTTTTTAGCATTACTATTTTCCGTACAATAATAAGTGTGCTATAGTTACTTATTGTTGTATAGGAGAAATAAAATATAAATTAAAAAAAAAGAACTTTATTGCGAATTTCGCGGGTTCAGAAGTAGTTTTGGGTATTCCGGTAGGGGGCGCTTTCTAAAAAAATCATATTAGCGCCATCAGTGTGTCGGGGTATGAACACGACAAGCCGATTTCACTGATCTAGTGAGAGTTGACCTTATATGTATACAGGGTTTCCCAGACCACCCGTACCACCTGATTTACTCGAAAATTATAAGTCCTAGGAACTTCAAAGAAAAAATTTGATAGATAAATCTGTGGCTTGGTTCTAAAAAAGGCCAATGTCACTTTTTCTCGTAATACTGTTTACACCAAAACAGCCAATGTCATAAACCAACCCTAAAAGGAGATAATAGAAACTTGCTTGGCCAATGTCTGAAAGGTAAACATATTACAAGTTAATTCTAAAACGGCCATAGTGGACTTAGGACTTTTACGTAGCAAAGTGTTTTATTTCTAAAAGGGTCATTTATGATATTGGCATTTTTAAATGAAAAGTTACGGAATCTCGATTGACATCGGCCGTTGTACAGGTGTTGTTCCAGAAAAGTTTGTGTTAGTTAAGTGGTATGTATTCTCGAGGAAAGGCATTAGCAGCAATGTGTAGTACATCTACGCCCATAGAAGATAATAAAGAAGGTACGTTTGGTGTTTTAGCAAAATTTTTAGGTTATGTAACATGTTTGGTTTTTGCGGAGCGTATTACTGATGATTTTAATTTACTGCTTTCAAATAACGAAGAAAGCTGTGAAAGTGCTGATGATTACACACCCAGCATAGATGGCAATGGAAGCGATACTTCTAGTAGTGAAGAGGTACGCAGAAAACATAAATCTGGAAAACACATAAAAGTAAAATCTCCTGAAGCAAACGTGCAGAATCGCATCACCGTGAAGCAGGAAACGACACAAAAGAGAACAAGGGGAAGGCGAAAAGTTGATGAAGGAAATGCATCTCGAAAAAGAAAACGTTGTCCTAGTAAATGGAAGAAAAACATTAGAAAAACGCAAAAAGCCCAAGGAAAAGAATATACGTCCGTCAGAGGTAAAATTATGCCTGCTAAAAGAGTAAAACTTCCTTGTAGCTGCAGAAAAAGATGCTTTGAGAAATTGAGTGAAGAAGAAAGACAACAAATTTTTCAAAGTTTTTACAATCTTTCTACTGAGGGACAAAATCAATACATTGCGAGTTGTATACTAGAAGGAGTGAAACAAGTACAAAGACTACGAAACAATAAAACTGGCGAAAGCCGACGAAAATATACAAGAAAATACTACCTGCCTGCTAATTCTGGAAAAATAGATGTCTGCCAAGTAATGTTTCTAAACACGTTAGACCTGACCCTCAAAAAAGTTAGAGTGATTGCAGAGAAAAGGAGATGTTCTTCATCAGGAATTTGTCCTAGAGATGGTAGGGGAACGCATGGAAATCAGCCTAAAATTTCCGAAGCAGACAAGGACATCATTAGACAACATACTAACAAGTTTCCTGCCTATGACAGTCACTACTCGAGAAGTCATACAGTAAAAAAGTATCTAGCACCTGATTTGAATATTTCTAAAATATACAAGCTATATGTTGAATATTGCAATGAGAAAAATTGTATTCCAAGAAATGAAGCTCTTTATAGAAGAATTTTTGTGGAAGATTTCAACCTGTCTTTTCACAAACCGCAAAATGATACTTGTGGAACTTGTGATAGGATAGACATGCGTCTAAATACCATTAATGATGAACTTCAAAGAGTACGAATACAGGAAGAAAAAAATAAACATCTTGAATTAGCTGACTCGATGTACAACACAGAGAAGGACGATAAAATGAAAAGTAGCCGCGCTGATTCAAACATTGTAACACTTAGTTTTGACTTGCAAAAGTGTCTCCCTACTCCATTTTTGAAAAGTAGCATATCTTTTTACAAACGTAAGTTATGGACACTTAACTTGACGATATTTGAGACGATGAAAGGAAAAAATTCTTCAACCTGTTATCTGTGGAACGAGACTATTGCAAATAGAAGAGCTCAAGAAATTGGATCTTGTCTATATTTGCACCTAAAAAATCTGCCAGAACAAACAACTGAAATTAATATGTACAGTGACTGTTGCCCCGGGCAAAACAAGAATATTATAATAGCAGTAGTGTTATTGACCATTTTACATGAATTTAGTCTCAGTGGGAGGCAGATAACTATCAACCACAAATTTCTAGTCCCCGGGCATACACACATGGAAGCCGATACTATCCACGCTGCTATTGAAAAAACAAAAAAATGTATGACAGCAAACGTCCATGTACCAAGAGACTGGGCTAATTTAATTCGCCTATACTTCATTTAATAACTAGGAGGAGTGATTTGAATTTTGCGCGCCAAAATAGTGAGCTATTATTGGTCGATCCGCAGTCAAGTTTACGAAGACGAAAAATTTGGTTTATGTCGTTTATGGTTTTTGGCGTTTGAGGTTAGGTGCTTTACCTAATTTGTCAACTTGTTTCTCGCTTTTTCGTTGTGCTCAAATGGTTGCGATCAAAAAATATTAAGTTCGAAGAAGGTATGGTACGATGTCATCTGTTGGATATAATACGTCAACACAAGAAACGTCTTTTGGATAAATTTTGAACAATGTACGTATAGATAAACGGCCATAGAGATAGTTGGTATGTTCTAGAATACTACGCTCAAACGCTTGGTGTTTTGTTGGTTGCATAAATGTGACTGGTTTGAAGTTTAGAATTCAAATTTGCCGCTAAAAATGTTTAGTGTATTTTTTAGTTACTTTTTCCTATGTAAATGGGGTTTTGAGATTTACTCCTCCTAGTTATTAAATGAAGTATAGTACCAAAGAATCCACCAATTAAAGTTGTGTAAGTCCAACAATGTCACTTTTTAAAATTCAAACAACTGCTCAGTGGAGTATATCAACATAGAAAGATAAACACTGAGGGAAAGGCAGTCAGTTGGTCACAAATTCGATGGATGCAGTACCGTACTAACAATCTAGGTAAGGTGTTTTACAAAAATTCTGTGTGCTCCGATGAAGAATTTAATATACTTGACTTGACGAGAAAGCGATTAAGAAATGTTTCAATGCCACAATTAGTGCCTATTTCGCAAACCCCTTTACAATTACCTGCCCTAAAAATTCAGAATTTAAAGGAATTAATACCCTACATAGATGCCAACAGTCGTCCTTACTATCAAACTTTTTTGAATACCTTGTCACCATCTAAAGAAACAGATGAATATTACCCAGACGAAGAATTCCAAGATAATGATGATGAAGATTTAATGTAATATTATGTTAATTTTTACACAATGAATACTTATTGCTTTATTTTATCAATTTGATAGTAACCTTTTTGTAATAAATGATGTTTCTGTTCAGCATTGGTTTTAATTACCCTTCCGATTGCTATATTATTAATGTAAAATAAAGGCCAATGTCAATTATGTTTAATAATATCGGTGTAACTAAAACGGCCAAAATCACATCAAACTACTATATCCTAAGATTAAAAAAATTTAAGCAGCTCAAAAGTAAGTAGTACAGTTAGGTTTTAAAAATAGCCTAACTTTTATTCGTGTAGTTCGTATAACAAAGAGAAGATGTAATGCTAAAGAAAAAGCTAAAACTTTAAACAGCGATTACTCAAAACCGATATTTTTGACTTTGGCCCTTTTAGAACCAAGCCACAGAAATAGGATATAAGCTTTCTTAAGAGTGGCAAAGGAACATCTAATATCAACCGGAAGTATGAACAATTGAAGGTCATTTTATAATTTGATATATGAGGGGGGTTAATTTTGGTATTGTTGGAAAGAGCTTTTCAAAAGGAATAACTTTTATAGGAAGCATTTTTTGATATCTTTTATTATTTTTGACCAAAATCTCGATTTTTTACTAGTGTTTCCTGATGTCACCACTAGATGTTGCTGTCGGCCATTTTAAAAAATTACATTTAGAAGTGATAGTAAGTTACAAGGAATAATTTTATTAATAAAATAATGTAATACCCTTAACTAAACTTCATAACTTAAAACACTTAAGCCTAATAACATAAAGCAATTTGACTTTTTAAAATGGCCGACGGCGACATCTAGTGATGACATCAGAAAACACTCGTAAAAAATCGAGATTTTGAAATCGATTTTGAACAAAAATAGTAAGATATCAAAAAATGCTTCCTATAAAAGTTATTTCTTTTGAAAAGCTCTTTCCAACAACACCAAAATTAACCCCCCTTCATATATGAAATTATAAAGTGACCTTCAATTGTTGATACTTCCGGTTGATATTAGATGTTCCTTTCCCACTCATAAGAAAGTTTATACCCTATTTATGTATCAAAATTTTTGTTTCAAGTTCCTAGGACTTATAGTTTTCGAGTAAATCAGGTGGTACGGGTGGTCTGAGACACCCTGTATTATTTTTTCTATGTTTTTGTCAAACTGTCAAATCTTTTATCAAATATAGTACAATGCAGCCAACTTTGATAAAAGATATTTTATGCAATAAATTTTTTATAAAATATAGGCTATTACATTGTAAAATTTTTTTGACAGATATTTTATAAAATCTTTGATAGTCTAAAAGGGCCCTAAAACAGACAGAAAAGTCAACATTTAAACCTTTTATATTTGAAGATACACTAAAGTTTTAACCATTACAGAGGATGACTCAAGAGGAATGGAAGATTTTAGTCAAATAACAAATCATGTTAGTTACCCATTCAAAAATTTCTCAATATTAAGATTTGGAACAATGTTTATGATGAATAATGCTTGTAGTTGACCAAGCTACAGATTTTATTTGGAGAAGGTTTTGTACCCAGCTTAGAATTTGAATTATTTGGGGCCAAAATTGAACTTTAATTGAATTCCAGGTCATATCAATTAACAAGTTATAATTAACAAACAAATGAATATTTATATAATAAAGTATGAGTTTATTGCAAACCGCAAAGGTGTTAATAATTTAATAATAAAAGTTTTATGCTAAATTAATTAAAATTATTGATACTAAGATCCCCACTCTTAAGACAGGAAGGTTTCTCGGCTAATAGGGGGAAACGTTGTTTACATTATTTTGCAGTAGACCTACGAAGGATGTATAAGCCCTTGCAGAGCTAAATGAAGAACTTTGTTAAGACTTCTTCGACTTTTTCGTCTTCTTTTGTTTTGGCTTTTTGTTTTTAGACTATCTGACAATGACTTGTTAAATTTTTAACTTAATAACTCGTCTCTGTGTTTGATTTTTGAGTAACTTCTTTAGTGCATTAATAGCAAGGTATGGTTGTTGAAATTTGATTAAATTACATTTCCAAAATTGTTGTTATTCATGTATGTCATTTTGGTTAGTGTTCATTCCTGGAATTCGGACCATTTTACCCCACTCACCTTGTATAGAACATCTTGTTCTACATGACGTAACATTTTGTAGTTGGATTTACCCAGTTTTCGTACATTTATGTTTCAATAGAAAATAAAAATTTTAATAGATTTTAAGTTATAATCCATAATACACACATCATGTTTTATGCTTTTCACAGTACATACAAAATTCATAGAGGTTAGTATCTCCATTAAAAACTCATGTTTAATCTTCAGTGTTCAACCCGAGTTCAATCACGTTCCAATTGATCATTTTCACGATAAATCCAGTGCAAGTCAACAAAAAAATTTTCACTTTCAGAAGAACGTTGTATTAAATTCAAACGCCTGTCAGTGTTTCTAGTATTAAGGTTATGTAACTAATTTCATGTATATTTATATAAATTCAGTTTGAAATAAAATTTATTAGAAATTTTATCTATAACACGTAGATTCGCTACATAAATCTAAATCATTGTAAATCTCGTATTAAAATAACATACTAATTACAAATTGAAATATATGGAATAAAAGTAAGAAATGAATTCCCCTAAACTCCCTAAATTTGAATCTCAACCATAGAAAAAGAAAGATATAGAAGGTGAACTCCCACTAGATTTTTGAAATGCGTCAAATTTAGTACGTAAACCGAGAACTCACAGCGCTGATGTGCAACTATTCAAAAAAACCGCGAAATTTGAAATAAAATATTTTTTTATTTAATTTTATTTCTTTATTCGTACTACAATAAGTGAGCCATAAGTGACTCACTTATTGTGTACGAAAAATAAGTAGCAATGATAAAAGAAAAAACATTTTTTAAAATAGATTAATCTTTTTTATTTTCATTTATGAAGCTAATACAAGAATGCGTAATTTATTAAACAAAACAAATATACCTAATATCCACTTAGCCCAAATCCACTTATTAAATCTCTCCGGATCCTTACTGCAATTCGGGAATCGATAGCGGGAAGACTCCTTATCATTACAAATAGAAACCGTACACGCTATATATATTTGAAAAGGAAACATAATGTAACGAAAGATTGTAAAAATGTTAAAGTTAATCAACACTTACCGGTAATAGAAGTAAAAAAAATAGTACGGAACACAATTGTAGTCACTGTAAACGTTATGTTTCACGTTTAAGCTCGAAATGATCAAAAATCAATCATAATAACTCCGAATGCTCTTACATGAAGTTAAAATATGTTTTGAACGTGTTGTCATGGAAACGCTGTTGTATTTTCGTATTTGTTTAAAATGAATATCCCTAGATTTATAAATCTAGGGACTTCACTAAAAAATTATACATCAGCGCTAAAGGTGTTTCGGTTTACGTACTAAAAATCAATTTCAAATATTTTACATAGAGTTCGCCCACCCTGATCTCAACGGTTTTGACAGGTTTTGATATTTTCTTGTTTTATGTTCCGGTGATGTTCCGGCTGGTTCACTTCGGTTAAATTATTGAAATAGGTGGTGGAGGTGTGTTATTTATCGAATAATTTATCTTTAATTAACCATATGAAATATGGATACCAGCGACAGTAAGTATTTACAAAGACTGTTAATTTTCCAACTAGAATATTAACTTATTACATACATATTAACTTTTAAACATGCTTTGTTTAGGTATTATTGTAGGTGATAGTTTTGACGAGATCAACTCAAAAAGTCTGACAGGTAAGCATTTTTAGATAATATTCTACCTGCATCTGTCCATAACCTTACTAAACATAATGCTGTTGTATATAGTTATTGAGGAGCTTTACCACAAATTTTACTGTATTAAATAAATATAATTATTCACGCGATTTTGTTTAGCTATAATTTCAAAATGAAATAAATTTTTTTACGGGTCTTTTCCTAAAAGAACTTGAATCGTTATGTTTTATGATATCAAGGTTTGAAAATATCGGCTATATGGATGGTGCTATTGCTGATTTGCTATTGATTGTTGATTTGGGCTCTTTTCACGGCATCTTCCATAGGATCTTTCAGTATGTCATTAACAATTATATTGTCAATTGGTTTAATTTTTTTAGAAACATCAAAAAGAAAAAGATGTCTAAAATGGTCAAATCAGAAGAGTTTTGTTTTATCAGTGCAGAACCTTGTGAATAAAGAAAGATTTGCTAATCTGAAGGATAGCAATTGATTGCATATCCGCCTACATTTTCAACAAAACTATAGAAAATGTAAATGCAGCTGTAATCATAATCGTCAATGATGGTGTGACTTGACTGATACCACTTACAACCTTCTTGTCATAAATCTTCAAGGTTGATTCTCACTACGTTCCGTTTCCTTTCCATATCCGAACAATTCCGTTTATAAAAAATGTTTTAGAGTGTTAAATAAATTAACGCATACACATTTTCTGTTCCATTTATATACCGTTTCCATACTTGCCATTTTCAATCATTGTGTTATGTTACGATTTTAAAAAGAGAATTTGAATATTTTCTAATGCTTTTCAACAAATTTTAGACTATAAATGATTTTCAAATAGTAATGATCAATTATTAAAAAATGTTTATGCCTCTGTAGGTGGTTTGATTAAGTATATCTAATGAAAAACGCCGGTTTTCTCGGAAGTAAGCAAAGTAGGGTAAGGTTGCTCAAGTCGTACCCCCTAAGAAAAAATACTGCATATAAGCGAAAATTTAGCCACAACATAAAAGCTTTATTTGTTATACTAATCTTGGATTAATAACAGTTTTATTTATTATAATAAAATATAATATAGTAAATGTTAATGGATAAAATAAACTAAATAAAAAAAAACTCTCATCGGTACGACTAAGGAAACTAGTTGCCTAAGTGGTACCACCCAAGGCTTAAGTCGTACTCCTAAAAAATATTCGGTAACAATGTTCATTACAAGGTATTTTTAGAATATGTGCTTTACATGTCTCATACTACTATTTTGTAAGTACACGCTTCACACATTTCTTGATTCTTTTGTTAACTCTAGCACATAGATCGTGCACCTATGATTTACATTGCAAGCACTGAATCATCTTTTCCTCCCGTTCTTCTCCACACATATAGCAAAACCGATCGCTTGCAGCATTGCCTCTCTTCTTTTTAACTTTTAATGCTGATTCCTTTTTACTAAGTGTTTCTTTTCTTTTATTTGCAGCATTTTTTATTTTGTCCTTTTTATTAATTTTTTCTTCCCTCTTACTTGCAGCATTTTTTATGTTGTCTTTATTCGCAGCTGACGTTATTTCGATTGATAAGCTTAGGCGTCTTTGTTCCTCTTTGCTGTCATTGATGATATTTGGAGTAGGTGATAAAATATTTAACTATTGTTTCAGTTTATCTGAATCAAATGATGTTAAAAGTTATGCAATAAAATCCATGGAAGCCTCTTCTTCCTTTTGGATTTGTCCATCTTTGTCCGTCGGCAGACTTTTATTGCTCACTGATTCATTTGAATTATTGCACGTTTTAAACGGCAAAAACGAACAAATTTCCTAAGTCGTACTTGGTACGACTTACGCAGCTCGTTTAGCTCCGACTTAAGGTACCAAACATTGTAAACGAAAAACGGTGATAACCTCACATTAAATATGCGTATACGTTTTACCTTCGGTGGAAAGATTCCGTAATTGCTACAGAACTTATGTTAAAAAGAGAGACTATTCTGTGTATAATTTCCTTCCGAAAAAATGCTCCAAACACATGCAGAAAATTATATGAAATAGCAATAATTTACTTGTTGAGAATATTCTCTCAAATGGCACTTGCACTCAAACGACTCAATAGTGTAAAATGAAGTGCCTACCTTACTAGACAATCCTATAGTGTTACTTTTGCTGTCAACGCTGTGGTGGCATTTAAAATAGCTAAGGTACGACTTAGGCGTAGGTACGACTTGAGCAACCTTACCCTACTTGATTTGCAAAAAGGTAAATTCAGTTTACAGATGGATTAATATGGTTTGCAAAGGACTGAATTTAATTAAATAAAGTTTTAGGTTGACTGTACACTGGAACCGAACTTGGCCAACTTCAAGGGTCGTCCGTTTAATGACCAACTAAGTTGACCGAGCAAACCTGATACATTGCAACTGACTTAATACAGCAAACAATAATAGTAATGTTCTCATTAGGCTTGCATTTGTCAGGATGAGTAGTAAATTGCTCTATTAATTTATTTACAGAAAAGGAGAGTTTCATCATCTCCACAAACAATTGAAGGAGATGAAGGAAGCCATCTAATGTCTGTATGATTATAGTTTCTTTCATAAACTAAATTTTAAATAATAAAATTACAAAAGAAACAAATAGTTCATTTGACTAATCCAAAAAATCTTGGTCTGTCCGTCTAGTCAGATGTACTCGGATGTGTTGGTCTGATACAGTGTACGTGAGCAGATGCTCGTTCATAATTTTGGATTGGTCGGCTACATTTGGCCAATATGTGGACGACCACTATTCGGCCGAGTTCGGTTCCAGTGTACAGTCAGCCTTAAGCATTACGTACGTCATAATAATATCATTCATGTTGTGTTGAAATGTCACTATCCCTGAAACGTCTCCTCTCAATAAAAAATGTGTAAGCAGTATGGAACATGGAACGGAACGGATCAGAAACGGTATGTAAATGAAACGTAAAGTGTGAATACGTCTGTTGACTTACAGCTAAGAATATTTTTATGGAAATAGAATGGAAGCTTACAGAACGTATAGTGAGAATCAACCTTAAACGTTCAAATAAAATTTAGTAAAAAGGCACATCAAAATATTTCCTTTGATTACGAAATTTAACTAAATAAAATCAGTAAATAATTTTTGGGACATCTTGTATTAACACAATTTCTCATATCTTGGGTGACATTTCATTCCTCTTTTTTTCATTTGAATCTTGCCGAATCTTTTTGAGGTACGACGAGAAAAATGAAAGTTTAACCATTTTTTAACAATTTAATTTTTTGATTTTAATCCTCCGTGTGTACACTGGGTCTTTGAAGGAACAGTAAAAAATTGAAATTCGAAATTCTCTCTTATGGATAGAGAGTAGGCTTTGGCTACCCCCACTAAAAAAAGTTTGGTAACTGCTCGGCCATGTAGTAGACGCTTCAATAAGTAACTCAGAACTTTTCTAGAATTTTTGAAAGCCTAGAAAATTTTGAAAACATGCCTGTTCCCTAAAAGACCCAGTATACACACCGTGTCTCAAAAAATATAGTATACACACGTCGGGTTAAACCATCATATAGGATCAATATGGATTCTACGAATAGAATTTATAATTATATAACAAAAAATGTGCAAGCTTAAGGTCTATCCCGATGACGCATCCAGACATTACATCCATGCAAAATTATATGCTAATTATGGGAAAAATAACATGTCGACATAATGTCATGTCAATGAACATATATTTTGTTACACCGTCAATGAAGTGGGTGTGTGACATCCGAGGAATAATAAATCAATAAATTAATAACGCCCGACCAAAAGTTTTTGTTAAGACGTTCTCACGTGATCACGACAGATACAAGACTAATAATTACAAACAAAACCTGCATGTGTTTAGGGCAGCTATTGAGAATTTTGTAACAGAATGGTCCTAAATAATCAAACAACGCACATATAAAAACAGCTCGGGTATACTACACCCATGTTCATTGACGCCGGGTTAAATAGATAAAATAAATCTATTCCATTTCATATTTTACATTTTATTTTTATAGTGTCCCGAAATTAGACGGCCATACGCTTTCAGCGCATTCTACGTTAAAAAATAATAAAAGCCCAAATAAACATTGGTCGAAAAATGCTTCCTAAAATACCTATAGTTCCTTGAAGGGAACAATGACAAAACATAACATCTTAGAATTTTGTAAATTACATGATTACGCAATTCAGTCATAAAATCAAATCTCCAACGATAACGACACATTGCACTGTTAAAGTGCTAGCACACTGTCAAAAAATCTTATTTACAGTGGAGTTCCGCTAATCCGGATCAATGAAAACCGAGGCAATCCGTATTATGGAGTCACAAGTAATCCAGATTATGATAATACATAATTATAACATATTTCAATTTCGTCCGGATTACTGGAGAATCCAGATTATTGGAGTTCGGATTAGCGGAGCTTTTCTGTAGTTCAAAAATGACATTAGTTGGTCTTCAAAGACGATTTACTCGAGAACGGTTGCAGTTTCACAATTATAATAAAAGGACCATTCTTACATGGAAGGGTCTAAGATATCTAAATTTTAGGTCAGGGTAGTAAAAAGTAGACATACGAAAAAGTTAGATAAACAATTCAATCAAGTCAAAATTTTTTTTGTTGATAATTATCTACTTTAAACAGTCGTGCCTTGTATATTTATTTCAAAAATATTTTTAATGAATAATGAAACGCTTGTACTGTACTTTTACTGGTTTTTTATTGTATATCGCTACTAGTTTCGGCTTTTCGCCATCATCAGGCAGCTTACTAAATGTTATTTATATCAATTTTACTTTACTCCGAGATACATTCAGCATTTTAAAATTCAGTTAACCATTAACTGTTTTTGACGAATATATTCGTCATGACGTAAAATTGTGCAACTCTCAAAAAGTAGTGATATTGGCTATTTAAATTGTAATTTTTGTGAAATACAAAACCTATTCTCAAATTACAAGATGTTTAGAATATTTTAAGGCCAGGTCGAAACAAAACAAACAAATAAAAAATAGGAAAAATTTCAGATGAAGTCGTATAGGTGCGCGATTTCAAAACGGAGCAAAACAGTTAACTGGTTAAGACAATTCAAATTAATACATGTTTACAAATATGTCATGCAACGTAAAAAAAAAGTCAAATAATATTTAGTAAGCCTGATGATGACGAAAAGCCGAAACTAGTAGCGATATACAATAAAAAAAACAATAAAAGTACAATACAAGCATTTCATTATTCATTAATTATCGACTGGTAGAATGGATCTGATTTTCACTCATTAAAAATATTTTTCTCAAATATTACAGACGAATGCTACTTGGCTGAGGAATTTTCAGAAAGTTCGGACACATCATTTAATAATAATTTGTCAAAAAAATCAATAAATAAACAGCATAAAAAAATATTTAGAAAACAGAAAGAGGACACTTTTGACCAAAGTTCTATCTTGATGCCACATACAAAAAATAGACAACTTATTGATAGTGAATCAGAATCTGAACCAGATAGCACTAATGTATCATCACCAAATCAACAATTTATTAATAGTGAATCAGTGTTCGAATCCGAATGTGATGTCACTAATGTATCTGTAGAAAATAAACTTTCAGACTTATCAGATATCAATTTAAATAAAAAATCAGATGAGCATTACTCTAAAGAGGAGAGCTTACATAATAATACAGAAATAGCAGACAAATCTAACGAGTCTGTAATAAATCAATCCATTTCTTCATTTGAAAAGAGAAGTATACATTTCCGTTCAACTCTAGGAATGGAAAAAACATCTAATGCACCATCGCAAAATGAAAGTTTTGATTTAATAACTGACAACACAACAGGAAATATGTCGAATCAACTTTTATCGAAAGATGAAAACTTAGAATTATCAAACAGTGCCAATTCCAATAAGAAATCTAAATCTGATCTTGACGCTGATACTGTAATAACTAACCAAAAGGAAGTTGTAAATCTTTCGTCAGAACTATCAGTAAATGAATATAAATCGTTAGATCAAAGTTCATTTTTAGGGACAAGAATTAAAAAGAAAAATCAAGTCATTGACAGTGACTCGGAATCTGAATTGGATGAAACAGCTGTGTCTGAATCTGAACAATCTTTGCCTAAAGATTCAAGTCCCAACTTACCTGAAAGTACCAATTTAAAATCTAACACCAATACTGTTTCCCTAAGTAATGATAACAAAATAAGTAATTTGGAGAGTATAAATCGCTCTCCTGAAAAAGAAATCAATGAAAATCAACCACTAGATCAAAGATCATTCTTTGGCATAAGAAGTAAAAAAAAATACGAAATTATTGACTCTGACTCTGAATCAGATGAAACAAGTGTTAACTCTTCAGGTAATTCACCTGGTAATTTCTCAAAACCGTACTCGTCAAGAATATCAGAACACTTTAAATCCCTCAACTCAGATCTGTGTAGTACGATGGTTGGGCAAGAATTAGCAGTTATAGAATCTGATTCAGATTCATCAGATGTTGTAGAGGTTAGCGATGGAGCTATTTCAGTGGCAACTATAATTCCACCACGTACACCTAAGCCAAAAACGCCAAGATCCACAGTAAAAAAAGTAATGGATCCTGAAAAAGAAATGGTTAGTAAGGCAACTTATGAAGAACAAAGGCAAAGAGTACTTAAGCTAAAACAGGAAGTTGCGCAGATACAGAACATACTTAGAACGGTCGATCTAGCAAAGTTGCCCGATAAGGGAAAATCGGTGCACGCACGTCTACAAAGCATTCAGTCATCGTTGAAAACCGCTGAAGATAGGTTTGAAAAAATGGATGTGGATACAGGTAGGATTAGTTTTTCTTAGTACTATTATTAGTTTCTCTTCTTTCTATATACAGTAGACATTGTATTAGAGTGCATATTACAATAAAATATCATTTTACATTGCAAATCTAAGAATTAACGTGTTAAACGTGCATAAGTTTTATTTAACTTTATTTGTTAAGTCCATTTTTAAGAAATTGTTGAGAATTTGATTGGTCGATAGAGAATTAAAAATAGTGTGCTAGGTGCCAAATTCAACTTACATCATTTAATGTTTTCTATGCATAACAGTTCTTTTTCTAAATAGCTACATTAGTTTAGAAACTATTTTCTCTCTTACAAAATTTCAGTTAGGCAAACGGTTTAGGCACAAAAGAAAATTTTCTAAATGCCTACAAGCCCAAAACGGTAAATTAAGGTAACATTAACAAAATTCAAAGTAGGGTCAATGCATTGGTTCTCGACCAGTTAACAAAAAAAATGGACTTTGAATGAATTTTACATGTCGAAAAATGATTCAAATTTTAGTACACCTAGATAGACTTGCAACGATTCCTCAATGAGTTCTTAACAGTGGGCAGGCATGCTTTTTCCTTCCTTCTAATAATATTTATTAAAATTTTAATAAAAATAAAAAAAAGTACAATATCACTACTTCTCGACCACTCCGCGGAGTTCTCGACCATTTTATATTAGTTCTCGACCACCACAAATTGGACTAATTTCTAAGAAAATATATTTAGAACAATGGATTTCATTAGAGAAAAACATAAATTCAAACAATTTTAATATATGTATACACATATTTTTCACTAAACAAACATAAATAGGAACTTACAGAAAATAGATTATTATTTTTTACTAATAAAGAAAGTGACATTAATCAAATTCATTGTTGATGTGGTCGAGAACTAATTGATTTTCGACCACCTATAAGAAGAGTGTAGAAAAAGAATGCTTTGGTCTAATTTTATGGTCGCAAACTAAAACTTAAAAAGTAGATATATAAATTAATTGAAGTATACGAAAAAATACCAACAATTCTTAAATAGGTGATATTACCAAAACAATTATTTTTTTTTTAAACTTACTGATTCTCGACCATTTTGGTCGAGAACTGAAAAAGGCAATTATTTTAATATTGGTTGGCGACCATCAAATATTAAGCAAAAAACTTACTGTGAGCCTATTTCTCCTTAAAATATATAAGCAACTATAACTAATAATAGATATAAATCATAATATCGACGCTGCCAAGCCAAAACGGCATAAACGCCATTAACCTAATTTTTCAGAAAACGCAAAGAATGATTGACATAATGAATCTTACATGGCTTTTTCGCAAACTTTAAAGCAATTTTATAATGAATGAAGTTTGTTTGCGGGTATACCGTTTTAACTGTTGCATGCGAATTTAAAACTGCTACTCAACGGTGCAGCTAACTAAAAAATGGCCATTTTGGCGTTTATGCCGTTTTGGCTTGAGAGCGTCGATATAATCACCTGATGTGTTTAAAATAAAAATTATTTACTATTTTCTGGCCGGGTTCGTTTAACACTTTTTTTACACTATACATGAAACTATACTGTCATCGCGACAGACATGTATTTACTAATTTTACACGGAATAACGCAGATTTTTAGCTCCATTTTGAGAACAATTTTAAAAGTGCTATAAAAGTACAAAACCAAATGTGCATACCTTTTTAAAGTATAGCGAATATACCGGGTGTATCCGAAATGCGTGTACAACGTAAGACCACAGATTCCTTGGCTCAAAATAGGTCGATTTAAGTTAACTCATCTATATGCAAAGTTGCTTTGTTCCGTCGCCAGAAGGCTTTAAAAATTATATATTCCGTGCGTTTTTCTTAAATTATTCGAAAAATCTTCATTAGATTTCATTCAGTTTTTGACCACGTCTTTATATCAGCTGAGCACAGCTTTCTGTGGAACAAATTCGAATTTCGCAACATACAGAGTGTTTAGAAACATTCTTACCGCAAGTTATTCATCCAAATCTTTTTAACCATCCTGTATAATTTTCTAACAATTCTTTTTCTGAATAGCTATATTCATTTACAAATTATTTTCTCTCTTACAAAATTTGAGTTGGGCAAACGGTTTAGGGACAAAAGAAGATTTTCTAAATGCCTACAAGCCCAAAACGGTAAATTAAGGTAACATTAATAAAATTCAAAGTACAAATTTCTTCACGGGATATGAAGATCTTTCAAGAAAACCACATGTTATAGGTTTAGAAGTAGTTTATTGCTTAAAATTTTCAAATTTTCGCCAGCATTTGTGCACGTTATCAGGGTTTAGCCCTTTTAGCCCGTATTATGCAGATTCTACTGTAGAATCGAAGGAAATAAAGAGGAAATCATACTCCTGTAAACTGGTCAGCAAGATCAGTAAGTCTAACACTTTCTGATTTTGTTTATTGGGTATCATAAAAGCAAAAAGGCAACGAAAAGAGCAAACAGTAAAAATTTTGCACATTGTATTATTTTTGCCCTGATGATGGTCACAAATCCTGGCAACATTTTGAGTAAAAACTACTTCCAATCCTCTAAACTGTGATTTTCTTGAAAGAGCTGCATATCCTGTGAAGACATTACTACTTTGAACTGGGTTAATGTTACCTTAACTTACAGATTTGAACTTGCAGGAAGTTAGAAAATGTTTTTTAGTGGCTAAACCGTTTGCTCAACTGAAATTTTATAAGAGAGAAAATAATCTCTAAATTAATGTAGCTATTCAGAAAAAGAATTGATAGAAAATTATACAGGATGGTTAAAAAGATTTGGATGAATAACTTGTGGTGAGAGTGTTTGTAAACGCCCTGTATGTTTGGAAATTCGAATTTGTTCCACAGCAAGCTGTAGTCAGGTGATATAAAGACAGACAAAAAATGAATAAAATCTAATACAAACTTTTCGAGTAATTTAAGAAAGACTCATGAAAAATATTATTTTTAAAGCCTTCTGGCGGCGAAACGAAGCAACTTTGGATATATATAAGTTAACTTAAATCAACCTATTTTGAGCCAAGGAATCTGTGGTCTTACGTTGTACAGGGTGGGCAAAATTCGACACTTTTAAATGTAAACTCATCTTTCTATAAGAGATAGAGGAAAAATGATATCGGTGTCTGACGCTCGTTTTTTGCAAAAAACTTAATGATGAAAACCACATATTGATATCTCTTACGGTTTGGGAGATACAGGGTGTTTTTCGAAAAAGTACCTTTCTGATAAGTCTTCATAACTTTTTTCTTATTGAAAAATTTTGGTTTCTGTGAAAACATTCTCGAAGCAACTTTTTACGTAGAATTTAATATAATAAGTTAGATTTCTCTACAAGCGATATTTTGGTAGTTATTGACATAAAATTGAGTTTTTCAAATGGAACACCCTGTATATTTTGACATATTCGGCGAGAGCTTAAAGTTCCCTTTCCAAAAATATGCCACACTTAATAATTCGCTCAAGTCTTTTTTGAAATATACAATTTCAAAGATTTTCAGATGTAGTTTTTAATTACGTAGTAGTAGGCTATGGAATAAATTACATTATCACAAATCTTCTCTGAAATATATCACATACTGTAAAGCTTACATGTGCAGATTTTGAATAAAACGGCTTTGGATACAAAATAAAAACGAAATGATATTGAATTTTCAGAAACTCGTCTTCTTCCCTATTTGCTTCTTGTTTCAACATTACTAATTTCTCACAAAGTTTTTATTAGTTTTTAATTAATTTGAATGATTACAGCGCTTCAAGAAGCAGCACCATCAAATAAACCAAAACCGGTAAACTGGGAGGATATAAAAGTAGAGTCAGATATCGTCCAACCAAAAACCTTAGGTCGTCAAGGTAATTAAAAATTTCTAGTTCCTCTGAGAAATTACGGTTGGTTTAGGATGTCAGACTTAGAGGCTGTAGCCGCAACTATAGTAGTGGCTGTAGTATTTAAGAAATGTTGAAATGTTTAAACAGTACCGTTTAGGCAACGATTAAGAATTACGGAAAATTTAATCGTTATTACCGCCAAGGTAATGATAAAGTTGAACATCCTAAACTCACCATTACTCTATCTACAACTTCCTAATTATATTTTATACATAAGCTCTTCAAACCTACAATACCCAAAAATCATTGACTATGGAACGTCTCCATCAACTACATGGTTCTCTTTCAACTTGCCCAACGGAAGACACTTTCGCAGACGACCCTAAGGGTATAAAAGTTCAATTAATGGCACACCAAAAACACGCCCTCGCTTGGTTGATGTGGCGCGAAGAGCAACAACCTTCAGGCGGAATTTTAGCAGACGATATGGGTTTAGGAAAGACATTAACGATGATTTCTTTGATGTTGAAATCTATGGAAAAGGCGCCCGATCGTGATAAAGAGAATGAATGGCGGAAGAGAGATAAAGACTTCGTTGAAGGCGGAACGTTGATCATTTGCCCAGCCAGTTTGGTTAAACAGTGGGAAGCGGAAGTTTCTAAACATTGTAGGAGAGCATTGATTAATATTTATTGCTATCATGGACCTAAACGGGAACCTAAGTCAAGAGTGTAAGTAAACAAATTTTGCAATTAAAGGAAACTAAAAATTAATTATAACAGTAAACATTACAGTAGAATTCCTCTAGTTTAGCCTTGCCTGAACACTAAAAATAAAACACATGGGTGTGAAATAGCAATACATAGTCATTTTTTAACTCAAATATTGTTTATTTTACTACAAAGCGGCATATCCCAAAGGTGATGATTTAGAGGGATATTAGTGTATGGTGTGAGTGGTTTCCTAAACGACAAACTTGGATGAGGGTAGCAATACCCTAAACTATGCTTGTAAACCATTTTAAAATATTTTATTCTTCTTGTAATGAACATTTATTGATACATGGTGACCGTAAACACAGTCATACGTAAAGACTAAGTAATTCTAAATGTCAGCTTTCGTGACTAATATTTTAAGTTTTACTGGTAAAGTTGGTTACACAAAGTTTGGTTATCACACACACCCTTAAGGAAATTTTCATACTATTATTGTTCTGTTTAGATTGTCAAGATACGATATGGTCATAACAACTTACACAATTTGTAATCTCGAAGCCGAAAAATCATCTCCTTTGTTCAATATAAATTGGCGTAGGGTAATTCTTGACGAAGGCCATCAAATACGCAATCATAAGTCACGAACGGCGATCGCCATATGCCAATTGGAAACGAAATCGCGGTGGATTTTAACTGGAACGCCAGTTCACAACAAGGAACTAGATATGTATAGCTTGTTGAAATTCTTGCGGTGCACGCCTTTCGACGATTACGGTATTTGGAAGACCTGGATCGCGAATAAAGACACCGGCGGTTATCAAAGACTTCAGACAGTAATTTCTTCGCTGATGTTGAGACGCACCAAAGTTCAGTTGCAGGAGAAGGGAGAGCTACTGACGTTGCCAGATAAAACATGGGAAATCGTCGAAGTTAAATTATCGGAAGACGAAACGGCTATTTACGAGAAAGTCTTGATGTTTTCTCGGACGATTTTCGCACAATATTTACATCAAAGAAGTAATAAAGATCCGATGGTGGAGTTTAACAACCGGCCCACTGTTACTAAAGCCAGTAAGTTATTATTATTAAAGACGACTTAAATTTTATAATGGAATACCCAAAGCACCTAGTAGAATCTGAATAACCTGACTTGAACAATATAAAATGTTGAATTAGGTAATATTTTGAGATTAGAGTCTGCTATGAGTTGTTTAATCACCTTGAAGGAAGGTCGTTGCTCTCCTTACCCCACTCTGAATATGACCATGTTGTGGGGTAGCTAATAAGAACGTTAAAATTCGCAAAATTAGAATTAGATTGGGATCGAGTAGTTCTCTCAATTTAAACAAAACCCATAATTTTAAAGTGATAACTCGGATTTATATTGTGACTCCATTATATTACCTTTTTCAATATTACCAAGCATAGTGGTTTGACAAATACCTTAATCCTTGCCACCTCTGATATATTTAACACAACATCTTTATGAAAGTCTACTGACCAAAAGATCATGAGCACAACCTTATAATATAGAGTTCGCCAGGAAAGCGGGATAAAGGGTCAAATTTTCTAACCAACTATTAAAACTCAGAATTCTTTTTTACAAATTTAAGTTGAAAAAACCATTCTTCCAAACTTAAATAAAAATTTTCTATAACTCTGCAAAACAAGTCTCTTTAAATCCGTGTAAATCGAGTATAATACTTAATATTTCAAGAATGTTCACGCGGAAATGAATTTCGCTTGAATGGTTATTTTAAATTAGTAAAATATGATGTATTATAGAGGTATCCCGAAATTACTCCTGTTTCTGTAAGAGTTGGAGGAAAATTATCAGATATCAATATGCGATTTTAACTATTTGATTTCTTATAAAAATCGAGCATCAGACACCTAAATTATTTTTCCTCTACCTTTTATAGAAAGCACAATTTCCCTTGAAATGTGTCTAATTTGGCCTACACTGTACAACAGAATATCGCTAATACCTTGATCAAACAAACTTATCTGTATACAAGGTTGTTTAGTTTAGCAGCTAGAGGATTTAATATTTTTTTTTTTTTTTTTTTCTTGTATTACTCGAAAAATCATTATTGAATTTTATTAATTTTTTGACCATACCATTGTATCAGTGGACTACAGTTTTTTGTAGTCCACTATAATATAATATAATACCAATTTTGAAAATTATTGAGTGTTAGAAACACTCTCACGACAGTTTATCCATCCCAATATTTTTAACAACTTGTATGATCACTACCATTTTATCTATCATCGAATAAAATCGGCAATTTTCCTTGTAAAAAATTAAATAATCATTTCTGTTCATTTTTTTTTTAAATTTATCTTCTTCAACTATTAAAAAAGAAACTTTATTAGTGTCAACATACATCACTGATTTGGGCCTGTGATTTAGAAAACATATTTTTGTAGCTAAAGTTACCCAAGTAAAATTTTCTAAGAGAAAAAACAGTTTCTAAATTAACTTAACTATTTAGAAAAAAAATAGTTGTGATCATACAAGGTGTTACAAAAAATTAGGTGCGTAACTTGTCGCGAAAAAGTTTTTGAATACCTTGTAATTTTCGAAATTGGAATTTATTTTACAAATAGCTATACTCATACAAATGCATGATTACAAAATTATGAAACCCAGTAAAGTTTTCTGAGTTATTAAAAAATAATAATAATATTATTTTTAAGTTCTCTATCGTCTATACTAGAAAGCGACTAATGTTTGTGTATAAGTAAATTGAGTTAAATCATTATATTTTTAGTAAAGGTACTTGTGGTTTTCCGTTGTACACGTCACTAAGTTACGTAAAATTTCTTAATTCAAAGTTGCATGAAAGAATACTGTAAATTAAAATAATAATAATAAGCTACTTTTTTCTTCTTTTAATTTTTCCTTTTCACTGGTAGACTCATGTTCGAAGTGGTGTTTACTCTGGATTTTAGCTCTTTTTGTGTTTTTATTTTTTATATTCATTTAAATTTTTAGTACAACCTGATAATCCTTATCACAAGATTTACGAGAAAATGTCACAGAAATGTAAGGTAGTAAAACAACACGAAATCTTGCTTGTATTATTACGTTTGAGGCAATGTTGCTGTCACCCTCATTTAATAACTCAGGTATGAGAAGTGCTATTGTAATTAAAAACGCTTGGTTAAAATAAGGGTTTTATGATATTTCAGATGTTGGAACAAGGAGATATTGATGAAGACGAAGATGATGGTGTAATGAATCTTATGGAGGAATTAAAAAAATTAGATTTAGAAGATCGTAATGATGAAGGTAAAACGAGCGTAGGAGTGGAAATAACAAAAAAATTTCATATTGACAATCCACTTTTTTCTTATGAATATAAAAGCAAAAAGGTATGTTAAAAGTTCGACATGTATCATTTTCATAGTTTTTTTTTATGCAAGAATGTGTATAATTTGCATAAAGGCTACACATGGCGACATTTTTTGTCCAAATCTAAATCTAAAATCTTAATGGTAGAATGTTGGATCATGTCTTCAGAAGCCAGTTGAATGATAAATACACTTACGCCCATGTTCACACCATCTTGACCTATGCCATTGTAACAGATTTTTTAACAGGAATTTTTGTCTTTTAATACTTCAGGTTTATAATACTCCGCCGGAAATCCTAATCAGACTTAATCTTTAACTTTTGTGAAAATTTGGCCCCAAATAGAGCAAACTACACCCAAAATGTAAATTAATTTTTGCTGGCAAGTTTGTACTTCTCATCGACAGTTAAGAGATGGAAAAAATTTCTTCTTTTTTATACATTTTTATCAAAAAATGACAGAAAATCTTTTCATCATCATTTTCACGGAAAATGATCTAAAATTATCTGTTGCCAATAAACATTATGTTCTTGCGAATGTTGAATAAAAAACATTAATCCCAAAATTAGGTATCACCAAAATTATTTTACAACGTTACCAAAAGTGTCCCGGTTTATTAAAATTTACTAAAGTTTATTAAAGAAAAACTAAGTTTTTAATGGAAAAGAAAGCATTTGCGAAAAAATACCATTACATATTTTTCTTTAATTTAAATTGCAATTCTGTATATTAACAAATATGAAAGAAAAACACTTAGAACCCAAACTTCTGACATTTGGGAATGCCATGAAGACTACTGGAAGATGATATAACGTTTAGGGCTTATCTTAATGTTAATTAGCAACGTTGGTAAAAGAGTTTTTATTCAAAACAAAGTTTTTAATTGAAAAGAAAATGTTTATGAATAAACACTACTAAACATTCTTCTTTACTTTAAATTGCAAGACACTATGTCAACAAATATGGATCAAAACGTTTACTTATTGACTAAAGTCCAGTACAGACGAATGTTTTTAAACACGTGTTTTATCGTACGCTTGCTATTAGCAAATTATATTAACACTTTGCTGAGCGGTGACGATTTAACTCGTCTTTTCATACCCATATTGAAATATCAGTTTGTTTTTAAAAACTCACATCTACAAGATTAACCCTTTAAGAGCCGCCCACGAGTTATTTCGTGTTTCGCATCCTATCTTTTACGGATCACTCTTAAGTGTTCTCATGTTGTGCGTGCCGTGTGTTAAGGAGTATGCCCAAAAACGTGTGGTCCTTAACACTTTGGTGATCGGTGACGAGTTAATTCGTCTTTTCATACCCAAACGTTGCTGACCAGTGACGAGTCAAGTCATTGCACTCGTCATAGCTGGTGACATGACATAGTTTCTATATAAAATTCCTGGTCAACCAACTATTACGATAACATAAATATATATCACTCAATGGCGGCAATAGTGGCACATCTCAAAAATTGTAATAAAGGAGAAAATGGCTTTTAAAAATTGCAGTAATTTGAAATGCGATATCCATGCACTGGAATATAGACAAAAATGAATAAAACCATAATGACTAGTGTAATTTTTGGAAGTTGGATTAATAAAAGAAATCGATAAGCAGCAACGCTACCGTCGAATTAAATTTGTGTCACTATTGCAGCTACAAATAAGTCACAATTGAAATAAAGTTATAGTGTCACATCCGTCATTTATTCGATTTGAGATGAACTAAATTTGTGGCGATCTTGCAGATACAAAAGGTATAAGATGTCAGATTTTAATACAGCAGTTACTAGAATGAGTTGAAATTGAATGTATGATCCATTCTACCAGTTATGTGAATAAATCAAATACAATGTGTTTGGTGATGTACTTTTACTGGTCTAACTTTTGTATATTTTACTGACTAAATAGTTTCGGCTATTCGCCATCATAAGAATAGTAAAATTCCTTTTCACGAACATAAAATCGAACAGATGTTTAGCGGTAAAGTTATCATTATAAACTATTTAAAATTTACGATGTTAACAAGTTAAAATTATAGGACGAAATTATTTTAAATGTCGGACTAACACGATGTCTTAACATGAAATAATATAACTTGATGAGACATAACATTCATCAATGATGAGACATAACATTCATCAATGATGAGACATAACATTCATCAATGATGAGACATAACATTCATCAAGTTATATTATTTCATGTTAAGACATCGTGTTAGTCCGACATTTAAAATAATTTCGTCCTATAATTTTAACTTGTTAACATCGTAAATTTTAAATAGTTTATAATGATAACTTTACCGGTAAACATCTGTTCGATTTTAAGTTCGTGAAAAGGAATTTTACTACTCTAATAATGGCGAATAGCCGAAACTAGTCAGTAAAATATACAAAAGTTAGACCCGTAAAAGTACATCACCAAACACATTGTATTTTATTTAGTTACTAGAATATTTACGATTTTTGAGATGTGCCACTATTACCGCCATTGAACGATATGCTTCTTAAAATGGGGATAAAATCCAATCATTTTCATTAAAAACTTTTTACTATATCTCTGAAAATAAAATAGTGGGCATTCGAAAGTTCTTGTAATAAATACCTATATTTTTAAATTTATTCAAATACTCCGATGAATTTCGAGTTCAGGAAAAATGGCTTCATTTTTACCATTAAATTGACATGAATTAGTCATGTTTTAAAATTAAAAAATGAAATCCATCAAAGGTTAGGCTCACATGGCAAATCTTTTGACTTACGATTTGTGAGCGCGCGTTTAAATATCACGATGTTTTTAATACAGTCATTTATATGAGAACAAGGAGTGTTAACGCAGCTCTCACATGAATGACTATACTTAAAACACCGTGATATCTAAACGTATGCTTACAAATCGCATATCAAAAGGTTTGCCATGTACAGGGTGGGCAAATTTGGGTGTTATTATAGGCTACCTCAGAAACTATAAGAGATACAAAAAAAGTAGGTACCATGCCTCGGTCTCTTTTTTCGAGAAAACCTCAATGGCGCAAACACCAACCTTCTATCTTCTTTTGTTTTTGAGTTATAGCCAAAAAGTCAAATTTTGAGGTTTTCGAAAAATGCTCATATTTCGTTTATTTTTGAAATTAGAGAAAAGCGGTTGATACGTTCTTCAGGCACTTTTTTAAGTAGAATACACTGACGTTGAAAAATTTCAAGCATACTTGATAATTTTTGAGATATAACACAAAGTTGTTTTTTTTTTTAATACAAACCATACTTTATTATGGTGTTATTGAAAAGAGAATATTTTTAGCTTTCCAATGATGTATCGCACGTATGGTGTAATTGTGAAAAATCTGCGTTATCTATCAATTCAAAAGGTTTTTCCAAAAAAAAATTTATCATAGTAGGCGGATAACAAATGCCTATTAGTTACCATAGGAATGTGGGTTACTTCACTAATTATCTTAAAGATGTATAGAAATAAAATGTAGAATATATCTTTTACTCAAAGTAACAACATTGATTCAAAATGTATTTTTTAATAATAACAAATAATAAAAATAAACATTAAACAAAACTTTAAATATTAACATAAATTGCAATAAATTAGGTTATGATAAAGTTTTTTTTGTGAGTGATGCCTTTAATTTTAACACGTTCATGCCGGAACCGATTTTCATAGTGCGCTTCATCTGGCGGCAAAAAATAAAATCCTTTATTATGCGTACCACCGGTAGTACGCGCCGCCCGATGAAACAGTTTAGTGCGGGCCACCGGTGGTACGCGCCGGCGTGAACGTATTAACTTGGATAACGTAGTTATGTTTGGAGCAGATCTCTTAATTGTTCACCATGGCTTTGTTTACACTGATGTGAGTTGTTTCAATTGTTCAGTCTGAGCAATTTGCGTCTGAGTGATAGTGGTATTGAAACCACATTCAAAATTCTAGACGTCGTTGACAATCGCCTCCTGAAAGATGTTGGCGTTTTCTTATTAAATAAGGTTAAAATTTATTTTTCTTTAATATGGTCGTCTAGAAATTCCCGAGTCCGTTTCAATTGGGCAACTGGATACCGATGTATTTGCAACAATGGCTCCAATTAGATCAATAGCGATGTTGTCAGCATTTTGAATGTGTATTTTTTGATCTTGTTTTCTTAAAACACCCATAATCTATGAGATTTTTCTTCAATCAATTAAAAGCAGCCTTAAGCTCTTGCCATCGTTTTGGGTAGTAGTTGAAATATGTGCACACGCAGCATCAACATTATTATTATTATTTAGAATAAAACATTCCAACATGTCATATTTCTCAAAATTGCTGAATTCCATTTTAGTGGTTTACTTTTTACTTTATTACAGTTAAACAATAAAAACACCAGCACTCTGTCACGATTTTTGCATTAACTATTTTTGTTACAGGAGAAGTAAACATACGTTGCTATGGTAACTAACAATAAGTTGGTAGTTGTTATCCGCCTACTACGATCAATTTTTATTTTGAAAAAATTCTTTGAATTAAAAATAACGCTGATTTCTCACAATTACACCATACGTGCGATACATCATTGGAAAGCTAAAAATATTCTCTTTTCAATAACACTATAATAAAGTATGGTTTGTATTAAAAAAAATACAACTTTGTGTTATATCTCAAAAATTATCAAGTATATTTAAAATTTTTCAACGTCAGTGTATTCTACTTAAAAAAGTGCCTGAAGAATGTATCAACCGCTTTTCTCTAATTTCAAAAATAAACGAAATATGAGCATTTTTCGAAAACCTCAAAATTTGACTTTTTGGCTATAACTCAAAAACAAAAGAAGATAGAGGGTTGGTGTCTGCGCCATTGAGTTTTTCTCGAAAAAAGAGACCGAGACATGGTACCTACTTTCTTTGTATCTCTTATAGTTTCTGAGATAGCCTATAATAACACCCAAATTTGCCCACCCTGTACATTGTTTTTTTAAATTCCTGTTATAATATAAATTCAAATATATAATGCACAATGCATAAATACAGATATAGCTTTCATTTAACGGTACATACAATTAATAAGAAAGAATAGCCAAAGAATAATCGTCGGTAATGTTACCGTTTTTATGTGACAGGTGGAGTTAATCGATTTGGCAACTGAAAAACGTAATAATGTTAAATTCAATTTAAAATTTTTTAAGTATTTTATTACAGAAAAAGTTAGTTATTACAGAGTATTTCAAGGCCAAAGCCAGTGACTCATTTCTGCAGTGTATCCAAAAATTGGCATCACTGAAAATCCAAATCTTCCTTCTCCACTTAATCATAGACGGGTCACACAAGGGGCACAAAATTTTCTGATGTAATTTAATTTTTATTGCTCTTGGATGTTTTGACACATTCTTTTGGTTAAATAAACTCTTTTATGAGGGCGGTGCTTCTTATAAATACATCGCTGTAATCTTTCGACACGCGTATTTATACATTATAACTTATTTGAATAAGAGTTCACGCGACAATGAGTTTGGTTACTGGAAAATTTGGGAGGGGGATGTCAAGACGCCATTAGTTAAACATGAAAATTACTAAAGACCCTAATGAGTCACTGGCTTTGGCCTTGGAATACTCTGTATATATTTTTATTACAGCTTTTCCAAAAAAATTAATATTGACAGTTCTGTTATAAGACATAGTTTGTGATTAATTCATCTGCAATATTTTAAATAATGTCTTCTTCACCAACTGAATGTCAGAATTCGTCATTTCGGTTTGTTATCAAGTTTTTATAGTAATCATGTTTAACAGGAAAAATGATTTTTAGTAGGCCCATCATGTCTCTCCGTTTTTCTCTTGTCACAGTTCTACCTTTAGGATATAATAAAGGCTGATCTATATTTTTCAAACTTTGCGGTCTACCTGGTACAGACTTTCTTATATTAATGATTTCGAATTCTGTATTTTCGTTAGAGTCACATTTGAATTATATGTATTTTAATTCAATTTACTGGAAATCCTGTGATGGTTACTTTTCTAGTACTAATTGATGGTTCCAAAACTTTTGTTGAAAAAAATCTTGATGGGTCATTTGGATTAGATGAAATGACGCTTTCTTCTTACATGTTTTGATTGTATTGTACCAATCATCTGGTGAAAAAATGTTTTGGCTTTTTTTTGCACTAAATAATGGCAAAATCTGCGTCATTGGGCAAATCCAAAGTTTGTAGCGTGAGTGTTTATGTACTTTATGAGAAAAGATGAAATTTCTTGGGACCCACAACATCCTTCAATCTCTGCCCAAATAAACATTTGGCTTATATTTTTACTAAATTCATGACATCCGAAATTATAAACATGTAAATTTCCCTAAATAATTGCGTTATTCAAACGATTTACATTAGAGTATGGAGTTAAACAAAATGGCTTCTGAAATAAATTACTTTTTATTCAATGGCCAAACAAATCTTCCCGTTTAATGGTGTTAATTTTTATTATTCAGGAAAGTTATTATAAATATAAAAATTTATGTCTATACCAAGTGCTTTGTCACTTAAATTTAAGATTTTTCAAAAAGTAGAGTTAATCGATGTGTGTACTGAATGGCTCACTTATGAAGCATGATACAACATGATGACATCAAGATTTTCGACTCAAATTGAAACCAATAAATTTCCTAGCTTTTGCCCAATTTATACATATCTTACATATAAATGTTTGATTTTTCAGATTGAAACAATATTAAATACAGTAAGACATATAGTAAAAGAAAAAAGAGAAAAAGTGATTATAGTTTCACAATGGACCAGTTTTCTAAAATTAATTGGTGATAATCTCGAGAAAGAAAACATCGAATTTGCTCAACTCGACGGTACACTGAAGATCGACAAACGAATGCAAATTGTGCAAAATATAAATAATTCGAGTCATCCAACGAGAGTACTACTTCTATCTTTAACAGCTGGAGGAGTTGGTTTGAATTTGATTGGGGCAAATCACTTGGTACTGGTCGACATTCACTGGAATCCTCAATTAGAATCGCAGGCTCAAGATCGCATTTACAGAGTTGGGCAAAACAAACCTGTTCATATTTACAAGTTTATTACCAAAAATACTATTGAAGAACGAATAAAAAGCATTCAAGACCATAAACTTTCAATTGCAGATTCCATGTTGACTGGATCCAAAGTACAACACACGAAATTATCATTACAAGACTTACGAATGCTTTTTAACATGTGATTTAGTATTAATATTTTTATTGTGTAATATTTTATAAGTTTAGATACTGTATTTTGTAAGTTTATATACATTTAATTTAAAATATTAGATAAAATAATCATTACAAGACTTACGAATGCTTTTTAACATGTGATTTAGTATTAATATTTTTATTGTGTAATATTTTATAAGTTTAGATACTGTATTTTGTAAGTTTATATACATTTAATTTAAAATATTAGATAAAATAAAAGCATTTTGATTTAAACTTGAATTTTTTTCTATCTATAATTTTTTTGTTGCACAGTTGGCAACACTACGGCAACACTGAATAATGACAGCTTGAGGTGACAACACCAAGAAGTACGTGTAAACTGTTTGGACGTGATGTTTTAATCATTTTTTTCTTGTTTCGCCTTTTTAAAACATAATTAAAATGTTCGCGTCGTTAAAGAATAAAATTCGGGAAGAAACCGGTAGTGATTTATCGAAGTTCACTTCGAAAATAACTAGCACGACGCAACAAAAATTGGAGTCGTTGCGGGGTCGTTCCAGGCAGGGTTCGTCTTCGAGTATAAATTCGATCGTTTCACAAGACGGATTGAAAGAGGACGGTAGCTTAGCGGAAATACAAAACGAAGAAGTACGAATACGTTTGGTACGAATAGAGGCGGAATTTGCCAGAAAATTGGATCAGAAAGAGAAGGAATGGAGGGATATTTTAAGTGAAAAAGATAAAAGGATTCAAAACTTAGAAAAAGAAAAAGACGAATCTTATAGACAGTTGCAAAATTATAAAGAGTTGTTAAAAAGTGCTGAAGGTAAATTTTCTTTCTCACTTTCTTTTTGTTTCTTTAACTTTCAATACTATTCCTATTTAATAGATACAAAATTAAAATTGGTAACCCACCAAGAAGACAAAGAACAAATAGAAACCCTACAATCGCAGGAATTATCCAAAGTAAAACAGTTGGTGTTACAACGTGATAAAGAGCTTGAAGAAAAAACTTCAGCATTAAAAGACGCTAATCAACAATTAGAAAAGTTAAGAAGTGAAGTGCATAGGCTTAGACGTCAGGAGGAGTTATTAAGTGATGTACAGGTAAGTTTAATAATAATTTAAATTCTTTAAAAACAGTTATTTCTACTTTTTGGTATTTTTTAGCTTGTTATCATATTTAATGCTATTTTAGTCAACCTATTTTATGTATGCCATGATTTCCAAGCATAATTATGTACATTTTAATATTTTAACTGATTGCTTTTGGTTATTTTTACATTTATTATCGTAATGTACCTTAGTAAATGAGCTTGTTGTTGGTTTGGTAATTTATATTTTTATGGTTTTAAAGAAAGACTACATAAAGTGATACACATTGCATTGTTTTACACCTTACAACATACACCTAACACTTATTTCACTTTTTAATTGCTTAATGCACCAAAAATCTGGTATTCATTTGTTGGAAATTTGTGTTGGATGCGTTATTGAAATTGGTTATTAGTAATTTGTGGCTATTATGGACATACAAATGATGTTGTAATGTTTCTTACTACATACACCTATATTTTTTAAGATAGAGTAGCTTAGGAGACCTTTCATTTGGAAGTTTAGTTTCATGAATAATTGTTAAAGTTTATATTAACTTAAATTCAGTGGGATGTTGTGTTTTACATGGAAATTATAAATGTGATAGATGTGGTATGTTATTGATCAATATAAAATAATAGTATGATATTACTACTCTTGACGATAGTGATAGAAACATTATTTTAGTTAATAACATGACCAGCGTATACAGCAGTGTCAGTAGAAGTAAAGGCGCTTGTACACACACCCAAGGTCTGCAAAATAATGCTTATAAAGTTATACAACTTGAGTGGTAACATGTTTGAAAAAAGATGGGCAAATATTACGTCAGGAGGTCTGAACATTTACTAAAATTTACTTTAAATTGTTAAATAAGGCGAAAAGAAAATGATACTACCTATTAAAATTAAAAATAATGATAGTTTTACGAAGAGAAATGGGGTTTTATTAGATATAAACCACAAATAAAGTATAGGGCAAATAAGGTTGGACCTCTGTGATGTCGCACATTCGAAAACTTTATGTCAGAACTTGCTTCCAATATAGGAAACATAGGGAGTTTGAACACCTTATAACAACCACTTTATAGACTTTGCACACACCCATAATTATTAGGTCCCTGATGTTGATTACAACAGTGTTATCAGTGACCAAAAAATATTGCTGTGATGATTATATTTTTTTAAGTTTTGACACATTAATTAACAATTAACCCGTTAAGCGGCTCGATGGATTGAAATTACATGTAATCATGACGAATATATACGTCATAGCCGCTTAAGGGGTTAACATATTAAAAAAGATTTTCGGTGTCCCAACATTTTCTAGGCACCGATGGTACATATCAAAAAAATCGTTATGATTAGTTAATTTCGTTAATTATTACTTATTAAATGAATTTGTTAAGTTTATAAATGTCAAGAACCTTTGAACTAACAAGGAGACCACATAACGTTGTATTCACCGATTTTGATTATAGTGGTACCAATCGATAGATATCAGTACAAGGTACAAATGTATAAAATATTAGAGCGCACAACTTAGCGATTCGCGAGTAAATCGCGATTCACAATTCAAGGCCACGCCACTTACATGTCAATGGTTGATTTCCCCAACCCGACCCTTGTTGACTCACCATGAATCGGCTTCCACATGCGGAACAAGATGGTTGGAATCTTGGAAAGTAACCTTTTTTATTTTTACTATAATCAAAATTTTTAATATAATCAAAATTCTTAATATTTCACTTTATTTTTTCTAATATTTTATTCTTTTGACAACAAATAATTCAACACACTTTTCGTTTTTACATTAATTTTAATTAATTAAAAGAGAACCAGGGGCGGTCTCGGAGGGAGTGACTAAGTACTGATATAAAGTGGTGTGCCTTTGAATCGCGGGTTTAAACCGCGATTTATTCGCGAATCGCTGAATATTGCGTACTAGTGTTTCACCTATTTGTATTATGTACTAATGCTCATCGATTGGTACCACTTTAATTAAAATCGGTAAATACAAAGTCGTGTGATCTCCTTGTTAGATGCCAACCTTAAAAATTAGCCTCTAGAGCGCCAAATTTAAAGAATCATTTTTAAATGTTCATTATATTGGATCCTTTATTTAAGAACATGTATGAATTTTTAAGTAAACAATTAGAAAACAGTCGGCCGTTCAACTTGTTTTCTTAGATTCTGATACAATGTCATAAAGAAGATTAATACCGATCGAAATCGGTAGTCAAAAAACAAAATTCCCTTGAATTTATTGAAGCATTTGTGATTTATTCATATTTACTTTTCTTCTAAAAAATTTTTATAACGGTTAAAATTTGCCAGATAATTATTTTTTCTATACTTTTTCAAGTTCAAATTGGGACTAATCAATTTCAAATTGGGACTAATCAATTTCAAACTGAGACTAATCAATTTCAAATTGGGAATAATCAATTTCAAATTGGGAATGTTATATTTATATAAAAAATACCTAAGTTTTGGTAGTTACTTAATATTAATGAACTATTTTTTTTATTTAGCTATAAAAAATATAATTATAAAAAATATAAAGGGGCAGTGGCATGTACTATAACCCGACATAGATCTGCACAATGAAGAGAAAGATGAAAAGGTAAGCCTGCTCTCCATAATATTGCCGTGCAGCTCAATTTCGGCTTATAGTACTTTTGTGTACACAGTGTAAATTTCGTACATGTAGCGATAGATATCACTCTGTTTTCCTCACTAAAAAAGAATTGTCTGAATGTCGTCAGCCAGACCACTCTTGTCTCCAGCTTTAAAAACTGTCCGTACTACTTCTATGAAGACCTCAATGGAATCGTGGTATGGAGCATTATCTGGTACCAAAACCGCAGGTTCTTCGTATATACGTTTGGCATTGCGAAGACGTTGGCTTCAGGCTTTTTAAAAGCATCTTTTTGAATTTCATGATGTATCAGGCCCGTAGTGCCAATACAATCAATTAAATGAATATTTGATTATTTCATCGCCAGTGAAATAAAAAGATTTAAATTGATCTCATATACACCTTTGCAATGTCCAACGTATATACCAAGAAACTGTGGTACTGGTGACAGATAATGTAAAGAATACTTCCCATTTGGCCGGTAATTTGAAATTAATTGAATTTCAACTTTGATTTCATTAGTCCAAATTTGAAATTGATAAGTCCCAATTTGAATTTGATTAGTCCCAATTTGAAATTGATTAGTCTCAATTTGAAATTGATTATTCTCAATTTGAAATTGATTAATCCCAATTTGAAATTGATTATTCCCAATTTGAAATTGATTAGTGCCAATTTGAACTTGAAAAGGTATAGAGTAGGAGCCCGCTTATTCGGTATCGTTTCAACCATTACTCCGATTCTCTAGTTGCTAAACACTAAAGACATTGTTGAGTAAAGTCTTGAAAAGAAATGATTTTGAGTTCAGAGATTGATTGATTTACGATTTAATTTACTTTCCGACCTTTTTTGCGTTGTAACTATACCCCCAATCCCAAAGGAGATGGGTTAGAGGGGTTCTACTGTATATAAAAAATAAAACAAACGAGACCGTCCTTCACTAATATAATAAACTGGCGAGAAGCAAGTAACAACTTCTTTAATAAAGAAGAAAAGTATCAAATCTCGCATGAAGAAGAGTTAAACAGTATGAGATTTATTATTTGAAATTAAAAATAATACATTTTCGACTATTTGGCAATTAAGTCAGTTTGAATAAGCTCCTTTAGTTCTCAGGCACATAATTAATCGTTGTCAATTATTGATGACGTATACAACATCTTTCCCCGAATGGACTATGTGAATTTCACCAAATGGACACAGAGTGGTATCCTGAAAAATTTTAATCCGGAATGTGTGATACACGAAAGTCGGTTAATCGAGAGTTCACTATACAGTGTGTCCCCGGATAGGTGAAACGACTTATAAAAGGTAAAAAATTTTCGTGTTAATTTTCATCTTTTGGGGTTCAGCCCTGCTTGGTTAAAGATTAATTTGTAACATATTTTCACTTAAAAAAAAAAACAAGCGAATCTGGACAGTGAATAAAAAACTCTTACTGCAGCAGGTAAAGTACCTTTTCTGTTTACCGTACATCAAACTGGTACCAAGATATTTTGTTTAGGATGAAACGTTATGTCCATATGCAAATTTTTTGAATGATCGGCCAACTTTGATAAAACGCATTGTTATTTTCGTTAGTAGTACATCACGATTTTTTTTTTGTCGAGTATCATACCTTTTCAGGAAAAATAAGGGCAACGCTCTTAACCTAGCTTAAGAAAAACGCAATAAAAAAGAGAGTACCTCTGTTTAAGCAATATTTCAAACATAAAACAAAAACAATTACTGCAAGATATTTAAAGTTGCTACCTGCTGGCTTAACTCTAATAAATTATTATAAAACACGATTCTTACAAAATACTTAATTATTAAAGATAACTCTAAGGCTTAACGTTAATAACACACTATTGTAATAATAGTAAGTTATAATTGAATCGGTCATTTCAAAAACCGCATTAGTCACGTTTTTCTCAAAAATGCTTTTTTGCTGCTAACGCTTCCTCAAAGGTAGACATATATTCTGGGTAAAAACCACGTAAGTCAGTACATTCCTTCCTCTTCAAACAACAGCGCGTAATTGACGTTCATTGCTTAAATAACATAAGTCAGTGACTTAAGTGGTTTTTGTATGCAGTACCAGATGGCGGACCGTGATTTTGGAGTTAAAAACAAAACTGTGCGAAAACATGATCGCATCTACGTCCCAGAAGAATACATTAATTTGGTTTCGAACTCCAGTTCAACATTTACAGTCAAAGAACAAAAAATTGAAGATGTTTTGGATTTTTAGAAATGGTGGCCAACTTTATACAAAAAAAAAAATGTTTATCAACAGAATCGTACGGTAAATATGTTCCAAAAGAACAAAAACTAATATTTTCTCCTTCGACATAAATATGAGTTTTCATTATGATACAGATAAAAAAGGTACTATCATAGCCGAGGAATTTATTGATGGATACATTAAACATTCATTCATATTAATGAAAAAACTATCAATTCCTGTGTCAGTTCCATTAGCCAAAGCTTATGATTTGAGAGTGCCAATTAATAGTAAAAAAATAGATGATTTAAAGCGAGTTCAGGATAGCATTCTGGAAGAACATATGCCATTTTATCAAAATATATTTAGCTGGCCAACTGCAAATGTTGAAGTTAATTCAGATGAGAATGATGGAGAATATGATTTCGTACCATAATGATAGTAAAACATGTGACACGTTAATAAGATAATGTTTAAGTGTAATTTTCAATAATATTGATTAAAAACATGATTTATATGACTATTTTGTCCAAATTATATACCATCTAACCCTGTTCCTTGCTAAACCAACATAAGTCAAGAACAGTTTTTCAGGTTTTTTTATTATTATTATTCATAAATTATAAAGATTATTCGATATTTCAATCTTTTAAAGTTCAAACACTATAATCAGCCTAAAAAATTCCTTCAAAACTCGTTTACTTGTGAATGACAAAGTTTTTATTGCTTCCTGAAAAATTCTAATTGTGTGACTTATGCGGTTTTTGAAATGACCGATTCAATTTCAAACTACATGGAATTTTCTATTAGATCTCCTCCTAAAGTCACACATTTTTCAACACGATTTCGAAATGCTCTAAAAGCTGCTTGTACATGTTCTATAGGAATAGATCATACTGCACTCGTCACTCTATTTTTCAATATTTCAAGGTTATTGGAAATCCTGTTTTGGTAAACTATTTGTTTTACTCTTCCCCAAGCAAAAAATCCGTAATTGAAAGATCTGGAGACCTGGCCGGCCAAGATATTGCGTTCGTTCTTCCAAACCATCTTTCGTCAAATTTATTAATGAGCCAGTCGGTAATCGTTTGTGTTGAATGCACAGGGCAACCGTCATGTTGGAAGAAATGCGTCTGTCGAACATGCAAAGGAAGTTCGTCAACAAATTTTTCGAGAATCCGCAAATAAGTGTGTTGATTTAATCTTCCTTCAATAAAGAACGGTCCAATAACTCCTAATTCATAGGACACAGCACATCACACATTTACTTTTTTAAAATACTGCGCTTTTCTAGTAATTACATAATGGGGATTACCTCTGCTCCAGTACTAACGAGAATAACAATGCGTTTTATCAGAGTAGGCCGATCATTCCAAAAATTTGCATATGCACATAATGTTTCATCCTGAACAAAATATCTTAGTACCAGTTTAAGGTACCGTAAACAGAGAAGGTACTTTACCTGCTGCAGAAAGAGCAGGTTTATTCACTGTCCAGATTCGCTTGTTTCTTTTTAAGTGAAAATATGTTACAAATTAATGTTTAACCAAGCAGGGCTGAACTCCAAAAGATAAAAAATCACATCGAAAATTTTTTACCTTTTATAAGAGTCGTTTCACCTATCTGGGGACACACTGTATAAAGAAATGATATTAAATCTTTCTGTTATATGAAATTTGCGTGGAATGTTTAATTGAATTAAAGAAAAGAATTTTGGTTACTTAAAATTACTATAGTATGTTATTTAATTGCAATTTAAATTGGCATTAGGATACCTGAAAAACAATTTGTCTCCTTTATTTTGTATTACCTGATAATACAAAATTCTATTCATAACGAAAATAATTAGAATCACAGAATTTCGGTTGGTATGGTACGGCGACGATTAATGTTAATGGCTAAAACTGCCTGTTTTGACGAAATTTTTGTTGTCATATTCTTGAAACATAAAACCTATATACCTTTGGTATAACTCAATGTTTATAATTCTCAAGCAATTTACAAAACCTCAAGCCGGCGGCCGACGGGGTTTGTAAACTATTGCCCTCAAATATATACAATGTGAGTATGCCCTGTGTACATAAGTGACTATTAAATAAACTACTTAGTGAGTAGATATGTGATTTTTGTAAATAAAACATTGATTACATTTATTGTACAGGGTATTTTTTGTGTTTTTTAATAAAATTAATCGAGTTATGAACTATATTTTTTTATCCAGCTTAATCTTCGTATTATTAAGATTAAACTTGAACTTTGATCATAAACAAATAAAAATCTGATAATAAGATTGTCAGCTTAGTAACAAACCACACAACGTCTATTTTTTATAAAAAATTAAATTTTACCATGATTTTTTTAAATAATAATTATAATCATCATTTTTGAAAATTTATCATATTAAATAGTAATATTAGTAATATAAAATACTATAAAATAATAATTAGTAATATTAAATATAGCATTTTTTTTGTTTATTCTAAAATTTTCGACAATGACGACACTTGATTCTGCTTCTAATCCGATATACAGATCTGGAAATTTCATTTGAGGACATAGAAAAATAATGCGTGCAACAGCGAAGCATATAGGAAGTAGATTAGGTAAACAAAGAGCGATATAACTGTCAGACTGTCAAACTGTCTGTTCGACAGTTCGTGGGAAGAAGGTGGTTGGTTGGGCGACTAAGGTCGGGTCGGAAAAGGCGTGGTTAAACAGTTATATCGCTCTTTGTTTATCTAATCTGCTCCCTATATGCTTCGCTGTTGCACGCATTATTTTTCTATGTCCTTAAATGACATTTCCAGATCTGTATACCCTATAAAGAAAACCATCTATTGGGTAAACGTTTAATTACGGAAACTCTTCTACTTGCTATATAAGTAGGATAAGTATCTGAAAAGTGTATATCATTCATTTACATTAGTAAGCAAATTCTGTAGTACTCTTATGTTTACCAAAAGTAGCACTACAACGTGACGTTGTGACCAATTATTAAACTTCTGACGTATTGACATACTAATCTGTGTTCGCACGAATGCTTTATAAAAATCATATTATATGTGACCTGGTCTACGAAAAGGGGGTTTAGGTGTGAAAATAAGTTTTCGAGAAAACAGCTGTTAAAGATATTAAATATATATTAAATAAATATTAAAGATATATTGTTTGTACACTTTTAACAAACTTCCCTACCAGTTAGCAACTTCCGGTTTGCGCCATTCGAAAGAGCATATTTTACTTTATCCAAATCGCCAAAAAAGTGAAAAATGATTTTTTCACACCTAAGCCCCATTTTCCTAGACCAGGTCACATATAGTTCAAATACAAAGAAAAAACAATGTAGCTTTTTATTTCTTGAAAAAAGCGTATTGTGACGTCACGGAAATTCTCATTTACTCGTAGCACTCATGTAATGGTATGAATTTCTCTTTCAACATTGATATTGCTACAGTTTCATTAATCGCATCATCTTGTCGAAGGAAACTGTTACGAATTGCTTAAAACCCTTGAAATCGTGAAATGCAGACAATTTCCAACACATTAATATGCCATTATAAGTATCTAACGTGTGAGTATCATTTTGAAGAAATTCGGGCCAGAATACCATCGAATCCTCGATTAGTAAATGAGAGTTTCCATAAAAGAATTTTGAAACCTTGATTTTTCATGGTTTCAAATGTTCACGTGTATAGCAAAAAATAATTTCAGAATACTGGCATTCAGAACTGCATTATAGTATTATACTCTCTTTTCGCGGAAAGATGTCTCATGCGTCATTAGTTGTCGGCGTTTTCTGGACATATGTCAAATATTTTTTTTTCTTTATTTAATCATATACGTCAGATAGAGACGAAAACCGAAAATAGTAGTCTAGGATAATATAATTAATTAATGACGCATGAGACATCTTTCCGCGAAAAGAGTATATGTAGTAAATACCAATACTCTAAAATAGAAACCTATCGATACCCATCTTTCAAACCTTTATTCAAGCATCCGTGCATTGGCTGAACACCTACATTTTTTTAAAGTATGTTCCATTAATAGTCAATATAATTTACGATGTACAGTATTATCTCGGTATATATACAATTCCTCGATTTTTATAACATTGCAGTTAATAGTTTAACCTGGGTTAATGCAACATCTAAAAAGGCTGGCCTCGGGGACTGCAAAAAGCTTTGATATGTTTTGTAATGTTATTTTATTTTGCGACACGCTGGGAGTGTTTTATAAGATGTAAAATAAGTTTTATTTCATAAAATGCTTTTCATTTCACCTATATTAAGTTATGCTCCAGTCCCCATTTAGATAGCGATTTACATGTATAGTAGTTAAAATAGATTATAGGACTTTCATTAAAAACGTTAGTTACTATACATGTAAATCCCTATCTAATTGGGGGCTAGAGGCTAACTTCGTATAGGTTTTCATTTCTACCTTTTTTATTATATTTTTTCATCGCTAGATGCAACTACGTCAATAAACTGCCTTAATATTTTTTATTTTCGATTACCGAGGTAATACTGCATATAAGGTTTTAACACTTTGTTGACCGGCAATTTTACGTAGAAACTTTGTCATGTCACCGCGTTTTTATAAAGTAAGTGTAATGACGACGAGTTAACTCGTCACCGGTCAGCAACGTTTGGATATGAAATGACGAGTTATCTCGTCACCGGTCAACAAGGTGTTAACATCGCCCACAAGCGATTTATTTGCACGTGATACTTTCCCTCAAACAATGTGTAAACCCAACAGCAACAAAAGAAACCGTTTGTGTAGTTATTTAGTTCTTTCCCAAAATCACAAAATCAATGTTTTTGTGGGCTTCATTGCTGAACCTCCTCGTTAAAGGTATGTGCTTTTTGCTATATAAACTGGAGTATTCTTTTTTCTTTTTAATTTTGTCTACATATTACACCTTATTATAACCCTTTTTTTAGTTTTGCGTTCCGCTTTGTACACCCAACCTGCGGCCATCAAGATAAAAACAGAATTTAGTTAATTTGCAAGGTTAAAAATTTTTCTAGGACGATTTAGAAAGTTTGAGACACTCGAGTGCTCGCGATCTGTCGACCATGGCATCTGAATTAGCGAAAAGTGAAGAAGAGCGGCGACATTTGTCCGACTTAGTTGCAGTATTTAGAGAAAGAGCAGCTCAAGATTCGAATAACGATGCTTTTGCTGCAGAACGAAAATTATTAGAGCAACGATTAGAAGAAGCGCATTTACATTTAGCCGATATAAAAACTTCTTGGAGTGATAAGATTGCTTCGTTAGAAACTCAAGTACATACAATAAATCGGTTTTTTATTTTATTACGAAACAATTTTATTTGTTTTCTAAACTGAATTTTAGTTTGTAGAATAAATTAGTTATTAATTAGCAAATAAAATTATTTCGTGAGCTATAAAATATCTACGAACTTTTTTTTTCTATTTAATGTTATTTAGGTGGGTCGTTTGAGTAGACAAGCGGGTGAAGAAGGTGCAGAACGCAGGAGAGCTACACAGGAAAGAGAAGCATTAAATGAAAAAGTAAAACAACTAGAATGGGAATTAGAATGTAATCATTTAGAATTGAATAATAAAGAAGTTAAAATTAAGAGATTAACTGAAGAGATTGAGGAGATGTCGAATGAACTTAAAAAGAATAAAAACGATGCTGAGAAAGAAATTTTTAATTTACAGGATCGAATTGTGAGTTAACGATATTCGATCCTCTTTGGGTATTTTCTTTTTATATTCATTAACTTATGTTATGTATTAATTTTTTTGAACATTTATGTTTTATTTAAATAAAAAAAAGTATTTCTTGGGGAATTTCTTTTATTTATAACCTTCCTATTTTGTTGTGACTAACATTTCTTCATATTTTTCCTCTTTCTCTTCATAAGCTGATTTATTTAACTTGCTTATATTATCATACTTTATTATTTTCGTTTTATAGCAATCTGCAGATACAGAAATAAAAATAGTAAAGAAAAACTTGGAAAATACTGAATCGGAACTAGAAAAAAGTGAAACGGAATGCACTAAATTGAAGAAAACTTTAGAAACCGACCAACACGCTTACGAAGGATTAAAAGAGACAATAACTAAATTAGAAAAAGAACTCAACGACGAACGGTATTATTCAGTAAATATGCAGAACACTTTAGCAAGGTAAGCCTTAGGATTCATAATATTCATTCTCCCAATTTTTATTGTTTTGTATTAACAGAGTTACAACAGAAAAAAACACGGCTTTGCTGAGGAATGCTGAAATTTCTCAACAAATGGAGTTAGCTAAACAAGATGTTCGTAGACAAGAATCTGAAGTAAAAGAACTTGTGAGAAAATTAACAAGTTTGGAAGAAGAAAATAAAATTTTAAAGGATCGCGACAATAAGAGTTTAGAGCAAGAATTACGAACGACTTTAACCGTTTTGGAAGAACAGATAACGGACAAAAATAAGGTCAGTGCTGATTGACTTCGCAAACAGTTGATATGATTGTAAGTGAAAAATATTCTGCGAAAGTTTACTAACTTTCTGAACTAACCAACATGACTTACATGACAAAAAAAATTGAAAATCATTGAAAAAATTTTGTCATGATAATCTTTTTTCCACCAGGAAACTGATCACACTACTATTTTAACGGTCTCCAAATTTACGAAATTCTGATAAAATACACAGGTGTTTCAAAATTGCACGGCACCATTTCAGGGATATGTTCTCCAGCACGAAATAAACAAATAAGTTTATATAAACATAAGTCTCAAATTAATTTTTTATTGAGATATTGAAAGGTTAATTTAGTTAACAATAAAACATTCAGAGTAACTATTCAAAGTGCCCTCCGTTTTGTTGAATGCATCATTCAGCATGACGAATCCATGATTCTCTGGCACGATTTATAGCATCGGGACGACCCCTCATAGTAGCTGCTGTTTCTTCGATGTGATTTCTTGCCTTTTCTTGCGTGGCAATAGGCGTAGAATAAACCACACACTTCATCCAGCCCCATACAAAATAATCTAACGGCGTTAGATCAGCAAATCATGGTAGCCATCAAACGGGTCCATTTCAGACAACCCATCAGTTACCATATGCTGTGTTTAAATAATCGGTGACAATATGATAAAAGTGAGCAGGGGTACTGTCATGCATAAACCACATCCCCTGTGTGTTGGCAATCAGATTATCTTCTAGAAGGTCATACAGATTATTTTACAAAAAATTCAAATAAGATATTCTTGAAAGCCTTGTTGGTAAAAAGAAAGGGCCGATGAGATCATTATTCAAACACAAAAACGCTTTGCAATTGTAATCCACGGTTATCCGAATAAATTCAAGACATTTAGATATCTATCTTTAACTTTTCAATATCTCGATAAAAAATTAATTTGAAACTTATGTTTATATAAATTTTCTTGTTTATTTCGTACTGGAGGACATATCTCTGAAATAGTGCCGTGCAATTCTGAAACACCCTGTATATAGAAATATGTGCATACCTCGGGTATTTTTTCGGCTTTTCATGAGCTAATTACCAAATGAAATGTTTCAATGAATACCACATTTCGGAACTCATTTCAATTTTTTCCTATACCACCTTTCAATAAAATCGGATTAAAAGTCACAAGTCATTTTATATTCGTACTACTTGTAGTTCTTGACATATTTTGTCTTGCCCACATCAGTGAGAGACTGTATAAGGCTAATTATGTTTAGGTCTAGGACTCAGATGCCGCTTTCTGTTTTAAATGAACCCTTTTAAAATTCTAAATGTTGTGTTCTTTAAATGTTTGTTAATTGCAATATTCCTAAGAATTATTTATTAATCACTTTTCGCGCCAATTTGAAATCTCGTTATCATGGACGGTAATTACTACATAATTCTAATACACAGTAACAAGGGAGTGTCGTAATATGCGCCACTTCAGAAAAAGTTATTCGTTTCGTACAAGGTGTTGTTCGGGGGATATGAATATTTAAATTTGTCAGTGTTAGGATCCTATTGGAGACCCAACACTTTGATTGAAATGGATTTCATCATAATCTAATAAAATGGGTTGCTGGATGTTAGACTCAGAGACGAACTTTAAAATTTCAGGACAGTTACTAGCGTATTTACGTATTTCGAATTCCGGTTTTCTTAGCAAGTGTATCAACTCCTTTTGTAACAGAAAAGAATATTGCAGAGCGTCGGAAGCGTTTGCGAACTCTTTCTGGTAGAGGTTTGATAATTTTAAAAACGGGACTGAAGATATACCATAAGTTACTGCATTCAGTACATATTCCTGCTCTTGTATCTTTCTCCCCATGAAGTAAAATATGTTCGATCAATGGTGCTAGCTCAATTTGACTATTCTACATTTTTCTTCTGATGTACTCTTCTGAGTTTAAAGGGCAAAAAGTAACAATACAATCGTCAACGATATCAACATTATACGACTTAAACCGAATTAATTATATGATATTGGATTGTACCATATCCCGAAATGGAGCTGCACCATGAAGAGAAAGAAGAAAAGGTAAACCTACTCTCCATAACAATGCTGAGTACTCTTTCATCTTTCTCTTCATGGTGCAGCTCCATTTTGGGTTATTGTACATTACATTTTCTTTCGACTTGACTGTTACCAATTTGTTTCAGATAGTTTCTATAAGGTAGAAGGCATTTTTTACAAATAACAAAATTGATTAAAGTTATATTCATCCGACGGACTCTACCAGTGAGGATTATTTATCATTTGAGCTCTATTTGCGACAAATTTTTTAAACGTCGATACATATATTGTCTGTAGGTTTTCTTCAGAACGGGAAGAGTCTGTAGCTTGATCATCGGTAGCAATATGTTCCGACCCAGGAGATAGTTTCATTTCACTATTCCAAACCTCTTTGTCTGACGTTTTTTAAAGTCACAAATCTATATAAATAAGCCACAGACTTATAACTCTAGCGAAAATAACTGCCAGCATAATCATCGAGGTTTTCAATAAAATCATGAAACAAGACTTACATGGTAATCAACAACGTCAGCGTTTAACCAGTTAACTGTAGCGCTCTCGTTTGAAAGCGCGCACCGTTTTATGTCACCAGAATCGAGTCAATGGTCACTACATTATATGCATGACGAGTATACTCGTCAATACACAAAATAGTGCCACCTCTCCATGACGAGTATACTCGTCAATCACAGTTAACTGGTTAACTAACTACTTAATATCATTTTCAAATCTTATCGCCATAATATTTAAGAATTCAAACTTTTAAAAAATGTTGGCGCCTCGTTACAAATAATTTCGAAGTATAGTACTCAACAACAATGCCAAAGTCTACCTGACTAATATCACTTTCAAATCTTAACACCATAATATTTAAGAATTCAAGCTTTTAAAAAATGTTGACGCTTCGTTACAAATAACTTTTCAATAAGATTTTTTGTCAAATTTAGTTAGGCATATGATAAATTAATAAACATTACAAATAATTTATTGTTGTTACAGTTAATAAAAACTCTTCAACTACGGTTATCGGACATGAAAAAAACTCTCCAACAAGAATTACGAACGCCGCAAAATACGAATTTAAATGATAGTTACGATAATAACGCCGCTATTCTCACTCCAAGTCAAACAACAACTAAGCAACAATTGTATGGTTCTTCGCGTCGCGAGGAAGACGACGTCAATTTTAAGTATTTAAAGCACGTAATAATAAAATTTTTAACAAGCCGAGAGTATGAAGCACAACATTTAATTAGGGCGGTTGCGACTTTGTTAAAATTTTCCCCTGAAGAAGAGAAACTGTTGCACGATACGTTAGAATGGAGAATGTCGTGGTTTGGAAGCAAACCGAAAGTTGCTAATACACCATTTTTGAAAACCAATCAAAGTCGGTCTAATAGCTGACGATTATTGTGATAATAATTAAAATATTTATGATAAAGGTAAGTATCAAAGATGCTTATAAGAAGAAAACAAAACGTATTATGTTGTGAAACTTTTTAATTTTTTGCTTTAAACGTTTCCCTATTCACTTGTGATACTTATGAATTGTATATGTATTTATGTATTTTTCTTTTTAAATTAAGCTGCATCATTCCTAAGAATAGGATTATATAATTTATTTAATAAGCCATGTATTACGAATTTATTATTGTATATATTTGTATATAAGTCAAAACATAAGCTGGTTAGATTTTCCTCAATGTAAATACAATAATAAACTGTCAATACGCGACTGTAGTTTACAATTGATATGAATATAAATAAAGCAGTTCTATAATACTTGTTAAATTACATCATTTTAACCCTTTGATTTAAGCCAATAGAGAATTTAAGTCAAGTTCATTTTGATAAACTATTTAAATCTTGATTGGTAAAGGATGAACAAGATTTAGAAAACATTTTACTTTAACCAGTTAATTTTATCGTCCCATCACGTTTTATATTTTATAACATTTAATCTGTTTCACGTCTGCAAATATTAGAAATTAGTTTTTAACATTATTAGTAACTTTAAATTTTATGAATTGTTAATTTCTGCCTAATCTCGACGTTTCGAAACTAGTCAAGCAATAAAAATTTTAAATAACCAGAAAGGTGGAAATTAATTGATTCTTTACCTAATCAAAAATATCAGTTTTTAATAATCTGCACCTTGAATAGATATAATAATTTAAAGTTTTGTATTATTGTAGACATTTATATTTGAATAAACAATTATTTTCAATTACGAGAAAAAAAACAAGGTTATAAAACGTGTTAAAATTATATTTAAAGCATATAAATAATTTTATACAAAAGATCTTTTACTTTATATACATTAAAAGACATCGCTTTAAAAATATTTTCTTCCATACAGTGCAATCACACATTAAATATGCCCTTTTTTATTCATAATTTACATATAACTTATCTTACAATAACATTTACATATGTACTTATTGATAAGATTGCTGCCTAAACAAAGAAGAGATTGCTTCCATCGTTTTGTTTTTCGTTTCCGGAACTTTCCGGTAAATGAAAATAACGGTCAGGAGTAAGATAACCGTAAATATGATGAAAACGTGCGCTCCTATGACGTTTTTAAGCGGTAAAAATCCGATTCCTACGAAGAAATTAGCTATCCAATTTACAGAAACAGCAAAAGACGTTGCTGTTGGTCGTGCTGATTGATTAAAAAGTTCCGAAACGATGAACCAAGGTATCGAACCGGGTCCTGTTGCAAACAGGATAATAAAGACAACCACAAGGAAAATTGAAAGATAGCTTACAGCTTGCACATTCTGTAAAATTAAAAAAAAACTTGTGTTTTAGTTTTAAATCAATTAAGTAAATAATCTTACATGATATTGAAGAGATATTGATAATAATAATGTAACAACAGACATTCCTCCAAATCCAATAAGTAATAAAGTTTTTCTACCAGCTTTTTCAACAAGGATTAAAGAAATAACAGTCATCACAACGTTAATAAATCCAATTGCTAAAGTAGCATAGCTTGCAGTTTCTGTTGTTAAACCGGAGCTTTTAAAAATTTCTGTTGAATAAAAAATTACCTACAAATTTTTTTTAAATTAATTTATAATTTTTAAAAATTTCTAAAAAAGGCTTACAGCATTAATTCCACTAAGTTGTTGAGCTATCATAAGTACAATAGAAATAATCAAAGGTATCCTCAAAGCTGGTTGCATTATTAATTCCTTTAAGCTAACTTTTTGGATTATCTTCATTGTTTGGGCTTCTTGTTGCATTTCTTCCATTTCTTGTTGAACTGACGGAGAACTTCTTAGCCAAATTAAAGCTTTTTTGGCTTCAATTTCTTGCTGCTTTGTAATTAAGAGATATTTTGGTGATTCTGGACACAAAGGTAAAACAACCAACTAAAAAAATATAATTTGGGTCAGAAAAATCTTCGTTAATAAAATATTTAATAAAATTACTTGAAGTAACGCTGGAATAGCTGTAATAGCTAATAAAACAGGCCACATTGACTCAGATCCCAGGATCGAATTGATACCCAAAATTTGAGCGATTAAAATCGATATGGTTATTACCAACTGGTAAACTGATCCAATCGCTCCGCGGAGATTCACAGGAGATATTTCGGATAAATACATCGGAGCTAATCCGGCGTTTAAACCGGAATTAATTCCTATTAAAAATCTTCCAAAGATAATCATTTCAAAAGAACTGGCTGACTTTGAAGCTCCTTCAAGAAGAGCAGCGAGAAATACCAAAATATTATTTAATAAAAGACCTTTTTTTCTTCCAAAGGTGTTTGCTACAAAACCTGATAAATATGTATGGGTAAGTAATTAATAATTGAAGGTCATTGTTTTTAAAGGCAAAAATATTTTGTTTTTTTCCTACCAGTTATTGCTCCACCAATCATTCCTCCAACGCAATAAACGGAAACCGTTATCGACCATATTAAAGTTACTGCTGTTTCTGTCGGGTATTCTCCAGTTCTTTTTTCTAAAACGGATGATGTAAAGTTCATAATCACCTGAAATAACATACGTACATTTTTATATTTAATTAAATTAAGCATTATTTTTATTGACGTACTTCTTGAGGATTATTAATAACTCCTGTATTGTACCCATGTTGAAACGCTGAACCCAAAGCTGCTGCTGCTATTGCTATAGCTAAGTTTTTATTAAAACCCTATAAAAAAAAAGAAAATAAATTTAATTTAATTTATGAAAATTTAAATAAAGATGATGATGTATACTAACTAACCAAATAAGAATTAAGAGAAAATATTAATTAATTGAAGAGATTAACTTTTTATCAATTGCTTCTTTACAGTTTTTCATTTAGTTTCTGCAATGTGCAGACTTTCTTACTTTGTTTTCTTAAAAAATGTTTAAGAAAGAAATTTATTCAAATTTCTAAAAATACCGGGCGTTCATAAATGATTGTAAGGTGTTTGAATTTGGCATGCTATAGATTAATTTTTAAGGTTGGTATAAACATAATAATGTTAATCATATCTCGTAGACGTATCATGGAAAATATTGAAAGCTGTCAAGAAATTTTTTATGGTAAATCATAGGTTAATGAATTCATTCAATACGTCACTTATAAAGGCCTTCCCATCAGTTTTGACAGTTACGTCACTACTTACGTCTGGTCACGTGATCACGCTGTTGTCAAGCGTTTAATGTTTTGGTTAGAGGTACTAGAACATAACCTTGCGGCAACGATGTAAACAGCTGTTTGGTTAAGGTTGGGTAACATTAAAACGCTAAATCATATTAACTTTTTATTTCAGTTTAATACGAATTTTATTTTGAAATTTAGTTTTAATGAACATATTTTGTCACTTTATCGTTGTATAAATTATATTCTGTGAAAAGTGTATTTTAAAATAGCTTAATTATGAAAATAATTTTCAATGCGATTTACCACCAAACGGTTTGGTGGCAAATCCAAATTCAAATTGTGGTGACGTAAACAGTGACGTAACTGTCAAAACTGATGGGATGGCCTATACTATCTTCGGCGAAAGATGTCTCATGCGTCATTGATTAATTATGTTATCCTAGACTACTACTTTCGGTTTTCGTCTCTCTCTGGCACGTACAATTAAATAAAAAAATTATTTAACATAACATATCGAGAAAACGGCGACAACTAATGACGCATGAGACATCTTTCGTCGAAAATTCTATAATTAATTAATGGTCGATATTTTATTGACTTTATAGACATGTATCATTTTAATTAACATCCGATATCCAATAATTATGAATGTGTGCCCTTAATCCTGAAACGAATAAATTCATCTACGCCACTGATATCAAAGGTACGATGTAGACACTTCACAGGTAACAACGTTAAGCATTAAAAATCATTAAACAACGAGCGCCCTAAATTCAAACGCCTTACAATCAATCAAAATAAAGCACAGATTATTATACTTTTGTTGGTATTGTATTTCTATTCTCGGCCTGACGCGTTTCTACGATCTACGCCAGTGATGGCGAACCTATGACCCGCGGGTCAGACACTGACCCACACAGAGCTTTTAAGTGACCCAGGGCCGGATATGAGAAATGACATTTTATAATATACAAAAATGTTTAGTTGTGTATGATGACTTTTTTTAGACGTCGATTGTGTTCCATGACCTTTCTTTTAGAAAGATTCAATGTTTAAAGTTTATACAGCAAAATCAACATTTTTATTTAGACTTTGTGGGGCCTCGCACTTATTGAATCCGGCCCTGAAGTGACCCACAAACTTCTTTTAATCCTAGAAATAATGACTTTCTTCTTTTGCAAGTGATTTGAAATTAGTGACCCACGAGGAAATACTAAAAAAAAATACAATCAACAAAATTTTACCCACTTCTCAAAAAGGTTCGCCATCACTGATCTACGCTATCTTCAGAGGCTTCCTTCTATATTTATGCTATTTCTAGTTTACACAAAATTTAATCCTTCTTATTGAATCTGATTATTTGCTTCGTTATACAGTTTTTTGTCGAATTAGATGTGTTGAACTACTTGAATATCTTTGTGGTGAACCTCTATACTTTGGAACGGACAAAACACAGGAATGAAACTGAATCAACCACGCCATTCTCGCGTTTTGTCCGTCCCAAAGTATAGAGGTTCACCACAAAGGTATTCAAGTAATTTTAAGGTTGGTATAAACATAATAATGTTAACACGTTCGCGCCGACGTGTACCACCGGTGGTACACGACGGTTATTCTCTGGGGCCGGCGTGTACCACCGGTGGTACATGCCGTAGCTTGTTTTAAATGATTGGGAAAAATTGTTACGGCTGTAAAGAAAGACTTCTAAAATACACTACGGCGCGAACGTGTTAATCATATCTCATAGACGTATCATAGAAAATATTGGAAGCTGTCAAAAGATTTTTTTGTGGTAAATCAGAATGAAACTATCAAAACGCAGGAATGAAATTGAATTAACCACGCCATTCTTGCGTTTTCTCCGTCCCAAAGTATAGAGGTTCATCACAAAGATATTCAACGACACAAAACTACAGTTTTGTGTCAAACAAAATGTTATACATAACGAAGCAAATAATTAGGTTCAATAAGAAAAAGGATAAAATCTTGTATGTGTCAACTAAAAATAGCATAAATATAGACGAAACTCTCCGAAGATGGCGTAGATCGCCGAAACGCGTCATGCCGGGAATAGAAATACAATATCAATAAAAGCATAAAAATCTGTTTTAGTCCTGTATTGGTAAGAAAGATCTACATGTATACCTTACAATCATTTATGAACGCTCGGTAGTACAATATTTGCAAGAATATCAATCAAGCGAGAGTAAATTGAGTAATTTATAGAATATTAAAGCACCTAATTCGTTTTCCATAAAAAAATAAAACTCGATAAAAAGACACCGTTAAAATTTTCAAAAAATTTAAATGGTTCGTTTTCATTATTAAATCAGTTAATAATCAGCATTTAAATCAATTTATTAAATAACTCTATTTAAAAATTTAAAGTAGATAAATTAAAAAATTTTGTAGCTATAAAAATAAGAATTGAAAACCAAGGGATTTCAATTTAATACTATCCAGTAAAATCATAAAAAGACCAATCTTTGGAAAATATTAAATTATTATTATTAGCTAAAAAATTTGAAATGGTAAAATAAATTATTTGTGGATTCTAAAAACAATTTTTATCGTTCCTTAAGATTAATTATAGATTATAGTTATTAAATAAAGTTAAACCGCTTTGTTAAATATTAAGTCCAAGGTAATTATTCCAACGGGTCATTTACTCAGAAAATTAAGTTAAAGGATCAATAAGTTTGACCTCATTCCTGGAATTTCTAGACAATATCCCCTTTTAGAGTTTCTATCTGAATTAGGGCATGAAAAATAAATGTTAATAGCAAAAACTCATTTAAAAGGAAGTAATGTGGTTTACTAAACTGAAATAGAAAGTATTAAACAAGAATTATGAATATAATTTTATTCTTTCATCAGTATTTTAAGTGATGCTAGGAATTATTACTTCAACGTAATAATTTAGTACCAAAAATTTTAATTAATTTTCAACTGAATATTTAGTTTAAAAGTTGAATCCAAAAATGCACAATGATAAAACTGACAAAATGAGCTCTAAAATTATAGCAATAATTTTCTAACTGTTTGTAAGTTCATTGTTCTCATTTGAAATTCTGGAATTTGTTATAACGAAAGAATCTCATTTAAATAATAAATTCATTAAGTACGTAACATAAGAAAAAAATTTTAGAAGAAGGAAAACCCACTTTTATAGAAAAAGTTTGTTTAAAGATTTTAAAATGAGTCAACTTGCAAAAATCATTTGGCACTACATTTGTATACGTGCCGGAAATTGGTAGTGGTAAACAAAATGTAAAACGCAATATTGGGAAAATAATAAAAATGATCTCTATTATCCCAAAGATGTTGCAAATAAACCAAATATTCGACGCAATATAAAATAGCAAAACAAGGCCAAATATAAAATAATTTTTCGACCTCGGTAGCATCACTATACAGGTGTACCACCGAAACGGGTTAGTTGAAATATCTGGAAAAATTCCGGTATAGACAGAAGTCATGAATTACTGAAAATATTTTCAAAATTTAACTTACCATGTACTAAATCGCTGTATAAAATTTCAAATCTATCGGACTTGTACTTTCTGAGATACGACTAACCCACTTTGATGGGACACCTGTATAGTAATTTTAAATAGGACTAAAAAATTAAAAGAAATTAATGATCTTTTATGAATACGCACTTTAAACTGAAGAAGTTTTATTGTCTTCTACATTCCAGTTTAAAAATATTTATAATCATTAGTTATTTACTAAACTTTTTAAATTTTCTTTTAACTTCTAACTTGAAATATGTAGAAGTTTAGTATATAATTACTTCGAACTCATTAAATAAATACAGACAAATTCCATTGAAACGTTTCCACAGCAACTTGTTAAATATTAATTACAGTCTAATTAGAAGTTAAATACGATTTTCAGGAGAATATTAGTTATTTTAACGATTCATGAAGTTTATATATTTGACTTATTTTTTAACTTTATGTTGTCATATATTTTTAAAAATATACACTCCATCAATATTAATACGTTGTTTTTATAATATACAAATTAAAAAATAATAAAATTTAAGTTTAATGATTTTAAAAGAAATTATATTTAATTACATTTAATTGTGGATAAATAAACACGACCTAGTTTATGACAAGAATTTCACCAAACAAAATGTTATTAAATAAAATATCTTTAATTTTTAAACATTTTCCATTTTCTAGAAATAAAATATTATTTTTTAAATAAAACAAGCCACTAACTCGAAAATTCTTTAAATTATTCTCCGCGAAACAACAAATTCCTTTTAAAAACATCAACATTTGAACTACTCAAAAACCAAACTTTTTTTTACTTTAAAAACTATACATCTAAAAATATACAAACTTTAGCTTTCTTTTCGTCTTCTGGATTTCCACATTCCATCTCGTAAGGTTCTTTAGTTGCCGTACTAATCGTAGGGTCACCACCTTTACCCATTTTGAAAATAAAATTATTTTTATAAACACGTGTAAATGACCGGCTTGAACTCTGTCGGACTGAGTTAGAGTACTACTAGAACACGTGCCAAGCTGAGGCAGGTCTGAACATCGACTGAAAAGCCCTGAAGCTCATTGGATATTGGAGGGGCTCGTCTTCGACTAACCCCACTACCACGTTTCATTCATTAGATGCGCAATATCCAAATAAGAAATCAACATATTTCATATTGTACGTGTGGAAACGATCAATATTTGCTTTTTTTGGGTTATTATTCTGGGCGTGTGTTATCTACTTTGATATAATGTTGTTTGGCTTCATTAGATTATTTATGAATAAGAAAAAATTTAATAATCAGTGTCAAAAAAACACACATTTTGCCTTTCGAAATTTTTCCTTGAAATCATGGTCATGTAACAGATATGTTTATTTAGTTTAGTAAATGTAAGCGTAAGCGTGGGCGTATCTTAAACATATTGAGGTGTGTGCGTACTGATCCAAAAAGTTGAAAGTTTTAAAAATAACAATCTTAAAAAATCTAGAACTAAAAAAATGTAGGATCCGTTTAAAAAATAAGAACTTTTAACCGCTATAAAAAGTTGAAGATAATAATTTCATCTTTAAAAGATTAAACAACATAAACGCCTTTAAATTAATATTCATAGCGAACAGTAATCTAATCTTTTAGGCCTTGAAACCAATCCTGCAAAACAACCGGAAGCTAAAACTAATTTATATCCTCACCGGAACTTTAACATCCTCAAATTTTAACCAAAACCCAAAAAAAAAAAACTTTTACCTTCATAGTTTAATTAACAAAGTTGACGATTTTTTCTTTAGCCAAATCTCGGCAATAGCCAAAGGTATACACTTTCACTTCTTCTTGGTTCTGTGGTCACTCGCGAGTAAATTCAATCCACTGAAACCGGTTGGTTGTCTTCTGCACACGCAAAAGTTTCTCCTTCCAGCAGAAACGCCGCCAAACAATGAAACACCACCACGATTGAAGTCTAAATAGATATGTGTGGCGTTTGTGTTGTCTGGTTCATTGTTAACGGCTTTGTGTGCTAACAATAAGTTTAAAGGTGAATGGCACATAAAGAATTAAATCACGTCATTATCCGCCAATAAAATTATTTATATCTTTTCCAAATATAAAGAAGAGTACTAATGTTTTAATATTGACATATACTGTATTTGTAATTAAATTACTTCATTATCCATTAATCAACATATTTGTACTTGCAGCAATTACATACAAAAAAATTAAGAAAGATTTAACATTTTCAATGAAAACTAATCCCTTAACCCGTTTTTATTTCGAATGGTAACATTTAAAAATAAGGGTCTTATAAAGGACATCGAATTAAGGTGTCTACAAAGGAATCAATATAGTCGCGTGATACTGATATAGACTACTTACTAAACAGTATTGATTATTCTACGTTTTTTACGCTTTACGAGTTCAAAGGGGATTGATTCATTTATTTATCAATAAATTTTGGATTTCCCATTATTGCGAATAACTACGTAAAATGAGTTGAAACTTAAGTTGCAATCCATTTTATCGGTAATTTATTAACTATTTTTGTGTAATAAATAACGTTTTACAATTTACTGGTTGCAATTTGGTAGTAATCGTATGTACTTACCAAAATAAATCTTTTAAAATTGCAAACTAACAATAAGTGAAACATTTTAAATCAAAAATGTTAATGTTTTTAATTGCGTAAAAGTTTTACATGATTACTTTCATAAATTTTTTAAAATCATGAGTTTGTCACTTCCCGAAAGACAAAAAGCATTACTGTTTAATAGAATTTGATCAAATTAGATAAATTCACGATCTTTTTCATATTCTTAGCTTTTTTCGTGCTATTTATTTTTAGCAGTCTTGTTTTTCTATTTCTATTTAAAAAACTTTCTACTATGACGTTGCGAGGTGTTAGAAAAGATAAAATTAGGTTACTGTTGTCTTATTTGTGAACTATTTAAGTGGCAAGAAAATATAAATCTTAGGATGCTTTTAAATCAATGTTATAAGATCTTTGATATTTTATTATTTGAAGAAATTGAGTTATAAAGTATTAAAATTTTAATTTTTGAAGAGTAAAAAATTTAAAGTATCACATTTTTTAAAAATTCTATTAAAAAAACATTATTCCTATTTTAGTAAATGCTATTTTTAAAACATGGAAATTAATGTGGAATTTAAAACATGGAATTACTAATAATTGTGAGTTTAAAGGTAAGGACCGCCAATTGTTAAGCCCCCAATCCACGATCAAATATGTTGACCCAACGTTTTAGGTTCGATGGGCTTGTTCAATATATTCGACTGTGGATGGACTCGTTTCCAATATGTCCAATTCAAATCCAACGCCAAACTTGTTCGAACATTTATGATGAAACGTCGAACAATATGCCTGGCAAGGCATCTATTTACAACGTTCGTAGAGTATACAAGTGTCCAGTTTTGATTGTCCAATCCTTTACTCACGTATTCCTTGGCTACAAATAAGTAGAAAAGTCCTAATGAACATAGTCTTAAAAGTGATTCGTTTTCGAAATATTGGAAGTTTACTTCCCTACATAAATTTACCTATTATTAAAATAATTGACGAGAATGATTTAAATTAATTTATTAGTTTCGATAAAATGTCATTATTAGATTACACTGGTTATGTCCAAATTTAGTCGAAATCATGACAACTACTTAATAATTTAATTTAAATGTAACGCTATAATAATATTAATAATAGGTCAACTTATAGAATGAAAACCTTGAATATCTCAAAAACGAACCACCTTCGGACCTATATTCATTAGGACTTTTAAGCTTATATTCAATCAGAGAATACGTCAGTAAAAGATCGGGCAATCAAAACGGGACACCTGTATATATTTGCAAATATGTCGTTTAATAACAATTCCTTTTGCACTGATTGTGAGTTTGCAGACGTGTACCGAAACCATCGTTCATTGTGGGATATTAAACCAAAAAATTCTAGTAATAAACATATTCGCAAGGAAAATTATATGGTATTCATTTATAAGGTAAAAAAATTATTTATAAAACACGTTCTGCTCATACATCCTAACATTTTTAACCCGTGGCACTCCGCACGTTTTTGCACGTTATGACGAAAGGCTCCGTAGCGGAGCGGTAAGGGTTAATGTTCTATAATCTTGTGACTCATTGGTAGATAGTTGAGATAATAAACCCATATTGCTAGAATTATTTCAGTTTAACCGATTTGCATCATAAACGCATATCTGTGCGCATTTTTCCTGGCCACTATCACCAGAGCGCGCATATATGGGATCATCGCATATAAAACTGCATATAAAAAAATGTTGGGCGATAAAGATAAATTTTTCATTTTTCTGGGTGATGCAAATGGGTTAATAGTCATTCCGACAAATCCTTTCTTTTATCCTGTAGTTAAACTTATTTAGTTCAGTTTATTGTCTGTTGTTATCGGGGTAAGTTGGAGGAGTTTGAAATCATTTCTCAATCAAATTTCGTTTTTAAATTTATGTTTACCATTTTTCCATAACGCTCGCTGTTTAAGATCGAAATTCGGGTAGTCAAGTACCAATAAAAGTCTTTTCAGTAAAACCTTCAAGTTTTTTTTTTATTTAACTTAAACAAAACACACTAATACCCAAAACTGTGGCCGATTCAAAATCCATTGTAAAAATGAGCTTGTACCAACAAGCTTGTTTTGAAATTCAATAGTGTTTGGAGCACATCCAACACGTAGGACCCGCTGTTGGATTGAAAGTTAGCTACAAGTTGGCCAACATATTCGACTGTAGGGCTTTAGAGTTAAAAAAAGTCAACTTTTAATTTATTTTAGGTAGGTGGGTTGTGTTTATACTCAAATTAAAGCAAATTTCCTGATGATCTTTCACGAAAATTTTATTGCAAATTTTATTTCTAATCTTTTCTAGTATCATGTAAGAGACTCTCGCGATCACAACACGTTAGTAGATTTCTCATTTGTGTATAACAAGTTATCAGAGTCCATTCTGACGATCCATCAATGACTAACCGGAGCGTTAAGTCTCCATGAGGTACGCCAACAAACTGAGTGTTCTATAACCCGAAATGGGGCTGCACCATGAAAAGAAAGATGAAAAAGTAAACCCGCTCTCCGTAGCATTACCAAGTCCTCTTTCATCTTTCTTTTCATGGTGCAGCTCCATTTCGGGTTATAGTACATTATTGTAGTATATGTGTGTATATTGTGTGTACCATAATCCGATATGGAGCTGCACCAAGAAGAGAAAGATGAAAAAGTAAACCTGCTCTCTGTAACATTGCCGAGTACTTTTTCATCTTTCTCTATATGGTGCTGCTCCATTTCGGTTTATTGTACATTACATATTTCGATTTGACTGTTACCAATTTGTTTCAGATAGTTTCTATAAGGCAAAAGGCATTTTTTGAAATAATAGAATTGTTTAGATGTTAACCATTTTGTTTAATCTTTCAGGGTTTAAAGTGATATTCATCCGGTGGACTCTACCATTGAAGATTATTTATCATTTGAGCTCTATTTGCGACAAATTTTTTAAACGTCGATACGCATATTGTCTGTAGGTTTTCTTCAGAACTGGAAGAGCCTGTAGCTTGATCATCGGTAGCGATATGTACTGACTCAGAAGATAGTTTCATTTCACTATTCCAAACCTCTTTGTCTGACATTTTTTAAAGTCACAAATCTACGTATAATAGTCCCTCGAACTTTTACAGATGTTAGCTGATTGTAAACATTCGTCGAAAAAATCAGGGTAAAATGTTGTGATCGGTGATCATTTCTGTGTAACATAAGCCAGCTTTAAAAAAATGTGGCTGCGCAATTTAAAAAACGTAGCGAGTTAAATGAAAAAAGACCGGGTTTTTGGTCCTTACGAGGAAATCGTTGAAGAAAAACGTTACCGTTTGCATGAGATGTTTACGTGTTTTTAAAATTATTATTCCGTATATTTTCGCTTAAAATTGAGTTTACTCCAAGTGTAATCTCGAGAACCGCTGATTGTATCTTGAACGAAATTGCCGTGTAATAAAAATTGGGAATATTCTTTACCTAGGATAATAGCAATATGATACGCAATACAGCGTAGGCGATTGTACAGCATTCGCAATTTATTATTCAATTTGTGAATGGTTAGTGACCTTTTACAATGAGCATCGTAGAGACAGTGACATTTATGTTATAGATTTTTCTGCTACCGACAGGAAGAACAGGCATTCATAGGTAAAGCATTTCTTTATAATAAATTCGATTTGAGCAAAATATCATGTCTCTTATTTTTAAGCTTTCATCGAATATGTAAAAATATATAGGCGTTCCATTCGATTTCATGCTCGAAAAATCGAGCATGAAACGCCGATGTCAATTTTCCTCTGTCTCCTATAGAAACAAACATCTCGCTTTAAAAGAGTCGATTTTGGACCAGCCTGTACATGCGTTTGATGTGTACAACATTGAAACTTGAGAAATCTGGTCACCCTATTTAATCTCAATTCCTGCGAATATAGGGTAAACTCACCAAATCTCGGCCTTCTGTCTAATGTCGACGTTTCAGTTTTTCTATATGGATTCCTTTAGAGACGCTGACTTTAGGAAGGATTTTTCGGGGTCGAGATTTGGGCAGTTTACCCTACTCATTTTTCAATTATTAAATTAGTGATTGTCTTTTAAAACTGTTCACACACAGGAAAGAAAATCTCTGTCACAGATATATTTTCTCTATCTCAAAGATGTATTTAAAGTTTTAAGTGTCCTTTGGTGGAATGAATGATGTTTTTTTAATCGTTCCAATTTTTCTTAAGCCACTTTTGTCCGTTTACGCTTAACAAATCTGTTTAATTATTTTAAAAATATCTTCATTTAAGCAATTTAATCATTTCGAATTATCCTGAATTTTTCCCTTAACTATCCAATTTTGAATATAAACTATTTTGTAAACCCAAAAAAAAATGTTGACCGCAACTACTAAACAGTTGTGGTATACTTTTTTTGTACACTCATTCTAAAATTGAAACCTTTCTTTCCTTCTCTACTTTTACAGACAGGAAACATTCCTTTGAGAAAGATAAAGCAAAAAGAAGCGATTTTTTTCCATCTCCTTCTGTCTGTGCCGTTATTATAAAGCCAGGTTTATTTTAGGTGCACGTGTTGCTATGGGGGGCTCGGCAAACGCGCTTCAACCGGATTGGTCGGAAAATGGGTGTGTCTGGCGAGCCTTCTAGGTCCTATGACGCAACATCGGTCGATATTGCATCAGTTAAGGTCACCTTGACACCCTACCGATGATTAATCGAGCTTTTTGAGGGTGTAATAGGAAACTTTAGAGGGAAGAATAATATACACAGAAAGGTATGGAACTAAAAGAAAAACAAAGGGGAAATAAAAAGGTTTTAGAAGGGGTTAATATAAATCAATGAGTTAAAGACGTAGAAACGAAAGGTAAAGATAAAAATTATACATGAATTTTATTTTAATAAATTTTGGGTTTGGGAATTTACATAAAAGGGAATTTTATGATTAACTGTGTGGTTTGAGTAAATTAAATTAATAAGAACCGTATCAGCTTTAACGGGAAATCGATAAACAAACATTAGTAAAAAAAACACTCGTAAAAATTTCGTAAAATTGACGCAATTTATTACCTTGAAGTTTTAATTTCTACTTTCGACATTTTACATAATTTCCAACACATCATCAAATTTTACTTTAAAATCAAATTAATATTCCTTTATGTTATTTATTTCTCATAAATTATTTTATTTAAATTTATATCTTATATCTCAAAACATTGCATTAAGTTTCAACATAGTCATGTCAGTAACAAAAAGCTTTCTTCTCAGAAATAATGAATGAGTAGCATTCCTGAAGAAAGTCAGGTACCTACGTGAGGACCACACACAATAGCGGTCACGTACGCCATTCTTTATAGTCCTCTCGGCAAAGAAGATTATTAAGTAAGTAAATTTATTTAAAAACAGCACATCACAATTTGTTATCATGTTGATGGCGAAACAAGGCGCCACAGATGACTGCCAAAAAAAATTCCGGTCTATAATTAGATGCAGCAATTTAAATTTTTATTCGCTTATAAACGCCCGAGCCGATAATTTTAAAATTCAAGCGAGGTGATGTTCAAACATGAGACCTTTCGAAAGGTTACCTTCACATCACCTTCAAATGACACCACCAGCAAGAATTATTTGTAGAAATTATCAGTTTAATCGCTAACTTAACTTATCCATTAACGCAAACAACATATATTTATCCATTTACACACACTGCATGTTGAAGAACTTACTTACCTCTTTCGGTCGTTTGAATTCAAACTTCTGATCGGTTTCTTCTAAACTAATTTCGCTTCCGATATCATTAAGATCTAGAGAAAGAACTTGATAGCGGAAAGTGTTTTCCGTGTTTTCTAACAAGAAATCAGATTGTTCATCTTCCTGATAATCTACACCGTCTGATTGAAGCTTACAAGTGTCAATATCTTGATCGTTAATATTCATTTATCATTAAAGTTGTTTATTTTTGATCTTCAAGTCTTGCAAACTGCATCAGATGAATAAATCGAATGTGCGCTTTATTTGTATTTTTTTAGTTTATTTATATCTCAAGTGACGCCGTTGGGGCTATAAATTGACCCGCAATTAGATTTATTCGAAGACAAGTACTTGTTCTCTTTTAAATGCTATAGATTTGTTTAAAATGTCAACGATTTATACTACAAAGATGTGAATAATTATGAAATATTTAATGAAAATGTTCAATATTTTTATGTACATTTCTTAATTAAACTTTTAAATTTTAAATGATATAAAATACTTCAAACTAGCACCATCTGTTGACAGTTATTAATACTGATTCAAGAAAGCTTGTTAACTTAAAATTTAATTTTAAAATTTTGTTGTTAGTATTTTATAAATCTACTAATTTTATTATGTATAACAAGTAAAATCTGTACGATTTAAGAAAAAATATATTAAATTTGACACTTAGGTTATGTCAGAAATTTTAGCTACCTTTGAGAATTTTTTAAATTTTTTTTATGAAAGTTCGTACCACGGTTGCCAGATCGTTCGATTGGATTTCCCCAGTCACAACTGAAAATACCCTAAATTTAGAACTTTTCAATAAAAAATCCCCAGAAAATAATTTTATTGTTTTCGTAGATTAAAATTTGTTATTTTTAAATTTTAATCAATTTTCGTGACTGAAGCATATCTCTAAAATACCCAAAAAGAAGCCACTTTAGAAATAAAACCCCAAGAATTGGGAAATATTCAGAAAATAGTTTTTCAAATTAAAAAAATAACCTATACCTAACTAACAGCAATGCACTCAAAAATACTGCAACACAGCTCCAGTTGAAGACTAATAAAAAAAATAAAACTAAAGTTCTATTGTACGTATTCTTGTGGTTTATAGTACAGAATTGAATTTTTATACTTATGAAGTTTTTATATTATCGAGTAGTGCCAAACATAAAATCTCCTGTTAATACCCACCCAAAACTTTTTTTCCCCACAAATAATCCCCAGAAAAAAATATCCCCAAAAAGTGACCCAAAAAAGAAAAAAACCCGTAATTTTTGGGGAAAATCCCCTAATCTGGCAACCCTGGTTCGTACCAAAGTGATTATTTTATCGAAAACTATAGATCTTAACCTATCATTTCGTAAACACATTTTTCTTTATTTTCAGAAATAAAGTCTATACGATTTTTTTAAAAAATATCAAATTTGACAGTTAGGTTATATTACAAATGTTAGTTATCTTTGAGAATTTTTTTAATTTTTTTTGATGAAAGTTCGAACCAAAGTGATTATTTTATCGAAAGTTATAGATCTTAACCTATCATCTTGTAAAAAATCTTTTCTGTATTTTCAGAAATAAAGTCTGTACGATTTTTAAAAAAATATATCAAATTTGACAGTTAGGTTATATCAAGGTCATTAGAGTAATGCTTAGAAGGTTGTCCAACTCCCTATCCTTCCTATGTTGCAAGCAAAATTTCCCCTCATATACCTAAGTTCTCGATTATGTGACGTCATCCTTGTCCTAGCCGTCCGCGCGATATACGCGTTGTTCGTAAATTTCACGTTATTATTTCACGTATTGCCTTTAAAGTACTGATTGGGAATTTGGAAGAGGAATTTAAAAAATATTTAGGGGAAAATGTTAACCACAGAAAAAAAACAGTAAAAAGAATTGTATAAAAAAATTATTCCACATTTTCTTGAGAATTTTCATCACATAATTAAAGTTTATATTAAACAAAGGCTATTTATTAGAATAAATTCTTTAAATACAAAAATCAGACTAAAGAAAGTCAATATTTTAAAAGAAAAATTTTCAGTATAAAGGAAAAACAAAAAATTCACCCACTAAAAATCATTTTTTTATCAGTAAATTATCATTATTTTCAAAATATGTAAAATTTCCTTTTTATTAAATTTGTTGTAAGAATTATTGATAAAAATTTCATCTCGCCGGACAAGCGTGACGTCACACCCGCCTCTCTCCCTTTAAACACGGCGCCACTCGAGTTGGACAACCTTATACGATTGCTCTATTGACCTTGGATTATATTACAAATGTTATTTACCTTTGAGAATTTTTTTAATTTTTTGATTACAGTTCGAACCAAAGTAATTATTTTATCTAAAATTATAAATCTTAACCTATCATTTCGTAAAAAAAAATTTTCTTTATTTTCAGAAATAAAATCTGTACGATTTTTTAAAAAATATCAAATTTGACAGTTAGGTTATATAAGAAATTTTAGTTATCTTTGAGAATTTTTCTAATTTTTTTGGTGAAAGTTCGAACCAAAGTGATTATTTTATCGAAAATTATAGATCTTAACCTATCATTTCGTAAAAAAAAATTTTCTTTATTTTTAGAAATAAAATCTGTACGATTTTTTAAAAAATATCAAATTTGACAGTTAGATTATATTACAAATATTAGTTATCTTTGACAATTCTTTTAATTTTCTTTATTTTCAGAAGTACGATTTAAAAAAAAAATATCAAATTTCACAGTTAGGTTATTCATTTATTTATTTTTATTTTACAAAGTATTGGATTTGGAGTTTGAGTGTTTAGCTCTTCTTCTCCAGTCTCAGGGTTTATGCTTCACTTTTTTCCATTAAAATCTGCGGTCTGAGTATGATGAGTACATTTTGATTACTTTATTCGTACTATATTTTAATTTGCCTACTATATTTAATCATTTATTATTTTCTGATATATTCTTCAAAATTACCAATTTCTTCGCCAAAATAACGATTTCTACATCAAATTTTATAAAATAACTTTCATTTAATTTTGTTTAATTTGACAGTTAAAAAAAAGAAGGAAGTTAGGTTATATTATAAATTTTAATTATCTTTGACAATTTTTTAAATTTTATTGATGGATATTCGAACCAGTGATTATTTTGTCGAAAATCATAGATCTTAATCTATCATTTTCTAAAAGAAATCTTTATTTTCACAAATAAGATCTGTACGATTTTTAAAAAAATATCAAATGTGGGTACGTTCTAAAAATGGAATTTTCTTAAAATGACGGTATAATTTGACGTTTAGAAGTTACAATAGTCCATAATTTATTTCAATATTTCATAAAAAATTTCAATCATCGAAAACATTTTTATGCAACTAATATTACTGAAGAGTATAGCATGTTGCATAATACTCACTTTTGTTAATTTTAAAAAATATCTCTTAAATTCTTTCAAAACATTCTGTTAAATATTAACAATCAAAATGAAATTAAGTTATTAAACAAAATCTTATTATTAATGAACAAAAGGAATGACAAAAAAAATTATAAGTGTAAGAAGCGTTAACAATAAATAAATTCAATACTGCTTCCATCTATTGGAAATTGATTAAATGTCGGTAAAGTAGAAATTTAATATCAAAAGCGTCATTCATAACCTTTTACCGGTAAGCAATTTTGAGTTGTTTAAGTTAATTAAAATTATCAAATTTCATTATTATTCAATTGAAAATGGGAGAAAAAGAGTTGTCTTCGGTCGAAGCTGAACTATACGATCGCCAGATACGATTATGGGGGATTGAATCTCAAGAAAAGTAAGAAAATGTTTTCCTAACCTAAAAACCTAGCACCTTTAACCCTTAACGGTCCTGCTATTTTGACATATGTTATTAGCCGAGTCCGCATTTATTTTTTCGTGAAGTATTGGTTGTCTAAGATCAAGGGGTTTACAATTGAAAAATATATATCTATATATATTTTTCTTTGCCAATTTTCTTTTCATAATCATTCCCAAAACATCTGGACAATGAACCAACTTGTAGAACAAGCCTTCATAACAATGAAAACTATTTAATTATTTGTCTAGATACTTCAAATATTAAATTTGTTGTGTCTAAACGTCATGTCCACAACGTCTGGACAACGGACCGTTAAGGGTTAAACAAATTTTTATCACTAATTTATGATCTCAAATTACAGACAAAACATTTATTGTGTACATTTTTTAGATTGCGTGCAGCTAATGTTCTATTAATAGGCGTTAGAGGTTTAGGATCAGAAGTAACCAAAAACATTGTTCTTTCTGGAATAAATTCTCTTACAATAGCAGATGAAGGAATTGTAACCGAATCTGATTTAGCAGTAAATTTTCTCTTAACTCCGGATTGTCTTGGAAAGAAAATAGCAGAATCAATTTTGTTAAAAGCCCAAGCACTAAATCCACTTGTTAAATTATCATCAGAAACTGATATAAATGATAAAAAGGAGGATTACTTTAAAAACTTCCAAATTGTAGTTGCAACTGGATTAAATACAGAAAGACTTTTATCTGTTTCAAATTGGTGTAGAAAAAACAAGGTTAAATTTATTTATGGGGACGTATTTGGAATGTTTGGATGTACAGTTTCTGATTTTCAATACCATCAATATTATGAGTAAGTTTAAATTTTGTTTTTTAATGAGTTTTTAATAAGAACATAATTATTAAAAAAAATACTTTAGAGACAGAGTGAAATTGCCTAAAAAAAGGGCTCACGATGGAAAAACTACCAAAAAATCTGAAATACAAACAGTTAAGATACACGTTACAGTGAAGTATCCAAGTTTACAATCAGTTTTGAAATATCCTGAAAATGGAAAACCAAAAAAATGTAAAAATATATATTTTTATTTAATGCTAAGTAAGTTTCACATCAATAATTTATTTGAAGCCTTATTTTAATCCAATTTACTTTTTTAGCTTTGCTTGAATTCAGAGATAAATTTAATAGAAGTCCTTCAAATTTGACAAGGGAGGCAGATATCAAACATTTGAAAGAAATTTTTGAGTCTATATCAAAGAAATACGAAATTGATTCAAATAAACTTGATGAAAATGTTTTTAATTTAGTATTTGGAGAAGTTGTCCCAATTTGTTCTGTTGTTGGTGGTGTCATCGCTCAGGAAGTTATTAAGGCTGTCTCTGGTAAAGAAGTTCCAATCAATAACGTGTTTATTTTGAATCCATTAACTTATTATGGCAAAGAAGAAACTATCTGTAATTAATTAAGTATTTTGTAATTCTAAATTTATTCTAAGAAAATATGTATTTTTGAACACAAATAAACTTGTATTTCTACTCATACTTTAAATAACATTAATATACTTACTAAACGGGCAAACATCAATTATCAACACTAAATAATTTAAGATTATAGTTATAAATCATATATTGCATTAATGGTAACTGATAATTCACATCAGAAGGCCAGTGTGATATTTTTTTTTTTTAATCTGGTTCTTTACAGGAAGAAAAGTATTGTTGGAATCAATGTGTTGTTTAGAAAATCTAAATTCACTAAAATCCTATACAGGGTGTGGGACATAAGACGCATTTGACCATAGCTCTTTTATGATAAAAGCTACTGAAGAAAATGTAAGAGCAAAGTGGTACATAATTGGACCGTTTATTTTGAAAGTGGTGTAAGTCCATTTTCTCTTATTTTGAGAAAATTAAAGGTTAGCATGTCTGTCACTATGTAATTTCATTTACCGACTAATTTTAAGTTGTACAAAACATGGGAATTTTTTAAGAAATTAGACACGGACTTATCATACATAAAAAATTTACATTAAATTAAGCATGAATTACATGATATCTAATTTTTTTCAAAAATGGACTTACACCACTTTCAAAATAAACGGTCCAATTATCGTCGCTATGTTTCTAAAATATTTCGAATCATCAGGGGCATACTAAACTTATATTTTTGACAAATACAAGACAGGTAATTGTCAAAGTAAATTATTAGACGCCAGCAGCAGCCATGTGTTTTTGTTTCTCATGGCACACTTTTGAACGGAAAACGTTTCCCGACATTTGCGATGAAATTCCTTTTTTCTCCGAAATTTTGTTATGCAATGTGTGATTTTTTTTTTGTACCAATGGAAAATTTAGAGTTTTGGCTGTACAACGCCGTAAATTTTTAGGAGGGTGCCATTTGAAATTTTCGAGAAAAATAACAACATGACAACGAAGATCAATCAAAAATAATTTTTTTTCCATAAATTACCCGAAAAAAAATTATGTAAAGGTATACGAGGTCTTAACCTGTCCCTCAATTCTAACTTTAAGCGCTGGCGTCAATTAGTGTCTCTATAAAAAAAATCTCAAAAATGGGGCGCAATTTTGAAAGAAAGGCTAAAGTTAAGGGTATAACATGTTAGATAAAAAAATAAATACTCTTCGAGCACTTTCCAAGTCTGCAATAAAAAATAGGGCATTCCATAAAAAAACATAAGTTTGGTACGCCTCTGGAATACGGCACGCCACTGATGATTAGAAATATTTTAGAAACATAGCGACGGTAATTATGTACCACTTTGCTCTTACATTTTTTGCGATAGGTTTTATCGTAAAGAACCTATGATCCAAGGCGTCTGAAGTGCCACACCCTGTATTGCTTTCCCCCCAATTCTTAGTCAATATACAGGTGTCCCGAAATATCGTGCACAACAGAATACCACAGATACCTTGATCAAAAATATGATCGTTTAACCCAACTTCAAGATTTTCATTCTTAATCCTCTATTGGACCGTGTATCTTTCAGGTTACATTTTACCAAATAATTATAGTTTTTCATGTGATTGCGGATAAATCCTAATTCTATAACGTTAACGTACAATCAATATCATTATTTATGACCGCTGCCAGACTCATCAACCTGACACAACAAAGTAAATGCTATGCAAACTGTTTTTTTTTTTTTTTTGGGATTTAAAACAAAAATTTGGCCCATAGAAGTTAAATGACTCGAAAAATATTCGTTAAATTTTATTCATTTTTTTTGACCATGTCTTTATATCAGCAAATAACAGCCTTCTGTGGAATAAATTCCAATTTCGAAAATTATAGGGTTTTTAAAAACAGTCACAAGTTATCCATCCAGATCTTTTTAATCGCCTGTATAGTCATCTATCAATTTTTTTCTGAAAAGTTATATTAATTTAGAATATATTTTCTCTGTTACAAAATTTCACTTGGACAAATGGTTTAGCCACAAAAAATATTTTCTAAATCCCTACAAGCCCAAATTGAGAAGTTAAAGTACCATTAACAACGTTCAGAGTTCATGGTCTAGAACAGCCACAGTCAATCATGTACTCGGATCGACAACCCAAGTTGTCGATGCTTGGCTTCAATTGTTCCTTTAAAATGTTTATATATATTTTATGGTCCATTGTGGATGTTATAAAAACCAATTTCCCTACTCCTTTGGCGTACATACACTCTCAAACCATCACTACATCACCTCCATGTTTTAGAGTAACTTTGAAGTTTTAAGGATCGACGGCAGTACTGGGTTCACTCCACACCAGTTGTTAACCTTTAATATTGGAGATGTAAAATATGCTCTCATCCGTAAAAAGAATCTTCTTCCAGAATTCTATTAACTTGTTTAAGTGTTATTTAGCAAAGGGACGCCGCTTCTGTCAATTGACGTCTGATACCAATGCCGTATCTTTGCTGATAGTTTTATGAAACTACTGTTGCACATTATATGTTATTTTTGTTACTGTTGGCCTTTTACAGCAGGTTCTTTTCGCATCTGCTGTACAACGCTTCGCTTATCTCACAATCAGTATGCTAGAAGAGTTAATCGATCAGATCGTGGATGTAAGATGTAATCTCCTGTGTCTTTGTTGTTGTTGATGACTCTCTAAACGGAGGAAGGTGATCTGCCTACAGTTGTTCCTACGAAACTGCACCATAGTGTAACTTAATGCAGTGCAAGTTTTAACCCAATGAACAAAGCTATAGAATAACGCAAAGGCCGACTTTAGACGTAAGGTTAAGATATGGCTAGTTTACACCAGTTCATTACTGAAAGTAGAATTTGGGACCACAGCACAAAATAATTAAATACCTAATATAAATTGTCTTATAGCTAGTTGTGAGCTATGTTGTCATCGTTTAAATATAACAAGCAATAAGGTGTTACATTTTATTCGAGTACGTAAATGTTAAATAGCTCAAATGGTATCATCAGTGACCAGAATATGAACACCGAAATTTTTTTAAAATGTGTATCCCACTTTGGATTTATCGGTTTCATTTGATGTGTCAACATTTCAAAATTACAACCGTAGATCCTGACATTAGAATGAAGGAAAATTTCAATTGTGCCAATATTGAAGTCTAATAAAAATCCAAGTCTTCCATCTAGCTACGGACTTATCTAGTTACTAATGTGTAAGAAAAATTTTCGTACGCATCTTTCTTGATAGACTGGAACGGTGGTGCGAACAGAATAGACTATTTAATGAACTCCAATTTAGTTCCAGTAAGAGTAGATTGGTACAGCATACAATATCCACAGAAGTTATGAGTATTCCATCAGCATTTAAACATAGACAATCTGTCTTGTCGATCTTCATCGATATAAAATCGGCCTACGACGACGTACATGTCCCGACGTTGGTTAGGATTCATGGAACATGTGGAGCTCCAACAAACTTCATCACAGCAATGCACCGAGATTTTTTTAATTTGGGGCATTACATAAATTTTAAAATCGAAAAAGGTTTCAGCATTTAGATTATCATCTAATGAAATCCAGAAGTTTCTGAGAATGTCAAAATCTATATACAGGGTGTTTAAAAAAGATGCGGTAATATTAAAGGGGGTGATTGTCCAGGTTATTTTATACAAAAAGTTTATAATAAACATGGTCTGGAAACGCTTCGTTACCAATCTACAGCGTGTTGAAGTTTAAACATTTTTATTGTAAACAAAAAAGTTTATATTAAAAGAAATTTTTGTAAAGGACAAGGGTTTTATTCAAGGACAAAAACAAATATTTTACCAAACCAACAATTTTACCAAGCAAAAATTACAAAAACTGTGCAAAGTGACCACCTCGAGCTCGGATGCAAGAATCCAATCTTCTCCTCATTGACTGGTAAACTCTCTCAAAAATACTAGAATCTGTTTTAATTGAATTGCACCCAACAATGATTCGATTTCTTAAGTCTTCTACGTTTTCCAATGGAGTAGCGTACACCAAGGACTTCAAATGGCGCCACAGGAAAAATCTAGGCGATTTAAGTCCGGGGATCGTGCAGGCCATAAGTGAGGTCCACCTCGGCCAATCCAGCAATTTCCGTATGCTTGTGTTAAGAAATTACGAGCTACTTGACTAAAGTGGGCTGATGCGCTATCGTGCATATACCACATTGCATCTCTAATTGCTAATGGTACATCCTCTAGAAAACCAGGGAGCGTGTTTTCCAAAAAGTTGCGACACACCTCTCCGGTAAGTCTTCCTGGTAAAAATACCGGTCCAGTTAGGAAGTCACCCACAATTCCAAGCCAAACGTTCAAAGAAAACTGATGTTGAAAACGATCTTCAACAATTTCATGTAGATTTTCGTCACACCATGCATGGTTATTATGGAAATTGCGTATTGCATTTCTTGAAAAATTCGCTTCATCGGTGAACAGAATCAGCATCAGGAATTGAAATGAAAATAATATGTAAATTTTTACTGCTTTTTTTAATTAAACTTCAACACGCTATAGATCGATAACGAAGCGTTTCCAAACCATGTTTATTATAAGCTTTTTTGTATAAAATGACCTGGACAATCACCCCCTTTCATACTGCCGAATCTTTTTTAAACACTGTACAATGTAAGATTTGTGGTAAGCATTTTAAAGCTTGTATTTAGAGAAACTGTTTTATTCGAGGAGCTATTGCTTAAAAAATTATAACGGTAATAAAGTTATTATGAATTTTTATTAAAATAAAAATATATTTCTAATGAAATATTTGTATAAAAATCTGTTCTGAAAAATGTTAAGTAAAAACAGGTAAATAACATAAATAAACTACATTTATAAAATATTCATAGATTAAATAACTGTAGCACTATTTATAGTAAACGCATGCACCAATAAATCTGTATCAATAAACACAGACTTATTCCTATCAGGAATTTCGTTTTCACATATATTATGCCAAACTTTAGCTATTTGTAACAAATGTTTGGTTGTATCCAAATTAAGATTTCCAGTTTTTAACATAACCAACCGTTTTCTAACTAAGTTCTCATACAACTTGGCCATTCCTTTACAAGAATTCGCCCAGCCTGTTATTCCCAAAGGCATATACTTTAAAGGAGCGTAGTTTTGATCGCTTTGATTCAAAAATAATTTATTAAACTTGGCTATAGTTTCGGTTTTTGTCATTTTTTCTTCTTCTTTGGCTTGTATCATTTTAATAGCTACTTGAAGGTTTGTAGAAAAACTCAAAAATGTTTCTTTAACTTGTACATCTTCAATTACAGAGACCCAGCTACTCAAAGTAGAAATTATGGCACTTTCGATTTTTTGAGGAAGAAGATGATTCACAAAATTGGATAAATTTAGAAAAGTATTGGTTAAATACAAATCTACTTGCGTGTGATGTGTTTTCATAACTTCAGATGCTCGGAGAAAGATTTTATTATAATAAGAGTTAGATTTAAATCCTGGGATTTGAATAATTCGAATTGGTATTTTTGTTTTTCCTAAGATAGTGTGGCGTGTTTCAATGATAGAAAACGTAAAATCGTCTGCATCTTCGTTTTCACTACCTTGATCTTCTAAAATAATATCTGGTGAGCTAATAAATTTCTGCATATCTGTACAAAAATGCTTTTTTGCATAAACTTTTTGTTTGCCATTTGGTTTTTGAGATAATCCAACGTTTATTTCCAATTCGTAATCATCTTCAATTAAGTTTATAAGCACTCCACATGATTCTTTGTCATTTTCTTGCTTCTCTTTACTTTCTTTCATCTTATCTTTTTTGTTTATATTAACATCTTCGGGATTTTTGAAAACCATAATGTAATCATCCTTTGTTACATCATGTAATAAACTCATTTTCTGTTTTGGATCAAAACTGATTTTCTCGTTAATTTTCATCTTTCCTGTATAAACTGTTATTAATTTTTCTTCTGATATAACTTCATTAATACTGGGATTAATTATAGCAACAATATAATTATCACGTGAAGAAATATCTAGTGAATTTTTATTGTTTGCTGTGCGGCCATCAAGCAAATAATTATTGGGATTTTTCGCTTTCATAATAAAAAGACATTCAAAATTTGAGGCTTTTTCAATGTTTGAAACATTATTAATATCTTTCTCGATACAACTATGATTGTCTTCAACTGCTTGCCCGCTTTTTATTTCTAGAGTAGTTTCATTTTCTTTATTGTCGTTATCGTGTGGTAAAATATTAAAATTCATAGGTTCTTCATTAAATGAATTAGTGTTTTTAATTACACCATCGGACTTTTTTGATTTTAACTCTTTTTTACTTTTCGAATTTTGGATTGTTTTCCTTCCTTTTCTATATGTTCGTTTCGGAATATTTTTCTTTTCTGCTTTTTTTCCTATCGTTGCTTTTTGATTTACTTTTTCGTTATTAACTGTATCATTTTCCTGTGAAGCTTTTACATTTTGTTTATGCTCATTATGATTAAATAATAATAAATCACTAAAATCCTCCGATTCTCGATCTTTTTCCGTTGTATCTTTCAACATATAGGTTTCTATACCATTTTTTATAAACATATCCAGATCAATTTCACTTTCGTTCATAAACTGGATTTCCTTGTTATTTTCCACATCGTCTTCAGATATATAAAGCACTTCCATCGCTTCATCGGTAACTTCATTAAGCATTTTAGGCCGAAGTATCAACGGATTTTCTAATAAAATCTTATCTAGGCATTTCCTATCCTCATCACTATCGCTTCCACTTTCCGTTGTTTTCAAACTTTTTGAACTAACTTCATCAATTTCTTTATCTAACAAATCCAATAAAAATAAATTCCGATCTTCAACAAGCAACTCTCTTTCAACCCCATTTTGTTCTAAAACGACCGAAACCATTTCAACATTATTTGTAAGAACTGAAACGATATCAGATTTCAATTTTAATACTCCATGAGGCGTTTTAAAATTTCCGTTCACGTTGTACAAATTATCTGTTATCGTAACTTCGGCTAGATGATCTTTTATAACCTTCATAGATTCTTTGAACGACATCTTTAATAATGCCATCATTGCTCTGAGTGCTAAATCAAGTCTTGTATTATTTCTAATCAGTTTCATTGATTTTATGGAATTTGTGATAGACTTCCAGCTTTTGAAATGGGGAGAATGCTTTGTTACCGGATTTCTATTAAGTTTCAATAAATCTTCGTCGCTGTTTAGTGTATCAAATGCCAAGTCGAATGTACTTAAAGTTTCTTTAGTTCCTACTCTTGGCAAATAACCTGTATATTAAAAATAAACAATGATATTATTAGTAAAAGATTTTATCTTAATCTATTTAACCCTCCGGTGGTTGCGTATGCGGCAGTTAACCGCATTTTTTTCCCAAAATATTTCTAAGTTCACTGTGAAACCATTCAATATCCTGTTGCGGTGTAAAAGCCGCAACGCGCCTATTCGTGTAAGTCCGATAGGCGCGCCCACCGGAGGGTTAAATATAAATAATTTTATCAGGAAGCGGAGTTCTTAATATAATTTTATACATTTTTGAACCATTTTACATAAATGTAAACTAAAGAAGTATTGCGCGCAAACAAGTTTGTTCGCTTATAAAAATTATCCACAGTTTTATGATTTTAAAATATGTAATTCAAAAACAGATAAGAGCATCATTATTTTTAACGAAATGTCGAAATTTTTAATTGCATACTTAGGCGCGTTCATACTGAGGAAACAAGCAACAAGCGATATTGCCACTTGATGACATTTTATACACCGTTTGGCGAAGGATGAATCATTACTTTTCAGCGTTTTCTCGACATACGTAAAATATTTTTTTAGACGTAATTGTACATGGCAGAAAGATACAAAAGCTGAACATATTCGTCTATGACAACGGTGGGCAACCTCATCCCGCGCGAGGGTCTAATCTGGCCCACGAGACCTTTAGAAAGAATAATAAACAATGTTTGTTTTAAATCAAAAATTTGTAATAGACAGAAATAATTAAGGAAAGTTTTTTTTCTAATGTGTTATAGAATAAGAAGCCTCATTACTGGACAAGGATACGAACCCAGATCTCCTGCTTTTTGGGCAGTTATATAAGGGTTGAGGGATGTCTGCGGCCTAAAAATATTTTTATAAGTCAATTTTTAAAGGATTTAAGGTCGATCTACCCTTGGAGCTCTTTACCATTTGAGTCCGCTGCAACGGAATTGCGGCTTAACCCCTTAAGCGGCTATGACGTATATATTCGTCATGATTACATGTAATTTCAATCCATCGAGCCGCTTAACGGGTTAAGATACTCAAAGACCAAGGACACTGGACTAACGGGATAGCTCAATCTGCGATAATCGCTCGCCCTTTAACGTCACTGCCAAGCTTAGCGTCTCTGTCTTACACTCAACTGTCTTACACCCGACTCCCCGGTACGAACTCAGACTTCCTGCTTTTTGGGCAGTTGTACAGGGTGTCCCACATTTTAATACGCAAACTTCACCAGGACATAGTACTCATAAAAATAACACAAAAGTTTTATATAAACATGGGGTCGTAACTCTTTTGTTTTCGAGATATGGCTGTTCAAAGTTAGAAGAAAAATTTACATTTTCATTTTTATTTCAGCTATTTATAAACGCAGGAATGTGAATTTTTACAGTTATGTACTACAACCAAGCATGTTATTTTCAAGCCTTAATTTAGCCACCCCGGCGTGCCTTAAAGGGTTGAAATTCACGATCATCACTACATTTTCCAAAAGAACTTTTTAATTCGGTAGAATTTTAACCTAAAAAAATATGCGTTAGAAAGCTCATTCCTTAGCGAGACTTTTTTGTCTCTTAAATTTTTTGCATAAAACTGATAGTTTTCGAGAAAAAAAAATAAAATCTTAGCGCGTGTCGTACTGTACCGCTTCATCCCTAACCAAAAGTTCTTTAACCCTCATCCGGACTTCGTTTCTAGAACCAAATCCGGACTTGGTGTATCAAATTGACACAATGCCGGGTAATAATTGTATGCCTATTTTTTTATGATTAGTTGACTGAATGCATTTGAATAGATGAAAATAAGGATCTTTCTTTAGTTTTTTATATTTTATTGACTATTGGTTATTTCACTGAGCCAAAATATCTAATGGATTCGACCGTAAATAACAAAAAGATTAACAATTAACTTTGAAAATTGTGTCAATTTGACACAAAATCCGGATGAGGGTTAAAAGTTGGCCATGGTTTTGGTCTGATTTCTTTGTACTGATGAACTGTACGTTGACTAAGATAGAATGCACTTAATTTAAAGTGTAATTGTTAATCTTTTTAGCTTATTATTATTGTTATTATATCATTACTCTAAAACCATAGTCAACTTTTAAAGAACATTTGGTTAGGGGTGAAGCGGTACAGTACGACACGCGCTAAGATTTTATTTTTTTTCTCGAAAACTATCAGTTTTATGCGAAAAATGTAAGAGACAAAAAAATCTCGCTAAGGAATGAGCTTTCTAATGGATATTTTTTTAGGTTAAAATTCTACCGAATTAAAAAGTTCTTTTGGAAAATTGGTCTGACACGCGCTAAGATTTTATTTTTTTCCTCGGAAACTATCAGTTTTATGCAAAAAATGTAAGAGACAAAAAAGTCTCGCTAAGGAATGAGCTTCCTAAGGAATATTTTTTCATGTTAAAATTTTACTGAGTTAAAAAGTTCTATTGGAAAATGTAGTGGTGATCGTGAATTTCAACCCCTTCAGGTAAGCCGGGGTGGGTTAATTAGGGCTTGGAAATTACATACTCGGCTGTAGTACATTACTATCAAAATTCACATTGCTGTGTTTATAAATAGCTGAAATAAAAATGAAAATGTAAATTTTTCTTCCAAATTTGAACGGCCATATCTCGAAAACAAAAGAGTTGCGACTTAAGATACTCAGAGACCAAGAACACTGGACTAACGTGATAGCTCAATCTGCGATAATCGCTCGCCACCCTTTAACGTCACTGCCAAGTTAAGCGTCTCTGTCTTACACCCGACTCCCCCATACGAGCCCCGACCTCCTGCTTTTTGGGCAGTTATTCTACCGATCGAAAGCAGAAGATCTGGGAGATTTAACCTTGAAGTTTGTTTTTTATATTGTAAACAAAAACTTGTAAGTATCAAGCATTTGTCAATTTTCTACTCCGGCCCGAGTACGAAAGGTAAACTATAATCTGGCCCCCACTATACAAAAGGTTGCCCGCCCCTGGTCCAGGATACCACAATTAATTAATGGCGCATGAGACATCTTTCACCGAATGGTGTATGCATACAGACTGAACACATTCGAGTTGCGGATAGGGGAGGTCAATGTGTTAGACAAGGCTCGAATTGCATACGATTTTAATGAGTTAGCTAAAGAGGCACATATCAACTCCAACCGGCCAGATAAGTAAACGTAGTATATCTGTCCTGTGTTAACTAATGGAAGCCTTATTGTCGGCCTTTTTCTACTTACGTTAAACGTATCCGCAACTCATCGGTGTTCACACGATAGAATTAAAACAAACGCCTCGCATTGCAGTAATTCGATATCTAGTAGCAGATGTAGTAGTAGATATGCTAGTTGTTTGTTACTTCAGTATGAGAAGTAATATCGCAAACAGAAAGGGGATATCGAATTGCTCCAATGTGAGACGTTTGTTTTAATTCTAAGTAAAATGTCATCATGTTGCAATATCGCTTGTTTGCTGGTTGCTTCAGTGTGAGATGTACCGAAAATCCTACATACAAATAATAGTTATCCTATCACTAACTTTGAAAGTAAAGAAAAGTGGATAGTAGTCATGATTAGAAAACGTATTGTTAATCAGTGCTGCTCAGCGTGCATTGCAGGTTGCATTAAAGGTGGCCCAGAACTCAGTTGCCGAACGCTAACCACGCATTCTAGAGTTGATTCAACGAAAAAGTCCTTACCTGAAATTGCATCCTAAGAGAACTAGAACCTTTTGAAGATTTCGTATCTAAACAGCTTTTTTGAACTATTTTAATAACGCCTTTAGCTATCACAATGACAAAACAATTTTTTTATTGTCATCATAACCGTGTTAAGTGCTAGCAGGGTAAGATATTTTAGGTGCCAACTTTTTAATATTATGTTCGTTTTATTACTTTTGTTTGTTAATTCTTTTTTCTGATAATGGATTTTTTATTATAAAAACCTCTCCACCATACCAGTTTTCTATGAAACTGTCCAATTTATGAAAGAAGAAATTAACTGAAAGACACCCTGATGCCCTTGATTTCCCCGATGTCATTTTGAATTTAAAGAGGTTTAATTTTATGAAGATTACAAAATAAATATTCCTTCAAAAAAAAAAAAAAAAATAGAATTCGTTTGCCACTTCCGGTATAACCGGATATCATAAATGTCTGCAAATATTTTCAAAGTACAGCTTACTACCTATTAAATTTGCGTATAATAAATTGCGAATTCGCCATACTAGTAGTTTTCGAGATAATTCGATTTGCTCAATTCAGACAACCTCTATATTATTTAAGCAATATTTCGCTAATATTGTCTAACAATGTCTGTACTGTAATCCCAAATGGAGATGCACCATAAACAGAAAGATGAAAGCGCACTCGGCAATGCTATGAAGAAGGGACTTAGGTATTCATTTTTCTCTTCGTGGTGCAGCTCAATTTCGGATTATAATACAGTGTTTTAGCTGTTCGTTTCTGTTAAGAATATTTAAGGTAGCTTTGATTTGTGTTGCAATTTGTCAAATCAAGTTTTATTGAGACAGCTAAAGGCATTATTAAGATATTTGATAAAAACCTGTTCAAACACGTCATCTTTAAGAAGCTGTAGTTTTCTTAGGAAGTAATGCCGGATAAGAACTTTTTTTATTGAATTGGCATGACATCAGCTCTAGAATGTGTGGTCAGCGTTTGGCAACCGAGTTCTGCCTGTATAATATGTATATTACTACTCTCTTGGAGAATACTTATAGATAAGTTCTATGCCCCGTCGCCGTCGGTTATATCCTATCAAACAGGCACACAAATTTCATAAAACACTCGTATGTTTTAATTAGAAAATGAGAGGAACTTACAAAGTGGTTAAGCGTCATTTTATTATCTTATTTACTTTGTTTCATAATAACTAATAATCGCACGCAACTAAATCAACTAAAATTGATGTCTTTTTGTTAGCAAAATAAAATTATTCCCCCTATCATACGTGCCCTTACAATAGAATTTTATTAGAGTCCAAATTTTTATTCGTTCAATTAAGCTTAGGTATCTACTGCTATTTATAACTCAAAAAGGCATAGTACGGAGTTATTACATTTTGAAAACTTGCTCTACAAATGATGGATTAATATCTAGAAAAGTATATATTTTTTTCGTTTTGCTATGAAACATTTATTTGTTCCTGTAATATTTATCAAATGAGATGTGTGCCCCTTTTGAAAACTTATTGCACAATTATAACTTAATATTCCATGGAAAAATTTTACTTTCAATACTAGTGTTAAAAACAATTTAAATACGTTTCTTTATAAACTTCGTTTTGTTTTGCTTTTAAAATAGAATTGAAAATGTGATTTGGGAATTATGCCCTTATCACTAGAGCCGGAAACAATTCATTAATGATTTGAAATAAACTTAATAATTAATGAAAATATAAAATTTTGGACGAACACAAACACTATATCTGTTCCCAACTAAAACGGAATTCTTTTATACATTTCAATTTTTAGTCAACTTGATTTAAAAATGTAACTTTTAATGTTAACTTTATAAAAGTTATTTAAAAAAAATACTTTGATCAAAATATGGATATCGTCAATGATGTGATAATAGCTCCTAACTACAAAAAAAAAGGTTTTTCAGAAAAAGTGAAAGACCTCTTGCGCTGTGAATTTTATACAGAATAAACAAACAAAATGATTTTCACAACCTCTTAAGTGCTTATGCCGACTATAGTCGGCGTTATGACGATAACGAAAGTCCGAACAAAATGGATATGAAAAACATATCCGCAACCTGGATATTGCAGTAATTATGAATAGACAAGACAATTTAGTCCATATACAGGTGTCCCGTTTTGATTGTCCGATCCTTTATTCACGTATTCTCTGATTGAATACAAGCAAAAAAGTCCTAATGAACATAGGTCCAAAAGTGGTTCGTTTTCGAGGTATTCAAGGTTTAAATTCCATAAGTTGACCGATTATAACACTATTACAGCGTTCCATTGAAATTAAATTATTAAGTAGTTGCCACGGTTTCGACAAACTTTTGTAGCTGACCGGTATAACCTAATAATGACAATTTATCGAAACCATCGTAACGAGTTAATAATTTAATTTAAATAATTCACTGCGATTGTGTTAATAATAGGTAAACTTGTAGAACTAAACTTCCAATATCTTGAAAACGAATCACTTTTGAGTCCATGCTCATTAGGACTTTTCTGCTTATTTTTAGCCAAGAAATACGTCAGCAACGGATCGGACAATCAAAACGGGACATCCTGTATAATGTATTATTGGAGGTAAGACAGTCTGATCTAATGCGTGTTTCAAGTTGTTGTTCACTTCGGTTGTCCTATTCTTTTTGTAAGCAGTTTTTCGACTCCAACAAAAATTTTTATCAAAGGTACTATTTCTTGTTCACATACATTTTCTGGAATTAGATATAGAAAAAATAACTTAGATCTTATTTTTATAATTGAAATTGATCATTTATAATTAAAGTAACGAAGTTGATGTCTACTTCCTATACAACCGGAAGTGTCACAATTATAGAAATATTTTACGTCGCCTTTAATCTACATACAAAATTTTAGAAAAATGCCACTTAATAATAATAATAATAAGTAAAAGCTATAATTCCTTTTTTTTACACAGTGGACATGACGATTGTGAAAATGAAGATGGTGGGTATGTCAGATATATTTGCATGCGATAGATTGAATCGCGAACTACTAGTAGTAGGTTTGTAACTTACGCTCAATGTAAAAAACACTTAAGATATTAAAAAATGTAGAAAATGCAGAGGAGGTATTATCACATTGCTGATAATGCATGAGGTTTTTGTTGATAACCTGAAACAACTCATTCATTTATCAAGGAAATAAACTAGCCATTTTTGTGATAAATGAGTTAACACTCAAGTAAGTATTTTGTAAAACCAAGTATTTTATTCTTTGTAACGTTACTAAGAAAACCTTATTATGAAAAAAATAAACGATTATAGAGAAGTTGTTCCTGTTTTAGTGCGAAATAATAGTAAGTTTACAATAAACCTAATTAGGTAGTATCAAGACGTGATTTAAAAATTCTCTAACATCTTTTTAATATCAGTCCTTTTTAAAACGTTATTTAAAGAACTAAGGAAATAATTAAAGAAAGGGTTTTTACCACAAATGCGTTAAAGGAGAAAAAATGTCTCATTACTGCACAGGGATCCGAACCCAGGTTTCCTGCTTTCTGGGCAGACGTTCTAACCAATTGAACTATGCAGCTCGACAAGATTTCTCACATTTTCTGGCTACGTAACTGTCGCAAATACATGCGCACGAGAAACTTACCAACGTCAACGTTATCCCCGAAAGTGGGTAATGCACAAATATTAATTTAATGAAAATTTGGGAATTATTAACGCACAATAATTAACTAAGGAAATAATTAAAGAAACGGTTTTTACCACAAATGCGTTAAAGGAGAAAAATGTCTCATTACTACACTGGGATCCGAACCCAGGTTTCCTGCTTTCCAGGCAGACGTTCTAACCAATTGAACTTTGCAGCTCGACAAGACGTACATAGCCAGAAAATGTGAGAAATCTTGTCGAGCTGCATAGTTCAATTGGTTAGAACGTCTGCCCGGAAAGCAGGAAACCTGGGTTCGGATCCCAGTGCAGTAATGAGACATTTTTTCTCCTTTAACGCATTTGTGGTAAAAACCCTTTCTTTAATTATTTCCTTAGTTAATTATTGTGCGTTAATAATTCCCAAATTTTCATTAAATTATTATTTAAAGAAGACTTTTTTCCATTCATTTGTATAAAAACTTACAAATACAGTGAAATTTCCCTTTGCGGACACTCTTGAACGGACAACCCCCTTGGACGGACAGTTTCTCATGAAATCGTCTGACTCTCATATAATTACTTCGCATTTGTCTTAAACGGACATCCCTCTTGAACGAACACTTTTGGTGGGTCCCGTTAGTGTCCGCACAAGGGAGATTTCACTGTATACAGAATAATTTGCTTCTATTAAGACCTTTTAAAAAATCTATCAGAAAAGCCAAATCTGAATATATATCTTTTAATACTTCTTAAGTTGGTTCCTGAAGAATATCAAGATTATCTCAGGAACCTTCCTTACACTGAAAAGGTTTCAGAATCTCTTAATGACGGATAATGAATTTAAATGTTCATTTACATTTTTTCACTTTAGATATTCATCTTACAATTAGTAAAATCATTACAGTGAGAAAATGTAAATGAACATGTTAAAACTTTTAATAACATGTTCTAAACTTAAAATTCCATTTTTGTTCTTTACTGGTTTTAATACATATTGTTACAAAGTGAGAGCATTGGAATAAAAAGAATATAAAGTACATAGGATTTGAATAACGTTTATACCCCTTTTATTCAAAGGTACCCAATTGAAGAGCCTGGTGCAAGAACGGGATAAGTAACAATATGTTCATTTTTCAGCAAAGCCAAAAAAACATTTTAATTTTTATATTAGTGTTTAAATGAAATATAATGGTTTATTGAAATAAGTATGAGCATTTATGTTTGGTCAGAGCATAATTTTGGTAGAAATGGTGATTTAATAGCAAAGAACAAATTGTGGTGGAATAACGGGATATGTGATTATCTGGGATATAATGATTTTGAAAGGTGACTGAAAAACATAAATAACAAATTAAGATAATTCTTGGGAATTCAACCAACAAAGGGGTGAATTAAAAAACCTTCTTTTTATTAAGCCGAGCTTTCGATCTATTTATTTTGATCTTCTTCAGGGTTTAAAGCAGAGGTAAAACGTATTTGAAACGATGTCATTTAAAACTAATCCCCGGAACTTTAGAAACAAGGTTGAACATATTAAAATACATTGACTTTGTAGATTAAAATTAGGCGATGGAACAAACAAAAGTCGAAAAATGATTTTTCAACTTATTTTTCGACACTATTAATACAAAATTGATGCAGGATTGTTCGGTGCAACAACGGGATAAGTGCTACGTAACTTATCCCATTCTTGCACCAGTCTACTGCATGGGATTGGTGATTTTCTCTTATAATTTCTATTCAGCTAACCATATATTACACATACTTCGACTAAACAAAGGAAAATACATTTTTAAACTGTTTTCAGTGAATATCTCATTTTTTTAAAATTTGGCGTATATCCCCTTCTTGCACCAGGGTCTTCAATTGTTTTGTTATAACTCCATACAATTATTTAATTTTTTGAAGGCAAAATGTAATAAGTCCAATAATTTCGGAAAAATAAAGGTTTTTGATAAAACAGGTTTATTAATAAGCTATGAGACTATTAAGGGGGAACAACAGGGTAAATTTTTTGAAAAATCGTTTTTTTTTTTTACGCAATTCGAAAGTATGTACCTTTTAGAATATTGTCCTACAATATTATAACAAAATTTGTAGAAATAATGGAATTATAGCTCTTTTCTGCTCGCGCGCACAAAGCCATTACTTGAATACGAACACAAACAACCATTGTCACAAAATGTTATCGATGCTATTACTCCCATTTATATGGATTTGTCCAAGACGGAGTTGCTTGAGCGCTGTATAGGCGGATTTACGCAAAATTCGAATGAGAGCCTTAATGCCCTCATTTGGAAGTTCGCTCCGAAAAGTTTATCAAGTCGGGCAGTTATTGTGCAAATTGCTACTTATTTGACGGTTTCCATTTTTAATAATGGAATGGCATCTTTATTAAAGGTAGCAAATGAAATACAAATCCAGTTTGGATCCCAAATGTGTACACATTTTGTACAGCTAAAGACCAACACCGTATAGATCGAGCTCAAGTACGTTAAATTTCAAGTGTTTTAGACAATTCAGACAACAAGAAGAAAGTCGAATTATGTTCTAGAAATTCTAAAGACTTTTATTATGGAGCAGGAATCGATGAATTGTGGTAACTCTTAAAATTTCCCCCATTATATCATCTAGAACTAAACTTAACTTTTTAAATGCGCTTTTCTCACAGTAAAATTTTTTTAACCTGTTGTCACAATTTCTTTACCAACGAGAATCGCATTCAAATTTTATTGAGACGTCCTCAATCTATATAAAATTCCCTTCAGTTAAGCGTACGGATTTTTGTTTGTATTAATATTTGTTGCCTCTTTGCCCCCTGGAAAGATTAATTATTTTATCGATTTTCTTAACTCTTTTTTTGCAGGGGTGCCATTTTAACAGCAATTATTATTTTCTAAATCGGGTACGCTTAACTGAAGCTACACTAATATAGATTAAAATGACGTTTCCTTTTTTATTTTCAGATTATTTTTACACGTTTTATAGTGACAACCAACAAGATGCTTTTTTTTTTGTTAGTGCATTTGGACACCCTCCATACATGTATTCTAAGACAGATTTTTTTTCTTTATACTTCCTAAAATAAGTTTAAACTGCGTAGTTACAAATATCAAATTCCGATTTTTCTAAAATATATGAGTGAACCAAAATAAAATCTTAATTATCGCCTTTTTTCGCGGTCTCCACCCTGTTGTTCCCCCTTAATATTAAGATCCGGTTTATTCACCTGCCCATAAGTTTCTGATAATTTATTAGGCAATAAGTTTATATCGTGTGTTAATATTATCATTACCAGAATCGGGTTTATTCATCCATCCATTTAGTTTCCGATAACTTATTGTTGGTAAGCAATAAGTTTATGAGGTGACTGATTTATCTCACAAAGTCTCGAAATCGTCGAGAAATTCCACGAGCATCGTGAATTATAATTCAAATTAAAACAAATCGACTGAATTCCACATCCCAATTCGTCACATTATTCTAATCAGCTACATATTTATCTGACACTTATTGTTAGTGTTATGCAGCAATGAATAAACCTATTTTTATATCTGTGTATGATAAGTTAGTTTATGGGTAGGTGAATAAACCAACCCTAAATAATAATATTTTTTAGTTCACAAGGTACTGTAACCCAAAATGGAACTGCACCATAAAGAAAAAGATGAAAAATTAACCCCTTCTCTGTAACATTGCCGAGTACTCTTTCATTTTTCTCTATGTGATGTAGCTCCATTTCAGACTATGGTACATTGTGAGATAATAGTATGAGTATTATTTGCAGTTAAAAATAATATATTTTTGGCTATTTCACAATTATGTCATTTTGGATTTAAGCCCCTTTAGTTTAAAATTACTAATCACCTTTTTCTGGACCAATGTCAAATATTTTTGTTTATCTAATATACATGACAATAAAAGACGAAGACCGAAAACATTGTTCTAGATAAACACAATTAATTCATTACACATGAGTCATCTATCAGCGGACACAGTATAGGCTACTTGTATCTATATTCATGGCTGCTTAATAATCAGACAATCAAAATACAAATCTTTAACATTCAAAATCAAAAAAATAAATGTTTTAATAAATTAAAAACTTTCTTATTTTGTATAGATATACCTAAGGTAATGCTATATAATTTTAACATACCCCTTATATAAAAACGCTCAAATTCTTTAACAGTAAACCTTATCTAAAGCGAACAATAACATTCTCAAATAACAGCTTACCTGCGGTAGTAGCCTTAAGTATTCCTTTAAATGAGGACAAGCTAAATATAGTAAGTGCAAAATCAACGCTGTCTGGTTTATGATTAACAAATTTTGTCCTTAATCTCTCCGATCCACATCCTGTGTTTAACATGGTACTAATATCAGTAATTCTTCCAAAAACCGTTTGCTCAAAAATCTGAAATTGGATGTTGTGACACAAAAAATAATCTCGCGTTTCTTCAATTAAAGAAACTGGATCAAATAAATGAACAATATCCATGTTTGCCACTCGGTAACTTAAAGATTCATATGTAGTATCAGTAAGACTTTGGTTAGATTTTCCAATTAAAATATCAATAGCACTTTTAATCCTTAATGAAACGTTGGATAAAGTAGCCAGGACAAAAAGTTCGCATTTTACTAGATCATTTATGTAATGTTCAATTGCTTCAGCAATCAATTTTGGATCGACTCTTTTTTTATAAAACAAACACCCAATTGGCTGAAATAGGTTCATATTTATATGTTGAATTGCAAATATTATAGATCTCTCAACATCTTCTTCTTCGATTGCATGAGAATAATCGTTTGAACGTACTTCAAACATGGTTAAAACGACATAACGACATTTTGGCAAAGAGGACCAACCGTGTTTTTGTAGACTTCGAAAAATCTTTTCGCTTATAATATTTGGTTTTAGATTTTCCACCTCTAGATGTGAAAAAAAAACGTGTTTGGTATCAAGTTTAATGATTGTTACAATATAATGGTAAACGCTTACCTAACTCCAAGAAAGATAAATCCGGCATTTTTATGTAAATGAACCAAACCTTCAAACAACCTAAAGAAACCACCCAAATTAAAAACGAAATAACCGGTACAAACTCGAACGATCAGGTCCCCAATGGCTACTGCACTACAGATCATCTATACTTATGTACTGCACACAATCAAGTTGCTGCATCACACACCCATTACACTTAACGGGTAGTGTACAAACAAGTGTAAATTATAACCAATCAGGTGAATAAATTCTGTAAATCCCCGCCTCTTTCGTAATGGCTTCCTTTAAAGGTATAGTAGAGAACAATTCTCATTATCTTGATGCTTTATGTTCTAATTTTTTAAATGGAAAAATTTGTTAAAATTAACAAACATCTTTATTTATTAAAAAAAATTAATAACTATTTCATCAAGAATAAACGAACAAAAACTGTAATTTTGATAATAATGTACTATAGTATGTGCCCATTCCAATTAAGTTAATCATCCTGACAACAGATGTAGCTCAATATTTCAATGCTAATTAAGACCTATATATAAAATAAGTACATCAAACTTTTTAGACTAATTATATATTTTTTAATAAAACATTCGATTTTTTAAACTTTATTCAATGTTTATTTTTATTTTTTTAATATTTTTTCTAAACATCACGTACACCGCCATCTAGATTTCGTAACCATTAAGTAAACTAGATAACCCTATTTTTACTCTTCTCTCAAATTTTAAAGAAATTCATTATTATTTAAAAAAAAATGATAATTATAATACGAAGTTAAAATGATCTAAGGGACTATTTAATAATAAAAACATTTAATATTCAATAAATTGATCATTGAACTAACAGTGTTGTCAGATTTCTGTCAATGTGTTGATCAGTGTTGATAAAAGATATGGATTATATCTTAACACGACCTACTCCTACGTTTATAAATTTTCCGAAATGATTTAATTTTAAAGAAAAGAATTGTTTTGAGCAAAATGGGACGAAATCCGCCTTCGCTGAAATTAAGGCAACAAAATGGGAATCACTCTAAAAAGGAAAGCAAAAAAGAGGCGCAAAAGAAGGTTCATAGTCAACAACAAAGGTATGGTTTTTGTAATTCCTATTTAATAATCATGTAAAATATGATAACAGGTTGACTTTAATATTTTTAGAAAACCAGAACCTGAAATTAATAATTTATTATACCCCAGTGGCGATACAGCTTTTAAAGCAATTTTATTAACAAGATTTTGTGCCGCTATTTGGTCCCATATCACAGATTGTGATGAGACATATAACTATTGGGAACCAATGCATTATTTAATCTTTGATAAAGGTTTACAAACTTGGGAATATAGTCCGGAGTATGCCTTAAGGTCATATACGTATCTTTTAATTCATGGAGTACCAGGAATTATATATCAACGCCTTTTGAGGCCTAATCCTTTATTAATTTTTTACTTTATTAGATGCCTTTTAGTTTTATTATGTTCTTTTGTAGAAGTTTTCTTTTACAAGTAAATTATTGCCATAATTCCTTTCATTTTGTTTATATTGTTGTATTTTTAGGGCTGTCTGTCGAGAATTTGGGGTCCACATCGGTAGGATGTGCTTGGTTTTTCAACTATTCTCAGCAGGAATGTTCATATCTTGTGCTGCATTTTTACCATCATCGTGGGCAATGTACATGTGTTTTGTCATGTGCGGTGCATGGTGGATGCAGAAGTATGAGTTGGCTATTTTTGCAACTGCTCTAGGTGCTCTATTAGGTAAATTTGTTAATTTAGAAATGCATTTAAACATTGGTTAATGTGGATTTAGTATATCAAATTTAACTGTCACAGTAGTAGTAATTTTTATTATAACTGTAAAAGATTTAGTAATTACAACTGGTTTGGGAAGATGTTCTCTAGGTTTTAAAATTTAAATAATCATCAAATAAAATAAAACTTCAAGTTCAGTTGTGATTAATAAGAAAGAAACAGTTCTTGGTGTAACAAAAACTTTTTTCTGTGTGGCTATTGTTACGAAATAAATATAGGGGAAAAGTGGTATGAAAGAGCCAATTTTAAAAAGAGACAGATAAGATATTTTTTTACTCTCCTATGCGAAGTTGTTGTTTAGTTATTAATGAATATAATACCATAAACCAAATTATAAAAATTAACCCTCCGGTGGGCGCGCCTATCGGACTTACACGAATAGGCGCGTTGCGGCTTTTACACCGCAATAGGATATTTAATGGTTTCACAGTGAACTTAGAAATATTTTGGGAAAAAAAAATGCGGCTAACTGCCGCATACGCGCCCACCGGAGGGTTAACAAAATAATTAGATACATATTTATTTATTTATAAAAAAGTTACATTCAGTTTTTTCATGACACAATGGTATTGAAACAGCCAGCATTGGTTATGAAGGAGCCACATCCATATTAACGACCTCTTTGGCAAAAATTAATACTTTTAACAATTTTTAATATAATTTGAGAGAATTACTTTTAAAATTCAAAATAATTTTTGAAAAAAGTAATTGAATGCGCCTTTCACACCACAGGATCCATGTGCCCAACTAACATATACTTTGCATTGAAACTACTCTTGACTACTGTATCTATAGTTTTTATTACCACCTACACAATCATCTTGGTCCTTATCTGTTATATTTAGAATCTTTCTCTGTAATTTTGTTAACACTGTACCGCTATGAGCTGATAAATTGGAACTGTCGTTTACCACATTTTTTGTTGTTGACTAGTTTTATAAATTTATTGTTTTTTCCTTTAACCACCTCGGTATGGGCGTCGACTATAGTCGACGGCCACAGATGACCCCACACAGCCGAGCATCGACTATAGTCGACGGCTGTGTCAGCGTAAGGACGATGAAAGCCGGTTGTTGGCGACGTTTTGCGGCCGATAGGCGCCGTACCGAAGTGGTTAAACTCCTTTTTTTTAATATTTGTTTATTGAACAGAAAAAAAATCGTAAAATAATTTTTTTTTTTTGAAAACAAACATCCCTAAGGGTCTTTTGGCAGAGAAGAAATTATGTTAAGTTCAGTTCTATTATTTCAGTTTAATGGAGTAAATGGTACTACATAGGTACTGTAGTCATAGAATCAACACTCTTCCAAAGTACATGAAAGAGCCAGCTTTTCCATGACCGAACACCCCGACTCTTTCAAAACATTTCTTGTCAGAAATTATAACTTGCGAAACCAATATAATATGAAAGCTTTAACTACGCGACTTTTTCATAAATAGAAGACAAAATCGTTATTTGTTTATTCATTACCGTTAGAAATCAGATAAAGTGAATTACAAGTACTTACTTTTTAATGACAAAATTATTAATATGTTACACAAGCGTTGCGTTGTTTATTTCTGCTGAATTATCAAATTTTTATGGGTAATAAGCCTTCGGATTGCCATATAAAAATCAAAAGTCGCCCAAGAATGGTTCGAGAATTTTGGTATAAACAAGAGTGGCTCTTTCAATACATAGCCGTTTCATGCCACTCTTCCCCTATATATTAAAGACGTCGGCGGTTTTTCAGGAGACACATGAACTGAAATCGAGAGTATTAGGGTCATTTCTCGACCTTAATAAAAGATATATTTTTAAAGAATGTCATTTCCTGAATTTAAACATTTTGAAAAAATAGTAGGGCCCTACCTTAGTATACAAATCATTAGAAGTCCTCATTATCAATATGTTGACAGAAAATTGTCAGTAAAGGTTGTCTCACGAAAGTGGGGTACTGGAAATATCTTAGAAACTACAAGTCCGATTAATTTGAAATTTTATACTCATATTTAGTACATAGTAAATTAAATTTTCGGACATCCACGAACTTCAGGTTATAACAGTGGTTAAACAATTATTTTTTTATGCAATGTAATTGCGGTTGGTTGATTTGAGGATAATTTTTCTTGAAACATTTTTTTTCTATCACTTGTAGTTTCAGAGAAAAAAAATATTCTTCATAATTATTTACGTTTGATTGGAGCAAAAAATAAGTTAATGGTGAAAAAAAAGTATCAGTTTATGGACGTAGCTATCTTGAATCACGACTTATAGCTTATATTTTTAGCTCAATCAAACGTAAAGAAATATAAAGAATAACATTTATCCCTGAAATTATCAGTGATAGAAAAAAGTTTTTCAATTAAAATTATTTTTAAATTAACCAATCTAATAAAAAACAAATTTTGCATTAAAAAAATAATTCTTGAACCACTTCCGGTATATCTAGAAGTCATGGAATGTACTAAATTTGTGTATAAAATTTCTGTCAGTGGATTTGTAATTTCCGAGATATTTCGACTTTTTTTTGTTTAACCCCTTAAGCGGCTATGACGTATATATTCGTCATGATTACATGTAATTTCAATCCATCGAGCCGCTTAACGGGTTAAGGAGGTGTTTAGGAAATCTGTTTATAGATGAGACGTCTGAACCACTATCCAATTGTAAGTGACTGTATCATAGACCATTCAATGTTGGATTGGTGTACTCTTCTTGAATACATTAACCAACTGAAGCCCTTTTCCCTCAGCCTGCGGAACCACCCATCAAGGTGTAACGTCAGAGGTATACAAATGTGATTTTGGCGGTCTACTGTACAGGGTGGGCAAATTTGGGTGTTATTATAGGCTATCTCAGAAACTATAAGAGATACAAAAAAAGTAAGTACCATGTCTCGGTCTCGTTTTTCGAGAAAAACTCAATGGCGTAAACACCAACCCTCTATTTTCTTTTGTTTTTGAGTTATAGCCAAAAAGTCAAATTTTGAGGTTTTCGAAAAATGCTCGTATTTCGTTTATTTTTGAAGTTAGAGAAATGAGGTTGATACGTTCTTCAGGCACTTTTTTGAGTAGAATACACTGACGTTGAAAAATTTTAAATATACTTCATAATTTTTGAGATATAACACAAAGTTGTATTTTTTTTAATACAAACCATACTTTATTATAGTGTTGTTGAAAAGAGAATATTTTTAGCTTTCCAATGATGTATCGCACGTATGGTGTAATTGTGAAAAATTAGCGTTATTTTTCAATTCAAAGTTTTTTCAAAAAAAAAAAAAAAATTATCGTAGTAGGCGGATAACAACTGCCTACATAGTTACCATAGCAACGTGTGTTATTTCACTAATTATCTTAAAAATGTATAGAAATAAAATGTAGAATATATCTTTTAATCAAAGTAACAACATTGATTCAAGATGTATTTTTAATAATAACGAACAATAAAAATAAACATTACATTAAACAAAAATTTAAATATTAACATAAATTGCAATAAATTAGGTTATGATAAGGTTTTTCATTGGGAGTGATGCCTTTCATTTTAACTTGGATAACGCAGTTATGTTCGGAGCAGATCTTTTAATTGTTCACCATGGCTTTGTTTACACTGAGTCGTTTCACTTGTTCAGTCTGACCAATTTGCGTCTGAATGATATTGGTATTGAAACCACATTCAAAATTCTAGACGTCACCGTCGTTGACAATCACCTCCTGAAAGCTGTTGGCGTTTTCTTATTAAATAAGGTTTAAATTTATTTTTCTTTAATATGATCGTCTAGAAATTTTCGAGTTCGCTTCAATTTGGCGACTGGATACCGATGGATTTGCAATAATGCGTCCAATGAGATCAATAGCGTTGTTTTCAGCATTTTGAATGTTGTATTTTTTGATATTGTTTTCTTAAAACATCCGTAATTTATGAGATTTTTCTTCAATCAATTCAAAGCAGCCTTAAGCGGTTGCCTTTGTTTTGGGTAGCAGTTGAAATATGTGCACATGCGACATCAACATTATTATTATTGAGAATAAAACATTCCAACGTCATATTTTTCAAAATTGCTGAATTCCATTTTAGTGCTTTACTTTTTTTACTTTATTACAGTTAAACAATAAAAACACGAGCACTCTTTCACGATTTTTGCATTAACTATTTTTGTTACAGGAGAAGTAAACACACGTTGCTATGGTAACTAACAATAAGTAGGCAGTTGTTATCCGACTACTATGATCATTTTTTTTTTTTTTTTTTTTGAAAAAATTCTTTGAATTAAAAATAACGCTGATTTTTTACAATTACACCATACGTGCGATACATCATTGGAAAGCTAAAAATATTTTCTTTTCAATAACACCATAATAAAATGTAGTTTGTATTTAAAAAAATACAACTTTGTGTTATATCTCAAAAATTATGAAGTATATTTAAAATTTTTCAACGTCAGTGTATTCTACTCAAAAAAGTGCCTGAAGAACGTATCAACCGCTTTTCTTTAATTTCAAAAATAAACGAAATACGAGCATTTTTCGAAAACCTCAAAATTTGACTTTTTGGCTATAACTCAAAAACAAAAGAAGATAGAGGGTTGGTGTTTGCGCCATTGAGTTTTTCTCGAAAAAAGAGACCGAGACATGGTACCTACTTTTTTTTGTATCTCTTATAGTTTCTGAGATAGCCTATAATAACACCCAAATTTGCCCACCCTGTACATTTCTTCTTCTATTTTCCAGTTCTCTCTCCAGTATTCCTGCTTTTATAGCAATATATCTAAGATATTTTCTTTTTCTACATTTTTCGGATTTTATTAAAACAAATATTTCTTTCTTCCACAAAATTATTACAAACAAAAAACGTATGTTTTGGATTATACAGGGTGTCTCCGAAATGTGTGTACAACGTAAGACCACAGTTTCCTTGGCTTAAAATAGGTCGATTTAAGTTAACTTATCTATATCCAAAGTTGCTTCGTTTCGCCGTTAGAAGGCTTTAAAAATAATATTTTTCGTGAGTTTTTCTTAAATTACTCGAAAAATTTGTATTAGATTTTATTCATTTTTTGACTATATCTTTATACATCTGACTACAGTTTGCTGTGGAACAAATTCGAATTTCCAAACATACAGGGCGTTTACAAACACTCTCACCACAAGTTATTCATCCAAAAATTTTTACTGTTTGCTTTTTTCGTTGCCTTTTTGCTTTTATGATACCCAATAAACAAAATCAGAAGGTGCTAGGTTTACTGATCTTGCTGACCAGTTTACAGGAGCATGATTTCCTCTTTATTTCCTTCGATTCTACAGTAGAATCTGCATAATACGGACTAAAAGGGCTAAACCCTGATAACGTTCACAAATGATGGCGAAAATTTGAAAATTTGAAGCAATAAACTACTTCCAAACCTATAACATGTGGTTTTCCTGAAAGATCTTCATATCCTGTGAAGAAATTGGTACTTTGAATTTTCTTAAAGTTACCTTAATTTACCGTTTTGGGCTTGTAGGCATTTAGAAAATCTTCTTTTGTACCTATTTTTTAAAGTTTATTTCTTCTTTTGTACCTAAACTTTTTTAAAGTTTAACTTTTTACAATTTTATGTTTGACACAGAAGGTAACAATTTTTTCATCATTTACCCTAGAAAAATACAGGCATAATGTGTAACATTTTTTTAAATTAAAATTCTTATAGAGGACTTATCTTCCAGTATTGAAACTTCATTAAACATTTCTTTAACCAGAGTGTACTATAACCCAAAATGGAGCTGCACGATGAAGAGAAATAAGAAAAAGTAAGCCCTCTCTCTGTAACATTGCCAAGTACTCTTTCATCTTCCTCATCATGGTGCAGTTCCATTTCGGTTATAGTACATGAAAATAGAACATGATGTATGAAAACCAACAATTTTATGAGTTCAACAACACTTTTAATTGAGTTTCTTCTTGTTTAAGGATGGCCATTTGCAGCTGTGTTAGGAGTTCCTTTAGCAATAGACATGTTATTTGTAAAGAAAATGTACAAAACATTCACCCAGTGGTCAATAATTTCAGCTGGTGTAATTTTAATTCCCATGGTAATCACTGATAGTTTATTGTATGGAAAGTTTGTAATTGCTCCTTTGAATATTGTGAAATACAATGTTTTTGGGGGATCTGGGCCTAATTTGTATGGAACTGAACCTTTATCTTATTACTTGATAAATGGATTTTTAAATTTTAATTTTATCTGGGTATGTTTAATTAAATTAAAATTGAATTAATGTAATTGATAATAAAAATTTTTGTTTCATTTTAGGTTTTCGCTTTAGTGTCCCCAATTGCATTGATTTTGTCATATTTTCTTGTACCATCAAAACAAAGAAGCACATTAACCTTACCACATTACTTTTCTCTTTCACCACTCTTTTTATGGTTATTCATTTTCTTTTTACAACCGCACAAAGAAGAAAGATTTCTATTTCCAATTTATCCACTCGTATGTTTAGCTGGAGCAGTAACAGTTGATATAATTCAAAAATTATATTTCCGAGTGTTAAATCTACTTAAAACTGTATCATACGGAACACATTATTTAGATTGCACTGTATTTATAATGCTTGGAACATTTATTTTAACATCATTTTTAGGTAAGAACTAAACTTTCTTTTTGTAAAACCTTAAAAAAAAATGAATCATTTATTTTAAGGAATGTCTCGAATATATTCACTTTATACAAATTATCACGCCTCAATGGACATAATGATGGAATTAAATCGTTATTCTGTCGAAGGAAAAATCTCGGAAAATGCTGTCGTGAATGTTTGTTTGGGGAAAGACTGGCACAGATATCCAAACTCATTTTTCCTACCAACCAACAATTGGAACGTTCGTTTTATTAAGTCTGAATTTAAAGGAATCCTACCGTTTCCTTATACCGAATCTGAAAACGGCACGAAAATCGTCCATTCGCATTTTAATGACCAAAACCGCGAAGAACCCAGCGTTTATTTCGATATTAATAAATGCCATTTCCTTCTGGATTTAGATTTGGGAAAAGAAACTTTGTTAGAACCGAATTACAGTAAACGTAAGGACCAATGGAAAGTTATTAAGATTTTTAAGTTTTTAGATGCGGAAAGGTCACATCGGATTTTTAGGGCGTTTTACATTCCTTATTTTACCGACAAGAATGTTAAATATGGAAATTTTTTGTTGATGCAAAGTGTTAAAATTGGAAAGTTAAAATAATAAGTTTTTGTTAATTTTTTTGAAGTGTTTTATATGGAATTTGTAAATACACATTTTAAACATTCATTTTTGTTTTTATTTCCATCACGTTATTACAAAATTTAGTTTGTCACATTTTTCAATACCTTTTTACAATGTTCCATAATTTTCATACAAAAATTTCTTCAGACAGTGATTTAACTGTTAGAATTAGATGGAGGGCTCAGAAGCCAAACAGTCTAAGTCCTAAAAACTACAAATCGAGAAATTTAGTGCTTTATTGTAAATTAACTTAAAAAAATAAATGTCCACATTAAATTACTAAAAAAAGTTTTTTTATTCATTGAAAAAAGGAAAGGAACTATAAAAATGAAATAACTAGCTAATCAGAAACATAAAATGCTAAATATTTTCCTTTAATTAACTTTTTTATTTAAATTTGGGACTTGGTCTTTTTGCCTACTGAATTTTTTAGTCAATGTAATCATCATCGGTATCACTTTCGTTTGATTGTAAATGTTTTATGCCGGAAGCTCAAGTACCAGTAGCGGTTGATAACTTTTTATAATAAGGATGCCACATGGGGGGTATGTATTTCAACAAGTCAAACATGTACTTTCTTTTAATATTTTTTACCAGCCCTGGTTGTTCATACAGGTGGTTTTGATAAATATTTGCTAAGTTGAAAGGCCTTCCTTGAGACTTTGGTTTCGATAAATTAATTTCATGAAATTCGGCATCTTCATCTATAGTTTCTTTAAAAAAAATGCACATTGTCGATTTTTTGAATACCTTAAGCATTTTATTTTTAACCAATTTACTTTATGTCTAGCACATGCAATCTTTCTGTTGCAAACGGCGCACAGTGGGGCGACATGCTTAAATTGCGGACATCGCCACATAACTTTCTTTTTTTCAATAGAACAACCACAAAATTGAGTGCAAATGAGTAAAATAGGTGTATAAATAAGTATATAAAAGGAGTAAGCATTTACTATTAAAGAAAATAACACTTTATTTGCTTTTAACGAAAAAAAAAGTCAAATTTGTAGCAGAAGCGGGTTCAATTCCCAAACAGGACATAACTTTTTTTAGAAATAATATTAATTATAACAGATTTTTAGCGTTAATTAACTAACAAACGACTCTGTATTACCAGAAATAAGTGCAAGAACATTGTAACAACCTATACCTACATGTGGTTATTGAACTCAGCACGCAGATATTTGATAAAAATATTTGATGACTTATAAATGTTATCTATTTAGATTTGCATTATCGATATCTACAAGTTTAATATAATAATACATTTTCCACGTCTTCAGGAATATCTTGTGTAAATCTTCTTTCTCTTGCAAAATTTGGTCATCCAAAGAATTATAGGCTCCAACGAAATTAATAACTTGTTAAGAACATCAACATTTTTCCATAATTACTTTCATTACACAATAAAATGGTTTTAAATGATGATTTTATATAATTTATTATCCTAATATTAACTGGTTTTACATGACAGATAGCGTATAATTTGACATATTTTATCTTTAATTGCAATTTTCATGAAAAGAGGGATGAAGGTGGACGGACAATAAGGGTTTTTAGAAACTAAAGCCTGTGGGCAACCGTTTGATGTATTGCATAGCTTGGACAGTTTTGGACAAAAAAAGTTTTGGTCGTTTAAAGTATGTGATCTCTATTATATAACTGTCATTAGTTTTAACGCGTGTATTAAGAATATACAAACAACTTTACAAGATTATAATAATTATAATATGAAGTTTGAAACCTACTCCTCATGTTATAAAAATTTCAATTACCCCCTTCGTTTAGTTTTGATGGAAAAACGTTTTAAAGCAGTACATGTCGAATCAACGAAACTTCATTAGTTTTGAAAATGTCGAATTTGAAAAATATTTTCTATAGGAAAATTGATAAAAATTAATGTTTCAAATGCATTTATAATTAGACTCAAGTGTCTAGAATATAAAAAAATGCCGAAAGTATAAGTTTTCTAAAACTTAATTTTTATGAGAATGTCCGATTTTAGAGCATTTCGCCCCACTGTGTGGCGTCTTCCAATATTTTCCTAGACAAAAACTCGTTATGTTTCATTTCAACAACGTTGAACGGATTGGTCCTTTTCGCAGTTTCGACTATTTCTATCCAATCATTTGGACCAAAAATTAAATCTTCCTTTTTAAAAATTTATGATCTATGTATTCCGCATTCATCACAGGATCTTGCACCAATTTTAAAAGTGTTAAGGCTAGTTTTATATTACGAGTTTTTCCTGTGCAGGCATCCGAGTACATCACTACGTGTTTATAAGTGGAAACATTAACATTTTCGATTCCCACCATGAACGATCGCACTGCTTTCAGGTTCAGTTACTACATTTTCCAAGTCTGAACCGACTATAATAATATTGCAAGACATAATATGGATTACATTATTATAGCGCAAATTTTCCTTATCATAGTTCACCTTTTTGTGATATAATGAATTAACAATAAAAATGTTAAACTTACATTTAGGACTTGCACTACTTTGTTCGGAATACACTGTAGACATTGTTACTTTGGACTTAATCTATTTGACCACTGAATTTCATGTAAAAGTTCTCCGTTGCCAAAGAAAATAACGATCAAGAAAACGTGTTCTAGTTTGTGTACCAACTTGCAACTATTGACAGTGCCAGTTCTACTACTGAATATCATTTATTCATATCTAACTCGATTTTCGTAAATTTGTGACTTATTGTTAGACTGTTTGGCTTCTGAAGCCCCCACTGATAATAATTAAAGTAATGAATTTTAATTTGAAATTTTGTAACACTACTAAACAAGTGTAGGGAATACATAAAAATCTAAGTTTTTGATATTCCTTTGCTTTAACATTTCATATCATGTTTTTAAAGCAACAACTTTCAAGTTTATTATGAATTGTGCCTTAGCGTCTGATAAATACCTGTTTCGTTCACAAAAATGTTTAAGCTTTGTGTGATTTTTATCCTCGCTACAATAGTCCTATTGAGTCGACTATTTAACGATTAGGACATGAACGGGCTATCGAAGTCGTGCGACTTAACCCCTCTAGATTATATCTTTTGTGGATATCTCAAATGGCAGATCTATGTAAATACACACCAAACAATTGATGTCCTCAAAGTCAACATAACGAATGCTATCCAGCAGTTCCAATCAGTTGTACGCAATAGTCATCAAAAATTGTACCTCTGGAATCTATCGACGCTGCCAAGCCAAAACGGTATAAACGACATTAACCTAATTTTTCAGAAAACACAAAAAACGATTGACATAATGAATCTTAAATGGCTTTTACACAAACTTTAAACCAATTTTATAGCGAATGAAGTTTGTTGGCGGGTAAGCCGCTTTAACTGTTCCATGCAGATTTAAAAATGCTACTCAATGGTGCAGCTAACTAAAAAATGGCCATTTTGGCGTTTATGCCGTTTTGGCTTGAGAGCGTCGATATACTACCCATCAAAATTGCTGGACGTAAGGTAAACTCATCAAATCTCAGCTAAGCACCTAAAATCGGCATTCGAGTTGTTATGTATGGATTTCTATAGAAAGGTTGACTTTAAGAAACATTTTTAACTGTCAAAGATTTCGCATAAAATGTTCTTTCAAACACAACAAGAAATGGGTGGACCTCACACACAACTTTTTTTATTTACATTTAAAAATTATGCGCCTTTATTGAAAGACTATATTTACATAAATAAATCCCCTAAAAATTAATTTAAATAGACATTTTTCATTCTCTTCTGGAAGGATATTCTAGAACGAACTTACCATGATATTCACAAAAAACTTATCAGATTTTAATACTAGGAAAGCAAAAATATTATATTTTTTGGTTATTTATTATTTTAAAATTTATTCGGAAGTAATATGAACGTATGCATAACATATTTTTAAAATAATTTTAATATTTACCTTATCCCTATAAACTTTTTCCGATCCACCCTAATCCATAACTAAAAATTTAAATTCGTATTTTTCCAGTTTTTTCTGGATATTTCTATTCAAACCACCTTCGGATAACTTCGCAACATTTCGCGATTATTCCATCCCCGCCAGAGCACCTATATAAAGCCCGGCGAGTTCACGCCCTCCATCAGTCGATTCTTGGTGTTCTTGGCGTAAATCTACGAGGTCTCAACACTGAAGATGTCTTTAATTCCATTCTTACTGGATGATTTTTCTCATCGCCCATCAAGAATCTTCAATCAACACTTCGGGTTGGGAATCGAACCGGAGGATTTAATGAGGCCGCTGACCATCCATCCGGAATCCCGCATGATGAGGTTGCCCTTCAGCTATTACCGTCCCTGGAAAAGCATGGCTGCGGAAAAAGATGTCGGTTCAACGGTCTCATGCACTAAAGACAGGTTCCAGGTGAACCTGGATGTCCAGCATTTCAAGCCCGAAGAGATTACCGTTAAAGTAACTGGAACAAATACCATCACGGTTGAGGGAAAACACGAGGAGAAAGAGGATGAGCACGGCTACATTTCTCGCCATTTTGTGCGGAAATACGTACTTCCGAAGGGGCATGATATCGAGAAGGTCGACTCTAAGTTGTCTTCTGATGGTGTTTTAACTATCACCGCTCCAACGGTCAATCCAGATGCCATTGGAGAACATAGGCACATTCCCATTCAGCAAACCGGGGTTCCTTCTAAGGCCGTTGAAAATGGAAAGAAGGAAGAGAAGAACGAATAAACTTTGAAAAGAAAAAAATGAAATAAGAAATAGTCTATGTTTCTGAAATAATGTTCCTTTTTGTATTTAGTTATTTTTGCTATAAAAGTTATTTTTTTGTATTTTGTTTAGTAGAAAAACAATAAACTTCTAATACTATCCCTAAAACGGTTGTTTTATTTTATGGAAAATATTTCGAAACGTTCTTTATTCAAGGTGACCCCTAGATCTCCTTGCAAATAAAAGGGTTCTTAGAACAGCTGCGTTCAAAAGAAGTAATCAATATACATACAAACAACTTTTTATAACTCCAGTTCTAAAGGAACAGATGTATAGGTATATAATACCGTATTGTGCTGTATTTATTTGGTCTTCATATCATTTTGTTTGAAGTTATTTTTCAATATTATACACATATCAGGTCAAGGTTATAATTATTATTATTAAATCAGTGAGGAGCTTGCGTACAAAATCCGATAAATCTATATTTTGATGAAACTGATTGTCTTAAAACGTATCAGATTGAACTATGCAAGAAATAATTTACGTTTTAAAAGATGCATGTCTTCAATCCCACAAAGGAATTTTAGAAAATTTTCAACGATACCGAATTGTGCTGCAAACCACAGGCTTTTTACTCTGGTTTCCGAAATATCCATAAAAATGGGGTCTAAAGACATAACCCCCCAACAATTAAATATCAGATTTTTTTTCCGAGATATTCAATTTTAATAAATGCGCCGCTCAGGCCATGCCTTCCACAGACGACAATCCAGGCGGAGTTTCACATATCTTTTTAAGGAATCGAGATGTGGTGAATTGTGCCGCAAAACATTTCAATTATTATCAACCACTACTCCAGATTATAATTACAGTGAAATCTCCCTTGGGCGGATACCAACGGGACCGACCGAAAGTGTCCGTTAAAGAGGGGTGGTCGCCTAGGAGAAATGTGAAGTAAGATCGTTTTTTTTTAATGAAAACTATAATTTAAAAAAATCGCTTATTTAAAGTGTACATGTGAATGTTTTTAAAATAAACAAAAAACTAAGATTCATTAAGTAGAAGTAAGAATATTCTTGCCCTCTGTATTAAATAATAATAACAGGCGTCCAGAAAACGTATTTCTAATTTGGAAAGCAGCTCCAAAGACCTTACATCTCCGTGATTTTCAGCAAAACGTTTAAGCTGATTGGTTAGGGTAATAGCTTCACCATAATTTTTGATATCCTCCGCTGGAACTGGTACCCCATCGACGACAGAATCTTCGGACCGTTGTTCGACTTCTGGATTTTCGATTTCTTGTCCTGAATCTGGATCTTCAACATATAAATTTTCATTCATTTCCAAAAAATCGTTAAGGTTTTCGTTGTCAGTCAATTCCAACAATTTTTTATTTCTAAGGATATCTGTAAGTTTGTTAAGTGGTAAGTCATCTTCTGGATCAGATGTCAAAACCTCATTTAGCTGGTCTTCACTTTGCATACTGTCGTGCTTAAATCATGCTTTAGGGAGTAATTTTTAACTGTTTCCTTGGTTACTTTGGCATAAGCGGCTTTTGCAAAGTACAATACATCCCCATATCTTCTTCTGCATAGACGTCAAACTAGTATTGAACCCCGTGTGTACCGAAAAAATGAGAACGTTTACATTTCGGTGTACTCGGGGAAGTCCCTCATTCAAGTTAAGCAGAAAGGCACAACGTAGCTTGCGCTTATATCTTGCAAATACTGAAGTCGCCAAACACCGTTTAAAGGGAAAATCCTTTATTAAGGCCCATGTTATACGGGCAGCTTTGACGCTACAGATAAAACGCTGACGCTGATCATAAAATTCGGAGCTGTTATACGAGCAGAAAAAACGCCGCGTCGCCGACACAAACGCTCGGTGGTGGAGGTGTTAGGGCCATGTTATACGGACAGCAAAAACGCGACAGATTTTTCGTCGCGTACACGCCGTGCCTACCGGGTAATGGACTTCCCTGTATATAAGTTATACGAGCGTTTTATCTGTCGCGTTGGACCCTGAGGTAGCAGATCTGTCGCGTCAAAGCTGCCCGTATAACAGCGACTGGCGTCATTTCTGCCGCGTATTTGCTGCTAGTTTACCGGTCAGGACGCGTTGTCGACGCTGACGCTGACTTTACAGGGTCCAACGCGACAGATAAAACGCTCGTATAACTTGCACACAGGGAAGTCCATTACCCGGTAGGCACGGCGTGTACGCGATGAAAAATCTGTCGCGTTTTTGCTGTTCGTATAACATGGCCCTAAAGGGAGACAGCCAAGTCAGCGCGATTGTCAGTTTAAGAGAGCATCTTCTAGTATCAGCGTCCGTTCAAGAGAATGCCCGTCCAAGAGAGAGTTAACGCAATGCAAATTATATGAGAGTCGGCCCGTTCCATGAGAAACTGTCCGTCAAAAAGGGGTGTCCGTTCAAGGGGGGGTGTCCGCGAAGGGGAATTTCACTGTACATATTTTTATTTGTAGGGCGCATTTTACCATCCTTCAGTGGCGCACCCAGGAGGGGGGGGGGTTAAACCCCCCCCCCAGACGAAAAATAAATTTTTAATTTTGTCGTTAATGCTCGTTAAGACATTAAGACAATTTGAACTCGTTATAGAATAGAAAAAACCTTTCAACTTAAACTTATTTTACTTATATTACTATTGCTTTGATTAATAGGAATTCGTCAGAATACGTCCAATTTATTATTATATTTTCATAAAGGTTTAATGCTTTAATAATGTTAGCTCTAAAGCCACGCCGTTTAGATATTTTATTATAATTTATCTAGTTATAAGTATTTTTTCTTAAATAAATTGTTTCCTCATATTTTAATGTTTTACACAGTCTTCAACCCTAACTTTAGGTTGTACAAAAATTTACATTAAAAGTATAAGCCAAGAAAATTTTTAGCGAAAACACCCCCTAGGGGAAATTTCTCGGTGCGCCACTGCCATCCTTTCTATGTATACGAGTGCCGATTACAAATGGCAATGATGCGATTTTTTTAATTTAGCTTGAATTGAATGTGGAAGCAAATTTCGGTACAGCACTCGATTTTACACGAGAGACTTCGAGGAGAAGCCTGACGTTTGCAAAAGCGACAACTGAATTGTGCGGATCAGGTTTCCGAGATGATTTTTTCTTTGTAAATGAGGGGTAGAGGACTTGCCTGCCCTAAACGATAAAGTAAAGAGAATTTCAAAATTATTTTTATTATTTTTATATTTTTATTTATATTAAATAGGCTGCAAGTATTTAGTTTTCGTTGGGTTGGTTAATTTAAAAATAATTTTGTTTGAAATATTTTTTTCTATCACTTGTAGTTTCAGAGAAAAAAAATTATTTTTCATAATTTTTACGTTTTTTATTTTTTCATGGCTAACCTATTTTTTTACCCCAATCAAACGTAAATAATTATGAAAAATAATTTTTTTTTCTGGAATTACAAATGATAGAAAAAAATGTTTCAAGTAAAATTATCTTCAAATGAACCAGCCCAACGAAAAATGAATATTGTGTTCAAAAAAAATAATTCTTTAACCACTTCCGATTTAACCGGAAGTCATGAATAGCTGAAAAATATATATCGGACTTGTAGTTTCCGAGATATTTCGACCAGCCCACTTCGGGGAGACACCTATATATGTCGGGGTAATACATCTTTGATATTTTGTATGTTCAAAATTTTCATTGCAAGTTAATATGTAGTTATTTAAGATTTTAATTTTAATTTATTTATTTTTATTATTATGCTTGTAGTTCTTAGGAAATTTCAAAAGATCTTATTGTTGTTCCAAATTGTGGAAATGAAAAATGAAAAAAGGGCGATCCAGGAAGAATAAAATTCTTTTTTGCTCTGGCACAGGATTTTCTTTTAGTCAAATTTTGTCTTTTAGGAAAAATTGGTGAATAGTGCGGAAAAAAATGAAGAAATGTAACAAGGAATGGATATGTACACTCATGGTATGCTTGGTTTTTTTTTATTTTGAGCCCTTCGTCATCAATTTGAAAGACAACGTCATCACTTTAGAGTGACGTCGCAGCCTACGTTGCCAAGCGTTTATTGTTTTAGTTTGAAGAGACACTCGTAAATATAACCTCGAAATCAGTATACGCCGTACCAGCTATAGTGAAAGTGACTCATCGCTTAAAAGCGTATGAACAGATGTACTTTAATAATATGCGCCCTCTTTCTAACACACATCAACTTATTTGTACTGCATGCGCAATATTGTACCATAAATCGATGAGTTATAAGGTATTTGACAACAGCGCTTTAGCGAATACAATTTGTATCACGTGAAGTTGGGCAGTAAAGTTTATTGCATTTTGTACTTATATTTTTACACATATCGCTCTGTAATTCAGTTATATTACCTACAGAAACAAACAGTACCCAAATTGCATTTAACTACATGTTAATTTCTATACTTATTTTAATTTGAGCAGTTCAAATTTGAATATTTGAACAGTATTTCGTCATTAATTACTTAGGGCTCAAAATAAAAAATTAAGTATAGAACAGTGTCGGGTACAGTCGGTTTTCGAGAGGATGAAACCTGGCTTAAAGCTAAAGGCGTAGAAGCACGTCGATGGGGCAGGAGCCTGATTCGATGGGGTATCCAGAGTTGCCAGATTAGGGGATTTTCTCCAAAAATTAGGTTTTTTTTTTCTTTTTTGGGGTATTTTTCCGGGATATTTTTTCTGGGGATTATCTATGGGGAAAGAAGTTTAGGTGGACATTAACAGGGGATTTTATGTCTGGAACTACTCGATAATATAAAAACTTGATAAATATAAATATTCAGTTTTGTACTATAAAACGCAAGAATACGTACAGTAGAATTTTAGTTTTATTTTATTTTTTTATTAGTCTTCAACTGGCACTATGTTGCAGTGTTTTTGTGTGCATTGCTGTTAATTATAAGTTATGTTAAGTGTTAAAAAATTTTACCAACTTTGAAAATTTTTTAAAATTTTTTTGACAACATTTAGAACAAATCGGTCTTTTTTGGTTAAAACTAGAATGATTTAAGTTTCATTTAGAAAAAAATCAAATCAAAATATTTAAAACTGAATTTTTAATGAATTTTTAAAATTGATCGATTTTCTTAAGTTGGGTTAAGAAGTGTCAAAAATTTTTTAAATTTTTTTGACAACACTTGGAATAAAACAGTCTTCTTTAGTTAAAATTACAATTATTTAGGTTTCATTTAGAAAAAAAATCAAATCAAAATCTTTAAAAATGAATTTTTGATGAATTTTTAAAGTTAATCAATTTTCTTAAGTTATTTTTTAATTTGAAAAATTATTTTCTAAATATTTCCCAATTCTGGGGGATTTATTTCTAAATTGACTTTTTTTAGGTATTTTAGAGATATGCTTCAGTCACGAAAATTGATTAAAGTTTAAAAGTAACAAATTATAATTTACGAAAACAATAAAATTATTTTTTGGGGATTTTTTATTGAAAACTTCTAAATTTAGGGTATTTTTCAATTGTTACTGGGGAAATCCAATCGAACGATCTGGCAACCCTGGGGGTATCCATAAATACGAAGCAAGTAAACGAACATTGACTTGAATGAATTATAGCCTCACACCAGGTTTTATTACCTCGAAAGCCGAGCAAACCCGAGACCGTTATAGTTATCGCTCTCGTACAGAGCTTTGAAGTTCATTTTCAGTGAGTATTAGTGTACATACGCTTCTGCGCATAACATCAGAGGTTGTGAATATCATGGTACAAATATAATATAATTGTATCATGGTGAATATTACGATTCGTAGATCATACACAGTGTATGTCAGTCATTTGTACCACCAAATAATACTGCATTATAATATTAATACCAAAGCCAAAAAAGCTAAAACCATTGAAAATGCAACATTAAATAAATATCAAAGACTATATCGAACCCCTCTACATTATGCTTTTTTGTCAAATAATTCATTGCAACAAGTTATGTTACAATTCTTTGAAAACTTGTGTGCAAGCGGGATTCTTTAATATTTTTTTCTTGTTGTTAGAATCTAATAGTTTTTCGAAGAATTTCAAAGAGACAATAAACATTCAGAATAGTTTGAACTACATATTTGATAAATATTTTTCTAATGCGATTTTCCATTTTATAACAGAATTTCCCATTAAAACATGGTAATGATAAAATTGTAACATTTAAACCTTTTAAAATTGTAATTTAAATGAAAATAACAATTACTGTTTTATTTAATTGTAAACTTAACCTAAATTGAGATTAATAAAAATTTAAAATAATCTTTTTTCTGGCGGTCAGGTTGGCCAACATGAATTCTTAAAATTAAATAAAGTCACTAGATTGAACTCATGCGCAAAGGCGTTGAATGTGGTACGCCATTGTTGGACAATTGAGTTGACTGAAAGAGTATTTTCGGGATTTTTAAAGGGATTGGTGTCGATCAAGCGAAGGGACTTGCGGTGTGTTAGTGCAATATTGTGCGTTAGGTAGTGATTTCGTAGTGCGAAAAACAAGTGAAACGGTGTAGTCAATGTCAGCAGGCGTGTCAGATCAGGTAAAATCAACAGATCATTTGACAGTTTATTACCCTTAAATTATGCGTTAATTGCAGTAAATTCCGCGTCGAATTTTCCATTATTCTACATTTAATTTACTTTTATTTCATGTGCCGGTTATGACGCAGCGGATGAAAGGACAGGGAAATCAAGGTTTGTTATATGTCACTTATTCTCACCTCTCTTCGCGTTCTTTTATTATTAGATCTCCGGCCGCATCAACAAGTTTTTGTTGATTTTGCTACCGAATTAAATTCGGGGAATGTTCAAGACGCATTTAGCACAACCCTCTCACTTTTCTAACAATATGGAAACAATACACTTTTTTAATTTGTACTTTTAAAACCAATTTGAAAGCTACAATCGCTAATTTTTACAATTTCTTAATTACCTATTTTACAAATTAACATACAGATATGTTTAGTTTTCTTACTACTTAAAAATTACTAGTATCACAATTTACTTGAATTAATTTAATTTTTAGCTTTTAAAAAAATAACTGTAGCTTTGTTCTAAAAGGACCAATATTACAAAAGGGCAAATTTGAGAAATTGAGTTTAAAGAAATGTTACCAAAATTGCTGTTTAAGAAATAACTTTGTTGCAATATTTATATACATAATTTATATTGATATATTTTTTAAAAGAAAGTAATGATTATTCTTAATTAACTCTTAACACGTTGAGTGCCATGTCAGTCATCGATGACTGACACCGAGCTTTCCGTTCAGGCCGCGTCAGTCATCAGTGACTGACACAACTTTTCGTTCAGGCCGAGAGTGACTGACAGCGGCCTGACGGGTAAGTCGTTATAAAATCGCGTGGCACTCAACGTGTTAATAAATTGTTGTACACGTGTGTATGTTTCTAAAAAATAGAATTTCACTGTAAATATTTGTAAGAACGTTAAAATAATAGTAAAATAATAATAATAAATTCCTTGAATTAGTTAAGATAATTTGTTATAATTTAACAATAGATTGTCATAAATTAAGTACTTAATTGAATGTTAGTAATATAAAACTTTCACTAAACCTTGAAAAAATGTTGGAATCATTTGCACACAACTTAAGAACCTATTGTTTCACTTATTAGGTTATTTTGCCAATTTTATATGTACGTTAGAAACTACCGTTAATTTTCTTGGTAATTAGAGTTTTACGTTTAAGAATTAGTAGCAATTTTTATTTATTTAAATAATTTTAGTTAATTTGTCAATCAATTTAATTTTACTGTTTAAATATCATGGTTTTCCAGTGAAGCCGGAAATTTTAAAGGGCTGATTTTGTTTTTGTAAACGTAATTCTAAAAAATATTTAAGAAAAGAAAATTTGGGCGAATAAAACTAAACCATTTTAATTTTTTAAAATAAAGGGTTCAAAAAAAAGTTATTTTACGATATAGATCTGGTTGAATCAGTTCAATTCCAGTATACTTTGAATGTTCACCCCGTTGTTAAAAATTCCTCAAGGAAAAAGTTACAGGAATAAATCACAGATCAAGCCAGGCAAGAAAATTACAATATTTTCAAAATTTTTCGTTTGTCGAAACCTGAAGATATTTTGTGGCTTATCCTCAAATTTTCTCGTCTAGAACTTTTCCTTCGGGGATTTTTGAAGAGCAGAACGGATTTATTGCACGGACTCAACCGAATCTCTTTCGTAAAGAGCAGGAACATTTTTACTGATGATTTGAAGAATGTTTTGAAAATATCTTTTCTTCCAGCACCGATATTTTTAAAGCAAATGGTTTCTTAAACCAAATATGTAAAACAAAATTTTAGTATTAAAGTTTGATGAGAAAAATTGAGTATTTTAAAATTTTCCGCTTTACCAGAGGATGTATTTCCGCTTTATGTTTTGTAAGAAACAGTAATTTTTATTTTTATTGTTTAAATTTATCTATCACTAATAGAGTTTTCTTTAGGCTAAACTGGTGCGCACCAGAATGTGACCTTGAGTATATACTGTGTGCATATGCCATATTAGCTTTGTTAATGCAGAAAAAATGCAAGTCTAACAGAACACGACAAAGCCAAACATAACCATAACTGCCAATCAGATCTTAACGTAATCTATAAATGTGTTCAAGGTTTAAGATGGTTTAAAATGTTTTCTAAACCAGGGTTGGGCAACTTTTTGTATAGTGAGGGCCGGATTACGATTTACCTTTCGTACGCGGGCCGGAATAAAAAATTAATAAATTTTTGTTACTTGTATTTACTAACAAACTTATACTAACTAATAAAGTTAGTTATTAGATCTCTCAGATCTCCTGCTTTCCTTGGTACAACAACTCCCCAGAAAGCAGGAAATTTGGGTTCAAATCCCAGTGTAGTAATGAGACATTTTTTTCTCTAGTGTATTAGTGGTAAAAACCTTTCTTTAAATTTTTCTTTCGTCTAAAAAAAAAATAATTTTGAAAACAAAAATCATTTGTTATTCTTTCTAAAAATTTCGCGGGCCAGATTAGACCCTCACGCGGGTCGGAGGTTGCCCACCGTTGTTCTAAACTACAGTAATAAAATCTAGAGATCATAAATGTATTGACAATATTATCTTCTTCGCAATAATTATGGACAACACCCCTTTTAAAGTTGTTAATTTTTAGAATTTTTTCTTATACGTTTCAGCAGAAAATTAATCTCCTGCTCACTATTGCTTGATGTCAATAGTTCCAATCACTTGGTCATTACAAGCATCTATGTTGACAATTATGCCATATTGCACTGATACTCGCACTTGCTTTCAGAACTCGTCTTGAACATGTTGCACCGCTGTTGCACTGTGTGTACAACTCGATGTACTTTTTTACCAATAGAACACAAAACACTAATACAGTGCAACCAATAGAACACACTATTATGCACTGGTGCGCACCAGTTTTGCCAAAATAATACGCTATAATTATTTGATGTAATATTCTCAAAAATATGCAGGGTTAGTACAAAGTCCCGGAACGGGGTAATACCTTTGTTATTCGAGAAGTGTCAATGTTGAAATTTTGTCTAGTTATTTAGTCGAATGTAACAAATTTATTAATAGCATATTTATTTTTCTTTCGTTTCCGGTTTTACAGGAAATGCTGCTTAGTTCTTTTTTCTTTAATGGCGTGTATAGTATATTCGTGCATTTTCTAATGCAAAATAAAAAACTACGTTCAAAAATACCAACAGTTTAATTTTTATTGATAAAAACGTAAAATAGGGCCTAAATTAAGAAAATCAGCTTAACGTAAAATCAAACAAACAAGTCACTTTATTGAAACTTGTCAAAAGTTACTTTCCTGATTATCAATCATTATATTAATGAATTTCAATTAATTTATTGTCTATGTCTCAATTCGGCTGTAACAAAATTCTGTAATCTAACATTTTTGCTTAATTTTGGGTTAAACTATTTTTTAGATTTTGGTATTATATTCCGTTTCCTGTAAAACCGGAAACGAATGAAAAATGAAAATGTTGTTAATAAATTCGTTATAATCAACAATATAACTAGGCAGAATATCAAAATTCATACTTCTTAAATAACAAGCGGTTATTCGATCGTCCCGGGACTTTATATTAACCCTGTATATGTCAAAATTGATAAAAATAATTTCTAAATTTCATATTAATGCTCATAGAAGTAAAATTTCAAATTCTTTACACAGGGCTTAGACATTGGTTTTTAAGATCGTGTAACATTTTAAGTATAAAATTCAGCCTCATTATGAAAGTGGATGAATAACTTCCAGTGATGATTTATAGTGTCCAATGGCCCTAAGGAGCAGTTAGGAGCGGGTGAAGGAGCAACAGGCTCTGAAGATTTTGAACCATGGCGATCACAGCAGCAGAATTCAGCAGCCCACACTGCGTACAGCGCGTCCGTTCCGATTTCAACAGCAACCGATCTTTACACAGCAGGTACGCAAAATATTTTGCTCATTCTTTTATAATTTTTCATGAATTTTATTCATAATTGTTTAGGTTATTATGGCAGCGGAGGAACTTATCCTTATCAGGCGTATGGAGTCGGGGATGGCACGTGGTCGAACGGGACGGATCCGATGACGTTTCTAAGCGGTTACCCTCACGATTCTTACTCCATGGACGGTACGTAGATTTTTATAATATTTTTGTAAAGAAAACAGTTGAAATGAACGTGATGAAACTGTAATTGATTTAGTGATAGTGATTTAATAGATACACCGGAGTTAGACCGCATATTAAGTAGTAACCCTTTAGCAAATCTGTCGTTCTCAGGAATGTTTGGTCCGTCGACGACATTCTCTACGCCCACGCCATTCGGGCAGCCCTCCTCGTTCAATTATTTTCCAAGCAACGGCGACTACAACACCTGGAGCAACCAGAGGAAGTACGACGAGTACTACAGAGAGCCCCAAAACATGTATCCACCCGCGATCCACGATTCAGCCATCAAAATTGTAGAACAAGCCATGCAAAATTTGGGTAAAGAATATATTCCCTATTTCACATTCTTTTTTGTTTCATTTTTGATCTTGTTAAAATTCAGACTTGAAAACCCCATCTGGAGATGCTAAAGAATCATTAAGTCAACCGAAAAAGACAACATGGGCGAGCATCGCGAGTCAGCCAGCCAAGCCACAGCTGACGGTGCAAAACCAAGGATTAAAGAAGAAAGGACCGGGAATGCCGCCTGGACCGATCGTTCCCGGGAAACACAATATGGATATCGGGACGTGGGATACGAAAAATACGCCCCCTCAGATTCCCGTCGTCAACAATCCCGTTCCAAAACCTATTACGCCCAGCATACCTGTACGTCAAGGTTGGAACGGGCCGCCGACCAATCGACCTCCGCCAGCCGCCCCAAGACCTGGTCCTCAGCATCCACAGCATCCAATGCAGTCCTATCAACCACCCGCTATGATGCCACCTCATCTACCGCCTGCAGTAAATTTACCTGCTGGAGCACCAGTGCAAAGTATGATTTTTTGAGTTACTAAATTTTACATTAATTGGAATAAATATTTTTATAAGGAGTGATTTTATAGCAAAAATTCGGATTAAGAAATTTTGCAGTTCTTTAAAGACAGTACTCAATGTATGATTTGCAACATTATTTTAGAAACTCATTGAATTTTAAGTCCGGTTCTGATGATAACCGGACCAATAAGTATTACCATAGACTAACTGCCATAACAGCTAGTCACATATTAGTAACTAACATAGAAGTAACTGCCCTAATAGTTACTCATATATTTCTATACAGGGTTTCTCACGCAACTGGTTCATTAGAACTTTATTGGGTTCCACTATTAGTAGATGTTTGAGATTTTGTCAGTAGGGGTTATTCATCCTCATCTTCCGATATAAAATAATTTCAAGATGGCTGCCACTTCCGGTCGACCGGAAGTAGGATACAAGACATCCAGACATTGCCAAATACTCAATTGCAAAAAAGTCGAAAATTTTAAATGGAACACCCCATTTTATTAGCCTATCCGATAGGGAATTTAATTCTCTTGTTTGTAATACATGTCCCTATACCTATCGGTTAAAGTTTTCAAGATATCGACGCTCTCAAGCCAAAACGGCATAAACGCCAAAACGGCCATTTTTTAGTTAGCTGCACCGTTAAGTAGCATTTTTAAATCTGCATGCAACAGTTAAAGCGGCATACCCGCAAACAAACTTCATTCGCTATAAAATTGGTTTAAAATTTGTGTAAAAGCCATTTAAGATTCATTAGGTCTGTTCCAACAAGACCTCTGACTAGTCGGGGACTCGTCAATTACAATCGTACATATCAAACAATGCCGTCGCATAGCAACAGATTTGAATTAATTATTTAATGTGTTCGACTGGAATTACGCGCTTGTTACGAGTCAAATGTGCTTGTTGGAACAAAGCTATAATGTCAATTGTTTTTTGCGTTTTCTGAAAAATTAGGTTAATGTCGTTTATGCCGTTTCGGCTTGGCAGCGTCGATATAAGAGAATTTGTCAAAATCGCGTATAAAATGTCAGGAAAAGTCTTGTTTTTATTAGTAGGCCATGAAACTTGAACGGTTTTTTCATTAGGGTTAGGACTATTTCGAGATTTAAAGCTTAAAGTTATCAAGTTTTGAAATGTCAATTCCTTTGAAATTAATAACAATGTATTATTGTATTTCTACGATCAAAAATACATCTTAACGCTTATCCACATTTTGCGGTTTTTCTTATCTATAAAAAACTCTAAACCCTGTTTTACATGTACTATAACCCGAAATGGAGCTGCACCACGAAGAGAAAGATGAAAGAGTACTCTGCTATGTTACAGAGAGGGGATTTACTTTTCCATCTTTCTCTTCATGGTGCAGCTCCATTTCGGGTTATAGTACGTTTGTTGATTGTCAGAAGGTGGTCAAAATTTTATGGCTATAATAGAATCTCAGTTTTGACACATAAATTTATAGTCAGTAACAGTGTCTATTAAGAAAAAACTATGAAAGCTTAATCCAATAGATTTTTGAAATAGTAAAGTTCATACATTGAGTATTGTAACTTTTAAAATGTTGGATAACCATATACAAATAAACTTAGGTATATGAATACTTCAATGCGATCGAAAGTCTCGGATATTAAAATAAATGTTTCTTTTAATAGCAGTTTTTAATTAATCAGTAGAACCCCGTTATTCCGTCACCATTGGTTTTGAGGAGTGCAGTCATTTAAAGTGAATTTAAAATGAAACAAACAATTGCTGAACTTGCAAATAATTTGTCTTCAAAACTTAACACAAGAATGCCTTTAGTGCTTGTCTGTATTAAGGTAGACAAGCATGGTCACATTAACCAAGATTGGATTAAAAGGGTTCTACTGTATTCCTTAAACTGTCACAAAATAGCATCACAGGTATTACCGACAATAAAGACAGAACTGTGAAATATCCTGCTTTGTAAAAATTTCCCAAGAGCTAAGAATTATTGTTGTTTGGTAGTATTCCTGAAAAAAATCCAGTTGCACCAGTGCCTTACATTCAATAATAATGAGATCAATCGCATAAATGTAAGTCTTATAGGTTTATGTTCATGTATGCATCTTTTCGATCGCAGAGTATTTGCAGACATCTGCATAACAAATAGAACAAACATACAGTTTATAACAAATAATTATTGTAATTATATGTCAACACATTGTAGTGATAATGCCAACACCGGCACCAACTCCATCCCACCCTGTGTTAGATGAGCTACGGGGAAAGAACAACTACAATCCGTCGGAGTTTGACTTGACGGCTCCGAACGCGCGTTTCTTCGTGATTAAATCGTACTCCGAAGACGACATCCATCGCAGCATCAAGTACGAGATTTGGTGTAGTACGGAACACGGTAACAAGCGCCTGGACCAGGCGTACCGCGAGCGCGAGAACACTGGTGCAGTGTACCTGTTCTTTTCGGTGAACGGTTCGGGTCACTTCTGCGGCATGGCGCAGATGGTCTCTGCGGTCGATTACAACTCGAACAGCTCCGTGTGGTCGCAGGACAAGTGGAAGGGTCAGTTTAAAGTGCGCTGGATCTACGTGAAGGACGTGCCGAACGTGCAGCTGCGGCACATCCGGCTCGAGAACAACGAGAACAAACCGGTGACGAACTCTAGGGACACTCAGGAGGTGCCGCACGCGAAGGGCCTCCAGGTGTTGAGAGTCATGCACTCGTATCGTCATTCAACGTCGATCTTTGACGATTTCGTGCACTACGAGGAGCGACAAAAGGAGGAGGACAGCAGGAAGCAGCCGGACGGATCGGGTGGTAACAAGAGTAATCACGAAGGCGGGGGACACGGGGGGCGCGATCATAGAGATCGCGGGGATCATCGCCGTAATCACGATCGCGATCTGGAGAAAGATGGTGGCGGACATCGACAAAGTCACCGAAATAACGATCACCACGGGCCGCATAGTGGTGGTCATCATAAGGTAATTTAAGTTTTAGGCATTCATCTTAATGTTTGTGTATTGGTTATTGTGAATTGTGTAATATTTGTAAGCGTGTCTTTAAATAGAATTTTATATAATTGAGATGTAAATATTATGCAGTTAAAAATTTCCTGTTTAATGTCTTTGAAGATACGAGTGGAAACAAGAAAGTGTTTGTACGATTGGATACGAAAGGAATTGTTTTTACTCAAGAATTTAAGAAACGAAGTCTATTTAATTCCAGTTTTTATTTTTATTATTAAAATAAAAAGAATGACAAATCGATGTATATAAACTTATTAATTGTAAGAGATGCATTATAAATAGGTTTTATGATGTTTCTCTTATTTTTTCAGGATCGAAGTGACAATAATAGAGGGAGAGGGGGCCGAGGACGAAACTAAGCAAAGAAAAATCTATATAAATGAATGAAAAAGTATATATAAAAAAAGCAAAAGCATATTTACGTCATCTATAAAAAAATATTATACACGCGAAAAAGGAAAAAAAAACAAAAATTGTTGCTCTAATTTCTTGACCATGTAGCATTGTATCTGTTAATAGCTTTTTCAACATTCATCCTGCTGGATAGACTTCCAAAATTAGTCCTAATTGTGCTCTGGGTTTGTGTCTCTTTCATTAATGAGACCAAGTTTGAGAATCCGTGAAAAACGGTTTATGTAATGTTGTGTTCCTAATTTTCTGGCTAATTAATATCCCATTAAAAAAATTGGTTACAGATGATTTTAAGTATTTTCATTGTATTTATATCTGGATTTCAGAAGTAGAGCTTATTAAGTTCTCAATTTAGGTAGATTAAAAGAAAGTTACAGAGAATATAACCATCTTAAGTTGATTTAATTGCGAAGTTAAAGTATTTTGATTTTGAGATTAAATATAATTCTTATTCTTTTAATAGAAAATAAATTTTTATTTAAGTTATGAATTAACACACGAACTACTTCTATAAGAATATAAATGCAATGAATATTTTGTACAGAATACGTATTTGATACGTATTCTTAATCTCTGGCTATATAAATATTATAAATTTTCTTTTTGCATTGGTCACATCCCTTTGCTTTTAATATACCAACCAAACCAATTGATTTCTAACAGTTTAATTTTCTACGTGTGGGATTGATAGTGAAATAAAGTTTTTAATTATTAAACAAAAAAATCGTAAAAAATCTGGTATATGGATCACTACTACATATATTATAAATAGTAACATAGTTGTAATATAGCGGGCCCACTGTTCGGATCGGGCTAACACACTGAAAAATTGGGCGAGGTGTCGGATGACAAAAGGACAAGGAAGAGCGAGCGGGGACGTTACCTAAGACTGCCGTGTCGTATAACTTTTCTGTGCAGTGTTAAGCAATTCTCAGTGAACTTTAAATTCGTAAAACTGCAAAACAAAAAAGAAAAAAAAAAAAAAAGATGAAAGAAGAACAGTGCAAAGTGTTTTAATTTTCTCCTTCTGGACTAATGTTGCGGACAACAGGTGTTACGAACTGAGCAACCAAGCGTTGCGTGAACTTATATATCTGTGTTTCTCAGCCGTACATAATCACAAAAAAATAAGTAAATAAAAATGAGTTTCGTACAATTGTATAAAAAACTGAAGGACTACTCAGCAAAAAAAAAAAAGAAAACCCAATTGGCCAAGAAGACTCCTGTTTAGTTACTCGATGAACAATTGCTTGTTTATAAAATATAAATATGTATGATAACATATTAATGTGTTAAAAGGTTTTTGCAGAGGTTTTTTCAATTTTGTAATTTTTCGACACACCTAGGATAATGATGAGCTCTGTGCAGTCTGTTTAGAAATATTTGTTGAGAACATTTGAGAATTTTATAGTTTAATTATAAGTCGTTAGCCAATAACGCTACGTCCAATATATTACTTTATAATCGTGTTTAATTAAAAAATTTTTTATGGAAATTTATTAATTTATTATAAATTTGTTTTACTCATTTTTATTAATTATTCATTGCATATCGTGATCAAGTATTTATTTTTTCTTTAAAACTGTTGAGCATAGCGTTATTGATTATGAGCTATATTTTTAACACTGTGCCTAATAATATGTTAGACTGAAGCGCCAATGTGTTTACTGCGCTACATAACAAATATGTATGATTGTACACGTGTATATTGTTGATCCGATTAGTGGGCATTCTGTTGAAACTACAGAATCAATAAAGAATTAATTAGATCCGGGGGTTTTCAAACAATTATTTTAATTTGTTCTTTCAGATCCTACAAACATAATATATGAGGTATCTTTTATAATAATAAATGGACACACGGAAATATAAAAATAACTTTCACAGTACTTAACACAAACATATAAATAGCACATGTAAAAATAGACTTTTTTGAAGTCCCCCAAGCTTCCAAATTCCGTATCACGAGTAAAATTCTTCTACTTCCTCAAGGATTTTGTCTATACTATCTTCATTTATACACACAAAGGTTTTTGCAGCTCTGCTGAAGTAATAAATCTCTCCCGTATAAATATCGAACCATAAGGCGTGTATGTGAAGTTCGTTGGTTTCCAGTCGTTTCTTTAAAAAGCCGTAACTGGCTATATTTTGCAGTTGCTGTAACGTATTTACCTGAGATAATTTATCTTCTATAGCGAATTTATTATCATGATCGATGTACGCTACGAATTTTCTCATTGGTGTTTCTGCTTGAAAAAGTAATGGTTTGGCAAAGTCTGATAATTGAAGTTGTTGGAATTTTTCTAAGCTTGTTAAAGCATGTGTACACAGCCAAGCCCGCAAAGGAGATATTCTTCTATTTTTCTAATTTGGAAAAAAACTTGAATTAATAAAAATTTAATGAAAGTTTAATGAAAAAATAATTTTTGTCAATGGAATTCTTTTCTTGTTTTCAAGAAAATAAAAAAATATAATTATTGTAGTTATTTACCAATGATGAAAATTCCGAATCTTGTAATTTATGTAATAAATTCATTGCTTTACAATCGCTGTGACCACAAACAATAATATGCCTGATATCATTAACTATACATCCTAATTCTAAAGCTGCTGGTTCGTTTGTTGTTAATTCATCCAAAAAATGTTGCGAATGCGGAATTAAATTACCAGCGTTTCTTACTATGAAAAGAAATTTGTTAGTCCATTTAAATAAAAAAAATAAATTTCAAACTTACCAACAAACATATCACCAACATTTGTTTGTGTAAACCTCGTAGGAATCATCCTACTGTCCATACAAGTAAAAAACACAGCTTTAGGCTTAAATAAACAAAAAGAAAGAAAAAAACTTAAACCAAAAGATACTTTTAAATTAATTACTTTACCGCCATTTTTAATTATCATTCTCATTAAATTCTAAAATATTCCAACTTAAAACACTACACTCACCGTAGGATTGTCACGCACTTCCTGAAATTGTTTCACCATAGTTTCTCTTCCAACACTTCGATATCGCATAATTCCCCTCAAAATACGGTCCATTTGCACGTGCGACGTCGAGTGCGAGTGATTCAACAGGTTTCATTGATTACAACAAAGCACGGGCTTCGGCTCGTTTCATTCCATTCAAATCGATCACCACCGTAACAAACGCGTTTACTTGTTTACCCAATTTGCGTGTATTTTTATCTCTAAACACGCGATCTTTGGAAACGTGATGTACTCTGTACTCTTGGAATTTTTACGACACGGTATCAAACGCGAGATAGGATTAAGTAGACTTAAATGAAACGTCCGTCCTAAGCCATGTCTCTCGTCGAATAACCATTTTACTTTTAAATTTCCAAGTTGACTGGGCCAAGGACAAATGTTTATCTTTCGCGGTGGGTTCGTTGAAAATCGTTTAAAAGTTCGTTTGTTTATAATCAATTAAATTTAATCGCATTCAGCTTCTTTTATGGTGAGATCGTTGGGTGTGTTATGTTTAGATTTGTCCTTGATAAAAATTTGAAAGTTGAAGCGAGTATCGAATGTATAAATTTGTTTGAAAACACATTGAAACATAAACACAGGCTTCTTATCATTTCTTATCTTGATGTTTGTTACAGAGCAGTATTACAAATGAGAATTTCGAATAATTCCAGTTTTGGGAGATTAACAAGACTATTTCGGCAGTATAAACAAGTTTGATAAAAATAATTCTATATCACATTTAGTAGATACCAGAGAATACAGCAAAAGCTCGATTATCCAGCTTAAAATTGCCATTCGTATAATCGAAAATCCGGATTAGACGAATAATATGCTATAAACAGAACAAAACCGTTTTTAAGCATAGTTTTTTTGTTATATAATTTAGTTGAAATAATATTTTCGCTAAAAGGGTTCAAAGTTTGCATCCTTTATGTTCGTTTCTTTACGTCTATTTCAATGGTTGCCTTTAATTTGTTGCGTATTTCTATTTTATTGTAAATTAAGTTTTATTATTATTTTTATAAAATTTATAGCTTCGCTTCTCACTTAATGAATGTAGTTGTATTCTTAGTGTTCAAGATTAGTTTATTTTTCACTTACAATTAGCGCATTAAGCTTTATCTAATTGATATCTATTTTCAACGTATGAAATAAAAATATTAAAACGTGGAAGAATAAGGAACAAATTACCTTGTATACAAATACTTATATTAACTTTTCTGTTTTCTCATCTGATATTAAAAATTAAATTAACAAGTTTTCTAAACTTTGGATTTTTTGGTAATCAAGTTTTGAAGCCAAATTATTTTTAAATTGATTAAAGCGATTGTTTGTTTCACTTTAAATCTGTGTTTTTCTGTACTTCGACTATTTTTAAGGTTCCAGAACACCCGTACCAGTCGATGTCTTTAAGAACGGTATGCCGTAGGATCTTAAACTGATCTTAAAGTATAACAAATATGGGTATGAACATTCTTAAAAGTGGGATGCCAACGATACACGACAACAGGAGGAGTGAACAATTGAACGTTATATTGAAATATATGAAAAGTGACATTCAGTAATTTTAAAATGTACCTATTTTTAACACTTTAACTGCCATGTGTACCATATATGGACACAGTTGCATTAACTTAACATTAGTTAATTTTTTGATGGCGGTTAACGTGTTAAACAATCACCGTTTAAACAAGAAATTTAAAAATGTGCTCAAATATTATCAATTTATTTTATAGTTTATTAGTAAAAATTGGGGATACCTTTTTTCTACATTCAAATGTAAAAATATTAAATGGAATGCTTCATATTTTATCTACATTTCAGATAGAGAATTTAATTCTCTAAAAATCACTGTAATTTTTTAATATGAGAAAAAACTAAATCTACAGGTGTAGACGTTTCGGGCTAGTCGAAACGTCTCGGAAAGTCTTGAAATTTTATATACAATTTTAGTGCATAGTAAGCTACATTTTGAAAATGTTTTTGTAGTCTAGGACTTCTGGTTATACCAGAACTGGTTAAAGAATTATTGTTTTTGAACACAATACTCATTTTTCATTAGGTTAGTTCAGTGATAGCGAACCTATGATCCGCGGGTCACAGACTGACCCACACAAACCTTTTAAGTGACCCACAAAGGGCCGGCTATGAAGCGATTTTATAATATAGAAAAATGCCACTTGTGCATCATGACCTTTTTTTTTTAGACGTCGACTGTGTCCCATGACTTTTTTTAGAAAGATTCAAATAATGGCCTTCCTTTTTCCCAAGAGATTTTAAATTAGTGACCCACAAGGAAGCACTAAACAAGTACAATTAACAAAATTTTACCCCCTTCTCAAAAAGGTTCGCCATCACTGGGTTAGTTAATTTAAGGATCATTTTCATTGAAACTTTTTTTTTGTATTACTGGTAGTTTCAGAGAAAAAATTATGTTCCATAATTTTTTACATTTGATCGGCGTAAAAAATAAGCAAAAACTCACGATATAGAATACCTACGTCAATCCACAATAAAATAATTACACTATTTCAATAATTAGCAATGAAAAAAAAAGTGTCAAGTGTTAACGTAATATAAAATTACGCTTAATATTAAATTACATTTATACCATTTTTTTATTAATCTTTAATTTTTTTTTTTACTTTGACACATGACATTAGCTGAGTCTCAGTACTGCAAACTTTGTACAGTCTCAGTACTACAAACTTTTTACAAATTCTTGTGCCCAGTTGCATGTCCACGAAGTCTGGACAAAGGACTTTTAAGGATTACGATCCCTTCGCATATTAGCAATTTTATTTTTATTTCTTCTCTCAGAAAATCGTAATGATCACTATAAATATGACTTACTGGCATAGTTTGACCAAAAATTATTAAGAGTAGGTATACAGATCTGGAAATTTCGTTTCAGGACATAGGAAAATAATGCGTGCAACAGCGACGCATATAGGAAGTAGATTAGATAAACAAAGAGCGATATAACTGTTTAACCACGCAACGAACTGACAGTTTGACGGTCTGACAGTTCGACAGTTTGTGGGAAGAAGGTGGTTGGTTGGGCGACTAGGGTCGGATCGGAAAAGGCGTGATTAAACAGTTATATCGCTCTTTGTTTACGCATTATTTTCCTATGTCCTCAAACGAAATTTCCAGATCTGTATATTTTTTGTATCATTGATTGTCATCTACATAACAGGTACTATGTATACACAATCTTTAAATATTTCTTAATGAAGGGATTCATCTAGGAATCCGCAATCCACGACCTTTTTCGTCAAAAACTTTAAGCCTTGATATAATGCAAGAAATCGTTTTAACATTTTATAGAACTTAAAACTTAATTTTTGTACTTAATACAAAAAAGTGTATAATCTAATTTCCCCTTGCTTTTAATAAATACCTAATCCTGAATTGTAGGCTAATAAAAACTTGTAAATTTACGTTGTGAGATCAAAACTATCTTCGATTTTTAAACTATTTTTTAATAATTACAAATTGGCGATTGTAATTAAAAAAGATGTTTATCAACAATAAAAATTTAAATCTTTATCTATCCTTCCTTATGTTTCTTTTTAATTGCGGATATTATTACTTCTAGAATAAAAGAAAGACGTATTTTATTAAATATATATTATATTTTCTTTAGTAAATAATAACATAACTCTTTTACTTAAATAATAAAGGTACATCACATTTATAGATGTAAAATTGGCACAAGCGAAAAGAAAACTAACGATGAGCGATGGGAGTTGAACTAGTAACCTTTTCCAGCTTCTCAAAATGCTTCCTAGCGTTTCGTATATTAATCAATGTAACTTCAGATGGTATCTGAGGATCCGACATACACACCATAACGTACGTATTTGTGGTAAATAAATCAATATACGCGGCAAACGCAGAATTTCTCACTTCCATACTTTGAAACTGAGCCGCCAATTTAGAACAAGATAGTTTAAATTGCTTAATAATGTTTGAAACCTTCTCAAATCGATGCACGTCTTGGTGCGCTCTTCTCTGACAATGTGAAATAACCAAAAAAGTAGCTTTTTCAAATAAAAGTACTTCATCAGCATCTACAATACTCGCAAACTGTTGTAAGCTACTTTCAAGCGCTTCTACGTTTGGAATTAACATATAAACGATGCTCGACCAAGCTCTGTATAAAGTTTCGTCCCAGATAGAAGTTCTAAAACAGGTACATTCAAGAGGTTTCGAAGCCCTTTTTAAATCGGCCTCGCGTTCCCTGAAGATGATCTCGCGCTGGTCTTCGCTAACCAGATCCATTTTGTGAATCAGACAGAAAATTTTCGCGTCTGGAGAATTTTGCATGATCGCTTCAAGACAATTTTGGTAGTAATGGATGTCGCTGTCGAGATCTCTACTTTCCACATCAAAAACGTAGATGAGGACTTCGACGTTACGGAAAATATTATCACGTTGGGACGCGAAATAGTTTTCCATGAAGGCTTCTTGTCCGCCACAATCCCATAAATTAAGAACGAGATTTCCAAGGAAACGAACGTGAGAATGTTCAACATCAACTGCAATTATTAAAATTTTTTTTTGGTGGTTTGGTTAAGTTGGGAAGGAAAAAAATATCATACTTGTAGCTCCTAATCTTCGTGTGTCTCTAGCTATGTAATTCGCGAATATAATTGATCGCATACTTGTCTTTCCTGAACCACTTTTACCCATTAACAACACCTACAATTGTAACATTCTTCTGTAATAAAAATGATTTGAAGAAGATTTGTGAACTTTACCTTTTTTTTCATTGTTGATTTCTGTTGATTTGAAGGTGGGGTATTGATATATTTATCCTTGTAACCCCTATTGGGCAACATACAAGCTAAGTTATTATTCCTTTGAAATGATGACAAAGGTTCCCCTTCCTCTTTCGATTACTGACCTTAAAAAAATATGTATAGAAACCAATTATACAAAATTACAGATTTATAATGAAACAATTATTCTTAAGAGGTTTTATTTTTTAAAGATTGGCATCTTAATATTTTTTTATTTTTGTTTCAAATTTTTAAACCGATTTTCGGATATACAAAACTAATATCGGATATACACGGTTCGACGAAAGATGTATATGTTCGCCGAACCGTGTATATTTGAGCAACGTTCAGTACAGTCTGCTTCATTGGGATACCGTGTTTCTTAATGAGAACAAAACTTACAAGCTCAAAAGTATTCATACAGTGGTTTTTATGCTCGGTTAATTGGGACGAATACAATTGAATTAAAGCTCAATGTGTCCCAATAAAGCGGAGTGCATTGTATTTGGGAAAGTCAAATTTGCAATTCTAGACGTGTGATTTATATTAAAATACGTTGTGAACGGAAAAAGAGATTTTTCCAAACAAAAAAGGAGCTAAGGATGAACCCAATAAGTTTAAGCTAATCAATTAGCTCCATTCACTATTAACCCATTTGCGTCATACAGAAAAGCGAAAAATTCGTCCTTATCACCAAGAATTCTTTGGTGATAAATGTCCAAGGGCAATGAGCCCATATACACTCAGCAGCAGAAGTGTGCGTACAAAGAATTTGGAATACTTTAACTGAGAAAAGAATAGTGATAATCTAAGACGATAAATTTCAAATCGTATTAATTGTGTATGTTAGCAATATACAAATCATTTCAAATAATGCGTACGCAAATGTCTTCGTACAGAGCAAAGCAGCTTCTATAAAAAAATATATTAGTAAGAAGTTGGACAACCCTTACGCTTAATGACCTCTCTTAAACGTTTCGGCATGAATTGTATTAATTTCTTTGTCTCGTCCGAATTGATTTTGGTCCATTTGTTAATTATAAATTGTTTTAGCAATTCTTTCGATGTTATGTTAACGAATTCTGCGTTCCAATAAATCTCATAAGTGTTCAATGAGATTTAAGTCAGGTGATGTGGGGATGTTTATGGTCCATTATGGATGTTATTAAAGCCTATTTCCCTACTTCTTTGGAGCACATACACCCCCAAATCATCACTACACCACCTCGATGTTTTACAGCAGCTTTTAAGTTTTGCAGATCGACGGTAGTACCGGGTTTTCTCCGCCCAAATTGTTTACCTTTAATACCGGAGATGCGGAATATGATCTCATCTGTAAAAAGAACCTTCTTCAAGAATTGTGTGGACTTGTTTAGGTGTTCTTTAGGAAAGGCAATTCGTTTCTGTCGTTTGAGGTCTGATACGAATGGGTTTTTTTCGTATAACGTGACTGTGGCAGTGGGCCTTTGATCATGTTCTCCTCGCCGTATCTTTGCTAATAATTTTATTAAACTGCTGTTGCACATTGTGTGCTATTTTTGTTGCTGTTAACCTAAGTTATTCTCGCACCTGCTGTACAATACTTCGCTCACTTCGGTATGTTAGAAGAGATGGTCGATCAGATCGTGGACAAGAGATGTAATCTTGAGTGCTTTGTAGTTGTTGATGACTCTCTAAGTGGAGGAATGTGATCTGTCTACAGTTGCCCCTGTTTAGAATTGCAACGGTTGCAATGTGGTAAACATTTTAAAAACTTTTTTATTCCACAATGCATCTTTTCGTAGCTTTTTATTCACTTATTCACATCGTTTTTAAACAATTTTGATCTATTTAAGATTAATTCAAACAATTTCTAAATGATGTTTTAACTGTTTTTGAATATTTTTAATAATTTTAAAGTAAATTTCTATAATTTTTTATAAGCTAGATATTAAAAATATCTAATTTATTATTAGAACAAAAAGTATTGAGTTTAGAATATAGAAAGTAGTGATATTAGAATAAAATTACTGAAAAACTGGACTAGAAATTTTAGATAGCATTTTCAATTGTAGATTTTTAGTTACATAGGTAAAATAATACATTTTTTAAAACTCCAAGTTTTTTATATAACTCTTTCACTTTTCTAAAACATCGTTTTTCTAAATTTGCAAATTCACACTGGTAAATACTATGTATAGGAAAACTGATTATTAGAAAAAATAAGATTAGGTCAAATGAAAGTGTGTCTTTTAATGTTTTAGGGTTAAAACGATTACACTTTTCATTTTTTTAATTTGCACAAATCAACTACCCTCAATTTTCTTCCGTTTAAACTCTTAGGTCTGATTTTTTAATATCCAAAAATTTTATTTCCAGTGTTATAAACAAGACATGAAGTATATAAATAAAATTGAAAGAATAAATTTCTAAAAAACTTATTTATTTCTAAAAAAGTTATTTACTCCGACACAATGAATTTAATGTAAATATAATACTTGTCAATTTATTTACATCAGAATCAGAACAAACACGATATTCATTCTTCCAATCAACTTCTACCATGGTCTTTTTTTAATGTAAACAATAAAAGGACTTACAATGTTTGTTGAAATTTAACAATTAAAATACGCATGAAACGAAATCACGAGTAAAAAAATACTACACCACAAATTTGACAACAAATTGACAGGACAGTAACAAATCATAACCTATAAAGCAGCAACAACCAAATTTAAAACAACAATACCCCCAGTTTTCGAACGAAAATTCCCTAGACGTCTTATCGTTGGAAAACAAAACCAAAAGCCCTAGATTTTACCGGTTTAAGAACGGACATACGGGCTTTATAAAACATGCACGAGATAAAAATGACAGAACGGCGAGGAGTGGACGGAGTACGTCTTGGTTTGCCCCAGATGAGGCCTCAGTCGCAATGGTGGTGGTGTAAGAGTAAATCGGCATTTAGTTCGGAATTTGCCTGTATTCATTTTTAATAAATGTTTACGTTCAGGATACCGCCTCGTAGAATTGATACGCCCTAAGTTTTCGGCAGCGCGAGTTTTCCCTCATTTAGTGTCTATTATTTTTGAGGTAAGTTGGCCATTGACTCGCGGCCGCAAAATCTAATTGAAAGGCCACTGACGCATGCAGGCGTGCCCGTTCTTAAAATTATCTCTTAAAACCACTATTTCTAACGCCTACGTTACGTCGGTGTGCCCACCTTTACTACAAAGGACACCTAGTTTAGTGGTTTTATGAGAAACCACTAAACTATCTTGTTTTACACGTTCTATATCATAGATATAATCTTACTATACATGATATACAGCTTGCATTCATACTATCCTTAAGTATGTTCACAATAATAAATTGTATTTCATGTATTATGTATTGTATTATTCGTTTTTAGTGCAGTTTATTTTTCTGCTTTAAATTACTTTTTTTTGTGTTACAATTTTGTTTTGTGCATTTTTGTTTTGTATTCTTTGAAAGATTAGTTTAAAATTTTGGTTTTTATCTAATTGTAAGGAAAAAATTCTGTACACTATCTTATTTACTTATTTCATCATTGGTTTTAAATTAAATCATTAATTTGTTTTATCGTGTTGTCTACCATAGATACCTATAAACTTGTTATACAAGAATAATTTTCATAATAATAGATTAAATAACAGTTTTCAGTATAACAGACCATGTCCATGTTCATTTACCATTAATTTTACATTAGTTTGCATGGTAAAGTAATAATAGGCTTACATACATATTTTCTGTTTAATAGGAACAATCTCATCCACAGGTTCTAAATTTATGATAGCGTATTGAAGTGCAAGGGTTATTCGTTCGATAAAACAATGACGTTAAAAACTATCTTCTTAGAAATCACTTTATCAGATATGATTCACTTTAATTTTGAACCACAAAAGAAACCCAAATATCTACTGTCCATTTAAAAGGACATTAATTATAAAAATTTCAGATATGCTAATCTGAATTAACATTTAAATTGTTAGGTATACTTGTGGAGGCAGTTTTGAAATGGAATAACTCCATATTATACACTTTTTGAGTTATAAACAGTAGTAAGTACTTAAAACTAAGCTACATATATCTTATTTACTTTTTTATGAATACAAGGAAAGTGAAAATGAAGGAAAAAGTATTAAAAAAGAAATTTTTCCTTTTATGAAATGTTTTGTTGTATTCTTGTAAACTTAGTCAAACGGGATCTATTCCCTTTCGAAAACTTACTCCACATTTTATATTTAAAATTTTTTACATTTCATATCTAATCTTGACCTAACAAGTATAAAATTTAGTTATATTTAATAATATCCAACTTTAAAATTGTCACAAGTGTAACATTTTATGCCCACCAATGATACTTGGAATAGTACTTATATGTATTTACTTATTAGCGTACATATATTTAGTATTATTAATATTGGACGCACAAACGGTATGTATTTGCTATGGATGAAAAAAATGACTTTACGTGACACCTCCATTAAGTGGTAACGTAATATTGAGTTACACACAATATTAAATTACATTTATAACAATTTTTTTCAATAATAAGATCTTTTTCCATATTAGCAATTTTATCTTTTATTTCTTCTCTAAAAAAATCGTAATAATCACTGTAAAAAATTTCTTACCAGTATAGTTTTGCCAAAATAATGTTTAAAAGTATATATAGGTGTCTCCGAAGTGCGTGTATAACGTAAGACCTCAGATTCCTTGGCTTGAAACAGGTCGATTTAAGTTAACTTATCTATATTCAAAGTTGCTTCGTTTTGCCGCTAGAGGACTTTAAAAATTATATTTTCAATCAGTTTTTCTTAAATTACTCGAAAAATTTGTATTAGATTTTATTCATTTTTTAACCACGTTTTTATATCAGCTGGGACAGCTTTCTGTGGAACAAATTCGAGTGTTTAGAAACACTCTTACCGCAAGTTATTCATCCAAATCTTTTTAACCACCCTATATAGTTTTCTATCAATTCTTTTTCTGAATAGCTACATTCATTTAGAAACTATGTTCTCTCTTACAAAATTTTAGGTTTAGGCACAAAGGAAGATTTTCTAAATGCCTACAAGCCCAAAACGGTAAATTAAGGTAACATTAACAAAATTCAAAGTACCAATTTCTTCACGGTATATAAAGATCTTCCAAGAAAACCACATGTTATAGGTTTGGAAGTAATTTATTGGTTAAAATTTTCAGATTTTCGTCAGTATTTGTGAACATTATCAGGGTTTAGCCCTTTTAGTCCGTATTATGCAGATTCTACTGTAGAATCGAAGGAAATACAGAGGAAATCATGCTCCTGTAGACTGGTCAGAAAGATCAGTAAACCTAGCACTGATTTTATTTATTGGGTATGACACAAGCAAAAATGCAACGAAAAGAACAAACAGTAAAAATGTTGCACACTGTATTATTTTTGCCCTGATGATGGTCACAAATCCTGACAACATTTTGAGCAATAAACCACTTCCAATCCTCTAAAATGTGATTTTCTTGAAAATCCTGTGAACTTAGAAATTTGAACTTGCAGGGAGTTAGAAAATGTTTTTTTTGTGGCTAAACCGTTTACCCAACTGAAATTTTATAAGAGAGAAAATAATGTCTAAATTAATGTAGCTATTCAGAAAAAGAATTGATAGAAAATTATACAGGGTGGTTAAAAAGATTTAGGTAAATAACTTGTGGTGAGAGTGTTTGTAAACATCCTGTATGTTTGGAAATTCGCGTTTGTTCCACTGAAAGCTGTAGTCAGCTGATATAAAGACATGGTCAAAAAATGAATAAAATCTAATACAATTTTTTCGAGTAATTTAAGAAAAACTCGAGGAAAATATTATTTTTAAAGCCTTCTAGCGGCGAAACGAAGCAACTTTGGGTATAGATAAGTTAACTTAAATCGGCCGATTTTGAGCCAAGGAATCTGTGATCTTACGTTGTACACGCATTTCGGAGACACCTGTATATTCTTGCGCTTGCGAATGTCATCTACATTATTACCATACAGGTGTCCCAAACCACCTGTAACAGTCTATTTATTCAAAAAATGTAAGTCCTAGAAATTTTAAATAAAAAATTTTACAATGAAGAAAATAAAAATAAAATCTTTTATACCTTTACTGGTAATTTACTTATAAAATTTATTTTGTTTGACCAGTTTCGACTATGTAATAGTCATCTTTGGAAGCGATAGTCAAACAGATAACTGATAGTTTGGAAATAATTAAAACGGAATATGATCAAACTAGAAGAATACTTAAAAAGATGATAAATAAAGCACGTTAAAACATTAATGATGCGATCATATTCAACAAAACTGTCAGTGTATCTTGTTGAGTATTGCTTCTGAAGATGATTATCATATAGTCATAAGATTTTATTTTTATTCTCTTCATTATAATATTGCTGGTAAAAATGGATCAACCCTATACAGAGTTTAAGAAAAATGTAATAGAAGCAAGTGTGAATATTCTTAACCGTTTGCGTACCTGAGGGTTTTGAAAAAACACGAAAATAGTCGAGAGTCGAAAAAAAAAAAAAAAATACGTTAATGCTTCTTCAGTTACATGTCCAAAATTTAAAAAAAAATCAGGTGGGACGTCAGTTGTCTGTTTTGACCAAATGTCCTGGCTTTTCTCGACACAAAATCTGAAGAGCGTGAAAGTAGCTAGTGGTGCACAAACGGTTAAGAATGGGATGCCAGCTAGGAACAACAACCGGAAGTGTGATCGATTGAATGTTACTTAAAAAATTTCGTATAGCTGAGGCGTTAATCTTTATATTTTAGGAAAGAGCATCTCAAAGTAAACAACTTTCATACGAAATATTTTGTAAAAATGATTCTTCGATCAGTGGTTCTGATGGCACCAATAATTTTTATTTGTTATTAAAACCACCGCAATCGATATTATTTAAACACTGTGTACTAAATGAATATAAAACAACATCTAGCCGTGGCAACAGATACTACTGGTCTCAAATTTTACTTTTTATTTTTCAATAACAATGAATGTTATCACTAAATGTTTTCTACAAAATGAAAGTATATTTGTTGATTGATCCATGGTTTTACCAGTTGTAAATTTAGACGTAGAATTTTGAATGAAAAAGCTGTACTTTTACTGGTATTAGGATTTATTGTCGTCTTACATATTTTAACTTACGCCATCATCGGAGACGAATTTTAGATAATTTGTCCAAAAGTTAACAGTCAGATTTTACAACGCGCACATTTTTAGAGTTTGTTGACTGATCCATGGTTTACCAGTTGCAAATTTAGACGTAGAATTTTGAATGAAAAAGCTGTACTTTTACTGGTGTTAGGATTTATTATTGTCTTACATATTTCGACTTACGTCATCATCGGAGACGAATTTTAGATAATTTGTCCAAAAGTTAACAGTCAGATTTTACAACGCGTACATTTTTAGAGTTAGTGTCGAGATTTTAAAGCTTTTTATGTTAACTTTTGATGTCGATGATGACGTAAATCGAAACATGTAAGACGATAATAAATTGTAATACCAGTAAACGTATAGCCTTTTTATTGAAAATACTACAGTCCCATTGTTATTTGCTGTTGATTTGGGTTCCTTTTAAGGCATCTTACTTGGTTTTGTTGAAAACATCTTCGGCAATTATGTTGTCAAATCTTATTATGGATTTAAATTGCTAAAACACTCAAAAGAGAGCAGTTTGGAATGGTCATATCGGGCATGTTTTTAGATGAGTGCGGTAGACGTTTGCAGCTCCAAAGGATAGCAGTTAACTGCATAACCGCCGGCATTTTTAATAAAATCATGGAAAATGCCCTAGAAACAGCTCAATTGATAAACCAATTTGACCAATACCATTTTCAAACCTTATTGCCACAAATCTTCAATGTTTAAATACAAATTTAAGAAAAGATCAATCAAAAATTTTCGTTTAATATTCAAATAACAGCCTCATAACATTGAGTAAATAAATATATAAACCTTATACTTAAAATTAAAAGAGGGAAAGTCATATACTATATTTTGTATTATAAAAACGCATTTACATTCACTTATTTATCAAGTAAGAAGTAATTACAGTACTTCGATGGTTTAAAGCACAAATATGGGACGTTCAGTTTTTTTTGTTCAGGAAATGATGTAAAGTGATGAATTAAGTCCTATTGCACAGGTCCTACTATTATACTTGTGCTTTAAATCATCAACATTTTACATGAATACAATCTAATTCGCTATTTTACATCATTTTCTGAACAAAAAAGTTTGTTGGACATAGCATGTTTTTGTCGTAATTCATCAACTGTTAGTTATGTTCCTCACTTTATTTGTTTTAATAAGTTTTAATTATTGATTATGCAATATACAGGTGTCCCAGACCAGCCGTACCACCTGATTTACTCGAAAACTAGAAGTCCTATGAACTTGAAACAAAAAATCTTTTACATAAATGGGGTATAAGCTTTCTTATGGAAGCAACCTCTTCTTTCAACCGGAAGCATGAACAATTGAAGGTCACTTTATAATTTGATATATGAAGGGAAGTTAATTTTGGTATTGTTGGAAAGAGCTTTTCAAAAGAAATAATTTTTGTAGGAAGCATTTTTCGATATTATTTACTGTTTTTGTCCAAAATCGCTTTCAAAATCTCGATTTTTTACAAATATTTTCTGATATCACCACTAGATGTCATTGTCGGCCATTTAAAAAAATCAAATTGCTTTATGTTATTGGGCTTAAATGTTTTAAGTTATGAAGTTTAGTTAAGGGTATTACATTATTTTGTCGTATTGTTAATAAAATTATTCCTTGTGACTTACTATCACTAGTCATTTCTAAATGTCATGATTTTTTAAAATGACAGACAGCGACATCTAGTGGTGATAACAGAAAACACTCGTAAAAAATCGAAATTTTGAAAGCGATTTTGAACAAAAACAGTAAATAATAACAAAAGATGCTTCTTATAAAAGTTATTTCTTTTGAAAAGCTCTTTTCAACAATACCAAAATTAACCCCCCTTCATATATCAAATTATAAAGTCACCTTCAACTATTCATACTTGCGGTTGATATTGGATGTTCCTTTCCCACTCATAAGAAAGCTTATACCCTACTTATGTATAAAGTTTTTTGTTTCAAGTTCGTAGGACTTATAATTTTCGAATAAATCAGGTGGTACGGGTGGTCTGGGACACCCTGTATTTAATTTTTCAGTTAATAAATAATTACACCACTGAATTACTATCTAAATTTTATATAAGGTATTACATAATATATTCAATTTCGTTATATGTATTTTGAGTTCTTCCTACTTTTTAAATCTGTGTTGACTATATAAAGCGAGTACAACAAAGACTCAATTTTACATTTGTTGGTAAACTAATGGTAGTATGTTTCATTATAGCTTCGTTTCGTAACTTTTAAATATAAACAGACCTATAAATTATTAAAGATCACTTTTACCAACATCCTCTTCACTTAACTGTTGGTTTATTGTAGTGATGGTTCCTAATTCATTTTAAGTGATTGCTTACTTGGTCAGTGTCTATAGTAACTAACCTAAGTAGGTAAGTTACCAGGAAGTAGGTAAAAGCTTGACTAAAAAAAGTGTAAGTTGACACTTATTTTTTCCCCTGTTGTGTATATCTTTTGATTTCTAGGTTTAATTTACAAAATATTAGTAATGTGTATTTCTAATGAAACATAATATTTGTTATAGACACATTTTATTTATTTTTGAGGTTGATAAGTAATTTTCTGAACTAATATATTACTTCCTTTACTTGATTATGTAGGTATTTTCAATTTCAGCAAAACAATATTATAATTGCTTTTGATTTATTTATAAAGAGCATGTAAAAATGATATTTTTACTTTATCGTTATATTTTTAAACGTTTTAAATTAATTGTAACATAACTATATGACATTAATTTATTGTTTTCTACTTATTTGTTAAAATCAACTTTAATTAATAGCGTTATTAGAATTTGTTTATAGTGATTATGTACACAATTATTCTTCCTCTCTATCAATTAAACGATTATTTTTATAAATATTAATCAGTTCCCCCATTTCACTTTCTCAGTTTTTCTGTACAATTATTACAATCTAACTTTCTTTTTTTAAGATTACAAGTTTTACGACTTCATTTTATACTTTTTTTATTATAAAATTCTAGTAAAACACGATGTCTTCGGATGATGAAAAGCCACCGGCACCTCCCGTACGTCTTACCTCGAATAGAGGAATAGACATAAGCAACAGCAGCATAGCTGTAGATAGGCCTTTGCCGAAGGAGCCCGAGGACCCCGAGCGTAAGAAAAAGACGCTCAAATCGAAGATAAAGAGCAACAAGTCGTCGACGATCATCTCGGACAAGCCGAACATATCGTATCCGACGAATTTCGAGCACACGGTCCACGTCGGGTTCGATGCCGTTTCGGGCGAGTTCACGGTAAGAAATATTTGAAACGAAAGTTTTTTTCAAATTAGAATTGGCTAGGTGCTTGTTTTTGAACAGTTTTGGTTTTATGAATTAAACGTTTTGAACTTTGTTACAAGCTGCCATTGAAAGTAAGTAAAGCATGGTTTTGTTTAGTTTGCATTTTAGAATAGGACTTAGATTAAAACATGTTTTTTCAATCTGTCTTTATGAAACATTTATAACGGCCTTTCTAGTACCTATTTCTTAGAAAATTGATGCGATTATTGTTGTCGTTTTATTTCCGGCAGCACGTAGAATGTTTACTTTTCTATCATTGTACTTTCAATTCTTTCTTTAAACTCAAAAGAGAATCTAAATCAAATTAAATCCTTCTCAGCACTTTAGAATTTATTGTTTTATTCTTTGTTGTTAAATCCTTAGTTATAAAGTTTTTATGGAAATAAATTGTATTGTTAACAGGGTATGCCAGAGGCTTGGTCCAGATGGCTAAAAGCATCCAACATCAGCAAACAAGAACAAAAGAAAAACCCTCAAGCAGTTTTGGATGTCTTGAATTGGTATGATAGCAGTTCAAAAGAACCGCCAGCGACCAAATTCATGACCAAAGCTAATCCTGCTACACATTCAGGTATTTTTATTTTGTTTTTTAGTAAAATGCATCATTTTAAGATCACAAATTTGTTTATTGTAACTTGTATTTATCATCATAAATTCAAATCATTCATCCTGTAATCATTCATCATAGCATATCAAAAGGTTTATGTTTTAAAGTTATGACAAATCACTAATTAGAAAAATATCAATAAATTGAAGGTTTTTTCACAATACTTTAATTAATTGTTAATTATCAGATAATTGAGTATGAAACCCACACAAAAGATGTGCGTGCTTTCAACATGGAAAGAGGTTTATCGATTTTATTCCAAACTTATGAACTTTGTAGCATATTGCTTTAGAAAATTCTTGTACTGTCGTCATATAGAGAATAAAGAAATTAAAGCTGTGTATTGCAAATAAATAAACGCAAAGAGACAATTATGTTTCAGGTCAATGACAGGCAGACCTTTTCTGTAGAATTAACAGTTGTAAAAACCAAGAATTTTCTAAATGACCATATACGTATCTTTCCTTTTTTACTTTCACTTCTTTATTTGTATTTATTTCTTTTAGATTCATCCTTAAGTAGAGTTTCGAGTTCAAGTCCCAGTTCAACAACACCAACCGAACCAGAAGGCGGGCCTCAATCTTATCACAGCCCAGTTCACGCACCCAGTTCTGAAATTGAAGAAGAAGCGCCTCCTCCACCAATTGCGAGTAGGCCAGAACGTACTAAGAGTATCGTAAGTAAACCAAAAATATTTTTAGCGTTTATAACACAGAAATAAAAACATGTTTTGGTTATTCTTTAGTATACTAAGCCCATAGAAGACGTTCAAACGAACAACACACTTCATACTCCAACGCACAGTTTGAGTCCTGTTCATACTCCACCAACACATGGCATCACTACAAATAACACTCCAAGCACTCCAATTTTGGATAGAAACAAAAATCAAGCTGCACCTGAGATGTCCAGGGCGCCGTCGGAAAAGAGAAAGAAGAAAATGACGGACGAGGAAATTTTGGAAAAATTGAGGAGTATTGTTTCGGTGGGAGATCCAAATCGGAAGTATACGAAAATGGAAAAAATCGGACAAGGGTAAGAAAATAATGAAATTATAAAATTAAAATTCATAAATTCACAAAATACTTGTGTGGAAAAGACTCAGCCACAAGACTTTTGGTAATCTAAAAAGTTTTTTGTTTTTATTCATGTATGTTTTTGTTGATATAACTGATAAGTAATTACTTATCTAAATTATGCAGTTTACTGAACTTACACCAGTTTCTATTAATGATTAGAAATGAAGGTTCAAAAAAAAAGGAAATTATCAAAAGTCCATTGTTCAAATGTTGTAGACATTATATTGTTCTTTGCCGAGTCCTATGTTCCAATGTTGTTGACATACATCTGAGGGACATCATAAGAGCTAATATCATTTGTTAAAATAAAAAGACTTTTAAGGCTTAAAATTAATAGTTTGTAACATACATTATTGACATTTTTGATTACATTAAAAATAAATCGCTAACCCTGATGAACGTTAAAAATGGAACTGTGACCTTGTTGTAACAATTCTTTAATTGCCTCAAATAATCTTTCAATTAAACGTACTAATTGTAAGTTAATTAATTCTTGTTTTTCTAGAGCTTCTGGGACTGTTTATACAGCAATAGAAACTTCAACGGGCACAGAAGTAGCTATAAAACAGATGAACTTATCGCAGCAGCCCAAAAAAGAACTGATCATCAACGAAATTCTAGTCATGAGAGAAAACAAGCACGGAAACGTCGTCAATTATTTAGACAGTTACTTGGTGAGCGAGGAACTATGGGTAGTAATGGAGTACTTGCCAGGAGGGTCGTTGACTGATGTGGTGACGGAAACGTGCATGGACGAGGGGCAGATCGCCGCCGTTTGTAGAGAGGTCTTACAGGCGCTGGACTTTTTGCACTCCAATCAAGTCATTCACCGAGATATTAAGTCTGATAATATTTTGTTAGGCCTCGACGGATCTGTTAAATTAAGTAAGAATTTTGAGATTTATAAGAGACATTTGGGAAATAAATTTTGATGTTTTAGTAAATGATAAATACCTAATTTGGAATTTTTAAGAAGTTAATTGCATTTTTTTGAAATCAGAATATTTTGCTTTTTCTTAATTCTTATTTTTTCCATTTCAACAAATAAATTTTTTTTTGTTTTTGAAAATGTATAAATATTATAAATAGTGTGAATTCTTATTTCCCAAATTGTACTCATGTAGCTAATAAATATCCTAATCTCAATATACTAATCACCAATGTAAAAGTAATATTTTTATTTTAATTAATAATTTTTTGTGTAGCGGATTTCGGATTTTGTGCTCAAATTAGTCCCGAACAATCCAAAAGAACGACCATGGTCGGGACACCTTATTGGATGGCTCCAGAAGTCGTGACACGTAAACAGTATGGACCAAAAGTAAAACTTCCGCTCTTAAAATATGTCATATTACTCAAAATATTTTTCTTTTAATAGGTTGATGTGTGGTCATTGGGAATAATGGCCATTGAAATGATAGAGGGCGAACCTCCGTATTTAAATGAAAATCCCTTAAGAGCCTTATATTTAATTGCCACGAATGGCAAACCTGAAATCAAGGAGAAAGATAAGCTTTCACAACCTTTCCAAGACTTTTTAGACCAGTGTTTGGCCGTAGAAGTAGATAAACGAGCGTCGGCAAAAGATTTACTTAAGGTAATAAAATATTATTTATATAGTCAATAACCTATTTGCTACTTTGTTTTCCGTTTTGTTATAGCATCCATTTTTAAAATTAGCAAGGCCGCTAGCAAGTTTAACCCCGTTGATCCTGGCAGCGAAAGAAGCCACAAAAGGACACTAGCGTTAGGTTAGCTAGCCCTGTGGCTAATAACTGTATCATAAATGAGACTAAGATGAGCCGCGTTTTGTAGAATCGTAAGAGTTAACGTACTAGACACGGCTCGAAAAAAATATATATGAGAGGTATCCTTAGGAAGCGAGCATTTATTTAGTAAGAGCTGTGTTTGGTAAGATGACGATGACGTGTGCCTAACATTATGATAATAAATAATAATCTGCGTTCCGTTGATTATCCGTGCAGTGCGATATATATATTCTATTTAAAGAGGAAAAGCTACCGATACAAAAAAACTAAATAAAACAGAAAATGAAAAAGTATATTGTATAACGTTCTATAGAGACACACTGGGAAATAAACAAAAACAGAAAAATTAAATAAACAAAAGTAACAGTGCAGTTGCATTTTTAATATACATCATAGTATTTACGCCTGTGATTTATCTGTCATGTGTTTTCATTTCATCTTTGCATCGTTCTTTCGACGTACTTCCGTTTACTTTATATATACGTACGAAAGATGTTTTATTTCCCAGTTTTAATAGATACTATTAATTTTTTCTTGTTTCATTTAGAGACTAGCATCTTTATTACATACATGATATATATTGAAAACTATTTTATTAACGTGTAGGAACTTGCGAGCGCGCGATAAGGGATTAAGAACAAAACTATTCAACGACTATTTTTGCGACCCATCGTGAGGCGACTGTGTAAGATTTTTTTGACTTTTAATTTATGATATATAATATGATTCCTTAAGCCACCAAAAGTAGGACGCCGCTTTTTTAAAATTATTTAGTTGTAATGATAACGTACTTTAAACTATGTTATATGCTAAGCCGTTTTGTTTTTAAAAGCAATGTAAAAAAAATATTTCCCATCAGAAACACCATTTTTGGCCTGAAAAATCATATACTACTTTGGCTTGAATCAGAATGGAAATGTTATATATTTATTAGATTTAAACGGCTATGTATATTGTGAAATACCTACTAGCGGTGGTACATTTTTATTTAAACGAGAGTAAAGGGTAAGAAAAACCTTTTTAGCGTGAGAGTTGGTGCGTCTGAACTAGCATAGTATTTTTGCACTAGTATTTATGAATGACTATTATGCTATTATTTCATATTGTGATTGATGACTTTAGTTATTTAGGTATGTACTTGTATGTACATTGTTGGCAGTCAAGCGCCTACAGTGTATGTAATAAAAATCATTTTTTAATTCTAAGGTGTTTTATATGTCATAACTTTATAACGATTTTCTTTTTTTCTTTTTAAACTTTAATTATAGAAAGGTTGGGCTGGGTTCAAGATGTGGTTTCAACTTTTGTTTCGAATTTTTCACTGTTCCAATTTTGTAAATGTTCTAAACTTTCCTAGCTGTGATCATGCGTTAACTGTCAGGTTTTATAAACTTGGTATTGAAGAGTAGGCCAGTAGCATTGATTTTGAGTTGAAATTATCCCCATCTTAATTCCACACTCTAAGGGCTTACGAGTAAATGGTTTGATGAGATTTTTTTTAAGTGCACTTTTGCAGAGTATTAATTTCATTATTACATTATTATTATTATTAATATATTTACTACTTTAATAAGTAGTAAACAAGCAGCGCCTCCTTTAAGAGAGGGCACCGCAGGCGCCTAGCTCTTTTTTTAATGGTTTCTTTGGAAAGCGTTTTCCGGACGATCCAACGGTTTTATGTCATTCTGCCAACCATTATCTTCTCCTCCCCGACGATTTTGGGGGGTCCGTGGCCGATTTCGGAAAAACGGCCCCGAAAATCGAACGACGTTGCAGTGGCCCTAATTGAAACTAAAATTCTCGATCGTTCGTCGACCGAGATCCGTCTGTCATTTTCGTTAATTTTCGAACGCACTTTTTGTCCAAAAAGCCACCGGCTCCGCGACTCTGCTTCCGGCTAACCTTCTGAACGGCTTTATACCGCAACGTTATATGCCAATCGGGACTCCTTTGGACCCGAAACGGCCGATTTAAGCCCTAAACGAAGTCCCCGTTTTCCGTCATTTTCGATTTGGGCCGATAAAACAGTTGGTTCGATTTTCATAAACGTTATTCTAACCACGCTAGTGCCAAATGAAATGTCAAAACGATCGGTTTATTAGTAATCATCAAATATTTAATTTATGCAGAGCAAAAATTCGAATAAATCATGCCAAGAATAACTGGAAATGGTATCTAGGAAACATTTTTAACCGCCACCGCGCGTTTTGAGTTGTAGGTATTTGCAAAAGCAATTTGACTTCTTTATCCAAATTTTAGGATGCGTCAAACGGTTTCTTATCACACAAATCCGTAAAAAAAAGCTCTAAACTAAGACCATTTAGTTGTTATCCTTGCATTTTGACTGTTCAAGTAGGCGCACATGTTATAAATTGTAAAAATTATCAAAATTGACTCCATGCAGACAATTTGGAGTACAATAGAACGTGAGGAGGCCGTAATTCGAATTACTTGATGGTTTTTTTTAATAACGTCATCTTTTAGATTTTTTCGTCTCCATAACTCCAAATTTAATAAAGGACCTTTCAATAAGGACCCTCAAAATTTCTTAGGTTTTAGCAACCATATTTTTAAAGCAACAACTTTCAAATATATTGTAAATTGTCCCTTAGTTTTTGGCAGATCACTATGGAAGGATATAATGCCCCGTGCAAAAACATTTTTACAAAAAAGGTTTCGGGCACTATGCGATTTTTACAACTTGCCAAAACAGTCCTATTCAATCGACTGTTCAACGATCAGGATATGAACTGCTGATCGAAGTTGTGCGATTTAATCCCTTTAGATCATTTCTTTGGAGGATATGTTAAATAGCAAATCTATGTGAATACACAACAAATAATTAAAGTCCTCAAAGTCAACATAATAAATGCTATCCAGCAATTTCCACCAGTTTTACGCTACAAAGAAATTAAAAATGGAACCAATTTATTACGTGCCACCTAGCGAAACCGCGGGAGACATTTGAAGGATTTGCAAAATCATTCTTAATGCCATACAATGTTCTTTCAAACTGAAAAAGAAATGAGTGTATACCACACAAGGAATTTATTGTTACCAAAAAGATTGAAAAAATTTAAAAATTGATGAAAATTTTTAACACCTAATCTAGCTTTTTTAAAAAAATTGACTAACTTTAAAATATCGCCCAGACTTTATTTCTAAAAATTAGGTAATAATTTTTACACTAAATTGAACTCAGGAGATTCTATTTTGGATTAGAAAAGTCAAATTTATTCTAATTATTACCAAAAAAATTAAAAATAATTTTAAAGTTAGTAAAAAATTTTGGCCGTCTAACCCAACTTTTTAAAAAATTTGACCAACTTTCAAAAAAATCGACCAGGCTTTATTTATAGAGATTAAGACGTGACTTTTACGTTAAATTAAAACTTAAAGATTCTCTTTTTAATGACGGAAATTAAATTTGTTCCAGATAGTACCAAAAATTAAAAAAAAATCTCAAATTTGGTAAAATGTCGTCTAATTTATACCAAAAAGATATAAAAACACACACGTTATTTTCCATTGCATTTACAATTATAGTCAAAAATAAATCTCAACTCTAATTAACATAGCAACAACGAAGTAAATGATAGTCAACTGTAAAAAAATTCACGTGATAAATTAAATATAATGAAATAGATATCTAAAAACAATTATTCAACTAACAAGCCAGTTATTTGTATATAAATACCCGAACAAATCGGAACTAATTGAAAATAGTAATTTCATCAAAACCAAAAATGTTAGTCTTATTAACAATAATTATTTCAATTGTAACTGTTAAAGCTTCGCTACCACACGATTGTGAAGCTATATCAATTGACAAAAACACTGATTCAAATGAAAAATCGGTATGTTTGCGATTTTAGCATTTATTTATTTTATTTTTTATTATAAAAATTTGATTTAAATAGTGTATGGGTTTGTGGTATGTTTATGCTTCAAGTAGAGCATGCAACGATTGCTGTTTAATAAGAAATTTAACCCAAATAAATTCAAGGTTACTTAAGAAAAAGCATTTTACTAAAATAGGTCGGTAAGTATTTTGGAGTATAAATCTTATTAAAAATTGTTTCGCTTTGGAACTATTTATTGTTAGTGAATTACCCAAATTGGAGATGATTTATGGTAAAAGAGATTTAAAATCTGAAACTTATAAACATGAATCAGGTAAATACTTAATTAATTTTAGAGTTGAAAGTAATCATTTTAATACAAATTTTTAGATCATATTACAGTTAAAATTGTTGGAATAGATTGTAAAAAATATGTTTTACTGTCAACAGAAGGTAAGAATTCTTTCAAATCAGGATTATAATTTTATTATAATCTTTTTTAGATGCATTGTTTTTATATACAAGAGAAAGAGATCCTGGTTCTAATTTTATCAACACGATTAACGGTTTAAATAAGTGCAAGTTTCAACTTGATAAGTTTTACAACCCAAAGGAATCTTGTGCTAATATTACTACCGATTTTTCAATGATATAACTTTAGCTTTTTATATTAAAATGAAATTTAAAAATGTAACACTAAATAAAAATACATAAGATTAAATGCAGCAGAAAATATGAATTTTTTTTTTGATTTTGGTAATATTAAGTTGTTTAGGTTGGTAATGGTGAGGATGATTGTAGATTACTTTTGGATGTACAAAACTTCTTCTAGCGAATTGTCAAATGATAGTTCATTAAAATTGGACTGTCATGTTTTGTGGAATGTTGAATGAATTAAAATCTAACTGAATTAATTAAAATCGTAAAAATTAATTAAACAAAATTCAATAAGTTAAATCTTATCATATTTATTAGTTTCTCCTTTCATTTGGGACGTCCCTTACAGTTTCCCGAAATTTAGTTTGATTATATTGAGATAAGAACTCTACAGTACTACCTTCCCTATTTAACGACAAAAAAATCATTTCTCTGGGTAAGTTTTAACAGTGAGGAAATGAATGTCTAGGGTTTAAATGGGAATAAAGTAGCAGGATCAGGTTAACAACAAAAATACAGGGGTTCCAGAATAAGACATTAATATTCGTTGGAAAATGCTTTCTTCCATTTCAGCTAACAATAAGACTTCTTGCAGGGTTTAGTAGAAAAATGGTTTTTGAAGAATATCATACGGTTGCAGATACAAACTAGTGTCAATAAAACATGCAGTGCGATTCTAAAAATACATGTACTGACTTCAGGAAACGATTCCTTGTCGAAAATTAAGGATATTTTCTGGTATAAACTGTCACAGTAAAAGCACCGGAGAATTCGTTTGAAGAAAATCTTGCAGTTGGGGTGTCAGATTTTCTTGTCGGCGACAAGATAACTAGTACTAAGGTGACCATACGTCCCAGATTGGGCGGGACAGTCCCGGATTTCTACCTTTCGTTCCGAATTTTTTTAGAAGCAATATTTGTCCCGGATTTAGGTTTTTTGTCCCGGATTGTCCCGAATTTTTGAAAAATTTTTGATTCTTATTTTCAATATTTATTTGAAATATATTTTAAGCAGAATTATTTTTACAAAATGTGAACCGAAAAATGCATAGTTCAGAAAAATGTAATACTGATTTATTATATCCTTAAATAGTATTTGTTGTAATTTTAATTAAAAGAAATGATAGTTAAGTTCTTTCACCCCCCGCTATAAGTTTCCGTCCCGGATTTGAAATGAAAAAATATGGTCACCTTACTAGTACAAGTCTAAAAAAATCTTTATTTAGTTTTTTTAATGGGTTCCTTTAAATAAATAAATTGATGAGCTAAAAAAATAAAATTCGTTAGAACTTAGTTTTAGGTACTTTTTGAAAACTTGCTCCACAAATATTCTTATCTGCTGCAGTGTCATGGACTCCTGCTACCATGGAGTTTTTTGATAACACAAATCGACCTATGCAACGAAAACTATCGTAAGTCAAAAATGGTAATTTTGAAAAATTTGAAAAGAAAACAGAATTAATTGCTATTCTTCTATGGTGAATCCTTTCGGAATCCTCTATAAGGTATCTATAGCAACCAAGTAGGAAATTTTTACCTAGAAAATTTTATTTCTTAAAATGCAATCGGTTCAAAACCTTTAAACACTTACATCTCACTCAGCTCTATCAAAAATGACTTACGATAGTTTTCGTTGCATAGGTCGAAATGATAACAATACAATAACTCAAGTTCTGATTGAACGATTTTGCATATTATATTTGATGTATAAAATTTCAAGTATTGACCTAATGGTAATACTTGAGCGACAGTTGGATATTTATTATATTTATTACCAGATCAACATTCTACTTTTCTACATACTTATCCTGCATTACACCGCAAAAATAAATAATTTTGCACTAAAGCGTTTTCTTAAATCGTGGTACAAGATAATCTTATTGTTTGTGGAATAAATTTGGATTTTCTTACATATAGACCATATATATTTTTTCTTCCAATTCATTAAATCGGTCATTTTGAAAACGAGTCATCGCCATTTTTTCATAAATTCCTACTGTTTGTATTACATACTGTCATATAAGAAAGAGCTACGTATCCTCTGATAAGTTAGCTTAATAAGACTGCACTTTCATCAGCCATATAGAGAAGGGGACGTTTGAAGTACGATTCGTTTTCAAAGTACCGAAAACTTGACGCTTGAATTGAAAATCTTTTTCTATAGGTGAGTGCAGAGGAATGGTCTGATCTGCATTATACATAACACTTTGCTGACCGGTGACGAGTTAACTCGTCTTTTCACACCCCTAACGTTGCTGACTGGTGACGTGTCAAGTCATCATTGCACTCGTCAAAGCCGGTGATATGACATAATTTCTATGTAAAATGCCCGGCCAAAAAAGTGATAATATAACATTAATAATAAATAAAAATAACAACCAAATGAAATTAAATTAATTATATTTGAGATTTTGAAGTTAATTGCAAATGTACCGTACAATCTTAAAGTTTGGCCCCGTTTGCCAACTCGCCTTTCATAAATATCAATATCCCAAATTTGGAGACATAACGCAATGTGTTTTTCGCATTACGAATTAGTAGTTGATTCTGCTTTTCTTTTCAAAGCTGTTGCATAAGGGCAGTTAGAAGAGTTTGAACTATATTTTTAGATATCCATTTTCATAACAGTTTTTGATTATTATTAAAGTTAATTCCTTTTTAAAAGGAAGAAGGAATTAGTTCTCTTTTGTTTGCTCAATTTTCGAATTTCTGTTTGTTTGTTTTTGGTTTTGCTTTTTTTCAATGTACTACTAGGTATAGGGTTCGAGGAAAAGTCGATGTTTTTGTGTAGACAGATATGATGCAGTTGGTATATTCCATTTAGGCTGGTGTTAGTGCTCAACCGACGGTCAGCGCTGATGGTCGGTGCGTAGCTATATCAACGTATTTATATCTAGCTGTTCATCAGAGCAGCACTGAATAGACATATACAGGTGTTTACGGTCTTGTGATTTTATTTTTGGGGAGTGATAAAGTATCGTAAAAGAAAGTTATTAATTATAAAATGTCTTAACAGAAGTTGCATAATAAGGGAGATATTACTATTAAAAAAATTATTTTATTTTTTCTTTTTAAAGTTATGTTTTTTTTAATGATTAATAAAAATTAAATAAAAAATCTTATTTTAATTTCCAGGCTTCGTTAAATACGATAAAAGAAAGCTATTAACGCAAAAACGAGTGGTCAACAATTTTTGAAAAATCTAAAATCAAAGGGTAACTTATCAGTGATTTTGTTACTAAGTAGGCTAATGCCAGTAACTTTTCCAATCTGTCAAGCTATTTTATTAGTTATCACTACACTCTTGATTTGACATAAATTCTTCTGAATAAATCCTGATAAAGAAAATAAAAATGGTCCTTCGCACTAATAGTGAATACGTTGACATGTTGTTAATTTATGGTGAAGTACGCCAGAATTCTGCCGCTGCAAGTCGATTATACGCTGAACGGTTTCCTAACAGACCAACACCTAATCCACAAAAATTCACCGCCCTAGTAATTCGCGCACGAGAAACTGGTGTACTGCAAATACGGCAAGGTCCGGATGGTGGACCTGGACGACACCAACGAATTTTGGATGCCGAAGAAGAAATCTTAAATTGTGTCGAGAAAGATACTTCTAGTAGTACTCGAAAAATATCTCGCCAAGTAGCTGTGTGAAATCGAATTGTCTGGCGAACACTGCGCGAGAATCAATTGTATCCTTTCCATGTACAAAAAGTACAAGCTTTACAACCCGAAGATCATCAGTTACGTTTACAAATTTGCCGATGGTTTCTACAAAAATACGCTGAAAGTCCAAACTTTCCTTCCATTGTATTGGCGACTGATGAAGCAACGTTTACACGTAATGGCATAAATAACTGTCACAAAACTCATATCTGGGCTGTCGAAAATCCACGTGCCGTTCGTCGTAACGATTTCCAGCACAGATTTTCCATAAACGTTTGGGCAGGACTGGTCAACGGACAACTTATTGGCCCCTTTGTGTTGCCAAATCGATTGACTGGAAATTATTATCCTTCTTTTTTGCAAAATCAGTTGGTAGAACTATTGGAAGAAGTTCCTTTGAATGTACGTCGTGAAATGTGGTTTCTTCAAGATGACGCACCGCCGCATTTTAACCTTTTAGTTCGCCAACATTTAGATAATGTTTTTGAAAACAAGTGGATTGGTCGAGGTGGTCACCCGATCTTAACCCCCTTGATTTCTACTTATGGGGCGTTATGAAGACCATGGTCTACAAAAACGAAATAGTTGATTTAAATGATCTTCGTAACCGCGTTGAGGCAGCTGCGGCGACAATACGACAGCAAGGCCAAGGCCTTGCAAATTATGCCAATTCATGGATACGTCGAGCGACACTTTGTGTTCAACAACACGGCGATAACTTTGAACAATTAGCGTAAAGTGGATTCCATAAAAAAAATTTTAAAATGTTTAATTTAATATGCTTAATCACTTTAAAAAAAAGTAAATAGAAATTATTTCAACAGTCACGTCTTTCTTATTATACAACTTTTGTTAAGACACTTTATAATTAATGACCTTCTTTTACGATGCTTTATCACTCCCCAAAAATAAAATCACAAGACCGTAAACATCCTGTACAAATACTAAATACGTTAATATAGCTACGCGCGACGACGTCAACGCTGACCGTCGGTTGAGCCCTAAAACCAGCCTTAGTTCATAGGATCTTAAAATTTTGTGTAAAGAATTGTTAAGAATTTATTAGACTTTAACTAATCTTCATTAGATAAAGATATTATATAGAGCTATTTCTTTTTGAAAATTTGTTCCACAATTAATGTTTTATAAATAATGAAGGATTTATTTTGTTTTGTTGAGTTCACTCTTGTTTAAGTAGTAAGATATACAAGATTATAAAATATCTGATGAAAAGTCAGTTTATTAAAAATTAAAAAATCAAAAAACAAAGAACATTGTTTGAAAAATACTTTTCTTTATTCTCGATTAACAACTAATAAACAATATATAAATTTATCTGGTATATATATAATACAATAACAACAATATAACCACATTTATTTTATTTTATGACAAGAAACTTATGTCTCAAACGCATTAAACTAATATCAAAGTTTACTAATTATTTATGATTAATTTTTTCGAAATTTTTCTTCCTTATATTTAATACAAGAAACTTTGTTTGCTTTTAAACTTATTTACACTAAGCAAATATTGACTTATTTTTATCCAACTTTAATAAACCATGCAGATTTAACCTTATCTTTATCCTTTTTCTTCGTTTGTTAATAGAATTCCAGTTACAAATACCATGCTTTCTAAGAACTCTTTTAATAGTGATTTCGTGAACATGTACGTTACACACCTCAGCAATATGTTTAACAATTAATTTTGGATGGGGTTTTGATTTCTTCTTTGCCATTTTCAATACCTCTTTAACTACGTTGTTAAACATTTTAATTGGTTTTCTCTTCTTTGATATTTTTCCACGTAGCGTGACTTTATTTTTCTTTATCAACTTCAATTTATCTTGCTTATGTTTATTGCTAGACTTATTTACTTTTTTCATTGTTTGATGATTATTACGACTTAAGGTGACGAATGAATAACCTTATGTGTTAGAAGCGAAAAAGAAGCATTACGGGATTTTTATGTGGAGTTATTTTTCTTTTTAGCGGATTATTTAAATTTTTAAAATTGGTTAAGATTTTCTTTTGATTTTATAAATAAAATATATAGAGGAATAAATTTTATAGATTTTATTTTGACAAACTCTACAAAGCACCACACAAATTTCTCTGTCTAATAGAACTAAAACTATTTCATTTATAAGGGTACATACATCTGTTTTGTTAAAATTCTATGGCTAGTATGTTATCAATTTAAAAATTATTTGCTCTATTTACATAATTGTACAAATAATATTTAGTAATTCTAATACCTGAAAACTGATTAGTTAAAAAAACATCACAATAAAACACTTCAAGTTAACTGATGATTGTACTACGATATAAAAATGCGATCGATCATTATTCGACTATGTGAATTACTTATTCGATTATTTGCTAGAACATGTCATAGTTAATTATAACAATTAACTTCATTAGTACCTTACAATTATTAGTTTATTAGATTCGCAAAATTCTTCTTAAATAGGACCCATTTTTCTCAGTTCCATTACAAAAATAGTTTTAGTTATAAGCGTTAATTAACAATAATAATATACAGGATTATTTTTAGTTACAGATCCAATCATATTTTGTTAATTTAAAAAATTTAATAAAAATACCACCCTTTTTGTTACTCTACACAATAGTAAACTGCTTTATATATTATCTGTTTTTCAATTCCCTTTAATATTCATCGCCCCAAAATGAAAGAAAAAAACTGAAAATTACAACTAGCTATCGCCTTGTTTCGGTACAAAGTTAATCGATGCCGAATTGATACAAAATCTCTTCCTGGTGGGAGCCGGTCCATCATCAAAGACGTGTCCAAGGTGGGCGTTACACTTGGAGCAGATCACTTCCGTTCTGATACGACCTGGTTGGGAGATGAGGAGTAGTAGGTTACCTCCGACTAATATTAGGGTCCAGACGGGTAAAACCAAGGGTTGGGGATTCCGTGGGACGTTCAGGATAACCCAAGTACACAGCATAGAAGTGGAGAGACGTGTGTAAACCAAAGCGCGACGGCGGAACGGACGAGGATAGGGAACAACGGGGGCAGGGTGAAGAGAAAACAGTTCACATTAGCGTCCCAGAGACACTTTTACTTTTCGATATAGCCACAAAAAAACATTTAGCACACCACACACGGTTATCGTTAGCAAGTTAATTTTATTTGTATTTTATGTATGTTAAGTAGGTGAAATGAAATATGCACAAAAGAATTTTTTCTATTTTACGAATTCCTGTTAAAATTTCTCTTTAATGATCAAAATTTACAGTTTTATTTTATACTTTTTGATTTTCAATAATAAGATTAAAATCTGTTTATGTTTGTATTCATTTTAACATAACTATTGTTTTTATGATAGGGATGCTGTTAAGATAGCATTATATTTAATCAATTATACAGGGTGTTTACGGTCTTGTGATTTTATTTTTGGGGAGTGATAAAGCATCGTAAAAGAAGGTCATTAATTATAAAATGTCTTAATAAAAGTTGTATAATAAGAGAGACGTGACTGTTGAAATAATTTCTATTTACTTTTTTTAAAGTGACGATTAAGCATATTAAATTAAACATTTTTAATTTTTTTTATGGAATCCACTTTACGTTAGTTGTTCAAAGTTATCGCCGTGTTGTTGAACGCAGTCTCGCTCGACGCACCCAAAAAAAAATAAAATAAAATATATTTTTTAATCTCCCTTATTATGCAACTTCTGTTAAGACATTTTATAATTAATAACCTTCTTTTAAGATGCTTTACCACTCCCCAAAAATAAAATCACAAGACCGTAAACACCCTGTATTATTCAGTTCATGTTTGCATTCATATACTTGTTTATGAAGTAATTCTTTTTAACACCAGATGTAACTGTAGATATATTTGAATAGATATAATGACACAAGTTGAGTGTAAGAAGTATTTTGTTTTTATTTGTATAAACTTAAGATGTACTAATTAAAAAAAAATACTTCTGTATATAGCAATAATAGCTATAATAGCATTTTCATGATGTATGAGGTCGGGCAAGAGTAATGTCCGTAAATTAGATGCCATTTAGTTATAAATTTAAAAAATAGAGCTTTATTTTCACGAAAAGGTTTTTTAAAAGTGCAAAATTGGTTAGGTTACTTTGAAAAAATATAACGTTCAAATTGCCTTCTACTGAGGTAATGCAAATTTATGTTCGTTTAACAGCATTTTGATTTGTTATTCCTAAAACGCAATTTTTACGCTAAATTAATGATTTCTTCGTCACTGTTGACTTTCAAGAGTTACAAGGTTTATCGACTGTTACGAACCGAGGAAACCGGTCATACAGCTCTGACAACGATAAAAATTTTTTAAACATCAAATTTCTGAACTCTGCGATCTCTCGTTTTTGGTAATTTGAACTGGTCGATCAGATTTGCAAGATTTAATGGCGTCAGACTTCATTATCTAAGGCTTTTAGAAATTTTGCAACATACCACAAACTTTGCAAGTCTTGAAAACTAACATTGAAGACTGAATTGAAACATTGAAGAAGGTATTGCCACTTTAGAGCTAGATGATTGAAAACAATAATTAAAAATGCCATAAAACGATATTCTTTTTTCAAAATAATGTGATCATTTTACCCCTTTCAATAAACTTTTTGTGAAAAGAAGGTCCTAATTCTCTTATTCATACGAAAATGACAGTAAATTTATCCTGTATAATCAACGTAGTGTCATAACAATACTAGAAAAACGTACCTCAAGAATAATTTGAAATACGACCTTTTACCTTTCAGATATAGAAATGCAATTGACTAGAAAATAATTTAAATCAATGTCAATTGAATTATGTTCATTGTATAATCTACGCTCAATGGAATGAATGTTTTAACAATAGCCAGCCAAGCGTGAAACTTAGTCAGAGTTGTTTACATAAGCTATATTCATTGATTTAAGTTATTGTCCGCTACAAATGAATGAAACAAAACATTATAATTCTTGACGTTACTTTTGTAGTAATTTTAAATAATTTTTGGACGATTTCTCTAACCAACTTAAAACATTAAACATTGCTCATAACAGTTTCATTTTGTTTATGTTTATCACATTTACTACTCGTTATATTGAATTAAGTAACGAAACAATTTTTATGGATTTTGATCATTCTTAAATGATAACGATTTTAAATGAATCGGTCATTTTGAAAACGAATAACTTCTATTTTTTAAAATTCTGTTTCTCGATGGCTCTATTTACGCCTCCTATATAGGAGAGGGTGTATGTCTATCGTAAGCTAAGTTTAACAAGACCTTCATTTCGAAAAGTGGACCTCGCTGACATATGACTCTTTTTACATACCTAATAAATGATGCTCAAATTCGAAATCTCTTTCTACTGACAAGTCGAGAGAAATGGTTCAATCTCCTACACTACACTTATAGAACTAATAGCAAATCAAACATGAAATTGAAATAATCGTATTTGAGTTTTTTCAAGTCAGTTTCATGTATACCGTACAGTTTTGAAGTTTGGTACCATCTTTCCGACTACATCAGTAAATTTCTAACCACGATGAGGATTTTTGAGATGAAATAAATAAATTTCCCACAACAATTACAAAAGAGCGACCAAAAGTGCTTTAACTATATTTTTAGTTACTCATTTTCATAATTAAGTTTGTATAAATAAAACTCTTTTGCGTATTGGTCTTACATATGAAATACCTGCATCATTTTGAAAACAGGTCTTTCTCTTCAGCAAAAAGAAAAACATTTTTTGGGTTCCAGTCAATTCCAAAAAGAAATAAAAAAATGTATTTTTGTATAATAACTAATGTCGTATAAACATAAAAAATGCCACGTTATCCTAAATAATAGTAAATGAAAATTAAAAAAAAATCCCTTCTCTTTACAAATTTGGATGATTCCTTAACAAAATGACTGACTCAAAATTTTTCTTAGATCTTCTGACATTCTCTCTCTTAAAGCAACTTAAGCCTCACGTGTTTTTTTTGAAATCAATGAAATGGTTTGTAGTATCTCATTATAAATGATTAAAATTCAAAATTATTTGAACTTTATCAAAGTTATTGAGAAACGTATGGAATAATATTTTTTTAAACCTAATAATTTTGTTAGAAAGGAGATATAGTGAACTATAACCTCAAAAGCAGTAAAAAAATACTACGTGACCCTATATAATAGTAGGCGAAAATTAAGAAAAAATCTTCTTACAAATTTGGAAAAATGAAGATGATCCCTTTTCAAACTGACGTACTCTAATGTATTTTCTTATGTCTTCTGACCTTTCTCATTTTGAAGCGACTTAGGTCTAATGTTTTATATTTTGTAATCAATGAAATGGTTTGTGGCAAAACTGTCGCGTTATAAGTGGTTAAAATTCAAAGTTATTTGAACTTTATCAAGGTTATTGAGAAACATATTAAATGATGTATTTTTAAACCTGATAACTTTGTTATAAAAGAGATATAATGAACTATAACCCCAAAAACAGTAAAAAAAACTACATGAGCTTAAATAATAGTACGCGAAAATTAATAAAAGATATTTCTTGTTACAAATTGGAAAAAAATGAAGATGATCCCTTTTCAAAATGACCAATTCAAATGCGTTTTCTTAGGCCTTCTAATCTTCTCTCCCTTGAACTAATTTAAGCCTCATGTTTTATATTTTGTAATCAATGAAATAGTTTGTTGCAAACCTGTCACATTATAAATGATTAAAACTCAAAGTTATTTGAACTTTATCTAAATTATTGAGAAACATATGCAATGTTTTTTAACCTAATAACTTTATTATAAAGCAGACATTATGAACTATAATCACAAAAACAGTAAAAAATACTTCGTTATCCTAAATAATAGTATACGAAAATTTAAAAAAAATCTCTTCTTTTTACAAATTTAGAAAAATGAAGATGACCACTTTTCAAAATGACAGACTCAAATATATTTTCTTAGCTCTTCTGACCTTCTCTGTCTTGAAGCGACTTAAGCCTCATGTTTTATATTTTGTAATCAATGAAATGCTTTGTAATAATACTGTAGCATTACAAGTGGTTAAAATTCAAAGTTATTTGAACTATATCAAAGTTATTGAGAAACATATGAAATGATGGTTTTTTTTAACCTGATAACTTTGTTATAAAAAAGATATAATGAACTATAACCCCAAAAACAGTATTTATAATCTTGTTAAATATCACTTATCAATGTCCTTGTTAAAAATAAAGCTTAAACCCAAATAAAAAATACATGAACCAAATACAATTGATTATAAATGTTATAAATCAAGGCCAATTTAATCACATAGTCATTGTATGAGCTTAATTCAATAGCGAGAATGACTCAATAGTAAATTATCAATCAAGCATGAAATCAAATGAAGGTGACTAATACCCAAAAGTGGAGAGTTGTGCATATTTACTATGGGTTAGTAAAGTGTACACACACAAAAAATAAATAAAAGGAATTGGTTGGATTAGGAACTAAAAGGAGTTATTAGGTTGTAGTAAACTAAGATAAATCTAAGTTAAACACTAACAATGTCAAACAAAAAAAATGGGAATTAAATTAATTTAAAAAATCAATTAAATTCCCAATCTAACTAATTGAATCAATATTTTTAAATGAGTACAACAACTAAAAATTAATAAAAAAAACACAGAAATCGTCATACCTCCACTTGTATCAGGTAAAAGTTTCACTTTTCCTTGGTCTAAAACATCATTAAAAGCTGGCCATCCACAACCACTATCGTACTTAGTATCAGAACTAAACAAGGGCTGGTCACAGCAAATACAAACATAAGTGCCAGTTTCGAAAGTTTTATCATAACAACCTAAATAAATAATTTTTTAAAAACATTTATAAACACACACCTAATTTGAAATACAACTTTGAAATACTAACCTGAAAATGGTCTTTCTGTTCCTTTTTCTTGAGTTACATGATACTGAATCGGAGTGAGGCGTTTCCTAAGGTCCTCCTTGTCGACCATCTTCGCGACTGCTGGAAATACTGTTACAAAAATACGCTCGCGTGTCCAATGTCCAAATTTGGACTGAGAACTTACCGGTTAAGCGAACGTTCCGAATATGAAGCTTGTAGAGGTTCAAGCCACTTCTACACACTGACGGTTTTAACAGTTGTCTTAACATAGCATTTTCCTGTTTCACAGTTTGTTTTATTTTTTTATACGTATGTGTTTGAAGTTACGTAATTGAAGTAACCTCAAATTGTAACACAGATTTGACAGGAAGAACGTAGGACCGTAACGAAAAATTATAAGGTTAGGTTAAATGAACAGGCCCGGATTAAGGATTAATATAGATGTTTTAAATTTTTATATTAAATTGTAAATAATGATGAAAAATGTTTCTATCTGCTATTTATCGACATAATTCTGAAAAAATAACAATTAACGAAATTCAATTAACTCCATAACGTCAAATAATTTAAAAAAAACCTGCAAAAAATGATTTTTTATTTAACCTTTGAAGTACTTTCTCGAGTTAATTTGTGTGCACTAACAAGACAGAATTTTTATTAACCCAAAAAGAAAATAATAACTATAAAGCTGTTCGAATTAACTCTAGCGTGTACCTTAACCCTTTTAACGCTGAGTTGCCCGACGTTAAGCGTGCACCGTGAACTCCTCACTCCCTACGAATATGGTTGTGCGATGTCGCATATATTGGTTCATAGCGCTCAAAGGGTTAAGGTGTTAAACATTCATATTTCAATTGAAGACCACCAGCAAAGAAGGCGATTTGTCAAAAAAAACATGATTTACTAGCATAGAAAAAGAAAGATATAGAAGGTGAACTCCCACTAGATTTTTGAAATGCGTCAAATTTAGTACGTAAACCGAGAACTCACAGCGCTGATGTGCAACTATTCAAAAAAACCGCGAAATTTGAAATAAAATATTTTTTTATTTAATTTTATTTCTTTATTCGTACTACAATAAGTGAGCCATAAGTGACTCACTTACTGTGTACGAAAAATAAGTAGCAATGATAAAAGAAAAAACATTTTTTAAAATAGATTAATCTTTTTTATTTTCATTTATGAAGCTAATACAAGAATGCGTAATTTATTAAACAAAACAAATATACCTAATATCCACTTAGCCCAAATCCACTTATTAAATCTCTCCGGATCCTTACTGCAATTCGGGAATCGATAGCGGGAAGACTCCTTATCATTACAAATAGAAACCGTACACGCTATATATATTTGAAAAGGAAACATAATGTAACGAAAGATTGTAAAAATGTTTAAGTTAATCAACACTTACCGGTAATAGAAGTAAAAAAAATAGTACGGAACACAATTGTAGTCACTGTAAACGTTATGTTTCACGTTTAAGCTCGAAATGATCAAAAATCAATCATAATAACTCCGAATGCTCTTACATGAAGTTAAAATATGTTTTGAACGTGTTGTCATGGAAACGTTGTTGTATTTCGTATTTGTTTAAAATGAATGTCCCTAGATTTATAAATCTAGGGACTTCACTAAAAAATTATACATCAGCGCTAAAGGTGTTTCGGTTTACGTACTAAAAATCAATTTCAAATATCTTACATAGAGTTCGCCCACCCTGTTTACTAGAAAACTCGTTTTAAACTGTTGAAAACTTCATATTTTTATTTATCTATTTATCTATTTATTTATTTTTTATAAATAGTATAAATGGTATAAGAACATAGCTTTCACATTTCTTATCATTTTTATTGAACAAAAACACCAAACGAAGATTTTTTTATTCACTACCTCGCTGATATGGTAAAGGCCTTCCCATCAGTTTTGACAGTTACGTCACAATTATGCGTGGTAAATCGCATTAAAAATTATTTTCATAATTAAGCTATTTTAAAATACACTTTTCACAAAATATAATTTATACAACGATAAAGTGACAAAATATGTTCATTAAAACTAAATTTCAAAATAAAATTCGTATTAAACTGAAATAAAAAGTTAATATGATTTAGCGTTTTAATGTTACCCAACCTTAGCTAAACATCTGTTTACACTGTTGCCGCATATTGTCGCAAGGTTATGTTCTAGTACCTCCAACCAAAACATTAAACGCTTGACAACAGCGCGATCACGTGACCAGACGTAAGTAGTGACGTAACTGTCAAAACTGATGGGAAGGCCCTTATCATTTTAGTCTGTTCGTCAATATTACAAAGTGAAATAACTTCTATACATTGTTCTGTGAAAGATCTCTCATGCGTCATTAATTAACTGTGGTATCCTAGACGAACATTTTCAGTTTCCGTTTCTTTGATGAACAGACGATGACAAGTAATGATGGAATAAGACACCTTTCGTTGAACGGCGTATAACTTACTTATTGCTCGAACGATTGAATAGAGTCAAAGCTTTGAAAATTTTCTAATAGATTTGATATGACTATAATATAGCGCTTTCTTTGCCTGTAGTCTTCAATTATGACAACTATTTTAATTAATCTGACATAAAAGTCATCAGTATTTTAATCTTTTAACCAAACCTACAAAATCAAATTTATGTCAAATTACCCCTAAAGGAATGAAACATCCCGATCGGGATCATGGTTTTTAAATTACAATTTGTAATTTTTGTATCAATCTATCAAAATCCAGCTTTCATTCTACCTTAGGAAAGTTGGAAGAGAAGAGGTATGTCAAAGAGAACCAACAAAAAATACGGACATCAGCGTTTGAGCGAAAGCTCCTATATTAAAGATATTAGATACGACCACGAAAACGATCGCTTTTACAAAGGAGGATATCACGGAAGTCATCGTTTAGCTACGAATTATCATCACAAAAATCTTCAAGACGTAGAACTTTTTTCGAAGCCTATCACGTTCACAAATTATCACGTGCATAGGCATCATAAAAAGAACAGTGTTCAACAGAGTTGTCATTTTGATAGAGTAAAAGCGGTTCAGCCAAAAGGAGTGGTTTTCGTTTGGCCGAAAAGTAGAAAGTTTTATTACGAAAAGGAGCTAGCTTTTATCTTGTGGACGGTTTCACATACTTTGTATTGGTTACACGTGGTTAATCTTTTTCCTAATGGAGCAGGTAACATTAAAAAATTTATTAATTATAAATTAAAAATTCAATTTTAGGCAAATTTCAAATATAGAACCGCGTGTTTAAATTGGATGATTTTTTAAACAGTATGTAGAAAATTATCTGAAAATTACGATAAAATAAAAAAAAAGTTGAGGAAACGTTATTTACTTACCGAAAATGAATTGGAAAAGTCGCTACGTTTTGGGGTTAATTTAGGTTATGTTCCTTGTTTTGCCACTAGATGGCGCTGTAAACGCATTGCTCTAATTGCAACGATTTTTTTTAAGATTCGATTGTTCACATCCATAGCGGCCCTCCGGGCCGCTCTTTATCATTCATGACTCAACTAAACACGATCCAACCACTTTTATTTTTTTTTTTGGGGAGCCCCCCCCCCAACCCAACCCAAACCAACCCGACCCAAAACCGCCGAAACCCAGCTCGATTGATCACATCCATAGCGGCCCTCCGGGCCGCTCTTTATCATTCACTACTCAACTAAACACGATCCAACCCCCAACCCAACCCAAACCAACCCGACCCAAAACCGCCGAAACCCAGGTCGATTGATCACATCCATAGCGGCCCTCCGGGCCGCTCTTTATCATTCATCACTCAACTAAACACGATCCAACCCCCAAACCAAGCCAACCCGACCCAAAACCGCCGAAACCCAGCTCGATTGATCACACCATAGCGGCCCTCCGGGCCGCTCTTTATCATTCATGAATGTGATCAATCGAATCTTTAAAAAAATCGTTAGAATTCAAATTAAAATTATTTAGTTGGTAACGTTTTCACTAAAAATGGTGTTTTTTCTTTTTAAGTTAATGTTACTAGATGCGATATTTAAATCAACCAATCACAGTGATGCGTTTACATCGCCATCTAGTGGCAAAACAAGGAACATAACCTAAATTGACCCCAAAACGTAGCGACTTTTCCAATTCATTTTCGGTAAGTAAATAACGTTTCCTCAAGTTTTTTTTTATTTTATCGTAATTTTCAGATAATTTTCTACATACTGTTCAAAAAATCATCCAATTTAAACACGCGGTTCTATATTTGAAAAATTCCCAATTTTATGAGGATTTTAATAGTGTCTATTTAATTAAACTAAACTTTAACCAATTAAAAGTTTGATAAGAGACACAGGCTTCAAATGAATTTTGAAATTGATTAAATTATAGCACATTGATTTAAAAGTGGTGTCATACATGGTGTACATAAATGAACGCAAAAGCTACACATTGGGACAATCTATGTGCCATTTTGAATCGAAAATGTTAATGATAAAATACTAGATCATACTTAGGATGGCTTCAGGAGCCACTTGAAAAAATCATGCACTTGACAACACTGATCGCGCATTCAGGATTATATGCAGGTCGGTGTCCGAACCTTTCTGACTCTGTCTCACAATCAGTGACAGATTCAAGGGTGTTTTTCGTCTTTAACAGGTTGAGTAGGTTTGTAGAACTCTGACCAACATCTTAATCAACCCCAGTCTTAATCTTCAGTGGTAATTTAATCACAAGAAAACCAAACGGTATTTAAAACGTAAGCCAATTTTCGATGTCAATTTGTTCGATGTCATTTGTTGTTGGAAAGAACTTTTGTTGGACAATAAATCCTATCGTTCCATTTAACTTTTCGAAGAAAATTCGTGGACTTACAATTACCACCAAAACGGTAGGATTTATTGTCCAAGAAAAGCTCTTTTCATCGACACCAAGTTTATTAAATTCCGTTCAGCCATTTTGAAATTATAGGCATTTGTTTACAAGCACTTTGGAACGCCCCCCACCACTTTATTTTTGAAGTTACGGAAAAAAAATTTTAATAAAAAAATTGATTCTTATCTCCACTTTAAAATGCGCATATTTTTATGTTATCTTAACCCGGCGTGTGTATACTATATTTTTTGAGACACGGTGTGTATACTGGGTCTTTTAGGTAACAGGCATGTTTTCAAAGTTTTCTAGGCTTGCAAAAATTCTAGAAAAATTCTGAGTTACTTATTGAAGCGTCTACTACATGGCCGAGCAGTTACCAAACTTTTTTTAAAGGGGATAGCCGAAGAATACCCTCTATTCATAAGAGAGAATTTCGAATTTCAAATTTTGACTGTTCCTTCAAAGACCCAGTGTACACACGGAGGGTTAATACAGCGGAATTCCGAGAAAAGCCACATTTTGTAATTCAAGATGGCGACTGCGCCCCCTGGCGGCCATCTTAGGAACTTGAAAATAATTTCCAGCGTTTTCCCTTGGCCACTTTAGTTGTTAATTTTTTTACCGCAAGCCTCTACCATGAATAGTTTCCGAAATACAGCACTCTGCATTCTTAGTTAACCACCTGTGCAACCACGAGGTTGATCTTTAAAGAATTCACATGTATAGTTTTTGCAAGTGTATGGCATTATTTTGTCGCATTTTTAATAAAATGGTTCCTTGTTTATTTTATCCACTTTTTTGAGAACAACTTTGCTATGAATCGTCATTTCTAAATGGCAAGATTTTTTTAAAATAATCAATAGCGACATCTAGTGGTGGCGTTGGAAAAGATTTGTAAAAAGTCGAGATTTTGAAAGCGATTTTAGACGAAACCGGCAGATAGTATAAAAAAATGCTTCCTATAAAAGTTATTTCTTTTGAGAAGCTCTTTCCAACAACACCGAAATTAACTCCTCTTCCCATATGAAATTGCAGAGTGACCTTTAATTGAAGGCCACTCTATCACAATTGTTCATACTTCTGGTTGCTATTAGATGTTATTTTTCCAGTCATAACAAAGTTTATAACCAATTTATACAACAATTTTTTTAAGTTCCTAGGACTTACGATTTTGAATAAATTAGGTGGTACGGGTGGTCTGGGACACCTGTGTATTACATTAATGTTTTATATTAAATATAAAACTTTTATCAAATGTGATCGAATGCAGCTAATTTTGCAGGACAAATAATCACTATCTAGCGGTCCTTCGGGAAACTCACACAACTGCTCAATCTGATAGCAACCGACAATCAAATCATTTTTTCACGGAAACTTTAAAGGAAATATTACTTTTCTCTCTTTTTTATATTGCAAAAATATTTTATACTCACACATTTTAAGATAATACCCCTTGGATCCATATTTTTTGGTTGCTAGGTAACGAAGCAGTCTCATTAAACACTAATGGCGTTTTCTTCTGTTGATTGCGCCAAATTAGTGTTTTGTGTTCTATTACATTTTATTAAAAACATTTTAAACAATCTCAAGTCTTGAACACACTTATAAGTGATGTTATGATCAGATTGACAGTTATGATTATGTTTGATTTCATCGCGTTCTGTTGAATTTGCCTTTTTTTTTGCACTAACCCAGTGTGACATATGCATCCAACGTTAAATTCTGAAGCGCACTACTTCAGCCAAAAGAAAACCCCATAATTCAAAATGACAAAAGTCCCACTGGTGCGATGCAGAAAATATGCTATATCGACCTATGCAACGAAAACTATTGTAAGTCATTTTTGATAGAACTGAGTCAGATATAAATGTTTAAAGGTTTTGAACCGATTGCATTTTAAGAAATAAAATTTTCTAGGTAAAAATTTCCTACTTGGTTACTATAGATATCTTATAGAGGATTCCGACAGGATTCACCATAGAAGAATAGCAATTAATTCTGTTTTCTTTTCAAATTTTTCAAAATCACCATTTTTGACTTACGATAGTTTTCGTTGCATAGGTCGATACGTTCATAATTACCAACATTCTCGAATTATTTTGGGTGAAAAATGGTATAACAAACTTAAAATGGTATTAATATGCTGCATTAATTGAATAAAACTGAGCAAAAATCCAAAGAAAAAAGTTCTTTTTTGAAAATATTTACCTTGATTATTCACCTTAATTCAAGTTAAGTTTACTAAAGCCAACATGTCAAATTAAGTAATTACACGCTCTCAGCTTTTACATTTTCAAATTTGTGTCGCCTCTGAATGTTCTGAACTTTTGAGTTTTATTTCACCTAAGTTGAAACTAAGGAGGTCATAACTTTCTTATATGTATTTAAGTTGTGATCATTATTTTATTACGAAAAATTGCTTCGTTTGGCGTCCTCTGCAACCCCGATGCAATAGTTATGAAACACTCGATATGAAATAACATTTCCTTTTTTATACCGTTATTAAAGAGATGTCATAAATTTTGTTCCTACAGGAGGAAAGTAACACAACTCTTAATTATAGTGCGACAAAAATTTCAAATAGCAGGAATATTGAATTGTGACATTGTCGCAAATGAGCGATTTGTGCTTTAAATCATCGATATTGTACACCAACAGTACTTAATTCAATCATTTTACGTCATTTTCTGAACAAAAATTTTATTCTTTTCGTTTTTTTTCCGCTACCTTCTATTAAAAATGAATCATTAAACCATTAAGTCGATTTAATCGAATGTGGGATAACCAACTATTTAACCGCGAAGTGATAAGGGAATACACAGACTAGCCACAACATCACGAGTTAAAATAAATTTACACATCGTGTTATAAGTGAGCATGTGTGGTCGTAAATAAACCACAATTTCACCCAATTGAGTTATTCCGAGTAAATTTCCTGGTTTTAAAAATAAACAATGACGTTACTATTCTAAATAAGTGAATATTTTTCTTTGGTACGTTAAAGCATTATTTTCAACTTAAGGAAAAATTAACATATATTTTTTTCTGTGAATTAAAATTTATTAGAGAATTTTGAATTAATTTCATATAATAAATTATTAAAACACAGGGTTGTAACGAATACTTTCCAGTTTCTATGTTAGGGATTAAAATTGATCTTTTATTAGTAAAATTCTATAACAGATTGTAATAGATTTCTAACAGAGGAAGTGATTTTGAATAATTCTGGCGCCAACGCAATGTCGTAATGCGAATAAAACGGTGTTACTGGGTGGGCGTAACGTAATTTCAAATTCTCTACCAATAAATTAGAATGGAACGTTCGCCATAAGGTTTGGTTTGGTTTGGTTCGGTGGTTTTATTATTATTAGGTTGATACTTCGCAATATCTTTGCCAGTTTTAAATTTTAGTATTCATAAAAGTTCCGACGGCCGAGGGAGCTATTTTAAAACCGAAACGCGCCTCTGTTTACCTGACGCGAAATTTATTTTCCTCACGTACCAAACCCTCAACTTAACTATCTAGTCAGGATCTACACACTTTCCGTTTCGCATTAATTATTTATGTATTACAAAATGGCGCGCCGGTCAAATATTACGGAAGGACATGACTGTTAAATTTAATCGTCCGTTTTATACCAACCAGATCTATCTTTGTACTTTGAATTTATTGGTCTTATTTAGAGAAATAAATAACTAAATCCTATTTCGTGTTCTAAGTACTAACAGATCACTTCCTAGTCTTTGAATCTATAAATACCCAAAGAAACCATTTGTTAATTGAAAACGTTTATTTATCATGTTGCTTACGAAATTATTATCACGCATCCTGTTTTATGATTAAATACAGACTGTTTTTATTTAGATGTTGATAAATTTAGCGATTATTTTTTTTCCTTTATCTGTTTTCCTTTTTCAGGATTACCTTTAGAACAACCACCTTGGAATTATACGCCGCCTCTTCCCATTCCTCAAACGAGAGAATATATCATCGAGCCTGATTGGGATTCAGCTTACAATTAGCACTTTGTTTATAATAAATAGATAATGAAATGTTTTTGTTTGATGTTTATCATTTTTTTTTATTTATTAAAGTAGTATTTCCGATAACTAAATTGAGGAGATAAAATAATGATTGATGGAGGAGTTCTTTAGATAAGTTAATAGGGTTTCAGATTTATTTACTTCGATACATAAGTTTAAAATTTATATGTATATCAATCAGTTTGATTAAGATTCAACTCACACTTTTTTACCCAACTCATTCTTTATTCAAAGGTCCAATAATAAATAGATATGGTAGTAATCGGAACGTTTTATTGCCGAAGTCTTATCCAGACGATTTAATATCAACAGTACCGTACTTAACGTTGATTTATAATTCAATTAACATTTTGATTTAACTTCTGCACGTACAATCGATACTTTTAATTATGTAAATTATGATTAATTAATATTGGGAAGAAGTGGTTGTGGTAATTAAAAAAATTTGGAATTTTCTCTGAAGAAATGTTTGTAAATTTTTTGGTAATTTTTATTTTGAATTGTAGTAATCATTAAAAAACACACTTCAATCGTTTTTTTATAAAACTGAGAAAAAAGATCTATTAAGAAGAACTGATAGATTTTATTAAAAAGTTCTAAAAAAAGAGCTACTAATATTTACTTTACTTTCAATTTTAGCACTATTTAAATAACATATGGTTTAACAATAATTAAATGATTAAACTTCAACAATAAACTTAAAGACTTCTATAGGTTTATATTTTTATGTTATAGGTTGGCTGTACGATTTACAAGTTGTCTTATAAAATGTCTTAATCTGTACGTTATGTCTTAGTATCAATTTTTTGTTTTTGTTATTTTTAGTTGTCAACTCAAACTTACCTCAAACCATACCATATTTTTATACTAACTGAAGGGACATTGATTTTTTTAGAGCAGTGTCCCAAACTTATGTATATCGCGTTACCTACATATTCACAACAAAATTTCTAGGTCTATTTAATATGCAATCGTGATCCACCACTGGAATACTCCCTCTGTCCCATAATAAGTGTCCGATTTTGGTATTTCTCGAAACTTAACGTTATTTCGAAATGTCAGTTACAATCTTGTATTCCATCAAGAGACTTAAGTTAAAACTGACACATAAATGTTGTTAAAAAATTTAAACGCGTCTACTTAACTTATGAGTAGTGATTTGTAAACACACGCCATCTTTCTATTTTTAAAAGTACCGGAATGATCACATAATGGACCGTCGAGGAATTTTTGAAGTTGTGCCTCAACGAGAAAGGCCTAACTTAAAGCAGGAAGCGCGTCAAAGTGTGTACAATTATTTGCTAGAAGTGTAAATGATAAACTTAAACATGAATCGATAAAGAATACTGCTCGGTATTTTGCATCGGAGAAGACTATACAATTTGGCTTCGAGGACAAGAAACTTTACGTGAAGGAGCGGAAAGCGCGAAATTAAATTCTCGAAATTCTGGAAGAGTCAACAGGAAACGAGAAATCGTAGATATAGAAAAAATAAAAGAGATACCAATTCATCGCCGCAGAAATCTCCGATCACTTGCATATGCCATTGGAATTTCAAAAAGCACAATTCACAGAAGCATTAAATCTGGACTGATCAAACCTCATTCAAGCACAGTAAAGCCATTTCTTACTGGCCGTAACAAAATCCAACGTTTGGACTACTGTTTGGCAATGTTTGATTCTGAAAGTATCGCTGGTGGTGAACCTATTTTTAATGATATGAAAAACTGCATTCATGTTGACGAGAAATGGTTTCATTTAAAAAAGACCTTTAATAAATACTACCTCGTTCATGATGAGAAGGAGCCTGATGAGACATGTAAAAGTAAAAGGTTTATTACGAAGGTCATGTTTTTAGCCGCTATTGCCCGTCCAAGATGGGATAACTACCGTAATCAATGATTTAATGGAAAACTAGGGATTTCGCCATTTGTAACTCATTAACCTGCCAAACGTTTTTTTAATTTTAAAACGAACACTTATTTTGGGACTTAAATTTTCACCATATCGGACACTTATTATGGGACAGAGGTAGTAATAAATAACTGATTTTTTAAGAAATCGTGTTTTGTCCAAAATCTACTATTATTTGTAAAATGGGAGAGTGTTGGTTTATGAGCTATGAGTAGTTCTTACCTCACCAAACGCTGAGGTAAACAAAGTTTAATCGTCCATATAAGATTTTTTAAATGATTGATTCAATAATAAAATTAAACCAAAAAAGTTCCAATAATTTAAACAACAATGGGAGCCCCTAAGGATACTGGACTAACAGGATTGCTCAATCCCATAAAATGTGTATACGCGGTATTTTTAATGCGTAGTCGGTAGTTTGAGGTCACTGCTGACTGACTACTTACATTAATATTCTAAATAGTTTTAAAGTTTCAATCAATTCAACAATAAAATTTAGGGTTAAGGTGAGACAACCGAGTATAAGACAGAGACGCTATACCTGGCAGTGACATCAAAGGTGGTGGACGGTTATTATAGATTGAGCAATCCTGTTAGTCCAGTATCCTGGGGGACACCTTTTAATTATTGTAGTAGGCTCTTTTTTATTTTGCAGTTAGTATAATGAAGAGAAAGATGAAAGAGTATGTACACGTTAATATTACGGAGAGGGGGCTTACTGTTTCATCTTTCTCTTCATGGTGCAGCTTTATTTCGGGTTATAGTACCTAAAGCAACGTATTGGTAATTGATAACCACTGGATTCAATGATGAGTATTTGATGACGTCTGGAGGTAGTTAATTAGCGCATATGAGTTTAAAAATTATTGATTAATAATTTCGTCGCCTTAGTTTCGTAATTTCGTCACAAATCAGTTTTTAGTTTCACATTCAATGTAATATAATATGCATCCACAAAAAATGATTAGGTAGCAGCGGTACAAACTTATAGAAAGTAAAAGTAGAAAGTAAGAAAAATTATCCGTATTCGAACGATAACTATTCTACGTCCAATTGTTCTTAAAACTGAATTTTTAACTCATTACTGGCCGCTAAAAATCCTTACTTCAACCGGCGTTAAGCCGGGCTTTGATCCTTCAAATAACTAGTGCATTTATTCAAATAAAAAAGTGCCTAATCTGAAAATGGAATTTCTAGAAATTTCATGTAATACGATAGTCCTCAAAATATTTTTCTACATGTAAACACATTTGACAATGTCCGTATATGAAGCAGGTTTCGTTCCTATTGGCGTGATTTTTGCAAACTTTACAACGTTTCTGAGGAATCTTTTCGTTTCCCGAACTACGATTTTTATCAGTATGTGCGTTTTTATATCTCCTGAAAGCCTAGTTAGTGCACCTTTACAAGAAATTCTTTTTGCTGGATGTTTGAAATTTCGTCCAATTTTTAGCAACTTGTAGTAAATAAGAGGTATATTTTATTTTCTTTACCGGATTCAATTTTGTGTATAAATGAATTAAATAATGCAAAATTCAACTTAAAAGTAAAAGCCTTTTTTGTCCATTTAACACTTTTCCTTGTAATTGAATTATAAGGAAAGTATGTATTTAATTCAGCCTTAAAATGTAAAATCAAATCAACACCATGCGATTTTTCAATATAATTTTCCGGTTTCTTTCAGTCGTGCCTTATGTATTGTGGAAATCACACCTTTTGTCCTTCGATTCTCTTTGTGGTGCATTTAAACGAACAATAAAATAAAATGATTGTGTAAAAAACGTATTAATACGTTAATGGTTTTCGAATTGTAAAGAAAAGATCACGTATTATTACGTTAGTGGCCAGAAATAAGTTAAAACCAACCTATGCTATGTTTCAAGCTTTTTCTAACAATAAATGTTTATTCCTAATAAATTTACGTGTATTTTTGTCGCTGTATTATCGAATTGTAGATGGCTATTACACTGAACGTCGAAACTAAAAATTCGTTTGTGTAAAATAAAAAAAAAATATATATGGACATAGATCACTCTGGTTCTAAGAGACGTCTCACACTGAGGCAACCAGCAACAAGCGATATTACCATTTGATGACATTGTACATACCGTGTGTCCGTAAAGTAGGGGATATAGGCTATATAATCGTTATAAAGGGTTTATGGAAAAATCGCTGAAACGGGTCTAAAGACTTACATCTTTTGCAATTTTTTGATGAAGATTTTAAATTTTTTCCGCTATTTTTAAATGAGTTATGACGTCATCGAAATTTCTTTTAAATGACAACCCCCCATTTTTATTACTGAATATGAAAGGAGATTTTTTTCTAAGTTCAATACAGTCAATATTAATATCGGTTACATAAGAAAATTTTCGAGAAAAAATACTTTAAAGTTTAATTGGAATTTATTTAAAATGATAAAAATAACAGTTGCCATGATTAATTTCTCACATTTTTCTCCATTTTTTAATCATGGAAACTGCTACTTTTATCATTTTAAGTAAATTCCAATTAAACTTTAAAGTATTTTTTCTCGAAAATTTTCTTATGTAACCGATATTAATATTGACTGTACTGAACTTAGAAAAAAATTTTCTTTCATATTCCGTAATAAAAATGGGGGGTTGCCATTTAAAAAAATGTCGATGACGTCATGACTCATTTAAAAATGGCGGAAAAAATTTAAAATCTTCATCAAAAAATTGCAAAAAAATGTAAATCTTTAGACCCGTTTCAGCGATTTTTCCATAAACCCTTTATAATGATTATATAACCTATATCCCCTACTTTACGGACACACGGTATAATTAAGTGATGTCTCTCACATTGGAGCAATTCGATATCGCAAATATAGAGGCGATATCAGATTGCTCTAATGTGAGACATCTGATTAATTGTACGTAAAATGTCATCAAGTGGCAATATCCCTTGTAGCTGCTTGTTAATTGCTGGTTGTCTCAATGTAAGACGTACTATAACCCGAAATGGAGCTGCACCATGAAGAGAAAGATAAAAGAGTACTCGGTAATGTTATAAAGAGGGGGCTTATTTTTTCATCTTTCTCCTCATGATGCAGCTCTATTTCGGGTTATAGTACCTAAAGGAATGTATTGGCAATTAATGGCCACTGGATTTAATGATAACTATTTGATGATGTATGTAGTTAATGTCAAATTAGTGCAATGGGTTTAAAAATTAATGATTTATAATTTTGTCGCCTTAAAACTAGACTATTCTATGTCCATTTTTTTTTTAATTTTACAGTAAATCAGTTTTTAGTTTTGACATTCAATGCAATGTAAAGTGCATTAAATGCACTTTTGTAAGTTTTACAAAAAGCGATTTGATAATATAGCAATACAAACCTACAGAAAGAGCTTGAAACATAACATAAGTTGGTGTTAAAAACTAAATTTTAAGAATAATTGGATATAGAATGGATTGGTTCTAAAGCAACCATTTATATCATAAGGTTATTTTGATCAAAAAAGATTTATCTAGGAATATTGAAAAGTCAGAAATTACCGAATAATTATATTATTATTTATATAGGCGAATAATTATATTTATATTTTACGATGTGCCCACATTTTAAAAATTTTGAAATATATTGTCTAAACTAAACCTAATATACGAATATGTTTGTTCAATTCTTGAAATTTTGCTATGTCAAAGAATTGTCAAAGCGAATTTTAATCTAGTTTGATAGTTATTGTGACAATATTATATCAAATTTACAGATAATACAATCTGGGAATTTTGTTTTTTAATTTACTGACTGATTTACAAAGACTATCAAATCGTTATCAAGACTTTACAAATTTACAAAGACTACAAACAACAACGATTTCAAAACACCTTTTAGAATGAATAAAGAAACCATAATAATTTATAGCTATCGATATTATCAAACCTATGATGTGAGAGTGATATTAAAGGGTAACGAATACGGTCCTGCGCAATGCAGCCGCATGAGATAACCGAAAGCGAACGGTCGGCTCCGGCTGATGCAGTAGCGTAGTTCTGGAAGGTTTGTTCGCGTCGCGCAACAACACAAGTATTTATTTCGCCACCGTCTCGTGCGCCGTGCGGAGTCGGTGTTATGTCAAGACGGTCGAAACTGCTGGCAAAAATCGACCGTCGAAACAGCCGCGAACGTGCTGAAAGTGAACTGCTGCAATGACTGCCGAGGCAAACGAATAATGAAGGATCTCAAGAGCGTCTCCGTTCAAGTGATCGACAGCGACATCGCCTTGCTGTTCCCGAACGGCGGTTTCTATGAAATCAAGCCAATGGAGCCTAGGTCTAAACTAAAGAGCGTCGTCATCTTTTGCTGTTTCCTCGCTCTTTCCGGGATCGTGGGCTTTGGGTATTTTTGTCAGGACCGGGTACGTTATGTCTATCTTTTTACTGGAACTTCAGGGAATGCGGCAGTGTTTCTTTAGGTCTTCCTAAATAAAGACTGTGTTTTAGGTTGGTTTTGTTTTTAGGTTAAGTCAACTAAACAGGTGATTGGCTTTTATGTTTATATCTTTCAATAATGATCGGTTGCTTAGGTTGTTTTCATTTTAAACACACTATCCATTAGTTATGAAGGCTTTATAAATATTTTTGCAATGCCCTAAATACATGTGTTGAGAATAATTTGTTTAGATTTTAATGTAATTTCAATGCATGAATGAATCAATACATTGATATTTTAATCGTTACTGTGACATTTGAAACGTCTCTAAATGATCTAAACATAACCTTAAAACGTCAGCTATAAAATTTCTTTTAATGTGATTGGTTAAAAAAAGTGTAGCCGTGGTAAATGTTTAAATGTTAGTTTAGTTTAATGTTTTTTATCATATTGTACAGTAAATTCAATATTATAGAAATCAAAATATAAGTGTTTCACACTTGAATAAAATTTTCTGAATTTCTTAGGAATACTTATATGTACAGCTTGTCCCGTTTTGATTGTCCGATCTTTTACTGGCGTATTCCTTGACTAACAGACCTATTTTGTAACTCTTAACGACATCGGTATGAACCGATAGTCGTTCATGAACGACAATTCGTATTTTGTAACTTCTAACGACATCGTTATTAACGACTTTCAGGTTAGGTTTGGTCGTTTGGCGAACGACATCCCCGTAGCAGTCGTTTACATCGTTAGCATAGCAAAATTGAATTTGTAGCAAATTTATAGCAAAAGTGTATTGAACAAATGACTTTTTATATATTTAACTGTAAGCTCAAAATGTGTAAGATCATCTCTGGCATTATCTCTGGTTTAAGATCATCGTTTGGTATTATCTTTGTAAAATTCCATTTTTACAAGTTCAACCCTTGATACCCTAACAAAGATGCCAGAAACTCGCTGAACCCATTTGAAATGCCAGATAATATTTTTTAAAAACTACAAATTTCTAGTATATTTTTCAGACATGATTTCTTCTTTCAAGTTATGCCATTTTCCTCAAGACGACACAAAAATATTACTACCTATAATGTCTTGTGGAACTATACTTCTATGCTTGAAGAAGCTATCAAAGCTATTTCTAAAGCAAGTTCAAGGATAATATTAGTGATTACAGCTTTCTTTCGGAAAATAATGTCAAATAATGGATTCTTCTAAAGATAGCTCCTTCATTCGCTTGCGTCATCAATTGTCAAAGTTTGTCAAAATGCAGATATAAGTTCCCCTTTGAGGTTATGTTGTTAGTTCAAAAGATCTAACATTAGATCAAAAGTGACATCTTATGTTACTATCCTATATGAAAACATTAACTTGTGTCGTTACAGCTAAAATTCCTAACGACTGATTTACAAAATACGGTTTTAACAAAAAGTCGTTTGGGGTCAGAGTCGTTAGCTGAACGATGTCGTTAGGTAACGACAATTACAAAATAAGCCTGTAAGAATAAGTAAAAAAGTCCTAATGAACATGAACCCAAAAATTATTCGTTTTCGAGATATTAGAAGTTTAGTTCCATAAGTTTATCTGTTATTAACATAATCGAAGTGAGTCGTTTAAATTAATACGTTCACGCCGGAGCGTACCACCGGTGGCCCGCATAATATAGGATTATATTTTTTGCCGCCAGATGAAGCGCAGTATGAAAATCGGTTTCGGCGTGAACGTGTTAAATGATTAGCTCGTTACGATAGTTTCAATAAATTGTCATTATTAGGTTAGAGTAGTTAGGTACCGTGCGTTCAGAAATGATTGTAGATCGTTTGAATTTGGCGCGCTTTAGATTAATTTTCAAGGTTGGTATAAATACAATAATGTTAATCATATCTCATAGGCGTGTCATGGAAAATATTGAAAGCTGTCATAAGTTGTTAAAAACCGAAAGACAAAGGTATTTTATTGAATTTATTGACATATGCCATTGCAATTGATATCCGATCTCCAATAATTATGAGTATATGTACATATACACTTAATACTAAAAGAAATACACCATGAATAAATCCAGTTACGCCACTGATATGCAAGATACAACGTAGGTAATTCATAGGTAACAATATTGACCATCGAAAATCACTAAATTACGAGCGCGCCAAATTCAAACGATCTACAATCATTTCTGAACGCACGGTACAAAAGTTTGTCGAAGCCATCGCAACTAATAATGCCGATAATAGAACAACATATGGAATTAAAACCTTAAATATCTCGAAAACGAATCACTTTCGGACCTATGTTCATCAGGACGTCTGCTTGTTTTCAGTAAGGGCGAGCCACCTGTATACATATTACATTTTTTTTCTATTCAAAGTTATTTTGCGGTTAAATATAGACACATTACAGAACATACTTCAGAAAATTACTCTAATGTTTTAAAACTCGGAATTAAAAAATGTCATCAAATTCTTGGCTAATTTAAACGAGTAAATTGATATTTAAACTCTTCTATATACCTACATTATAGATGTTTAGCAGTCACTATTGGCTGACAACTAATAAAACAACTTAACGATTGTTTTATAGGCATATAAAACAGGTTGTTTTTCTCTTTACTTCGCCTATTTAACGATTCCCATTTTGTTTATTTATTCATTTTCCAAACGTATTGTTTTATCACGATCTTCGTTTAGAATAGCTTATTATTTCTACAAATTAGTATAAAATGCACTTAACGTTGCAGTAACGAACGGGAATTTCATGGAAAACGCTTGGATCCATTAGCGACAAAGAGCCGCCTTCCAGGAAATATTAATAATTCAGTTTATGTCACAAGCCGCACGAAAAAGTGCAGCCTCTCAAGTCCGGACGCTCAAAAACGCTTACGGATTCTAAGCGCGTACCTTTTCGAAGTTAGTTAAGTATGCGCGGTTTGCTGTGGCAGCGTATGTACTTAAGCCGAGCTTTCGGAAGTATACACATTAAAATTGCAAAGTAGAAGGAGAACTGTATTGTAATGTTTTGTAAACAAATGTACGAATTTAGAACAATTTAAAATAAAGGAGCTTTTACAATATTCTATAAACCAATTTATTGTTCTTTAGAATAAAGACCACAAACTAAGAAAACATCATGTCAAAAAACGTAATTTCGAAGAAATACGTTTTAAAATATTAGGAACTTAATTGTCTTCAATTGTACTTCAGTTTATTGTCTGTCGTCGGGGAGATCGGTTGAGTTTTAATCTAACAATAAGTCATTTTTTACAATTTGGGCGTTTGCGTTTTGCATTTTGTTGTCAATACATTTCATTACAACGTGCGGCTTTTCCGTTTAATGGCGGATAATTTTTTATAATTTCAAAATCTTTTACATTTATATCAATGACTTTCTTGTATTTTTCTTTGGTTCGGCAATACGTTCTTCTATATTGACGCGATGACCTGAAGGCGATCGTATAAGATCGAAACCCGGGTAGTCGAGTTCTAAAAATAAATATCTTCAGCTAAACCAAGTCTTTATATTAGGAACTTCATTTTTAAATTTGTTTTTGATGAATAATGAGAAATCATACAGAAGCGCATTTTTCGCGTTTCTTATAATTTCTATTGAACTTTAACATAAAGGCCAAATGAAGCCCTTTTTATCCTCTACCGCGTTAACATGGCGCATTTTTGGTCTATTCGTAAATATTACAAAGTGAAATAACTTCTGACTGAGCGTATTTATAGCATGAATGATTGAATAGGGTCAAAGCTTTAAAAATTTTCAAATAGATGACACCAATTAATTATCTCAATTTTGTGAAAAATTGACAGCATATTCTCTGCCTGTGGTCTTTAAATAAGATTGTATAATTTATCGTGGTATAATATATATTCTGTACTAATATAGATAAGTAACTAATAAATATGCAGTTGAATTACGGTTTAAATGTACCGGAAGACAATTAATGTTAAACCAACTCATTTATTATGATTGCTCACATTGATATACAATATAATATATTAATTCGGAATGTGATTTAAAACTTATTGATTTTTATGTAGGTGCATCAGATGAACGAAATATTTTGAATTTAGTCAATTTTAGATACATAATAGATTTGGCAAAGTTGTGCGAAATTCGTTTAAGTTACACTAAACTCTTGGAAGAGCACTCATTAAAATTACAAAGTAGAAGGAGAACCGTATTGTAATGTTTTGTAAACATCTGTACGAATTTAGAACGGTTTAAAATACAGACTGTTTAACATGGTACATTTTATAAAAGAATAAAATTTCTTGTTAGAAAGTAGTGAAATTCAAGTAAAATTTATTCCATCGAGGAAAAATTAATATTTCGTGTAAAAAGAATAATTTCAGGCCATTTTCGAATTCGCAAGCACTTACGTAAATTCAAAATTACGTCATTTCTTGATTGTTTCCTTGTTTTCTCTATTATTATATTATAATACAACGTGGGACAAATACAGATGTCCGGAAATGTCGTGTACAACGGAATACCACAGATACTTTGATAAAAAATATGATGATTAAACCCTATATACAAAGTTGCTTAGTTTAGCCGCTAGAAGACTTTAAAAGTAATATTTTCCGTGAGTTTTTCTTAACTTACTCCACAAGTCTTTATTATATCTTATTCATTTTTTGACCATGTCTTTATATAAGCGGACTACAATTTCCTATGGAATACAATCGAATTTAGAAAATTACAGGACGTTTAAAAACACTCTTACGGCAAGTTGTTCATCAAAATCTTTTAATCGTACTGTATAGTTTTCTGTCAATTTTTTTCTGAATAGCTACATTAATTTAGAAACTATTTTCTCTCTTACAAAATTTCAGTTGGACAAACGGTTTAGCGAAAAAAGGTATGAGCGGTATGAAGTTCTTCCAAGAAAACGAGATGTTACATATTTAGAGGTAATTTATTACTTAAAATATTAACATTTTTCCCAGAATTTGTGACCATCAGGGCTTAGCACTGATTGGTCAGCAAAATCACTAGACCTAACACCTTGTGATTTGTTTATGGCATGTCATAAAGCACAAATAAAACGAAAAAAAATATATTGTAAAAATTTTGCACTCTCTATTATTTTTAATCCGGATGATGGTCACAAATCCTGGCGAAAATTTTAAACGATAAGGATAAAGTAATTCTAAACCAGTAACATTTGCTTCTCCTGAGAGGACATCGTTTAAAGAAATTGCTATTTTAAACTTTGCTAATGTTAGGTTAACTTACCGATTGAGTCTTGTAGGAAATTAGAAAATGTTTTGTTTTGTGGCTAAACCGTTTGCCCAACTGAAATTTTGTAAGAGATCCCGTTTCTAAATTAATGTAGCTATTCAGAAAAAAAATGACAGAGGATTGTACAGGGATTAAAAAGATTTGGATGGATAACTTGTGAGAGTGTGTTTAAACCAGAGGCGTACCTAGAGTAAATGGCGCCTATGGGAAACACCTACTTTGCGTCCCTCTAAGTCGATAACTTGCTACACTTTTTTTTCATTTTCGTTTTTTTACGTTACACATTACATTTTTTGCGCCCCCCTTGAGATGGCGCCCATGGCACGTGCCATACCTGCCATACCCTAGTTACGCCACTGGTTTAAACACCATGTAATTTCCGAAATTCGATTTTATTCCGCAGAAAACGGCAGTCTGCTGATATAAACACATGGTCAAAAAATGAACAAAATCTAATATTATTCGTACCATCTATAGTGAAAGTGGCTCATCGCTTAAAAGCGTATGAACAGATGTACTAATAATATGCGCTCTCTTTCTAACACACATCAACTTATTTGTACCGTATGCGCAATATTGTACCATAAATCGATGAATCACTTTCAGTATAGATAGTATGAATTATAAAGATTTTTCGAGTAATTTAAGAAAAACTTAGGAAAAATATTTTTTAAATCTTCTAGTGGCTAAACTAACAATAAGTAACTTTGTATACAAATAAGTTGGGTTAAATCATCATATTTTTGATCAACGTATCTGTAATATTCCGTTGTACACACTTCCAGACAACTGTATAATGTTCTAATGTAAATTGATATTTACTTAGCAATGGGAAAAGTCGGGATCTATTTTCATGAAAAAGTTTTTTAATTCAGTCCCACTATGCGGTAATTGACAAAAAATAAGTTGAATTTCGGGGATCCCTGTGTACTTCAAAAAGTTAACGATGTGAAATTGATCATATTATTTTGAAAAAACTATATCGCTCAAATTTAAATTTTTGTTCATATTACAGCATTTTGATTTGTTGTTCCTAGAACATAATTTTGCCTCCAAATTGATGACTTTTTTCTTCACTGTTGGTTTTCACGATTTACAAGGTTTATTGATTATTACGAACCAAGGAACCGCTGGATTGTTACGGTAAAGACAAAATTTCAAAAAAAAAAAGAAATATAATAAAAAACCAGAACAACATGTTAAATAGATTTTTTTGTATTAAGTTGCTGAATTAGGTTTCGAGCATTGGTGATTAAAACAGGACTGGTGATTTTTAAAAACCGAATTTCCAGATTATCTGATCTTTCGTTTTTGGTAATTTGAATTTGCATCAATATTTGGGGCTTTTTCAAATTTCGCATCAAACTACAAACATTGCTTGAAAGCCAACATTGAAAAGGAAAGTGTCACCATCGAGACAGATAATTGAAAGCAGAAATTCAAAATGCCATAAAGTGAGTATAAATCTATATTAACTCATAAGACGATTATTTGGCCGATATAATTTTTTCAAAATAATGTGATCAATTTTACCCCTTTAAGTATGATTTAAATTCTCAGGTTCGTGCTTAGAAGTCGTTTACTTTAGTTTCGTAAGTTTATTTATCAGTTAATTTGTGAATCCGAACGAATTTCTTATTAAGTATTAAAATTAAAGAATGGATACGCTTTGCATATAATAAAACTAAACAATTTAGAAATTTAAATTAACCAATCACACCGAGTGATCCGAAAATGTTTGGACGTCTTCGGTGGATTTAAATTCCTTGAAGGGTGCGCCGCAGATGGCCCCGTCTTGCATATAAACGGTTTACAAGGCGAATTGTCTATGTTAGCAATTTTACCTATTCATTGTATCCATACTGTCAAGTGATACTCTACGCTAGTGTGTATTAACTCGGGGGAGTTTCTTCTTCTCGGCATCTTTAAGAATATTTTTAGCGAAAAGAGATCCATATTTTTCTCATATCTAACAAAATGGCAGCCAATTTACATTATGACATTATTTTTGCATTACATTCTAACGGGTGTTCTCTTAAATTCGTGCTCAAATGTGATTTGAAATTTTGCTAGACGATGGTGCACGGAAAATGTATTTCACATTATTGGTGCACTCTAATAAATTAAATTTGAAGTTTGATTAGCCTCAAATTAGGGAAAAGTGTGCTACACGGTTTGAGCCAACTGCTTATCGATAATGATGTTTAATTTATAATACAAAATGTATGTGTTAAAAGTCTTACTTTCAAGCTGGTTCAAAAGTCAATAATGTTTTGTAATACACACTAAACTTTTGTTGGCGAATTTATAAATAATAAATTTTAAGAACTTGAGATGCTAATCACCTCAATGAAGTTTTGAAGGAACAATTTATTAGCCCTATTTTCTTTCACTTTTCCTCTTTTTACTTTATTAGACATACATCAAAAACGATAGTAAAATCCATAGGTCGCATGAGCACATATTTAAATGAACACCCAATACTATTTGAGTGGGTCAGAAGTAAAGTGAACCAAGTCCACTTAAGTTCGTTCCGAGAAAACGGACCGTTTGATTCATTTTTTCAATGAAAAAGGGTGCAAATCATTCAGTATTAAAGTGAACTAGCGTACATTATTGGTAACCTGATGAACTAGGTATTGAATAAGTCGGCACATAAAATTATAACTATTCAAACGGACTTAAATATACTCTTAACTAAATTTTAGAAAAAATGGACTTGGTTCACTTTCCTTCTGACCCACTCATTTATCATACAACTTGTACCCGTTTGCTTATCAAGAAAATAATTCTAGGTCTTACAAAAAATGCATACACTGTTCGGCAAAAGATTTCACATGAATCATTAATTAACTGTGGTATCCTAGACGAACATTTTTCAGTTAAGGTGCATTGTCAATCACGCGACTGCAGCGGCGATCGTCGCGCGGCTGCAGACTCGTGACTTTTCTAGCGCGTCTATAGCCGTCTTATTAAGTGTCAATTGTGCGACAATAGTCGCCTTCGGTTTTTTCTCTTTCGGATTATCGATATAGCCATCCACGTATCCATATAATTCAATGCAAACGAGTGTGCCGCCAGAGCCGCGCGACGATCGCCGCTGCAGTCGCGTGATTGACAAAGCACCTTAAGGCTAGGTTGACATGTGACGCACAAAAACGCACGTTAACGCGCGACAGAATATTGAAAGCGCTCACATGACGAGCGCTAATGCGCGCTTTAATTGCAAAACCGATAAATTTAGATCAATTCAGATCAGTTGGCTTCAGAACGTTTTCGAGATAGTACATCTGAGAATGAATGTAGAAGAAGCTATAATTTTATGGAAATAATATAAAAAAGAAACAAAGACGACGGGTACATTGGGTTGGTTTTCATCCTGTTTTGAAAAATAAATACAAATGTTTATTCATAACCTTATATCCGACACTGAGAGATAATGAAGGAATATTCTTTAACTACTTTAGAATGTCTCTGAAATCATTTGATGACTTGCTGCAACTAATTTGGGATGATAGTAAGGCAGCACCAAATGCAGTTAGATATTGTATTTCACCCAGCGAAAAACCATATGATTCCGAACCTATATTCCAAATTCCCCGTCTCTTTTCTATTTCATCAATTAGTAAGTCGATGTCAATATCTGCAAACTCACCCATTTTTCACAAACTATAGACCAGATATAACTTCTATGTGGTATCCAATTCAATTTTTTGGTAATATTTTAATGTTTGAAAAAATACTCACTAAGAGTTCTATATTTGGAATCAGAACTATCAAGTAATTTTAAAAAAAAAAATGATCAATTTTCTTTTAATAAAGCTTTATGTAATCTTAAAAAATAGTTTTATACATATTACCGACCTTTAATTTTGGCTTGTATAAAGTTGTTTTTGCAGTTTTGAGGGTTTTGACTAACATTCGAAATATATTACAATCCTATCAATTCAGGAAGTTTAACAGTTTTGCCAATATCAATTATGGTTGGGAACTTCCTCCAAAATATGAAATTTTGACAGTTTCCATGTTTTAATCATTTTGGAATCTTTGAAAAGTCTAATGGTAGGTTTAGGATGTCAAACTTGGGATAGGTTTAGGATGTCAAACTTAAAGGCTGTAATCGTAACCGCAGTAGTAACTCTAGTATTTAAGAAAAGTTCAACAATTTTGTTTCAATAGAAGCATTTAGGCAACGTCTGGGACTTACGACAAATTTGATGGTTATTACAGCTAAAATTACGGTTAAGTTTGACATCCTAAACCCACCATTAGTAGCTGTGGTATTTAAAAAAGTACAACCATATTTGTTTAAATGTTATCGTTAAAAAGCAAAAGTTGGCTAACTTTGAAATTTTTACGGTTACGGCTAAATACTTGCTGACAATTTTTTGTCAGCGTATTAACAATGACGGCTTCAAAATTCACAAAGCGGCTAAGTGCCATTCAGCAGGAAAATGAAATTTCTTCAATAATTGAAAATTTTTGCATTTAAGCCCTTTGTACTACTACTCATATGTTTAAATTTGGGAAACGACATTCTTGTATACCTGAAAAACTGATCGGAATCTTCTTCTTTACACAAGATATCTTTTATTAAGGTCCACAACAACCTGTTTCATGATAAAAACGCATGCTCATGTGAACGTTATACGGCTGGCACGTAGAACTCAAAGCGCGCGTTAACGCGTAATCGCGCGCGTCTAGAGATTTTTGCGTTGAGCGCTGCGTTAACGCGTCCTAACGCACGTTAGCGCGCGTTCATATGAATGGTTCTATTTAAATACCACGATATCTAAACGCGCGCTTAGAAATCGCGCGTCAGATCGTTGTCATGTGAACCTAGCCTTAAGGTGCATTGTCTGACGATTTTGCGTCAGCCACTCTTTTAAATTGAATTATATGGATACGTGGATGGATATATGGATAACCCGAAAGAGAAAAAACCGAAGGCGACTATTGTCACACAATTGACACTTAACAAGGCGACTGTAGAAGCGCTAGAAAAGTCACGAATCTGCAGCCGCGCGACGATTGCGCGCTGCAATCGCGTGATTGACAACGCACCTTTAGCAAGCGTACGATTAAGCGCGCGTTCAAAAACGCCTCGTCTGTGCCAGCTTCTTTCGCCGAACGGTGTATAGTAAATATTTGGTAATTAAATTCATTCTATACCTTGAAGCGATGAAAAATGTAAAATTTCAGTTTGTGTTACTTTTGGTCTTTAAGTTATACATTTTTGAAAATTGAAAAATTACCACGAAACCATTAAAACTTTGCTGACCGGACGAGTCTACTCGTCATTGCCGGTGACATGACATAGTTTCTAAGTAAAATTCTCGGTCAACAAAGTGTTAAACGATAGTAACTGGTAGCATTCCATAGTATTACCGTAGAAAGCTCAATCATGTACCATAAAAAAGAAAAATGCGCGTGTTCTTAATTTGAATGTATAACAATGTTTCTAAGTATAATAATGTTTGAATGAATAATACCTACTTCTGTGCCAAATTTATCACTGTATTCCAATAGGATATGTTTAAAAAATATTTTTTCTGTGATTTGAAACCATGCTAAAAAAAATTATTTTTCAATTTTCAAAAATGCATGTCACAAACTAAAAGTAATTTATTATACAGTTGTCCGGAAATGTCGTGTACAATAGAATACTACAAACACCTTGGTCAAAAATATGATGATTTAATCCAACTTGTCTATATATAAAGTTGCTTAGTGTAGCCACTAGGACTTTAAAAACCATATTTTTCATGAGTTTTTCTTCACCCTTTCGCGGATAATGGTATACATACTTACCACTAACTTTACGTGCAATTTTAGTGTATTGGTATACATTACCACTACGATCGATTAATTAAAAAGTGGCGAAACTTTCAAAAATATAATTTATCCGCGAAAGGGTTAATTAATCGATGCGTAGTGGTAATATTGTATAGCAATACATTAAAATTGCACGTAAAGTTAGTGGTAAGTATGTATACCACCCTCCGCGAAAGAGTTAAATTACTCGAAAAATCTTTATTAGATGTTATTCATTTTTTGACCATGTTTTTATATCAGCAGGCTACAGCTTTCTGTGGAACAAATTCGAATTTCAAAACATACAAGGTGTTTAGAAACACTTTCACGACAAGTTATCTATCCAGATCTCTTTAACCAACCTGTATAATTTTCTGTAAATTTTTTTTCTGAATAGGTATATCTATTTAGAAACTATTTTTTCTCTGATAAAGTTTCAGTTGGGCAAACGGTTTAGCCATAAAAAATATTTTCTAAATCCCTACAACCTCAAACTGATAAACTAAGGTACCATTAGCAAAGTTCAAAGTAGCAATTTCTTTAAATGGTGTGAAGTTCTTTAAAAAACAAATTTTTCAGGTTTTGAAATACTTTATTGCTTAAAATATTCAAATTTTCGGTAGGATTTGTGGCCATCATCAGGGTTGAAAATAATACAGAGTGCAAAATTTTTACAATTTGCTTTTTTCGTGGCATTTTTGCTTTATCATACCCTATAAACAAAATCTTAGGTCTAGAGATCTTGCTGGCCAATTAGGGTTAAACCTGATGATGGTCACAAATCCTGGCGAATATTTGAATATTTTAAGCAATAAAGTACTTATAAACCTGTAACATCTGGTTTTATGGAAAGAACTGCACACTGCTTAAAGAAATTCCTATTCTGAACTTTGTTAATGGTACCTTAACTTATTGCTTCGGGCTTACAGGGATTTAGAAAATATTTATTTATGGCTGAATCGTTTGTCCAACTGAAACTTCGTAAGAGAGAAAATAGTTTCTAAATTAATGTAGCTATTCAGAAAAAAATTGACAGAAAATTATACAGGTTGGTTAAAAAGATCTGGACGGATAACTTGTGGCAAGAATGTTTTTAAACACTCTGTATGTTTCGAAACCGTTCAACTGAAATTTTGTAAGAGAGAAAATAGTTTCTAAATTAATATACCTATTCAGAACAAAATTGACAGAAGACTATACAGGGCGATTAAAAGATTTTGATGGACAACTTGCCGTAAGAGTGTTTTTAAACGTCCTGTAATTTTCTAAATTCGATTGTATTCAATAGGAAATTGTAGTCTGCTTATATAAAGACATGGTCAAAAAATGAATAAAATCTAATAAAGATTTTTCGAGCAATTTAAGAAAAACTCACGAAAAATATTGTTTTTGAAGTCTTCTAGCGGCTAAACTAAGCAACTTTGCATATAGATAAGTTGGGTTAAATCATCATATTTTTGACCAAGGTATCTGTGGTACTCCGTTGTACACGACATTTCCGGACACCTGTATAAAGGGCATGATGTAAATTGTTTACTTCCAAGGGCAACAGTTTACAAATCCTATAGCCTTCGTCCGTTCATGTAAACTTCTCTACTATCGGTGCCAAAAGTCAAGTCAGTCAAGTTTGGGGTGCTCGTACTCCGGAAGTTTTCGTCTAAAAAAATCGGGGTAAAGCCTGTCTGTTTAATAGAAATATCCAAAAACACAAAATAATTTTTTATTTTTATTTAACAATCGAAAAACGAATATATTCATAAGTATTGAGATACTTATTATTAGCATTTTTAACTACCACTTGGCGGCAATATCGTTAAAATGCGACAAGCGGTTGTTAAGATCGACTATTTTGGTGACTGAATCTTCATGCGAAAATAGAGGAAATTTTTGAAAGAGCAAAGAATACCAAGTTATAGTAAACATATGAGGCTGCTTCCTGAAAAACGTCCTAATTTTTTTTCTTCCGCGGTTTCTGAGATAAAAACTCCCAAAGTTTGCGTTTTCCGCGGACGGTCAAGAAACCTCTCCTTTTTTCATTTAACTCGCGATATTTCCTAAACCGCATGACCTACTATTTTGAATTTTGGCTATGTTATCATCGATCAGATCAGAGTTAAAAATATTTAATATTTAAAATTAAAATTACATTCACATTATAAGAACCTAAGAAAAAACAGAAGTCGTGAAGTCAAAACAAAGCAGACTACAATAACCCAACAGAGTTTGATCAAATCCTATAACAGAAAAAGAGTTAATGTAGTAGTACTAATAGTTACCGTTAGTTATTCCAGAAATAAAATATACAAAATAGTCCACGGTAATCTCTGTTACTCGAAGAATAGCAGTGTTCTACATATTTAACTAAAGGGGGCTACAAATTTGTAAGAACTTGAATAACTTTTACTGTTGTGTTAGAATGTATGGTCCTTTTAGCACGTATCCTGGCTCTTACTACGGTTTCTGTTTGGTGTACTTACGTCGTGGTAAAATGTCTTTTAAAAGACATTCTTTATAAGCAAATTTCATACTTCTTATGTTTTACCTGCAAAGGGTACAATAAGAAAGATAATAAAACTATAAAAACTCCTTCCTTTATAACAAAATACCTATATTTTTTCAAATTTATACTTGTTGCTAGCATTGAATCTAAACTAATCCGAGGATGTTGTTATTCACCAAACGAGGGGGGTAAGGTATTCTGAGGATAATACCCTTCCCGCTTGTAAGATTTGGTGGCCCAAATCGCATTAGTTACCGAATTATGGACTTTTCAAGGTTATGTTTTACAGATACGGATTTTGAGGTAATGTATACCTGAACTTATTTCCACTTTTACGGCGTTAAAAAATTATTTAACATACCATTTTTGGTTTAACTTGTAGAAAATGGTATTTTATACTCCACCGTCCACTTTTCATTCCTTAACCACTTCCGGTGGCTAGACGTACTATAACCCGAAATGGAGCTACAACATGAAGAGAAAGATGTAAGATATAATTCGTACCATCTATACTGAAAGTGACTCATCGATTTATGGTACAATATTGCGCATACGGTACAAATAAGTTGATGTGTGTTAGAAAGAGAGCGCATATTATTAGTACATCTGTTCATACGCTTTTAAGCGATGAGTCACTTTCACTATAGATGGTACGAATAATACTCGGCAATGTTACGGAGCGGGAGCTTATTCTCCCACCTTTCTCTTCATGGTGCAGCTCCGTTTCGGGTTATGGTACACTGTACGTCGAGATACTTGTGTTACCGGAACGCCAGCGCGACGGTGTTACATACGCCGTCAGACCATTGTTGCAGGTAGAAAAATGACTCACTTGGCACGTTCGGCCGTAAATTTCTTGTTACCGTATGTGGTTAAATATGTTTTTAAGTACTCTAAAAAAATTATGTTCTCGCCGCTTATGGACAAAATCTATGTAGAAAACGTTTGTTTGGATACATGGCACTGACCTGCACCAACATGTGACGTCACACTAATGCGGCGTATTATCAACGCCAATCGTCGTCTTACCATAGCATTGTTTGAGCAGGCGATTTCCAACAGTATCGATTCTATCAACCAATCAAGATTTAGGATTTTTTGCATGTGATCAAAAAAGAACAATTTGATTGGTTGAAAAAATCAGAAACTGTTGGAAATGGCCCGCTCGAACAAAACTCATACCAACCGAAAACCGATGGATTCTAGTTATTGTTCGTACCAGCTATAGTGAAAGTGACTCATCGCTTAAAAGCGTATGATTTAAGATTTGGACGTAAGGTTAAGATAGATTCAACCATTCTTAAGAAAAAGAAAACTGCAGCGAGTGTAACTCGCTGTCAATAGACAGTAACTACGATTTATATTACATTAAGATTATTACATTATTAATTACAGTTTTTAAGTTTATGGAATATATATGTATTTGCCAAAAATTATTTTCTAAACATGTAATTTATCTTTTCAATATTATTTTATGAACTTTTCTATAAGTCGGTAAAGAAGAATGGCTACTTTGCTGGTACTAAGAAAAGACATACTTTTTCGCTGGATACATTTCCTTTGTACAGCAGATACACTAATTATATGCGCTCTCTTTCTAACACACATCAACTTAAAGACATGATTTGTACCGTATGCGTAATATTGTACCATAACTCGATGAGTCACTTTCACTATAGCTGGCACGGACTTTACAAGTTAGTTGGTTCTAAAGCGGGCATTATGATTACGACCTAAGGCGCTTTGACACTTTGGTGTTAAATGGTGAACTACACATTTTTTTGTACTTTTCAAATTATTAAAGCACACTTAATAAACATTTAAATGTTTATACCTTTATGTTTATATTGCACTTACCACCTCTTGAAATATGAAAAACAAAAATAAGGAATAATTCTAATAATTTTAACCATCCATTTCCGAAATAAAATAAACTGCCTCTCTTCGATTTGAATAGTATTTTAAAACTGCACAGTTATAACATTTATTGAATTTTCTTAAATGCCGTAAGATGTAAATAATTTAAGCAGAAATTTTGTGAATTTTATACAGAATTTAGAACAAGTTTACATAATAATTTTTAAAACAATATCAAACTTATCAGTTAATATACAGGGCTGTCCGGAGATAACGTTCGTATTTTTAAGAGGCTACAGGAAAAAATAATTCATTCTAATATATCGGGTGTTTATTTAAATTCATGCTCAAGTGAGCTCTGGATTTTACCTGCATTTTTGACGCATGTCCAAAATGAATGTTCTGAATGAATGAACTGAAGTGTTCAATAGGTTATAAGTAACAAGACAGAAAATGAAAGAAAGTTAGTCAATAAGTTGTTTTTCGCAAAAACCTGCGTATACCCCAATGTTTTCAGTGGTCTGTCCTCCAAAATTTCATGGGGATGCTCATATGGTCAACAGAATTATGCAGTAAATATAATAACATGCGTAAAAGACTTACTCCAAAGTTCAGAACGATGTAAAAAGTTTTGTACTGAGTAATTGTGATTAGAAAAATTTGATTGATACAAAAGTATTATATCCTTAAACAGTTTGTTATTAAAAGAAATCATTACTTAAGTCTCTCCCCCCCCCCCCCCCCCCCCCGCTATAATTCCCCGTCCCCCATTTGAAATCAAATGAACACCGATATAATACTGATTTAAAGAATTAAAAAGTATTGCAAGATTTACATTAATTTTATTATTACTTTCCTATTTTTCAGGTTTGTGCGTTGAGAAGTAGAGAATTTATTCCGGCCGTTTTAAATGACGGAATGGGTAAACCGGTAAGAAATTTAAATAGTAAAACCGGCCTCAGTTACGATGATATGCTAAACGACGACTTCAGCTTCGATATGGATTCGCACGACGTGATGGTCTTCTTGCATATGCAGAAAACCGGTGGGTATAATTATTGGATATTTACAGTTTAAAGACTTGGTTTCACCTTCGCTCACTATGTTATCAAGTTGAAAAACAACTTGGTGTAATAAAGAGAACTTTAACTCTTTATTTGCCTTTTTTATTATGCCTGACGTCATTTGAATGAGAACTGAGAACCAGCTGGCAGTTTAATTATACTTTGTGATTTTATTTTAAAATGATAATTGCTTGGAACTGCTTTTTAACTCTTTATAGCTCAACTTCCTAAAGTAGTAAATTCCAAAGGTGCTGTAATATTTAAAAGAAACTTAAGGGGTTAGGTTATTTTGAATTGAAAAATAAAGATGCTTTACATTTTTTAAATTGTTAATAAAATAACAATAATGAAGGTTTTTTCCACACTTCTTACGGTGTAGGAAAACATTTTTTATTTTTATTTAATATAGAAAATGGGAGTCTGAAAGCAAATAAAACGAGGATGGCACATATGTGAATAAGTTCGGGTATTAGAAAAAACTAGAACAAAACGAAGTTTTTTTTTTTTCATGACCCAGATTATTCAGACTTGTGAGATAAGTACACATGATCATTGAAATATGCAGCGTGTTTGGTATTATTAGAATTAAGGCTTGTTCCAATAGATCCAGACGATTGTCAAAACAGTCAATTGTAATCATTCTCGTGAAGTAATGCCAAATAATGTAGTCATCTCACTGCAAAAAATGATGGTATTGTTCGGTTTGAATTACGATTGTAATTGTCTAGTTTCTGACGATCATCTGGCTCTTGTTGGAACTAGCCATAAATATCTTTTTTGCATTGAATATTATTGAATTCATTGATTTTTCATATAAGATAACTTATTAAAATTAATTTAATTTTTTTAGCAAATCATTAGGAAATTAAATTTGTTTTCGTTTGAGTACACACCATCTATTTAGCCATAATAAGTAGATTCGAAGTAACCGACTTTATTTAAATTATCTTAATTCTGTCATTTTTCGTCGGAATATGATTATATTTGGACCTTTCATAGCATGAGCTCAAGGCGTATGTGATTTCAGCAAAATAGCGCGATCTATGCAAACATATTTAAAATGATATCGTCTACACTGGTATGGTTATACTGTGACATACAGAGTATACCAAGGCCAAGCCCAGTGATTCATTGGGGTCTTTAGTAATTTTCATGTTTATCTGATGGCGTCTTGACATCCCACTGCCATATTCTGCAGTAACCGAAACCATTGTCGTGTCAATTCTAGTTCAAATAAGTTGAAATGGATAAATACGGGTGTCGAAAAATTGCAGCGATTCTTTTATAAGAAATGGGGCTCTCATTTAAGAGTTAATTTAACTAAAAGAATGTGTCAAAACGTCCAAGGGCAATAAAATTAAAGTACATCAGCAACTTTCGTGCCCCTTGTGTTCACCCGCCTTTGATTGAGTGGAGAAGGAATATTTGGATTTTCTGTGGTGCCAATTTTTGGACACACTACAGAAATGAGTGACCGGCTTTTGCCTTGGAATACTCTGTATATATTTTTAAAATATTGGTTTAGTTTGAAATGATAACATTGGTTGACACTTTTTAGACCCACAGATCAAACAACAGTTTCCCGAATGTTTTGGGCCCGCTGAACCTAAATTCAGCCTCACAATTGTTCTATGACATCAGATTTTCGAAATATTCTAACCTAAAGTTACAAAAAATTTAATTTTTGAACATGTTCGACATAAAATAACATAGTAAATAAATTTTTATTTACAAAATTCCATTCAAAATAAACTTTGAATTTTTCGAATATCTTAACTTTTTCTTGCAAAAATTGTCTTTCTATAGCATCACTTTTTGTCCCATCATCAACCTGTAGGAGATTAAATACATAATTTACCATCAAGGATAACCGCTATAAAGCACTGTGTTTTGATATAAAAAATAACCGTAGAAATAATGCATACTTTAAACGCATTGAATCCAAAAAAATAAGAACTCACCTGTGTGATCTAGGTGGAGATAGAAATTTGAAAACCTTACATATTTTTAAGGTTGACTAAACTATTACTTACTAAATAGTGCATCGACGTCCACGATTAGGCGATTATAGAGAAACTATTTCTTCCAAAAGAAATTAAGATATTGATAAAATTCAAAATGCATTTTAAATGCAAAAAATGGTATATTCAGATGCTACAAGGAGCTTTGTACATACAAATTTGTTCGCTATGTTATTTGATTTAAAATATGTTGAAAATTCGCTTTTTTAGCACTTAAGCCCGGTTTACATTATTCCAGTCCAGTAATCCAGCTAGTCAATCCAGTCCAGTGCTAGACTGGATCATATCGTTCACATTATTCCAATCTAGTAATCCAGTTAGTCAATCCAGTCCAGTGCTAGACTGGATCGTATACATGTTTACGCATGGATTCCAGCACTGGATTAGCTGTCCACACTATTCCAGTGGTGCTGGAATGGGCGAGCTGGATTGAAAAAGTAGACCGTCAGTCCAGTCACTGGACCGGATTGCTCACTGGAATGAGTGCATTCCAGTTTATTCCAGTGAGGGTTCACATTATTCCAGCACTGGTTTCGATCACTGTACTGGAATACTACTGGAATAATGTGAACCGGGCTTTATGACTTAGGTTATCTTGTAAACCTGATCTAATTATGCAATTCTCAGGTTGGATTTGACTTTAGTGTGACATCTGTTAGGAAGGTGTTGTATCTATGGGGCTCACTTTTCATGTTGTCGGCATGTGTAATCGTCTGAATTCAAAATTTAATTTGAACAAATAAAGTCGCATCTTTTGTTGACTCAAAAGAAAAGATTAAAATTTCCCACTTGAGATCAATCAGATGGAAACTTTTTCAGCTATCATAATATACCATCCTGGAAAATGTAGCAGAAGAAAAACATGTGTAAAGTTTTAAAATCTCAGAATTTTGGTAATCCACTAGAATACCGCTAACAGGCCCTCTGTTAATTTGTCATTCCGATTAATTCTACCGTGCTTGTCTATCTTCTTGTTAGTAGGGGCAAGCACTAAAATATTCTTGAATGAAGTTTGGAGGACAAATTGCTTTTGAGTTTATTGTGTTGCGACCACTCAGATTAGCACTATTCTACTGTAAAACGCAAAAATGAAAATTTAATAGCTTTTTCAAATAATTAAATAACATACAGTTGAATTGAATGAATTCAACTGAATTGTTACAGCATTGAATATAATGTTGTAACATTGTATTGAAATAATTAAATAATATACAATGTTGTAACACTGTTTTAAAATTTTCATAAAAGTCAAAACAATTTATAAGTACAAATATAACTGTATTACATCTGTTACATGACATAAACAGTAAAAAATAAAGTTTCTGATTTTATTTTAGGTGGTACATCATTTGGACGTCATTTAGTGCACGATTTGGACTTACAAAGACCTTGTACGTGTCCATTAACTAGAAAAAGATGTTATTGCTTTAGACCTCATTCAAATCAAAGCTGGTTGTTCAGTAGATATACGACAGGATGGAAATGCGGTTTGCACGCCGACTGGACTGAGTTAACAAATTGCGTCGACGAAAAGCTGGACGAATTGGAAGGTTTCATCGCTAAACGAAGATATTTTTATATAACGTTACTTCGGGAGCCAGTTGCGAGGTATCTGTCCGAATTTCGGCACGTACAAAGAGGCGCGACGTGGAAAGGGGCTCGGCATTTTTGTAAAGGTCGAAATGCGACCAAAAAGGAAGTCGTGCCGTGTTTTTCAACGGATACATGGGAAGATGTGAGCTTGGAGGAGTTTATGGAATGCGATTCGAACTTGGCAGCTAATCGGCAGACGAGGATGCTGGCCGACTTAGAGTTGGTCGGTTGTTACGACAAGTCTTACATGCCGGAAGCGGAAAGGGATCGCGTTATGTTAGCTAGCGCGAAAAGAAATTTACAATCTATGGCGTTTTTCGGTTTAACCGAATACCAAAAAATCTCCCAGTATATTTTCGAGGAGACGTTCAATTTGAGGTTTGGAGTTCCTTTCGAGCAGAACAATGCGACTATTTCCAGTAATACTATGCCTACCTTAACGGCAGCTCAAGCTACAAAAATCGCGCGATTAAACGCATTGGATATTGAACTTTACGAATTTGCTAAAGTGTTGTTATTTCAAAGGTTTCATAAGTTGAAGAGTAGAGATGCTAATTTTCGAACGAGGTTTGAACATTTGGGAGAATTACCGAATCGGGGTACCGAGTTTGATTGGGATAAATTAACTGATGCGACGAATAATTCGCAGTCTTCATAGGAATGTTTTTTATTATTTTATAAAAAGAAATGGATCATTTATGTTTTTTTTAATGTTTGAGGTTAATTAATTCTTCGATTGTGCTAGTTATACGGAATTGAATCTATTAAGGATAAAAATTTAATATTAATCAATTACTTTGAAGATTTTTTATAAAGTTGACAATAAAATTGTTTCTTTATGGACTTTTTCTAATTAGCAGCAGTCAAGACATATTCTTGTTTGTAGCACAAGCAATTTAATACATACTGTAATAATTTAAATAATACAATATTGACATTTCGTTAACGATTAAAACCCACGTAATTTTAATTTGACATGATCGATATTAATTAACCCATTTGCATTATAAGCGCATATGTGCGCGCATTTTTCCTGACCACTATCACCATAGCGCGGATATATGCGCTCATCGCATATAAAATTGCATATAAAAAAAAAGTTCGGTGATAAGAACAAATTTTTCATTTTTCTGGGTGATGCAAATGGGTTAAGTTGTACAGTTGACCCCGCAAACCCATCATCTTTGGGAATCGGAGTACTGTCGGAATGCAAAAAAGGTCGAATTATCCGAAGTACAAAAAATCGCGGCTTTAAAGTACAACAAACAATCTCTGAACATAAAAATAATTTGTCTTCAACACTTAACTCAAGGCGGTATTACACTGCAAATATTTTATAAAAGATCTTTTATAAAAGATTCATAAAATATGTTTATTAAATAAAAATCTTTTGTCAAATATGGTCGAATACAATGACTTTTGATAAAAGATAGTTTATACTATTAAATCTGTTATAAATACAGTCGTTTATACTGTAAAATTTACTTGGCAAAGATTTTTTGTAAAAGATCTTTTATAAAATATTAGACGGTGTAATAGTGCCCTCAAGAATGTTGTTAATGCTTGTTTGAATGACTGATGAACCGAGATCGTATTAACGGGATTCTACTGTAGTTGTTTTTAATTGATATTAATTTAAAAATTTTACAATCATTGTGAGAGTTTTCTGTTTTAACATTTTGACCACTTTCGTAAATAGCACTAAAATTGAAAGGATAAAAAATATCAATATAATTTATAGATTTTTTCGAAATTTTATGCTTTTTTTATAAACAGGCGAGTAGGAAGCTAAAATTATAAAAAAGTAAAGGGAGACGTAGTTAAAAAATAAAACCCAATTAAACAATTTGACAAATCAAATATTTTTTAAGTTAAAATTTAATTAGATTGTTGTTTTTAAAAAACTAAAATGGAATTGATGATGGGAGAAAACAAATTTAATAAAGTGGGTTTAAATCGTAAACGAAAATTTGTTTATAAATAGTTAAACAGCAATTAAATTAAATAAAATAACCATACGACGAAATGACATTAATGTGTATGTGTATATTTGCACTGACAAATCATTTATATCTCTCATATCACCTAACTATTTATAAAGCCTACTATTTATTTAGCGTAAGATCTCATTATCATAGGTTTAAGACTTAACGATGCTCTTGGCCCATTTGAATTTTTCAGGGTACGCACTGCAAAACTGTTCATATCACGTTGTTTGAGATTTTTATCGGCGATTGAGAATTTCGATTTGAGCTTTTTGTAGTTTTATTTAAGAAAATAAGGCGTTCATAATAAATTAAATAACTTTAAAGGAAAAACGTGTAATAATAATATGAATAAATAATAAACCGTTGTGAGATTAATTGCTCAATTTGTGAGTACGTTTGCAATTGGCTGCTTTAATGTTGCTAGTCGCGTCGATACATCGGGAAACTAAATAATAATTTATTATTACAAGAATTCTATTGCTAGTAATAGTGCTTCCTTGTTTAAAGGATGTGTTAATCACGTTAGGTTGCGTTTGGGGTGTATAAATAGCACAATATACACTAAAAAACAGTCAATTAACGATGTGGATACAAAAGAAAAACAGTAAAGTTAAAAGTTTGATGTGAATGAAATGTTATGGTTCAATTTACTTCCATTTTTTAAAACAAAACGAATTTTGTGGGTTTATTAGAATACAAGATGACTTTTGAAATATGTACTAAATAAAGTGGCCTAAAGGAAAAGCTTTGCTTTTGATCAACTCACCTCATGGATCTTGTAGTTTAATAATCTTATGGAATTAAAGGATCTTTTTAGAAGTGTTTTTAAATGAAATTAAAATTTAGTGACTAGCATAATAAAAAGGGTGTATGTGTAAATATCCAATTATTGGAAATAATAAGCACATCGACGTAAAAACTTGTACATGTATGTGTGGTTTATGATATATTATACTGAGTGGTTTATAATCAGGTTTAAAAAATCTAATCTAATAATAAATCACTCTGTACATTTCTTTATTTTTTGAATACCAAAGAAACACGAACCGCCTATTTTAAGGATTATTATTTTAGATTTATTTTGTAATTAAAAAAGAATTAATTTTAGTAGCTAACATTGTGATAGTTGTTCATAATTAAAAAAATATATTTTAATATTTGGTAATTATATTTTTAACACAATTATTTTAATTTCTTCTTTCTTGGTTAGTATGATAATCTGTTTAGTGCAATAAGTTTTTTTTAACTACCTACACTACGAAACAATTAAGCAAATAAAATAACCAATTTTAGGCATCTTTTATAAAAATAAGTACTTATATTGTTTGTGTAAGATATGTTTCAACCGATTTTTTAAAACGAAACAGACTGATATTCAGTTAAAAGGCATCTTCTATCAACAATTTTCTACGTTGTATTATTTATACCTTATGTGTAAATGTACTTGCATGATACATACAAAATGTGTAATATAGAAATCTAATTTTTTAGATTGAATAAAGCGTTTTGTAAGTAATATATTTTAATTCGTTTTAATTTATGCCAAAATTATTTTAATTAACTTATTTGACACCTTTTCTTTTGTATAAGGAGGGGTTTAGGAAATATGTTGACAGACGAGAGGTCCTAATCACTATTTAAGTGACTGTATCGTAGGACACTCATTGTAAGTGTTGGGTTGAGGTACTCATCTTGAATACATCAATCAACTAAAACCTTTTCCCCTCCGCCTCTGGAACCACCCATCAAGATATAACTTCAGAGGCATACAAATGTGATTTTGGGGATCTACTGTATACTTCTTCTATTTTCTCTTTCGTGTACATCTTTTCCCTTCATGATGTTTGTCACCACTTCATCTACGGCTCCAATATTCTTGCTTTTCTAGCATTATATCTGATGTTTTCTTTTTTTTACATTTTTTCTGATTTTATTAAAACAAATATTTCTTTCTTCAACAAAATTATAACAAATAAAAAACGTGTGTTCTGGATTATCTACTTCTTCGCAAAACCAACAAAAATCATTCTCCTTCTTTCTTATTTTGAACAAATTACTACAAAAAAATTCCATGATCCGTTAAAAATAGCGTTAGGTAATAATTTAATTCGCCCCATGTTCTTTAACTCTTCTCTAAATAATTTTTTATGTTCCTTACCTCTGCTGTATAGGTTACATCTTTGCTCAATTAATAGGTCAATGGGCGATAGACGAGTTACCACTTCAATACCCATTGTAGAAACCATTCCATATCCAGAGGATATCCTGATTCCCTTAATCTTCTATTAATTGAGAAAAGCACATTCAGGTAGTATTTATAATTTAGAGCTCTGCTCCATGTCGGAACGGCATACAAAATGAACGAAAGAACAGTAGAAGCAAAGAGTTTCATTTTCTTCTCTTTCGGTCCTCTGATGTTTAGCATAATTCTTGATAAATTGTCTACCATGACATTTGCTTTCTTGCATATTTCCTTTATATGTTCGGTCATTTTCATATCTTTGTCTAACTAGACCCCAGATATTTTGCTTTCTTGGCACTCCTTATCTCATTTTCGTTTATTTCTAGTTCTATTTCTTTTAGTTTTCTTTTTCCTTGTAGTAACACTATTTCTGTCTTTTCAGGTGCTATTTGAAGTCCCATTCTCTTAAGTTCTTCTGTGACTATTTGAATCGCATAATTAGTCTTTTCTTGTCGAAGAGTGCTATTTTGGTACGTAATTACGAGCGCAAAATCGTCCGCGTAAGCAATAAAATAGATATTGGACTCTAGATAAATTTTTAGAATTTTATTGTAAAAAATAATCCAAATGAGAAGTCCTAAAGGAGAGCCTTGAGGAATTCCACAAGTTACCTTGTAGATTTCCTCGTTTTCAGATATAACGCTTCTGTTTGAAAAATAGGACTTTATTATATTCATCAAATAGTCACTAATCCTACCCTCTTCTAAAGTTTCATAATTCCTTTCCAAGGAGCAGAGTTAAATGCGTTCTTAATATAGTAATATTTATTGCACTAATTTATAATTTTATTTCCAGTACAATCTCTTTAAAGAGAATACCATGTTCATACCATATTCCAGTTATTCTGATACTATCCCTAATTCATAGTCCAGGTGCACAGATATCCACATTCAAATTTTCTACTGTCCTTGGAAGGTTCTATTAATTTTTTACATGATTTCATTTTAGTTAATTAATACCAAATGTAAGTAGAAAGATTAATTAATATAAATATTCGATAATCAGGACATTTCGCTTGAACAGGCAAATTCTTGTATTTCGGAAATCTACCATCAAACTGTATAAGGCGTAATTTATACGAATAAATAAAATTATCACAAATTTGTGTCTGAGAGTGCTTCCAAAAACATTTTTATGTGTAAACAGTGTCTGAGAGTTCTATCACAGCAAATCGCCAAAGTGGCATCAAGCAGTTGCAGAAAGAATATTTTGCCTGTTTAAGCAGGTTGTAAGCAAGGTCTACAAAGTAGTTGTTATAAGATTGTCCAACTGCCTACATATGTATGCTACATTGCAAGCGAAGTTTCATTGATTAAAGTCTTCATAACTCATTTACCAGCATTGTATAAGTACTAATTACAGGGCTTCTGCTTATCCATTCCTTCATGATGTTTTTCTTTCTTCTCTCCTATTGAATTAATGAGAATAGAGGCTGCAACTCTCGTTCTACAGAGGGTCTTTTTACACTGTATATGGCAAGTAGCAAGTTGCTACTTGCCCAAGGTGAGCAGTCCTCGAGAAGTGTTGTTTACGTTAATAGAGGACTCTGATACAAACAGCTAAGGTTAAACTAAGAAAAAACTAAGGTGGTTTAACCCTAATTGTCCATTATTCAAAATTGCTTGGTTAAGTCTGGATAAGGATTTTTTTTGCAAAAAGAATATGCATTTTTGATATACAAATAATGTAGTAAGTTGTAATTTTATCTTTGAATATTAAATCAATATTATTCCATTTGTTACCTATTAAAAATAGGTGCAGAACTTTAATGTTATGCAGCCGTCTGCATAGCTTTTTTAGTAGCTGTTAACGTCATTTTTAAACGTTACTGTATAAACCCCGTATGCATAGTCGTATTTAGAAATGGTTTAACGCTAGTTGACTATTTAACATTTAGTGCCCAAAAAAGGCAGGTTTAATTGGATTTTAACTTTATTTTCGAGAATGTCACTCACGTTATAATAGAATTTGATATCGCCCATGCTGAACGAATTTGGTGGAAATATTTTCATCGTAAACCGAAAGTTTATCTGAACAAATTTTTTAGCATACCCCGTATCACAAGACTAATATTGGGAGTGGTAATTACTTCATTTGGTTGATTTTATACACTAGTAGTATTTCTTTACTAAAGTTAAGATACTCGTTTTAAAGTGGAACATACTATTAAATTTACCATAACAATCGGAATTTAAAAACAGACTTCGTTTTTAAGATGTTATAAAAAAGAGGAATTTCCTTACATTATATAATTTTCTTGACTTTTGTAGCAAACTTATACGTTATTAATTATTACGTTAGTCCTTTTCTAACCGGTGAGAAGCTAGCCATGGATTTTTCACTATAAAATAATTAATTGCAAAATTTGTAACTATGCGGTAATGTTTCAAATCTATCAATTTAGCATTAATAATTCCATTTAACGTAAACAATAACTTGTTCACCATTTTTATTCATTAATCAGTCGTTTAAAGGTGGCCGAGTACCGAATGTACGAATATTCAAACTTGGACATCGAAATTCGGAAATATAATTCCACAGGGTTAATCTTCACCCCTTAAACGACTAGAATCCGTAAAATCCATTTGACAACCTTTTCAATTAAGCGTTAAAAAAATCGCCAAAGTTAGCTCTCTCCTTACTTACGTCGTATAGCGAGGTATTTCCAAAAATCGAAAAATTTCAAAGTTGAACATCGAAATTTGGAAATTTTATTTCACAGAGTTAATCTTCACCCCTTAAACGATTAGAATCCATTAAATGCAGGTGACAACCTTTACAATTAAGCGTTAAAAAAAATCTCAAAGTTAGCTCTCTCCTTACGAATAGCAAGGTATTTCCAAAAATCGAAAAATTTCAAAGATGGACACCGAAATTGGGAAATAATATTATTTCACAGGGTTAATTTCCATCCCTTAAACGACTAGAATCCGTAAAATCCAGGTGACAACCCTTTCAATTAAGCGTTAAAAATCGTAAAACAGAATGTATACACAGATTAAGCTATCCAATGGTGAATAAACCGACCCTTAAACATTCAATTATTATTTATTAAAATTATTATAAGAAGTTAATAATTGAATTTAAATGGTTCATTTGGATTTCATTATGTTAATAACAGGTAATCTTGTGGAACTAAATTTCCGATGTCTTGAAAACAAATCAGTGTTGGTTTCACGTTCGTTAGGACTTTTTTACTTATTTCTAGTTAATGAATGCGCCAGTAAAGCACGGGACAATCAAAACAATACACCTAAATATACAAACATTTGTGTTCATATTATAGTTTACTTTTATTTCACATAAGCGCAAGTTGACATTGTTAGGAGTCTCCTTTAATTTAAAATTTTCGTTTTTTTTAAGATTTTTGTTACATTATACTAATTATGAGTTGTAATTCTATTATTTTATTTCTGTAAAAATAATCCTCTTAGTATGTTTTTTTTCTGTTTTTGGGATGTATATATCCCATTGGTAAAAAAGGGCTAAAAGCAGCAAGAAGTGTCAATCTCAATTTAGGGTTAGTTGCGTGTACCGTTTCATTTTACTTCATCTTGTGAGCAAGAACAGTTATTGGATATTATCTAATGTTTTTTTGGACATTAAAACACTACTTGTGATGGAGGCAGTTTAATTAAAATATATTTATATATATTTTTTGTACATTAGGTACATAAAATAGTTCTTGTTTTTATTAAATTTTCCGTAATAAAGCAATTAGGAATGATTAATCTTTGATTTGCTTAGTATTTTTTAAAGGTGTGATTACAAATTGTCCTAACATTTTGAAAATTAGTCATGGCTATACTTTCCCTTAATTATACATACATAGATATCATAATTTTATATTTATAGTATTAAATACAGTGCGTGTTTCTAACAAGTTGTTTGATGCAAAACACCAACATTGAGAATGGAGCTACTTCAAAAAACTTTATAACAATACCATAAAATTAATAAATTAAGACTTAAATAAAATGGGTAATAATTTTCTACTTTATACGTTAATAATAAGTAATTATTCGGGAAATTTTATGGCTGGTTTCTTGTAATATCTTTTATAACTTACATAAAAGAAATTTTAATTGTTGTCTTTGGATGGAATTAAATTGGTTCTGTGCCAAATACTTAATTCACTGATACTTAATTTATATACAAGTTATTATATACATTGATTCAACGTAAGAAACAGCCAGGATTTACAACAATTATCACAACAGAAATAATGTTATTGTTATAAAAAGGATGGACATATCATTATATCAGAGCTCTTCTTATGATTAACTTTCCACTGGTTTGTTTTTTTATGCTTAAATATAGGAATATAGTTTTTTTTTTTTTATAAAAGAGATTGTTCTAACATTATTTTTTCAAATCCTGCGGGTGTGGAATAATTAAAATTATCGAGAACTATGTCTAATATAGCACCATCATCCACTGAAATTAATTAGAATTAATTACAGCAAAATCCATAGAAACTATTAAAAAAGGTGCAAGTTATTTACCATATAAAACAGGATAAACAGTTCCTTTAACACTGGTAACGGGATATTCAATTTCATTTCCATTTAAATAAAATTTCATTTGTATATGGTCATAAGAAACGCCCACAACATCACCTTCTTGTGGGGTTTTGTGCACAGCATCTCCATTTGCTAAAGTACCATTTGATATTGATCCTAATCTATGTAATTCCTGTTTATTGTGCCTAATGGTATTATCACTGCATAACGCCCATGAAAATTCATCCATTCCACCTTAAATTATCAATAAATCCATTAGCGGAATTTCACTGATAAACCTTAAGCTTTTTAATCATACACTAGGAAAGTAATTAATACTAATTGATAAAAAATTAATATCTGTTTCTTATCTTAAAATAAAATATTCTAAGAGAAATTCTTTATTACCTTGAGTTAAACTTAAATCTGTTTGTCTTGTAGCAAGACCAACTGCCCACGAGCCACCTTGTTGAATTTTCACCTCAAAATAGGATTTTGACTGTACAAGAGGTGCATTTCCAAGCGCGGCGCCTGCTCCACAGAGCCTTTGTCCCGATTTAACAATTACAACTTCATATCCTACGCCGCAATGCAAAAAAATCGGTTAGAAAAACGTAAAATATTCAATAATTTAGAATAATTACCCATAAAAGCTGTGTCTAATTGTATGGGATTTTCACGGGGAACGTGAGGGACTGCGGGCGTAAACCTAAACCCCTCTAAACATCCTCTCAAACAGCAAAATACTGATACAGACGTCATACTGATATGTAAACTTTAACTTGCCTAACCTATATTATATTTCTATTTTTGTTGACAGTGTCAGGATTTTGATGTTTTTGGAAAGTTGGTATTTGGTAGAACTGGTGATAAATAGATTAGTAGAATTGTGGGATATTCATGATAAAAATCATTCATAATAAAAATACCAAATTATAAAAAAATGTATACAAAAGAAATTAAAATAAATTTTTAACAACTTTTGTTATTGTACTTAGAGGTACAGGAATCTTCTTTCTCCTAATTTGGTTGGTAACAATTAAAATAAACTTTTTAATTAAAAATAGAATCATTTCAGTTTAATTTACTGTAAAATTCATGTCATAGTTCTTATAAAGTCATTCCGATTTTTTAAAGCTAGTACAAAAATTGTTTGATTAAAATTTTTTATTTTAAAATTTTTTAATACAATTAAAATAATTACAATAAATTATAATACCACAAATACAGAATGATTAGGGTGTTTCTTAAACACCCTGTAATTTTTGAAATTCGATTTTATTCCATAGAAAACTTCATTCTGTTGATATAAAGATGTGATCTAATAAAGATTTTTCGAGTAATTTAAGACAAACTCATAAAAAATATTATTTTTAAAGTCTTCTAGCGGCTAAACTAAACAAGTTTGTATGCAGATAAGTTGGGTTAAATAATCATATTTTTGATCAAGGTATCTGTGGTATTCTGTTAAACACGACATTTCCGGGCACCTATACAGTTAGTAACAGTTATATTTGTACACCTCATTGTCTAAATAAATTTGTATTGAAATCAAAGGATAGAAATCAAACTAACGTGTTTTCTTTGATTTTTTTTATTGCAAGATCAACAATAAATATTAGGGAGTATGAACTGAAAATAACAAATGCAGAAACAGTATAATTAATTTTTTTTTATTAAAAATTTATTTAAGTACTGATCGAAAGTTTTTTGAAACGCAACATTCTTATTTGTACATTGATTGAAGGACGCGTATTCTCTTGGATAAACTACAAACGCATGCTCACTACTACGAAAAGTGCGCATGCATTACTTTCGAGGGTGCTATTCTAATTAATTGATTCTAATTTGACATTTGGTATTTGCTTTTTTGAGTTTAAAATAGCTAAAGGAAGGGAGTTAAGTAATGAAGTGAAAGACATGATAATTAGTCTAGCATTAAAGGGATATTCACTCAGAAAAATCAATGGAATTGTAAATAAACCACATTCTACCATAAACTACATAGTGAATAAATTTAAATATAATGGAACAACGAAAAACAATCCACGAATTCGTAAAAAGTAAAAAACTTAATAAAAGAGACGAGCTCTTCATCATTAGACAACTTAAAATAAATTCGAAATTAAGTGTTCCAAAAATAACAAAAATGTTACAAACATCTTTAGGAACGAAAGTATCAACTCAGACCGTTCACCGAGTATTATGGAACAATGAATATCACGGAAGAATCGCAAGACAAAGGCCATTTGTTAGTAAGAATAACTGCATCGCTAGATTGAAATTTGCTACAGGGCATAAAGATAAGCCGCAATCTTTTTGGGATAACATTATTTGGTCCGATGAAACAAAAATAAACTTATTTGGGTCAGGTGGAATTGTCAGAGTGTGGCGAAAGATGAATAAGGAATACAATTTTAAGAATACTTTACCTACTATAAAACACGGCGGTGGATCAGTGTTAATTTGGGGCTGTATGTCATCTAAGGAAGTGGGTAATATTCAATTTATTGATGGCATTATGGACAAATGGGGATATCTGGACATTCTAAAAAATAATATAAAGCAAAGTGCAGCAAAAATGGATATGGGTGCGTTATATATCTTTCAACAAGACAACGATCCCAAACATACAGCAGAAATAAATAAGTTATGGCTCATATGGAACATTCCAAAACAGTTTAGAACACCGCCACAGTCTCGGGAACTTAATCCGATAGAGCATTTATGGGCAATTTTGAAAAGGAAAGTTCGTGAGATGGCCACTACCAACAAGAAAGAATCAAAAGCAATTATTGAACGAAAGTGGAATCAAATAGATCCCAAAATTTGTAATAACCTCGTACAGCCAATGCAAAAGAGGTGCAGGGCTGTAATTGAAGTCAAAGGCTATTCAACAAAATATTAAATTTTGTTAAACTTATCTTTTTTGGACAAATTATAAATGTAAATTCTAAGTGTACAAATAAGAATGTTGCAGTTAAGAAATTGTATTTCGGTACTTAAGGAAATTTTTATTATAAAAATATTAGTTATATTGTTTCTAGAATTGTTATTTTACGTTCGTCTTTCCCAATATTTGTTGTTAATGTTGCAATAAGAAAATCAAAGACAACACTTTGTTAGTTTGATTATTATCTTTCGATTTTAATACAAACTTATTTAGACACTGAGGTGTACAAATAAGACTGTTACTAACTGTATGTATTTTAAAATTTTTCTGAAATTACTCGAAAAATCTTTGTTGGAGTTTATTCATTTTTTGAGATGTTTTGTATCAACAGACTACAATTTTCGGTGTAATAAATTCCAATTTCGTAAATTACAGTGTGTTTAAAAACATAATAAACTATCTCCATGCAAATGTCTTTACCTCGCTTGATCTTTACCCAAGGATACTGGACTAACAGGATTGCTCAATTCCATAAAATGTGTATACATGGAATTTTTAGTGCGCAGCCGTCACTGCGTCGTGCGTTGACGTCACTGTTAGATGTCTTCAAAGTAGAAAAATAGTTTTAAATACATATTTTTTCCTAAATAGTTTTAAAGTTAATTCAAAGCACAATGTTGCCATTCCATAAAGTATTCGGCAATTAGTTCAACAATAAAATTCACGGTTAAAGTAAGACAATTGAATATAAGACAGAGACGCTATACCTGGCAGTGACGTCAAAGGTGGCGGACGATTATCGCTGATTGAGCAATGCTGTTAGTCCACTATTCTTGATCTTTACCAATATTTTTTCTTAATATGTTAATATTAAGAAAATAATATTAAAATAAATTATTACTACTTTAATTTACAAACTATTTTCTCTCAGAAATGATTATTTGATTTTTTACAAGGAAAATTACCTATTTTACTAAAAGATTTGTTTATTATTTATTTCGCCAACAGTGTAGCATGAGGGGGTTGGATAATATAATAATCATAATCTTATCTGTTTCAAAATTATTTACAACTGGAAGGACTTGACATACAGATGTGTACTTAGGAATTTCAATAATAGGCATTTTAGAACTTTATTTTCAAGAATTATTAAAATTAGTTAAGATACTAAAATTTTCAATTTATATCACTAAACAAATTCACCAAAGAAAAATTATTAAAATTTAAAATAGGTTCACCAAAGATAACAAAATTGTGATAAATTCCACAAAAATTTATGAACATTCATACAATTCTACCAAAGATTATTATGGATTTTTAAAAATTCCAACAATGTTTTCAAAATTTATAATAATTCCACTAAAAACTTAATGGACTCTGTTGCGAACCACAAAGGTCTTGATTAAAAGAATTAGTAATATAATAATCTATATCGTTGATAATGAGACCTCCCACTCACCTCGCACAAAAGCTTGTCGTCTAATCGGGGGTAACTTTGTTTATATTATTGCGCAGTGGACATACGTAGGATCACGTAGGATATATAATCCCTTGCAAAACAAAAGGACGGATTCATTCCCGTGATTATTCATAGAAACTTTTTCGTGGATTATTCACGAATTAGATTATCTGAATGAGAGTGAAATTCATTCATAGATTATTATTCGTTTGTTGGCTCTAACTAATTGCATTGAATTTCTTCTCCGAGTTATTTGTTAGTCATTCGTCTTATCTTTTAGTGGTAGTGTGTAATTCTGATTCTCGGAGTGAAATCAGTTACGGCCTATGGTGCGAATATAAACATTGTCGGACCTAAATAGTAGGGTAACATTACGCTAACCCAGACTGCATTAGGTAAGATTTCTTAAAGTTATAAAACTAATTCTTTTCTCCCAAACTAGCGAATCAACTAATTGTAAGATAGACTCAAATAATCGTATATACAGTAGGTAAATTCATTTTCGTTTTAAATTCGTATTCCGGTATTTTTATACAAATTTATCTTTTTTTTTTTTGATTAAAATTTATTGTTAGTAGTAGTTTAAATCACAATCTGTCTTATTTATTTTTTTTTAAATATCTTATTTGTCAAACCTCGAACTCTAAGACAGGTAAATTAATTTACAGTGAAATCTCTCTTGTGCGGACACCAACGGGACCCACCAAAAATGTCCGTTCAAGAGGGATGCCCGCTTAAGAGAAATACAAAGTAATTATATGGGAGTCGGACGGTTCCATGAGAAACTGTCCGTCCAAGGGTGGTGTCCCTTCAAGAGGGATGTCCGCGAACTGGAATTTCACTGTATTTATTTATACTTTAATTTACCCTTTTCAGCTGTTGAGGTTTTGCCTGACGTTAACGCAGTTTGCAACCCACTCGAGACGACGATTTTCTTCGAACACGGTTCCCAGGTGTTCGACTTTATTTTTCTTTATATAGTTCATTTACTGCTATGGTGCACACGGTATGGAGGCCGTCTTATAGCCTCGAAAATCAATTGCATACACGGTGTGCAATCGGTCTCGAATGGGTTAAGAATTGCCGTTTGTTGGTGATAACCGCTTCCTAAAAACTCCACTAGATATTGCTAAAAGTGAGAACAACCCCAAAAAATTTAATAGAAACATAAAAGTTAATAACGATTCCACAAAAGTAACACAATTAGAAAAAACAAAAAATTATTAAAATTGAGGAAAAAATGCAGTTAATTAGAAATTGCTTAAGGTGTACAATATCCACTTTATTTCAATAAATAAGTTTTGTTTTCGATCCGTTTGAAAAAGTGACGGAGTATCGCAGATTGCAAATTCTAAGATTATCCCGGATGACAGAATTCCACGTTACACCACTGGTTCATGCACAATGGTAAGTACTCCGTTACATTTTTGCTTACTTACAATTAGCAATGCGATAATATTTAAATACAATAGAACTTTGATAAACCAAACTTCCATAATTCGTTTTGAACGGAAAGTTTTTGTATGCGCGAGTATTATTTCTTAAATTCATTACATAATAATATTGAATCCAAATTTAATAAACTGATAATCAGGACCACCGGTTCCTTAGTTCAGATCATTCAGGTTCTAGCATGCATTTTATATAAATTGGTGTATACGAGGCAATAATGCATGTGTAAAGTGGTCAATAAGCTCATTAGATCCCTTTAGTTATGTTAATTTTTCGCCTGTTTTGCCGATCATGGGTGCTTTTTCGCGTTTGCGCACTTGACGGCATTGCGTATCGTTTTCGTTTGCTGGCGCCGCTGCGCACTCTCCGCTTTATTATTTCGTGTCAACCTTCGTGGGAGACGTATCAATGTTTTTTTACGGCGCGTTAGAATTTATATTCTATATAAAATAATGTTCACATGTGTGATATCGGGCTGTGATATCGGAGCGACGAAGATAGGAGAACATATGTAAGCTACTTTATTTAATTGTTTTGTTTTCTTTCATGGGTTCAACTTAAGATCTAGAACCGGCACCTTTTATTTTATTATCCAGTTAATTGCTGCGCGTACACTATCATCTCTTGATTTTGTTTATGGGATGGCATAAAAGCAAAAATGTAATGAAAAAACAAACTGTAGAAATCTTGCGTATTGTATTATTTTTAGCCCAGTTGATGGTTACAAAACCTGATAGAAATTTGGTGAAAATTTTAAGCAGTAAACTCATTTTAAACCTATAATATCTAGTTTTCTTGAAAGATCTTCATACCGCTTAAAGAAATTGCTACTCTATACTTTGTTAATGTTATGTTAACTAGGGTGACCAGATTTCTCAACTTTTAATGCAGTACACATACAATGCATGTACCATAACTCCAAATGGAGCTGCACCATGAAGAGAAAGATAAAAAAGTAAGCCCCCTTTTCTATAGGATGGCCCAAATTGGATACCTTTAAAGGGAGACTCCTACTTCTAGACCGTGTATAGGACAATTAATATCGGTGTCTGATGCTCAATTTTTATAAGAAATTGAATGGTCAAAATCATATAAAGATATCTCTTATGATTCCAGAAATATAGGCTGTTTTCCAAAAAAGTGCATTTTTGAAAAGTCTAATTACCTTTGTTCATTAGGACTGCTCTGCTTGCACTTAGCAGTTTAGTACATTATTAAATTTTAGTTATACAGAATGTCCCACATTTTAATACGCAAACCTCACCAGGACACAGTTCTCATAAAGATAATATAAAAGTTTTATATAAACATGGGGTCGCAACTCTTTTGTTTTCGAGATATTCATTTTTATTTCAGTTATTTATAAACGCAGGAATGTGAATTTTTATAATGATGTACTACAGCCTAGTATGTTATTTCCAGGCCTTAATTAACCCACCCCGGCGTATCTGAAAGGGTTAAAATTCACGATCACCATTACATTTTCCAATAGAACTTTTTAACTCGGTAAAATTTTAACCTAAAAAATATGCGTTAAAAAGCTCATTCCTTAGCGAGATTCAAATCAGTCAAATTTGTTATAAATGCTTTACTTCTGAATGTGAGTTAATCCGGGTTACACTAAACGTACAGTGGGTAACTCACAGAAATGCCTGTTCTTCCTGTCGATAACAGAAAAAACTATAACATGAATTTCACTGTCACTACGCTATTCGTTACAAAAGGTCACTAATCAATCACAAATTTAATAATAAATTGCTAATGCTGTATGTTTGCTGTACACGCGGATATACTGTACTGTGTACCATACTGCTGTACAATACAGCAAATTCCCGTGCGTCTGGTCACCCTATGTTAACACGTTCCGTGCCATGTCAGTCATCGATGACTGACACCGAGCTTTCCGTTCAGGCTGCGTCAGTCATCAGTGACTGACACAACTTTTCGTTCAGGCCACGACAGTCACCAGTGGCCTGACGGGGAAATCGTTATAAAACCGCGTGGCACTCAACGTGTTAATTAACTGATTTGGACATGTAGGAATTTATAAAATATTTTTTGTGGGACTTACTCAACTGAAATTTTCTAAAAAAATGGTTTCTGAATTAACCCTTAACGAACGAGTGCATTTTTAAAATTATATCTAAAGGTGCTAATGTCAACCACGCGACTACAACGGCTATAGCCGCGCGACTTTTGTAACGCGTCGGTAGCGGCTTTATTAAGTGTCAATTGTGCGACAATATTCGCCTTCGGGTTTTTTCTGTTTCGAATTTTACACTCAAAATTAGTTTTTGTTATACCACCATGGAGGCATTACCCGATTGTTATAAAACGTTCATTCTTTCTTCTCATACACTCTCTTTTTTGTTTTTGTCCTTATAATTGAGGACCTTGGTGCAAAAACGAGATAAGTCACTATTTTTTCAAAATTGAGATGTATGTTTTACAACAGTCTACAAGACTTTATTTACCTTTTGGCGCAAAAACGGGAGTGTGCTTTTATAGATAACAATAAGTTAAAGAAAGTTTTATATAAAGTTCTTGCGCCAAAAGGTAAATAAAGTCTTGTAGAATGTTGTAAAACATATATCTCAATTTCGCAAAAATAGTGACTTGTCCCGTTTTTGCACCAAGGTCCTCAATTTTTACTTTTCGGATTATACAGGTAAGGGCGCTGCCCTACCAGTTCACCTAAAAGTGCATAATTAATATCGCTTTATTAGGTTTTATGAAAACTTGAGTAATAATAGATAGTTGAATAGATATGTATGTTCATACAAAAGGATACTGAAGTGAAAATTTCAGAAAAATAATGTGAATTGTAATAAACGTATCATAAACGTCTTCAAAGTAAAATATTAAAATTCATTCCATTTACCTTATGATTGATATCCTAAATAGTTGTAAAGTTAATTCAAAGTACAATGTTGCCATTCTATAAAGTATTCTACAATTAGTTTATAACTAAAATTCACGATTAAAATGAGACAACCGAGTCAGAGCCGTTTTAAGACAAGCAAGCGCCCTAGGGCTAAAAATCTGAGGCGCCCTTCAGTTTTAATATAGATAGAATTTTATTACAAAACTGTGCTCTATGATATAGTTAAAGCATTGTGACGTTACAAAAAAAAAAAAATAGATAAATACGTTTATTAAACTTATTATTACACTGTAGCAACAATAAATAATTTTCAACTCTATTTGAACTAAAAGTATGGCAATACATTTAATTAAATAAAAAATTGTCAATAAATTTACTTTATATCTTGGATAGTTTGTGAACATCAAATATACTTTTTCTAGACTTAGTTTTTGCAAAGTTAATTATTTCATTTAGGTCGATAAAATTAAGTACGTCATATTCTATTGCTAAAACGCTGAAATTATTAAGTTTGCACTGTGCCATTGATGACCGTAAGAAATTTTTTATTCTTTTTAATACAGAAGATTATCTTTCACCTGAACAATTACTACAAGCAATTAACAAGAACATCTTTAACGCGGTAGCAAAATCTAGATATGCGGACTTAATATTTAAGTTTAGTATAGTTTTATAAGCAATTTCTGCTGCTGACTTATTGTTAGTATTTTGACATTCATTTTCACTACTAGTTGATAAATTTATATTTTTAAAATGAATGCACTCTTTTACCAAACTTTATCTAAATCGTTAGGATATTTCTTACAAAGCGCCATGACGTCCTTTCTAATAGTTTTCTCCTCCAAATGATTTAACTTCGTTAAGAAACCAGACATTAAAAGAATTTCATGGTATGCGTATTTGCGTTTTTCAATTTCTGTTGATAATTCATCTATGATTACATAATATATATTAATTCTGAAATTTTCATCTTTATTGGTAAAGCTTGTATTCATTAAATTGTCATCATCAAAATGCTGTTTTCTTTTTATATTTCTTCTTACTTGATAATCACTACAACCAGATAATTCCATTCCCTTTGTTTTATAATTAAAACTATTTTCATTTCGCTTTCCCTTGATATATTTTTCGAGTGAGAGTTGAAAACTACAGTTTCCAAATCAATTTCTACCTTTTGTATAGATACACTAATTTTATTTATAGTTTGCAAAACGTTATTCCAAAATGTTAAGAGGATCGCAGTTTTTAATAAATTGAATCGATTTAATAAGCCGGCTGCTTCCAACTTGATACAAGGTTTTTCATTGTCAGCAATATCACTTAACGCCTTATTAAAATGCTGATAACCTGTAGCAACAGCATTAACAGCTTCTGCCCTTGCTGACCACCGAGCCTTACTTAATGACTTTGGAACTTTATTTCCAGTTAAATGGTTTTTTAAAATTCATAGTACCATCATTGGACAAAAGGTATCACCAACAATAAGTAGAGCTACAGCTAAAGTCAGCAGTACAACAAAAGAAGTGCCATCTGTGAAATCCGTTTAGAAAAACGATATTGTGATTCAAAAAATTATTTTTGATTAACTAATTCTCAATAAGATTTTTCTTAATTTACTGATCGGCGCCCCATATGGAGCGGCGCCCTAGGGCTATAGCCATATTAGCCCAATGGATAAGTAAGCCCTGAACCGAGTAAAAGACGGAGATGCTATACCTGGCAGTGACGTCAAAGGTGGCGGACGACTCACTGATTGAGGAGTCTTGTTAGTCCAGTATCTTTGGGGTTAATGTAACTATTCAGAAAAATAATAGAGGATTATACAGGAAGTAACTAGACAGTTTACTCAACCGAAATTGTGTAAAAGAGAAAATAGTTACTAAATTATTGTAACAACTCAGAAAAATGGTAAAGGGTCATGCAATTGTTTAAGATATAGATGGATAACTTGTAAATTTTTACCACAGAAAAATGGAACAATTATTTGTAATAACTGTTAAATTAGCTTTTATGACCAGAGTTGGAAAAAGAATGCATTTAGAAGCAATTAATATCCTAAACATATTTCAACATCAGTTATATTTTTGCAGACATGATTTTTTTGGTAACAAAGGGGTTGAATTCGCCTTTTGCAATACTTGATGCAAAATGAAAGTGGACAAGTTTTGGTAAAAAAGGGCTTTAATTTACACGTCTACGATATTTGAAGAAAAATGAAAGAGGACATGTTATTGATGTTCTAAATATCTAGGGTTAGTCCAAAACTGGGATAAATAGGTATCTTCCCTATGTAAATAATCGAGTTTGTTTATAATAATTTTTAAACTGAATTTTATAATAGGGATTCGAAAGAGGGTCTAAATGGAGACATTGTTTATCAGAAACTTTTTTGATATTATGAATAGTTTAAGAAAAAAAATTTTTTTTGCAATAAGTGCTCAGTTTTTAAGGGGCGATTTCACCTCTCAAAACATTTTTGGGCGAAACGGAAAGTAGGGTTTTATCTATGTTCAGACCCTTCACAAATGCATCGAATTAAACAAAAATAAACTGTTTTTGATTTCGGCATATTCCCTTATAATCAAGTTTGTAAGTTAAATCATTGTATTTTTATGGCGTATTCGATTGGCAGAACTAGTGTGCACTGGTGCGCACTAGTTGAGTGCAAAATGTGACATATGTCACACTAGCTTAGTGCAAAAAAGGGCAAATTCAACAGAACGCGATGAAATCAAACGTAATCATAACATCACCTGTAAGTGTGTTCAAGGCTTGATAATGTTTAAAATGTTTTATAAACTACAATAATAAAATATGATAGAACACAACGAAACAACCAATAGAACACGCTGTTATGCACTGGTGCGCACCAGTGCAACCAATCGAATTCGCCATTAGTGAAGATGTTTTGATTTTGAACGGATTTAGTTTGTATTATAATCTGTCAAATTTGACAACTGGTTCATGTTGGTGTCTAGGTGTTTAATGTATGTGCTGTAAAAACCGTCGACAATAAAAAATAATACGTGTTTAATGTTAGAAAAAATGAGAAAACAGCGTAAGTTTAATCCAAAAAACGATATTGTCCAGTTGTCAAATTACAATACAAGTTAAAGCTACCTTAAATCTTCATAAGAGAAATAAACGGCTAAAATACTGCATTTAAAATAACTTTTCTCGTAAACGGCGCGTTTTGGCGATTTAAGATAGGAGTACATGTTTTTCGTAAAAAAACCTTTAAATTTTGATGATATTAAAAACGCGAAATTGAACACTATTAAAATGGTGCCACTTAAAATATCGTATCCTGGTAGCTATATAGCACTTAACACCTTTACGATGGCAATAAAAAATTGTTTTACCAGCAAACAATGAAACATTTCGAAGTGTACAAATGCTCCAAATTTCATTATGGTAGTTAAATGCGTCATTAAGATATTTCGAAAAAAGCCTGATCAGACACGTCATCTTCAAGAGGCTAGGTCTCTTAAGAAGCAATTTCGGATGACATTTTTGTTGAATCGGCATGAAATCAGCTTTACAATGCGTGGTTAGCGATTGGCAATTGAGTTCTGGGACACCTGTATAACCCCTTTTATTCTTGTACCGCTTATAACTAACATTAGTTCAATTTGTACCTCATCATTCAATAAATAACGATATTTTATTGACAAAAATGTAATAATAGAAATTAGAAATGAAATTGTTCATTAAGGATACTCTCGTTTATAAGAAGATTATGAAATAAGGCAGGTTGAAATAAAACTAAGCTTTGTTCAAAAAACAAACACATAAATTATGAAGATACAGTTTTATTACCAATATTTACTTCTAATTATTATAATAGGTAGCATTATTTAACTGCAACAAAAAACTAATAAATTTTATTTTTTGTAGAAAGAAACAAAGACCAAAAATAAAACGTAAATCTAAATCCATTTATACATATTTTAAAGTGTTTAAAGAAAGCAGCGAATTTAACAACATGCTTTCATAACACGCTTAAAAACTAAAACATGATTCCTTAAACCTAATCTATAATAATTTCTTAAATTTACGTGAAAATATTTACAGTTAAATGTAGTAAAGTAAAGTTATATAAAGTAAAAATGAAGTAAAATTACTCTAAGATTGTTCTTCATTCAGTGCCTAAATCTAATATCACTGTGATTCCAGATTAACTGGGCGAAGTCGTACCCACTTTCCGTTTCGAACTTAGAAACACTTTCGAACATTCACTACCTTTAAATAATTTTCCCGACACTGAGATTGTTGATCCTGTCCTTATTAGTTCACCTTTTTCAGTCACTATTAAACCAGTGCTACTAACTGGTTGATTTACGCACTAAAAAGAGACGTTAGTATTAAATTAAAAATAATTAAAAGTTTTTTTAGTGAAATAAATAAGTAATTTAGTGTTAACACAAAAGAAAAGGAATTTTTACCTTAAATAGGTGAACCAAAAAATTAGATTTCATGACTGATTGTTAGTTAATATTTACAAAAAGTTACTGAATCTGTAAATGAACCGAAAAAATAATAATCGTTAAAAATAACAAAAAAGACATTTAAATAAATAGGAGTGTAAAACTTACTGTAATTACTTTTGTTAAATTCATCCCGCTTTTATTTTGCCCAGTGATTTTGGGATTTGAATAAACTTTTGGTGCTTTATTGGCACTGGTGTTATTCTACAAAACAAGAACCATTAGCTTTTAATAAACTTATTATTTTTAACCAAGTTTAATTTACCTCAGATAATGTTACTTTACTCAACCCTCCCTTTTTTACATTCTGCTTTGAATTCCCACTTTCTCCCTTTTCGCCTTTATTAATGTCCTGCGTGCATTTATCCATATGAGTTGGCCAGTGTTTACCCTGACAAGGATAATCGCAATAGCTAGTATTCCAACAGCAATAAAACAGAGCTTCTTTCCCACAAACGGCGCACCACTGCTTGGATTTAGCCTCGTCTATCCTTTTTATAGCGTCCAATTCGCACGCTCGCCTCGTTTCTTCAATTACTCTTTGTCGCTCATCAGTAAAATTTTTGTGGACTTCTTTTAGAATCGTTTGCAAGTTTTGTTTCATTTCTAAAATCTCCAAGTTGTGTTGGGATTTTAAATTTTCTATTTCAAGCTTTAAGAGAGCCACTTCTGCATCTGCAGATTCATTAGTACTGAATTCTGTTAAGAAATTTATTATCGTTTCTCTGAAATAATCGGTTAGCTAAAAAAAGTAATTTTATTGAATTTATTATAAGTGGTAAACTTTTTAAATAATTAATGATTTTGTTTTAAAAATTTAATCCATGAAATTACAAAGAAAAATAGCATTTTTTGTCAAACAGAAAAATCATTTTGTAATCAATGCATACCTGCAACGGATCATTTAAACAGAAAGGTGTAATTGTATACATAAACTAATCTTTTGTTTAATGTTCATTTTATTGAAAGGTTTCAAATGAACTATTTAAAATGAACATATAAAAACGTGTTTAGAAAATTTTATTTGTTCCCCTCAAAATGGGATTGTTTTTATCAAAAAACAGAATCTTGATGATGATTGAAAATTTATTTATCACGTTTCCAATTAATATAAAGAATTTTACGGTAATGTTTTAACCTGGTCTGCTTAAAGCACAATGTAGGAAGATGGCAGTGCTTAAGGGAAATAACAGTATAAGACCAGTATTACACTATCAAATATGTTATAAAACATCTTTTATAAAACGTTTTAGAAAATGTGCTCATAAAATATAAATCTTTTATCAAATGTGATCGAATGCAGCCAAGTTTGACAAAAGATATTTTATGTTATACGATAAATCATTCATAAAATACAGCCTATTACACTGTAAAATTTCTTTGACAAAGATAATTTATAAAAGATCTTTGATAGTGTAATAGCGGCCTTACTTGACCTTACGTGTCAATTTAACCCTTTAATGCATGGAGTGCCATTTATGGCACAACCATTTTAACAGACAAAATATACTTGTTTAGCTAAGTTAGGAAGCTATACGCATGATGTCCCACTTGTGGCAGTACCATAGAGCGCCCGTAGTTGATATTTGAATTCAGCACTATACGGCAACTGAATCAGACAGTGGAAGAAGTGAGGTTTAAAGAAAATATAAAATAATAAAAGGGATTTTTTACTATTTTTCCAGGCATATAGACTCATAAAACTATAACATATATTTTTCCCAACCGAAAATAAAAAATCATGCAATAAAGGGTCAATATAAATGACAAATTAATGCAGATGACATCGATATCGATCATTTAAAGTACAAACATAGTATACCTAAAAACAGGAAAAAAGGACTTATTATATTTGTGCTTTAAACTTTCGAAGAATTTGAAATTCTATGCACAGATTTATGTACAGGTATCTGGTTTTAATTGTCCTATCCTTTACTGGCGTATTCCCTGACTGAAAACAAGCAAAAATGTTCTAATGAACATAGGTCCGAAAGTGACTTGCTTTCGTCATATTTAAGGTTTTAATTTCACAAGTTGGGCTATTATTAACATTATTATAGTGAATTATTTAAATTGAATTATTAACTTTTGTACCTAATCAGCGTAATCTAATTATAGCAATTTATCGAAACCGCCGTAACGAGCTACTAATTTATTTTTAAGTCAAGAATAATTGAAAACATTTTCAAAGTGTAGGTTACCGTATACTTAATTTATGCATAAAATTACAAATTCATTGGACTTGTAGTTTTCAAGAAATTCGACAAATCACTTCTAAAATAATGTTTTCAGTAAGTATAGCACAATTTTACATGTGATTTGATTAACGGAACAAGAAAACCTTACTTGTTAACTTTTTTGTAGATATTTTTATATTTAGATAGCTTAGCTATTCAGCTTTATGTTACAAAAAAAGTTGTCGACGGTTTTATCTGCTTTTTCCCATAAAAACCTTATTGAAATTAAGACGAAATTGATTCCCTCAATTTTGAATCATCATATATCACATATTTCAAAATACAAAGTCCGTCAGTGAAACCAGAAAATTGCCCAAGTGCCCAATTTTTTCAAAGTATTCAAATATTCATTCTCAGAATGATTAATTATTAATGTTTGCGTTGACAAAACTATGTAACTTGACTTATTAAAAGTGGTGGAGCTCAAGCAAAATCCATTTTTGTATAAACAGCCTCATAATATTGTTAATGTTACCTTAATTTATCAATTTGTTTGTAAAGACTTAGAAAATATTTTTTATGGCTAAACCGTTTACCCAACTGAAATTTTGCAAGTGAGTAAAGGGTCATACAAGATGTTTAACATTTCGATGGATAACCTGGAGTGAGAATGCTTTTAAACACCTTGTAATCTTTGAAAATCGAATTAATTCCACAAAAACTGTAGTCTGCTAATATATAAAGACATGATCAAAAAATGTATAAAATGTAATAAAAATTATTCGAGTAATTTAAGAAAACGCATGAAAAATATTATTTTTAATGTCCTCTAGCGGCTAAACTAAGCAACTATATATGCAGGTGTCCCGTTTTGATTGTCCGATCCTTTATTGGTACATTCTCTCACTGAATACAAGCAAAAAAGTCGTAATGAACATAGGACCGAAAGTGGAAAGTGGAACTAAACTTCCAATATCTCGAAAACAAATCACTTTTCAGCCCATGTTCATTATAACTTTTCTGCATATTTTTAGCCAAGAAATACGTCAGTAGCGGATTGGACAATCAAAACCAGACACCTGTCTAGATAAGCTAAATCGTCATATTTTTTGTCAACGTATCTGTGGTATTCCATTATATACAACTATTCCAGACACCTGTATATTTAAGAATGCCTACATATAAATGGCTCTCACTTCAACGGCGCACAATGAAACAGTGACTGCAAAAAAAAGAAAACTAGAGCATAATATAGGTGGAATATTTCTAAGCATTGTTAAATAACTTTCTGTTTGGCAACACAATGCCTGAATTTTACTGCCGCCTAAAGTGTTTTGCAATTTTTTCTATGATAGTTTTGGCTTACAAGAGAATGAATACAGTTTTTTCAATCGCGGCATATTTGGATTGGATCCCAACTTAAGCAAAACTTTATTCTCTATTTCAGGCCAAAAACATTCTTAGGGAGTGAAAGGAGGCGTTAAAAATTGATCAATTTTTAGAAAATAATTTTCTATCGTGAACTAAAATCTAAAAACGATATTTTTCTAACTAATAAAGATTAATGGAACGATAGAAAAATATTTTCGAATAGAAGTTATGTGTTATATGATCTTTTTTAACGTTTCCTTAAAGAAAAAGCCCCTTAAGTCCGGTTTTGCTGTAAGTGATGCAAGGTTGCAACTATCGAATGTTCATTTAAATTCATGCTCAAGTGACCTATGGATTTTACCTGCATTTCTGACGTATGTTCAATAAAATCCAATAGCTTTGTTCGATAGGGCTGCACTGCTTGCACTTAACAGTTAAGTGCATTATTAAATGTTGGTTATATATGCGTTCGTTGGATCATTTCTTACCTGAACTACAGTGCACCAAATTACACTGAATTACAGCCATTCCCCTTTAAATGCTGTACAAAACTGCACTTCTGCACCATTGTGTAACTTAGTGCAGTGCAAGTTATAACCCAACGAACAAAGCTAATTATAGCAATGTCATAACACTGAAATATTCAATAGGTTATAAGTAACAAGATAGAAAATTGATCAATAAGTTGTTTTTCGCTAAAAACTGCGTAAATCCCAATATTTTCGGTAATCAGTCCTCCAAAATTTCATGGGAATGTTCAAGTGGTCAATAAAATTATTAAGTAAATATTAGCAAACTTCATCGACTTTCGAACCAGTTTCAGTTGCTGTTGAAACTAAAACTTAAGTTCAAATTTTTATGTTAAAAATTAAATACATTATCGGTAAATATCCATTGCAAGCCGTGCAGTATAGTTTGACCAGATTCGATGCCTATTCCCTTTATGGGCCGAATTTTTGTTTTAAATCCAAAAAAGTTGCAGTTTGCACAGCATTTACTTTGTTATATCAGGTTGATGAGTCTGGCAACCGTTATAAATATTGATGTTGATTGTATGGTAACGTTATAGAATTAAGATTTATGCACAATTACATGTAAAACTATAATTATTTGATAAAATGTCAATAAATTAAAATGTGACCTGGAAGCTACACAGTTCAATAGAGGATTAGATTGAAATTTAATTGATTAGAGTGCACTAATAATGCAACACACATTTTTCTCTCCATCAACAAAATTTCAAAACACACTTGAGCACGAATTTAAATGAGCATCCGATACAATTGAAAATTGGACCTTGATGATCTTCATCGATGTACCAAGAATGATATCGTTCACTTATTATTTTTAGGGTCAGTTTATTCACCGTTGAATAAATTAATCTGTATGATATTTACTATGGTTACCGGCAAAATAGCCAATCATACTACGCGAAATTACAACAAACACAGAATTTATCAGACAGATTAATTTATCCAAAGGTGAATAAATCAGCCCTTATACTAATAATATTTTGTCGTTTTAGACTCTTAATTGGTCTCACTGTGTGCCGTTATTTTTTGAATGTATTTTATTCTTGGCATGGTTATCTCAACTCACATTTGTAAAAAGGAATTCTGAGCATTAACCTTTATCGTACGAAATTTATTTTCGATTGTATTCCCTGGCAACCGAAATTAAATTTGCAGCGTGCAATATGTTGCACGTTCGTTCGGCTTGAAATACTTTTTGCGTGCAATATATTGCACGTTCGTACGATAAAGGTTAATGAAAAAATTAGACATTTTCTCGCTTCCCTGGCGAACCCTGTATATGACTTTTAAATTATTCAATGCTGTATAGCCTTAAACCTTCTCTAAAAATGTGGAGTTGTAAGTTTTTATATAGCTAAATTGGTAACAATTTTAATATCGTTTTTCTGAATGTTAGTGTGACTGTAATTTTTCTCCTTTTCAATCTCAGCCATTAAAAAAATTTTTAATGAAAATAATCATTACCTTGTGTGTTAATGAATTAATTTTCATAGCTATAGGTCCCGTTGAATTCGCAATTTTTTGACTAACAGTTGCGACAATCGTTTCCTGTGGTTTAGGCGTTAATAACGGCGGCGGTGGTCGATGTGTAACTTCTGTTAATGCCTTCATAAGTTTTTCAGGAACATACCCACTTAAATAACTATAATCTTCTAAATTTTCCCCCTGATTTGTATTACTTTGCGTTGGATTCCCTTGATTGGTTGATGTACCACTTATTGCAGAGTTCGCCGATGAAACCGAAACTACTTGACTCGTTAGACTGGTTGTAGTCGTTGCAGTTGTTAAACTACACAAAGGTGGAGGAACTGACCCAGGAACGCTATTGGTTGTATTTGCAATAGCGGTTAAAGTGATTTGAGAAGAAAGTGAAACTTGAGTTCTACATAAAGGCGGTAAAGGCTTGTTTTGTGTATTTAAAGATGTTGTCGCTGATGTCGAAGATTTACAATTTGGAGTCACTGTTTTTAATGTATTTGTAACTTGATTAGATTTTGAAAGTATGGTTAATGTCGGCGTTGTTTGTGATTGTGAAATTATCGAACTTGTTACTTCGTGATTAGATTTAGAAGAAATAGGAAGCGAAATTGTTCCAACATTTAATGCAGACGTCGGAATTAAGTAGTTTGAAAACTGCGGGTGCTGAACAAATATCGAATTTCCACCATAAGTAATACTTTGGTTTGGAGGAAGAACAAGTTGATTATTCAAATACGTTTTTGGTTGAGCGTAAAGCACCACTCCACCTGAATCAATTCCTGGCGTGGTGGTGACTTTAGAAGAATTATTCAATGACGGCGATGAATTTTCGTTACTAAATGAATTTGGAGTAGACCGTAGAGTTTGTTTGGCTTTTAATAAAGACGTTTGAGGAGTTTTTTGAGTAATATTTATCGGATTTTTTAACAGTGAGGCTGGTTTTTCTTTTCCAACTACCGTTTTATTAGGATTTGCCTTGTTTACAGGTAAAATAGTCGGTGAGTCATAATCGTTGCTTAATTCATCTTCGGATTCGATTTCACATTTTATCCCAACATCATCAAATGGATTTAGTGTTAAAGTTGTGTCTTTATCTTTAGATAATATTGGCGTAGGAGGTGTATGTCCTGGGATGTCAAGAGGATGAAGTTTTGGATTCTTAATAAGATCCACATCAACCAGTTTTAAAAGTTTGCTTTCAATAGGCGAAGAAAGCTCAGGAATATGAGGATCTCGTTTTCGTTTTGGAGTTCCGTTAATCGTTTTTGATTTAGTTATTATTGGGTTATCAGCATGTGCGTCTACTGTGTACATTTCCTCTAATAAACTATTTTCTTCGTCAGGGAAATTAGATGATTTAAGATGGATCACTTCGATTTTATTAATTTTTTTGTTAATTTCTTTTCGTGGTAACAAATTTTTTGTGATTTGTTTACAAATAATTGCAGGTTTTTTAGGTTTTCTGGGTGCTATATTTATTTTAAATTTTGTAGTTTCATTTAAATTAAGTTTAGGTTCTTCTTTAATAATTTTAATATTCTTTTTCCCGTATGTCTTTAATTTATCATTATTTTTATTGATTTCGCTTTTTACTTTACCCAAATCACTTTCATCATTTCCTAAAATAATGTGTTTTATATCAGCAAAACTAGTTTCTTTTTCCTTTTCGCTTCCAGTTTCTTTTTCTTTTCGCTCAGGAAAATTAATAACAATCTTGTCCGGTTCACTTGGCGCCAATTTCTTTATCAACTTATCGCTTATTTTCACTTTCCCAGTTTCCTTATTCACTTCTTCAACCTTCTTTTCTTCCATTTTATCTCCATCTTCGCTTTCAATCTCCATTTTTGTTACTTTATCTGAAATGTTTGATATTCTACTTGAATTACTTTGCAGACTACTTCTTCTAGACATCTTTTTTGGAACAGGAATTTCTTCAGATGATGGAGTTTTTGTCGGTTTTTTTGGAGAAACCGATTTTCGGCTTACTCTTTTAGTTGAAACTTCAGGCGATGGTGATTTAGTATTTCGCCCTTCCTCTATGTATTTCCTAACCTCCCAGTCTTCTTCATCAGCACCAGTTTCGGATTTCTCTTGGACGGATGTGTTGAAAGATGGAATTTCAGGTTCGCCTTTGTTTTCACTTTTATAATTAGGAAGAAACATTTGGAGTTGTTCTAAATGATGTTCTGGGTTGTATGGGGTTCTGTATGGTGGGTAGTTAAATTTACCGTAGATTGATTTTAAATTTCTTATGTACATTTCTACTTCCTATTTAAAATGTAACAAGTAAAAAATATGGTTTTAGATATTATGAACATAAACATACTATTATTATTATTATTTTTTAATACCTTTACACATTCGCTTATTTCATCTCTTTTATGATGAGTCGCGTTGGGATCCTTAACAGAATACAAGTAGCAATCCTTAACCGATACCCATGCTTTGTCATGAGCCCCAAAAAATCTAACATCTACTGACCCTTGACTGTTGGTACACATGATTTTAGCTGGCCAATAAGGAAAACCTACAAAAAATTCGTTTAGTCAAAATAAATATTTTTAAGTGAACCAAGATAACAAAAACCTTTCAGTTTTGCCCAAACTAACAAATGGGGTTTCGGACACACCTCAACAAACCAAGACTTCTTTGTGTTGGCGTTTAGATAACACGTTGGACAGTTTTCGATTTCTATCATTTCTTGCTTACATATTTTGATGATTGATTTCGCTACGGTAGTCAATTTTGATTGACCTGTTTAATAAACATTTAATTGGAATATAAGTTGATAATTAAATTTTGACCACATTTACTAAATCGTTTAAAAAATATTTGAATAATATAATGACCGACAACTAATCTTACTTGAGTTAAAAATGATGCTGTTATGTAACAACCACTTCGCATCCGCTTCAAAAGCCTTGGTACTTCCATATGCGTTGGCTTTAATGTTCTTTTCTAACATGGTAAAGTCCATTGGTTGAACAATGTAATTTCGGTAGTCTGGGAATTCCATTTCGTTTACTGGAGAGACGAATGGCTCTGACTAAACAGTGTACAGTAATACAATTTAGCTAATTATTCATTCACTATTGATTTTTGTTTTCTAAATTTAAAAAGTAATTAAATGAATGCACGCATTATTTCTAAGAAAATCGTTGGAAATATTGAAAAGAAGTGCAAAGCGTTGAGTTGTATGGTTGCGTCTATTCAGAATTTTGTGATACAGCCTTTTTCTTTTTCGTAAATCATTATGAAAATGTACAATATTTTACTTAATAACTATGTATTAATACATTGGTTTATAAAGTGAACTATGTGGTGTTCAAGATTAATAAATCGTTGACTAAAACTTCAGTCAACTTGTTAGTGCACAATCAGTTTTATCGATCGTTCAGAGTAGTGGATTAGAAATATTTTCCGACCTATATAAACCTGTTGATTTAGAGTAGTGCTATAGTATCAGATAAGTTCGTAATAGTTCACTATTTATTTAAAAAAAATAATACACTAATGGATGCACACAATTCCAATTTTTTATACTTATGCGACTTCTATTTTATTTAACTTGTTGTGGCCAATCTTCGCATATTCGAATCGGATTGATCCCCGTACAAATAAGGTAATTGAAAATAGCATGCTATTTTATTCCCACTTTAGCAGTCATAATCATAAATACATATTATTCGAATCTTTATTAGCTGAAGTTTTTGCCAATAAGTATAGAAATAAGGAACTCACTACCTGAATAAATTGTATTCTTTTCTAACAAAATTTTAAAAAGAATAGAATTTTTTTTTAAGTTTTTTTTTATCTTATATCTAACATAAAATTGGTGAATGTAAGGTGAGATGCCACAAGGAAATGTAAATTAGGGTTATTTAACAAAAATGTTCGTAAACGTTTCTCAACTAAAAACTTAGAATTTTCAAATTTCCTTTAAACGAATCATCACATATCTGAATTAGATATATCAAATAACTGGAGTTCTTTTCCACTGAACAATGTATCAGTAGTTAAGAATAAATGCTAATTCTATACCAATACACGTACTTAAAAGCTTTAAAAACTGTCTATGTGATAAAATAGAATCTTTATAAGAGAAAATGTTTTATTCAAAATCTGATATTTGAAGTTATGGCAAGTCTATGGAGTTTTGGTAATCTGATGATCTGTATAATCTAAACTATCCCCTTAAAATGATTTTGAAAGGGGTTTTCTTTAAATGGAGTTTACTACTTTATAAAAAATTGATTATTATTTTTCCTAATAGAGAAAGTTACAATAATCAATTTCTTTGCTGCAGTAGTCGAGAACTAAAGGGTATTAAATTGATTTTCGACCACTTATAATAAAAATGTTAAAAAGGAATAGCTAGGTCTAATTTAATAGTCGCAAGCTAAAACTTAAAAAGTAGATACATAAATTAATTGAAGTATACACAAAAATACCAACAATTCTTAAACAGATACTATTTCTAAAACAATAAAATTTTTTAAAAGCATACTGATTCTCGACCATTTTGGCTGAGAACTGAAAAAGGCAATTATTTTAATATTGGTTGTTGACCACCAAATATTAAGCAGAAAATTTACTGTGAGCCTATTTTTTCTTAAAATATATGGGCAACTATAACTGATAATAGATATAAAACATAATATAATCACCTAACATGTTTAAAATCAAAATTATTTACTATTTATTGACCGAGTTCGCTTAGCACTTTTTTACACTATACATGAAACTATACTGTCTTCGCGATAGACATGTCGCCGTTCCGGAACAACATCGACGTAACTGCAATTCTTTGATAAAATGAGTTAAGGCCATCAATGTATCAAAAAATGCTGTTCTTAATAATTAAGAAAAAACAATTATTGTTTTTTCCTTCTCCTGCAAAATTTTTTATTTTGCAGTTATGTCGATGTTCTTCTGGAACGGTGATGTGTTTACTGATTTTTTACGGAATAACGCAGACTTTTAGCTTCATTTTGAGAACAACTTTAAAAGTGCTATAGAAGTACAAAACTAAATGTGCACATTTTTTTAAAAGCATATGGATTCTTGTTATTTGACCTTAAATTACAAAATAGTCGAGATCCAGTGTAGGTCCGCTAAGCAGTGCATTTACGCTATCCATGTTCATATTCAACAAAAGGGCCTACTTTTTACCTGAAATTGCCCATTTTAAATAATATTAATAATATTGATGTAGTGATAGAAATGTACTGTAAAGGACTGTAGCATTAAAGTTTATACCATTGATTTTACAATATAAATATTTTTACCATAAACCGATAGTTTTTTTCAAAATAAATTTTTCATCGTATCTCGTCATAAGACTAAGCTAAGAGGTAGTAATTGCTTAATATGTTTAATATTAGACAGCACTAATATTTCCGTATTAAAGTTAAGTTATTTATTTTAATATACTATATATTTTAGTAAAAAGTGGGTGTGAAAATATCACAGAATAGAAAAATTATACCCGAAATAGTTTTAGGTGTATGTGTATGTAACAGTTTGAGTGTTTTCGCTGCTAAGTTTGTCATAAAATTTTAAGCTGAAAGGCCGACATAATTTTTCAAAACTTATACAGAATATGCTAATCTAACCGGAAATTTTAAAGTACTCAATTTTTCCATCAAATATTATCATATTTTTTTATAAATTTGTCGAGAAAGTGAGAAATCCATGTCATTTTGTTTTTTTTTTTTTTTTTTTTTTTTTTTTAATAATGGTGCATAAGAGAAGTGTTTCCAACATTTTACGAAGCACATCTTGTTGAATCTATGCAATTTCGCAAAGGTTTGTGGCTTCTCAATGTTCATGTTGCTTTTCAGAAATCCCTAAAGAAAAGGTTAAAGGTGGAAAATGCGGGGAAAGCTACGAAACATCGCTATGTTTCGATAAGAGGAAGATGAACATTAAGAAGGCGTAAAACACATCGGAATTGTGTGGTTTCAATCAGGCTTGCATCGCAAAATGGTATCAAATTATCCCTTAAGATTTGAATGATGTTTTCGCAGAAACGGTTTTTTCTTGAACGCCGTTATAGCTTTCTAGGCGTACTTTGTTGAACTTAAACTTTCAAAAAATATTTCAGAGAATTAAAATATGACGAAAAAAATTAACACTTTAAAATTCCCCGCTTCATTGGCGGAATCTCTCTAAAAGTGTTTTTCTAATTTTTTTCAATTCATATTGAAAGAATAAGTTTTAAACTTATTATTTTCAAAATCAATGAACTTAAAACTGAACCTAATAAACTTTAAAAAAAAACATAACAAATTCCAACAAATTAATAATTTTTTCATAATTATCTGCTTCTTCAATTACATTCTAGTAGATATCGGCTAATAAGAAATGCAATTAATTTTTACTGAACCAACTTTTAAGTGGTGATATAATCTGACCGAAATTCTCACCGTCAAATTCTAACGATCTCAATGATAATGAAGTGTACTCGCACATTTAATGACATTCGCACGTTGCAGTTTTCAAAGGCTGTTAACCCATTCGAGACGACCATTTTTTTGGAACACGGTTCCAGGCGCGAAAAATTTTTTTTCTTTATATTCATTTTTAGTAAAAAATCATGTTTACTATGGAAATCACCCAATTCGTAAGAAAATTCACATAAATAAGATCATTGCACACCGGGTGTGCAGCTCGCTCCTCGGAAAATTTTTATTGCGAGGAGCAAATTGAATAATATGTGTGCCATGTAAGGTAAAATGAAAATACATCATTAAAAACAGTTTGGAGACTTTGCCCTTGTACTTCACACGAGCAGTAAAAATGAGACCAATCCGTATTCGTATTCATAGTATGTTACATGTAAGAAAAGCTTCAGATAATTTTTAATTTTTTAGTACACAGTAAAACCAATGTCAAATATTGTTTTCCCGTACTTTACAGATTTCATTAGCTCAAGAAAAATCATATTTCGATGATTAGTTTACTCAGAATAACTGATAATTGCACACACGGTGTGCAATTAGTCTCAAATGGGTTAACATATCCAAAATAAGAAGCCTTCAATTCAAACTGGCCACCTTTTATGTTAACTAGGCTTAATTTTGGAAAAATATAAATCAAGACGTTAATATTAAAAAACAACTCGCAGTCTGTTTAGTGACTAGAAAAAAATTTTCACAGAACCTTTTGTAAATTTTATACAAAAAATGATTTTAAATTAATCTGTTAGTGTTTGTCGTAACTGCCCTTGAATGCAACGAAACACCCATAGTTGCTATGGTTTGAAAATTTTGTTGTTTAAAGCACTATTAGAGGTTAAGTCCCCTGCTTTTCTAACGTGAACAATTAACTTTCATTCCAATTGCTGAGAACTATTACCCCACACTGTGACTAACAATTATTCTGTTCATATAGGACACTTATTTACTGTTTTCTGAAAAATGTTGCGTTTAATTGCTTCTAATTTTTTTTTTAATATTAAATAACCTATCCATGCCTAATAATTCTTTCCATATGGCATTCATTTTACTGTTAATGTGTCCAAAAACGCGCGAATTTGTGACCTTATCTGATTAAAAGGTAATTTAATTAGCCGTTAATTAATAAATAGTTAAAATGGAACTCTGCATATCAATTTTTAATATGGTTTTAATAACAACTAGTGGTTACTAGTTAAAAGCACACTAAAATCACACGAGACATATAACTATGCATATGGCTACAATAGTTTATAACTCTAGTTTAGTTTACTAAGAAAAATTAGTGTAACTTGACCAGATATGTACATGAAATTCTTAAAAGATTTTTTTCTAATACTTACATCATTAATTTGGACCATTCTCTTAAGTGCAAACTTTAACAGTTTACACAAATGTCCTAATGGCATATCTTTCAAAGCAGGCGACCTATAACAGCACAAACACATTTCAATAAGAATTTTCTTTCTCTGTATTCTCTTTATTGATCACACCAACCTATTCTAACCTCAATTCATACCTGGTCTTTATGTTTTCAGCTGTAAGAATGCTAGAACATTCTGGGCATATCCAATGTTCAATGCTAACAATATTCTTAATGCATTTTGTGTGATATGACCTGGGACAAGTAGTACAAGTTATGCTAACCCCATCTCGATGACATTTCCAACAAAACCCATCCTTATTTTTCTATAAAAACGTGTTTTTTAATTATTTGCACAATATAAGCTATTAAGTGAGGTCAAAAAATATTGACTCACCTCAACAAGCTCCATTGCTGGTTTTAATAACTCTTTATTTTGTCCGCCTATGGCGCCACCTATGAGAGTTTCAGACGAACTATCCCTCTTTCTCTTTTTACCTCCTCCTTCCTCTTTATCCCCCTTTTCGTCTTTTTCATGGGTATTGGGACTTTGCCCTTGAGTTGCTTTAGCTTTAACCGTATGCTCCAAGCTTACAGATCTCATAGCTCTTTTAATCTCTAGACTGTCTGGTGTTTGAGATGTCCGTTTGTATTTTATATTTGTATCTAAGTTAGCCTCTTTAGTAAGTTGCATTAAAGATTTTAATTCTTTATTCTTAATGATGTCTTCGACTTCTACACCAAGAGTATCAGTTGCTGTAGCTAAATCTTTTACATTTTCATCTTCATCATTTTTGACAATTTCTATATTCTTTTCAATAGGTTTTTCATCTTCGGTGACAATTGTGTTAACCTCATTAACAGTGGGTGGTGTCACTGCTGTCGTTTCAGCAGCAGGTTGGACATCAGTTATCTCTTTATCTTCACTCATTTTTTATTAAAACGCATTGGAAGTTCTTAAATAAAAGTCCTGAAATAAAGACGTCATGAAACGTTTTGTATTTGTTGAGCTATGAATTCGAAATAACTTATTGTTAAAAATATCAACAATAACGCAGTTGTGTCTTACCTAGGGACCTAAAATGCATGCGCAGCGCTGCTCAATCGGCATGAACCGTTGAAGACGCAAACTCGCGAAATTGTGTGTGTTGACCTTTCTCTAGATCACAGAAAAACATTAAAGTGTTATTAATAACATTTAATCGATAAAACACTAAATGGTAAGGATTTACTGTAAATACGCTAGTAAATGACAAGAATTTAATTAATTAAAGTAAACTTACCGTTTTTTTGTTATAATAATTCGCGTCTTGCGTCTCGGCAAACTGCTCGTTACTGACGACTGTTTATAGCGCCATCTAACTATTATGTGTGAAAATTTGATTCCAACCAATCAAAAATGAGAATTCAAGGATAACTAAAAGGAAGTGAGGAAACGTTTACGTTTTTAGTTAGAATTTTTTGACTACATACTGGTTAATCAAGTGTGCAATAAATAGGTTAAGTTGGATAAGGTTAAATAAGAAAGAAGTTAATCAGTCTTTAGGTTTCTTTTTTACTAACAGGAAATAAATCAATGGGCACTTAATTTTAAAATAGGAATATCAAGAAACTGAAGATTGTTGGTTTGTAATTATTTAGTGTTGATATTTTAGTATAAAAAATAATGTAACTGCGATAAATGATATTATCTAAAACTTTTCATTTTGAGGTTAAGTTAAATCAGAGAAATTTCACAGTAATTCAACGCTACCAAGTAAAAAAGATATAAACTCTATTTAGTAAATTTTATAGGTGAAAAAAACATTTAGTACAAAAATTGCATATGGTAAATGCACTGGTTAGCCGACCAGCACTGGATCTTGACCATTTTGTCATTTAAAGTCAAATAATAACAAATATATTCGCTATACTTTAAAAAGATGTGCACATTTGGTTTTGTACTTCTATAGCACTTTTAAAATTGTTCTCAAAATGGAGCTAAAAATGTGCGTTATTCTGCGAAAAATCAGTAAATACATGTTTATCGTGATGATAGTATAGTTTCATGTATAGTGTAAAAGAGTGTCAAGCGAACTCTGCCAGAAAATAGTAAATAATTTTCATTTTGAACACGTTAGGTGATTATATTATGGTTTATATTTATTATTAGTTATTGTTGCCTATATATTTTAAGAAAAAATAGGCTCACAGTAAGTTTTTTGCTTAATATTTGATGGTCGCCAACTAATATTAAAATAATTGTCTTTTTCAGTTCTCGACCAAAATGATCGAGAATCAGTAAGCTTTTAAAAGAATTAATTGTTTTGGTAATATCATCTATTTAAGAATTGTTAGTATTTTTATGTATACTTCAATTAATTTATATATCTACTTTTTAAGTTTTAGTTTAAGGCCATTAAATTAGACCTAAGTATTCTTTTTTTAGACTCTTATTATAGGTGGGCGAAAATCAAATTAATACCCTTTAGTTCTCGACCACTACAACAAGGAAATTGATTAATGTCACTTTCTTTATTAATAAAAAATAATAATCTCTTTTTTGTAAGTTCCTATTTATGTTTGTTTTGTGAAAATATATTTATACATAATATTAAAATTGTTTGAATTTATGTTTTTCTCTAATGAAATCCACAGTTCTATATATATTTTCTTAGAAATTAGTCCAATTTGTGGTGGTCGAGAACTAACATAAAGTGGTCGAGAACTCTGCGGAGTTGTCGAGAAGTAGTGATATTGTACTTTTTTTATTTTTATTGAAATTTTAATAAATATTGTTGAAAGGAAGGAAAAAGCATACTTGCACACTGTTAAAAACTCATTTTTTTGCACACTTTAAAAACTCAACAATTTTTTTGTTAACTGGTCGAGAACTAATGCATTGACCCTATTATGTTCTTTTAATTTTCTAATTGGTTGATCAATTATTCTCGTCAAGTACTATTATTGAAATTAATAAAAATATTTTCACAAACTTACTAACAAGGAAAAACTAAACTGTTGTCATTTAAGACGCTTTAGTTTGTTTAATGCACTCTTTCATATGGCGCTTAATACTTTGCTGACCGGTGACGATTTAACTCGTCTTTTCATATCCAAACATTGCTGACCGGTGATAAATGAAGTTGTCGTTGCACTCGTCATAGCCGGTGACATGACATAGATTCTATGTAAAATTCCTGGTCAACAAAGTGTTAAGGCAGTTTGATGTAGCGCTTAGTCCTTTTAAATTTCTCAAAAACTCTTACAATGTTGCTTATTAATACACATACAGCGCTTATGCCACAGTGTAGAAAAACCGAAGTTTCACGAGCAGGACTACAAGTCGCTTATGCATTTTAAAAGTGGGAGCCTCTTTTTGATGGTGTGAATAACTCATTGTCGAAATTTATTTCGCGTACAAAGGACTTCTTTAAAGGACTACTTTAACGGAGAAAAGAATGATGATAATCTAATACGACAAACTTCTAATCATATTTATTCTATATGTTAACAATATAGAAATCAATACAAAGTATAAATCAGTAAAACAGAAGCATTCGTTAAAAAAATAAATAAAACTAAAAATACTTAAAATAATGCCTATGCAAAAATCTGGTTTAACTGTTAGACTGCCATGAGGCGCGATTGCGCTTCGTTCATTTCTGTCGCAAAACATTGAAACTCGTAGCGCGAAAACGCTGCGTCGCGGTTTGCGACAGAAATGAACGAAGCGCTATCGCGCCTCGTGGCAGTCTAACGGTTAATATAAACAATGGTTTTCAGGTAAATAAACAGCATAATTTATATGTTACGTGTAGTTGATTGCATCAGTAGAGAATTGGAAGCTAAAAGTTAGAATGGAGACGAAGGGAAAGGAAATTGAAGCAGAAGAAAGAAAAATTATTGTAAAACTATGGAAAGAGGGAAAAACCCTTCGAAAAGTAGGAATAACTGTAGGCAGATCACATTCCTCCACTTAGAGAGTCATCAACAACTACAAACTCACTGGAGATTATCTCACGTCCACGATTTGATCGACCATCTCTTCTAAAATACCGAGATGAGTGAAGCATTGTACAGCAGGTGCGAAAGAAACCTAGGCTAACAACAACAAAAATAGCACATGATGTACAACAATAGTTTCATAAAACTATTAGCAAAGATATGGCGGGAAAACATATTCAAAGGTCCACTACCACACTACCGTTGTACGAAAAAAGCCATTCATATCAGACATCAAACGACAGAAACTGATTGTCTTTGCTAAATAACACCTAAACAAGCCCACAGAATTCTGGGAGAAGGTTATTTTTACAGATGAGAGTACAATTTGCATCTCCAGTATTAAAGGTAAACAATTTATGCGGAGAAAACCCGATACTGCCGTCGATCCGCAAAACTTAAAAGCTGCTGTAAAACATTGAGGTGGTGTAGTGGCGGTTTGGGGGCGTTTGTGCGCCAAATGAGTAGGGAAATTGGCTTTTATAACATCCACAATGTATCCTAAAATGTACAGAGACATTTTAAAGGAAAATTGTGAGCCAAGCTTCGACGACTTGAGTTTTGAATCCAAATACATTTTTCAACAAGACAACAACACGAAACATTCTGTCCACAATACCAAATTCTAGCTGCTATATAACATTAAAACACTATGAAAACACCCCCACAATCGCCTGACTTAATTCTCATTAGGCGCTTATGGGATTTATTGGAACGCAGAATTTGTCAACATAACATAACATCGAAAGAAATGCTAAAACAATTTATAACTAACGAATAGGTCAAAATCAATTTGGTGGAGACAAAGAAATTAGTACAATTTATGCCGAAACGTTTAAAAGAGGTCATTAAGTGTAAGGGTTGTCCGACTTCTCACTATTATATGTATTTTATTATAGAAGCTGCTTTGCTCTGTACGCAGATTTTTACATACACATTATTTGAAGTGTTTTAGTTTTGATTTTATTTTTTTAATTACATTTGTGTTTTATTGATTTATATTTTGTTAATAGATTTGTATATTGTTAACATACACAATAACTACGATTTGAAGTTTATTGTATTAGATTATGACTATTCTTTTCAGTTATTCAGTTAAAGTATTCCAAATTCTTTGTACGCAAATTTCTGCTGCTGAGTGTACGTCATTTTAACATGAGAACGTCGAATTATTCTATGCTTTATATCGTAGAGAATAATTCGATAGAAAAATTCAAACTGATTAAGAAGTTTAATAAAAGATTTACATCAAAAAAATATTTTTTAAACATTCTAATGAAAGTTTAAAAGTAAACTTTCTATTTATGTTCTTTTAATACAAGTATGTTGTTTGGTTAATGTGTGAAATTATTGTGCAACAGGTTTTTCATCTTTTATATTTCATATGCTTTTTCATTATATACATTTTCTTTTCAGTTAGGAAGTACTGATATCATATTATCAACGAATGGATTAAATATATCAAGTGAAAACGAACAAAACTTCTTTAGAGATGCAATAAATCCCTCAGGGTCAGTTGCAAAATCCCAGTAAAGTAAAAAAAAATGATAAGGAAGTTCAGTAATTTGAGATAATGAAGAAGTATAATTTTCAATATCAATTTGATAGTTACCATTTAGATAAAACGAAAACCTTAATAAAAATAATAAATAAATTTTTATTTAATTCAATTTAAAAAAAATATATGTGACCTGATCTACGAAAAGGGGGCTTAGGTGTGAAAAAATCATTTTTCACTTTTTTTGCGATTTGGATAGAGTAAAATATGTTCTTTCAAATAGCGCAAACCGGAAGTTTCTAACTGGTAGGGAAGTTTGTTAAAAATGTACAAAAAGAAGAGCAGAAATGATTGAAAATGAAAAAAATTTATAAATTAAAATTTATACGATTTAAAGTAAATTTAGAGTAAATTTTAACAGCTGTTTTCTCGAAAACTTGTTTTCACACCTAAGCCCCCTTTTTATAGACCAGGTCACATATGTATGATATGTGCATTAAAAATGGTTTTATTTTGTTCGTGGGTTCCAATCATCTTCACTCACAAAATAAAATCTGACTTTTAACACTTAACCCCGGTACAGTCTGCACTTTTGAACGCATATTTAATTGTACGCTTGCTATTGACAAATGTATAAAGTGTTCATTTAAATTCGTGCTCAAGTAACCTATGAGCTCTACTAGCATCTTTGTCTCGTTCGTTTCCTACATATCTCTTCATCATTTTTAAATAAACATTTAAGGCATGCTTGAGCACGAATTTAAATGAAGTGAGCGTTAAATTTCATGAAACGCACTCTTTAACAAAAATCTCGAATCGCGCGTTTGTCGGACGTTCAACTTTTGAGTGTGTACATTTCTATCAAAATGCGTATATACCAAAGGGCGCGTTAGCAAGTGTACGATTAAACGCGCGTTCAAAAACGGCCCGTCTGTGTATGCCTTTATGAATAATTATTAAATTTGTCATAATTTGAAATTGATATGTCGATCAAAACTTGATCGCAGCTATACGTTACTATAACGAATTCACGAATTTAGTCCATTATGAATAGGCAGGATGTTTCATGTGAGAACTGACATAAAACCCAATTTAGTCATAAGCATAAGTTGTGTCAAATCGTTATACCGCGTCATATGCGCTTATTTGGATGCCTCTTCTCTATATCCGTTCTTATACAAAACAGTCTGTATCTCTTTAACACTCTAGAGGCAAAAAGGTAGGATTCATCGATCTAAATATGTAACTTGGTACTGGCGTATCTGCAATACGCCTTGAAAAAATAAAAATAAAGGAAAGAAAATGAAGAGCGATAATTTCTAAAAATATATTATTAATAATTGTGTTCAATTTAGATCAATTCTGTTAATGAATTAAATATACCTATTTATTACAATTATTTATTTCTTGACTTTTTGTAAAAGCAATGTCTAAAACTTTATAGATTCGTAAGCTTAAGAGATATGTCTACTTAATTTCGTAGCTACGCCTTTTTGTCAGTAGAATATTGTTACTAGAATACAACTGTTTTATGCTTTATGTAATTGCAAAATTTATTTCTTATTGAAAGTATGTTGCATTTTTGTAAATAATAATTAAAATTTTTATAGATACGCCCTTTCTGTTTAGGACAATAGAACTACAGTTAGAATAAACAACAAAACAAATAATATTAACAAAATCTTTCACGACACGTTTCACTTATTTTCATACCATATGCACTACATTTCACTTTAATTTTATTTTTGATTAACCCTTGTAGATCCAAGCAACAGAGATATAAATTAAATTGATCAAGTATACTTCAATTTAAGCTTACAAAACAATTTATATTCCAACTGTCATAATGTTTCATTAATACAATGTTTCCAACTATTTCATAAAAACCCTTTTTGAGTCTTTACTAATATATCAGATAATTCAAATAATAATGCACACTGCAAAAAACTCCGCTCACACAATGCTCAGTGAATCTATGACATCGGTTACTAGTTCTCTTTCGACGCCAACCATTTATAGTAGAAGAAACGCTAGAAAAACGCGTAGTAGCATGCAAAGCGGAGGTTCACATATTTCCATAAACGAAGAAGAGGATTATTACCTCAAGTTTAACCCGATCGCTGGGTGGCAAACATTGCTCTTGTTACAGTTCCTTCCCCAGATGTACGTCGTGATTTTGTTGTACTTATTTCTTTGGTATGGAATGGCGGTATTTATGTTTGCCTTTGCTTATGGGTGTCCTAGCAATGAATTACCACACGATATGGGTTCGACTTTTATGGGTAAGAATATTTAAGTAAAATGTGAAGATAAAAGTGGGATGGTCTAAATAAAATTAATTGTAGGTGTTTTGTATGCTGGTGATATTGGGTATTTTATTGATTGGATTAGTATGGTTATATTCAAAAATGTTAAGTGGCCGGACATGAGTGTTAAGTATAAAGCGAGGCACGGATTCGTTCTTTTTGTAGAGATGGTTTCGCTTATTCCTTATGAACCAATTTATGGAGTTTTGGTCAAACCGAATATGCGCGTTTATCATATTTTACGTTTACGTTATTGTCTTCGCCTCATTCGTTTATTGGTTTATTATAAGCACTCTAAAGAATATGTTGGTAATTACGCCGTTGCCATTTATATGTTAACTTATTTTGGAATACTTATTCTTGTTGTAATTACCGCAAGCGGAATTCACTATATATCATATTGCGGAGAGCAATGTGGATATGCCAACATGTCCATCCTCAGCGATGCCGTTTATAATGCAATAGTTATGGTTTTCTTTAGTGGAGTAAAAATGACGGCGATGGTATCTCCTCGTTCTGTACTAGAATCGCCTTACGCATCCCTAATATGTTTTTTCTTGGCTTTTGTGTTCACCAGTCATTTCGCTTGTGATATTTTGCAAATGTTACTCCCACGATTCGCTTTGATAAGGACCTACCAGCGGTGTAGAAAAAGGATCGACTCCTGGAAAAAGCAGATTGAGTGGGGTGGCTATTATATAAATTTTCAGAGACTGGTCGACGAGTACAGCGAAATTAGGAAGGCTAAAATGGCAGGAGTTTTACCTGAATACCACTATAAAGTGCTTCCGACCATTCTTCACAAAGATCTAATGCTGGATATTTCTTGGGTCGCTTTGAAACACACGCATTTGTTTGCTAAGGAAGAGGTTTACTTTTTAAGGGCTGTTTCATATCATATGGTTCACAAATTTTTGTGTCCCGGAGAGGTAAGCTAATCGTTTTATTTTTATAAACTAGTATAGTGTAATAAAAAAATCGCTCACAAAATCGTCAGAAAAGGTAATCAATATCATCACAAAGACCAACTATGGAGCAAGTTTTCAAAAGGAAATAACTCCGTATTATACCTTTCTTGAGTTATAAACATTAGTAAGTACCTAAAACTAAGGTCTATGAAATAACTTTTTTTTTCATAAATACAACGATGTGTATATGCATTTTAATATCTTCTATGTGCAAAACAGATTGTTTTGAGTAAATTAACAAAAACTATTTAAAAATTGTTTGAAAAGTATACAGGGTTTTATTTGTTATCTAATGCGCCTTAATAATGTTTTCGACATTTTGATATTATAATTTATCTAGTTTCATGATGCTACACGAGAGCAATGTTAAGGTACTAAAATCATATTTTTGATGGCAATGTCACATAGGAGGTATTAAAATGACAACGACGATATACAGGGTGTCCCAGATTTTAATACACAAACTCCACCAGGATATAGTACTCATAAAAATAACACAAAAGTTTTATATAAACATGGGGTCGTAACTCTTTTGTTTTCGAGATATGGCCGTTCAAAGTTGGAAGAAAAATTTACATTTTCATTTTTATTTCAGCTATTTATAAACACAGCAATGTGAATTTTTACAGTAATGTACTACAGCCGAGTATGTAATTTCCAAGCCCTAATTAACCCACCCCGGCTTACCTGAAGGGGTTTTTCCAATAGAACTTTTTAACTCACAAGGAGACCTTACGACTTGCCCCTCACCGATTTTAACGAAAGTAGTACCAATCGATAGATATTGGTACATAGTACAAATGTATAAAATATTAGGGCGCACTATTCAGCGGTTCGCAAGAAAATTGGTGTTAAAGTTTGCGAATAGCGTCTGTCAGTGACAAGCACCGCCCTTTAAGCCCCGCCCATTGTCGTACTAAATATGTATAGGCTTCCACATACGAGGTTAGAATTCGTTTTATAATAAAAATACGCGCTAAGATTTTATCTTTTTTCTCGAAAACTATCAGTTTTATGCAAAAAATGTAAGAGACAAAAAAGTCTCGCTAAGGAATGAGCTTTCTAACGCATATTTTTTTAGGTAAAAATTCAACCGAATTAAAAAGTTCTTTTGGAAAATGTAGTGATGATCGTGAATTTCAACCCTTTAAGGCACGCCGGGGTGGCTAAATTAAGGCTTGAAAATAACATGCTTGGTTGTAGTACATAACTGTAAAAATTCACATTCCTGCGTTTATAAATAGCTGAAATAAAAACGAAAATGTAAATTTTTCTTTCAACTTTGAACGGCCATATCTCGAAAACAAAAGAGTTACGACCCCATGTTTATATAAAACTTTTGTGTTATTTTTATGAGTACTATGTCCTGGTGAAGTTTGCGTATTAAAATCTGGGACACCCTGTATTTTTTCGTTTTGTTATGAAATGTTTTTTTGTGATCATGTAAATTTAATCAAATTGGATCTATTACCTTCTGAAAACCTGCTCCACAACTAATCCATGAATTGCACTACTCAAATGGATTCCATCACGTTAATGCTTTGTTAATGTTTGGGGACAGGCCTATAGATAACATTAGAACGAAAGCCATGTTAGCCAATTCGTATAGAAATTTATTACTAGGAACAATATTAATAATTATTTGTTACAAAAAGTAAGTTGAAAATGAATGTTTAAGGTACGTCTCACATTGAGGCAATCAGCAGCCAACAACTAGCAACCAGCAACAATCGATATGCCACTTGATGACATTTTACAAATAATTAAATGATGTCTTTCACATTGAAGCAATTCGATATCGCTAAATTCAGAGGCGATATCAAATTGCTCCAATGTGAGACGTTAGCTTTATTTCTATGTAAAATGTCATCAAGTGGCGATTTCGTTTATTGCTGGTTGCTGGTTGCCTCAGTGTGAGACGTGCCTAAATCATCATTTGAGGAGCTTGCCTGCAAAACCGGATAAATCCATATTTTGACGAAATTGAGTTATACATGTTAACTATACAGGGTTTCTCACGCAACTGGTTCGTTAGAACTTTATTGGGTTCCACTATTAGTAAATTTTTGAGATTTTGCCAGTAGGGGTTGTTCATCCGGATCTTTTGATTTAAAATATTTTCAAGATGGCTGCCACTTCCGGTCAACCGGAAGTAGGATACAACTTCGTTATTTTAAATGGAATGGTATAATTTTTATTGCACATTTTAATTCTACGTACAAAAATAAGTAAACTTTCATAAGGGTTGTTGGTACGTATCGCTTTTCGTTTTCGAGTTATTTTGATTTTAAGATTTTTTTAACAAGTTTTAACTTGCTGTTTAAAACCACATTTCTCAGTCACTGCTCAAGCAAGAAAGTTAATAGTTGGTACGTTTACTCTCCAGACATTGCCAAATAGAACCCCACTACCCCTACCCCTCTTTCACATACAGAGTGGTCACAAAGAGAATTACCGCTCTTCCATATTCAATTGCAAAAAAGTCGAAAATTTTAAATGGAACACCCCATATTTTATTAACCTATTCGATAGAGAATTTAATTCTCTACAAATTTGCAATACATGTCCCTATACCTATCGGTTAAGGTTTTCAAGATATAAGGGAATTTGTCAAAATCGCGTGTAGAATGTCAGAAGAAGTCCTGTTTTTATTAGTAGGCCATGAAACTTGAACAGTTTTTTCGCTTGATACGGTAGAAAATTTAATTCTTTACCAATCTTCAATACACTTCCCTATCCTGTTGGTTAAAGTTTTGGAGATATAAGCGAATTTATAAAACTTGCGCGTAATATGTCAAAAAAAGTTTTTCTTTATTAGTGGGCTACGAAATTTGAACAGTTTTTTGATAAATTCCCTTATATCTTCAAAACCTTTATCGATAGGTATAGGGAAGTGTATTGAAGGTTGGTAGAGAATTAAATTCCCTATCGTGTCAAGCAAAAAAATCGATCAAGTTCCATAGCCTACTAATAAAAAAAAAGAAAAACTTCTGACATTTTATACGCAATTTTGACAAATTCCCTTATATCTTGGAAATCTTAACCGATGGGTATAGGGACATGTATTGCAAATTTGTAGAGAATTAAATTCTCTATCGGATAGGCTAATAAAATATAGGGTGTTCCATTTAAAATTTTCCACTTTTTTGCAATTGAATATGGAAGAACGGTAACCCTCTTTGTGACCAGCCTGTATATTAGAAAGGGGTGGGGGTAGTGGCGTTCTATTTGGCAATGTTTGGAGAATAATCGTAATAGTTATCAACTTTCTTGCTTGAACAGTGACTAAGAAATGTGATTTTAAACGACAGGTTGAAAACTGTCAAAAAAATCTTAAAATCAAAATTACTCGAAAACGAAAAACGATAAGTACCAACAACCCTTATCAAAGTCTACTTATTTTTACATCTAGAATTAAAATACGTAATAAAAACTATACCATTCCATTTAAAATAACGAAGTTGTATCCTACTTCCGGTCGACCGGAAGTGGCAGCCATCTTGAAAATATTTTAAATCAAAAGATCCGGATGAACAACCCCTATTGGCAAAATCTCAAAAACCTACTAATAGTGGAACTCAATAAAGTTCTAACGAACCAGTTGCGTGAGAAACCCTGTATGATTTTCATCCATTCTAATCATTTTTACAAGTTTTTGTAGGTAAAACTTAAAAAAATCATGCCTAAATTGTATTTTACATATCCTGTAATGAGTTTTTTGATACACTGAAGGGCCAAAATTGTATACGTTTTGTGTCTCCTGAAAAGTTTTACAAAATGGATATATCCGCTTTTGCACGCAAGCTCCTCATTTGTTCTTTGTAATTTTATGAACTGTAGTTTTCATTATCAGTGAGTGTAACGTTAAAGAACGCTTTCACATGCAATGAAAACGGGCGTCAGATAAATGGTATAGTAGTGAATGAGTAACTTTTTATGACATTACCATGTCAGCCACTATGGTATCAATCAATTAACGCCAGTTTTTAATGCATATGGAAACGTGATTTAACGTTTATTAAAATTAATAAATTTAATTAATAATGGATGGTTTTATAAAGCTCAAATTATTTAAATTTTATTAATTCCTATGGTTGTGTATAATTCAGTTAAAGCGATTGGTAAAAAGAGGTTAACTAAAGGACTGTTAATTAATTTTAAGTTCATAAAACCAAGTCAATAACTATTTGTTCTACACGTGGGATCGAGGTGAGGTTGAGATAAAAAAGACATCGTGAACGGAAAAAGTGACTTTTCCAAATAAGTTGCATACAAGATTTTGTGAAATTCGACAAGTTTTTTTCTTTTTTTTATAGCTAGGAAGTTTTTGGCATTTCACATAAAAATGTTACAAATTGTTGTCTTGGACCTGAAAAGTGCTAACCCGATATATCTAACAATATGCTAATCAGTTCTGTTCACTATTAAGATGACAAAATTTATATTTTGTTTTATTTTTCCATCCTAGTTTACATCCCGGGAAAAAATTAGCTTACTCGCACTCAAACAAATGCGAAAAAGTAAAATATTTATTAATCAGATTTCATAAAATATCAAATACATAATACCACTATAGATAATTATTCGTTTGTCTTTAAATTTTTTTATTGTATTCTAGGTAATTTTCAAGAAAAACAAAATAAAAGGCGCTTTAGTATACATAATATCAGGAAACGTTGACGTTTTATCTGAAGAAGATGGTGAAACACCAATAGCTACCTTCACATCGGGAACTTGTTTAGGGGAATCCACTTTAGCGTTTGGCTACGCATCAGTCAGTACCGTGATAAGTAAAGATATTTCGGATGTAGCAATATTAAGACGGAAAGATTTCGTCCGTTTGGCCGCCTTGTATCCAGCCGAGGTGAAAAGAATTTTTTCGAGGATTATGACGCGTTACCGAAGAGCCCGAACGTTCCGTTATCTCGCCGAATATCAACACCAGAAGTCCACGTACACCCAGCAAAGAATAGGAGTATTAGCTTTGAAATGGTTGAAGCTAACGTTGCGTAAGTTATTATACGATGAAGAAATGCAGAACGACGATATGTATAGTAAAGAGGTGATGTATGAAATGGAGGAGAGAGTTTTTTGTACTCGTTACTTGAATCTGTTGGTACAGAGTGAATTTATGGGATCGACGACTAACTCTACTTTTATACGGACGCGATTCCCAATAATTTTTCGACCAAATTCCCTTTTAATCAAAGTTTGGCATTTTAATGTTGTATTACATACTTTATATTTGTTGCTTGCATTTCCCGTGGCACTCGTGTTCATGAAAGAAACTCCAATTGCCTATGATATATTTCATGCTTATATCACGTTTATCTGGGCTCTTGATGTGTATGTAGAATCTTCAACGGCCGTTCACCAAAAGTTTGTACAGTGTAATAAAGTTATCGATATATTTTTATATAAATTAGCTCGGCTATCGTTTTTAGTCGATTTATTTGCTGCCGTTCCGTTAGAGTTAGTTTTTAGAGTTTTAAACGGAAAATTTACTCGATTCGATGCTCTAATTTCGTATGCAAACAGATTGTTGAAGATTTACAGGATAGAAATGTTCTTTCGTAATATGCAAACAACAGCTAGAGGAATTGTTTTGATAATGTATTTGAAATATTTCTTGTATTTTTACATGATTTGTTATTACGCAGCGGCTGTTTTTTACGTTATAGGTGGATTTCCAACAAATCATCCATTATTTCATGCGTATATTATGAACTTTTCAACTGGAACCTTTTACGAGTGTATTTATTATAGCTTTGTTCTTGGTGTCGCTTTTGTAAATGACGTATCCTTGTTTAGGTTTCCCTTCACGCCAACTTTTGATACTACACTTCCTCTTATTGTGGTTATTCTTTGTTTTGAAACATTTTTGTTTTTCGCCCTTGGTCATACTATTGCTATAGAAACAATGCAGTGTATTGATGAACATGCGACTGATCAGTTTATGCGTAATGTTGAGGTAACAATAAAAGTGTACGATTTGGAGAAGCCGATAAGAGAACGAATTATGAAATATATTGAATTGCATAAGATGGCTTTCGGAAATTCATTTCTTTTCGAAAATGATCTCTTTAAACATATTCCCAAAGATTTGTATATGATTTCAAAAGGGATTTATCCGGGAGCGTTTATGAAAAATTTACCATTTTTCTACTATCTTGACGATCGGATCGTTCATATGATTGCAGCTTCTGGTTCGGTGGACTTAGTACTTCCAAATGAAACTTTTAAACCGAATAACGAAATGTGTTACGATATTTACATTTTAATGAATGGTTTTTGTAACGTGCAGTATAGATCGGGGGATCGGAAAACTGTAGGACCTGGGGAGGTGTTTTGTGCTTTAGAGGCCGCTTTTGGAATGAGATCTTTGGTTAATATCACGTCAATAACGACATGTAGGATCTTGACTATTCAATATTCGGATCTTAAGAGAATTTTATTTAAATTTCCGGGATGTTACGAGCATTTACAGGAAACGGTTAAGTATTTTCCATATTGGGAGGAGTTGGAAAAATTAACAGAAATGGAACCAATAGTTTTGTTTTCTAAATCAACGTACATTTTTGTTAAAGAGCAAGGATATAAGTATTACTACTACCATTTCAAAAGACGAACAAAATTATTTTACGAATACCATCTTGGTTTTCCGCAACAATATCGATTTTTGCGGTATTTTTTATTACATATCTGCTTCTTTTCTTCTGAAAATTTTGTTTTCTATTGGGAATTGTGTCACTGTATCTCCGTAGTATTATATATTTTCATATTATTTTTGTCAATGGTAACTGGTGATACATTCTCCAAATGGTATATAGTTCGAGGAATTTTTGAATTCTTAGGTTTTTTGGATATTTATCTAAGGCATCATTTTTCATATTATGACAATGATAATCTACATATTACTCATCCGTATAAAACGTGTGTTTATTATTGGAAACACGCATTTTTAGTCGATTTAATTGCATGGATTCCTTTCGAGTGGATTTTATGGCATACCAGCGTTAGTTCAATAGTTTGGAGGTTAAATCGGCTTTTACAATTATACAGGGTGTTCGCTTTTATTTCTCATATACTCGAAAGAAAAACTACATTAAGCGGTTGTTATAAATTGTTAATGTACGTTCCTTTAGTAGTCTTGTTTATAAATGTTATCAGCTATTTTATTTTAAAAACTTTTTGCGTACGAACAGAAACTACATATCAATGTACTAATGGTACTTGGTTATCAACTCTTAAAGTAACATCTCCCGTTTTGATTTACTTGTACAATGTGAATTTTGTAATTACGTCTTTAACGGGAAATAATAACGGATTAGTTATAATTAACACTTCAACCGAAATGCATATATTTTTGGCGCTAAATTCTATCTGTTTTTTGTTGAATATTGTATTTTCTGCAAAAATCGTCGCTTCGAATTTGGCTATTAATAAAGATCTTTGCAGATACCAGGAAGCGATGCAAAGTTTGATAAAATTCCTTAGTTACGTGAAAATCGATAAGAATCTCAAATTAGAAACTATTAAACACTTCGAATATATTTGGGCCACAACCAGAGGAAAACGTATTTTTCAAACGTTTTCAGTTTTTAAATCTTACTTTAAAGTTGATATGCTTTATAATATCTACGCGAAAAGTTTGAAAAAGTCTTCGATATTTCTTTGTCCCAATGAAAACTTTTTTAGATGTTTACTTGTGGAAGCCAGGCACGAATTGTATTTAAAAACTGGAATCATCTATCAAGTAAATGATATCAGTAGATACGTGTTTATCTTAATAAAAGGAAAGGTCGAGATTGTTGGTGCGGATTTAAATCGTCTGGAAACATTACACGTTGGTTCTGTATTTGGAAACTTGGATATGGTTGAAAGAGGAAGAAGAACTTTATCTGCGGTTACTTCGGGTCATGTAGAAGTACTTAAAGTCGATTCTTTGACATTTTATAAACACTTATCCAAATTTCCGAGAATGTTTAAACATTTTAGACGGTTAACTAGATTTCATGTTGATTATATTAAAGAAGACCAAATGGAAAATAAGTATCAGGATCTAGAAACATATAGAATTCCATCGGAAATTTTGGTTAAGTTATTCAAACACCAGCAGAATCAAGTGTGTGAAACGAAAATTTTCAAACATAATGTTCTGATTAAAATCTGGGAAGAGTATGTAATACATATTATGTATCTTTTAGGATATATGATGGAGTTATTTAATATCGCTAGTAACAATTACTTTTCGTTATATTTTATTTTATACGTTTTCGATGTTTTACATGTATTTAAGATTTATTTAAGGTTACATACCAGCTATGAGGACGAATACGGTCGCACCATACGAATTAGACGTATGATCTTCAAACGATATAAAAGAGATCGATTCGGATTTTTCTTTGATCTTGCTACAGTGATTCCATTTGAATTAATCTCATTAGGGTTTATGAAAACTTCTTATTTTGGTACCTTATTCCTAATGTGTCGATTAAATCGTTTGCCAAGAATCTTGCTTACTTTGACTTATTGCAGGAATACAATGCAAAAATTAAATGTGAATGTTATTTACGTCCGTTTCCGTTATTTATTTTTATGGGTTTTTATCGCTCAATACAATTTAGCGTTTCTTTTAAATTTAACTGATAATCAGGTCGATTATGATGGCGATCAAGCTTTATGGAAGTTTCTTGAATATTTGCACGTTGTGATAAATACGTGTAGGAACATTGCAACTTCGGATTTGATATACCAGGATAATGCAACTAGAATTGGAACGCTTAACTTAGTACTTTTGGGTGCAGCTATCATTACGTATATTTTTATGGCTGAATGCTGTGCAATTTTATTACTTTTAACACATACTTCCTCACGATATAAACACTTTGTGTTGTATACGAAACAATTCATGGCGGTTGAAAATGTTTCAGCTCCTCTAATGCAACGCATTGAAAATTATATGAATTTGTTATGGTCGCATCATAAAGGAGTGATTTTTCCGGAAATATTACAGGATTGTCCGCGATATCTTAGAGAAGCGGTGTTATATTCAATGTTTGGTAACCATTTAATGAAACATCCCGTATTAATGCACTGCCACAAAGATTTAACTAGGCAAATATGTTTATATATGAAAACATTAGTATTTTTTCCTGGTGACAACGTTGCTTATATAGGCGATATTGATAATTGTATGTACTTTATACAAGAGGGGAAAATACACGGACTATCTGAAGATACTATGCATTCTGAAATTGCGGATATAATTTTAAATGAGGGAGATATGTTTGGACTAGATCAAGGATTATATCCTAGATGTGGACACGAATACACTTATCGATGTACTACCTATACGATTCTTGTGGTGCTTTATCGACAAGATTGGATACATTTACTCGATTTCTTTCCTGCGTCGAAAAGAATGATTTATGATCAAGCCAAAGCTGTTTAGAAGAAAATTTATGTGTTTTGTTTATATTTTTGTATTGGGTTATAAAATTATATGCTTTTTACCCTTTCGCCAATTATTATATTATGTCTTATGAATACACAAAAATGTATCCCACTTGATAATTAGTGTATATCTATTGTAAGATACGTTATTAAGGTTTTAATATCTTACGACCGTAAATGTGGGCGTCTAGAATCCTAAACTCCTGTTTTAGAATCAATTAGAATCAACGATTTTAGGTTTGTGTGGTAAAGCGACAATTGGCGTTGAGTTGGGTATACTAATTAGACACATGGATATTTAAAATTAACCACTATTTTTTGTCAAAATTTCAAAAAAGGGAATTGACCTTTTAAAGGGCTGTTTTTCGCAAACAGTGAATAAGATCACAAAATGTTTCCCACAACAGTTGTTTGCTTTGAAAAGCGCTTTCTAATAACACCCTTATTAACCACTCTTTGCTTGTGGAATTTTAAAGCAATCTTCAATTCAATTACGAAACGTCCGATTTTTTACGCTTCCGGTAGTTATTAATTGCTGACACTCCACTCATAAGTAAGTTTATTCGCTGAATTTTTTATATTGCTCATTTGCGACAAGGACGTCATAACTCAAAATTCTTGTTTTTTGAGATTTTTGTTGTGTTGTAATTAAGATTTGGGGTATTTTCTTCCTATAAGACCGAAATTTATGAAATACCTTTAATAACGGTAAAAAACGGAAATGTTGTTACATACCCACGCTAAGCGACGCAATTTTTCACAATACAATAATGGTCAAAACTGAAATCGAAGAAAATTATGACCCCCTTCATTTCGGTAAACTGCAGTTTAGGTGCTGTTGACAATACCACCAGTAACGATAGGTTCTTTATTAGTAACATGATTTACGTCAGCAGTACCTAAAATGTGGTGTACTAAAATTAGGAGGGTAATATTTTTTTTGTTTGAGTTTTTAACATTTTTGTATTATGAAAAGTTGCTCACTTTGGCACCTCTATAGGTCCTCCTAGAATTATGAATTGCTTCTATGTAGTTCTATGTAATGTCCGCGTGTTGTTTACACAAGCGTGTCTTATTTTACTTGTGTTTTGGTATTCAATCGACACTATTGATAATCTTGTGAATAAGAACAACATATTATGTTGTTGAACGTTAGGCAGCGAAAAATGATTAATTACGAGAAAAAAATAAAAATCGATTTTTCCCAAAACTTTGTTTTTTGAATTATGACGTTCTTGTTGCTAGTAACGATATGGTTTTCCCACAACTAACTGTATGTGAGTAAATGTATGAGCGGTTAAGGGAAATTCCAGTGCTTTTCAAACAAAATTGCTACTTCGTATATCTCAGAAACTATCAACATGTGTATAAGAAATTTATGGATATTCAGCATTATTTTAATGACGACCATCACCAGTTAAGAGGGTTGTATAATTTTCAATTGTCTCCTGTATACCAGGTGTCCCAACGATCCGAAAAAGCTCCATAACTTGCTTATTATTGAAGATATTGACCTTTTCCTTTTTTTGGGTTATAGCTATAATGGTACTACACATTTTTAAAATATTGTGACTTATATACAGGTGTCTCAAAAGTACAAAAAATACTAAAGTTACTATTTTTTTAATTGAACATACCCGATTTTATTTTATTTTTGAATTCTATGGTAAAATACGATTCACTTTTATAGAGGTCGTTTTTGTCTAAACTGGCAAATTTGATTTATGGCACCTTTTTTGCCAAAATTTCCAAATGCAGTGGTTTGTTCAAAAATTCTTATTTTCAATATCCTTGCCTTGTTGTCAAAGTAATTAACTCCGTTTGATTGTTGAATGTTTATTGGATTTTTAAAATGTTTACTCAACGACCTGTTTAGCAGCATTTATCTACTGCGATTTTTTAAATGTGATAAATTGAAAATGTGGAAGACTTATTCATTTTTAAATGGTAACACTTATTTGTTATTATATTGGTCAAAAGTTATTCTGACAGGCTTATTTTACTTTATTGTGGATGGAAAGTTTGTCAAAATAATTTTTGATCACTACAATAATAAATCGGGGGTGCCATTTAACTAATTTCACTCAGCATGTTTAAAAATTCGCAGTAAGCAATTGCGAGAAAGCAGGTTATTGAGTAAACATTTAAAAGATGCAGCAAACATTTAGCAATCAAACAACGTTACCTACTTTAAAGTTAAGCCAAAAATTTGACAGAAAAGAATTTTTGAACACACCATTACATTTCGAAATTTTGGCAAATAAACTATTATAAATCAAACTTCCTCACAGTTTAGGTAAAAACGACCTCTATAAAAGTGAATCGTATTTTACCATAGAATTCGAAAATAAAATAAAATCGGGTACGTTCCATTTAAAAAATAGTAACTTTAGTATTTTTTGTAATTTTGAGACACCTGTGTATAAGTCGCAATATTTTAAAAATGTATAGTACAGCTGTATTACATCCATAACAGCTGTAACCCAAAAAAAGGAAAAGGTCAATATCTCCAATAATAAATAAGTTATGGAGTTTTTTCGGACCGTTGGGACACCCGGTATGTTTCTACTAATATGGAGTGGAACTGATTGGAAACGACATGTAAATGGAACGGAAGGTGTGGTGTGTGGTATAGAATTATGATAGAGCATATAGTCGGTATCAAACTTTATCAATAAATATTTTATTTATAGAATCCAATGGGTTATTTCTGAACACCTTTCGCTAAAAAATATGCAATAAAATATTATTGTGATTATACATAATATAATACATAGTGTGATGATAAAGTTGTAAAATGGTAAAACTTGCCACTTATTACGTGACATCGTTTATGACATCATGTATTTTTGAATGATAACGTTATCCTTAATTTTGTTTAATAGCAACCCCAATTTCTTAGCTATTTTTCCCATACAGTTCTTTGTTACTTAAATGGTAATATAAAAAATTGGCGTCTTAAACGGCCCACACACGTAACGATTTCTTTCCAACTACAGGTTGGAGAGAAAATCGTGGAAATTGCAGTACTGTCGTTTTCCCTACACACGGTTCAAACACATCGGACTACTGTAGTTAAGATTATTGCAGTAGTAGTCTCGATGAGTGTAAACTACACATACATCCTTACACACAACTCTCTACACACGTATCAACTTGCTTCCAAACACGACCATTGATACGATATTTTATGGCAGTGCCGAACTGCAAACGATTCGATCACTGTGTACTACGAAGCTTACGATTTGCCTACACACACTACAATTTTGCCTTACTGCAGCAGTTTCGACTAATGTCGCACTGCATGCAGTACGAGAATTCGTTACGTGTGTGGGCCGTTTTACATAACATTACATAGCCATTTCCTTTTTTTTAAATAGCACCTTTGTTTAAAAAAATAAAAACCTAATCTTTATGGAAAATAATTAAAAAGAAAAAGAATGAAATAAAAACAAAAATGTTAAGTTTAACATAAGTTGGATGTTTAAAAACTCGAATTGCCCTGTTCGAGGGTTTTTCTTAAGCGGCTCACACACTAACTATTTGTCGTACTGCACGCAGTACATTAGTCGAAACTGCTGCAGTAAGGATAAAATGTAGCGTGTGTAGGGAAATCGTATGCTTCGTAGTACGCAGTGATCGAATCGTCTGCAGTTCGGAATTCCATAAAATATCGTGTCAACGGTCGTGTTTGGAAGCAAGTTGATACGTGTGTAGAGAGCGGCGCGGCGGTTGTTGTAGGTGACTTTTCTAGTTAACATAGTTACATTGAGTTTAAATAAGTTTGTTGAGTAAATGAGTTAATTGAGCTTGACGATGGACGTTAAAAACAAGAAATTCTGGGAACAATTTATTAAACTATATAGGCAAAAATCCTATGTATAGGATCATCAAGCAATAATACTGGAATTACAAGTGCGGCAGCATTTTTTGGCATTTTGTTACTTGAACGTGTGTAGTTCACACTCATCGAGACTGCAACTGCAATAATCTTAACTACTGTAGTCTGGTGTGTTTGAACCGTGTGTAGAGAAACCGACAGTACTGCAATTCCTACGATTTTTGCTCGAACCTGTAGTTCGGCGTGCACTACCACAAATCGTTACGTGTGTGGGCCGTCTTAACACTTTTAGTGCCGGGCGAAATAGAGGTGCCTATGCGAGAAAAACCGGCCAAATTTCACAGTTTTACAAGGGTTCGGAAAAATGCTTGTAAAAACCAAACGAGAAACAATATTTACGTGATTCAAAAAGCTGCGTATTATGGATGAAATACAGAACTAAACAATGACACTCATTTATAACGCATTACAAATTTATTTTCAGATAGAGTTCTCCCGCAATGCGAGTAGTAAACCGCTAGAAGGCGCGAGCCGATATATCGGCTCTGGCACTTTTCGCAAGTGTAACAGGAGCCGATATATCGGCTCCCGGCACTAAAAGGGTTAAGAACCCTACATAATGCAATTAACGTCCGTTCGGCGAAAGATGTCACATAATTTTTTCTTTGTTTAATTGTATATCTCAGAGAGAGAGAGAGAGAGAGAGAGAGAGAGAGATAGACGAAAACCGAAAATAATAGTCTAAGATAACAATTAATTAATGACGCATGAGGTATCTTTCGCCGAACGAAGTATATGAATTTTGGTCCGAAGTACCTATTTCTAATAAGATTCTTGATAAAATATTTATGTAATACTTATACAGAGGTAGGTACTCTGTACAAGATTAATTCTAATCTATATTTAATTTTCTGAAACTACCACCCATATTAAATTCATCAAACGAATAGAAATCCTTCTTGTGTGCTGGTAAAGCACCTGCTAATTTAACCTTTCCAACCTTTTCAATCCACTCTTGGTTGTGTTTAAACAATTTTAAATAGTTATCAGAAAGTTCATTGACTGGTTTATCCGTTCCACCATATTCAAAAGGAAGACAATTTTTTGGAAAAACTTTCACTAAATCTTCGAATTTTCCATTTCGTACCTTAAAAAGGAAATTTTCATTTTAACACCTTTACATTTATTGTTAACAACTACTCGTTCTCTAATTTTCTTAGGCATTATTCCTCTTGCTAGTCCTAGAGCTACCTCGAAAAATTTATTCGTATTAAGCACAAAAATAGATCTGGTTCTAATTGGAAGGATATTATAAAAGAGATCGAAGCAATGTTTACATGCAATCAAGTTCAGCTTGCTAATTGTTTGTCCATTTACATTAGTAGCATCATAAATAAATTCGTAGCCTGCAGTAGTATCGTAATGCAATAAAAAGTCCACTAAAAATTTTATCATATAGGTATGTGATTGGATTCTATAAAATTTTATTTACTTACATACAAGAAAAATATATTTTAAAATTTTTATTGTATCAAAATATGTTGCATCTATTGTGGGTACTCTATAAATTATTATTCGGTATCCTTTTTCGGTGTAATTAGTGGATACATAAACACATCTACGTGAAAAATTAAAAATGATTAATTAGAAAAAGCGGAGTTATAAACATGTGTTACCTTTGAATTTGATACAAAACATAATCGTCATCGTTTATGCATTTTTCCATGAACAAATAGGAGAGTCTAGTTTTAACCATTAAATATTTTTCAATTTTTTGTTTTGTTTTTTCTAAGTTTCCTTTACATCCTAGTAAAAAGTTTCTTAGCAAAAATTCATCTACAAAAAATAGATCTTCCTAGTTATGAATGATTACATACTTTATTAAAAATAAACTTTGGAGCTAATTAATTCATAAAGTTATTTTAAGATTATCGCGACATAAATAAACATACGAGACAAAAAACGAATTTAGCAATGAAATGGAAACGTAATAAAAAAATAACAATGATAAATATGCACATAACTGTTGAAATTATGTTTTATATAAATTTCTTACCCATATCATTTGGTAAATAATTTTCACATTGCAACCATTGTAATAATAATTTTAAATTATTTTCAATTTTATCTTCATCAACCCCTAAATCTCTGTAAATCGCTTCTAATTCACTTGTTGATGGAGGATTTAGTACCAAATGTGAGAACATGTTGATATATGATGTTTCTTCTGCGAATGGAGAAAGACTTTGTGGTTCACTCTTCGAGTTAAACTGCAAAGCATAAACTCGTTATTTCGCGTTTAAGCATAAAAAGTACCCACTTAGATAAGATAATCCGGCTTATTACTTGTTATACTGGTTTTTTTGGCCTATATTTTTTATTTTCTTTGTATTTTTCTTTATCTTTGTTTTTGTAATTTTTGTACGATAAGTAAGATTTAAAAAAGGCTGATGATTGAAACAAAATATTGTATTTTATACTTGTTGATTTGCTTTCGACCAAATTAGTTTAATCGTCCAACCTTGAGTTTTTATTTGTACCTTTACAGAAGTCGTTAAAAAAGTCTATTCAGTGAACATATACTACACTTTATGGTTTTTGCAATGAATTCTATTTTAGAATTCTTACCTGAGAAACAACTTCGGGAAATTTTGAAAAACAATGATTTGGAAAACGAAAAAATAGAAAATCGTTTGAAATTAATAAAAGATTGGTTGGTTTGTGAAGATTATTTACCAAACATTGTGGGTAAGTTAAAATGTTCTTTATATTTTTATGAATGAAATGTAAAAGTTAAATTTTAAGATGTAACTGTTTTAACAAACTTTTTATACGGATGTAAAGCGAACTTGGAAAAAACCAAGTTCAAATTGGAGAAATATTTAATCGCAAAAACTAAGATGACCATGTTTTTTAATAATCGTGAAATTATAACTGAAGACCACACAATATATCCTCACTATAGATGTTTCTACGCTTCAAAAAAGCAATCAGAATCGGGGAATAGAGTTATTGTAATGAGAGCGCCCTCGGCGAATTTAGATGGATTTAGCTTCTTACAAGCATGCAAATATATGCTATTAGGATGTAAATATTTATATTTATAATTTTAATTAATACTATAAGGTATCATTTCAGTTGATTTTCTGCTTTATTTTGATAAATCAGTGAAATATGATTTCATCTACGATGGTGGAAATTTCACAGGACCCTTCATGGCTAAAATTAACTTTACAATTGCAAAAAACATATTTGAAATGATTTATAACATTTTGCCCTATAGAACTAATTCGATTTCTGTTATAAATACCACTCCCGGATTTGATCTTTTTTTGAACGTAGCTAAGCCATTGATGCCGAAGAAAATCAAAGATAGGATGAAAAACATTAAAGTAACAGAGTTAACTTCAATTGTACCTTTGGAATGTTTACCGGAGGATTACGGTGGAAAAGCTGAAAAACTTAACGACCGTAGCCAAGAAATTTTTGATTTTTTAATTAAAAATGCCATCTGGTGCCGAGAGACTGAAAATTTAAAGCTTTCTGGAGCTTTACCTGAAAATAAAAGACAGTTGTATTCTTTTGAAGAGTTTGCGATGGATGGAAGTTTCCGGTCGTTATCCATCGATTAGATTCGCAAATGATTTATTGACATATAATGCTGTATTTGTATATTATACAAGCTTTATAAGTATTAAATTAATAATAAACCTTAGTTGATACCACAATCTTTTTTTATTTTAAAACCTCCAGAAATATGCTTAAAACTGTCGGATTATGTTGGATTTATATAATATTAATTTGATAAATTAAAATTGATCATTGCCTGCGTATGAGGAGCGATGTTTACAAGCTTGTTAGGTCTTCATTATACTATTTTTTCATAAAGAAAAATTGATGCTGTTGCATTTAACTTTTCGAAGAAAATTCACAACGTCTATAATAATCTAGAAAATTTCCTACATGTCACCGTATTTAAATAAATGTAGTAATTAAGGGAAAATCGAGTGCTCTTCAAACAAAGTTACTATTTCGTGTATCTCGGAAACCATCAACATTTGTATAAGACATTTTTTGGATATTTACCATTATTTTAATGATGACTGTCGTCGGTTAAGAGGATAGTATAACTTTCACTTACATCCTGTATTTTAAATTGCTCATGTATAATGGGTCCATCTTTGGAGGAATATTCTTGTCTCGTACTTCATGTCGTTTTACACAGACGACGGTGACAGAATAAGAATAACCTACTCTTTGCTAGGATCACGTTCTTGATATGTAGGAATTGATCTTTAGAGCTAGGCTTAGGCTTTTTCTATTAGAACAATAGTGTCGCGCTCAAGGGATTGACAAGGAGCGGTTCTCACCAACAACGACATTCTTTTAATTTTAGTGGGTTTACAAAAGGCGTTCGCGTCGAGCAGAACCTTGACATCGCCAGCGTATAGTTAAGTAAATGAAAATTTTAGTTAAAAAACAACTTACCTGTCTTATTTTAAGATCAGTATGGGTAAATTTAAGGTATCAACAAAAATGTTTAGAAATAAAACAGAAGTTCGAGTTAACAATTAAAATTTAATATAGAAAGTAAAAAAAATGTAAATAAAAATGACAATATACAAAAACAAATCAGAACTTAGAATACCTACAGATCACCTATAATATAACATGTATAACACCTATACAGATCTGGAAATTTAACTTCAGGGTATAGGAAAATAATGCGGGCAACAGAGAAGCATATAGGAAATAGATTAGATAAACAAAGAGCGATATAACTGTTTAACCACGCCTTTTCCGACCCGACCCTAGTCGCCCAACCAACCACCTTCTTCCCACGAACTGACAGTTTGACAGTCTGACGTGGTTAAACAGTTATATCGCTCTTTGTTTATCTAATCTATTTCCTATATGCTTCTCTGTTGCACGCATTATTTTTCTATACCCTCAAATAAAATTTCCAGATCTGTATACAGGGTGTCTCCGAAATGCGTGTACAACGTAAGACCACAGATTCCTTGGCTCAAAATAGGTCGATTTAAGTTAACTTATCTATATCCAAAGTTGCTTCGTTTCGCCGCTAGAAGGCTTTAAAGATAATATTTTTCGTGAGTTTTTCTTAAATTACTCGAAAAATTTGAATTAGATTTTATTCATTTTTTGACCATGTCTTTATATCATCTGACTACAGCTTGCTGTGGAACAAATTCTAATTTCCAAACGTACAGGGCGTTTACAAACACTCTCACCACAAGTTATTCATCCAAATCTTTTTAACCATCCTGTATAATTTTCCATCAATTCTTTTTCTGAATAGCTACATTAATTTAGACATTATTTTCTCTCTTATAAAATTTCAGGTGGGCAAACGGTTTAGCCACTAGAAAACATTTTCTTACACCCTGCAAGTTCAAATCTGTAAGTTAAGATAACATTAACCCAGTTCAAAGTAGTAATCTCTTCACAGGATATGCAGCTCTTTCAAGAAAATCACACTTTAGAGAGTTGAAAGTAGTTTTTACTCAAAATGTTGCCAGGATTTGTGACCATCATCAGGGCAAAAATAATACAGTGTGCAAAATTTTTACTGTTTGCTCTTTTCGTTGCCTTTTTGCTTTTATGATACCTAATAAACAAAATCAGAAAGTGTTGGGTTTACTGATCTTGCTGACCAGTTTACAGGAGCATGATTTCCTCTTTATTTCCTTCGATTCTACAGTAAAATCTGCATAATACGGGCTAAAAGGGCTAAACCCTGATAACGTTCACAAATGCTGGCGAAAATTTGAAAATTTTAAGCAATAAACTACTTCCAAACCTATAACATGTGGTTTCCTTGAAAGATCTTCATATCCTGTGAAGAAATTTGTACATTGAATTTTGTTAATGTTACCTTAATTTGCCGTTTTGGGCGTGTGGGCATTTGGAAAATCTTCTTTTGTGCCTAAACCGTTTGCCCAACTCAAATTTTGTAAGACAGAAAATAATTTCTAAATGAATGTAGCTATTCAAAAAAAGAATTGTTACAAAATTATACAGGCTGGTTAAAAAGATTTGGATAAATAACTTGCGGTAAGAGTGTTTCTAAACACTCTGTATGTTGCGAAATTCGAATTTGTTCCACAGAAAACTGTACCCAGCTGATATAAAGACGTGGTCAAAAACTGAATAAAATCTAATGAAGATTTTTCGAATAATTTAAGAAAAACGCAAGGAAAATATAATTTTTAAAGCCCTCTGGCGACGGAACGAGGCAACTTTGTATATAGATAAGTTAACTTAAATCGACCTATTTTGAACCAAGGAATCTGTGGTCTTGCGTTGTAGACGCATTTCGGAGACACCTGTATATTGGCTCTTCGGGTCCAATACCTTTTACCATCTTTCTGGTAGTAGCATAATTCCACGCTCATAAAATCTTTTCCAGCAAATATGTCTTTGCTGCCAAAATACTAATCGAGGTGACTATTGACTTCCTTATTTGAAGTGAAGGTTTTATTCCCTAAAAAGTTTTATAGTGACCGGAACAAATAATAATCCGAAGATAATTTTTATATAATGAACATATACATACAACATTTCTTTGTAAAATATTCTGATTAAAAAATTCACTATTTTTTATCAATAAAATTATGACCGTCACCCAAAATACCTGGTTAAGCGCCCTGCAACTCATTGTCAGTAAGTTAGAAAATTAGGTTAATAATTGATGTTTATTTTTAGATTATTTATTTTTTGTTTTTAAGCAGCTCATTAAAGTTTTTAATATTAATTTTTGTTCCCTCGCTTCTAAAATAATTTAACAAGTGGAAAACACAAGAAAAAGATTTTCTGAAAAATTTCGAAAACGAATCCATCATTAAAAAAAACAAATACTAACATGTAGTACTTTAAAAGACCTTTAAGATGAGGTATCACTTGACACCCCTTTCCATTTAAGATTTTTAAGGGGTTGGTTTCTGGCGACGGGGGTGGAAGTGAGTGAGCCAATTTTTGCATAAAAAGTTGTCCCCCGTGGTTTTATTCTTTACCTATTTCAGCGATTTTCTTTTTAAACTTCCGGATTTACATAAATTGCGGTGGGAAGTTTTGAAATGAACACCCGGTATATTGGCCATTCTGGTCCAGTACTTTTTGTCATTTTTTTGGTGGTAGCTTAATTTCACGCTCATAAAATCTTTTCTAGCAAATAGATCTTTGGTGCTAAAATACTGATCAAGGTGCTTTTTGAATTCCTCCTTTGAAGTGAAGGTTTTACCATCTAAAAAATAGTGACCGGTGAAGTGACCGATACATAAAAATCCGAAGATGCCAGATTTGGAGAATATGGTGGATATGGCATTGTATCCCACTCAAGCTGCAAAAGCTGTTGGTGAGTGACTAAACCTGTATGAAATTTTGCATTATCTTGGTGGGATACTACACCTTTTTTGTTGATTAATTCTAGCCTTTTCTGTTGAAGTGTATGGTTTAGTTTGTCCAGTTTATGACAGTAGACTTCCGAATTAATTGCTGTGTTATCTGGTAAAAGTTCAAAAAAGACGATTCCTTTAAAATCCCACCAAACAGACAGCAGCAGCCTTTTTTGATAGATATCGGCTTTGAAAATGCTTTGAGCCGGTTCGTCTGTTTTGCTCCATTATTTCTTGCATTTGATGTGGTTATATACAACCCATTTTTTATCCCTAGTAATGATACGCTTAAAAAATGTATCGTTTTCATGACCTTTGAGAAGCGAATCATAAGTGTCAACGCGATGATATAAATTTCTCTCCGTGAGAACATAGAGAAGCCATATATCGAGCTTCGAGGTTAAACCCAGGCCTATCAAGTGATCTTAAACAGTGAAATTTGATAAATTTAACCTCTCATCGATTTCATGTATTGTTATTTGCCGGTTTGTCTAATGCCTTTATGGTATCTTTATCAGCTTCATCCGGCCTTCCAGAATGTGGTCCATCTTAAACATCAAAATTGCCAGACCGAAACTTTGTAAATCAGTTATAGCACTGGCGTACTATCAACATATCTTCTTCATGAACATCGATTAATTTCTTTCTAGCTTGAATAGCAATTTTTCCTTTTCTATAGTAAAAGAGTAAAATATAACGAAAATGCTGCTTATTCCATATTTAAAAGTGCACCAACCAAAAGCTACTGCGTAGAATCAATTGAACTTTTCCACACACTAGCCTTGCTATATCAGCTCTAAAACATATAATGATCATACGAGCTAAATGTGACGTTGGGAGTAAAAAATACAACTAAATCCTTTGCCGGGAGAAAACGGAATTACTTTTCGAACAACCTAATATGAAGCTTTTTGCTCCGACGTCGATAGTCAATGAAATTATTATATTTCAATTATACATAACGTAGATCACGCCTCTTAACTACAACAAGTTTGAACAGGATTCTATACGATAACCAGTTAAAAAGAAAAACGAATTTTTTATCTTAGGGCCGGTTTATTCACCGTTGGATAAATTAATCTATAAGATATTTGCTATAGTTACTGGCTAAATAGCCAATCATACCACGCGAAATTGCAATATCCATAGAAATTACCCGATAGATTAATTTATCCAAAGATGAACAAACTGGCCCTTAGAATTCAAAATTCAGGCGTTATCAGCTTAAGCGAATAAAAACCATTTTCTAACAAGTATTCCTTAATTGATGTGAAATGAAAAGTATTTTTCAGCACTTAACTGGTTTATTTGCTTATTATCCTTACATGTTTCGACCGAAACATGCCGAGAAACATGTTTCGACATGTGAAAGACAATAAGCAAATAAACTTGCTTCAAATTTACTGGTGAAAAGATGGATGGCAATTTAATTTTTCCTGATTATTTCTTAATTAGTTCCATCTTGGGTAGATGTTTTATTTTTTTAAATAGATGGTTGTATATATTGATTCCCCAATATGTAAAACTCTTTTGCGTCATCGTTATTCTGTGTCAAAGAGTCCTCTGGTGTCAATTTCACTATAAGTGTTTGTAAGTTTTGCTTGATATGTTGAATGCATCTGTATGTATACAGGGTGTCTCCGAAATGCGTGTACAACGTAAGACCTCAGATTCCTTGGCTTGAAACAAGTCGATTTAAGTTAACTTATCTATATCCAAAGTTGCTTCGTTTTGCCGCTAGGAGACTTTAAAAATAATATTTTCCCAGAGTTTTTCTTAAATTACTCGAAAAATCTTCATTAGATTTTACTCATTTTTTGACCACGTCTTTATATCAGCGGGGCACAGTTTTCTGTGGAACAAATTCGAATTTCACAACATACAGAGTCTTTAGAAATACTCTTACCGCAAGTTATTCATCCAAATCTTTTTAACCACCCCGTATAATTTTCCAACAATTCTTTTCCTGAATAGCTACATTCATTTAGAAACTATTTTCTATCTTACAAAATTTCAGTTGGGCAAACGGTTTAGGCACAAAAGAAGATTTTCTAAATGTCTGCAAGTTCAACACAGTAAATTAAGGTAACATTAAAAAAATTCAAAGTACCAATTTCTTCACGGGATAAGAAGATCTTTCAAGAAAACCACATGTTATAGGTTTGGAAGTAGTTTATTGCTTAAGATTTTCAAATTTTCACCAGCATTTGTGGACGTTATCAGGGTGTAGCCTTTTTAGTCCCTATTATGCAGATTCTACTGTAGAATCGAAGGAAATAAAGAGGAAATCATGCTCCTGTAAACTGGTCATCAAGATCAGTAAACCTAGCACCTTCTGATTTTTTTTATTGGGTATCATAAAAGCCAAAAATGCAACGAAAAGATCAAACAGTAAAAATTTTGCACACTGTATTATCTTTGCCTTGACGATGGTCACAAATTCTGGAAACATTTTGAGCAAAAACTACTTCCTATCCTCTAAACTGTGATTTTCTTGAAAAAGCTGCATATCCTGTGAAAAAATTACTACTTTGAACTGGGCTAATGTTACCTTAACATACAGATTTGAACTTGAAGGGAGTTAGAAAATGTTTCTTTGTGGCTAAACCGTTCGCCCAACTGAAATTTTATGAGAGAGAAAATAATGTCTAAATTAATGTAGCTATTCAAAAAAAGAATTGATTGAAAATTATACAGGGTGGTTAAAAAGATTTGGATGGATAACTTGTGGTGAGAGTGTTTGTAAACGCCCTGTATGTTTGGAAATCCGAATTTGTTCCACAGAAAGCTGTACCCAGCTGACATAAAGACATGGTCAAAAGATGAATAAAAACCAATATAAATTTTACGAGTAATTTAAGAAAAACTGATGGAAAATATTATTTTTAAAGCGTTTTAGCGGCGAAACGAAGCAACTTTGGATATAGATAAGTTAACTTAAATCGACCTATTTTGAGCCAAGGAATCTGTGGTCTTACGTTGTACACGCATTTCGGAGACACCCTGTATAGCTAACTTATATTTAGTTGATATGTTGCTTTCGGGGAAACAGTTTAATTACAATTCTTTCACAAAAACTTACCTAATACTGTTTGGGTTGTCGTTCTACATATAACCCTAATTCTGGATACAGTAAAGTTTATACATCCGCACCGTAGACCGAAATCGATCTCATTCTGTTAACCGTAAACTCTAACACAAAAGAATAAGAATGATCAGGATGGTAAAACCACAATCACACGTCCGTATACATAGTCGATCGTCAGCGACCCGCCGAAGTTTCTCCACGATGCATAGTCAATCGTCATGGAATCATTCATGAGCGTTATGCAATTTTTCTGGCATCGCGCCGGTGGCGATCGATACTATCTCCGGAGATTTGCCAGAGATTGATCGATGACAGAAACATCAACAAAATCAAAATATATGGCAGGGCACTCAAACCTTTGTTTCTTTAACAACTCAAAAGAGTTAAAATGAATTAGAAAAATAAACTGATTGTGAGTAAAAGGAATTTATATTACATGTCTGGAAATGAATGTGAAAATACAGTTTAATGAACATATTGGAAATTCATGCCATTTAACTGGTGGTACCTCAACGAGTACATGAAAATCTCAATCAAAAATAGCTATCAGTAATAGTCAGTGATAGTGTAGATACCTTTACGAGATATCATTTAATACATAATTATTTTGATTAAAATAAGAACACCTTTAATCTTTATAATTAATGTGGTATAGTAAATTAAAAATATTAGTCATATCAATTTTGCTTCCTTCTCCGGAATTATTAGTCAGGCAGTCTTCTTTCCTTAGTTCCTCATTTGCTTTAATTTGTTACGGTGAACAAGGTTGCTAAGCTACATGTCAAAAACCTCGCTAAAAATCACTGGCGATTCGCCAAAACTGAAACCACTGGGAGAGTGACTAAATAGGCATCACAAATTATGTTTCGATCGTTTGCCGGCAATTTCTCCGGAGTGTCGCTGAAATGAACTCCAGCGAGTCGCTGGTGATCAACTATGCATACGGGTGTTAGAATCCAATTGGAAACCAAAATTATCAATGACACTTCGAGTTAATGAACAAATCAACTCCGAATACAATACTAACTCTGAATTCGAAAAGAACCTTAACGAATCTTTAACTCGCAAGCATCTCGAAATCTTTATCCCGCAATCAATCCGTCACATCGAACCGTAACCAATAACGAACCCCTTCCGTTGCTCTGTAAGGGCTTATATATTCTGCGTCGGTCCACTACGCAATAATATAAACAAAGTTATCCCCTATTAACCGAGAAACCTTCGTGTCTTAAGAGTAGAAGACCTTAGTTTGAACGATTTCAATTAATGTATTATAAAACTTTTATTATTAAATTAAGACCTTTGCGATTCGCAACAATAGATTTTCTTTTGTTCTCAAATTTTCTAGGCAATTAAAGGTGTGCCACTATCGTAGTACTATTCTTTCTCGTGCTGCTGACGTATTCAGTGTATTTGTTGTAGATGAGCCTATTTCCTTGTAATAAATTCCGAAATGCATATTCAAACTCAACTTTAGAGCATCACTAGGATAATCGGTAAAAAATTGATTGTTAGTGAAATAGTTGGTGGTCGGTTGTTCGACTAAAATATAGTAGATCCCCGCTAATATGCCCCCTCTAGGACTGGGAGTATGGTCGGAACGAAATAAAAGTTCGTATTATCCGAAGTACAGAAAAGATTTAAACACAATCTGGAAAAAATACAGATTTAACAGTAAAACAAACAATCTCTGAACTCAAAAATAATTTTTTCTCAAAACTCGATTAAAGAATATCTTTAGTGCCTGTCCACACTAAAGCGGGTAAGTATGGTCGAATTAAACGTGGTAATGGTTTGACAGTCGGATTAACAAGGTTCTACTGTAGTACCTAATCGTCGCATTCCTTGTGTGTATATGATATGTGTGTACATACCATATGATCTTTATAATTATAAGCTATTTATAACGTTTCTTTACAAGACGTAACGTAACGGAATGTTATGACTTATTTAGTGATATTATCAAATTGAACTTTTATTTGACCTATGTTCCTTTCGGCGAAATATGTCTCATGTGCTAACAATTAATTATATGATCCTAGACCACTATTTTTGGTTTTCGCCTCTCTGTCACGCACAATTCAATAAAGAAAATTATTTTTTGCTTTTGATTATTATGGTTTTAAGTGATCAATGTGTTTTTTTACTCTCCTGTAAAATTAGAAAATGCTGCCTTCCTGTATTAAGCAGTTATTGGTCATTAGAAAATTACAGATATACTATAAAAAATCCCATCTAAATAAGTACATTCCCGTGTGATGCTACTTTTATCATTAAATTTCATGAAGGTGTATATAATATTTATGACCCATCGTTTGGTTAGCTTATTTAATTAAACGGACAATTACTACATAGAATATTACGCTAATGGTGCTTCATTTACTACTAACGATTAGAATTTTCGATGTTTTAATTTAAAAAAGTTCTATAAAAGGAGAAAGACAAATTTTAACAATAATAGTTTAATCAAGAATTAGGGAGAAGTGTAAGTAAAAAAGATGTATCCTGGAGTTATAGCTTTTGCCGACGAAACACTCTTAAAAATGATCAAAGAAAAACTTGGAGAAACTGAAGAAAAATTACAAAACAGAGTAGAATTATTAAAAGAATGGATTTATACTCAAGATCATATTCCTAAAGAATTTGGTAAGTTATAAATTAAGTCATAAACGGCCCACACACGTAACGAATTCTCGTACTGCACGCAGTGCGACATTAGTCGAAACTGCTGCAGTAAGGATAAATTGTAGTGTGTGTAGGCAAATCGTATGCTTCGTAGTACGCAGTGATCGAATCGTTTGCAGTTCGGCACTGCCATAAAATATCGTATCAACGGTCGTGTTTAGAAGCAAGTTGATACATGTGTAGAGAGTTGTGTGTAAGGATGTATGTGTAGTTTACACTCATCGAGACTACTACTGCAATAATCTGAACTACTGTAGTCCGATGTGTTTGAACCGTGTGTAGAGAAAACGACAGTACTGCAATTTCTTCGATTTTCTGTCAAACCTGTATTTGGAAAGAAATCGTTACGTGTGTGGGCCGCTATAATCTAATTATTACCGAACTACTAAAAGTGCTAAATAAAATTGGAATATTTTTTCAAAATTCTATCTACTACATTTCAATATTATTTAGATGTGCAAACTTTATGTATGCTTATATTATTTTATTTACGCTTGTTTATTTAACCTGCGTCATGCAGACGAGACATCATTAATCTCGATAGATAAGACTTCTTTGTTTGTTTATAATGGCAATTACTTTTATAAATTTACAAATTGGTTAAATAGGTACCAAATTTTATAACGTTATCTTTATTGTATACGATCATAATCAAGATTCAATGCAGACGAGACAGCATTAACTTCAATAAATAACTTGTTTGTTTTTATTTTATAATACTTATATCTCCTTACATCAATTGTTATTATAGAATTATTTCAGAACAAATCTACATTGAAAATTTTATACGTGTAGCAAAATTTGATATTTTAAAAGCAAGAAAAAAATTAGAGACGTATTTATACGCGAAATACAATTGGAACGATTTCTTCGATTTTACCAGGCTTTTATGCGATGAAGTTTATAAGTTCCCTATTCATAGGTAGGGTAAAGTTTTAAAATCAATCATAAACTAAAATCAAATTGGTTTTTAGACGTTGTGTCCCTGCAAGGCATTTAACCAAAGACGGATACAGAATATTCTCGGCTACATTTAAAAGTGTAGACGCTCCTTATGTTTACGTGGAACATCTACTTTCTTATGCGTATCTTATAGGTAAAAACTAAATTATTTAATGATATACGGGTATTCCAAAATTATACCGACAAGCTAATAGGAAGTATTCCTTGGATCATTTTAAATACATTGAGATTAAAACCTCTTATCTGAACTCTTTCGTATCATAGTTTCAGAGATATCTAGTGTTAAAGTTCTTTCTATATGCTCCCTTTTGAGAGCATATGCCTTAAAATTTTACACAAATCCTAGAATTAACCTCAGTTACACGGTAATAGTTTCGATATTACCCGGATAACATGGCTTTGTGCGGGCGATGGTTAGTAGAATATACTGTATTAGACAAACTTTTTGAAATATTGACATTAGTACATTATAATAATGTTCTTTGATATGTTTAAAATAAAAAAGCATTAACTTTTGCATTAATTTGACATTAGTACATTATAATAATGTTCTTTGATATGTTTAAAATAAAAAAGCATTAACTGTTGTTTTTCAATATAGCGTATGACCAAAAAACTTCGCCAAATTAAAATGCTTATCATATAATTAAGGTTAGATCCTAAGATTCGAAATTTTAAGACATATCCACCCAAAATTAACAAACTTATTGAGAAAAATTGATATACGTAAAAAGGTCTTTAACACTGAACATCTCTGAAACTATAAGAAGTTTTAAAAGCAATGTTCTTAACCAGTTAACTGTGATTGACGAGTATACTCGTCATGACGCAAAATTGTACAACTCGTAAAAAGTAGTGATATTGGCTATTTAAATTGCAATTTTTGTGAAAATCAAAACATATTCTCAAATTTCAAGATCTTTAGAATATTTTGAGGCCAGGTCGAAATAAAACAAACAAATAAAAAATACGAAAAATTTCAGATGAACTCGTATAGGTGCGCGCTTTCAAAACGGAGCGCCACAGTTAACTGGTTAAAATGAACCAAGGAATCCATCCTATCATTTTGTCGATATAATTTTTGGGACACTTGTATTTCCTATCTAAAAATGATATTATTTTAGGGGAATACATGATTCGAACAGATGTTATTGCAGGGATTATTTTTATAGTAGACTTTAAAGATTTTTACACAGAATTCCTTGCAAATACTAATATGAAAACGTTTAAAATGTTTTTAGAAGTTTTTTTACGAGTTATGCCATATCGTATCAAAAATATTCATTTCTGTGGGTTGAATGCTGCTTCTAAAGTTTTAGTCAGCGTTGTCATGAAGTTGCTACCTGAAAAAACTAGACAAAAGGCAAGTTTCTAGAATTTGTTTATGATTTATTATATTTGTTACATTATAGGTGGTTTATCACAAAACTACTGCAACTTTAAAGGAATATATAGACGTTGATGATCTTCCAATTGACTTTGGTGGAACTGCTGAAAGTATAGAAACAGTGGGCGAAGATTTTAGAAAATTTTTCATGTCTAATAGACAACTGGTTCAAGATATAACTAATCAAAAACTTGTTGCTCCTTTACCAAAGGAACGTGCAAACCTTATTGGCGAGTTTGAAACCTCATCTTTAGATGGTAGTTTTAGAAAATTGGATATCGATTAAGTATCGATTGAGGTAATAAACATTATTAATTTTTGTTTTGTATGGTATGTTGTTAATAAATGGTTTAAAGTAATTATTCAACGAATTTTTGTTGTGAATACCAGTTTTTATTAGTTACAATTATTGTGTCACATATTTGAACTACCTTTGATTGTCCATAGTTTGTTTTAACTTGAACAACTATATACACGATCAAAAAATAAAGCTGTTACAAATTAACAATGTCTCTACCTTTAATTCCTGCAGTGTCATAACACGAAAAACAATTTGTATCATGTCTTCAAATAGAAAGAGGAAAACTTATAACGTAAGTATTCCATTTATCTAATCTATTTATCTTGATATTTTCAGATGAGAACTATCTTTCAAAATTTTTATCTTTACGTATCGACCATTTACCTGAAGCAAAGAGAAAATTTGGAGATATTGTTGCGGCTCCGACCTTATGAAAGCTTAAAGTGCTGCAAGGAGCGACTCTTACCATCAAAAAGCAATTATGTAATTGTAAATGGGTTTGCAAAAGCGTTAGCGACAAACTGAACCTAGACATCGCAAAGGGAATTATTGTTTGCAGTAAGAACGCTAGACGTTTCAAATTTAATTCACTGTCTTATCTGTTATGTGATTTCTTTGAAAGGTTTTCTGATGTAAGACAAATGAAAGATAAAATTTAGATTTAATTAACTTTAATAGTAATAATAAAAGAGAAGAGCTAAACAATAGTATTTAACAACAACTAGTCAATAGGAGAAACCTACGGGCGTAACCTTTATTGACCACTAATCTATCATTAAACCACGCAAGATGAAGTGATACAATCGCTGGTGAGTCAATTATACACTTACAAGATGTTAGATGAAAGTTCTCTTGCCAAATACAGCTTGTGATGTCATCCTGAAGTAAGGTAAATCTCTGATTTTGTCGCGAACTGATATTCCTATAACACCTCGCGACAGATTATGGATTTCTCTTCACTAAATCTTGGTATAGACACCTAGAGATTAAACTCGGTTGCTGATGGAGGGTTGATGATACCTCGGATGCTTCGAAGGGGTTGGCGTCCTTCAATACAAGCGAATATAAGCGATCGATATTTCCAATACAACATTTTACAACAGTGGGCAAAGATCACGTGTCCAACTTTTCGCAAGTAGAAGACAATGACGAAGAATAAAGAATCAATGGCCAAAATGACAGACCGACCGACCGACCACCAGAATCGAATCAATGACGAGTTGAATCATTGATCACGGAGTCAAAAATCAAGTCACAGCTGGAAGGCGGAAGCTTTCTTACTCTTTGCCTGGGCTTTTGTATCGTGCGTACTTCCATTACGCATTAACATAAAGTTACCCCAAGCCTGTCTGCCTTAAGAGTGGAAATGTATACACAATTAAGAATTAAAACAATTTAATCAAAAAGAATCCTTTGTGGTTCGCAACAGTATAATCATCGGTAGAAGAAGGCAATATTGCTTAAGGGGCAATATCTATGTAAAACTTTCAAACCTTCTACATTTTTTCCCGTAAATGATGATTTGTAGTCTTAAAAATGAGAAACAGAAAACGTTACCTGCGAATTTTTTCTAATTTCTGTGTCGAAAATTATGCATGACGCGTCAAGTTTCCCGAAAGCTCTCTTGCAAAATTCGTTATGGAGGTACGTAAGCTTCAGGCATAATAGTTGTTGAATATTTTGCCAATTCAAGTTTCCAAATTGCCTTAAACCTAGATTTAGGTATGGCCTCTAAAATAGCAATTCTTTGTTACTTAACCTATTCAAAATCCATTTCATGTGAAAAATCACACTATATACGTCTCTCCTGTTACCAAACCGTTCTTAAATGTAAATACGGTTGCTATATCTTTTAAACTAAAAGGGGTAAATTATAAAATCCACAGCTTTTAATATTAATTCATATATGAAAGTAATTTTAGTTTGTGCGTGACGACTCAAAAACTTGTTGTATTATTTGGATAAGGATTTTGTTCTGGTAAAGAATAATAAAAGAGCTTCTTTGCTAGATAGATTAACTAAAAATTGAGGGGATTATTATGTAAAAACGAAAAATGGAAAGATAAATTGAAAAAGTTTACGTTAACAGCATATGTACGAAATAATAAAGTTCATCTATCTCCAAGCTATGAGTTCGGCAAGGAACGTCGTTTTAAAAATGTATAAGTTTTTTAACTGTTAAGAAAAAATATCATTAAGTTAGGTATTCATTAATTTTTTTTTTCGAAAGTGAATAAAAAGTTTGTAATGTGTATACCTACATAATTTATGTAATTATTTAAATACAGTTTAATTTAGAAAATTGCGTTTAACTTTAATCATTGAAATTAACCTTTGAAATTTAATTTCACAAAATTGCTTGGTTAGCTATAAAATACCAATGACTATTTATAATTGCATTATCGCTTTGCAGTAAAAATGTCGTGGCCATTAAATCAGGTAACCGTTTCTCAACTAAAAGTTATTTTTTCTACTCTTGGAATAACCGAAGAAAGACATAACAAAAATTTGGAAGTGTTCAAAGAGTGGATAAAATACCAGCCTTACCTGCCGAATGATATAGGTAATGTTTTGGACAATTTCCAGGATAATATTAATTAAAATTAAATATATTTATAAGATGATAAATTTTTATCTAATTTCTTGGCATTAAGCAAGGATGATTTGATAAAAGCGAAAAGGAAATTCGAAGCAAATATTATCAAAAGAAAAGGCCAAAAGCTTTTAAGTTACGATTGGATACCTTCGATGAATGAGCTTACAGTTTCTACTATAAGGTAATATATTTTTATTATTTTTTATAAATAATATTATAACCATCTAATTTTAGAATATGTGTTCCTTCAAACGAGTTAACAAAAGAAGGATATAGAATTGTTTACATAACTATACCAAATAATCCAGAAGACATCGACGTTGAAATGTTTTTAAAATATACTACCATGATTAGTACCTATTGAAATAAATAAATATTTATAAGTTTGCTCTCTTGCTAACACCTATTTTTTTCTAGGTGATACATTGATTTTTGAAGATCAATCTGCAGGAGTAGTCGTTGTAGCAAATTACGATAATTTCACCTCGGAAATATTAGCTAAAATGGACGCCACAGTCCTTATCAGTTATATGAACTTTTTGTTACAAGCATTACCCTATCGTCTCATGTGTTATCACATGATTAATACTCCTTCAATTCTTAAACCGATTATCACTTTGGTCAAAGCTGTCTTGCCAGAAAAGTTGAAGAACAGGGTATGTATTGACTATTAAAACCGGTTCCGATAAGCCAGTGATTTAATTGAATGATCAAGTAATTTAGTATTTGGCTAGTTCAAACATATCAATTTTACAATTAGTCGAATTAATTGACATAATCGAGTCAACGATGAGTTTTGTAAATATAGTTCTACTGGTTTTTTTTACCGAATAGTAGAAAAACTTAAAACTACACTAATTGTAAGCTACACTAAACTACAGTACTATACGATAAAGTAGTTTCAGGTGAAATCCATAATTTAATATTCAAATATGTTCTAACGCAGTCGAGCAAATCCACTGTTCCTCCGGAAAAATAGAGTAGACTTTTACGTATTTACTAAGGTAGACTAAATTCAGGATTATTTAAAGTGAACATCGCTATTATAAATGACTAAACGAATAGAGTTTGCCGATAAGAATTATAAAGAATGTAACAGTAAGTTCAAAATTTTGTTTCCATATTTTTTTTTGTAAATGCTCTATGTCTTCTCTTGGCCACACGGATATCTAACCGAGAGTTCATCTCACGCATTTTTGAACGTTTTATCCATTACACATGGAGACCATTGAAACAGACGTCTTTATTAATAGACGTTAAAAGGACATCCTTCTATTGCAACTGATAAAAACTTGATGAACTAATAGGTTAAGTCATATAGAGCACATTTAAGGTTTTTAAAGAGAATTTTGAATTCCTACTATGTATGTATGTATGTAGGAGTTCGGGGCAGGGTAATATCACCTTAACACTTAGGCCTCAGTACGCCCTTTGTATTAAACCCCAGGAGGTTTGTCGGTGTTCAAATAACCAGTACCGCTTCCTCGCAGGCCCCCCGCAACCAAGGCGGCGCGAGCCACGCCTTGGCTCGGGTCCGTCTAATCCGCGAGGTGCCGCTCACCGAGCGCAAACGCGCATCTGGTTATACAAACCTCCTACACACAAGGGTGATACACAACCAGAGATGATCGACTGGTTGAGGGACCGACGGCTTAACAACCCTCCGAAGGTCGGTGGAGCGATTAGGTGTTGGGAAGACTCGGGCTCGAACCCGGAACACCAAGCGTGCTAACTCGAGAGTTAGCCGCTGAGCCATCGACTCCACGAATTCCTACTATATTCTGCGTAATTCTTACCGATAAATTCATTTACAATAAATACAGGGTGATGAAATAGATTTTACGTATTTTTAAAGTGCTATGATGGCTATGTAAGGGACCAACTTCAAAAACCTATTAAACAATTATTGTTTGAAATAACGTTTTTCAAATGACCACTTGTAGCGTTCAAGGTCTGTTTACGAAAACCCCAATCTTCAAATTAACCCAATAAGACAAAATCAGAGATGATTAAACTGGTGATCTTGGCGGTCAATTAAAGACATTATGTTGGCATGAACAGTGTCCAAGAAACATGTCGATGGTGATTTTCTGAACAAGAAACAAAAATGTTTACAGACTATGTTTGTGCATTAAACCATCCATATTTATTAAAGTAGTCATGCAAATTTCCGTTGTATAGTTTGTTGTTCTATTTTGCGGAGCAAAAATTCGTTAATTTCTACTCACTGTTAGATTTTGCATACCTACAAAAGAAACTTCACTGATTTCTTCTTGTAGGGATATTTGAAGGATAGGATTTTCGCGAATATATCTTAAACACAACGATCTCTAAAAGCTAGCATTTCTCAAGAAATCAAAGTACTTCAGTAACTTTATGTTTAAACAAATGTAGTGACCATTTGGAAGACGTTATTTACAAAAAAATAATTGTTCCTGAAAAAGTACACAATAAAAAGTCATTAGCCATTGTAATTTTAGCCATTTGTAATCGTTATATTTGTTTCGAATAACCCTGTACAATAACCCGAAATGGAGCTGCACCATGAAGAGAAAGATGAAAAAGTAAGCCCATTTCCGTACCATTGCCGAGTATTCTTTCATCTTTCTCTTCATGGTGCAGCTGCATTTCGGGTTATAGCACGTGTACCAGTATACAGGTATCCCAGGATGAGGGGACTATTTATTGGAATCTGAAAGTTCGGGCTAAAATACCACATGTTCCAATACAGTTTTTTGATACGCCGCACCCCTGTAGAGATATCCGCATTTATAAGGGGCACTGCGAATGTGATTTTTTGCTTATCATTTTATTATCTATAGACTTATCTTTAGACTTAATTTCTGTAAAATTAGTATATGAATTTAGAGCAGATAACTCAGTGATTAACTTTCGAGCTAGCATGCTTAGTATCCCGATTGTCGTGGAGAAACACCTTACGGCACCTAATAAAAGGTGCCTTTTGTGCCCTAATTGATAGGTGATGATAATACCCTGCTGTATGATTCTCCATACATAGAGTATAGATGTAAATGCCTAAGAAAGGAGGTGGAGGTAATCCATTCAATTTTTACCTCAAATTTATTATACCTCTAACATATATTCCTTTTCGGTAGTTTTTCAGTTTCTTAATACTGCTTAAATGATAAAATGTACATGAGTTATCGAATGTGCCATTAAAAGTATATTCAATTATTCGCGTAATTTGCAGGTATTAAATTAAAATGACTCATGTAACCATAATAATATTACGAACACCAAGTATTTGCCATTTTCTTTAAGGTGCATCATTCTTTGAGTAATGATTACGTTATCATATGCAATCACTTTGATTTATTCGTTATACAATGCCAATACCGAAAAAAATCCAATGCTACATTGACTTCCGCAGCGTTTTAGCGAAATACACTCTAATAAAAATGAGAAATTACTTTTTTAGTCCAGTGTCAATAGTAAAGGCATTTTAATAGAGAATTAGTTGCAGGGATATAGAAAATATTGTTATGTGGTTAAACCGTTTCTCCAACTGAAATTTTGTAAGAGAGAAAATAGTTTCTAAATTAATACAGCTATTCAGAAAAAAAATTGATAGAGAATTATACAGGGCGATTAAAAAGATTTCTATGGATAACTTGAAGTGAAAGTGCTTTTAAACACCCTGTAACATTCGAAATTGGAATTTGTTCCACAGACTGTTCTTTGCTGATATAAAGCAAAGACGTGATTAAAAAATGAATAAAATCTAACGAATATTTTTCGAGTAATTTAAGAAAAACTCTCGAAATATATTATTTTTAAAGTCCTCTAGCTCCTAAACTAAGCAACTCTGTATATAGATCAGTTGGGTTAATTCATCATGTTTTTGATCAAGGTGTCTGTGGTATTCCGTTGTACACGACATTTCCGGACAGTCTGTATAATACAATTCGATAGCGAGTTTTGTAAACTGAATATAGATTTGCTATGATGTTCAAGAATTATGTATTATTATAAAGAATAATATCCCGTCAGTGTTTACTACCATACATACCTTGGGTCAAAGGTTGAGCTTATTTTTAAACTCTAGTTAAACATCAAGAAGTGTAGTTAAAAACTATAAAGAACATTTTTTTCATCTGAATCTACAAATGACACACAAAATGTTCAAGTATACAAGTATAATTCGTTATCCCACATCCGATATAACCGGAAGTCACAGTTATCTTACAATATTTTCAAAATATGGCATACTATCTATTAAATCTGTTCATAAAATTTAAAATTTTTCGTCCTTGTAATTTTCAAGATAATTCATATTTTTTAATAGCTGTAAAAAAAAATTTCAGAATATATAAATCAATAAACTTATTTTTAAAAATATACTTGTAAAATGTATATACATTTATAAAATTACTTCTTTTCAACACTGAGAATTTTTAGATCATTATTCATGAAAACTCCGCTAGTTTGTTTGATTACTTTACCAAAGACTTATTACCGGTCGAATGTGGAGGCACCATGTCTAATTTGGATGATTTGGCGTATAAATGGTGGAAGTTCTTTTCAGAAAATGAGGAATTGAGGTCAAAATTGAAGAAGTTGTGTTTAAGGGGAGAGGTTCCTAAAGAGAAACTTCATTTAGATCCGTCTTCTGGTTTTGGTACAGACGGAACGTTTAGAAATTTGCAAGTGGATTGATTTATGATTGTAAAATAATAATTTGTGATTTCAACAAGTTAATTAATTTTTTATTTCATAATAATTTTACTAACCCAATTTCCTCAGTTCCTTCTTGTTACTCTTATACAAATTTATCTAAAATCAACCAAACGGATCGAGAAGAACAGCTGCAGTGACGTTACAGTACTTTAAACTGAAGGTGTTAAAGCAGACAGTTACGTAACCCCACCTGCAGAGTAATCGTAGCGTTACGTCAACCATCACGTAACCGTTTTCGAGACAACATTTTACTTGAAGATATATGCATACGTATATTTTTTGACATTCTTTATATGCTCAAACGCTTTCTATCTCTTCGATAAATTTAATAAAATTTCTAATTAAAGACGATGGTGTTTTAATGGTTTTTAAGTTCGTGTGGTATAAGTAGTATATGTTAAATTATATTGAATATGTGGTTGTGAAAGTGCAATAAAACTGATTTGGCGTGTTTAAAGCAATCGACTCGATGGAAAATATGACCTAGATAGTTTTTAGGCGACCGTTTAGTAATTAATAATTTGCAGGGTTCAGAATAAAACGAATCTAGTCCCAGAGACTTATTTTTGAGAAGTCAGATTTCAAAGTAGATGTGTTCCAGAATTGAGTGAAAAAAGAGAAAAGCATTAGGTGTATACTTTATTTACTATTCTAACAAATGGACTTTCTATTTAAAGAAAATCAAATTTAAATAATTTATCATTTCAGTAAATTTGAAGATTTTGACATTTTAAAAATGTTGAAGTTGTATGGATGAAGTGTTTATGTCTGTCCAAATACCTGAAAAATATCTTTATAGATCAAGATTATTATAATTCATCAGTGGTCTATTTATAGTCATTTTGTTTAGTAAATTTATTGTGAAGCTAGTGATGACAGTATTTTCAATATTTTAGTGAAGATTGGTGTTCATACACGTGTTTTCATATACAGTTAGTGACTGAGCTAGAAGAGCTAGTTCTCAGACCCCATTACCTAACGTTTATTTTAAGAAAAAGATGAACAAATGTTGTCGATATTATTGTCAATATCGTGATATAATCGTTAGAATAACTTCAATATTCCCCTCACAGTATCGATAATATTATCAATAATATTGTGTGGTCGCCCTGTGCGAAATGTTTTTTTTTTTAAATTTATACTCAAAACTGTTGTAAACTCAAATCTTTGGACAATTTGAATGATATCGAGTTACTCTCTTTGGACTTGGTCTAGCCTCCTGACGTAGCTTGAATGAATTTGCATGACGATCACGTCCCGGCAGAGGCGTGCCGCGGGTGTTCAGCTCGCGGTTTTTTCATATCGGGCTCACTTTCTAGCAGCCGCAGATCGCCATACAGGTACCGCAGTCTTGCGCAACCAGTCGCGTTGGCAGGACGAGGTTTGTTCCTGCGGTCGCACCAAACTAAACAGTACCAAAACAAACTATGTTCGCGCGCCGTGCAGTGCTTTCGATTCCCGGTCAGTAAACAAGACTTTAGTGGTCGTGAGTGGAACAAATGGCAGAAAAAATATCTCATAGCGGCCTTTTGGCCCGGAGTACCGAAGGACATGCCGCCAGAGGAATGCAGATCAAAGGGAACGAGGACGTTTGGGTCGAAATTCAAGCGAATACCTTCAGAAACTGGGTGAATGAGAATTTACCCGCCAATTTAAGAGTGCAAGATTTATCTCAGGATCTTTGTACCGGTGTCAGACTGTGTACTTTGGTTGAAAACCTTCAAGGACATCCTATCAGACCTGCTTGGAATAAGAGGCCGATGAATCAACATCACTACCTTGAAAATGTCACTGCTGCCCTTAATGCAATTGAACAAGATGGAGTTAAATTAGTTAATATTGGTGGGTAACGTCCAATGTTAATGACTCAACAATTATTTAATATATATTTAGAGAAATTAAAGAGTTTAATTTGAAAAATGGAAAGACTTGTACAAATACGCGGCTATACTCGTTTTTCCTTTAAGTATAAAACGGTCAAGGTTTAACAACAAACCCAACTAAGGCAATCTTCATCTATATATAGCCGTTGCGTACACCTTCAATAATTTAAAACCGTCCCAACCGAAACGCTTTAAAAGTAAATATATAGTATGCAGCGACATTTTTCAAATACCTGAGTGTTTGCTGATAGAAGTCTATAACATTTTACCATGAATTAATTTTTAAATATGCCGCAATCAAAAACAGATTTCATTTGGAGAGACTATACATTCTGATTAATCTATGCAGCTCTAATTCATCTAAATAAGCACGCTGAGTGACTCAGACGTTGCGTATACGGTGACATAATGATGAAAATACGCTCCTCTAAGGTCAACAAAAGGTTTTATACATTGATTAGGAATAGAAACTGTTTAAGTAGACGTGTGTACATTTTTGGTTTCTGCTATTAAAATATTACAGAAAGGAATGTCTACGTCACATTTTCATATTTGCAGAATTCGTTATTACGTTTCTCCCAGTTAGTTCTCACGTCAAATAAACGTCTGTTGTGCTCTAAAGACCTTACGGTATATTTGTCAGCAAAGCAATAACATTGTTCGTGCGTTGTTAAAATATTTCATTTTAGTAGTTCAGATGTGAATCGTGATTTCTGTAGTTCTTTCATCCCCCCACTTCTCATTTAAGTAATATTTGGAAATATTGCCACAAATGTCCTTTAAAATGTGTTTTTTGTCATTAACATTTATTAAACATATTTTAGAAAACAATAGCGACTGTGTTTAGTTACTGTGAGTAAAACCGTTTAATCTAGCAATTTATGTTCATATTAAACAAAAGATACTTGGCACCAAACAAAAGAGAAATTGCGGAACAAGAGACGGTAACGTGCGGTGCGAAAGCATCCAGGAATCACTTCCCATACTTAATACAAATCGTTGAATCGAACGCTTCCATTGTCTCGATCTGTGGCTATGGATGTCGGACCGTAGACTCCAATTAACTCATCCAGACTGCTGCTGTTAATTATAAATGCTGTTATTATAATTATTTCCTTCCTCCTTTTACTTCGTCCTCGTCACAATCTACAATGATAAATTTCAATTTTAATTTCAATTCATATATTTCATGAATAAAAAAGAATATTTAAATCGTGATGTTGAAATTTAATAGTGATCGAACGTTATGAATGGGGAGCAGAAAAACAACCAGACCTCCTACGCTGCATACTTAAGAACGTATCTAGTCGGGTCTCTGTTTCCTTTTTTGGTTTCAAGCCGCTGCGATCCGTCGTTATCGATCGAATAATGGCCGACCATTAGCTATCCCAACTGTTTATGGGAAAAATAATAAGATGCCAGCTCGTTAAAGTATTTTAATCGAACAGGTATTTCTTAGTCAGTATGTAATGAAGATTTATTGGCCATTAAGTAGGCTGGGAATGCCAGGGCACGCTTCATTGCGAATGCGCAGTAATGAATTGCACATGCGCTTAACAAGCTATTTCACGGTTCGGAGTAAAGTAACTTATTAAGGGTGTCAGATGGAGCTAATATAAGAATCTTTATGAGATAGTTTTTTCTATAGAATAGTTAATATTAAGAAGAACAGTTTATCTTGATGGATTAGAATGAAGAAAAAATTGAACCGATGAGTCTTAATCGTATCTCATTTTATCAAAGTAAATAAATAATTTAAAAAAATGTTTCCAAGCACGATAACAGCACATAAAAACTTAGGGATAAACGCTAATAATAATGGAAAAGAAAATATTTTATCTAATTGGCAAAAGAAAGTTCCTCAATTAAATAAAAAAAATGTGCCACAAAGTCGGCTATTGCACGAGATCTATTAATTAAAGAAATCACAACTCTCCAAAGTTAAGAATAGAATTAATTGTGCCAGCATTCTCAAGGCTGGTGTTCATTCATCCTTACAACCTGAACCGTTTTATTGTTGTTTGTACAAAGAATCCGTAAATTCAAACAGTTTTTGCACAATTTACATTCAATAAGCGTAACATTCCTAATTATTTACTTAATTTAACAATTTTTTGTTTTTCAATTAGGAAATGTGGACATCGTTAATGGTAATCTAAAACTAATCTTGGGTTTAATTTGGTCATTAATCGTTAGGTACCAAATCGGAAAATCCAAATTCCCCCCAAGAAAACTCATGCTAGCTTGGCTTCAAGCCGTTTTACCAGAGTGTAAAGTATCGAACTTCACGACGGATTGGAATTCTGGTATTCTTTTGTCGGCGCTAATTGATTATTGTAGACCCGGCCTGTTTTCACATTGGAGAAAGCTCGGTTTGTGATCACATCAAAACGAACCCCATTACGTCTTAAATGAATTGATTTTATCTTTTAGATAAACACAATGGCATCGAGAATTGTCGGAGAGCTATGGAGATTGCACAACGGGAATTAGGGATTCCTGCTGTGTTAGAACCTGAATACTTAGCTTCACCATGGTTGGATGAATTATCAGGAATGACTTATTTGTCATATTTTATGAAACCTGGATCACCAGGTTTTTACGCCACTTTAAGATGGGTAAATTCCAGATTGGAAAAACCTGTCGAAAATTTCACAGTAATTTTTTTTTTTATTTTTCACGCCATCTTTTATTTTAATAAAATTGCTTTGATTTGTAGACTCACTGGAATGATGGAAAAGTCGTAAGCGAAGTCATTAGATCTTTAGGTGGATCAGCGGCTGCCCCTGAAAAAATGCGAAGTGACCCTGCTTATTGGGAAACAAACTGGACGCAAGCTATAGAAGCAGGAAAAAGGCTAGGTGTTCAACCTGTTTTATCACCAAAAGATATGGCTGATTACAACGTAGAACATCTTGGAGTTATGGCCTACGCTGCTTACTTCCAGTGGGTACCAGAGCGACCTCCTCTACAAGATTTAATGAATGTTAGATTAGAATCAACATCTGGAAGAGTTGGAGAACCTGTATGATCGAAATTCAAAATTTTACGATATGATTAACGTTTTTTGTTTTTATTTTAGACCAGATTTCAGTGCCAATTATTAGATCCTCAATTATCTCACAGAAACGTAACTATAGAAGTTAAAGGTCCAGATAATAAAATATACAGATGCAATAACTATAAAAACGGTCAAGGGATTTACATACCATTAAAAGTAGGAATGCATGAACTGATAGTTTTGTACGATGGAGAAGAAGTTTCAACTGGTAACTTCTTTAGGGTGTTGCCAAGAATGGTAGATGTAGCTCCACCTGGAATGGCACCTTGTGCTCTTGGATCTCTAGTTCAAGTTCTTGTAAATGCCACAGGTTAATAGAAGAAATTTTTAAGTAGCTTAAATAAGGGAACGCAACAAGGAAATCATTCAAGTTCTAATTTTAACCCTTTTAGTGCCGGAGGCCAATATATCGGCCTTTGATACACTGGCGAAAAGTACCAGGGTCGATATATCTGCTCGCACTTTGTAACGTTTTACTATATGCATTGCGAGAACTTTACCTCAAAATAAAATAAATACTTTTATATCCTTTCGTTTATTACTTTGCTTTTTGAATTGTGTTAATATTGTTCATTGTTTGTTTTTTATGAGCCTTTTTCCAAACCTCAGTAAAATCATAACAAATTCAGCCGATTATCTTAGCATCGATTTCGTCTGGCACTAAAAGGGTAAAAAAATCGTACAGAATTTATTTGTGAAAATTAAGAAACGATTTTTGTATTAAGGAATTTTTTAACCTTACACACAACCTTAAAATTTTTTGATCAATTTTAAAAATCAAGTTTATTAATAAATAATAAGAAACGAATTTTTACATTAAATTAAACTTAAGAAAATGATTTTTACGTTAAATTAATACTTAGAGATTCTATTTTTGATTGCAAAAATCAGATTTATTCTAATTATCACTAATAATTTTAAAATGATCAAATTTTGGTCGAACTTGACATAACCTTAATTTTTTTGAACAACTTTAAACAATTGTCCAGACTTTGTTATTAGGAATTGAAAAATGATTTTTAACTTAATTTATTACCAAAAGAAAATTGGTAGAAAATATTGATGACGATTCCTGTACTCTTCATATACCAAAATTGATTTTCAAAATTGAATTTTTCATCGTTTGAAAACAAATATTCGCAGACTCAAGAGAATTTATTCAAAGCGAAATTATGATATAATTAAGTACTAAAAATTATTTTCATAATTAATCCTTCATAAAAAATTTGTTTGCCTTAACTTATATACAGAGCAGTTATGATAATTTAATTGTAGGTGCACCTAGACGAGAAGATATTTTAGTGACAGCTTACAGCCCAAATGGACGTCCTCTAGAGTGTCCTTTAACAACAATCGACGGTACGAACAGTGCTACATTCAAACCTGACGAACCCGGAGAATGGAGAATAGAAATAACTTATCAAGGAAAGCAAATACAGGTAAAGAAGCGCCCTTATAAACCCGCATAAGTATTTAATTCTATACATTCCATTTCAATAGGGTGGCCCGTTTACCTGCTCTGTTTTTGATCCAAATGGGGTTCAAGTATCCGGTTTAGAAGGTGCTTTACCAATGATTCCTCATGCCATTGACTTAGATTGTAGGAGAGTTGGTGTTCCGGGAGAAGTCTTCGCTGACATAGTACACGACAAACGTTCAGTTCATAGTCGTTTGGAGAAAGTTGATAATAGTGGATTTTTGTACAGAATTCACTTTATTCCGAAAGAAGCGGGTAAACATAGAGTTTACGTTTACTTTAATGGATATGACGTGAAAGGATCGCCATTCATGATGAGAGTAGGCACTCAGAGAAGATCGAAATCCTCTACCAACAGTCCTAATGCTACATACAGGCAAAGTCCTAAATTGAATTCAGCTAGTCCCAATTCTGGTGGTTATGGTTCTTCGAAAACTTATAATTTCAGAACTACTAGTCCCGCCGAAGAAACTAAATATACTCAAGAATATAGAACTAAGAGTCTACTGGAAAAGAGAATATCTAATTCTCCAATTTTCGATGAAAGAACAAGTTCTCCGAGTTATATTCCAAGAGCTAGTAGTCCTTCTTTAGCTCCAAGAGCTCAAAGTCCGGGATTTGCAAGGATTCCAAGTCCAGCGTTTGGAAGAGCTCAAAGTCCTGATTACATCACTAGTAGGAAGTTAAATACAAGATTTGAGAGTTCCAGTCCTTCTTTTGCAAAACAATCTGGCGACTACGAGAGTAGTTACGTTAACAAAATGTCTTCGATGAGAGTATCTGAAAGTAAAAGTCCAAATTTTATCCCAGTGGAAAGACCAAGTCCAGAAAATGCTTATTCTTCAAAATACACTCATAAAACTGAGTCTAGATCGTACAATTCTATTGATAGGACAGATGGGGTTGACACTTCGCCAATAATAAAAGTATCTCAATACGATAAAGGTGCTAGAAGAGATTCTTGGGATGCTATTGCAAAAACGAAAAATATTTTATCTAGGAGAAGTTTAGAGTCGATTGCTAATTTAACGGAAGAACAGTTAAATTCAAGAGTTTACCAAAAAGAGGAAGAATTCAGTGATTATAAAAATTATTCACAAAATTATACTACAGCTAATAAGTACACGTCTGGAGATAATTATTCTTACAGAGTTAGCACAAAAGGTGGCGGCGCTGGTGCTGTGAAAGTTCAACCAGTTCCAGATGGCGTCCTAGGACAACCAGTTGAATTTGAAAGTAAGAGGACATCTCTTTAGGAATAACTGTTCACTATACATAAATTTCATAGTTGATGGCAGTGGTGCAGGTTCAGGAGACCTGGAAATACTTGTCGAAGGTGGAAGAGTAACATCCAGTGTAAGAAGTTTGGGTGGACAAAGATTTAAGGCTGCGTTTACTCCACACCAAGCTCTTCCACATAGAGTGGACATTAGATTCAACGGAGAGACCGTTCCAGGTAAGTAGATTTAAAAAATCGCTTAGCAAAGTTATCATAGAACGGAGACGTCATTGCACACATGTTTAAATAATTTCACGCCTTGTTGGAATTAACAATAAGATATGAAAACATCTGCGTTTCTGCATAAACTTGCGATTCCACATCCCACTTACTTCGCGTGGTCGTATTCAAATGAGGTGATGTACGATTTCCTGTCCGAGAGACCATTATCGTTGCGGGATATTGCTTATAAAATGTTGAAACCGTCGGAAGTTGTACAATAAAAAGAAGTTCTTATATGAAACTTTTATAAAAAACTAAAATATTATTTAAAGAATAAAGACTTAAATAGCTAATCGTTTCTATTGGTTGTGTGCAATGACGTTTTTCATTGCTCTCGCTTCCGCTTTTATAGCTAGTGAAGATCGGTCATCGACACGTTTTATGAGAGAGAAAAAGAGTAGATATGACGTAGTGTAGAGAATTCGGCTGGCAGAGAGTTGTCCCACTGACATTAATGAGGTCGTTTGGGCTCTTTAAGTTTTACCAGCCGCGAGATTCTTCGATATCGGTACCGATAGCTGTACATTGGACGGGTGAGTCGTAAATCGACTTACGTTCGGTATGAGTTTATTAACAGGACCGGACTCGATAGATAGATAATTAAAAATGTAATACAGTACAACCCTGATAATCCGTCACCTTTGGAACTGGATGTATGGTCGGAATGCAAAAAACAATTTCTCAACTCAAAATTAATTTGTTTTCAAAATTTGACTAAAGAATATCGTTAGTGCTTATCCATATTAAGGCGAATAAGTACGATCGGATTAATCGGGGTGCCGAATTAACTGAGGTTGGATTAGTGAGATTCTACTGTATCAATTAAAAAAATAACAAAAACAGTGAACTTTAAAAACTTTGTATGCCCATTTACGACAACCAGTATAAGATATTATCTTTGAGAGCTTATTTTATAACCATTTTTCCTAATTTTAAAACTATTAGTTTATTACAACAAGAAATTGTTAAACAGTTCATTTATTATATTTTAACCAGAATATCTACACATTGCTGTCGAATTTTTGAAAAATTGGTTGGCTTGAAATATCAGGAAACGCACTAAAAGCCGAAATGGAGCTACATGATGAAGAGAAAGATGAAAGAGTACTCGGTAATATTACGGAAAGGGGGCTTACTTTTTCATCTGGTTCTCCATTTCGGGTTATAGTACATTCGTATAGTTTTACAATTGTTTAGTGTTGCTTACATAATTTCTTATGACCTTGTATATTGATTAATACGTAATTCACTCAATAAATAACTCTTTAATTTATGAACATATTTCTGTTAGGATTCCGGAAAGTAATAAAAAATTCTTGTAGTTTAGTCCGGTCCTGTTACAGGTAGGTATAGGTATACATTCGCCGTGTAACCCATTTGGGAGTGTCGGCAACCCATGGAATGTAGCCGCCGTCTCTCTCCGCTCTCCGATTTAGCCAGCTAGCGCCTACATCCTCTCTTTCTTTCTCTCTCTCCACAAAACGGCGAACACCGCAACTTGGAGAGAGTGTAGAATGTAGAGAACCGAAGAGTCGAGCGTTTCGCGGCTAGTCAACTCAGTGTTCGATTCGTTCTCTCAGAGTTAACGTCAGTTTCGACACACTGAGTTCCGAAAAATAAAGTTTATAATTTTCTTTGAAATTATTTCTGGTCTCCCCGAGGGGAGAGCAATGAAAAGAAAGTGTTAACGACGTTTTCGTCGTTTCGGGGTGTGTTTAAGGGAGTCCGTGGCAGGTGAACGTCATGTCGAACTCTTCGCTGTCGGTGCTGGGCGAAGCTACGAGACTCGTGGCGGCCAACAGTCCGGCGGTTTTCGAAATAATAACAAGCACGAATGTCGCTCCGGATGATTTGAGCGTGCACGTCTTGTCGCCGGGAAAAAGATCCGTTCCGGCGAGGGTTCTGCCCGGAAGTAGAACCGGTGTGCAGAGTGTCGAGTTCGTGCCGACGGAGGTCGGGACGCACATCGTCGAGGTTGCGGTGAACGGCGAAAAACTGCCCTCGGGGCCGTTGATCGCGAAAGTGTACGACGCTGGACTCATACAGGTCGCCGACGTCAGTGGCGGCGTAGTCGGTCAACCAGTACAATTCAGAGGTAAGAACGTCTTCCTTTATTTATATTTTTACTATTATTTTAACATTTTAATACAATAGAACGTAAAAAATCCGATTACGCATAGGAAGGGATATCGTGCTGTAATGCTGACATTCGTTTCAACTGATTAAATTTAGCATTTTTAAGGTATCAGCAACAATTGTGCGATTATTTTTCGAAAATCCACACAATTTGATAATGCAAACTACCTGCGGTCCCAATTATATAATTCGATTTTTTACGTTCTGCTGTTGTACTATATCTTTCCCTGAAATCATGTTACTTTGCCAGTTGTCTCTACCACTTTATCAAAGACTTTATTTTGTTGAATCACATAATTATTATTTATGTACTGACAATATAAGGAGTGTTTAGATTCAAGGACAATAGACGAATTACCCGAAATTTATAAACATTGAGTTATATCAGAAAATGTGCTACCGAAAAATCTTTTACTATATCGCACTTTGACTTTACCAGTTAATTGTAATTTGATGTACCAAAATTTCAAAATTAACTCACAAGGAGAGTGCAAGGTCTTGGGGTCACAGATTTAGTTCAAATTGTGTAGGATAATAGACTTATTGTTAGTTTTCCTATTGATGAAAATATATGGTTGTAGGAGCCGCTACTCAATTGCTTTTTAGATATTTGCAATTAAAATTAAATTCAGATCTGTAGCAAATGATTAAACGTAATGGGTTTAGCGTAGTAGCAACAGATTAGTGTTTTTCGTCATTAGGCGCCGAGTTCAAGTTCGGGAAGTGTGAATAAGTTTTTTCAATGTTGTGTCTATTTTTAAATGTAAATATACCATCGGCGTCCATAAAATGTTGCGATACCATAAGATTTTTTGAGTGTGCATCGCACTTTGGATTTGTTACTTAATTGTCATTAAGGCTGGTTTTAGTGCTCAACCGACGGCCAGCACTGACGTCGGTCGTGCGTAGCTATATCAACGTTTTATATGTAGCTGTTCATCAGTGCATCACTGAATAGACACATACACATACGTTGATATAGCTACGCGCGACCGACGTTAGCGCTAATTGTCGGTTGAGCACTAAAATCAACCTTAGGGTGGTGAGGCACTGATGAACAGTTACATATAAATATGTTGACATAGCTACGCAGTACCGACGTCAGCGCTGAGTGTCAATTCAGCACTAAAGCCAGCCTAATGACAATTAAGTAACAAATCCAACCTAATGCTGATTTTTGTGCTCAACTGACGGTCAGCGCTGACGTCGGTCCTGCGTAGCCATAGCAACGTATTTATATGTCGACGCTGCCAAGCCAAAACAGCATAAACGCCATTAACCTAATTTTTCAGAAAACGCAAAAAATGATTGACATAATGAATCTTAAATGGCTTGTACGCAAACTTTAAACCAATTTTATAGCGAATGAAGTTTGTTTGCGGGTATACCGCTTTAACTGTTGCATGCAGATTTAAAAATGCTACTCAACGGTGCAGCTAACTAAAAAATTGCCATTTTGGCATTTATGCCGTTTTGGCTTGAGAGCGTCGATGTATCTGTTCATCAATGCAGCACTAAATAGACACATACACATAGGTTCATTTATAACTACGCACGACCGACGTCAGCGGTGACCATCGGTTGAGCACTAAAACCAGCCTTAATATGTGAAAACTTACACACATTAGCTTTGTTCGTTGTTGCATTATTAAATTTTGGTTATACAGATCTGGAAATTTCATTTGAGGACATGGGAAAATAATGCGTGAAACAGAAAAGCATATAGGAAGTAGATTAGATAAACAAAGAGCGATATAAATGTTTAACTACGCAACGAACTGACAGTTTGACAGTCTGACAGTTCGACAGTTTGTGGGAAGAAGGTGGTTGGTTGGGCGACTAGGGTCGGATCGGAAAAGGCGTGGTTAAACAGTTATATCGCTCTTTGTTTATCTAATCTACTTCCTATATGCTTCTCTGTTGCACGCATTATTTTCCTATGTCCTCAAATGAAATTTCCAGATCTGTATATGCATTCGTTGGATCACAATTCATATCTGAACTAAAGTGCACCAAATTACACTGAATTACAGTCATTTCCCTTTAAATGCTGCACGAAACTGCACCTTTGCACCATAGTGTAACTTGGTGCAGTGCAAGTTTTAACCCAACGAACAAAGCTATTAATTAATACAGGAATACAACTTGACATAATAACCTTACTTCAAAAAGCCTGCCTTAATCGGTATAAATTCGGTTATTTTTGACATTATCCTACATCGAAATTGTAACGAGTGAATTGCATCTTTAATTATAAATATCTAAAAAAAATATTCAATAGTGGCCCTTATAACCGTATATCATCACCAATAGAGAAACTAAACCTACCATTTTATAAAAGTTGAACTAAATTCGTGACCACAAGACCTTGCCTTCTCCTTGTCAGTAATATTACCCAAGATTATAATCTTCCTTCAAAAAGCCTGATTCAATCTAAATAGACACATAACATTTTCTGGTTACAGATTGTAGATGCCACGTTTTATCTTTATTGTAAAAGAATAGAATAGATATTTACGTACTAACGACAAAATGACATAAAATTTACAACAAACGTTCCGTTAAAAGTGATAATTTTGATCATCAACATCAATCATAACATAGAAACAGAAAACCGGTGATTTTAATTGATACTAAAGCGGGTATTATCATTACACCCGCTATTTGACTACACTAGGGCGTTAAGACCCCAATAACATATCGCGTATCTTACAATTAGATATAAACAACCAATTATAGACAAAACGCTTTAATTTGAAGTATTAAATACTTGATCTGATATTTTGAAAATGTTTCTTAACCTATTCTGATTTCTTTTATCCAAATTGTTTGTTTTAAAAATAGTGTGGGCTTATTCCGAAAAGTACGTTAACAAAATCTTTTTCAAATTACAAGACTACTTATATATGAAGAAGCCTGCTATTACTAGTATAATCAGGAGAAAGTGGGTGCAACCAAAAACTTTTTAATTGTATGTCTGAGCAGTATCATTACGTACAAATTTTTTAATCGATTTTCATAGTAAGCCTATACGATTTAACATTGATCTCAACATTGAAAAAAAAAAAAACGCGCTCAACGAAATAATCTCAACTCAATTTCATAAAATTTAGAGTTAGCATTGGTAAGTTTTGGAAAAAAGTTTTTTAAACATATTCTTAATTCAAAGAAAAGTTCTAGATAATACAAACAGGGCTGATAATACAAAAATTAATTCATGTTAACTGCTGAAGTTTCTTTGACGAGTCGACCTCGTTTTAAACACTTTGAATATAACAATAGATAAGCTCTACTTCCGTTTTAAATTCAAGATCCCATTTCGACCGTCACGGTTATAACTTCGTTTAAACATTTTTCTGCCTCTATTTTCTACGTTTACAATAAATTTCCCATCGGATTCCTGTTTAATACAAATTCAACCCAATACAAAACTAATTGTTGATATCCTTTTACGTCAATTTAAACCTGCCAGTGTCGACGTTCATTGCAACAACCAAAAGTAATAAACAATAATTACCGAGAATAAGTTTTAAAGTTAATTATCTATTGTGCGGAATAAATGTTTTTTTAGTAACACGTATTTTTTAACTCTTTAAAACTCATCACACATTGGCGTAGACAAAAAGTATGTAGCTATATTTCAGTTTTCTGTACATCAGCAATTATTTCGATGACGACTTCATTAATGAAGCGTTCGTGACTTCTAGCGAACACCCACGTTTTCCAATTGTAACGAAGTAACGAACAAACCAGGTCCTAAATGACCTACTCCATAAAGAAAGGCTGTATGACTGTGAATAAGTTAAATGACACCTGTGTTTTATTAAAGAAATTTATGAATGATGAATCAAAAATTAAATTATCATTATTTGTTTATCGCTTCGCTACCAACATGTAAAATTATCATAAAATTAATCGAGTGTGATAAAGGAAAGTAGTAAATTCTCGTAATGTAGCCGCATGAAAATTGTTTACATGCTTTAAGTACATATTTCTGGGTTATGAATTATACATCAGAGCGGTCAAATAGAAACCTTGCTGTGTATGCAATTAACGTCAAAGAATGTGTTCGATAACAAAAGTGAAGGTAGAAACAATAACACGACTTTCACTCATTATGGAAGACGTTTTATTCTGGGTAATACAACACAATGTTTTGCTTGATAGGCAATTCTAAATAAATCCTTTAAAAATTTAAAGGGTTTAAAAACTTTCCTTGGCAATTTAATTTGACATGAAAGGACTAATACATAACATTAAGATATCTTATTTTTTATATAATTTATAAATAACTCTTGGATTTCTCTTTGGTTTCAGTTGATGCAAGTCAGGCAGGTGAAGGCCAATTAGAAATCTCAATAAACGAAGGAGAAGTTCCAAATCACGTACAAGTAGTAGGCGGAGGAAGATGTCTAGTTTCATTTACGCCAGATCACGCAAAACCGCACCTAATAGATATAAAATTCAACGGAGAGACAGTCCGAGGTTGCCCTTTTGTTTGCTCAGTCGCAGATACAAGCCGAGTAACTTTAAGTCTTTCTCATTTGGAATTAATTCCGGTAAACCAACCCAGTTCCTTCCATATGGGAGTTGCTGGAGGTGGAGCGGCAGAATTAGCAGTCGCCGTAAGAGGACCAATCGGAGAACTACCGGTTAAAGTAATAGGGGACATCCATTCAGGATTTACGGCCGAATTCACCCCAATTCAAGTCGGGGCCCATCAAATAACAGTAGATTACAATGGAAGACCTGTTCAGGGCACTCCTTTTATAGCGAAAGCTTTTGATTCTTCACGAGTAACAGTTGGACATGTAGCAAGAGGGACTGTCGGTAGACCCGTTACGTTTTCGGTAGATGCGAGCGAAGCAGGTGAAGGAAATTTAGAGATAACAATCTCCGCCAGAGGAATGAATATTCCCACCCAGGTACATCCTCAAGGAAATGCGAGATTCGCCGTCAGTTTTGTACCTGCCGAAGCTTGCGACCATGTGGTAAACGTAGCTTTTAATAAAAGACCTGTTGTGGGTTGTCCTTTAATTGTTGGAGTCGGAGGGGGTGGAAATGGGCCTAGCGTGACTTTACCCGGACCTGGACCTATTCATAGACCAAGCACTTTGTTGATTAACCATCCGGGGAGATTGGAAGATATTGAAATTAATGTAGAGGGTGAGGAAATAATTTTTTCTTCAGAAAATGAAAACGGTTTTTTAGTAATTGGTGGTTGAAAGTTAAGTTAAACTTTCAAAGTTTTAAATTCTTCTAAAATAGTTGTTAAAAGAACTTAGTAAATCAACAGATGGTAGCTGCTTTCTAAAATGAGAAGGTAATTAAAGAGATTTCTTTTTGAACTAAAAATAAACACAGAGATCTATGGAAAAAGTAAGACAAGAAGTAGAATCCTTGTTTTGGTTTTGGTATTCGCTTCGAGTAAGGTACGCGAAGAAATTCTACCGCTTTGACCTTTAAATGTATGCACGAAGGCGTGGCAAGAATGTAGTCGATTGTTATACTTTCGAATTTGTTATTAGTTCCTTGCCATTTCGTTAAATAATACATTAAATGTTCAAATTAATTAAACGAAATATTCTACACACCACCTTATTGATAAAAAGCCGTTTTTTGTACTTATTACCTTAGAATTCGTTTAGCATGTATTTAGTAGTTATATGTACGAAAATAAATGCAAAAACAGTGTACTCTATTCTGTGATAAAAAAATGTACGTACAAAATATATGCATGTGTGGTTCCTTTGTTGTTTTCTTTCCTGCTCGTAATCACGACTGCCATTGCACTCTCTGTTTCATTTTCAGGTCACAGGAAACTGTTGTATTAGAAACGACTTGTCTGACTAACACTATTTTATCTGCTCTTACTAACTTTCCAACCCTTGTCTATCCTAAACGACCCTGTGTCTTTAAATTTATTAATAAACGAAATGTACATATTGCTGTGTTTTGTGGGATTATTTTATTTTATTTTTCATTTTCTTTCTTACTTTTATTTCAATCTGTCATCACCAAAAAATCATATCAAACAACTACAAATCATTCGTGATTAAAATATAAAAAAATACTGTCTTCGTATAGTATTTAGTTCTACACTCAAACTGATTTACCACAAATCGTAAATATCAAAGTAACAGCACTTTAATACTTACAGTCGCTCATTTATATGCACACATCCGGCTTAAATCACAGGCTAACTGTACTTCTCACAGAGTTTTTGTCAATTTGAACAGTAAATCTTGTATAAATCGTAAATCCATCTTTTAAGGATAAATAGGTATCTCAAACCGCTCGTTTTCATCTGTTAACTTACCCGCATCATTCACATTCCATTAGTCATGCATATGATAATCAATGCTTGTGTAACTAAGGTTAACTCTTATCTGTTCACGTTGCATGTTGTTTGTTATGCGATCATTTTCCAACTATTTCTTCCCGTCTTTTTTCGTTATTCTAAGTCACATCAACGCACTGCCGCTTACGTACTAAAATAATTACACGGAATAGAGTACTTTTTGCATAAATAAACGTTGCGCAATTCATTCCATGTTGGTTACAAGCTAATTAATGCGGCATGGAATTAATTATATAACATCGAGGCCATTTGAGTGCCATATCACTAAAAGTTCGTGCCATTCCAAAATGTGTGACGTTCCAAATCCCTAAAATACAGTAATATCTATGTTTGATAATGATAAGACAATAATCAAAAATATTTTAAAATAACGAACAAACTTTAAAACTATTAATTGAAATTGAACAAAAAGAAATATTAATGTCCGTACCGTCCATGTACCTAACAAATCCTAAACTGACCGAAAATGACTCCAAATTGGATAGGACCTGGAGGACAGTCTGTTCCTACACAAGTTCAACCACTTGGAAATAATCAATTCAGAGCTGAATTTGTTCCAAGAGTCGTTGGAGAACATAGGGTTAGCGTTAGCGTGAATGGTGTACCAACTGCCGGAAGTCCTTATGCGGCTAAAGTTTATGATGTTCAAGCTATCAAAGTTAAAGAAGCTACCATGGGAATTATCGGAAAACCAGTTACATTCTTAGGTAACTATATTTATATAGCTAAAAGGTAAAAGATCGTATCTCCATTTTTTTTTTTTTTCGAAAATTAATTAATAACATTTTCATGATGTATAATTAACGTAGTATAACAACTTTAAAAAATATATTTGAAGAGATAGTAGAGATATGACATTTTACCTATCAGTTATAGATTTATTATATTTGTATATTTAAATATATGAATATTAACCATAACCTTTTTTATTATTAGTTGAAACCAGTCAAGCTGGTCCAGGAAACTTAGAAGTAACAGTTAACGGTGGAAGAGTACCAACATCGGCCCAAGCACAGGGTCCTCACACGTATGCCATATCATTCACGCCAAGAGACGCTACTCCTCATTCAGTAGATCTCCGATTTAATGGGCAGGACGTACCAGGAAGTCCATTTAAATGTGTAGTAGCTCCAGCTGCTCGAATTATCGCTCCTGAAGCTTTAGATAAAGTTTCAGTCGGACGACCTTGCACCTTTGCAGTTGAAAGTCCAAATCCACCTGTTGTTGAAGTGCTAGGTCCAGCTCGGAGATCGTTATCAACTCAGATAACACCTCAAGTTGGTAACGGTGGAAAATACGACGTTTCGTTCACTCCGATGGATGTTGGAGACCATAGCGTTGAAGTAAGGTTGCCTGGTTTTCATATCGAGGGAAGTCCTTTTTTGGTAAAAGCTTACGATGCTAACAGAGTCAGTGTAACTGATATAAATGATGGAATAGTGGGTAAACCGGTATCTTTTAGCATAAACGCTTCACAAGCTGGGGCTGGGAATCTTGAGATTATAGTCGCAGTTAATGGAAGGAACGTCCCAAATTTCGTTCAGAGTGAAGGAAACGCTCGATTTAAAGTAAATTTCAAACCAACTGAGGCTGCTGTTCATACTTTAAGCGTAAGGTTTAACGGTCAAGCAGTTCCTGGTTCACCATTTAGTTGCAAAGTAAGTCCTGGGAATACTCAGCCTAGGGTTCCTGTTTCTGGAACAGGAATCGAATTAGCTGCTGTTGGACATCCCGCTGAAATTAAAATCGAAGGTAACAATGGATCGGAGCCTCAAGTTATTGCAACAGCTCCAACTGGAAAAATTTTACCATCCAGAGTTATACCAACTTCTGATGGATTCATTGCTAAGTTTACACCTGAAATGGTTGGAAGACATTCAGTAGCAATTTTAATTAACGACCAACATGTAATTGGCTCTCCATTTAGCTGTAACGTTTACGATGTAAATAAAGTAATTGTTAGTGGCTTACCTGGACAAAAATCAGATATAACTAGGGCCTTATCTGAATTAAATTTAAGAGATTCAGCACCAGCTGAAGTTGGAAAACCAGTAACGTTCAGCGTGGATGCAGCTCAAGCTGGCGAAGGTACCTTAGAGTTGGTTGTTTCAACTCAACATACAACAATTAAAGCTGAAGTTGTGGCTTGTGCAAGAGGTTTATATGATGTTACTTTTGTGCCTCAAAGTAGCGAAGATCACTTCGTTAATATCACATTTAATGATATGTCTGTAATTGGAAGTCCTTTTCATTGTTCAGTTGTTGAAGCAACTCAATACTTGCAAATTGGATCTATCGTTTATGTCGATCTTCCAACCGATCAGCACAGATTGGAAATAATTGATCATAACAATCATAGTGTAAAGTATGTAGCTTCAAATGGAAAAGCCGAATTTACAGTTTCTCAAACTGGAACATATAGGATTCAGATATTTAGAAGTTTAGAGTTGATTACAACTAGAACTTTGCATGTTTATGATACGAATAAGATTGATGTGGTTAATGCTCCAGAATGCACTTGTAATCGGCCTGCGATCATCGGCGTTAATCTTAATAGGGTTGGACCTGGAAAGTTATCAGCTATCGTAAAAGTTGGAAATAGAGAAATTCCTTATAGCGTCAGACAAAGCCCATCTAATCCAAATATGTGGGAAATTGTTTTCCATCCAATTTACGCAGCTCCTCATAGAGTAACGTTGTTGTACAACGGCGCACCAAAACCGGGAGTGTTAGAAATTCCTGTTAAAGCACCTGGGAATGAACCCTGGGCGGCTGGACTTGGATTGTATCAAGCTAGATTAGGAAAGGTTACTTCGTTCCATATAGACACTTTAGGAAGATCGGCAAGAGAATTTGACGTAGTTGTTAGTGGCCCAACAGGTTCAGCACTTCCTGTAAGATGTTACCAAACGAAAACCGGTAAACTACAAGCTGAATTTACATCTAGAGATGTTGGTCCTCACCAAGTTGAAGTTCTTCATCAAGCAAAACCAGTTACTGGTTCTCCATTTATCTGCCAAGCTTATGATCCGGATTGTGTAAAAATAATCGATATTCCAACAACACAAGGAAATGTTGGTGAAAAAGTTATTTTCAACGTCGTAAATAAAAATGCTGGAGAAGCTGATTTAGAAATTATTGTAACTAATCCTCTTGGTCAATGGTTAAATGTTCAAAAAATCGCTGTGGAGGAGAATGTTACTCAAATATCCTTCTTGCCACTGTTACCCGGCTTATACCAAGTTGCAGTCACTTATGGTGGTACTCCAGTTAAAGGATCTCCTTTAGCTTTAGGTGTTGGACCGGTTGGTCCTACTCCTCCTCCAAGAGCGGTGGGTAAAGGATTAGAATGTGTACAAGTTGGGGAAAGAACGAGCTTTACAGTCAGCAGCGTTGTTCAACCAAGAGTTCAAATTGAAGCAGTTGAAGGCAGCATAGATGCTCAGATTCAATCACCCAAACCAGGAGAATACCTTGTTACGTACACACCTAAGTGGGTGGGAGTTTATGATATCATTGTTAGTATTGGATTAAACGATGTAAGTACAAAACTAATGGCGAATTCGATTGGTTGCACTGGTGTGCACCAGTGCATAACAGCGTGTTCTATTGGTTGTTTCGTTGTGTTCTATTACATTTTATTATTGTAGTTTATAAAACATTTTAAACATCATCAAGCCTTGAACACACTTACAAGTGATGTTATGATTACGTTTGATTTCATCGCGTTCTGTTGAATTTCCCCTTTTTTGCACTAAGCTAGTGTGACATATGTCACATTTTGCACTCAACTAGTGCGCACCAGTGCACACTAGTTCTCCCAATCGAATACGCCATAAATTTTCATGAACTATCAACGTTTTTTAATGAGAGTTTTTGTAGCTTCCTGGTTGCCCATTCAGACCAATTTCAGTAGATGCTTCAGCAGTAAGGCTTATAGGAGGTTGGAATCAATACCTAGACGATGCGGGACGACTTAAACTACCAGCAAAGCTAGCATTTGATATTTCAAACGCTGGTCCTGGAAATTTAGAATGTAAAATAGAAGGACGAAAATTAAACACGGAAAAATCAGGATCTAGAGTCCGCTTTGATTTATCCTCGGAGGGATTAAATGCTGGCGAACACGAATTAGAAATTACTTTTTCAAATTTCAACCTCCCAGACGCTCCTAAGCAAGTCGTTTCATTAGGAGATCAAGTTGTACTTACAGGAAGAGGTTTGGCTCAAGCACAATGTGGAGAACCCGCTATTTTTAACATTGACGGGTCTAAAGCGGGAACAGGAAATCCTGAAGTCACTTTACACGCTGCTGATACAAATCTTCCCATTCCAGTAATGATAAGTTTAGCTGGAGAAAAAATTTGGAGAGCTACATACACAATAAATCAACCAGGAAATTATATGTTGTCTGTTTTATGGGCTGGGCGACCTGTTAAAGGATGCCCACTAATGGTAGAAGCTAAAGGTGGAGCAGATGCTTCTAAAGTGTTGTGTTCTGGAGAAGGATTAAGGCAAGGTGTTGTGGGAAGAGAAATTAGATCTTGGATTGATACTAGAAGAGCTGGACCTGGTGAATTAACCGCTCATTGTACTGGCCCTAGAAAAGTAGCTTACTGCGAATTATATGATCATGGAGATGCGACGTTTACATTAAATGTTAAACCGCAAGAACCTGGAAGACATGCTTTGACAATCAAATACGCCGGGCAACATGTTCCTGGTTCACCCTTTACATTAAGAGTTGCAGGAGCACCAGATGCTAGCAAAGTAAACGCATATCAGAGATAATATTAATTTATTATGCTTACTTTATGACTTTGTACGTCTTTTAGGTGAAAGTCTATGGTCCAGGAATTGAACATGGTGTTTTAGCAACATTCCAATCTAGATTTATATGTGACACGAGAGGAGCTGGCGCTGGACAGTTAACCGTTAGAGTTCGGGGTCCCAAAGGAGCTTTTAGAGTTGAAATGCAGAGAGAAAGTCAAAAGGACAGAACAATTCTTTGTAAAGTAAGAAGCCTTTTTTTAATTACACTGTCATAAAATAAATAATCATATACATTATAAAGAGTATCCCATTTTGATTGTCCGATCCTTTCCTGGCGTATTCCTTGGATAAAAATAAGTAAAAAAGTTCTAATGAACATGGGTCCAAAAGTGATTCGTTCTCAAAATATTGGAAGTTTGATTTCACACCTTTTCCTATTATTAACATAATCGAAGTGACTTATTTAAATTAAATTATTAACCCGTTACGATGGTTTCGGTGAATTGACATTATTAAACTACATTAGTTAGATACAAAAGCTTGTCGAAACCATCGCAACTACTTAATAATTTAATTTAAATAATTCACTGTAATAATGTTAATAGTGGACTAACATGTGAAATTAAAACCTCGAATATCTTGAAAACGAAGTACTCTTGGACCTATGTTTTTTGCTTATTTTCAGCCAGAGAATACGCCAGTAAAGGAACGGACAATCAAAACGGGACAGCCTGTATATACATTATATTATTTATCATATATGTTATTACGTTTTTCTAGTATGATCCAACGGAACCTGGAGATTACAGAGTCGAAGTCAAATGGGCTGGAGAACTAGTTCCTGGCTCACCATTCCACGTCATGATTTTCGATACTCAAGAGGAACTTAGAAGATACATCAATACATTGTAGATTATGGAGGTACTGGGGATTGGAACGTGTATTTAATACATTATTTTTATACTTTTTCGTTGTTATTATTATTCTACATTTACTAACGATTGTTTAATGAGATTACTATTGCATTTTTATAAATAGTTGTAATGTTATGTATACAATTTTAATTAAAATGATGTTACACAATTCGCGATATTTTTTAACTACCTAAAATGTAAATGTTTTAAACGGTAAAAAATTAGCGGTTTCTTAGATTTAGACCGGAAACATTGATAATTACAAACTCATATTAGTTTCTTGAGATGACTTTACCGAATGTAAATTTTCCTAATTTACGTTTAATTACCGAGCAATTTGGAAAACGAGTATAGATAAAATTGGCCTAATCTTGGCGTTCACCAAAACGTGTCAATTAATAACGAAGAGGTCGTCAATTACGGTCGTCGCTCGATTTCAAGTTAGCGGACAAAGTTTTACGGTGATGGCCGTAAGTGGAACAGATTGCTCGTCGATCATCGAAGAGAAAAAGGAATTGGGCCAATTAATTTGGCTACAGTTACGTTGCCGCGTGCTCTACGCACGTAGGACCCCGAAACGCAACGGGGTCGCACGCATTCCGAAATTCGACCCAGATTTTTCGGTATGGTTCTTGCACCAAGCCTGTTAAACTTGGAATAAAAACTTTTTTTTTTGGTAATCGGTTGTGTTGAATATCATGAAAATATTTAGGTAATGAATTCGATCAGAACATCCTGAAAATTTTAATTTAATTTCAACTCATCTTTTATTCAGCGTGTTTAACAGGGAATCGATGCATGTACTAGGTACATACTTTCTCTAAGTTGTTGGATGACATTTAATTTGATAAGGTCATATCTAGTAAACTTTCTCTGGTTAGGACGTTCTTAACTAGTTTTTTTTTGCTTTCTGTCTACTGGTTTTGGCTCCGCATAATACTAATTAATTATCTCTGTTTTCCATACATTAATACCAAAAATTAATCTGCAGAAATGAAATCGTAACCCAGAAACAAAATTACCCTTGGAAATTATTCGTGTTTAACACACGAGTGATACTGACGTAAATTCGCATCAGCCTCCGGTTCGCCGAGTTACCATATTCCACAAAACAAACACTCGTCTCCCATTCTGGGTGACTACAAACCCAGAAACCTTCTTTCTCGGTACAACTCAAACCGACCAGACTGCTATATGTTAATTTCTGTTTATTAGCAATGTTGAGACTCAACGATAAAAACCGGACATTTTCAGAACTACTGTACTTAGAATTTTATTTTAAGATAATCAAAAATTTCAATTTTTGTGAATTTAAACAATGGAATAGATGGAAAAGTATACGTGGGTCGTATACGTTATTGAAACACCGTGGTGTGTACGTAGGCGAAGCTGATCTATTGCTTTTTGACAGTGCAGGCGTTCGTACAAATTGCGGCAATAAATATCGCTTTAATTGAACGTTTATTCTGTTGTAATATACTTGAAGATAATCGCTATCTTTCCTCTGTATGATGCGATGAAATAAATATGTATTGACAGATTTAGCGTTTATTCAATTGTGTACGAACTTCCTGTATTACCTACTTTATAAATTATTCAGTTCCTCACTAATTAGAATAAATGATAGGATATGTTGAGGAACAGAACAAGAACAGGTGGCTCCCTTAATAACTCGACGTCTTTATCGAGTACGAGTTAATTATCTCGATTTCCGGACGTGCGGCAACGTTTCTGTTATGGCAATAACGTGTCAGAGCTGTATCGAAAAATGGTCTGTATAAGGAAAACGGTCGGCATTCCTGTAAAAGCATGCAAATGGCATGGGGCCCAAGGCGAGAACCGCTAATGGAATCGGTACCGACGCTGGGATGTGGCAAAGCAGCGCCGACAGAGCCAAGCAAGCAGCACACGGCAGGCGGCACCACTGCCGTAGTCGGTCCAAGCGCAAGGAGAAATTACTGGCCTTGTTACTTGACCTAGAAAACGGCACTGAAGACATACATACACACAGAGACAAGGACGTTAGCGTTTGAGAAGCAGACGGACGATCGTGCGACGAACGACGAGCCATTATTGTTATTGCCGACAAGAAGAAATCTCGAGATGGTAGCGCCATCCGAACTTTTTATTGGTTCATCAACTTTGAACGCTGTTAAAGGTTAAACACAGCCTACAGTCTTATACATTATTAACGGCTATATTGTATTTCTAAAATAATCAATAAATTCCCCACATGGATAATCTAAAAGAAGTGGTTCTTCAATATTCTTGAGCATTAATATAAAGCAATGAACAAGAAAAAACATCTTCGTAAACATTTCATTTCAATATAGTCTCATCATCGCAATTCATTTCATACGTTTATTTAATCATGTTTCATTTATAGTTCACTTAAGCATTATTTCGAAGTTCCACAACTTTTGGATTTTATAGTTCGAAATAAATGTTATTATAAAATATTTCACAAGAGATACACTTAAGATGGGGTTGTCTAAACTTTACTTGTGGTTTGTGTCTATTATGTACTAATTTGTTGCATAATTTGTACGCATGCCTCCAAAGTTTTTTTTAATTGAATCTAGAGCTAAAAAACCACGTGCAGTATTTCAATTTATAATCAATATTCCTATTCTTATTAAATAACTTGTGTTAAGTTTGGTATGATGAGACTTAACGAATGCAATTGTTGAGGATATGCTATATGCAATTCAGGAGATAGATGACTTTGATTTTTAAACTGGATTCTTGAATGCGGGATATCTAAGAACCCTGATCTTATAAATTAACCCAGCATATCCCCAACAATTGCATTTACCAATTTGAGTTGCCCTTAAGAACTTTTGTTCTGAAAGTTGACATTTTTATAAAAAAAATACGCGTTTTTACATAATTAACACACAGCTTTTCGTTTTGAATGATTTTGTCATTTCAGTTATGTTTAGTTTTTAGTTAGTCTTCAAAGTATTTGTGTTTAAAAACTGTTCCATTTTAGGCGACTCTACTTATAAAGGATCCGGTATGGGAACATGTATACTTATGGTGGATTTAGGGCGTCAAAGTTAAAGGCTGTAATCGTAACCGTAGCAGTAACTCTGGTATTTAAAAAAGTTTAACTATTTTGTTTCAATAGCAGCATTTAGGCAACGTCTAGGAATTACGGCAAATTTGATGATTATTACAGCTAAGGTTACGGTTAAATTTGACATCCTCAACGAAGCCTTAGAATTCAAAGGTTTTAACTTTTACGTTTATTGAAAAAAGTACCATCATCCTATAGTCATATTATATTGAATTTTATTGGATGAGATTACAATGAACTTGTAGTCCACAAGTAAACAACAAATAAATAAAATCCGCCCGAAGAGAACAATGTACCATTGCGAGAAGGTAATGACTTTATTCATTTGGCGTTTCATATACAACGCACTCCTATAGTCATTATAATATGAGGATGTCGTAACGCATCTCCTGCAACCGCGTTTTACATGCAAAACAAAAATTGCCGTGACTTGCCATATTTTGATTCAGACCTGAATACAATGAATGTGTCGAAACTAATTTTTCTCTAGGGAATTGAAGGTAATTCTTGTCCCACCGCCTCATATAATTGTAACCGTGAGCTTTATATTCCCATTTCAAATCGTTTCGGTTTACTTCTAAAAGTTTGGTAAAATTTGCATAAAGTGAAAATAATAATACTCTAAGAATTTGATACTTTTGAACACTATGAAGCACATATAGAGATACCGGAGTAGGTTTCGATTGTTTTCTGACCTTAATTGGTCAATTATCTTCCCGAGGAAAATGTTCGCTAAGTGAGTTGCTAAGTATCGGACCGTTGTATCTCGTGGACGGCTCTTTTCTATCTTTGTTCAGTCGTCGTTCTATAAAAGAGCATGTGTACGCTCGACGTTTTTTATGTCGGTTTCTCTTTTGGCTTATTCTTAGTACAAGATCGTTTGTCGTTGCGTTTCCCGCGACATCAGGAACTGGAACGTATATTATGACGTTTTCTATTACTCACTGAGACATCGACGTTTCAGCAAATTTATGCAAGGTCAAGAACGTCCCACAATACGATCTGCTAACCGTGCGAAAAGTATGTCACGCTAAAAGACCTATGATGTCACAATTTACATTTACAAGTCGTCCAGATCTCATTGTCAATGAAAAAACGGGATTGTTTAACACTGTCTAGGTATTCCTCCTTACACGTATCTACATTAAAATTATGGCATGTCTTAGAAGACAACAAACCAATAAGAATAAGATAACTATTATCAAGCAACAAACAATTTAATTATAACATCACGTTTGTTCGGCATAATTCATACTATGTTATTGCAAAATAATGTGTTATAAGTTATAAATAGGTTCATAGTATTATTTATGAGGGTTAATTAAAAGAAAATGGTAGTGGTCAAAGATAATTCAACCATCGCATGTATGTAGGCCAAAAAGTGTTGGTGAAAGTGGTGCAATTGTTAAAATAGATAGTACAATCAAAAGACACACTGATGAATTTTATGTACATGAGCAACGTTTAGAAAGTGAAGATTACCTATTATTAAACCATAGAGGATATTCCTAAAGACGATTTATGCTTCTATCTATCATTAATGACCTATGATATTATTTATCTTATATGCTAACTTCATCAAAATATTAAAAGAAAAAATGTAAATTTGCATAATCTAAATTCCATAAGTGTAAAGAAAGTAATTGCACAATTCTTTGATGATCTTATAGTGTCCTTTTTCTTTTTTTCCTACCACATCTTCCTCTTCTCTCGTCCTCTGTCGAAGTGAGGATTTCGTTCGAAGGAAGCAGAATGGACCCGACCAGTGGGTCGCACGCCACTGGTATTCAAATGTAGCTTAAGAAGTGGCACGTTGACACACTTCCGCGAAAGACTTGATGGTGACGTGCGGGGAACGACGAAGTCGCTTGGTAACTATGCGGACACGCTTCCTACAGCCATGGAAGCCAAATTAGGACGCGAAGAACCGACTGCAAACCATAATGAAGATTTCTTTTTCGTGATCTTTGAGAAAAAATAATGAAAATTTTGTTAGTGTCATTTAACGGAAACCCAGTCGAAATCGATTTGACTCGAATTATTGACGTTAAATTAAGGTTAAATTAATTAGCTTCAATTTAAGCATTAACAGTAAGTGAAACCTGCATCGAGTCGAAATAATTACAGAGTCTAGTCGTCGAGCTGTCAATGAATTTAGGGACCTACTTGTAAGAGAGAAATTGGATCAATCTAATTATCGTAAAGTGAAAACTAGAATAAATTAGTTTACGCTGATCCTGAACTCTTGCAAAATGCACAGAGGTAAGTCAAAGTCCTCATAAATCATGTCGGTGTCAAAGTGGCGGAAAAATGATCCTTTTCTGGGGTTTTAAATTTGACTGCATAATGTCGTGCATACCGATAGGGTGAGCAGTTGATCTGTGCTTGAATTAGCATACAAAGGCATTCCAAACTTGGTACTAGCGTTTCGAATTTGAATATACAACAACGTCTTAGATAAGAAGCAATATTTTGTTCGCGAAGCTCTTTAGATTGCAGACATAAGTACAAATTTTATTGATCGTAAAATAGCTATGAAAACTTTATTACTTACCGATCAAGTATTTTTAGTAGGATTTCTTCGAAAACCATGGACGAGGATGGATGAATAAAACTAAATTTGAGCTTGTTTTACAAAGATTTCTTTAAAAAGTAATGGTTTCTATATTACAACATATTACGAACGATACGAAAATAATCAACAATAACGATAACAAAATAATTAAATACATTACGTAGCTAGCGACAAAAAAATACAAATCTCGTGTCATATCACTAACACGTTCAATAAATTTGGAAGGTTTTATTCCAATCGGGTTGTTGATGTGTGCGAATTTAGAATGGAAATTTTAGGAAATTATCTTATTTTTGCGTAATATAAAATAGTATCACACACGACCTTTTTGTACATTACATATTACATGAAATGATATGCGAAATAAAAATTAAAATAAAAACAAAAACTTGGCAAGTGTAATAAGTAAAAAAAAGAAACGATGTTATGTACACGTAAGAAAGAAATAATAAAATAAAATAATAAATCGGAATTAATGCGAGAAAATCTTTCAAAAAGATTTGAGATCTCTATAATTTACGGAGAGAAACAGGTAATTACTACAACAGAAATTTAACCTAACAAATAATTTAATTTAGGTCTATACAAAATTTACAATGTTCGATGTGGCGAAATTTGTACAATTGGACGGGGAAAGGGACGGGCATATATTTATATAAAATTATTATATTCTTAGTGACTGTTCAGAAATTCATATTAAATTTCTAGAGCTTTTCTTGTAGAAAATTACAATTACAATACTTAAATATTAAGTACAATGCACAAAAAATCTATCACAAGAAATTATTACATATATTCAAGATTGAAATATACACCTGAGAGGTAAATATAACAAAGCAGTTCTTCGGATTTCCTTTTTTCAAGTCTAAGATATTAATACAATTTAGTAGCAAAGTATTTAGCTTTATAAATAATTGTAATTAGGTGTAAAATATGTTCAGATAGGAGAAATGCATAAAAATTAAGTAGGGACGAAGAGAATACATAGCTCAATTGATATTGATATCAGACACAGATCGCGGAATGTGAAAGAATGCACCTGCACGAAACCGGTCATTGCACTTTGTCCACAGATTAGGAATACTCGCTCTCTTTTTTAAAATAAATTGCTTATTTTAAATACTTTTAGTTTGAGGTACCTTTCTTATAGCACGTCTGGGATTGAATTACATCATAAAATAAATTTATTTTACTTGGTAATTCCAAAGGCTATCAAACAGCACGAATTATCGATAATTTAAGAATAATACATGTTTAGGAACTCGTAAATTAACAAAGTCAAATAACTTTGGGTTACAGTGACGGAGGTTTTGCATTTTTTATAGAATGCAAAATAGTTATACTTTTCTTCTTTAATTCTATTATTACATTCTATAAAAAATGACTCGTTTTTGACTCATCTAACCTTCACCCAAAACAGTTTAGAATCCTTTATAAAAAACGCACACGTTCCTTTAAAAAGCCTTTTTATCGTATAATTAGTGTGTTGATAACATAAAACTGACAATGATAAGCATCAGTCTCTCCCTATACGTTTGTGAATCTGTTGATGTTTAAGTAGATGTGCTTTTTGCCGGAAAGCTTTCGCGCAGGTGTCACATCTGAAGGGTTTCTCTCCCGTATGCGTTCTTAAGTGTACCTTTATATTTGACTTATTTAAAAACCCCCGATTACATATAGTACATCGATGCACGGGTTTTTCTTTCCCAAGTAGACCTAAGTTTTGTTCCGAAGGATAAACGCTAGCACTATTTGATTGTTTCTTCTGCGTTCTACTCCGAGATTTTTTAGGTGTCACTGTCGTAGTCGTTGTTGTATGGGGGTAATTTTGAAGCATGTCAGGACTTTGCATCCGATCATCGGCGTTTAGATGTTGAATTCCATAATTCGGAAGGAATCTTCCGTTTACTGTTAACATTAGGTTTTCTGTTGTTGAAACTACATTAGCCGGGGGTGATGATGTCGAAATGATATCACTAGTGTAATTTGTGGAACTGGGTAGTTCTTGTTTGGGCGGAGGACCGTTCTGAAGACGATTTTGAAGAAGTGGCATATACGATAAAAGATTTTGCAAGGTGGGCGTAGCTAAACTATTTGGACTTTTAAAGTCTTCGCTTTGGTTTGTTGTGGTTGGAACGACAAACTCCGAAAGACCTTCCTGTGTGACTATTAAGTTTTTTTGTTCGTCGACGCATGCCCGGTTAATCCAAGAATCGAGATCCATCCAACTGTCACGCGACGTTGGATTTTCCGATTCACACTGTGTAGTATTGTTCTGGACCGATGTGTCGGCGGAAATCGCGGAAGAAATAATCGCGGCGATATCGTCTATGGCCGAAACGTCGTAATGTGCCACTTCCGTCTTTATATGTGTCACAGAATCCGCACTATTCTGTCCACACTCGTCGTAAACTTTGCCACTTGTCACTGAGTCCACCATATCGTACGACAATTTCACCTCAAACTCGTTTTCAGCGAAGAGTTCTTTGGTGTCGCAATCGTTCTCAGCCGATACGTTACACGTTGAACTCGACACGATATTTTGCTCGTTAAAATTATTATACGAATTATTATTCTCCTCCGTTATCCTCTGCGCCAGAGCGTGATAATGATGACCTTGAATACCATTTATACTCAAGTTAGCTGTGTAACCAGCAAAAGGGGGTAAAGGTTTTAATTCAGCCAAACTGCTATTGATGGGTTGAGCGTTCATTAAAAAACTGTCCAAAGCGTCCGACTCGCTTTCCGTTATCGAAGCTTCTAACATCTTATCAGCTCCTAAGTTACTAATGGGACTCTCTAGCATCAGCTTTTGATCGATGAATTCATTGTGGATGTTCGTACTCGAATTTGACCAGCACGACGAGGAGAACACCGTTTCAACGTCCTCTACGTGTGAACCACCATTTCCACTGACCGCCATATTATTTCCCCCTGGTACATTCGGGTATTTCATCGTTTCCATCTGATGGTGGTGGTCAGGAAATTAAAACGGTCATAACGTCTAGAACAACAAAAATAAATTGTTAACAAATCTATTATTTCGGTGTGCAGTTTTGGAATACTTACTATTTTTGTCGATATAAAACGATGACCTTTCTTTAATTTCCAATTAATTTTCCTGTTACAATAAAATTTTAAGAGATGCATCTGAAACAAAAAGATACAAATACATAAATGTTTTGGTAACTACAGTTGTATTTGATTTAATTGAATAAAAACATAAATTAAATCGTTCTAAAAAGATTTACCGCTTTATTGGCCCATTACGCTATATAACCAAGGTGCGTGACATTCTTAGAACAGCGCACCAGCAGAGATTGTTTCCCAACTTGCAAGCACGGGATTGCTTTTATTATCATTTTAGACCTTTTGGCGGTGGCGTAATCGATTCGCAGGACGATTAATTGTGCTTTACGGCTGATATCGGGTTCTTTCAATTATAGATCGCCCCCGGATAAACACCGAGATCAATTAAATCGTGATTTAAGGCGTTTCGCGTGAACCTGACTACGTGATTTGAAAATATCCTAATCGTGAATGTTTATTTGAAACAAATTTGTTTGTGTATATGTAAAGTATAGAAAGAATTTTTAAAAATATTGCTGTATTTCAGGTGGACGGAAATAAATTTAGTGCTATAACAATTAACTCCGTAATAATAAAAAATATTCTTGGTATACTGAAATACACCAATATTTTGTAGACCTTGACGATGTTTTTTGAAATTAATTGCGAATAGTGAATTGATAGTAGAAGTGATACTCAACATTACTTAATATAGTTATTTCGAAATACAAAAAGTTTAACTTAAGAAAAATATTGACAAAAATAGGACAATAAAGTTCTTAGAGAAATATGGTTACTTCCTGATAATATGCATGTATGCAATCAACTCACAAAATCATGCATAATATGTAGAATAAATATATTTAGTATTCAAGTAGCTTATGATCTTAATTTCTTGTATCAATTTAAGACTCGTTAGGGAAACTTGAGCTTGTTCATAAGATTTATGTGTGTCATATAATCATCTAATCTGAGTCTCTCGTTAAACTTGACGAAATCCTCCATCCTCTAATTTGTCTACTCGGTCGTGGGAACGCCGCCGTCGGTTTGTCGTAGAAAAGTATGGTAGAGGGCGCGCACGCCGCGACGCGAAGCGGGAAAACGGCGCTCGACTTCGAATCGGAGTAGGCCACGAGCGGCGCGGAAATTGGCACAGCAACGCGTCGACAGCGCGTCGGCTTCACTTTCCGCTGGTAACGGTGTCGGTCGCGCCGTGACGCACATGGTACCGCTAGGAACGAGGCTCGCTGAGGCCCCTGAGACGGCGGCGTTTCTCCCCACCGTGCCCCCCTTATGGCCACGTTAAGTGTGTTAGCAGTGCCACCCCACTCCGGAGCGCCACCGCCTTATCCCGCCTCTATTCCGCGTAACGGTACGTCGCGGCGCGTCCACCAACGTCGTCTTCACTTCCACTACGATGTTGATTCGAACGGAACGGAGCGTCTTCGATTGGAGTCACGATTGAGCAGAGTATCTGGGTTATTTGCGGTTTCTTTTTATTTTGTGGTTACTAACGTTTCTGGGAAATGGACTATGTATTTTGAGGATGGTTTAATGAAACGAAATAATAAAAAGTTTGAAAGTACATGTTAGATGAGTAACTAAATTGGAAAAAGATTGTTACCAATTTATATTTCTTAAGATAAAAAATAATGAATAATAAAATTATAGGTTTGAGTAAAATTAAATTACTTGTTGGTTATAGTATTGTTAAATTACTGTAGTGATTATATAGGTTTTAATATTATGTTCAGTATTAGATATCAGTCGTAAACTATAAATAACAAATTACTCTACTGAATGTATGTATATAGATATTACTCATACAACGAAGGACTAAAGCACGATTTGTAAAGCAAAAATTACGTCTGTTTTGTTCTTTTTTTTTCTGAGATTGATATAATTGCAAATATTTAAATAATCCTTGTATAATATAAATACTCCAAATGTACCTTAATGATTGACATTAAAAGAACTAAGCGCACAATTTGAAACAACTAAATTAATATAATTATTTATATAGATAGTGCAAAATGACCATGTTTATTTTCTAGGAGAGCAGTTTACAAATCCGATGGCCTCTGGCCCAAGGTTTTATAAAAAATTCGAGAATTATAAAAATTTAGTTTTGCCAAACATACAAACAATATTTTATATTTCACTTTAATAGAATGAAATAGGTATTTATGTATCAAAAACAAAATAGCAAATTTGACTACAAAAATTTCGTTAAAACTAGCAGTTCTAATCTTTTTCGTTTTGATTTTCTCACATTCTGATTTTCTGCCAGGTGCCTGAGTCAATTCCGGTGGCACTAGTCAAACAATGCAGTAAATTAATTGAAAAAGTGAAAAAAATATTGACATTTGTCATTGCAATAGGCATCCGACTTCCCATAAATATGGTTGTATGTACAAACACCCTTAACCCTCTGATCAGAAACGCTTCCTGTCAAGGGCGTGCGGCCAGCAATAGTTATTGCTAGAGATTAAATACTTTTTCAAGCAATTTAAATCTGTTCAGCGATGTATTAAATTATAATATAGTACAGAATTTTATTACTATTACTTTATTCATCGAGACTACAGATGTATTTGCGCGACGACAGTGATAGATTTCGATGGGCGTATATTTACGCCTGTAGCAGTCAAAGGGTTAAAACCCTAATAATGCATCGGGTATCCTAGATATAAATAATCAGTTACAACTAAACATAAAAATTATTATTTGCGTTTACAATACCAACTGATGCGACATTAGTGCTTAAATTTGTTTAAAAGACTAAAAATGCATGCAATGGATCAAATCATAAAAGTAATGTTTGTTTGGAGTTGCAGTAAAAATCGTCTTCACCTTTGGGATCGGGGACATAGCCAAAATGCAAAAAGGATGGGTTATCTGAAGTTACAGTATGAGTATTAAGAACGAGTATTTCCGTTTCACACTTACTCGTATTGTCTTTATTATTTGTCCGCACTAAAATAGGCAAGCACGGTCGAATTAACCAGATTGACGGATTAGCTGAGCTTGATGTAAGAGGGATTCTACTACAAAGTGAAGTTTTACAACTTGACATGCATACAATCTACTATAATGTTTTTATTACTGTTTCTTGTGCACATATTGCTTGATTCGGAATATTGCACGTTTAGTACTGAGGCAATGAGCAACTAGTAATCAGTAATACATATAATGGTGCTTGGTGACATTTTACATAGAATTAAATCGTACGTGTCACAATGGGGCAATCTGGCATCGCAAATACAGAGACGATATTGAATTGCTCCTATGTGAGACAATTGCAAACAAGTTGCAATATCACGCATTGCTGGTTGCTAGTTACATCGTATGAGACGTGCCTTAGAGAATCCCCACGACATTACAGGATGTCAACACGACATGTAAGCGACATGTCAGCATACAATGTTGCATAGATGTAGTGTAGCAAAGTTGGATACTCCTATAGGAATATGTGGAAACAAACTTGAGCTAATAAAGTCGTGTTGACGTCCTGTAGTGTTGAGGAGATAATGTCTTAGTTTTATTAGATCATTTCAAATGTGAAATATAGAAAGAAATCTAATTTTTGGTTCATATATTCTCCATATTTTTATTTTCATACAATTGATAATACTTGTAGTAGTAAATAAGATTCCAAATAGCTCATTGAACTAATTAATCCGTATTCCCGATTATTATAAATCCTTTGATCTTGTTTTAGACTGCTTATAACAGTTGTACATGCTAATAATAAACATTTTTTAGAAAATAAATTTGTTCATAGTTTCATGTTACCAGCACTTTACATATCTGTTATAATAGTTGAAGTTTGATTTCAATATTTATTTTTAGTGTAAAAATATTTACGACTTCCTATTTTTTTGCTTTATGACTACTATACTATAGAAATATCTGACATTGTGTTAAAAATCTCTATTTAACATCTACTTCTTTGGGTCCATTCGTGGGACGTAATGACGCAAAGAACAATACCCGGCAAGTATTTTACCAGTACCGGACGATTTACAAACAATGGCTGACAAATTATCAATGGCAACGTTATGGATAACGGTCCAAAATGTTAAGCGCGGCGCAAACTGGCGGTTTTTAAAATTTAAATACGCCGCCCGTACCGTTAGCTCCAGTCTAGTTAACCAAGGCGGTATGAGGGTCTCACCAACATCTCTTTTAGTTGCATCGTGTGCTTAACATATCCTGTTAAACTCTTCAGCAGTTAATATAAAAGTCTTTGTCCATCAACATAAAACTTTGTTTACCCTTAAAAACTCGTTTGTTTCCGACGAGCTTTCAGTTTTGTCGTCTAAATGATCTGTCCTCTATGTTTGGCACGAACAATGCGATTTTTCGAAGACTTCGATAGCATCGCGATGTAACGGGTCCAGGATTCTGTGGCGGGACGATACCATCTCCAGTTGGTTTAGACGTGCGCCCACGTCCAAATGAACAGTTACGTTTTTAAATCGGTTGGGCTCTCGCAATTGTCATTCACCCTGCGAAGCGATCGTCGCTTCTAGGTCATAACCTTTCACAGATCGACCTCAAAACCAGACATCCCACGCCTCCTGCTCCATGTACTTACTTAGACTGACTCTGATTTGTTATTTAGTAAGCGATGATCTATTTGAATAGCATCACTTTGCACACTAACTTTTTTTATAGGTGCTACATGTTAGTTTCAATTTCAAACTTAGCTATGTTCTAGCAGTAACACTACTAATTGTAAATAGGAATTATCGTCATGTATAATCACATGATAATGAAAAACTTAATGTATACAAGTGTATGAACGTATACAGAAGTTTTATTTATACCAGCGAGCAGTAGTGGAACGTGTCTCATCTAATACAACGGGGAAAGCTCGCGCTAAGGTTAGTGACCGTCCCTGAATAAAATGTTGAACTAGCGCCGGCAGTGCGTACAAGAGAGGGACAACGCTGCGTTTCTTATTGTACAGGACACGATCAAAAATGTTTGGAGATGAATTTCTATTCCTGCATATTAGAGTTTGTCGGCTTTGGCCTGGGGCTTACTAAAGAGGATAATTTCGCGGATTTTCCGATAATCGTTCGAGTGTGACGTCGAGTGCAGCGCCATTCAGATCGGTTTGCGAGGAGAAAGTAGACGTTTCGAGAATTTCTTCGGTCACGGGACCGACGAGGCTACGTGTGGCGTTCGCTGATTCCTCGTTTTTCTTCTTCGGCCATGTCCTGCGTTACGAAAGATCGGTATTTTCGGTTATGCAAGGACCCTGACTCGAAAATCTAGAATTCCATACCATTACGTATGGTTTCAAAGATAAACAATATACATAACCACTCCAGTAAATCGAAGAACCAACCCGTCACTCCAGTACATTCTATTATTATTAATTATTTTCAAATAGAAGTAATAATTGTTTTTAATATCATCAAACCGCAAATCGCAATACATATTGTCAACGGCTCATCTAGATATAAAGGTCAGTAGTGGCTATATTTCTTATGAAACTGATGCAACAATTTTTAATACACTTCTTTATTTTGTTTCTTATTAGAAGAATAAGTGCACTCTTTGCTCACGTCCATATTTGATCAATTTCTTTTTTTGTTCATATTTAATCTTTTTGCTTAAGTATGAAAAGGCATGGTGTTGATGAAGGAATATATGTTTTATTCAAAGGTCCTTGAAAAGAGTGGCTCAATAAGCTTCCAGCAATTAAAGTGTAGCATACCACCATGCTGTACTGAACTGAATAAGTACAGTAGAACCCCTATTATCCGTTACCTTTGGCACTGGAAACTTGGTCGGAACGCAAAAAGATTGAATCATCCGAAAACACAGAAATATATACTGAAAACAATTTTACTTAAAACCCGTATACTATTTTAAACAACCTCTGAATTAAAAAAATGGTTATATTGTTTTTAGTGCATGTTCACGTTAAAGTGAGCAAGTAAGGTCGGATTAATCGGAGTGACGGATTAGCCGAAGTCGGATTATGGGATTCCTGCTGCACTTATAAACCTAAAAGATCCTATATTTTCCGGCAGGTATCGATATTTATAAAGATTGCTTCAGTATATATTTCTGCAATAAATTACTTAGGTAGATACTATAATTATTAATTTATTAGAATACAAATACTCGTCTACATTGTTTTACCATTTTCGGCAAAGGTGTTAAAGCATGATATCTATGAGCATGATGGATATTTTATGGCTTCTTCGAATTTTCAAAATAACAATAAAGTAAAAGATACGTCATCTAGTGTTCTAGATTTAGAATGAAATCGAAAGCACCGACACATTTTTTGCCATCTACAGGTTTGAAGAAAACACTTTGAGCGTATCAGAAGAAGCCTCATTTCATACAGAAATCGTGGTGGGAAACTGGACTGAAGCACGATCGAAGCAAGCCGAGAACCGACCAGCTCGGAGCCTTTGTTGAGGAAACCGGAAGAGCCAGTGTCTCTTCGATTGGGCGGCCGAAGGGGGGACTGAGAGCCAAGGGGGGCAATGTAGACCACTGACCTACTTTGCCAGCGACGCATACTTACGAAGAATATCTTCGGTACCACCTTGAAGATGGTACACGAGTACGAGACACGAAGGAGTAATTTCAAGAGGTCGAAGGATATTACATTTTTTATCCTACTAATGAAAGACATGCTGGAGATGTTTACAGGAGGTACTTACAGGCTTTGCTGTTCCTTCGCTTCTAGGTCATATCCAAGAGCACAAACACTACTATTTTAATCACTATCGAAGAAAAGTGTTTACGAAGTAAACCGGCGAGGAGTTAGTGTCACTTATCATTTACACATTAGGAGAGTTAACGCAAGATCCTGTATGCTGTTAAGTCACTGTTAAGTTCTTCGGGAGGTCGTCCCCTCTTTACTCCTCCGCCGGCCGTACGCGAGAGTTCACTGCCAGGAGCCGACAAAAAATCCCCCAAAAAAGAGTCGAAAACCTCCGTCACTGGATGGTGCACAACCGGAGACTGAAGACAGCGCACTGGCAGCCGCGGAGGCCCTACCAAAAGCTGAGGCCTCACCAGCACCCCTCCTCAAAGAATAACTGTACCTGTTGTAGACCCATACCGCTGTAACCTACATAACGCTGCCGATGGTGGGGGCCTCTGGTTGGCTGCTGTTGTCTGCAGCGGCGGATGAACCGTCGAAGAATCGTCGAGCTACAAGAGGAGGAGGATTCCGTCTCGCGTCTGCATCAGAATTTCGGGGCCACCAAGATACAATCGTCGTTTCGGCTATGGACCGGTACCGTTCGACGTCCAAGAACTTGATGTTGAAGTGGATGAACTCATCTTCCACCACGATCTCATTTATTCACATAAAAGAGACAGAGACTTCAACGACAGCTTAAAAAACAAACTCAAACGGAATTCATCACTTCGAGTACAAAAAACCAATTTCTAAATTTGTACGATAAATTTTTGGCTATAATTATATATTTAATAATTCACTACACCAGAAGATTATGACTAATGTAAAAATAAATTTTAAAACAATATCGTTGATAATTACTCTTTGATTTGAACGCAATTAACTAATTAGTTAAGCACCTACCTGACAGGAACTAATTATGATCGCCTAACAATAGATCTATGATTAATCTATTAAGTACTTAATGTAGTTGCAGGTAAAGTAATTAAGGTTGGTAATCATAAACGATTGATGGCGTGAAGTAGATTTTTGGTAACGATTAGTGTTAAAATATTAAGTGTTAAATTGTCTGATTTTGTTCCAAACACATTTTTGGTTACTTCATTCGTTGGTTGACCGATTTTCGCGATTACGATTAATGGTGCATGGAAGCCCCTCAAGCATCAATCCGTGAAACGTCGACAGTTTTTAAGGACATTTTAAATAAAAATAAAAAGTACCATCAAATTAGTTGTTTTTAAATTACTGAAGGTACAATTTCTAAGAAGTAAAATTAATGTAGACACAATTTCCAAGAAATAAAATCTGTGGAACGTCGAAAACTTTTAAACACATTTTAAATAAAAAAAGTATCTTCTATCAATTATTTTAAAATTAATGTAAATACAATTTGCATTTATATTTTCCAATTTCCTACACATCAAATACACGTTTACTGAAAAATTTTGAGAATAAAAGGAAAGATTAATAAATCCGTTTTAAAAAGCTTTTAATGATTTGTTTCCTCGAACTTCTTAACGAGTCAATAGTACACCCACGGTAAGGCGAGGAAATATGAACTAAAAGATGAATACTTAACGACTTATATACGTGATCCAGTTGGTTGTAGCCGTATTGTGTGCAAATGCAGTTATAGTATTGCGCAAGAACCAACCGTTTGTGGCAGAAAGAGACAGACCGCGATTAAATCCGTGCCATAAATTAAACAAGCAACGACAATACAATGAGGATTAATTGGCCCGAACCGTTAAACACTTGGTCGAACCATGTCAGAGTTTTGTCGTTCTATCTAACGTCAAAACCTCAACTTTAGATAAAGTTATGTTATATGTATATTCGCCGATTTCTAAGACTTTCGTTGATAGATTTTTGTTTTGCTAAAAATAATGGTCTAAATCGTGAGCAAGGTTGTACGTATGTGTATATACGTGACGTGCGTGTTCTGTGCTCCGCAGAAGCACTTTCCAAAATTACTTGCCGCTAGCTTCGAACGTCATCTTTTGATTTATTTATCGATGGCAGCGCTCCCGATTCCACTCACAAAGTTACCAAGAAAACGTGGTGTTCGATTGCAATATTTTGATTGGTCTTGATGGATTGTTTCAACCGTTATAAAACTATACACGTTAATAACAATAGAAGCATTTGTTTAAGGTAAAACCAAATCTTTAAGCAAAACTTAAATTTATTTTATTGATGTTAAGTTAAAAATACTTCAAGTAAAATCGGGAAAAACGTTTTTAATAAAAATCAACGCACACATGTACATCAAACTTAAAAGACATTTTCGATAGAGTCATTTAAGAATTGTACATAAAATTCAGATGTTGACGATAATACCGTGAATAAATTCACGAATAAACCAACAAGTCCTCGTCTCCAAACGTAATTACCGCCTTTACGGCCAACAACCTCTTGCATACCGAGCGGTATCCCATCAGGCAAATTTCGCAACAAGTCGGCGATTTATATAACGACAATGTTCTTCGTTCTTCTGGCGAAGTTGCGCAAGTGCCGAATAAAAAGCGTGCTATCGTCGAAGTTTCGAGCGTCCTCGACGTCCACCTTGCGACATCATCAACAAGAAATAAAAACGTTCTTCGACGCGGCCAAAGTAGATCGCGTAGTCTCCTTCAATTGCCAGAAAGAACCGCGGGATTGTGTGTGTTTTCCGTCGAAAGGAAGCGACCACGGTCTTTAAACACGCCTATTTCGCAAACTCCAGCACTACCAGTCACGAGTCGACCGATCTGTTCGCGTTAAGTCGAGCGGTGTCCGTTCACCGGTTCAACTACTCGAACCTCCGAGGTCCTGTTCGGGAGGAACGCCACGATTCAGCCACACTGTCGTAACATAGGAAGTTCTGCGTCCTTGCAAGGACGTCGCGCCAGATCTTTCACCTTATGGCAAACGCCTGACGGCCATAACTTTGCGTTACGAATCGTCAAATACGATCCAGGACGCCTATTCACTTTCTATTTAATTTTCCAATAAACGAACTCAACAATTCTAAAGAAATAAATATAAATTGTTAGTAAATCAAGAAAAGTATATGTACATTAATTAAATATAGCGTCTACAGTTATTACATTTTTATTTGTTCCATATTCACAATGTCGTGTCACCCGTCCATATCTATCCATTATTTCGTATACATTCATATTCACGTGTTAACTACTGATATGCTTTGTAATCTGAAGCCCGTCGACATTCATCTGAACATCAATTTAGGAACCCGCTAATTGCATAGATATTTGTTTAAGATGAAAAAAATTCTTGACGATGTTACATTACTATAATTTCTAGACATGTTCCAAATCTTACAACATTATTTTTGGCTGTTTTTTTTTTATTTTGTCGTCAATGTATGTATATCAATGTCTGTTAGGCCTTTCCTTTCATATGGGTATACACACGATTCAATTTAAATAGGAGGGACTTTCAGAAATTATTCTCTATTAAAAGTAAAGTTATGGGGGACATGTTATGTGAGTATAATAACATTTTGTTGACCTATTACAGATATTTTGAACTTTCATTACGAATATGAAGGGATTTTTGAAAGGGGATCATGAAAGTACCTCTGTGCTTTGAAAAGGCTATTGAATTAAAAGGAGTACAAAGAATTGTGAATAAAAAACTATAATGGTAAACACCTCTAACCATCCCCAACACATAATCAAAACAGACTAATTCGATGAGCTAAGCTAATTAAGCTCATTTCGTTGCGTAAGTAAACAATGTTTCGAAGTAAATACTTCGCCTACGTAATATTTACTAAACCGGCTAGTACTTACTTTAGGTTGGAAGCATGTACTACGCAGATGTAGCACTTACAACCATAACGAAGCATTTACTTGGCAAATATACAATATCTAAAAACATGTCTATGAAAAAATTAGTATATTCCGCTCGGAGAAAGATGTCTCAAGCGCTTTATAATAAGCGCTTATTACTTGTCACCGCTTTCTCGACATACGTTAAATAATTTCTGTTATCTAATTGTACATGACTGAGAGAAACGAAAACTGAAAATACTAATTCAGAATAACACAATTAATTGATGACACATGACAATTAAACTAAAAAGAAATATTTGACATACGTCGAGGAAACGGTGACAAGTAAAGGAGCATGATACATCTTTTGCCGGACGAAATATATATGTTCATATACTGAAAAAGTAATTTTACATAAAAGAATATGAAGAAAAATGCAGGGGAACGTGTCCGAAAATACCTCTTATAGGAGCAACAACTCTTTAAAAATTGCACACTTTGTGTGTGTGTGTGTTTTTTTTTGTAATTATTTCACTTGTCGTATAAAGTTAGATTATGAATTTTGAAATATTCAGTTAATTTTTTATATGAAATATGGCGATGATAATCATAGTGTTGTGCGATGAACTCGTTTTAGTGTTGAGATTGAGGAACGCATTTATATGTTCGGATTGCATTGTTGATTATTTTTTGAAAATCTGATCTCAAAATCGATCTGTTTAGACAAAAATACTTAATGATAGTATTAAGACACGGTGTTCTATTATGCACACTTTTCGAAAAATTCAACGGTAATGCAGAAGCAGGGAGCGAAAAAGTAAAAACATGCAATACAGGATCCGTACATCTTCGCGAACACATTCAGGTATTACGTACACAATCACTACGTAGAGTATTTTGAACGCGATCGCAAACCCTACACGTACTATGTACTACACTAAAAGTTACGGTGCGTTTTATGAACTTAAAATGATTTAAGGGGTTAGACCACTCTAGAATTTTCAAAAAATCGAATTTTTGTTTTTTGCGCTAAAAAGTGCCTTATGGTCTTAAAAATAAGATGCAATGTCAGTTATAAGTGGGAACAGTTTTTAAATGCCTGTATTTTGATTCTGAATGTTGTCCGATAACGTGTGCTCAGCACAGGTGAAACAAACTTTAAATGCGGTTTTCTCTAAATCACTTTTCTTGAAACGGCCGGAAACATAACTCATACAATTCTTTACCGATTTACTTGAAATTTTAACTGCACCTTCCAAGTAGCATTATCTAGAGAAAGACGTAGGATTTTTTTGATATCAAATGTAGTTCTTTAACTATAAACAATTTAGTAGATATTTTTTTTAGGCTAAAACGCAAAGTTTTTGTAATATGCTCACCATTTCTACAAAAAAATAATTAAAAAGAAATCCCTACGTCTTTCTCTAGCTTTTGAATTGTAAAAACTAAATGCCTTTTCGTTTTTGCTTTAGATTGAAAATTGTAGGTAAAATCTTTCCGGCCGCGGGCCCCTTAGCGCTTAACAAGGTTTTCATCAAGCAGTTACATTGCGTTCATTTTTTATGTTAATTATTTAGCAAAATATATTTCTTATTCCTAAATGTATGTACAACAAAGATATATAAACAATTTTTCCACAGCTCTTATTGTTTTCTCGGAAAAATATGGGGAAATTACGTTAATTTTCTACGTTCTAAAGTGGTCTAACCCCTTAAATTAATTAATTAATAAATTATTAATTCTAAGTTGAATACACAGCTAAGTTAATAAATAATAATGAATTTATATGTTTTAAAATCAGATTCGTCTACTGTGTTGCATTCATTTTAATGTAAGTAAAATAATTACGAAGTACACTAAATGAACCGAATTATTTAGGGTATTCAGATTATGTGCAGTTTGCGATCGCGTTCAAAATACTCCATGAACGCTTCGAAGTGAAGTAGGAAATGTCTTCGCTTCGACGTACGGTACGTTTAGCGAACGGATTCTGTTTTTTTCTCGTACCTTGTTCACATCATGTTGTTGATCACAGATGATTTTTTTTATCATCACCATATTTGTAATGCAAATCTTAGTGTTCCAAAATACAACTCATTCGATACGAGTTAAATAATTAGAAAATAATACATTATAAATATCATTTTCCAAGAGCCATGAAATCAATTTGTAGTCTGGTTTTTTTAATAAAAACAAATTTAATATATTTGAATATGTAGGGCGTCCCGTTTTTATTGTCCGATCCTTTACTGGTATATTCTCTGACCGACTACAAACGAAAAAGTCCTAATAAACATATGTAGATCCGAAAGCAGTTCGTTTTCGAGTTATACAAGGTTTTAATTCCATAAGTTGATCTATTATTACAGACCTATCATTGACATTATTACAGCGTTACACCTAACAATAAATTAAATTATTAAGCAGTTGCCACGGTTTCGACTAACTTTTGTAGCTATCCAGTGTAACCTAATAATGACAGTTTATCGAAACAATCGTAACGAGTTAATAATTTAACATAAATGATTCTCATCGATTATGTTAATCATAAGTAAACTTAAGGAATTAAACTTCCAGTATCTCGAAAACGAATCACTTTTGAGCCCATGTTCATCAGGACTTTTCTGCTTATTTTTAGCCAAGGAATATGTCAGTAACGGATCGGATAATTAAAACGAGACAGCCTGTATATGTAGTATATCAGACAGAAAACGCCCAAACCCATATCTTGGTTATTTCTGTTCGGATTTTCATGAGCAAGGTAACAAATGAAATATTTTTTGCATGCTTTTCAAAGACTTTTTCTTTCTGAATCCAACGATGAAAATACGTGTACTTCTATTAACTATTTAGTACAGAAAAAATAAGATACTCCTGTTCGAGCAGCCAGTCAAAACATTTTTGTCGAGCTTTTTACATGCGATTTTTTAACAATCGAAGACAATTCCGACCTTGACTTTGCCTTTACCCTTCGAATCCTGTATTTGAAATGTGTGTGCAATGCTCCACCGAACGAGCACTCCCAATGGCTTAAAAAGTTTTAATTATCGTAAATTAAAAATTTGTAACGTCAAATCAATCGTCACTTTACGTCGGAGATTTACAGATGGTACCACGTAGACCATAGTCGCAACAAGTTGAGCTTAATTACCTTAGTTTATGGTATTAAACTGTCTGCCCGGAAAGCAGGAAACCTGGGTTCGGATCCCAGTGCAGTAATGACATTTTTTATCCTTTAACGCTTAAGAGGTAAGAATCCCTACTTAATTATTTCCTTTAATTAATATTTGAGCGTATTAAAATTTCCCGTTTAATTCATTATATTAAACTGTTTTGATTGAGTGTTGAGAATGGCTACAAGTTGTTACCATTACAATTTTTTATTCATAACTGTTTTTCGATTTCACTTCTAAAATCTTTTTCTCAAAAAATTTTGAAATCGGTATGTATTGATAGGAAATAGTTTTCAATTAATAAATTTTCTTAGAGTGTTCATACATTTTCCATTACTTCCTGTAAAAATGGTCGAGAGAAAAGAAAAAATTGATATGAACTCAAAATTGTAGTATTCCTTAAAATATTTAATTTGGTACCTGGCTTGCAAAAATTCGAATAGAAATAATCGAGATATGGAATTTTGCGTTTTTTTGTCTAACACCCTGTATATATTTATTTAATTTTAAGTACATATTGTGTTTATGCATACGACTCAACGGATAAAAATTACTCCAACTTTTCTTCTAGAGGGGTAGTTGTCAATATAAAATACTTATTGTTAGTAGTAATTATTACTACTATAACATTAACGCCAATTTAACGCTTAGTAGAGAATCACATAAAAATTTCTCACATTTAAGAGAAATTGAATAACCTGGAGAATTTTTTATGGTACATCAAAATTTCTACATTCATCAAAAATCTACAAGAGGTTATAAAAAATAAATGGTTATAAATTTACGTCTAGGCATTTTCCCATGCAACCTGTCACATGGCACTGCGTATATATTATACCTGGTAGCACTAATTGATAAATACGCTCGCATTCCGTATGGACAATTTGCACAAGGCAACGACGGTTAATGCGAACCGCTTAATAACAATTTAGCGTAATTGCTCGGGAGTTAATGCGTTCCCTTGCTCGTAGAAAAAAAGGCGATTTATACGCTTAATACATATTGCCACTTAATACCTTTGCTGAATAACTATCGAAATATGCATGTTATAAATTGAAATCCGTGAACAACCGAACGTTCGTTCAAGGTCTGGTCTTCGAATGCGTCAGCGAGCGGCATAGCTCGCAATTATCGGTTCCTTCGTTCATTCACAACCGGCCAAGGTCGAAATTGTTTACTACGGAAACAAGATAAGAAACGAACGACGTGTGCTAGAATAATCAATTCTTTCGTCGGCTTTTGAACCAGGAGCTATCCAGAAGCAGTCTGTAACCGCACAAAGCTTCTTCAGATAAAAGTAAATAGACGTGGACATTGTTTTGAGTCCGATTTGGTTTTGTTTGCGTCCGGTTTTCGGAAATGGGAACAAGATTTATTTTTGGTGTTAGTGGACCTCCTGCAGATAGTACATTTTTACCTGACGCCAAGGTGACCGAGATCTGTGCGGTTTATTGTCCTATTTTCGGAAACACCGTATTAAATTGATTTCAATTAACCATATAAGATCAATTAAAGAAAACTTTTTTAACTATGAAATGCTATCATATTTTAATAACTATAAAGTTTGCAAAGTGATCAAAAACACTTAACATACCCAAATCAGTTTATACTTCTTTTATTATGATGTGTTTACTCTTTGCACTCTTTACAGATTTAAGCCAGATGGATGACTTTCTTGTTATAATCTCATTAAGCTTATCGCTGGGTTTTTAATTTAACTGCATAGTAGACTATATGACAAGTTCAGATTAATACGTTAAGTAAGTCCTAACACACCTAAAGTACCATCACAAAATTGTTTTTTACAACAGTTCAAGTATATTGTTATGTAACACATTATGCGTAGCACAGTTAATAGAATACTTGGTCTGTTGTAATAAACGATTCTAGAACGTTTTTTTTTTGAGTGTTGAAATAAACTTGTAGACTTTAGTCGAGTCAACTAGTATAGTCATATCAATAGTCGTGTTTAGCAAATTGAATATTCTTATATTCTTCTTGGCAAGTGTTAAGTACAGTTGATTAGTAAGTTAATTATACTTTACTATACTAAAGCAATGGGTTAGACTGAATCTGCCTTATCTGGCGTTATCAAAGACAGTGGCAATTTATATACAGCAGAGTGGCGCAGTGGAAGCGTGCTGGGCCCATAACCCAGAGGTCCGTGGATCGAAACCACGCTCTGCTAAACTTTTTTTTTGCATTTTGCTTTTTTATATGCGATTTAAAACGTATGTTTTATTGTTAGTATATTTTCTATATCTACGAGTAGTCACACATCAACAGACGATTAGACCTACTAAACTATTAATTATTAGAGTAACACGGAAGCGCACATTTTTAAAACGCACGAAAATCGTTCGCACATCCGTGACCTAAAAGCTCTCAGAGAAGATGCTCCATTAAAAGTTGAGGAGTGTACCTAGATTATCCATAATATCGACGCTGATAAGCCAGAACGGCATAAACGACATTAACCTAATTTTTCAGAAAACGCAAAAAACGATTGACATAATGAATCTTAAATGGCTTTTACGCAAACTTTAAACCAATTTTATAGCGAAATTGTTTGCGGGTATGCCGCTTTAACTGTTGCATGCAGATTTAAAAATGCTACTCAACGGTGCAGCTAACTAAAAAATGGCCGTTTTGGCGTTTATGCCGTTTTGGCTTGAGAGCGTCGATATATTATAAAAAATTTCTCTGCACTCACAACAATAATTTTATTAGTTTTTTTTTAAAGAAACATACTTAAGAACACCTTTCTAAATAATTTAAGTAGATTTTTATTATCTTTTTAAATCGCCTTTTTCTCCAAATGGCAGGGTCGGGTTTTAGTTACAATGAGCATGAGTCACTTCTTACATAAAATTATATTTTCTAGAAACCGACATTTCTCCATATATCATAACAGAGTATCTTTTAAGGATTGAAAAAGTATTTAATGTTAAAAACTCCAGTAAATGGCGAGTATTTTTATGAATCTCACTTTATTGTAATAATGTAAACTTTGTTCTCGGCAAGGAAGGGTTGTTTTTTACTAGCATTAAGTAAATGCAAATGTTCTCAAGGTGACCTTAATTGCATGGTAATAATTTCAACATTTTCTTAACCTAATAACATGCTTTTGTGTGGGTGAGGATTTGTAAAATGAACGGTGTCAGTTCAATTTTATGAAAGATTGACAAAAAGAATGTTATGGAGGTAATAACATTTTGAAATTATTAACATTTAATTGATGTTAAATCTTAAAATTCGTCGAGAAATTTTAAGACATATCTTCTCAAAATTAATAAAGTTACTTTATAACTTTAACATCGAATATTTTTAAAACTATAAAGAAAAGCATATAATAGGTTTCAATCTCAATTTGTTGAAAATGACCCAAGGAATATACGTAGGTATATTATGGGAATATAGGTTTGTCGGTATGATCTTGGGATACCTATATAGCACTTTAAATTCAAGCTGATATAATTAGACATATACAATAAAGCGTCTTAGAAATTTCTTTAAATACTAGGGTTTAAAATGCAGTTCCCATTTCCAAAACATGACAAATACACTGCTCGCCAAGAAAACTGCAACACCCAGAAGGGATGATCACCTGTGAAACCGAAAATTTCCCACAATTTGACTACTTTTAATAGGAGTTAATTGAATATAAAGCTGATTTCGATGGCCGCGGAGCTTAACAGCAACACAAGTAAAAGATTTGACAAAGTTTATATTGCTGGTGATCATTAGCATAGCTACAAGTTGTAAAAGATGTGTATCTAAAAAGTACTAAAAAGCAGACAAAAACAACCAAAGAGTGTACGTACCACATTTTAATCATTTACTATCTCTCTTGCGCTGACACATCACCAAAATTTCAAGTTCGTATGACCATCTCTTCTAGGTACTGCGATTTTTTTGGCGAACAGTATAGTTAAAGCAGTAAATATTTAAACAATGAGTATCAATTTAGAAAAATGAAAATTCTAAAAAAACAGTCAATTAAATCCTAATGAATTCAGTTTTATAAAATACTAATTAATCGTCAATAAAAGTCCCTAGCTTTTAATTTGAATTACCATTCCTAATGAACTATAAAACCCTTTAAAATTTCATTTAAGATCGTATGTTTGAAAATTAAAACTATTTCTCACTTCACTTCTTAAAGTGAACTCAAAAGAAACTCGGCTCAAAAGTAAAATTTGGAGTAATCGCTTCTGAAATATCCCTTTGTACAGGCAAATCTCAGAGTACCAAGAAAAAAAACTAAATATTTTGCCCCTGGTTGGCACTTTCTTGCAAACGTACCGTTTGAAGTGCCGCAACCCTCTCCAGGTATGCACCCTTTACCGAAATATAACCGTAATAAAGCAATACGGCAATTGAGTTTACGATAGAGCCATAAAATATAGGGTTTACCCTCAAATTTTTCTTTTAACTAAAGCCATATGCCAGCTACTTTGTGTCCCGCTTAACAAAGTGAGGGAGTTTCAAGGGAACCGTTTTAAAATTCTAATATTTACAGGTATCTGGAACATTCTGTTTATAGCCCGTGGGGCATATGTCTAACGGGAGACCTGATTTAACAAAAACTGCGATAAAAACTTTGACCCGATTTTAGGGGGTTTAGTAGGTAAAGGGTTTAATTTTACATAAAAGATAGGAAGTACAAATAAAGGGAAATTAGACATGTTTTTTAACAGAAGGCACTTAGTTTGTGGTTTAATATGACTTATTAATACACAATATTTTACCATCTGCACGACTCTCGTTGATGTATTTTTAGTTTTTTAGACTAGTTACAAAGAACACAGGAATGCTCCCATTCTTTTAAAATTACAGGTAGAAGAATGTTAATCGTATGATTTTGGTATGCACAACACGAATTCTTAGTCTCATTATGTAAATAGCCTGCGCTTAAAGCAATTGCAGTATTCCATGATTGGTTTAAACGAGCTTGCGTTTTAATCAGGTTAATAATTTTTTTTCTAACTTTTAATCTATTAAGTTTACAACTTCCAGTTACTTTAAACTTAACAAGAAAAGATGTCGGTAATAAATCTCGTTACTCTTATTTCATCTCGTCACCTTCCGACAAAAAAAGGCGATGCGAATAGCTCTCAATAAACCGTACCTAAACAAAACTCCAGTCTGAAAGGAGCCGCAGGTATTTGAAGATAACTTAAGAAGATCTACCCCGCTGACAGTAGAAAGACTTCAGAAGCAGTACCTCCCCGTGCGAATCAGGTGTACCTAACCTGTCAAGGGAGCTGCGGCTTTTAGCGCAGTTTGAGAGCTTTTAAGGAAGTCGAAATAGGTTTTGCTACCGGAGACACCGGTAAAAAATGTCCTTTTAACCGTATCCTTTCGTCCTTTTTTCTTACGGATCTTTTGTGGTCACTCCTTTTTTGTTATTTGCGGCATGTGACGCAACCGCGACGGATTGACGAAGAGTTATTTATCTTTTTTCTTGTGGTTTTTTGTTTTGGTTTAGGGTGGCATAATAAAAGCTGTGTGTGTGGTTTGTTTGACATGTTGAAGAATTTGTAGGTTATGCTTTTAAAAAAATACCATAACAAATTTGTAGATTGTTGTGGTGATAGTGGTAGACTAAAATTGGTGACCACTAGAGATTTTTGTTAAATATTATAAAAGATACCCATATAAAATTTAATTAGCAATTAAATTGTATTTAATTGTTTTATTATTTCATTTGTTTTTATGTAGGCGTGTTCGTTCTTCTTTATTTTCACTTTCTAGTCAGTACGCGTGTTCATCAATTTTTTCATTATCACGTGTATTAGTCGTCCTACTTTTCGAACACACCCCGTATCCTGTACAGTTTCCTGTTCAAGTTTCACATCTAGGATAATTTCCACTTTTCATTAAAATACCTTTAATATCCTCTTATAGGATTACTAATTTTTTTCTTAATCCATTTCCTGTTCTTTTTACAGTTTAACTAACATAAATTCAACGTGAAAATGTTGCGTCTTATTAAATTATCAGATTAACGAGACGATTACAATTAGACAAGAAGTCACCAGCTCTCGTTGGTTGACCTTAATTAGAATATCGCACGTGACCCCGAAACGAGTCCTGAAAAAAAACCGGCGCAGTTCTCATATATAAAACAAACAAAGGCCGTCACAATCCGCAATTAGCGTGTGGTCTTATAAGAAGTATAGTTTGGTGTGCGAACGAACCGTACCACGTCTACGAAGACCGGTATAAGTAGGCTAAGACTTGCATTTTCAACAGAGGTTTGTTTCGTCCTGAATAGACTCCTCTGACACAGTTCTTCGCCATCGCGTAACGGAAAATCGTGGCTCAATGACTATTTACTTTGGCATCGCTAAATAGAACTAATTGCCACCAATCTCCTGTCGAGGTATTACCGTTTAAAAAATCTGGCGTGATTCAGACAGGATTTGATTTAGAGTGAATCACGTCTACTCACAGCTGAGAAGAGAGCGTCGGGATTTGACCAAGTAAAAGTAGTCTTTGGTGATCACGTGGTTTGAATGGTACAACATCTGTGCTGCGTCAGGTGTGTCGTCGACAAAGGAGCGGTTATCATACGATTTTTACGACGCATGCTTAAATTAACTATTGCGCAGACGCAAATAGAAATAGGTTTTCTTGTTATCTTCCATAATCTTGATTGCTGTATTTAATGTTGCAATGATAGGCATTATAATGTTATTAGTACAGCACGTAACCACCTCTAACCTATTTTTGACCCTTCAGTATAGCATAATTTCAATTGTAGCTTATAAAAATATTTTAAAATTTACTAAACTGAATATTTTAAAAAGTCGATTATCTCTTTGAGGGGAGAACTTTTTCAAATTAAAAAACCCAAACTGGGCACAACATTTTAAAATTGTTTTTATTTGGTCAACTTTTGTTAATGTGTCTAATTTGATGATTATTAAAAGTAGTACAAATAATTTTTCGAAAAATTTGTGTATTTGCAAAAAATTTAGATGCGGTTCATAAAATGTACCACCGCCCACAATAAACACTTTAGCCGGAATGGTATTGTTCAAAGCAATTTTTATTTTTGTTTAAACAAAGTGCCACTTTACACACTGAGCACTACCAGTTAGATCGAACATCAGTTTTCTTCGTGCTGGAAAATGCATAGCGTCTTCTGGTGGCTCCAATAGGTTTATGCTCTGAATTTTGAAGTCTTATTGTTTTTGGTACTTCTGGTTTGTGTTTTTTTTTTATTTGTACAGGAAGTCCTGATGATTTTCGTTTTTTAATGGGTACACTTATCAGACTATCTAAGAGTAATAACCTGAACTTTTTTATAGACATTTTACACACAACGCATCAATTAGGTAAAAAAAATCCTGTGCCACCATTTGTGACCTTTTCGATTTAGCTCATAAGCATATTTATTGTGATGAAATTTGTCGACAAAGTTCATGTTGGAATTGTAATCCGTCAACATTTTTGGACATGGAATCGTTTCATGTGATCCATCTTTCTTCCTCCTCTTTACTTCTGACACATCTTCGGGGTGGTGGTAGTTAGACAATAAGTACACATTTCTTTTGTCTTTCCACTTGACAGCGACCAGCCCTTTATTGCTAATAGAGTAGTTAAAGTCTGCCCTTTTTAATTCTTTGTCTGGGTGAAATTTAGGCATTAGTTTTCAGCTTGGATGAAATAAAGAAATTATCGAAGTACACATGATGGCCTTTATTTTCTAAACCTTTACACGGATCTTTTGCAATGCGACTTCCTAGACCCACCTCTGTGGAATCTTCGTTCTTTCCAGTATAGATATCAAATTTACTAAAAAAAGTGGTTTATTTTGTGTACCAGCGAGCGAAAGGTCAAAATTCAAAGAGGTATATTAAGCCACCCACCAACCCTCAAAGAGTTATAGTAATCCAATTCGCAATCCGAATAATCCGATTCGTGCGGTCTGCTTTAATATGGACAAGCATTAAAAGCATGATGAGTAAGTGTGACGTGATAATAGTCATTTTTGAGTTTAAAGATTGTTTATTTTACTGTAAAACCATTTTTCTGTAACTTTTTGTAATTCGACGTTTTGTGCATTCCAAAGTTAACAAATTAGAGGTTTAATGCATTTCATTGTACTTTTAATTTTTTCAAATGAGACTTTAATAGTTTGAACTTTTTTAACTTTTCTATTTTTAATTTGTTTAATCAAAATACGTTTCTTTTTTTAATTTATCACGAATTTACAGATTGCGTTGGGGTAGATTGTGGACATTTCATATGATGTATTTACAGGTTAGCGCGAAGGATATACTCCACGAGTAAAGCGGTATCTACAGATTCATCTAGTTAAATACAATTTTATCAGCTTTCAATTAATGATATTTGTAGCTGTGGTAACCGTTTCTACCTGCAAAGAGGATATACCTATGTACTTATTAAAAGTGTATTAAACGATAGTATAGGGCACGATATTATTGTAGGTTATTGTACTAAACGATAGTATTGTACGTATTTTATAGTACGTCAAAATTTTTGAGTAAACTTATTTGAATTTTGAAATTGATTAGTTGCATATATTCTTTTTCTCAGCCATCAAAAGAGAAGTAAGTTTACGTCTTCATATTTTCATAGAAATATACAGGTTCCCAACGATTAGAAAAATCTCCATAACTTATTTATTATTGGCGATATTGATTTTTTCCTTTCTTTGGGTTATAGCTGTGGTTCTATTACACATTTTTAAAATATTTCGACTTACATAGAGATGTCCCAAAATTACCAAAATACTAAACTTACGTTTTTTTTAAATGAAATGTACACGATTTGATTTTATTTTTGGATTCTATGGTACAATACCATTTACTTTTAAATGTACAGATCGTTTTTACCTAAACTGTCAGCAAATTTGATTTGCCACAAGTGTTCAAAAATTCTTATTTGCCAAATCTTAGACTTAACTTTAAAGTAGTTGACGGCATTTGATTATTGAATGTTTGCCGTGTATTTTAAATGTTTACTCAAAAACCTGGTTAGTCACATTTGCCTACTGCTATTTTTTAAGTATGATGAGTCAAATAAGTCAAATAATACTCTCTATTTATTATTGTAGTGGCCAATAGTTATTCTGATAAACTTTCCATCAATAATAAGGTAAAATAAACTTATTATAATAATTTTTGGTCAATATAATAACAAATGGGGGTTGGCATTTAGAAATAAATGAGTTTTCGACATTTTGAATTTATTTTGTTTAAAAAATCGCAGTAGACAAATGCGACTAAACAGGTCGTTGAGTGAACATTTTAAATATGTAATAAACATTCAACAATCAAACGACGTCAATTGCTTTGAAATCAAAGCAAAGATATTGAAGATAAGAATTTTTGAACAGACCTTTGCATTTCGAAATTCTGGTAGTAAAGTGTCATAAATTAAAGTTGCTGACAGTTTACGTAAAAACGACCTGTGTAAAAATGAATCGTATTATACCATAGAATTCAAAAATAAAATCAAACCGGGCATGTTTCATTTAAAAAATTGTAACTTGTATTTTTGTAATATTGGAACACCTGTGCACTAGTCGCAATATTTTAAAAATGTGTGGTAGAATCGCCGCTCTAACTCAAAAAAAGAAAAAAGTCAGTATCTCTAATAATAAACAAGTCATGGAACTTTTTCGGACCCTTAGGACACCTGTATGATAAATGTTTTTGATAATATATTATTTTGATAAATGTCTACTTTATTAATTGCTCTATTTAGAAACACACCGATAGCATTACAATGAAATTGCAGTTTTTTTATTCTTAAATACTTGCTTGTGGACAAAAGTAACAAATTACTTCACGAACAAACATAACATGCTACTTAAGTCCATAATCAAATTCATTAACAAATACTTACATACGTACACATTACTGATTAATTGTATCGGTTACTTCGATAATAAATCTGGGAAAAAAAGGAAGTAAGATGTTCAGCGTTACTATGGTTGGTCACACGAAAAGTGCTCAAAAGGCGATTTGCACTCCGATACACCGCCTTTTTAATTCTGAAGGACTTATCTACATTTTTTCTACTTTTTGAGTTAACCCTCTATGGACCGAATTTTTGTTTTAAATTCAAAAAAAGTTACAGTTTGCACAGCATTTACTTTGTTATATCAGGTTGATGAGTCTGGCAGTGGTCATAAATATTGATATTTATTGCGTGGTAACATTATAGAATTAAGATTTATACGCAATCACATGAAAAACTATAATTATTTGGTAATATGTTAAGAAATTAAAATGTGACCTCAAAGTTACACGGTCCAATAGAGGGTTAAGTAGGTTTTTGGGTTTCCGTAAGGTAGATCTATGATACAGCAAAGAAAAATGGACGTATTTGAATGACGTTTTGGCAGTATGAGGCTCGAAAGAAATGGCATATGTACAAATTCTCCACCTTTGTTAGATTAAATAGGCATATCTAGATATATGCGTCCTTTATTAAGACGAAATGGCGTATTTGCAAATATTCCGTGCAGATACGTCTCATTAATTTAACATACTTTGATAACGCACAAAATTGCGGAAATTCAAATTATAATGAGGAACGGTTGATAATTTTCAGTTTCGTTAAACCAATTTATATGATATGTCCTTTTATTATAGTGAACAGGTAGCAACATTATTAGTAAAATAGAACGTATCTAACAGAATACACTTTTACAGTAAAATAATCTTCTTGGATAATAATCTACTGAAATTTATCCAAGAATATCATTAATAAGAGCACAAGTTACTTTTATAAAAAAGATTTGTGACGACGTATACAGAAACACAAATCTATATTTTTCTGAAAAAGTAGTTTTAGGTAGATATACCCTTTAAAATTGACAGGGCAAGAACGGCACTATTGCCATAACTAAGTTTCAGAATTACCTTTTTACATAATTTCTATTCCTTCAATAAATTTATAATGATATCATTATCAATTTATTAGTAGCAGTTATCTTACTTTTCTCGTCACAATATGTTACTTTCGCCCCATCTAACTCTTAACAGGTTGTGAAAAAAACCTTACAAATAAACATCGTTGAACCGTTATTAATAAACGCAAATTTTATTTAAAATAGGGAAATTAACAAAGTTTTGTCAGGAAAAGTCATCATTTTATATGTTAAAGAAATGTTACTTTTGCCTTCAGTTTTCCCTAATCTGCTCCATAAAATATGGTGTACCAAGATTAGAGAGGCCATAATTTTATAATACTTGAGTTTTTAACATTTTTGTATAATGAAAAATTGTTCCATTTAATCCCTTTTTTGATCTTGCTATATATAGTTAAGGGTTAATATAAATTAACTATAGTTATGAAACGGGAACCCTTATGTAGGCTGTGTATAAATAGCTCCATGAGACAACATTCTTCATCTAAATCGAAAAACTTAATGTCAAAATATTATACCATGTTTCATAAACCTTCTTTTCCTTCGTATCTGTTGATATTTATAGAGAGTTACAACTTAAACTGTAGAAGACTATTTAATAACATTTGTTCGTAAACGTTATCTTTTTAATTAAATTTTTTTATATAATTATTTTTTTAAATAATTTTAATTCAGTATTTTAATTATAATTAAATGAACGTCAAATTAATTCATTTAATTAATTTTAAATAATTTACCATAAAAAATAACGATTTTTTGTCGTTTTTTGATAAAAAAGTAAAATTGCTTCTATTGTTTGCTGTCGAAGGGAAGTACAAACTTTAAATTGCTAGCAAACATTCGCTTGCGTTTTAGATGAGATTTGGTCTTCTCGAGGTCACATTATCTACCACTGAAGATTGAAACTGGGATAAATTATTAAATGCGTTAACCCTTTCGCGACGGCGCGCCTGTACCATACATTGCCATTTATTTATAAAATTACCTAAATCATACCTTGTCGCTTTACGCGTAGGCTCAACTGACTGCCATATACCGTGTGCACGCCGGTGAGCTGGAGATACGTTTAACGTAAGTGGAAAAAGGACGACAATAAGGCTTCCATTAGTTAACACAGGACAGATATACTATGTTTACTTACCTAGCCGATTGGAGTTGATATGTGTCTCTCTATCTAACTCATTAAAGTCGTATGCAATTCGATGCCTTATCTAACACATTGACCTGCCCTATACGCAGATCGAATGCGTGCAGACTGTATACCGCACCCGCCGCGAAAGGGTTAAAAGATCTCTTGAATTAAAGATTTAAAACATACATAATAAACGCATTTTGATGTAGATAGATGCTGATGGGGCAAATAATCTTCGAAGGCGGATGCGTGCTCACTAATCTTCTTAAGATACATCAAAGATATTGTTGGTTAAATTATACGAAAGAGGTCAATTACATAAATCGAACAATGGCTCTTAGAAACGCCAAGCATTCTTCCTTGGTAAAGACGGCGCTAGTCGTCTTCTTCGTGGGTAATTAGAAGCCGGACAAGTGGAACTGTTCGCTTTTTATGCCGAAGGAATTGTGACGACTCAATTTACGGCCGATTATGCGCCATCTACGCTGAAAAATATTGCCGGGTCGCAATTTATAACTCGTCGTTACGCAAGAAAACGGTCTTTTTCGACGTTGGACATGAGCAATTATCCGCAGCGAGGCTGACAGTTTCTTGTGCCGTGCATTGTGCAAAAACAAAAGCTCGGACCGGATCGTTTTGGATGAAAAAAATGTCTAATTTATGTCGCCGCGTGGTTTGTATGACAAGAACACGTTAGATGGGCGAGATAATTGTTGTGAAATGGCTTGAAGTAATTGCGTAATTGTAGCCCGGCGGAAATTTAGTTGTAGATGTTTACGGGGAATGACTTAATAAATTATATGACTAATATACGATGTGACTAAAACTGAATTACTTAACATGTTGAGTGGAATTCGGTTTAAAAAATAGGTCTCCGGGTGTAATTGTGCCTTGCGCGAACCGTGAGTTGAATATCGTGCGTTGCAGTCGATACGTCGATCGTCGAGCAGAAGAAGTTGAGGCGAGTAACTGGGAGAGTAGGTTAGTAGGTCTTCAGCGCTTCACAGATGTTAACTAAGCGCTGGTGTCCCCACCAATCTTACGATTCGTCTCTTATCTCGACAAAATCAACACTATAAAACCCGCGCACATAAGTACTTACCACTGTACTTTTAAGCTTAACAAAATCCACATTTCCGGACTTTAAAAAAACAATGTGTATTCACAGTCGTCAACTGTACTTTTTTTAGACCCTTAAAACATTTCGCAACATCTGTGTTTTGCTAGACAATCATCCCTGATTATATCCCGTTTGTAAAAGACGAGTGCCTTTACAAACTTAAACAATAAGATTTTTTGGGTCTCTAGAGCTTATTTTTAAAATTTGTTCTATTTATTGTTTTTATCACGTTTTTTTTACGTCAATGCAGAATTTAAGGGTGGAACTAAAAAAAATGTGCAAACGATTAGAGACTATAATACCATGCTCAACTATTGCAGATGTTTTCTTTTAGAATTTCCTACAGGGTTCCTTTACTTTAAAAACATATCTGAACGCTACAAGTTCAGTTGATTTTTCTCTAGAGCTCTTATTGAGACATATAAATCCTTAAATAGGTATGTAATTATTATATCAGGTAATTCTTTTCATATTTGTAGTACATAGCGTTATGCATTTTATTTTTTATTTCGACATTTTTCAATCTTATTGTCGAATATTAATCGAACACTGTTCTTTACAGTTGATGTACAAAACCGGTTAAAATATACAACTTCTCACCAACAATTCTAATAGAGAGTGTTGATTGTCTAATAGTTCAGTAGTGCATTCCTTAATTTAAAATAAGTAGAAAGATCTTAATAAACCCTGATCCGACTGTGGTTTGATTTCAAAATATGTATTAAGGAACAGTTCTTTCTCTGTTTTTAAAAATGATAAATAAATTATTTCATTCAAATTTTTAGGCGTATGAATAACATTTACGTCATTATTTGTAACGTTTTTACTTAAAGTTATAAACTCAAACGGTATTAAAAAATTGTCTTTCCGGAGCACACGATTCTTCAAAAACGTTTTAACTGAAATTGAAAAACTAAATTTGATTTGTTAGTAAGTGAATATAGATTGTCACTGAATGAATCATTAAAAAAATTGAAATGTGAATGTTTGATAGAGGTGTATTCAGAAGAGTACGATTTTCGGTGCAGTTATATTATGTTTAACGTATCAAAATCAGTTGTATTCGGTTGTAAAACCTTTGTTCGGTTACTAATTAATCCTATTTTTAAAGTTTCTCGCTAGTAACTATTACTTCGATTGACTTATATCTTTCAGCAAATGTTAAATGGAGGGTAAATTTGGAGACCTTGCATGTTAGGACAGTAAATTGACATTAATCTCATTAAAAATGTTTGTGTTAATGGTACTGAACCTTGCATTCGACGATTTTGATTAAAGTGGAACCAATCGATAGGTATCAGTACATAGCACAAATGTGTAAAATATTAGGCCGCACTATTCAGCGATTCGCGAGTAAATTGCGATTTCAGCTCGCGATTCAAGGCCACGCCATTTGTGTCAATGGTTGGTCGGCTTCCGTAACCGCCCCTTGTCGACTCACCACGAATCGGCTTCCACATGTGGAACAAGATGGTTGGAATCTTGGAAAGTAGCCTTTTTTATTTTTAATATAATCAAAATTTTTAATATTTCACTTTATTTTTTCTAATATTTTATAGTTCCTTTTTTTGAAAACAAATAATTCAACACAGTTTTTCGTTTTTTTTTACTTTGATTTTAAATTTAAATTAATTAAAAAACAACCGGGGCAGTCTCGGAAAATGTGGCTAACCACTAACGTAAAGTGGCGTGGCCTTGAATCCAGAGCTGAAATTGCGATTTACTAAATTATTTAAAGGTCCTGTGGTCTCCTTCTGAGTGCGATTCACCATTATCTTGTTGAAACACATTATTACGATATCTTTGAAAGCACAAAAACAAAATTTTATCTCAAATTTCATTGATGTACCGGGTCGGGAACAGACTTTCTTTGAATGCAAATTAGAGATTACCGACTTCCAAACTGTATTTTATACCATCATTACACCAGAAGTTGAACTAAAATAGCATCGATAAGCGAATTCCAAATGGAGTCTTTCTGGTTTAGGTGTTGTAAGAGGCAACTGTATATTAAATTGCTTATATAAAATTGTACTGTTTCTGTTTGTGCAAAAAAAGGTGTAAGTATATCAAATTAAAGATTTTTGTTAATTTTTTTTATTTTGTTAGTCATTGTTCGATGAAAGTTTTATAAAACCTAAATTAGTTAACAATCTATCATAATTACGCCTAATTCAGTTGGTATGGTTGGCTAATAGAGGGTAATTAGCTGAATATTAACTAATTTGAGTTTTATAAAACAAGGCCTTAGAGCAGTGTTTCCCAACGTGGGGCGTAGGCCCCACAGGGGGGCAATTTGATTGTTAAGGGGGGCAATTTCGGTTTTTGAACATGTGTTTCAAATTCAAAAATTTTGTTAGTCCGTTTCGTAAAAAATTGGCTATTGATTTCTTCGTAAAAGGCATCAGAAAAGATTGTTATATGAACAATCCTATTATTACTTTAAAACCGTGTGACCTTTCTTTTTTTTTTGGGCGCATGGATGTGTTTTTAGGTAGATTTTATGTTTCAACTTTATATTGTTTTCATATGTAAATACCCAAATCAACAATTTTTTTCTTGGTGGGGCCTCGCGGAACCTTAGGGGGGACATACCAATATTACAAAATCTAACATGGGGCATAGCAGAAAAAAGGTTGGGAAACACTGCCTTAGAGGTTTCAGAGTTAAAGTTCATTTGTTGCACATTTTGTACGAACGTTGCAAAAACTTAAGCGGTAGAATAAAACACTGTCAACCATCCTTTTTTCGACATTAAGGAATTAAAATAATAATAAACGTTTAAGAAGCCTACTTTTAAAAGAATTACTACTTCTGTTCCAAAATAAGTGAAACATTATCTTTTATTATGCATAACTTTAACCGAGAGTTAAAATATTGTATCTCCATTTTTATAAATTTTATTAATATCATTTCTACGATGTGTAATCTTTGTAGCATCGTAAACACACTTTCAAAATGTTTGAAAAATCGAAGTATGATTTTTGTCTTTCGGCTATAAATATACAAATGGTTCACTTATTATGAAACAGAAGGTAGTGTTCTTTTTTTAACCTAGATGTTAGTTGTTATCGTGATCCATATAAAGAATAAAATAAGATCTTAACTTCTTCTGCTCAATAAATAACAGCAGGAAAATATATTTTAAAACAACAATTATTTATAACTTTTACATGCAGATAGTTATTCTATTTAAAAAAAAACTTCGCTGTCCCATTAGATAAAGATTCTTATATGTGCCTTATTTACATAATACAAGCGTACCAATACATTCATAAAGCTAACTTTTGTAAAAAGTATTTTAATTGTAACAGATTGCCCGGCTATGGGTTACCAGTATGGTGGTCATATCAGCACGGACCTAAATATAGTATCTTCAACGGATTATTCACCCGTAACGTGCGCAGAAAACGAGAACCGACGCCTCGATCACTCCAGGACGTGTCGGAGGCTATTATTTTTATTTACGTTTTATTTCGTAGCTTTCACCGGCCATAAAATTTGCATTAGCCTGATTCGAAAGTGTCAAACTGTTCTTGTTTAGATCTTTTAAAAAATAAAAAAATAAAGTAAGAAATCAATTATAAGCAATTATGGGTGTAGGTATAAGATAATAATTAATCGTAGGTAGGTTAAACTTACTTTAATAAAGCTACATTATTATGTTATATCAATGTTTGTGAAAAATGGGTATAATTTAAATTCGACCTTCAAGAAGATTTTTGGCTAGTCGCAAAGGAATGCCACGGGGAACGCAACTAACCTAAATCCGTTTGGCACCGGCAGTGAACATTAGAAAGCGAAAATATTTAACAATAATTACCCTTCTTAGAAGCAGCCACTGCGACGGCCGAACCGATGTTCACGCCGCATGACAAGAATACCATCTCCCTCTCTATCTTCGACTCCGTTTCCGTCTCTTTTCCTTTCTGTGTCGCCGGTCGCGTGACCACTCTACTAATTCCCGTTTCAATTTGCATGTTTCAGTAGTCGATATGTAAGTAATCGACCGTTTTCAATAATACGACTAAGTGACCTCAACTAGCGGTTCGAGTGGAAACCTGAGTTCGTCGACGAAGTGATCATCGATGTCTCCCGGTGTATATATCAACAATAATATTCTTATAAACCATCACGCGTAGCTTTGTTCGGCGGCGGTGCGTGGGCAAGACAACCATTAAATAATAAGACAATAAAGCTCCGTCCATGTCAAAGGTCCACCGCCTCGTTGTATTGAAAAGGAGACAGAAAAACTGGTCGCAGACTGGTCCGTTGGCTGCGGAGAGCAGTATTTGGGTCACTGTCGTGTATGCGGCCGCTGGCTATACAAAAATGGTGCCGTTCTGCTCATTTCCTAGTCACAGAACGGCAAATCATTGACAGGACAATGGACGCACTCATGTACAATTCAAATCGCCGTCGGACTGGAGCGAATCCGATCTGCCGTTTTGGAAAAACACCCAACATTGTACGCTCTATGCTACATTGTATATTATGAAGTCAAAGAATCAGGCCTTTGAAAGCTTCTGTGTCATTTTCAACCCTTCCTACCGAGAAGGACGGCAATAAATCCATAATACGTCAAACTGGGGGAAGGACGTGTCGAAATTCGAACAGTCTTCGCAACCGAAACGCAAATTTATTTAAATTTATGCCCGAGAAGCAAAAAACCTGATTTATGGCACTGTTTAGAATTCCTCAAACATCAGTTTTAGAGCATCCACAGTCCGAAAAGGAGAAAGTTTCTTTGTATTTTGCCCAGAAAAACTTGTGGGGCTGCTTCGCATTGGAAAGAAGTTAGCGGGACTTAATTTAATTTTATTCGAACGATCAATCAGAATTCGAATTCGACCATTTCGTACACCTGTGTTGAGAAAGTTTACTCAATTAGTGGTTTCATAAAAGATCAAATTCTAAATTTGATTGACTAAAAATGTACAAAATATAAAAATACTGCGCAATGGGTATTTTTTATTTTTATTTAAACTTCTTCTATAAATAATAGAGGAAAAATAAGATCGGTGTCTGATGCTCGATTTTTATAAGAAATCAAATTTGAAACCCACATATTGATAGATAGCTCTTACGGTTTCAGAGATACAGGTTGTTTTTAGAAAAAGTGCGTTTTTGAAATTTCATTTCCAAAAATATGCCACACAAGATATTTTGCTCGACTCTTTCTCCATATATAGAACTTTAAGGCTTACAGTGCTGATTTTGAATAAGTAAGCTTTGACCAAAAAACAAAAGCACCAGTATATTTATAAGTTGTATCAAGATGTTTGATTACAACTAAAATCTATGCTCAAAAACAAGTCGTAATCCCCTAAAAATGTCACTAACCCGTTTTTGTCCAGTATGTGCTAGGAGAAAAAAATTTCAAACAAGCAATTTATTTTCTTCAAAAAGTGCATCTATCAATTCTTGATTTAAATCATAAGTGATACTGCTTATTTCTTTGTTGTCTTTAACTATCCTGGTAATGCGTTACTATTAGCAAGAAGGGTGGCAGTACTGGTTGTACTCGTCTAGAATTTAGTAATGAAAAGTTATTGGAAATTTAACCAAAAATGGGATAAATCAAAAAATCTCCTTTTATTAAAAATTAATGTATTTCATTGCTCCTGTTTTGATGTTCGTGATTCCGGGGATTATTTATACACCAATGTCGTCTTTGGCACTACTATCTCTACTTGTAAGTTCTTAACCTAACTTTGCAGTGTAATTGTTATAATTTTCCCTTCATTTGTAGTGAACCCTGATGAAGATCGCAATAAATTGATCGAAAGCTTGGCTTAATAAAAGGAGGTTTTTTGATTTCTCCCTTTTTTTTGTTATTATTAGCGTATTTATTTCATTTATAAAAATGGGATAGATGCGAGAATTTGTTTCAAAGAATCTGGAACAAATCTGGAATTTGGTTGCAAAGGGAAGACAACATTTATCTCATTTTGCTGAATGTTCAAAAAATTTAGATTGTTGGAATCAATAATTTGAACCAAAAGGGGTTAGTGATATTTTTAGGAAACTACAACTTGTTTTTACATTTAAGCTATACTTGTAATCAAACATCTTATACCAGGTATAAATATACTCTCGCTCTTGTTTTTTGTTCAATGCCTATTTATTCAACATTAACACTGTAAGTTTTAAAGTGCTATATTTCGAGAAAGACGTGAGCCATATATCATGTGTCGCATATCTTCGGAAAGGAAATTTTAAGCTTTTGACGAATATTTTGAAAAAATCATTTTTATGTCTCTAACTATTAAATTATTGCTTACAGAGAAACCGAAAATATTGGTAACTTACACCGTCCAATTCTACTTAAATAGCTGCTATGGGAATATTTTTACAGAATCCAACATTTTCCAACAGGAAAGAAGTTATGAAGACTTTTCACAAATGCATTTTTTCGAAAAGCACCCTGTATCTCTGAAATCGTAAGATATCAATGTGCGGTTTTGACCATTCGATTTCTTATAAAAATCGAGCATCAGACACCGATAATATTTTCCCTTTATTTCTTATAGAAACAGGAGTTTCCCTTTAAAAGTGTCCAATTTAGCCTACCCTGTACACTGAAAACTAGTAGAAATGAAATATTACATGAGACGATTATTACTCTTTCTACCTCATAACCAATGGCAAGGAAAAGGGTATAATCGAAAAAGTAGGTAGACTAAGGGTTGATGTATTCACTCTTGGTTAAATTAATCTATCTAATATTTGCTATGGTTATCGTAATTTTACCTGGTATGATTGAGTACTTCACAGACTACTATTTTCGGTTTTCGTCTCTCTCTGACATGTACAATTAAATAAAAAAAATTATTTGACATATGTCGAGAAAACGGCGACAACTAATGACGCATGAGACATCTTTCGCCGAAAATAGTATAGATTAGTTTACTAAATGTGTTATATGTCTTTTCCCTATTTACGCTCAATTACATATATCCAATTGCAACATAATGCAACACATTAACTTCATTTTACGTTTTTTATTCTGTTTTACACCCAAAGTGGTTCAAAAATATTAATAGTTATGCAAATATAGCATTTTTTGTGCACTACACAAGTGCGAGTTTTTAAATTTTTCAATTTTGGCAAAAAAAGCATTTATTTAAGGTTTTCATCGATGTAAATGCTTTTCGAGACCATAATTCAACCTAATCTGGCCGATTGAACATATTTCAGATCAATTAAACAACACTTTAATCGACAAAAACATAAGTCACTAAACTTAACACCAGCCCTTTATTTAATTCTACATGACAGAGGAACAAATTCATGAAAGATATATTATATAAAAAAGCTGTAATATACATTCAGTTATGTAATGTTACAGCTTTTTACAACTATGTACTTCCTGTACTGAAAATTACCATAAACAACGGATTTACCTACCCAAAACTATACTCCGTCCGGCGAAAGATTATTGTGTCAATAGTCAAAGCTGTAAAAACCTCCCTTTTGAGATTATGTTGGTAGTGCAAAAGAATCAACATTATAAATAAAATGGGACATTATATGTTATCCTATATGAAAAAAATAATTTTGTCGTTTCTACAAAAAGTCGTTTGGCAACAACAATTACAAAATAAGCCAAAATGAAAAAATAATTAACTAAAAATATATCATAGTACATATTATTTGAATAATTTATACTACTTAATTTTAATCGTAATTAATGTTTTTTGTTAATACATATTAATTTTTCTTTTAATACATTAAAAATTGGATAACCCAATCTATTCTTGAATTTTGTCTTGTTAAAAATGAGCTGATATTCGACTGAAATAATACAAACTGATTTTGATCAGAAAACAAAACCGTAAAAATTTTAATTTATAGAAATAAACTAACCCTCGAAGGTACCTACTTGAGAGTTATATCTTTCATTTTTTCATTTACTTGCCCTCTTGATTATTACTCATCATAAATTCTCTATGAGTACTGTAAAACATTGGATACAATTTCAAGATATTACAATTGATGATTTTATTGTTACATCAGAAAACTGATCGGTTGACGTTGCAAAATGGAATTTTAAGTGAAAACGGAACATCTCAAAATAGGTGAAAATAAAATTTAAAAAAAACGCGGATGCGTTTTGCTTTCAGTAACGGTGAACTTAACCTCATTCGACGACCATCCTTGGTAAGGTCTAACAAAGAGCCTGCGCAACCTTGTGAAACACCGCAAGAGTGCCGTTACTTCGGCGTATTTTTTCGGCGGTCTTTTTGCGTCCGCGCCGTCGAAGACGGTACTTCGCCCCTCCACCCTCATTTCGTGTCTACGCTGCGGCCCCCCAATTGTCATTTCGGGACCTGTTGCGGCGGGCACACCTTCAAGGCTTGGTCACACCACGATAAACTTCAATAATGTTACACAAATAAAAATTTTTTTGAAGTTTATAAGTTGAAGATTGAGTTGATTTACTGAAATAGTTTCTTGCAGATTATAAATACGTACTATAAAATAGTAAAATGGAATGAAAGTTAGAATGTTTTCTCTATGTAAGTGTAACCAAGGCTTGAAAAGCGATGAAGTCGCAAAGAGCTATCAAATTTCGGTCGAAGTTGTTTTTTGGACCGTCCAAAACCACGTCCGCGTAGAGACCTACTTCTGCCCCTTCTTCTTCATCTTCTGGTTCTTCAGAGGCAGCAGCCTTCGAGCAGAATCCGATCCGAATTTGGGTTGAGTGCTTATCGCATACTAACGTCTCCGCTTTAAGAATTATGATGCTATTAACATCGGTGACGTCATTATCTCCTACGTCTTCTCATCATCTTTTTCTTTATTCCCACTGAATATCATTTTCTCAATCATCGTACCAGTCGATGCTATGCTTTTTGGTTTATAACAATTTAAGTAAACAATAAATCAACCAACCACATTTACCTAAATGTATCCAACAAGCATTAAGTTAAATTTTTCTTTTATGTTTAACATGCAAAGCTGTTTTTATGATGTTTTCAAAATAAAATTTAACTGTGACGAAGTCATTCATGCGTGCCAACAATGCGCGACGAAGAAAATGTCACTAATGGCCACTCCAAATGTATCACGGTGCTCGCTGTATCTATTTCGGATTGTTTCACTGTCATTGGCTGTAGTTATGTCCGGTTGACCCACTTCCGGATACAAAGATTCCGGTCAGGCTTCGCGTTTTACTACCATGCTCAAGTAGCGCCATCTGTTGACGTTACAATGAAATATTTCGTCGTTACAGCTTTCATTTCTATATGTATATTTAATTAGCTTTTGGATTGACATGAAATAAAAATAAAACCAAAATAAACTGCTTAGAAGAACTTACAAAATAAAGTTCATATATAATTATGTATTTAGTAAGTGTAAGTTTTTTTGTTAGGCTTAAATAGTTTTTATTACGTACTTAACATAGTCTTGAAGATATTATATACTTAATATTTCAACATCGACGTGCTTTTTGGGTTTTTAGAAGCTGTATAATAAATTTATGGTTCTACTACTAGTAGCCGCAATCGGATAACATACCCGCTCCTCGTAAACGTTTTTATGGTGGCACAAAATAATAAGTGCTTTCTCTTTCCATTTGCACGCTCTACTAACTATGGTTCTTGTCTATGGCTGGCTGCTGATGGTTAAACATGTCTTAAAACCCGTGCCAACGCCGCCGTATCCGCCTCTTTCCCGCGCTATCGTGCGTTATGCTCCAGGGAATTTTCCTACCTTTTGATAAGAACTGATAACTTATCATTCCAAAAAATAATAATAATCTGAGCAATATCAAACTTGATAACTTATTTGAATACACCGCTATTTAAATCACTGTTAGTATTTAAAGAAACTGTAAAATAAATTGAATCAGTATTCACTTTACACAGCTTATTGTTAGATATGTATTCTACACAGTTTTAAAATGACACAAAAAAAGGTATACTAAAATCCCAAAAAGGGAAGCCGTTTTCAGAAAATAAAGTGATAATGACATCACTAATATTTTTTTTATTAATTTTGTAACTATTCTATTTGAATTAAATTGACAATCAAAATGAAGACAAAATATCGAGATCTGAAAGACAAGAACCCAAAACAAAAATGATAGATATTACTTACTCCCTGTGTTGCTTAATAAGAGTAAGTACAGACGTGAGGGGTTTTCAAGTGAATGCGTAATCGCTCGTTTGATAACCTGCGTTTTGATACACAAGTCCATTAGTAGACCTAGAACTAGGAGCTTTCAGGTTTAGCCGTGCATCTTTTGAAAAACTTTTTTAATGCCAAGAACCTGATGACCGAAATTTTATAACTACAACTGTACTTAGCTGTAATTATCTTAAAGCTTATCTTAGGCTATGCGTATAATCAGAGAACATTCACTATTATGATCTTTGCATAACGATCACAATAATGAATTTGCTTGGAATAGTTTCTATACACCATTCTCTCAATTTATTTTTTTATACTTCATTTGCTCAATGTAGTCAAATAATTTTATTTATTTAATTGTACATGATAGAGAGAGAGAGATGAAACCTGAAAATACTCCTCTAGGATAGCACAATTAATTGATGATGCATGAGATATCTTTTACCGAACGGTGTATAGATTCATTGCTGCACAATATAACGCATTCAGGAGAAATGAATGAGAAGTTCAGCGATCATCTTTTTTATTATAAATAAATACAAATAATGCACGTTCAAAGTTTACTTCTCACACACTTGATTTTAAGGATTGGGTGAATGATTCACATGTGCATTTGACTCAGGCGGAATATTTGTCTTTTAGAGCAGTCAACCGTAAATTATACCTGAACTTTGTTACCCTAAACCATAAGCAGTTAAAGAAGGATTAAATGTTTGGTACTACTTACATAATACACTTAAAATATTGCAGTCTCTTTCAAAAAGCGATAACAACCACTCATACGCAATAGCGATACCTAGGTTGATTACTTTTTCCCAGCTAAAAGTAAAGAAAAAAAGAAATAATTCTTGATGCTACATAACTTTATTGTCCACCAACGTGTTTAAAAATAATAACCATGAAAACAAATTATAAGCTGTTATCGATTGTTACATTATTAAACTTGCAACTAGCGTTTTGCACATGTGCACCATTCCCCAATATTGAGGTTATAAGGACCCCCAGAATAAAGACAGGGAATCCCTCTCTTATGCTGTTCTGTTAGGAACCCTGTTGTTCACGCACAGCTAGAATATATTAGAATTATCCAATAATAATAAAAGAGACAGCATATTATCACTTATAATACATACATTAGCTTTGTTCGTTAGGGCTGCACTGGCTGCACTTAGCAGTTCAGTGCATTATTAAATTTTGGTTATTATATGTATTCGTTGGATCCCAGTTCATACCTGAACTGAAGAGCACTAAATTACAGTGGATTACAGTCATTCCCCTTTAAATGCTGCACGAAACTGTACATATTTACCGTGGTGTAAGTTAGTGCAGTGCAAATTTTAACCGAACAAACAAAGCTATTGAAATTGAAAACCAATTTCGTCAGCTTGGACATGTCAGGCAGATAAAAAAGCAGCCGCCAACGTAACAAGTAATGATACCAAGTTGGATATTATTCGTGAGTTTAAGAAAAACCCAAATACTTCTTGTCGACAAGCAGAAGCAATGTTTCAGGTTTGCCGTCCATCGATTAATCGAATATTGAAAAAGATTAAAATGCATCCCTGTAAACAGTTTCCAATTCAGCAGCTAATGGAAGACGATTTTGATAGGGGAACGTATTTTTGTGAACAAATGATAGAAATGTTAGATAACAATGTGATCCAATTAGAACATGTTTTGTTTTCTGATGAGTACACCTTTTCACTAAACGGTCATAGCAATCGTCACAATTGCCGCTATTGGTCTAGTGAAAATCCTCACTGGATGAGGGATCATACTCAATACCCCAAAAAGGTTAATAAGGTTTGGGCAGGGATTGTTGGAGATCATATCATAGGTCCCTTTTTTATCAATGGCAATTTGAATGATGATAATTATTTGGCACTTCTCCAAAATAACGTCGTGCCAACTTTGACAAATTTATATCCCGATCCAGCAAACCCACAAGTTCCAGCGAATACAATACGGTTTCGGCAAGATGGAGCACTGCTCCATTACCAAATCAATGTCCGGCAGTACCTCTACCAAATATTTCTAAATTGGTGAATAGAGAGGCGAGAATCGATGGAGTGGCCGGCACTATCCCCTGATCTAACACCGTTAGACTTCTTCTTATGGGGATATGTCAAAAGTATCGTATACAAAACTAAACCCATCGACTTAGTTGACTTAGGGCCGGTTTACTCATATTTTGATAAATTAATCTATCAGATATCTTCCATAGTTACTGCAATTTCACTTGCCATGATTGGCTATTTGGCCAGTAACCATGATAAAATGTCGGATAGATTAATTTACCCAAAGGTGAATAAACCGGCCCTAAAGGTGCTTTGTCAATCACGCGACTGCAGCGGCGATCGTCGCGCGGCTCTGGCGATTTTGCGTCAGCCACTCATTTAAAATGAATTATATGAATACGTGGATGGATATATGGATAACCCGAAAGAGAAAAAACCGAAGGCGACTATTGTCACACAATTGACACTTAATAAGGCGACTGTAGAAGCGCTAGAAAAGTAACGAATCTGCAGCCGCGCGACGATTGCGCGCTGCAATCGCGTGATTGACAACGCACCTTTAAGATGACGAATAACGGATGCGATTAGAACAGCCACGCTTGAGATGTTGAGTAATGTTAGAAGAAATTTCTAATCAAGATTGGGTTCTTACCAAGAAGTTCTCGGCCAGCATTTTGAACATCTCCTACATTGACATTAATGTTCTTTTTTGTTTTTTACGTTATCAAGAAATAAATAGTGTTACTTATTAATTTTTGAATTTCTGTAATCAATTTCTTTTTTTTGTAATTTTTGCAATAAATCAGAAAACACTCATTATTTTCGAAGTAGTTGAAGATCGGTGTAGGACACTGTACACGAAATATGTCTACAATTGTTTGAAGCATCTAGAATTTGAATAATATAGAGGTGTTGCATTTAAAATAAAAAGGTTGGAATTGGTCCCTGTTAAATAAAACACCCTGTATAAAAACTTTAATAAAAAATATGAGCAACTAAAAATATTAATCGACGTGTCCGACCGTTTTTTTAAACACGCCCCCATTTATTTATTATCGAATTTATTCCATTTGGCTGACAATGAGACATACTGTATACTCCGTGCGCCGAAAGATGTCACATGCGTCACGCCGAAAGATGTCACATACACCAATTAATTGTTGACGCATTGTGTTATCCTACACCAGTATTGCCAGTTTTTGTCTTTGTCTGTCATGCATAATTCGATAAAAAAAATTATTTGACGTACGTTGAGAAAACGGTAACAAGTAATAACGCATGAAACATCTTTCGCCAAACGGAGATTAGTTCTTTGTGCCAGAAAACGACTTTACTTTCGAGATCTTAGCACATATCAATACCTGTTCTTAATTTTTATCTACTTTTAATAATAATTGCATTTATTTATTCTAAACGCTGGAGAATAAATATTGACTCATCTGTATAAGAGAACATGTAATTGGGCATTATATTTATTTTAATACTTTTTCTTAACAAGAACTAATCATTTCAGACAAATAATATAAATACTAATGAAAATAAATAAATAATTAAAACAATAAAATTAAAAAAAAAAAACCCTAATGTAACTTTTTCAATTTTATTGCGTTGGCTATAAATCTGCCAACATAAACATAACCTCAACTGATCTGAATTTACCTCGCTTGGAGTAATATATAATTTATTCAGAAATTTATACAGTTCAAGTACTCAATAGTTTTACAAGTACAAATGTCGCATCCAACTTCCGAAGAAAGTATATTAAATCTCGACAAACATCCTTTCGACGGATTAAAAATCGACGACGACAATATTTTACATGCTTTAAAAGGAAGATATTCATGTCCTAAATGTGGGAAATCCAGGAAATATTACTGTTATTCATGTTATGTTGCAATACCACCTTTGGAAAAGTTGTTACCCAGAGTCAAAGTATATTTCTTTAAAAAATAATTAAATTATACTATTTTCTATTTCATTAAATTTTTAGTTACCTGTAAAAATTGATATAATCAAACATAAAAATGAAATTGATGGCAAAAGTACTTCAGCACATGCAGCTTTAATAGCTCCAGATGATGTTAAAGTTTATACTTACCCAGATATTCCTAAATATGAAGAGGATCAAACAGTGTTAATTTTTCCAACATGCACAGCTTTAGAAATAAATCAGTTATTTACTCATAATGGGAATATATCTGATATTAAATCAGAAATATCTATCGATCTCCCAAAAGGGTATCATCCTGGCACATTATTAAAACAAGCTACTTCTACCACTAATAATTGCCTTTATAAAGGATTTAATGATGTTCCGATTAAAAAGGCTGTGTTTATAGATAGTACATGGAATCAAAGTAAAGGGATTTATAAAGATGAAAGAATAAGAAAATTACCTTGTGTAGTATTACAAAATAGGATATCACAATTTTGGAGACATCAAAAGGGAAGCCCTAGATGGTACTTGGCTACAATAGAAGCTATTCACCAATTTGTTTTGGAAATTCATCTAAATGCTTGGGGATTACATCCTGATTATAAAGGATTGGTCAAGTGCTTCAATGAGAAAAGTATTACTCATTTTGAAGAATTGGTTGTGAATAGATGTGATGCTTATAATGGACAATATGATAATTTGTTGTTCTTTTTTAAACATATGTATTATTTGATACATGCTTATTATGATCATGATGACTTGTATGCCTATAAAAGAAGATTAATGTGATTTTGTTCGTTTTTATTGGTTTCTTTCTTAAAGGACAAGTGCACTGCACATCAGAGAAAACAAACCATCTGAAAAATTAATAAATAAATTTATAAAAGATATTAAACAGATTATTTTAAAATTAAATGAATTAAATTATTTACAAATTAAATTTAAAAAATTGAAATCTTTTAAAAATAAATTTTACAGGGGATCAGTTTTCTCTGACACACAGTGTATTAATTTTGTTCTTACCTTCTTCTAAAAACAAGAACAAGATCCCAAAGCAACGTTTGGGGAATTTACGTGCAAAAATAAAATTTTGCAGAAAAGATAGAAACCTTGAACGGATCAACCTTCAACGTAAAATTAAGGCCATAAAATCTCTATACTGTTATAGGGGATGAGTTGGGAGGAAGGGATCAAACCCTTGAGGTTTATTATATACTATCGGGTGTTCATTTAAATTTGTGCTCAAGCGTGCCCTGAATTTTTTGGCTGAGGGGTTTATGTCAAGATTATTGCCCAAATCATTAAAAATTATTTATTTGTCGTTATTACATTGGGTGTTCATTTAAATTTATACTCAAGTGACCTATGAATTTTACCTACATTTTTGATGTATGTCTAATAAAATTAAATTAAAGCAATAGGTTTGTTCGTTAGGGCTGCACTGCTTGCACTTACAATTAGCAGTTCACTGTATTATTAAATTTTGGTTATACAGGTGTCCCACCGAGTTGGACTGGTCGAACTATATCCGAAACTACAAATCCGATGCCTTTGAAATTTTATACATAGGTTTAGTACATACTAAACTACACTTTGAAAACATTTTCAATCATCTGGTTAATCATGACTTCCGGTTATATCAGAAGGGGTTAAGGAATTATTTTATTTGAACGTAATATTTATTTTTCGTTAGGTTGGTTAATTTAAAAATTATTTTGTTTGCACATTTTTTTCTATCACTTGTAGTTTCAGAGAAAAAAATTATTTTTCATAATTTTTACGTTTGATGGAGGTGAAAAAATAAGCTATAACTTGCAATCCAAGATAGCTACGCCCATAAATTGATGCAATTTTTGTATGGCTAACCTATTTCTTTACCCCAATCAAATGTAAATAATTATGAAAAATAATTTTTTTCTCTGAAATTACAAATGATAGAGAAAAATGTTTCAAGTAAAATTATCTTCAAATTAACCAATCTAACGAAAAATAAATATTGCGTTCGAAAATAATAATTCCTTAGCCACTTCCGGTATAACCGGAAGTCATGGATGACTGAAAATATTTTCCAAATGTAGTTTACAATGTACTAAATCTGTGTACAAAATTTCAAAGTCATCGGATTTGTAGTTTCCGAGATATTTCGACAAGTCTAACTCGGTGGGACACCTGTACAGGGTGGGCAAATTTGGGTGTTATTATAGGCTATCTCAGAAACTATAAGAGATATAAAAAAAAGTAAGTACCATGTCTCGGTCTCGTTTTTCGAGAAAAACTCAATGGCGTAAACACCAACCCTCTATTTTCTTTTGTTTTTGAGTTATAGCCAAAAAGTCAAATTTTGAGGTTTTCGAAAAATGCTCGTATTTCGTTTATTTTTGAAGTTAGAGAAATGCGGTTGATACGTTCTTCAGGCACTTTTTTGAGTAGAATACACTGACGTTGAAAAATTTTAAATATACTTGATAATTTTTGAGATATAACACAAAGTTGTATTTTTTTAAATACAAACCATACTTTATTATGGTGTTGTTGAAAATAAAATATTTTTAGCTTTCCAATGATGTATCGCACGTATGGTGTAATTGTGAAAAATTAGCGTTATTTTTCAATTCAAAGTTTTTTCAAAAAAAAAAAATTATCATAGTAGGCGGATAACAACTGTCTACATAGTTACCATAGCAACGTGTGTTATTTCACTAATTATCTTCAAAATGTATAGAAATAAAATGTAGAATATATCTTTTAATCAAAGTAACAACATTGATTCAAGATGTATTTTTAATAATAACGAACAATAAAAATAAACATTAAACAAAAATTTAAATATTAACATAAATTGCAATAAATTAGGTTATGATAAGGTTTTTCATTGGGAGTGATGCCTTTCATTTTAACTTGGATAACGCAGTTATGTTCGGAGCAGATCTTTTAATTGTTCACCATGGCTTTGTTTACACTGAGTCGTTTCACTTGTTCAGTCTGACCAATTTGCGTCTGAATGATATTGGTATTGAAACCACATTCAAAATTCTAGACGTTGCCGTCGTTGACAATCACCTCCTGAAAGCTGTTGGCGTTTTCTTATTAAATAAGGTTTAAATTTATTTTTCTTTAATATGATCGTCTAGAAATTTTCGAGTCCGCTTCAATTTGGCGACTGGATACCGATGGATTTGCAATAATGCGTCCAATGAGATCAATAGCGTTGTTTTCAGCATTTTGAATGTTGTATTTTTTGATATTGTTTTCTTAAAACATCCATAATTTATGAGATGTTTCTTCAATCAATTCAAAGCAGCCTTAAGCGGTTGCCTTCGTTTTGGGTAGCAGTTGAAATATGTGCACATGCGACATCAACATTATTATTATTGAGAATAAAACATTCCAACGTCATATTTTTCAAAATTGCTGAATTCCATTTTAGTGCTTTACTTTTTTACTTTATTACAGTTAATAAACAATAAAAACACGACCACTCTTTCACGATTTTTGCATTAACTATTTTTGTTACAGGAGAAGTAAACACACGTTGCTATGGTAACTAACAATAAGTAGGCAGTTGTTATCCGACTACTATGATCATTTTTTTTTTTTGAAAAAATTCTTTGAACTAAAAATAACGCTGATTTTTCACAATTACACCATACGTGCGATACATCATTGGAAAGCTAAAAATATTTTCTTTTCAATAACACCATAATAAAATGTAGTTTGTATTTAAAAAAATACAACTTTGTGTTATATCTCAAAAATTATGAAGTATATTTAAAATTTTTCAACGTCAGTGTATTCTACTCAAAAAAGTGCCTGAAGAACGTATCAACCGCTTTTCTTTAATTTCAAAAATAAACGAAATACGAGCATTTTTCGAAAACCTCAAAATTTGACTCTTTGGCTATAACTCAAAAACAAAAGAAGATAGAGGGTTGGTGTTTGCGCCATTGAGTTTTTCTCGAAAAAAGAGACCGAGACATGGTACCTACTTTTTTTGTATCTCTTATAGTTTCTGAGATAGCCTATAATAACACCCAAATTTGCCCACCCTGTACATTCGTTCGTTGGATCACATTTCATACCTGAACTAAAGTGCACCAAATTACACTGAATTACAGTCATTCCCCTTTAAATGCTGCACGAAACTGCATCTTTGCACCATAGTGTAAGTTAGTGCAGTGCAAGTATTAACCCAACGAACAAAGCTAATGTCATAACACTAAATTGTTCAATAGGTTATAAGTAACAAAAGAGACATGAAAGGAAATTGGCCAACAATTTGTTTTTGGCTAAAACACCAATCTTTTCAGCAATCGGTCCTCCATAATTTCATAGGGATGTTCAAATGGTCAATAAAATTATGCAGTAAACATTCCCAAACTTCATCGACTTTCGAACTAGCTTTAAAGTAAGACTTATCATCAAGTCTTTTTGTCACAAATTAAACATATCAATAATCATTGCATGCTGTTCAATATAAGCTTTGTTCGTTGGGTTAAAATTTGCACTGCACTAACATAAGTTGCACTATGGTGCAAAGGTGCAGTTTCATGCAGCATTTAAAGGGAAATGACTGTAATTCAGTGTAATTTGGTGCTCTTTAGTTTAGGTATGAACTGTGATCCAGCGAACGCATATGTAACCAAAATATTAACAATGCACTGAACTACTAAGTGCAAGCAGTGCAGCCTTAACGAACAAAGCTATAGTTTGTCCAGATTTGACGTTGGTCAAATTTGAAATTTAATTGATTAGAGTGCATTAATAATGCGACACATATTTTTCTCTATATCGTCGTCTAACAAAATTTCAAAGCACCTTTGAGCATTAATTTAAATGAACACCCATAGTGAACAGATGACAACTTGGGTTCGTTTAATCACTTATCTATTTTGGAAGCTAGCTCGAGTTTCTGCAATGGAAGTAGTTGTATTAATGTATTTCGTCAACGTTTTCCACATCTCACAAATCCCAGTAAAAGAGTGTTTATTAGACTTTTCAATACAATGCATGAGACTGGTAGACTTCCAAATATTAATATAACATCCAAACGAGCTACTCTACAAAGTTAAATAACATTTGAATGAAATATTTATAGGGCGTTAAATTGGTCGCGGGCGAATTGATGGTTCTGTTAACCCTTTCGCTACGGGAGTGTGCTCCGTCGGAGTGACGCCGCTAAACGGGCCGTCGTGCCGCCAGAGTAGCGCTACTGAACGGAGCATTAAGCCGGAAAGTGTGCATGTTGCGCTTACTCTCGGTGCCATAAAGCAAGTCGTATTCCGAAAGTTTTCGTCGAAAAAAATCGGGGTAAAGGCTGTCATGATCGGTGATCATTTCTGCGTAACATATCCAAAACTTAAAATTGTAGGTCCCGCGGTTCAGGAAATATCGCGAGTTAAATGAAAAATTAAATGGTCGTCGCGCGGATGTCGCCTATAGGCGACGCTCCTACAGGCAGGTCGTCCCGCGGATGACGTCTAATTGGAAAGAATGATTCTAATAAAAGTATCGTAAGTTTCCTAAACATAGAAGTAGAGAAATTAAAAAGTAGGATAACGAAAGAGTGTCCTTAATTGATTATATTTTGTAATATCAAAATATTACTACAAATAAAGTGAAATGTTGCATTAAAAATAAAAATAGAAATAAAAAAAAGTATTATTTAGGATTCGAACTTCGTATGTGGAAGCCTATACATGTTCAGTACGACAATGGGTTGTCCGTATAGGGCGGGGCTTATCACTGACAGTACGCTATTCGCAAACTTTAACACCAATTTTCTTGCGAACCGCTGAATAGTGCGCCCTAATATTTTATACATTTGTACTATGTACCAATATCTATCGATTGGTACCACTTTCGTTAAAATCGGTGAGGGGCAAGTCGTAAGGTCTCCTTGTGAGATCAAGTTTTGAATATTCAGGCTTAATTTCTTGGAAATGAAGAATAACGCTTATTTGTCATAATTACACCATAACTGCGTACATCGTTGGAAAGCTAAGAATATTCTCTTTTCAATAACATCATAATATAGTATGGTTTGTAGTATGGTGCCAATTAAAAATCCTACAAATTGCACAATTTTCAAGCTTTGGTTTCTTCGTTGCATTTTTATTTCTATGCCACCACATAAATAAAATCACAATGTGGTAGGTCTGATGATATTGCTGACTATTTTACAAGAGCAATTCGATATCACAGACATAGAGATAATATCTAATTGTTCTAATGTGAAATGTTTACTTTAATTCTATGTAAAATATCAACAAGGCTCGATTTCTTAGAAATTGGTAGTTTTTCGAAGAATTTCAGAGACAATAAATATTTAAAATAGTTTGAACTATTTGATAAATATTGTTCTAACTCGATTTACAATTTCATAACACAATTCCACGTTAAAACGTGGTAGTAGTTACACACTTAGTTACCATCAGTGGTCACTAAGTATTCTAAACGAATCTGATGTCAGATAATGCCAATAGCGACCGAATTTATTATTTGGAGAAATCCAAAGTGTGACACGCACAACAAATTTTTTCAGTGTCCCAACATTTTCTGTCCAGATTGTACATTTAGGGCAAGATTGAAACTAAAGAAATATGCAAAATATAGCTCTACATGAAGGTATCTTATCACCAAACGAGAAATTGAGCTCTTGAGAAACACAACCGACAAATGACGAGGAAAATTAAAACAGCATTTACCCTTACTATCCATTCAGGTAAGGGTTTCTTTAAAAACTCATGATTTGGTATATAATGGTCAATTTTCAGTAATTTTAATCGCCACATTTTTCGTTCGTTATCTTAATGCCCAATTACATTAATGTTTGTCAATCTCTATTAGATTCTGTTGTAAGTAGATTTTTTTGTTTAGTAATTCAATTATAAACTTGAACTTCCCATCATTGAATTGTAGTCTACCCTGATGAAGGAATAAATTATTCCTAAAGTTTGGATTGAAAAAAAGAAATGCTGTTTTAATTTCCCTTGTTGTGTATCGGTTGTTTTCCAAGAGCTTAATTTCTCGTTCCTAACGTGTAACAACCGTTACTCCGTTCCACTTATCACCAAATTTTCAAACCCCTAACAATATTGTATCAAAAATAAAAAAAAATATTACTCGGAACTTGAACCTCTGTCTTATGCATGTGAAAACCGATTTATTTCGTTTAAGGGGAATTGCTTATCACTAACATATAAGCCGCTCACGAACTTTAACAGCCATTTCTTTACAAACTGCTAAATAGTGTATCTTAAGATTTTACGTATTTGTACTATATACCAATACCTATCCATTGAATCCACTTTTATTAAAATCTGTGATGGGTAAGTCGTGAGATCTTCTTGTCGATTTAAAGCCTGTATTAGACTATCAAAGATTTTTTAAAAGGTAAATTTTATGGTCGATACTGTAAGTAGTTTAGAAAGCTCATTATCTTGAAAATATTATTGACTTCACAAAACCGTTTTCCATCGTTAAAACTATAAAAAAAGAACAATTTTTATTCTAAAACTTATATTTTTAAAATGCACTAAAAAAATGTTAAAAGTTATATTAATCCTTAAATCATAAAAAGTTCTTTTTTATTTTAAAAGGTCTTCTCACGATCATTCCCAATACTCCCTTAAATCATTATAATTTACGTAAATCCAATACAAAAACGCTTCCATCCGAAGCGCTAGCTCCAACTTTATCGCCGCGCGAGTTCCAACACACCTCAAAAATTCCACCAGTCCCTTTATAACTATGTACCAACTGTCCAGATTGCGTTGACCAAATATGCACGCATTTATCAAAGCTACCACTCGCCAAATACTTCCCATCAGGGCTGAACGCCACCGAATAAACTGGCTCAGTGTGTTTAGTTAAGGTGTGTATACAAGCACCCCTTTCTACATCCCATAATCTTACTGTTGAATCAAAACTGGCTGACGCTAAGATAAGGTTCATGTTGGGATTTTGTGTTCCAGGACCGGTTGGGCTCCACTTGATGGTATAAATCTCTTTAGAGTGTGCTTGAAGGTCATGTACACAAGTATCTTGTTTCATTGACCAAATTTTTAAGGTCATATCGTCTGAACATGATGCTAATAAAATACCTTGTGGATCCCATTTAATTGCATTAACTTCATTCTGAATTAAAAAAAAAGTATTAGGAAGGTGTTTAGGTACGCCATGCATTTGTTTACCGTGTGTCCTTGGAATGACTTAATAGGTTTATCCATACTTAGCTTACAAACGTGTATTAATTGATCAGTTGAACAACTGGCAAAAGAGTTATTTGTTTGCCAATCCACGTCCAATGCTGGGGCTGAGTGATAACTGAATTGTTGAGTACATTGTCCACTTGCCGCGTCCCAAATAATGGTTGTTTTGTCAACCTAAATGAAGAAATTGAGAATTAAATATTTTTTTTTTATTTTTTGATTATAAATAATCATGTCTACCAATCTAAAGTAATCACAGCAATAAAATTGTTCTCTTTTTGAATTGAGGAAACATTTCAAATGGCTCATAAAGGTCTTTAGGAATTTTTATATTTGCCTGTTGTCTTTAAATTTCTCCTTAAAGTGAGGTATAACTTAGTTACGAGTGTTTAATGTTGCTAATATTCAAATAATTTAAAATAGATAATCGCGTCTAAACAACGCAACACATTAAAACATAAATTTTTATAATAATGAATAAATAAAACTAAGTATGGTCTGTATTTAAAAAATTAAATTTGTTATTGAAACTCCAAAATAAAACATGGAGCTATTTGTGCAAAGTGTTAGAAAAAGTGAATTTTTTTCATTCTGGACATAGAATTTTTTATATCAATTTCGTCTTGATAAAAGAAAAACATGTCGCAAATAGAAAGAAAGTTTTGTAATTCGATAACAATTCATGTATTTTTTAATTAATCTTTATTTTGAATTCTTCTTGCACTTTAGGAAAAGTAAACTCTTCTCAACTTGAATAGGGGTGGAAAAATTAAATAACTTCTTATCGAATTTCACAAATCCTTTTTTCATTTGTTACGATATTATTCTATGTCCATTTTCTTAATGTTACTGAATAAATAAAAAATGTTGGATGTTTCACTGAAGAAATTTTTTATTTTTGGATCTCGACTACCTGGGATTCGATCATCAAATGATCGTCATCAGGTCGATCGTTACAGAATTACGTGAAAAAATTTTTTAAGAATTAGGTCAACGAACAAACAGCATCTTAAAATTTTTTAAAGAAATGACAAGTTATTTACCGTCATGCTATGAAAAATGCCAAGGATGATCAACCACGTTGTATCAAAATATTTAAATGACAAACATTTTTTGGCATTTAAATCATTAGCATTATCCGTTAGGGCTGCACTGCTTGCACTGAGCAGTTCAGTGATTTATTAAATTTTGGTTATTTATGCGTTCGTTGGATTGTATTTCATACCTGAACTAAAGTGCACCAAATTACACTGAATTACAGTAATTTCTTTTTAAATGCTGCACGAAACTGCATCTTTGCGTCACAGTGTAACTTAGTGCAGTGCAAGGTTTAACCCAACGAACAAAGCTATTGCCATTTAATGAGAATTACATGAAAAAAAATTTTAAGAATCAGATCAATGAACAAACAACATGTCAAAAGTTTTTAACAGTCATTTAAGAAAGTCACAACACAAAACAGTCACATGACAAAAAATGTTTGTCAATAAATGACAATTATTTAAATGACTTCTTTAAACACTTTTAACATGTTGTTTGTTCGTTGACCTGATGCTTAAAAATTTTTTCATGCAATTCTCATTAAATGACTGATTTAAATGACACATTTTTTTGTCATTTAAATATTTTGATACAACGTGGTTAATGATTCTTTGCATTTTTCATTTCATAACGGTAAACAATTTTTAATTTCTTTAAAAACTTGTAACATGTTGTTTGTTCATTGACCTGATTCTGAAAAAAAAATTTTCATGTAATTCTCTAGTGATCGGCCTGATGACGATCATTTGATAATCGAAACACAGGTAGTTGAGACCTAAAAATAAAAAATTTCTTCAGTGAAATATCAATGTTTTTTTATTTATTCTTCAACATCACCATACTAAAGAATGGAATTATTCATATCAAATGTTACAGAAAACGAGTTTTTAGTTTTGACATTCAATGTAATGTAAAGTGCATCTTCAAAAAATGATTCAATAATTTGAGATATAAATAGACAGATTGGTTTGTAATGAACCTTCAGAAGTAGTTTGAAACATAAGTTAGTATTAAAAACTTGGTTATGAAAAATTGGACATAGAATAGTATAATATAAAACTTCTTGTTTTATTCTTCTTAATATCTTGATATACGACGAACGTGGAGTACAAACTTGCCCATAGAATAGTCTGGTTCTAAAGTGATGTATTATGTTTTTAGAATACTCAACCTTGAATAGCAATACACACCACCAATGGAGAATCTATTTGATTTATGCCAATTTTCTTGCAAATAAGCAGTTTTTTTCACAAAATACCAAATAAGAAATCTTATGAAGGTGTAAACGCCTAATTTTAAGAAATTTTACATAACTTGGAACCTACAGTCATCTGTTTAACTTTTAATTAAATTTGGTTAACAAAATCTAAATATTTTTACGAAAAAAAGTAACATCTTACTCCAGCTGATAAAATATAATTTCCCCTTTTATTCCATTTTAAAGCAAAAATAGGTCCTTTATGTTGTCCTAATGTACTAGCAAGTCTTCCATCAGTAGTCCATATTCTAGCATAACCATCGTAACTTCCTGTGGCCAATAAGCTCCCATCACACTAAAAATTTAATCTCAATTAATGCCCCAATTTTCAATTCTAAATTAAAAATTAATTACATTCCAATCCAAGGATGTAACATCTTTATTACTAGGTACTTCAGCGCCTCCTTTTTGAATGCAATGTCTCAAAACTAATTGATTAGGACTTGCTGTGTTATCAGACATATCCCATATCCTAGCTGTGCTATCTCCAGATCCACTAGCTAATAAATCTGTTGTAGGATTCCATGCACAAATGAATACCTCCGACTCATGTCCCCTTAATACAGTAGCTTTAGATGGTGGTATTTCAATGGAAGTATCAACTTCCATATTTTCACTTTGTGTAGATACAACTTCTTCTCCATTTGTATCTGCTCCATCCGTTTGGTTAGTTTGTTTTTGTTGGTTTTGTTGATTTTGTCTACTAGCCACCACATCAGGCATCACAGCATCAATCAGGCTTAAACTTTCCACCACTCGATGTTCTGTACCATCTTCTCCAATACTGATTTCTGCTTCAGTGTATTGCAGCCCTTTTTGTATGATATTAAGTAAAGCCGCTGGCGGAACAAGAGCCCCATTTATATTCGATTGCGAAATATGCGATTCGATACCAAAAGTATAAGCCGAGTGCTGAAAACCTAAATAATTTAAAGTTAGCGGCTGTTTGACGCTTACGTTTTTTGAGGTTAGGTTAAATTACGTACCCGATTCTTGGAGGTACCTGTAAACGAGGAAATTTACTTCGTCACTTGTAAAACTCATGATGCATCGTCAGTTAATGGTGGAAAAAAATCATTATTGTAGGGAATTTGGCCAAAATTAATGGAAAACAATAAAGATGCTAAGAGTAGGGTTAGGTTAGTTAGTATGCTATGTTGTCAAATTTCTTAGACGCGACATAATATTTAGGAATAAATAAATGTAGGTTTTATGTTTAAAATCACGGAATGGTGGTTTTAAATTTCGAAAGGGTTAACTTAAATTTTGAAAACACGTACGTAATATACAATCTGGTTAAAATGTTTTTGAATATATATTTTTAAATATAAAATGTGTAATATTGGTTGCTGATGTATATTTCATTCAATTTAAAAATCTTAATAGGGAATTATAAGTGCAGATAATATAATGACAGTTAATACTTTTTTAATTTTTCTTTAACAACTTTATTTATTTTAATCGAAGTATTTACATAAACATGAGAACATTTTCAGTATGGAGGGGATTGACTGCTATAAATTAACCTTGTTACAATGGCTTTTATTTTATTGTTTTATTCTTGATGATTTCATGAATTACATGCTTATGGCATAGTGAGTGCATACATCACATTAGCTTGGTACAAAAAAGTGACAGTTCAATAGAACACGCTATTATGCACTAGTGCACACCAGTGCGTACCGGTTTTACCAAACCAATACGCCATTACAAACAATGTCATCGCTATTATTCTATGTAAAATTTTTCTCATAACTGAATTTTTAATACCAACCTATTTTATGTTTCATTTTTTTTCCAAGGTTTATTTCAAATCAATCCACATCCAGTGCAATAGTCTGGTTCTAAGGCGACGATTTATCTATAATAATTGTTACACAAATTTGGTATATAGTCGTCCACACAAACATTCGAAATTATTATCCCCATAAAACGCGTAGCTTGGCTATTGTCCGATTGTGAGTACCTAACCATTTCCACCTAACAATAAGACGGGATCAAGAATCCCTTGCAGTTTAAAAATCAAGGACGTACTAACAAATTTGTTTGAGATTAAGCGAACGTCTACATGAGCGATGAAATCACAACGATAGAACTGCAACGATTTTCACGCAAAAGTGTAAAACTAGCTACACACGTAACGATTAAACTGTACAGTTCATTTGCACAGTTTTCTCGACCGTGTGTATAAAGAATTGGTACAGATTTTTTGGTTTGTGTAATCCATCGATGGCAGCTGCAATTTTTATTCGATAAATCGTTGTGGATTTTGTTTGTGCAGTTTTATCGCAGCGTATGGATGGCGGTCGTACCAATCAGGACCAATCAAGTTTAAGTCAAGAGCTTGAGTGTTATAAAAATGAAACGTGTTTGTGGAATACGAAGTGTGCCGATTACCAATAGAAAAACGCTGCCTACGACACTAACGCCAATAGGAAGGTAGTGGCGAAGAAAATAAATACTCTTCGAACAGTGTACAAGAAGGAACTTAATAAGCAGAGAAATTCTTGAGAGCTTGGGGTGATATTATCGTAGAAAACTTCATGCATGCATAGGAACGACCTGTAGCTAAAAATCTCAGTGTTGAAGATAGTTTCTCATGGGGACTTATTGCTTCTCTCATCACAGTGTTATTATTTTTCTGTATTGGCGGAGTGACTAAAGCCAAAAGGTTTAAGTACGTCTCTTCATTCATCCTTAAATAGTTATGCCAATCTTTTAAGGTGAATTTGAATGTGAGAGTACGTCTTCCTTTTTAGAAGCCAGTCCTTACACCACACACTACGTGGTTTTCTCTTCTTTTTGCACAAAATAAGTAAAGGCAATAGCGCGTCATCGTCTTCCATCGTGGAAGACATGTTCTCGTCAGAAATTCTGGGGAAAATTGACTAATCGATTCAGATTTTGTTGGTGTGTAGCGGCACTAGTGCTGTTCGATAAAACTGCACAAACGACCTGTACAGTTTTATCGTTACGATAAACCGTTACGTGTGTAGCTAGCTTAATACATGTATTTTAATGGACCCGTCTATACGAGCGTTAAAACCGCTACGAATCGTCAGCAATCTTCAACGAGTGCATTTTAAACGCAAAAACCACCTCCTCTCGCACCTCATAATTCATCTAGCCAAAACGAAACACATCACAACTTCATATGACGCTGTCTAGACGTATGCGGTCGTAACGCAAACAGGTGCAGATATATTCAAAATGAGCCCTTCAGCTTCACCATTTGAAGTAAAACCGTGAAGAAAGGAACATGTTCGACATAGAAAAATTTATTAGCGCTATAGAAAATCGACCAGCATTGTGTAATGTAAAATTAATAAAAGAGTACAGCAACAGAAATGTGAAGGCAAAATTATGGGACAATGTTGCCGAAATCATGTATGACAACTGGAGTAACTTCATGTCTTTAGAAATAAAAAGGGTGATATACCTACACGCATGTTTGTGTCTTGTTTTTTAATTTTTTTAACAACAAGACCTAATCATTCATCAAATGTCTTTACAGACATGCGACAGTACGAAAAATACTTTTCTGAGCACTTTCTGTGTTCATTAAATTTTAAAGGATGGCTAGCACAGCGACACAACTAATTTGAACGATATTCATTTTAAAACTAAATTTTGGTTGGAGTGTACTTGTGTACCTTTCGTAGGTTCGCGTAGATGTCATATTGTTTTGTGGCGTAGATGCTCAACTTCTTTGCGAGAGGATCGCTGCAATTCTATCGTGTAGACGCTCCCTAACTTTATAGCAGTAAATTATATCGCTCATTTGCGACAAGGTCGCCATAATTCAAAATTCTTACTTTTTGAGATTTTTACCGCATTGTAAAATTATGAGTTGTGTTACTTTCGTCCTGTTAAATCGAAATTTATGAAATCTCTTTAATAACGGCAAAAAAGGGAATATTGTTGCATACTGACTGTTTTAGAATTATTACATTGAGGTTGTTGGGGACGCTAAATGAAGCAATTTTTCATAATACTATAATGGTCAAAACTTAAATATAAGAAAGTTATGATTTCCTTAATTTCGATAAATCGCAATTTAGGTGATGCTGATAATACCGTCAGTAACGACAGTTTTTCGGTTAGTAACTATGGTAATTACGTTAATTGGTCATTAAATAAAAAAAAAAATAACAAATGAGATTTACAAGTTCGGATAATTTGACAATGACACCTATAAATCTGACAAATAACCTGCCACACGACAGTTCAACCATAACAATTTGTATAGCAACATGATTGACGTCAGCAATACAGTGAAATTCCCCCTGGCGGACACCCCCCTTGAGCGGACACCCCCCCTTGAACGGACAGTCTCTCATGGAACGGACCGCCTCTCATTTAATTTGCATTGCGTTAACCCTCTCTTGGACGGACATTCTCTTGAACCGACGCGGACACTGCCAAGCGTTCTCTTAAACGGACAACTGCACCGCGCGCAGACTTGGCTGTCTCCCTTTAACCCCTTAAGCGGCTATGACGTATATATTCGTCATGATTACATGTAATTTCAATCTATCGAGCCGCTTAACGGGTTAATAAAAGATTTTCTCTTTAACGGGTGTTTTATCGACTCCATTATTTGCAAGGTACAAGCGCAGCCTATGTCGCATCTTTCTGCTTAGCTTGAATGAGGGACTTCCCCGACTAACCGATATTTAAACGTTTTCATTTTTTCTGTACATACGAGATTCAATGCTAGTTTGACGTCTATGCAGAAAAAGATATGCGAATGTACTGTACTTTGCAAAAACCGCTTGGGCCCAAGTAACCAAGGAAACAGTTCAAAGTTGCTCCCTAAAGCAAGATTTAAGGACGACAATATGCAAAGTGAAGATCAGTAAATGAGGCTTTGACATCTGATCCAGAAGATGACTTACCACTTAATGTACTGTGTAGATATTCTTAAATATAGGAATTTGTTGAAATTGACTGATAATAAAAACCTTAATGATTTTTTAGAACTGGATGAAAATTTGTATATTGAGGACCTAGATTCAGAACAAGAAATTGAAAATCCAGAATTGCAAGAATTATCTGAAGATTCTGACGTCGATGAGGTTCCAGTACTAGCAGAGAATATCCCAAAATAATGGTGATAGAGTCTTTGAAGCTTCTTTCTAAATTAAAAATACGATTTCTGGACGCCAGTTTAAAGAAAAGGAGGAGACAAACAACAATAGATGATTTTTTACGTCATTACACTAACATTTAGGCCCGTATTCAGTATACACTGTATATTGTATATTTCACTGTATATAAAATGTGGTGTTCCAAAATTAAGGGGGTCATAACTTTATTATGCTTGAGTTTTTACCATTTTTGTATTATGAAAAGTTGGTCCATTTAACTCCTTTTTGGGTTCTGCAACAGTTATGAAATGTTCTGTGTAGTTTTGTATAATATCCGCGTGCTGTTTACCACAAGGTGTCTTATTTTACTTATGCTTTAGTATTCAATCGCCACTATTAAAAATCTTACGAATAAGAACGCAAATGAGCGATATGTACATAAATAACTAATTATAATAACAACCGATAACAATCAAAAAATTATCACTACAAAATTGAATCTATTTTAATTGGAACCGGTAAGAATTTCTTCATCATTATCCGATTTTTCAAAATTAATAATAAATGGCCAGATATTTGGGTTGCTGATAAATTAATGAAGTTAGGAGTACGTACGCTTGTTAAAGTCGAATTGGCAGTCTGTGATTGACTTGCAAATTTAATTATTACTTCTTAGAAACAATTAGATATGTTCAGGTAACAAATATCAAGTAATAACCACACACATCCGGTATTAGAAACAATTTTCTGTTAAATAAAATCATACTTGTTACTTTTAAAAACATTATTTTTACAAGTTACTAAAGCCGCGTCTAGTTTCTGTCATCCCTATAGATACTTATGTTTATGATTTTTTACCGGGCTATCATAAAACTATTGTTAAAGCTGTATGTTGCTGTATCATAAATTTGAACCTTGGCGTTTTTTTGAGATTTTTGAGATAATCAGCATTAATGAGTAATGAAATATATGTGTACGTATCCGTAAAAAGGTTAGGGATGTATTGCAGTACGTTTCTTTTCAGCATCCTGTAAGTTTCAGCTGATTTGAGGTCACGTGTCGTAAACAGTGGCGTAGACGGGTGGGCGGTTATTTGGCAACAGCGTATAGAATGCGTAGTGCCAGTGACCTCGCGAGAGTGCGGCGCCATCTATGGGAAACCGGTCGAAGGGCCGGAAAATTTTATAAATAAAGAATTTACGCGAAAATGTCGGCATAGTATGGCGTCGGGAGGTAAGAGTGCGAAGAGTTTGGGAAGTGTGTCCCCGGCGGCCGAGGACTCTTCGGAGAGCGATGCCGACACGGAGCCTGCCGTTTCGTTCCACAGACGACTCTCCACCAACCGCGATATAAAATGTTCGGTATGTCTGTGTGAAAAATGGCAAAAAGGGCTCGTTTTTTGTTCTGCTAGACAGAGATGGCATGCGGATTTTGTTTATTTTGACTACTGCTGCGGGTTTTTACTACGTAGGCGTGGTGCATCTTTGCGTTCGTTACGCGTTCAGTTTTTCTTCTTATTATTTATAATTTTTAAATTCATTTGCTGTTCGTATTTCTTCGACTTTTTACTATTTACTGTACGTATGTATGTACATGTTCGTTTAAGATTTTTTACAATAAAAAGCTTTCAACTTGAGTGGTTTTTTTGATCTGTGTTCGTTCTGCACGCATAAGCTTGTTCTCAATATATTTTTAAATATTGTGCTTTAAGAATTTCGATTTCGTGTAAGGTGTAACATTTTTTATATTAACAGTAAGAGAACATAACCTAGACATTTAACAATATTCACATATAAACATTTTTATTAAACACAAAAACACCCCCTACCATTTTTACAAAGCATTACTAAATACATGCAAATTAATTTAAGGCTGTAGTAATTAATCCACATCACCTTGTATTACCCAAGCATTTTCAAGTTATTGATTTTTACTTGTTGCACACTATAGTCAATGTGCGCACCACATGTTGCTCACCCGTGCACCTGGGAAATTTATTAATAATGACTATTATCTTGATCTAACGTCCATTAAAGGTGATTATTTAATCATTTTAATATGCAATATATGTCGCTCAAAATATTTATAATAATAAATTAATGCAAAATCCATATACAACACAATTTCAAAACGTGTAGGTATATTTCATCTATGTTGAACATAATCGTAAAATTGATGATTTAAATAATTAATTAATAATGTTATTACATATTTGTGTGATTAAGTAAGAACAATTTAAATTATGTACTACGTTAGAAAAATTTTTTTGTCACGAGTAAAAGTAGTAACATTAATTTAGTTTAAGTTATAATCTTTTAGTATAAATAACAAGTATTGTAATGTTTCATTAAATATTCTAAGTAAAAGAACGAAAGGAACTTCATTTAAAAAAATTTGAAAAATTTAGATGTTGTCTGCTTTATCAGCAAGTATGATTTAGCTACACGCCAAAAGGTGGCGCTATAAGAGTTACTTATTGAAATATTTTATTTTTATAAACGCAGCGCGAAAATTAAAAAAAAAAAAATGGTAATAATATTAATAATAAATAAACTTTTCATTAAATGTCATTTGTAAAATAAACAGCAATTATTTAAAAGGATCTCACAGATCCAACACGAGTTGCCACACTTAGATTCTGGATAGGCCGCGATTTCTTAAAGATTAATTAATGTTTTACGCTTGGAAATCACTTAAATTTGATTCGTTTTTTGTAAGATTAAGATGTAAGAAATTTGTTAATAAAACTTAAAAATCCATATGATTAACAGCGCAAACCAATTACAAATCTTTGAAACATTTTAATCATACTGATAAACGGATTAATTTTCTGTTACGTTTCTTGTATTTATAATGTAGTTAACGTTTCTCGTGGTGGCTAATTGGCATTTCTAATTAAGTTTGGAAAACTGCGCCCCAACCTACCAAATCTGTTTAATTTCGTTTTAATCAACGTGCTATTAAATGGCCACGTGCAGCGTACCCCATTTCGTTTAAAATGAAAACGTTTATAATTGCACCTTTGAGGTCGGATCCAATTGAAACACGCACGTTTAAAACGCTGTCGACCTTTCGGCTTTCGAACTTGTAAAATGCCGCTTTACGTTTATGTTATTTTGGGGTACTCCGTTGGGGATAAACCCACGGAATTTTTTTATGGGATAAATCCAGTTACACGATCGCAAAAGGATGCATAAATGACGTTTATTCCCCCTTCGCATTAGGATTTCTTTTCTTAGACAACCTACAGTGAAGTTTAGAAATCCCTTTGAAGTTTGCCATTATTAGATTTTTTGTTGAACAGAGTAATTTAATGGTTCGTTTAAAATTTAGTAACAACATAATGGGGCGACATACTTAAAAAGCGGACATCGTCACATAACGTTCCTTTTTTCAATAGAACAACCCCAAAATTGAGCATAAATGATGGTCATACGTTACTAGCGCATTCTACGTTCAAAAATAAGAATAAAATCCCAAATAAACATTGGTCCAAAAATGCTTCCTAAAGAAGCTACAGTTCTTTAAAGAAGGCAATGGCAAAATAGACCACCTTTGAATTTTATAGTTTCCATAGTTAAGCAATTCAGTCATAAAATCAAACCCCCAACGATAACGAAACGCTGCGCTGTTAAAGCGTTTAGCACATTATTACCAAAAAAGTCTTATTTAGTTCAAAGACGAGAGTAGTCGGTCTTCAAAGATGATTTACTCGAAACCGGTGCAGTTACGAAGTTGCAACAAGATAATCATTCCTACGTAGAAAGGTCTAAGATATCTAAATTTTAAGTTAGGGTAATAAAAAGTTGACTTGTAAAAAGTTAGATAAACAATTAACCAAGTCACCCCTTTACACGCACACCATTGATGAGTCTCGTGCAAAATCGATACCATCATCTAATTTCTCTTGGAATTTTAGGCTAGTATACCAATTTTTGTTGATTTAACCTAAGCCATTCCGACGATATTCCTTAAAAACGGTTTTTTTGCTGCCCCCTTTAAAGGTCTTTAACTCGCTTAAGAAGCACTTTTCGACCAAAGTTTATTTGAGCTTTTATTTAGCGTGTGGCCGTCTAATTTTGGAACACCTGTATAAATAGGTATATAAAAGAAGTACATTACTATAAGTAATAACATTTACTATTAAAGAAATTAACACTTTATTTGTTTTTAATAAAAGAAAATCAATTTGATGCAGAAGCGGGTTCAATTCCCAAACAAAACTTAACTTTCGTTAGAAATAATATTAATTATGACAGATTTTTAACGTTAAATAGCTAACAAATGACCCCGTATTACTAGAAAGAAGTGTAACAGCTTACACCTATATATGGTTATTGACCTGAGCATGCAGATATTTGATAAATAAATATTACGACTTACAAATGTTGTATATTTATAACTTCATAAAACTAAGCTATAAATTCTACTTGCTTTCTTTTCTATTTAGTGTAGTTTATGAATTATTATGAAATTGGAATGTAAAAATGGCAATTTATTAGTTATAACTCAATTTTAGGTTATAACTCCGTTAATATTAAAAATTTGACGAAATTATTTGTAACAGATAATATTTAGAATAAAATAAGCTATAATTTTTATTTGAACAATTTTTTTCTATCTAACTTAATTTTTGAGTTATTCAAAGTTAAAGTTGAAAATTTAACATTTGAGGTTATAATTAAAAATTAGTGTATAACTCCATAAATATTAAAAATTCAATAGAATTTTTTATATCAAAAAATATTCAAAATTAACCAAGTTATAATTATCTATATCTACAAGTTTAGTATAATAGTGTATTTTTCACGTCCTCAGAAATATTTTCTGCAAAACTTCTTTCTCATGCAAAATTCTGGCGTTTAAAGAATTATAAGCTCAAATGGAATTAATAAGTTGTTAAAAATATTAATATTTTTCAACGATTATTGTCACAATACAAAAAATAGTTCTTAATAACGATTTTATGTAATTTATTATATCCTACTAGAAATCTATTTTTCATGAGAGCGTATAATTTGACATATTTGATCTTTAAGTGCAATTTTCATAAAGGGGATGAAAGGGAACGGACAATAAGGGTTTTTAGAAACTAGAACTTTGTGATCTCTATCATATAAATTTCGCTAGCTTTAAAGCGCTTACTAAGCATATCCAAACAAAACTACAAGATGAAAATGATCATAATATGAATCCCTTTCGTTTAGTTTTGATGACAGAATTTATTAAAGCAGTACATACGAAATCAACGAAACTTCATTAGTTTTGAAAATGTCGAATTTGATAAAGATTTTCTATAGGAAATTTAATAAAAATTAATGTTTCAAATGCATTTATAAATAGACACAAATGTGTAGAATATAAAAATACATCGAAAGTACACGTTTTTTAAAACTTAATTTTTGTACAGATGTCCGATTTTAGAGCATTTCGCCCCACTACGTCAGGTTAGATAAACTGGATTTAATTGTGACAACATTAGATTCCACCGGGATCCTTCAAGAGACTTGTAGCAAAGTCAGCTTTATTGGAAACCCAAAAATCGGGAATGCCAAATGCTAGTGTCAGCGGATTTCCAACTTTATTTAGTCAGCAAATCCCAACGGTGATTTGGGGGTACGACTTTGAATGATGAAGTCGTATACTTTCGTTATTTTTAGCTATAAAAAATTATCTTTTATACGTGAAAATGAAATTATGGTTATTTTTAAAGTGAATTTTTAATATAAAGTCAACGTGACCCGGTTTATAATGTTCCATTCTACCTCGAAGGTAATTTTATTAATAACCCGCGGCCCCCGCTTAATTACTGGGACATAAATCGTAAATAAATTGCGAAGTTGGAAGCTGGAAGGGGAAGTTGTCGATGGCAGCTTAGGGTGAATCGCCGTTCATGTTAAGCAAGTTCATTTCGGAAAGTTTCCGTCGAAGCGGGCTCATTAAATCATATAGACGGCACCTTTCGTCTGAACGAAATTTGTAAAATTAAGAAGCCATTCTTCCAAATTGTTAATTTCAATCGGATTTTAACAGAAATCAATACAAGAATATTTTCTTTGGTTTCACTTCAATATAGCTCTTTTTTTTTCTTAAAGTCCGATTTAATGAGTTTATGAGCTTAAGAATAAAAAATGGTAGATTTTAATATAAACTTTTTCTTCGTTTATTATTAAAGGGGGACGTTTTTTTAAAGGTAAAAAAGTTTGTTTTTAAAAGATAAATTTTAATGAACTTTTCTTATTATACAAAGATTATAAACGATAATAAACGAATAATTTAATATTTTTTGTAATAATTAGAATAAATTTGATATCTATTATAAGGTAAGCGACCGAAATAAGGCCACGTTTACTCCAGTGGTGCAACAAAGGCACACTGAAACTCGCAGCGCAAAAGCGCTGCATCGTGGTTTTTGACACAAATGAACAAGGCGTGATGGCGCCTCGTAGCAGTTTAACCATTAAATTACTTTAAGTAATGAGGAGTATATAAATATAAAAATTAAGACTAATTTTAAGAAATTTCAATCTTCTATTTCACACATATCATCATGAAAAATATGATAATTTTTAACAGTTAGCCTTACGTGGTAAGTAAGGAATGCACAAGCTGGTAATTGTGTGTAGTGAAAACGCGAATTAGGATTGACGTTTCGGACACAGAGCGTGAATAAAGTTTTTAAAGTTAAACACATTACTTATCTAAAATTACAGCACCACATAACAAAATAATGTTCTATAACAAAATAATTGAGCAGATCCCATCACTCAACATTCTGAACATTTATAGGTTTAGGGGTTAGTATTTTTTTTTCTAATATCCCGAAACTTATCTTAACCGAATGCGTACCAGAGGATTTTGAAAAAACATGATCGAAAAGCGCCAAGGAGCGAGATCGCGCTCCTTCGACTATATGCCGAAAAAAAGCCAAAGAGCGCGACAGAGCTCCTACGGATACCTATCGGCAAAAGCCAAAAAACGCGTTAGCGCTCCTTCAGTTACATATCGAAAATTTCGGGTGGAACGAAAGTTATCTGTTTCGACCAAATGCCCTGGCTTTTCTCGACACAAAATCTGAAGAGCGCGAAAGTGGCTCGTGGTACGCAAACGGTTAAGTATGATATTCGTCTAACAATATTTCAAAGCACACCAGAGAACGAAATTAAATGAAACATAAAATATTAAATTAAAACGTATTAACTTCAGCATAGTGTTAAAGAGGTACTACACAGTTGAAATAAATGATTCCATTCTTCATTTGAGATGGCAGTCAAATATATGAAACGTTGAGTTTCTACTGAAGAGATTTATTAGCACTCAGCTACCAGGTTCAATCTTACAATAGATCGTCATCAGGTTAATCGCTGAACAAGAATCGGAGCAAAATTACAAACAACATGCAATTATTTTTTAGATATTTTTGCATTTTATTTTATTTATTAAAAATTTTAATTCGCTACTTAATTTTAATATGTTGTTTGTAGTTTTGTACCGATTCTTATTCAGTGATCGACTTGACGACGAGCTATTATAAGATCGAAACCTGATAGTCAAGTACTAATAAATCTCTTCAGTAGAAACTCAACGTTTCATTTATTTAAGACTCCTTAACCCATTTGAGACGACGATTTTTTTCGAACACGGTCTCCAGAAGCAAATTTTTTTTCTTTATATTGTTCATTTTTAATAAAAAAACATGTTTACTATGGAAATCGCCCAATTCGTAAGTGAATTCACATAAATTATATCGTACACCGGGTGTGCAACTCGCTTCTCAGAAAATTTTTATTGCGAGGAGTGGATTGAACACTATGTGTGCAATGTAAGGTAAAATGAAAATACATCATTAAAAAAGTTTGGAGACTTTGCCCTTGTACTTCCCCGTTTTTGAGAATGGGGATCCGCACACGAGCGATAAAAATGATACCAATGCGTATTCGTTTTCCTAACATGTTACATGTAAGAAAAGCTTCAGATAATTTTTAGATTTTTTAGTACACAGTAAAATCAATGCCAAATTTTGTTTTACTGTACTTTACGGATTTCACTAGTTCAGGAAAAATCATATTTCCACGACTAGTTTACTCAGAATAACTGATAATTGCACATTACTTTTATTGCACACATGGTATGCAGGCCGTCTTATAGCCTCGGAAATCGATTACACACACGCTGTGCAAACAGTCTCGAATGGATTAAACGAGAGCGCCACCGTAGTTTACTAACTTCTTTATTTGTTAACGGATTGAACTGATTTTTTGTGCGCAAGTTTCTATGACAATTCTACATCCGGCGATACAACGAAAAACACATTTTGAATAAAAATGTTGCTTTATCTCTTAAAGTATTAGGGTTTTCGCGATTTTTTTGTTTTCCCGGATGTAAAAAAAAATAGAAACATTTTTCCTCTATCATTTTTACGAAACATCAACAATAAGCACGTGATTAGTAAACTACGGTTTAATATGAAATCTAAAAGTTTGGAAATATTTCTAATTTCCAAGATCTCACGAGCCGTGATTGGTTTAAAAGAAGTGTGGGCTGATATGCGGATTTCTGTATTGAAATCACTGTGTAAACAAAACCAGGCAAAAAAACTGATTTCTTTGGGCATGAATAATATCGACTGGGGTAATTATTTTTTTCGACCAGTTGAAGGAGATTTTCCTATTTTCTGGGTTCATTTGAGAAAAGTAACATGTATGGTATTTTAATGTTTTTAACAATTATTAATAAATATAAAAATACAGTCCCGGTTTCTTAAAAACTCGGCACACCCTACCGCTTCGGCTTAAAAACGTCCCCTAACAATTGAGCAATTAAAAAAAAAATTCTTTTGAATCATTACTGTTATTCACGTTCTTATACAAAAAAAGAAAATTGTGAAATAATTATTGCTATTTAAATACTCTTAAAAACAACCCTTATTAATTTGTAAGTTCTTGTCATTTTCTAATCAAGACAAACAATTTTTTTATGAGATTTTTTCCGAATACTTTGCCTGTTTCATAGGATATAATCGACGGCACAGAGAACTGTTCTATAGCAATATTTTACTTTTCTGCAAAATGACCCTTAACCCCTTTGTAATTTCTACTCCTCAGTTGCTATAAATAAATTTAATTATTTAGATAGGAAAGGTATTTCATATCCCAGTTTTGGGCTAATATCAATGCAACAGAAGTAGGTAACTTGCCGTTTTTCATTTTGGGTACATCTATAGAAAAACATATCTAGAAAAGCATAAATGATATTGAAAAATATTTAACATAATAATTGTTTCTAAAAGCTTTCTCTTTCATTATTATTGAAAATACCTCTTCATTCTTTGTTTCACACGAAAAAAACCGGCTCTGGTACTTAAACGAAAACCAAGTCCAGCTTTCTTGTTACCGAGCATATCACTCTTGGTCCCTTCGGAAACTTTCGGATCGTAGATAAAGAGCTGGTACTACGCACATGAATCAAATACTATGCTTATTTGTAGGGTAAGGTTGCTCAAGTCGTACCCCCTAAGAAAAAATACTGCATACCGTGTGTCCGTAAAGTAGGGGATATAGGCTGTATAATCGTTATAAAGGGTTTATGGAAAAACCGCTGAGACGGGTCTAAAGATTTATATTTTTTGCAATTTTTTGATGGAGATTTAAAATTTTTTCCGCCATTTTTAAATGAGTTATGACGTCATCGATATTTTATTTAAATGGCAACCCCCCATTTTTATTACGAAATATGAAAGAAGATTTTTTTCTAAATTCAGTACAGTCAATATTAATATCGGTTACATAAGAAAATTTTCGAGAAAAGTTACTTTAAAGTTTCATTCGAATTTACTTAAAATGATAAAAATAGCAGTTGCCATGGTTAAAGAATTGAGAGAAATGTGAGAAATTAATCATGGCAACTGCTATTTTTATCATTTTAAGTAAATTTGAATTAAATTTTAAAGTAATTTTTCTCGAAAATTTTCTTATGTAAGCGATATTAATATTCACTCTACTGAACTTAGAGAAAAATCTTCTTTCATATTCCGTAATAAAAATGGGGGGTTGCCATTTAAAAAAAATATCGATAACGTCATAACTCATTTAAAAATGGCGGAAAAAATTTAAAATCTTCATCAGAAAATTGCAGAAAATGTAAATCTTCAGACCCGTTTCAGCGATTTTTCCAAAAACCCTTTATAACGATTTTATAGCCTATATCCCCTACTTTACGGACACACGGTATAAGCGAAAATTTAGCCACAACATAAAAGCTTTATTTGTTATACTAATCTTGGATTAATAACAGTTTTATTTATTATAATAAAATATAATATAGTAAATGTTAATGGATAAAATAAACTAAATAAAAAAAAACTCTCATCGGTACGACTAAGAAAACTAGTTGCCTAAGTGGTACCACCCAAGGCTTAAGTCGTACTCCTAAAAAATATTCGGTAACAATGTTCATTACAAGGTATTTTTAGAATATGTGATTTACATGTCTCATACTACTATTTTGTAAGTACACGCTTCACACATTTCTTGATTCTTTTGTTAACTCTAGCACATAGATCGTGCACCTATGATTTACATTGCAAGCACTGAATCATCTTTTCCTCCCGTTCTTCTCCACACATATAGCAAAACCAATCGCTTGCAGCATTGCCTCTCTTCTTTTTAACTTTTAATGCTGATTCCTTTTTATTAAGTGTTTCTTTTCTTTTATTTGCAGCATTTTTTATTTTATCCTTTTTATTAATTTTTTCTTCCCTCTTACTTGCAGCATTTTTTATTTTGTCTTTATTCGCAGCTGACGTTATTTCGATTGATAAGCTTAGGCGTCTTTGTTCCTCTTTGCTGTCATTGATGATATTTGGAGTAGGTGATAAAATATTTAACTGTTGTTTCAGTTTATCTGAATCAAATGATGTTAAAAGTTTTGCAATAAAATCCATGGAAGCCTCTTCTTCCTTTTGGATTTGTCCATCTTTGTCCGTCGGCAGACTTTTATTGCTCACTGATTCATTTGAATTATTGCACGTTTTAAACGGCAAAAACGAACAAATTTCCTAAGTCGTACTTGGTACGACTTACGCAGCTCGTTTAGGTACGACTTAAGGTACCAAACATTGTAAACGAAAAACGGTGATAACCTCACATTGAATATGCGTATACGTTTTACCTTCGGTGGAAAGATTCCGTAATTGCTACAGAACTTATGTTAAAAAGAGAGACTATTCTGTGTATAATTTCCTTCCGAAAAATTGCTCCAAACACATGCAGAAAATTATATGAAATAGCAATAATTTACTTGTTGAGAATATTCTCTCAAATGGCACTTGCATTCAAACGACTCAATAGTGTAAAATGAAGTGCCTACCTTACTAGACAATCCTATAGTGTTACTTTTGCTGTCAACGCTGTGGTGGCATTTAAAATAGCTAAGGTACGACTTAGGCGTAGGTACGACTTGAGCAACCTTACCCTATGTGATTTTTAAACATTACAAACGTCTATTAACTTGTCTACATATAGAAGCTTCAAGAATCAAGAAAATGTATTAAAGTCACATATTTTATACATATTCTCTACTGAATTCTAAGAAAATATTAACCTGTCTGGAAAACCAAGCCCAGCCTTCTTGTTGCCGAGCGTCTCACTTCTCGTCCCCTTAGAAACTTTCGGACCGTAGATAAAGAGCTGGTACTACGCACATGAATCAAATACTATGCTTATTTGTATGTGATTTTTAAACATTACAAACGTCTATTTACTTGTCTACATATCTGTACCCTATTGGGAGTTAAGGTTGGGAGTTAGGGTTGAGGTTATAGAAAAGGCGTCTGAAGTTACAGTAACGACCAAAGAATGTATTTAATTAATTTTTACTATATAACAAAAATTTCAATTTTAATTGTCAGATTAACATTATTTGCCATTTTTGTAAAACTTACATTATTGGATTTACGACTGTTTACCTCTACGGTACAGATATAGAACCTTCAAGAATCAAGAAAATGTATTAAAGTCAGATATTTTATACATATTCTCTACTGAATTCTAAGAAAATATTAACCTGGCTGGAAAACCAAGCCCAGCCTTCTTGTTACCGAGCGTCTCACTCCTCGTCCCCTCAGAAACTTTCGGACACACATGAACACATGAATCAAATACAACGCTTATTTGTATGTGATTCTTAAACATTACAAACGTCTATTTACTTGTCTACATAGAACCTTCAAGAATCAAGAAAATGTATTAAAGTCACGTATTTTATACATATTCTTTACTGAATTCTAAGAAAATATTTTTTCTCTTACCATTGACATAGTAGCAACGTTTCACTGACAGATCCACTAAAAGTCGTAGAACTACTATATTACACTAACTCACAAAGTGTGTTTTTATGAAGAATTAAACAGGTGACGTTATAGGTATACATAGCGTTATATGGCTCAAGCATATTAGAAAATAGATTATTTAAGTTTTAAATTAATGTAAAAATATTTCTTTTAATTTTTATAAATAAGGTCTGGGAGACTTTCTAAAGAGGGTCAAAAAAATGTTGTTAGGTTCAGTAAAAATTCTGCGGCTTTTTCAAAACAATAAAAAATCCTGTAACAGTATCCTGTAAGAGTATAATGTAAGATGTTTTTTGATATCCATAAATACACTGTTTATGGTTTTGTAAGTTGATCAAACAAAAATCAAATGGTTAGTTAACCGTTCAGAATTTTTATTACGATTTTGGTTAATTTTCTTGGTAACAATTAGAATAAATTTCACTTTTTTTTAATTCGGAATATAATCTCTTAAGTTCAATTTAATGTAAAATCTTTACTTAACCCGATAACGCCTGAACTTTTAATTTTAAGAAAAAATAATTGGTTTTTCGTTTTAACTGGTTATCGTATACATAGAATTCTGTTTAAGCATGTTGCAGTTAAGAGGCGTGACTTATGTTATGTATTCGTGTTACTGAGGTGTGACAATTTCGTTGATCGTCGTCGTCGGAGCAAAAAGTGTCATAATTTCGATACCAAGTACGTACCAAATAAATTCATTAAACGTTATGAAAACGTCGCACTCGGCGTCATTGGGTTAATTTCTAGGGTAAACTCACCAAATTACATGCGCCGTGTGCCTTAAATCGGCCTTTAAGTTTTTATATGGATTTCTTTAGAAAAGTCGATTTTAGAAAGGCTTTTATGAGGCCGAGATTGAATACCGTCTCTCTTTACTCTCATCTTGTAGTGAAATGACGAAAATCAATCAATTCCTAAAAATAAATTTATACTCAGAGAAATTTATAGACTGGATTTTTTTATTCTTTACCGATTGGCTCGATGACGATCCATAATTGATCGAAACCCGAGTAGTCGAGAACAATAAATGTCTCTTCTGTAAAAACAACAAGTTTTTATTTTACAATTTTTTAGTTTTAATTTGTCCTAAAAACAACTTTTTGATTTTCACAAATAAACTCTAAAAACTGTATGATTTTTAAATATTAGGCCTTTACTTACAAGGAGAACTCACGACTTACCCATCACCGATTTTAATTAAAGTGGTACTAAGCGATAGGTATTAGTACATAGTACTAATGTGTAAAATACTAGGGTGCACTATTCAGCGGTTCGCAAGAAAACCGTTGTTAAAGTTGGCGAGTGGCTTATATATTAATGACTAGTCATCCCAATAGCAGAAGTGGAAATTTGTCGATTTCATAGGATGGTGGTTCGAATCCCGAATAATACATTTTACTTTTTATCTTTAATACAACATTTCACTTTATTTTTATAATATGTTGATGTTACAAGACTGCCCTTAATTAATTATATGTATATTGTAACATCAAAATATAAAAATAATATGAAATATTGTATTAAAATAAAAATCTATTATTCGGGATTCAAACCACCGTCCTATGGATATGGAAACTGATATATTTCCAATTCGGCTATTGGGGTTTTTTAAGGGGAGTAGCTAATCATTCACATATAAGCTGCTCGCAAATTTTAACACAAATTTTCTTGTGAACCGCTGAATAGTGCGCCCTAGTATTTTACACATTTGTGCTATGTACCAATACCTACCAATTGGTACCACTTTCATTAAAATCGGTCACGGGCAAGTCGTGAAGTCTCCTTGTTAGTTCGAAAAAAGTAGAACGCTGATAAATCTCTTCCTGTGCTCTTTAAATGGTCTCAATGTCAAAGCTCTTGAACACCAGGGCTTTCTGTAAAATTCCACTTTTACAATATTTTCATTAACTCTGAAGTCGTTTTATAAAGCAATTGTACAAATAAATATAGACCAAATATGCTTCATTTAGCTTTATTACGTGACTTCAAATTGAATGGGAACGAAAAAAAATTCACTTTGATACTATGAAAATATAAATACAATGGTTTAACCCGATTAAAATCTAAATAGCGAACATAAATAAGCTGTTCTAAATTTTACGTGTCAACCGGGGAATAAATGGTTTCCAGGTTTCAACCGAGGGTGTAATTACAATACTACTTAGGGAAATAAATGATTTCATTTTTTATCCGTCTGTATAAATGGGGTATAGTATTTCGTTACATTTGCGTTTTACATTCCTCTCGTTGCTTTACATCAACAAAAAATGCAAAACTAATTAATTAACCCTTTATTTGTTTGTATGATTTTTTATAAGTTTTATGTGGATAAATAATGGAAATGAAATTATAAAATAAAATATTTATTTCAGGCTTCAATCAAGGAAGGTTACCTGTTGAAACAAACTTGGTCGTTTCAGCGATGGAGAAGGCGGTATTTCAAGTTGCGTGGACGCAAACTTTACTATGCCAAAGATACTAAGGTGAGTTTATAAATTTTTCAGTATTAAGAAAAGTAAAGGAAAACTTAAAAGAAATCCATTAAAATATTAAAAGGTATATTATTTTTAATGACTTAATGTCTACAACATTTTCTAGAAAGCTTTCATAATAATTGACGGGTGGTAATTTTTATTTAACTTCGTTAAATTTTAAAGGCCTTTTGTGTTCGGCATTTATAGCTTACTAATCGAATTATCTGTTGGTCGTGCACAATGCGTAAAGTGATTTTGAATTGAACTCCCACGTTTATTGTTCGTGGGACACGATTGGCATTTTGTTAATGAACGACGACAGGCGGTTTCAATTAAAGTCGCAACATGACGCGTTTTCCGAGCAAAAAGTGTTCAGCGTAGTCAACTCGCAATCGATTAAATGGTAACGGGTAAATAAAAAGTATTAACGCTAGACGGAATCAGAAATATCCGGTAATTAATCCCTAGTTGTTAATGTTTTCGAATGGGTATACATTAATCTTATTGTCAGATAAACCACAAATTTCTACGGCTTCTCGTTTCTCCGGAGTTCGGGAAATCCCGGTGGAGGGTGAAAAGCATCTTTTCCAACGCTATTACTAATGGTTGCGGGGAAAATGGGTCAACCACTTAAGCTCCTAATGCAGGGCCCATTTTTATGGCGAAACTACCATTTTCCGTGACATCCCACGAGACCTTTCAACAACATGACCTTTGATGTTATGGGAAGTGTCTCGCGGCGCGATTCCTTTATTAAAGGATCGATTCGAGGGGTTTCAAGTCCTTCCTCAGTTTCATCTTCCCTTTATAGAATTTAAAAGTTATAAATCACTTTTCGATTTCTGAATAATTCGGCGAATAGGTACGATAAAAGGTTATTCAAGACAGACATTTTCCTTCCTTCACGCTATTCAAGACGTTGACTAAGGACGTTATTTCGTTAATATGGTTTTAAATACCTTTTAAAGTAACAGTAGTACGGCATTGAAATCCATAAGGTCTCGGATGAGGTCTCTTCTATAGATAATTGCTTCCAATAAGAGTTATAAATCTCGTTAAAATCTATAAAGGGGCATCCAAGAGTCTTTCATCACGACAAGGAAATATGGATGGCGCTTTCGTGTTAAATGCATTAGAAGGTAGTCTATCGTTAAAATGCATTACTGTTGCCTTTAACCTAATAATGTCTCATGATTACCATTTTTTCCGACACTTTTCTCCTTTTATTCCTTTGAACGTTCTTATTGTATAATATTGCAGTTACAAAATTTGTCCACTTTTTGATAATTAATATAGGTACGCTAAACCAGGCTTTAGATTTTTTACCATATGTTAAAAGCACTTATACCATGCATTCGTAAATGATTGTAAGGTGATTTTCGATTCTCAACGTTGTTACCTGTAAGTTGTCTACGTCATATTTTGCATATCAGAGGCGTAGCCGGATTAATTCATGATTTATTCTTTTCAGTATTAAGGGTATAGGTACACACATTCATAATTATTGGAGATTGGATATCAATTGCAATGGCATATGTCAATAAAGTTAATAAAATACCTCTCTCGTACGGTTTTCTGACAGGTCCTGGCAGCTTTTAATACTTTCCATGATACGTCTATGAGATATGATTAACATTATTGTGTTTATACGAACCTTAAAAATTAATCTCTACCGCGTCAAATTCAAATGCCTTACAATAATTTTTGAACGCTCAGTATTTTAAATGTTAATCATTTTGACAATACATGGATATTAACGTTAACACTTTAACAAATAAGGGACGAAAAAAACTTTTTTTAATGTCAAGAACGTAGTTGGCAAAATTTTATGGTTGCAATAGTTCACTTGGTGTCTTTAAAGAATAATCTTTCTGATAGACTCAGGAAGCTGAGTCTCTATGCGGGTCATATAAACCATTTCCTGTACCCATCTCTATTCTTATGGTTTTTCTTTAGAGACGCCGAGTGTATATTGTAAGTAACTCGATTGACGTCATCGTTGACGTAAGTCGGTTTAATTCCACCATAATCACTTATTTACAATTCGTTCGAATTCGGCGATACGGCAGCTTTCGAAGCTCAGACGCAAGCTCGCGGAGATTTCGGGAAAGCTCTCTTGTAAATAAATTAACTAGACGCTAAATATAGCCGGACGGCGAAGCATCGTTTGTACGCGCGCCTTCGGAATCAAATAGGTCTCCAGTGTGCCGCAGGTCGCAATTAGCACAACTAAAAGAACTAGTAAAAGTACTGCAATCTACAGCAATAGGATGAAATGGATTTGGAAGCGATATCCGGAAACTAGTACCTCTGGTTTTGAAAGATTAGATTAATCATCAAATATGAAAACAAACTTTTTAAAGTTTTGGTGGAGGTGCTGGAAATTCAACAAATTTCATAATATTGAACTTTATTTGTAACGAACATAAATTCAGGAAAAGAAATATTTTTAGAAAACATATTTTGTAGCTGCATCATTTACTCTGTAAAACTGAAATTTTGTAAGATAGAAAATATACACTTTTCGGCGAAAGTTATCTCATATGTCATTAATTAATTAAGGGATCCTAGGCGAACATTTTCAGTTTTTGTCTCTTTCTGTTAAATACAATTAGATGAAGGAAATATACACGGTTCGGCGAAAGGTGTCTCATGGGTCATTATTTGCCACCGTTTTCTCGACGTACGTTAAATATCTTTTGTTATCCAATTATACATGACAGAAAGAGACATAAACTGAAAATGTTCGTCTAGGATACCACAATTAATTAATGATGCATGAGACATCTTTCGCTGAACTGCGTACAGTTTCTCAATGAAAGTAGTTGTTCAGAAAAAAAAATATATGTGACCTGATCTACGAAAAGGGGGCTTACGTGTCAAAAAAGCATTTTGCACCTTTTTACCGATTCAGACTAAGTTTGAGCCGTTCTTTCATATGGTGAAAACCACAAAGTCGTAACTTATTCAAAAGTTGACTAAAAATGTAGGGAAAGGAGAACACAAATAAGAAAGAAACAGAACTCTAAACCATGGTTTCTTGTATTCTCGATCATTTTTCATGGTATCATTGTGTGACATTTATTATTACAACAAGCTTTTGAAAAAAAATTGGTTACCAGCTCCTTTTCCTCTTCATCGACAGCAGACAACTCCAAGGTAACGAAACTTAAATTAGTTCCGTATTATTAATATCTGCAGCCTGAGAGAAATGTAGCGCATAATCATCGCTATTCGAATTAACATCGTTCTGAGTCCTGTTATTGTCCTGTACGCTGTCTTCATTGTTTTCACGAAAATATTGTCTGTAGACGGCAGTGAACTCCTCATCAACACAGATTTTTCATTACTTTCTGTGATACGAAAGACCAACAGAAACAATTACATAAATATCATTAAGAAAAAACGTCCAACGTGGTAACATTCATAAACTCACTTCTTCAACGTTACTTGTTCAGAAAGCCGAAACTAGCATCTTACGCGATTAACTACAATAATATTCTAAACAGAAACAATACTTTGACGTCTTTGAACACCAGCCGACGCAGAGAAAAGACAACAATCAAAGAAAAACTAACGAAACAAGTTGTTTATCTTTAACAGCTTATTTCTCGAAAATTTATTTTCGAACGTAAGCCCCCTTTTCGTAGATCAGGTCACATATAGTGATCACAGAGGGTGTTACAGGTTGTCAACGTAATTATACACGATCAGTATTTCTGTTCTTTGTTGTTCGCTTATGTGTGCTAATTATTAGAGTCAGTATTTTACTAATTCAAATATTAAAAAAAAATAAAAAAAAATTAGTTTTTAATTCGTACGATTAAACGCGCGTTCAAGAGCGTCAGGCTATAAAGATGTTAACGCCCTACACCTGAAAGGTCCGCAAGTTTCTATCATAGGCGTCACCGTACTATAGAAATCGAATATCGGTGATTTATTTCGAATTTTTCTCGAAAATGGCTCATTTTATCAAAATGCAATAGGAGTACCATTTTCATTTTAAAGAAACTAAAAATACCCAGAACCATATCTCGATTATTTCTGTTTGTATTTCATGAACAAGTCCCACACTATATTAGTTTTATATGCTTTCAAATTTATATTAAAGTACATAGTAAATAAGTGGATGATACAATTATCAAAATTAACACGTGGTAATACTATTCTATCAGACAGTAATCGTTTGATTGCTGGATGTATAACAAACGCATCACAATAAGTCACTAAAGAGCTTCACTTTAATTATGGGGTTTCTTGGCTGTAATCGTTTTTATAAATTAATTTCATTTATCTTGGGCTATCACTCGGAACAAAAACAACATTTTTCGATCTGCTGGCGTTTAAGAAAATTTTGTTTCCTTCTTAATTCATTTTAGTTTACGGTCCTAGTTGTAATTTTCAAGGTTTTTAATTATTTTGGCTCATTAACATAAAAGTTTAATTACGTCGATTCTAAACATAAAACCACGTTTATTTACCCTATTGAAACCCTTTTCTCGTAGCCAAGCTTTTAATAGGTTACGACCTTAAAACTGAAGCTACTTTGAGTCAGTAATTAATTTACATTTTACGGCGTACGGTGGGGTGGTTATAAGCTTAATCAATTGTAGGTAAAACGTTTTTGATTACATCATCAATGATGTTTTTGACCGTTCTCTAAGAAAATAATCATCTGAGCATACATAGATAGGGCAGAAATAATGATATTGCTCGAATTTAGCAGCATTATGGTTATCCTTGTAGCGTAGTCTAGGTAATAAATATTCAAAAAGGACAAAGAGCGGAAAGTTTAGTTGTACATTTTAATTTTTGGTACATTTGTGTTTTTTGGGTCACCGAATACCAATTTGCGATTTATCAATTTGACTTTTGACCGGAAATTTACTTTTGTTCTTCAAGGCAAAAACTTTGTAGATTTAGGCGGGTCACTGCGTGTTGCTTGAGTGTGAGAGGGACCTTATGGTTTTTTTCGTATTGCTAGTATAATCTCATTGTCAGTTAATTGCGTATTTTTCGAAAAGATTATTTTACACAAAATAAGAGTAAACTAAATTTTCTATGTTTTATATAATTTGATATTTTTTCCTATAATCAACCACTTGCCGCTAAAATTCGTTGAAAAGTTAATTACTTATTGTTAGAGTTACGTAAGGATACAGATATGGAGTAAATGGAATTCAATGTGCAAAATTTTATCGTTTTGTGTAAAGTATAATTAATATAATTAAATATTTTGGAATTTTTAAAACATGAATTAATAATAGAAAGAAATAATTAAAGCAAGGTTTTTGCCATTAACGCGTTAGAGGAGAAAAGAATGTTTCGTTACTGCACTGGGATCCACTTTCGCGACAAGCTTGACGTTGGTAAGTAATCGTGCGCATATACTTGTGACACTACGTATCCAGAAATGTCAGAAAACATCGAGCTGTGTAGTTTAATTAGTAGAATAACTGCCCGGAAAACAGGAGATCTGGTTTCGCATCCCAGTTATTGATTGAGTACGTAAGGTTTTGACGATGGAGTACTACCTTTTTCCATATGATAGTTTTACAACGCAAAACAAGTCTATAGTCGCCATTTCAGCTTGCACAGAAATCGCACTGTTCCCACGTGACTTCAGCATATTGAGACAATAACTAACGTAGCCAGCGTTTTCATTGAATACGTGTGAGCAGTGCAAATAACGCTATTGTATACGATAATTTTATAATTAATACGGAATTTTCACATTAAAATACGAATTCTGACTGTTGTGAAATAGTAATCAAAATAGTCAGCGCTTCGATGCAACGAGTGGAAACAGTCCAAACATCGATTATATACGATAATTTTTCAATGAATAACAAATCGCCACTTTAAAATGCGAATTCCGAGTATTCTTGCTTATTGCATCCTTTAATGGAACGAAGATTAAGCTAGCTGAGCTATCTTGTCATCTTATTGTAACTAATAATATATCGCCGTTCCGGAAGAATATCGACATAACTGCAAAAAAAAAAAATTTTTGCAGGAGAAGCAAAAATAATTAAAATCAGCATTTTTTTGTATACATTGATGGCCTTATCTCATTTTACCAAAAAATTGCAGTTACGTCGATGTTGTTCCGGAACGGCGATATGGATTTTGTAAATATACAAAATCTGTGCGTGTTAAAATGGCGATTACAATCTCGTTGGAAATAAAGGAAGTGTAGAGTTTCTATTGAAGAGAATTTATTACAATACTTTTAGAAGAAATTTTGAATTTTGTATCGTGTTCAACCTTTTATTTTCCCCAAATTTCCAATGTAACTTCGGGGTTGCATCATGCTACAAAATTATTTCTTTTGGGGGTAAATGTTTTAAATTTAACTAGTTTTTAATTGGATGTACTGCTCAAAATGTTTTTCATTTTTTCGATTTAGCGATTGACCTGTATATAAGTACGGCGCACAGTGGTTCAGATCAGCATATTTTCGGAAAAAATTCTGTAACTTTTAGCACGAAAGGTATATCCGGACAATATTGTATATGTAGTTTTTAAACCACAATACGAAGATTTAGATCAACTTTTGAACCAAATTTCTCAACCGGAAGTGGTACTTTACCTGAACCCTAAGCCAATTTTTTACCTATAAACTGGTATTTTAAATAGAAATAGACACATGGATCGTTATATAAGCCCTAGTAATAATAAAAAATATTCAGATATTAAATGTTAATTAAATCGTGTAACCGGAAGTGATAGTTTACCTAAATATATACCTCTTTTTTCGTACAAGATGTGTAGTTTAAATTGAAATAATTGCATAAAATGTTTTTATACCGCTAAAGTAACATTTTTAATTGTTACGTTTGCTTATATTAATTCATAAGCAATCGCTTAACGTCCTCGTGCTTTTCTAAGTGCTTCTTTTTTAAAGTAATTCGCATAGTAGCAATCAAAGGATCGGATGATACCAGCAACATAATAAATACCAAATGGGGTATTACCTCGTATCGTTTTTCGTCTTGTTTCTCGTTCTTCGTTTCGTTATCTTGTTAATAAATAACATCTGATGTGTTTTGTGTTTTGAACAAAAAATGTTTCTCTCTTTGCACACTCTATTCAATGCTACCCTATGTTAATACGAAACGAACACTCTCACTTGTATTCAATGTAGCACAAGTACCTCAACTAGAATTAAAATATGTAATAAAAAGTACCACGTTCCATTTAAAAAAATAAATTTCCGGTCTGAATAACCTATTTCCGGTCAGAACCGGAAGTTGAAAATATCATCAATGGATAGAGCATACCCCATTTGGTAATCAAAATTTTTTGGATTTTTCGAAAAAAAAAACATTTCTCTTGATTTTGAAAAGGGTGGACGGGTGTTCTTACACACCCGGTATATTATATATTTAATATTTTTAAATTAAAACCAACCTCTTTGATTGCATAGACAATATAAAATTACTTGAATCACCATTATAGATATTCGGTGATTTAATCAGAATTGAAAACACCGAATAGTTAAAATTCTGACAAAAAATAGAAATTTGCTAATTAAAAACAAAAGCGCAGATATGCGCAGCCAAATTTTTCTGAAATGTGTTAAGTATGAATTAGTTCACATGTATATGTTACAGTCAAAGTATAAATTCAGACAATGTATACACTAACTAGTTAATGCATACATTTACTAAAACATTCAGTCAAAGTATACATAACGAACTAAATGAACGCTTTAACTAGTGAATTTATACATTGATTGACTACGTATAGTTAAAGTATCCTACAGTGGAGGTTTGAGCTTGCCTTTCTTGCAATAAAGCACTCGCTTCTTATAATAACGATTATTGTGACTTGTGCCGTAATCTAGTCAATATTGAAAGTAATATAATGAAAGTGAAAGACAATTTGGAGACTCAGGCTAAACGCATGAAGTTGCTATCTGACCCGTCTCATCCTGAACCCGAAATCGGAGCAACGGTCAAAATTAAAGTACCTGACGTAGACAGAGGAACAGGAGACTATCGCTCTCTATTGGCATGCGTCATGAGCAGAAGTGATGATGGTTATTATCAACTGGTGATCAAAAGCGGATTGGTCAAAGGATTATACTCAAGAGTGCAATTCAGCGTTTGCCCTGAAAAACTCCTTTCAACAGACAAAATTCCTGCAGTTGAACTGCCACTACGAAGCATCGCTAATCCACAATCTACTGGTACCGGCCAAGGATTTTTCAAGTGTCAATGAAAGACTAAATGTGGTACAAAAAAATGTATTTGCATTAAAAATTAGGTACTGTGTAATTCCAAATGCCATAATAGCACACCGTGCTGCAATAAATAAACCTTCAAATTGACTATGCCTACTAGTATTTGAAGCGTATAAATGCAAAAGCAGACATTCAAGATTTTCTTCAAATCTGTAATCTCTGATCGGATCTGTAATGTAAATTTAGCAATAAATCAATTTTTGTGGTCCCCAGGAGCGTAACAATACATTTAAGCAAGTTATTGCAATAATAAATTCCGCTTTGAATGCAAAAGCAGACATTTACGCCAAGTAGTTAGGTGCAAAAGCAGACGTGTAGGTTTGAACCTATCCAGGTGTCGCATTACCTCACGTGATAGCCGTGACATTGAAGTAGCTGTTAGTTTTGCTCGCTTCTGCAAGATTAGTTTAAACGAGAGCGTGGTAACGAATGTATTACGGAGTTTTGATTACCTTCAACAACATTACCATTGAACCAAGTCCTCGTGGCAATGGGCGAAAGAGAATAGCAAGTAAGCAAGAGTGCAAGCGTGAAAAAGCCAAGACAAAGAGGCAGAGGTTTAAGGCTTCTGCCTTAAAGATTAGAAGCATTTCCTCTTTGCTAGCCAAATACTATGGTGCAGAATGGGAAAACGATGAACGTTTGGAGTTCTTCAAAAACGTCTTTCAAGACAATCCAGCCAACACTTCGGAAACTCAGACGGATGTGAATTACACACTAGCGTTTTCTGATCATGAATCTGATACTGACGAATTTAAATTTGTGCCTAAGAATCTAATTTTGTACTTTTTTTCAATAAAATTAGCTTCTTTAAAATCTCTTTTCTCGCAATTCTAAATTTTATTAGTACAGATACTGGTAGCTTTTTTTACAGAAATGCCAAATCCAGAACTTTGCAGTTCACGAAGCAGAGATTTCCAAACCTTAGATGCAAAACAAGACATTTTCATTTTTTCAATCAAAATAACTTTTTTACTATATGCCTGACTTGCACTTTAAAGCGCATAAAGACGCGTCAATGTATTATTTACTTTTAGTTAAAAACCAAGTCAATTGAGTGACTTAAACGACAATCAAAGGTTTTTCACGCTTTACTCAAAACTATTCGAATGTCAAATGACTTGTTTTGCATTTATACGCTTCATTTGAAATACCTCTTAACAATATTATAATATACTATTATTTATTGCATTATGCATAAAATTTCTACCTCAAGTAAGTTGTATGCATCCATATAAAACTATCATAATAACTCTCATTATTTATTATTCGACAGCTGCTTGTGATGTACACTTTCACTGACACAGCATAGTGAATGTTAACATTATCTAGTTAATGCATACACTCACTAGTCAAAGTGTTCAAAACAATTCGTTGTGCATACTTCGGCTGAAACGTCCAGTGAATGTATACATTGACTAGCCAATGTATACATTCACTGGAGATCACACTTTGACTGTAACATATATATAAAGAGTTGCTTGGCGGCAGTTGGCGCAAACAAGTTCTAATCTAAAAACTGCATAAAATCAATTATTTTTTTAAACATCTTTACCTATCAATGTAACATAGAAGAATAAGTAATTTTTTTTCGCGGAATCCATTATCATTTACTCAAATATATATATTTTAAATAACCACCAACAAATTTTTATAATATCAGATTGATGCGATAATATTATGGATTTTTATGAGCTATTACAACGAGCGGATTAACTATACGTAAAATGTACAAATTTAAACATTTTTTACAGGTAAACCACCGTGGTAAGCGACGTAGCATTAGTTGATTCTACATCTTAGAAGTTCTAAAAATTGATTTATAGACTTTCTTTTGTTAATACTGAAAGTCAAAAAGTTGGATTTTTTCCGCTCATTGACCACTGTGCGGCGTGTTATATCATCCGCGACGTTACGGCTTCAATCAATTATGGCTTACATAGAATGACAAGATTACACGCACTAAATAGCATTTGTCCTATATCAATAACCTTACCTAAGTAGTGCTAAGTATTAAGCATTTTAAAAAGGTTTGTACTTTCTGTTCAATTTATTATCAATTATTCTATCCAAAATTTTGCCCACTGTCGTTTTGTAAAGAATGATCTTTTCGAAAAAAAACAAACTAACCGAGATATATGCAAAAAATACAAAATATTCCATAAAGTTACCATAAAGATTAGTTAAATATGTTGTCAGTAAAACATATTTACGGACAAAATTCGAATTGGTAAACCTCAGACTAGATTTCAGCGACCCAGAAAAGGTAAATATACAAAATAAAAGTAAACATTTAGCTAGACTATTTAGTACAGGTCATATCTATTTCGCTAAAATCGTTGCTGAACCGGATAACAACAGTTTGGAGGCCGCATTAAATATTTTAGATAGCGTTCGTGCTGTGACCTGAATTGAAGTGAGGAGAGTTGAAGCATTTATAACAGCCGTTTGTTATACAGCACACAATCCTGGACCTTACTAAAGCGTTAGCCGAAGTACTAAACGATTTTACATTTGAAATATGATACCTACCATGTTAAAATCGATAAAATATTATTTTCCCAAGGAAACGTGATCCTGTAACTCCACAGGGTAATTTCATGGAACGCATTTACCGCAAAAAGGGCCAGTCCAATCAAACTTCAGGCATGGCCAAACCGAACTTTCCCATTAGCTATATCTATTCACTCCATTTGATCCCTTCCTATTCGATCCGGAGAGACTACGACAAATTCACCCACGTTCTCGGATCGAGCTCGCGGTCAACATCCCGATTTAGTACACACATGTATTTAATTATCTTACTGACTGATGTTTTCCCGGTTCGTTGTAAACTTATCCGTCGAGAACGAGGTCCAGCGTTATTCAATTACGTGTATACCGTACATGGAAGGATTGACGCGGAAAAAGACGTAATTGAATAAAGTGTAAAATTACGGTGTTTGGTTTTCTTGTGACAAAGAATCCTCGGACTGATGCAGAATACGATGAGGTTTTGATGCGTGTTTTACGATGTCACTTTTAGTTAGCGTAATCTCGAAACTTGGTGGGAACCTGTCGGTATTAGCTTGTCAAATTTTGCTTAAAAAGGATTTCAATTTTCCTGACATATCGGAAAATTGGATTCTGCTTGTATGATTGTTTAACTTCTTAAGTAGAAATAACACTACTTAGGTTATAAGGTTACTTACAATTGTCCACTTAATTGACAATCGGATTTACGAACCCATTCGTAGACCGAGCATAACTTCGGTGTCAGTCCAAATCAACCAATAAAAAAATGATTCTATGCTTTATGTTATACAAAATGTGTGATGTTTAGCAATTGTTATGGTCTATCCTTCAAACTGATGAAAAATACGAAATTTCATATTCTTTTACTTTTGGTTTGTGAGTTATATATTTTTGACAATTGAAAAATCGTTAGACTTTTATACATTTTGAAACCTTCAAAGATTTTTTCAAGAGGTTTAGTTTGATATGTTATTTGACTATAATAACCCTTTCATATGTGCTTCTAATTTGAATATACCTTTTAGGAAGGATACCATTCAGATTTCTGATCGGTATCGTTGGTTTACCACTGAGATTCAGCGCTGGCCGTTTTGAACAGTGCTTTGGTTTGATGTCTAATCGAAAGGATTAAAGTGGGGTAAAGTGAGGATAATATGAAACATTTATTCCTTCTATACATGTTCTTACCCAATTTAATATTAAACTTTTACAAGGTTTACGGTAAACTATTTAAGAGAGGTCAGTAATTCAGTGATAGGCATCAGTGCACAAAGCTGATGTAAAAAAGCAGCTTTTGTCATGAATAGGTAGCAGGTTTCTGGTCGCTGCACGCGACTAACTCTCATTAGGTTAATGAAATCAGTTTCATCAGTGTGTAATCCGCTCACTTGCCGCTAGTGAGCAAACCAAGAGCTCTCTCTATCGAAATTCTCAAAACTATTTTAAAACCGCGAAATTCGAATTTAAACCCCCTATTTTTTCAATAATAAATTTCATTGTTTTATTTATGTTACAATATCTGAGCCATAAGTTGCTCATTTATTGTGCTGAAAAATAGGTAGTAATGATGAAAAGATAAACGGTTTTAAATTGGTGGATTTTTTTATATTTATACATAATTAATAATAACAATAGTAATAGCATTGCGAGTATGGAAGTACTATTACTCTGATTGTGAGAAAATACTCTAGAAAGCTCAAGGTAATGCATTTCTAGGTCTACTAAAAGCATACAGTAAAGCCCTTAAAAAATAATTGTGCATTATTTAACACATGTTGGATAATGTTGTCGGCTTTGCGCAGCTTACAATGACTTCTTAAAGGTTTTATTGTAAGTACGTCTTTGGAAGGTTTTAATGCGCTATGCATTAGAAAAAACGGATCGCCCCCAAGAGATTTAAGTTTTAAAAATATGTTAATAACATATTTAATAATTATTAATAACATAAATAGAAATGTTCCCTTATTTTGTGAAATGTAACGGTGTTTCATTTTCCGTAATAAAACTCTTTTAAAGATTTAAATAACTAGTAAATATCTTTGGATAAGGCGTCCTCACAATTAGTGTCAATGAGATAATGGGAACTTTTTCAGCCACTTTTCGACGTTTTGTAATCGTGACTTGAAGTTAATAACTAAATATCTTGCTTGAACCTTTTTGACGAGAAGCGCAGGTTAGGGTATTGGAATGTGTTTAGAACAAACGTTGTTTCCGGAGCATACTCAGGATATTCAGGTATAGCTGTAAATAAAAATAATAATAATAATAATAGAATAAAATAACGGATTAGGAATAATTGGGATCTTAAGCGTGGTTTACACACAGCTAGTAATTTAATCAAGTAAGGTGATTTTGTCAATTATTTTTAAAAAGAAAAAAGGTCTAATAAGTACTAACAAATATGATGTTGAATGACGCGATTGGAAACGAGTAGGATAGTATTTGTGAAACGTCAGTCGGATCAGGGGAAATGCGAATGGCAATATAAATTCTGTACCATCTATATATCTTGTCATGTTTTCAAAGAAAATAAAGGGTAAATACACTGGTTAGCCGACCGGCACCGGATCTCGACCATTTTGTCATTTAAAGTCAAATAATAAGAAATATATTCCCAATACTTTAAAAAGGTGTGCACATTTGGTTTTATACTTCTATAGCACTTTTAAAATTTTTCCTAAAATGAAGTTAAAAATCTGCGTTATTTCGTGAAAAATCAGTAAACACATGTTTATCGCGAAGACAGTATAGTTTCATGTATAGTGTAAAAAAGTGTCAAGCGAACCCAGCCAGAAAATAGTAAATAATTTTGATTTTAAACACGTTAGGTGACCATATTATGTTTTATATCTATTATTGGTTATAGTTACTTATATATTTTAAGGAAAAATATGCTCACAGTAAGTTTTTTGCTTAATATTTTATGGTTGCCAACCAGTATTAAAATAATTGTTTTTTCAGTTCTCGACCAAAATGGTCAAGAATCAGTAAGCTTTTAAAAAAATTAATTGTTTTGGTAATATCATCTATTTAAGAATTGTTGGTTTGTTTGTGTATACTTCAATTAATTTATATATCTACTTTTAAAGTTTTAGTTTGCGACCATTAAATTAGACCTAAGTATTCTTTTTTTACACCCTTGTTATAGGTGGTCGAAAATCAATTAGTTCTCGACCACTGCAGCAAGGAAATTGATTAATGTCACTTTCTTTATTAGTAAAAAATAATAATCTATTTTTTGTAAGTTCCTGTTTATGTTTGTTTTGTGAAAATATATGTATACATATATTAAAATTGCTTAAATCTATGTTTTTCTTTAATGGAATCCATTGTTCTAAATATATTTTCTTGGAAATTAGTCCAATTTGTGCTGGTCGAGAACTCCGCGGAGTGGTCGAGAAGTAATGATAATGTACTTTTTTATTTTTATTGCAATTTTAATAAATATTGTTGAAAGAAAGGAAAAAACATACTTGCACACTGCTAAGAACTCATTTAGGAATCGTTGAAATCTAGGTATTATAAAATTTGAATAATTTTTCGATATGTAAAATATATTCAAAGTCAATTTTTATGTTAACTGGTCGAGAACCAATGCATGCACCTTATAGAAGTAATAAACGTTTAGTATAAGCTATTTTTTTAAACAACACAATTTGTTTTTGCCGTTTTTTAATTCGTTTCACTTCACTTCAACCCCACTTTTATTTAAACTTCAAATCAAAGAGCCCTTAAAAATTGCCAGCGCCGAATCTCAATGGTAAATCAGCGATACCCTTCGGAAATCTGATGTCATCCACCTATTCAGCTACTGTGTGCGCTGAACGCACCCATTCAAACCTCCAATTATAGAAAGTCAACAGACAGTATACTTCGAACTTAAAATGTCAGTAACTTAACCGTTCTGAAAAGATTCCGTGATATCCATCACCTAAGAGCGCTATTCTCCCGACGCATTAAGGTGCGTATTCACCAAAAAAGTGAATGTGAACAAATGTTTACGTGTTACGCGGTAGTTTGCACGTGATTTTCATAAATGCTCGCTTTAACTCCACACCAGTCCGAATATGTTTTTGTTCGCAATTAATCATTTGGTGGTGACGAGCATCTACCGAACAGTTATTTCCGTCCACACTAAACAACCAAGAACATAACTTTTCTTTGAACGAACGTTTACTCGCTCATTGACAGGTACACACACAGCGATTATTGATAACGAATGCTCATTCATTCTTGTTTGTTTATATTCGCTTTTTCAGTGAATACGCACCTTTATATTATAACGCGACTAATCCCGACATTGTAAATGAACCCCGTCCATTGCAACCGATTACTTATTGTCAGTCGCACGAATTTTTGGCCAACTACATCAGACTTGTGACTGATTCCCCTGAGATCGGATTTTAGGCATGTAGTCGCATAATATACATATAACGCATAGTATATTTAACTCGCGCAACAACGCGACCAATGGACGAGCAGCCTAAAAATACGTTCCTGAATATATTATTTAGAAAATATTATTTTCTGTGATAAGGTAGGTAAAATTTCCTTGTTTTATACATAGAATTGTGACTTCTTAACGAAAAGCGTAGTATCCAGTAAACTTGCTTTGATATACTTCAATAAGTATCATGTATGTATATATGTCTTTCGTAATTATTGAAGAACTCGAAGCGAAAGTGGATGACGCTAAGCGAACCAAGTTTTCTAAAACAAAATGGCCAAACTTTATGCACAGAATAGTTATGACTGTCCTAATTTCAGTAAACAACATTTTGGGTGCCACTAATAATATTATTCATCATCTGTAGCCACACATATGTTTGAGTTTGGAACATTTTTTTATTACAAAAACTTGCTTTGTTGGACTACCCTTACAACCTTCTTTCGGGATCTATATAATTATGAAATGCCGTATACATTACATTATATTGAACATATTAATCATCGAGTAGGTGGATCAATCCACCTTTGTACCGGGACAACAGATGGGTTTGGTACCCCAATAGGTGGAACGATGGTGGTTGCGACAACTGACAACTTTAAATAGCTAATGAGAAACTCGTTCTGAACATGGCATGATCGTTAATAAATAGAAACATGGTCTTACAACATGGCCTAATTTGTTCCACACTACCTTGAGAACGCGTTCGCTTATCCGTTCCATCACGGTATATTCAGTGTTTTGATGGAAAGGATATGACCATAACAGACCAGCAATCCGACCTGTCTACGTCCGGTCTATGCTGCAACGTGTTGGTTAAGTTAGGGGATGTTAATTGCTAAACATTGCGCTCGTTTAGCGCACATTGCTGTAAAAAAGCCGCTTTTGTGATGACAATAATGCTACATATCTCATTTCTGGTCATTAAACGATAATTCTACTTATCACATTTTTGACATACACGGACCCTAGTTGCCAATTGTTTACTATAGCAACAATTGAGAGAACTGGTCGAAAGCCCTCCATTCAAGAAAATTTAATTGTCCACCAATGAGAATCGCGTACTCCTGATAAAACGGCTTGTAGCTCAAGTTAGTTTCCGGTTTTGATAAGTGATAAAACGGACCCTAGTTGTCAGCTGTTTATTATAGCAATAAATAAATAATTAATAATTCTTAATGTAACTTTGAATTATTTGGGAAATAATTTTAACCAACTTCATAGTGGAAACTATATGAACACAACTCATGGGGTTTGAAAATTTTCCGAATTCTTTTGTTTGGCAGGTTGATGATATGCACTACGGAAAATCCATTCAAAAAATCACGTTTTGTGTTATCATATTTAGTAGCGGGAGATATAGGACACCTGTATATGTATATGTCGATAGGCTGAACAGAGTGCTATATTAATTGAATCGCAGTGAAGAGTACATTTCGAAGTGTGTTAGCGTTTATTATTAACGCTCGTTCGATGGTGTAGTAAGATAAAATTAGACCAGAAGTGAATGACTTCTGGTTAAAACCGCAGAAAAAATAAATAGTAACTTTCCAGACATTCAAAACTATGTTCAAGTAATTACCCAGGGTTAATTAAACGTGTATTCATAGGGTAGAAACTTTCCGAAGTGGAAAATCGTTAACCAGGAGTAGAACAATGATTACGTGCGTGGGCAAAATAGAAGCTTGTAATCAAGATAAGAATTTACATTCCAGGACGGAAATTAAATTAGATCTTGGTCTCGGTAGATCAGGCTTTGTGTAATTTGCTTCCTGTTAATTGACGTCCCTGGAACTTTCCCTTTGATGTCCTTTCACATTTTCTTTCAAGGAATTCCGCAAAAACTCTTAATTTATAAGGAATTTAATCTAAATTTAAACTCATAATATCTTCATATGTATAACCGAAAGGTAAAAGGGCGTATCTTCATTTTTTAAATATATTTTTTAGTATTTTTATGATACTACGGTGGTTATACATCATGAAAATGCTTTAACTTTCACATTTAGCTACATATAATGCAACAATTTTTTTATAAAACTGAAAACAAAAATAGTATTTTTAACTTAAGCTACAATGATTAAATAATAAATTTTTAAAAATAAAATACGTTTGTAAAATTCGAAGAGGAATTGTTTAACTTTTACGCAATAATTCTTATCGAGTTCTCAAAATCTTGTAAGTAACTTGTTGGGAAAGGTTTCTTTTATCATTTACGACGTGTTTTTTTTTCACGTGTAAAATGGAAAAAATTAACTTTTCCTATCCCGTTGTACAAATAGTTATTATAAGACTAGTTAAAATAGATGTTTAATACTGGAATTAAAATGCAAACCTGAGTATAATTTACTAACATGGTACTGCTAATATCATTAACAAAATTGCTCTTAAAAATATCTTAATTCTGAATTATTCTTCTATTTTGAAATTTTTTTCGTATGTTGATTAAGATGTAAGTTACTTTCTTCCTATAAGAATGAAATTTATAAAATTCCTTTAATAACAAAAAAAGGGAATGTGGTGGCATAAAGGATGTTTCATGACTATTGCATTGCTGTTGCAGGGGATGCTAAACGGTACAATTTTTCGTAATGCAATAATGTTCAAAATAATATGGCAATGAAGTAAAATAATTATTTTTTGTCGAGGGTAATTTACAGATTAGGATAATATGACAAAGGTGCTCACAGATCTGATGTGTAACTAACCAGATAACAGTTCGAATATAACAATTTGTATAGTAATATGATTTACGTCAGCAGTACTTAATATGTGGTGCACAAAAATTAAGGCGCTCATAAGTGTTTTGTTTTAGTTTCTGTTGTCTTTGTATTATGAAAAGTTGCACCATTTAACCCCGCTGGGCTTTGCAATAGTTTTGAAACTTTATACGTAGTTTCATATGAAGACTACAGGTAAAGAAAGCGTTATGTTAATTTTTCACAAAGCTGAGATAGTATTTAACAATTGTAATACAGTAGGTGATATTATGCTTTACTATTTCGAACATGAAGTAACGTAAAATGGCTAGTTAAGAAAATAAAATTAAACTCGATTTTTCTCAAAACTTTGTTTTTTGAGTTTTAATGTTCTTGTCGCAAACGAGCGATATCATAAATAATAATTAAAGGGATGTTATTTTACATTTTATTATATTCGATTTCAGCAAGGTTTACATAGGCCCTATTTCGTGACAGAAAGCCCTTCAACTTACTTGACGTGTATAACGTGAGAACCTCGGAGTTCGGGATAACGTTTCTGACAGAAGCAATACTAGGGCGAATATACAGTGTATAAGAGGTAGGGGGAAGTTCTTTTATTGCCTAATAAAGAGAGAGACGTCTCGTTTTCGGAGAGTTTTGTAAGTTTTAACGAGAATCGACTTAATTTCTATTGTTTATCCTAACGACTTTTCCAAAAATAAACTGTCCCCTTTAGGCGTCTCTGGAGTGGAGGTAGAGTCAGAGTCGCAATATTTCAAGATTTAATTGATATTTATGGGGGGCAAGAGAATAACGAGGTGTGCTTTGTCACGTGGAGAAGTACAGACTACAGGAAACATGTGGGGACGTCTCGACTAGAATTGGAAAAGTTCGCTAGTTTATTTCAATACTTGACTATTTGTTTTCACTAGTTATTTTTGCTATTTTTGTGTTTCTTACACGACACATGTTGACAACGAAAAAGCTTATTAAAGTAACACAGAAATCCTTTCTTTAATCTAAAAATGAACATGGTAGTTTTACTCGAAGCCATATAAAATTAGCATATAGATAATGTTTGCTCTAGAAGTTCGAGGGAAACTCAATTAAGGCAGACGTGGATGTAGACACTGGACGTTATTAAAATAAATTGCCCACGGTCAACACATAAGCACGGCGGTGTTCATTAATAAAGGTATCAAATTATTAACATTCTACCAAGTGAAATTCTGTTATCTATTTTTCTCGACAATAATTATTTTGAATCGTACTGAAAAATATTTCTTTAACTTTAAATATCTTTATTTTATGGTAAGTTTTTATGAAGTTCATGCATTTATTGAAGCAATCCAACAAGTACATGTATTGTTAACAAAATTAATCTCCTCGTTTCAAAACAATATACAGGATGTCCCGTTGTGATTGTCCGATGCTTTACTGGCGTATTCCTTGGCTAAAAATAAGTAAAAAAGTCCTAATGAACATAGGCCCGAAAGTGATTAGTTTTCGAAATATAGGAAGTTTAGCTCCATAAGCTTTCGTATTATTAAACAGAATCAAAGTGAATCATTTAAATTAATGCTTCTCAGTGTGCATTGCACGATCAGTGCACTGTGCACATGACGTGCACGTTACTTCCTTGGAGAAACACCCAATTGCAACCAAGCAACGAGTTGATACTTGATGTTTGATTCATTTTCATTACGACCTTTGTGAAACTTTTTTTGGAACTTCTTACATTCTTATGTGACGATCAAACTTAAATTATAAAAGTCAAGTTGTAAAGTATAAAGTATACAGATCTGGAAATTTTATTTGAGGGTATAGAAAAATAATGCGTGCAACAGAGAAGCATATAGGAAATAGATTAGATAAACAAAGAGCGATATAACTGTTTAACCACGCCTTTTCCGACCCGACCCTAGTCGCCCAACCAACCACCTTCTTCCCACGAACTGTCGAAGTGACAGTTTGACAGTCTGACGTGGTTAAACAGTTATATCGTTCTTTGTTTATCTAATCTATTTCCTATATGCTTCTCTGTTGCACGCATTATTTTTCTATACCCTCAAATAAAATTTCCAGATCTGTATATTTATAAATATTGTTCACTTATGACAACATAGAACTATAGAAATAATCCAAAAAATGAAAAGGTGACTTACGATTTTTGAGTCACTGTCACAAGTTTCTAACTTGTGTAGTAAATTTTTTATGATGTCACTTTTTGATGTTATTGTTATAGTTAGTATCTAAAAAATTGACATTACATGTGGCATTACCAGTAACATATAAAATGCGGCTTATCGAAATTAGCCTTTAACTGGTGACGTGCATGTGGAGGGACGTGCGTGGTGACGTTGGGTCCTAGGGACCCATGTGTTTTTAAGAGCCTTTGGTATATTTTTCTTTTAGTTTGCCGTTTTACGCTTTATGCACCTCATACCTTACTTAATCAGAAAAGTGGATTCTGCTATATTTATGGTTGCTATGTTTTAGGAAGGTATTGAAGAGTTAGGTCTGAAAGTGTTTGTATATGTTGTTCAGCAACCAAAATTAAACAGGCACGGTTCCCAGAGACCCATACATCGCCAGTTAAAGGTTAAGGAGTTTGAAAAACGGTTGAGACATTAGCAGATATCGTCGGCTTAATTAGTAAATCACATAAGTTCATTTTTAGTCAAAATGAGATTTCTATGTAATTTATTGCAGAAAACAATAAACTATACTCCAAGAAGTTCGCAGGTACCTTAATATTAATAACAATTCAAAGATAATTATTCTTCAACAGTACCCAACAACATCCTTATATAGTTCATTCGGCAATAAGAGGTTTTTTTGCTCTCCTACACTATTTGTGATTTGGGACTTATGTGATTTACTAATTAAGCCGACGATATGAGATTTTAGCAACGTGTTGCAACACAACGCTACGCTGTGTCGCATAAAATTATCAACTGTTCACATTTGTATGATGTGACGTCACATCACGCTGTGTTCAATAAAAACGGAGGGAAACGATTTTCGTAATAGCTTTGTTTCCAATAGCTATTTCTAATCGACTAACTATAAGATTTTTCAACTAGTCCAATAATTTACTTTGAGTACATAGAACAAATCTCATATTTTGATTTGTTGAAAAGAATCAGAAATCGTTGGAAATCCTTTTCATGGATAAAGGTAATTTCAATACTCTCAGAGCATTTGAAAAGAAAAGACATGGGGAAGATTATGGATAGTCCAGACGTATTTGAGGAGAAAATGAAAGTAGCTGGTGCAACATTGTGCATTTTACCACACGCTCCTTTTGAGGACACACGAAATTAACGTCTCTAGAGAAGGGTGATGGAGAGAGAACAAAATAAGGATACATTTCATATTTATCTTTGTACGAATACAGACCACTTTGAGTACCTATACCGTTTAGTTGAAGATTATTTACTGCATATGTCAAGACCACCAATCAAATGTTTTCAATATCCAAATACCTATCAATAAGAATCGAATTTTCACGATCAAACGGTTTCTAGCTCAAGCTAGCTTTGAATATTGTAAGTAATAAAAGTGAGCCTAGTTGTTAACTGTACATAACAGCAAATGAATAATTAATAAGTTTAAATAAAATAATAAATTTTCCTTGAGCTCCAAGTTTTGATTCGGTGTTTTCCAAGAACGTGGCTCGATGTCAGATTTTCACATTTTGTTGCTATGCCACCAATTGGAACTTAACCTATGATAAAATTACAAAACTTGATACGAACATTCATACGACAATTAATTCTAAACAACGGTTGGCAATTTATTTAAATTATTTATTTTAACTCCATTTTAAAAAAGAACAATTTTCGGTTAATTTATAATTTTTCAAATTGAGATCTTTTGCGTAATATTATATACTTGGTTCAAATGCATGCTGATATCCACCATTTGATTGGAATGATGTAACAGAAATCATTGCAAGTGATACCATACTTACGTAGAGAGACAGATCAACCTCATTCAAATTATTTTGTTTTTGATTTTCGGGCATTTTTCGGAAGAAATGAATGACAAATGAAACATGTCGGTCGATGCGTTCTAAACGTACACACTAGGTAGACTCAACTTGATGCGATGCCATGCAATTAAACGAAAATCAGGACGGTTCGGATAACGACACGTCGAGTAGCGTTGCACCACAACACGTCAGCTAAATGTGATCGAAGTATACAGTCTGCACGCATTCGAGCTGCGGATAGGGCAGGTCAATGTGTTAGACAAGGCATCGAATTGCATACGATTTTGATGAGTTAGACCAGGGCTGCTCAATGTGCATTGCACTTACAGTGCATTGTGCGCATGACGTGCACATTACTACCTTGGAGACACACCCCCTCCACATAAACAAGAATTGTAAAATAAACCTCAAAACACTTTGCATAATATTTGTGCGCATAAAATGCGGAATAGGCAAATGAGGGTTTTGTCATAGGCAAAAACATCTTCAACATGAGATGCCTTTAATTCTTGTAGTTTTGAATGACGATCGTCGTGAATTATTGTTTCAAAATCTATTTTATGGAATTTGTTATGCCTTGCAACTGAGAATTTTTTCTTCCAACTGATTATACGACCACACATTAAACACTTCGCGTTATTACCTTTCGCAATAAAGAAGTACAACAGCTCCCACTCACTTTTAAAAAATGTTGCCGCGAGCTTAAATCTTTTACGAGGTAATAGCATTATTGTTCGTTTTGCCGCAGAACTTATCTTTTAAGAATAAAAACTTGAACATAAAATTATATTAACCCCTTGTGTACAGATTTTACTTAAGTGGTTAAATAATTTAAAACTCAAATTATTTGACATTATTTAACTGTCATATTACCGTAACAAGGCGCCCTACCATTTGTGCCTTAAAATAAAAAAAATGCATAACGCGTGCATTGTGCACTGCACATTTGCTCCTCAAACGGCACATGTGCATTGTGCACTATTTGAGCAGCCCTGAGTTAGACAAAGAGGCACAGAGGCTGTTGTTATCCGCCTACTATGATAAAATTTTTTTTTTAACTTTTTGAATTGAAAAATAACGCAGATTCTTCACAATTACGCCATACGTGCGATACATCATTGGAAAGCTAAAAACATTCTCTTTTCAATAACACCATAATAAAGTATATATGGTTTGTATTTAAGAAAATACAGCTTTGTGTTATATCTCAAAAATTATCAATTATATTTAAAATTTTTCCATGTCAGTGTATTCTACTTAAAAAAGTGCCTTAAGAACGTATCAACCGCTTTTCTCTAATTTCACAAATAAACAAAATACGAGCATTTTTCGAAAACCTCAAAATTTGACTTTTTGGCTATAACTCAAAAACAAAAGAAGATAGAGGGTTGGTGTTTGCGCCATTGAGTTTTTCCCGAAAAAAGAGACCGAGACATGGTACCTACTTTTTTGTATCTCTTATAGTTTCTGAGATAGCCTATAATAACACCCAAATTTGCTCACTAATTGTACATGTCAGAGAGAGACGAAAACCGAAAATAGTAGTCTAGGATAACATAATTAATTAATGACGTATAAGACATCTTTCTCCGAAACGAGTATATTTGATCTCCGTTACGTTGAGATGCGACACGTTGCTTAAGTGCGTTCCCGCCTTTACTTGTCACTGTTTTCTCGACGTACGTCAAATAATTTTCTTTATTTAGTTGTACATGACAGAGACAGATGAAAACCGAAAATAGTTGTTTAGGATAGCACAATTTATTGATGACGTTTGAGACATCTTTCTCCGAATGGAGTATAGTTGTATTTCCTCTTATAACGAACGGAGTTGTTCGTTACTTATTTCAAACGATTCAATGTGTAACGTGGTTATTGACTTGAACTAAAATAAAACTTTCAAAAAATGTTGGAGCCGAAGATAATGATCTTTTGTACCAAGCTTTTGGACTTGTTGTTTATGTGTAAGAAACAGCATATATTGTTGAGGTCTTAACGCCTAACGCCCATAAAAGACCGTCAATTTTTGTAGTCGGTGTCGTTATATCATAGAACCCAAACATCGGTTATTCTACATGGTTCTAAAGCAGGCGTTATTTTTGGGATTTTTGGCGTTGATGGTTAGAATCAATACATGTGACCACTTGTTATTTTTCCTGTCCAAATCATGGTCGGATTGTTGCTGGTCAAATTTATTCACATAGAACATATTTGCATCATAATCTATAACAGCTTGTAGTAGCTTCAATAATCCTACGTATCTTCTTTATTATGTAAGAATTGTGTAAATTAGATTTGTGGTATATTTGTTGGACCACCGGCATATACTCCCATGTTATCAAAAAAGATTTTTTTCAATTCTTTCATTAAATGTTTCACTGCTCTTTTTCCTGATCCTTCTCTAAAGCGTTGCAACGCCTTATAAATTTAAAAATTAAAAAGATTCATCGATGGATGAATTCTCATCTGGTATCAAACATCTCTGAACATTTTTTAACAATTCATTTAGATACGAACATAATTTATATAATTTATCAAAATATGATGCATTTTGGCTTGAAATAATAGATCATTAAGATGAATCACTAATGTAACTACAACTCTAGAACTTGGCGAGGGTTTTATCCGCTTTACAAAATTTAAACCAAAAATGTATTCATTGCAAAAACGACTCTAAGTAGGTAGGGTAAACATTTTGCCAGTTTTCTGGTGCCCTATATAACATACAAATTTAGAGAACAAGTACGGGAATTGTAATGCTTTTAACAATATCCGTTCAGAGACCTCAATCATGCCATTGTCATTCTAAATGAGTTTTCTAAACATTTTTTCTAATACAAAAATGATTCAATAGCCAGATGAAAATTCCAGTAAAATACTATTACTATATTTTTTTAATACCTTTGATATTTTTCATCATCTTGATGCAAATGCTCTTCCTCTATTATTGATTATCTGTCAGTCGGAAGATTTGATATAGCATGATGTTTTTTTTTAATGTCATAGCTAATCTATGATATTATAGAAATGGCTAGAAATATCATCTCTCTTTTACAATAATGTCACGTTAGAAAACTAATTTTTTAACCATAATTTATCAATAGAGTTGAAATTTGTGTAAATTGGATTTTTAATTTTTTTGTTTAATTTTGATAGTGGTTCACTTAAAAATTCATATTGTGAGGCAAGGCAAATTAACTTGCAATATAAATTTAGGGACGGTTTATTCACCTTTGGGTAAATTAATCTACTAGATATCTACTATGGTTACTCGCCAAATAGCCAATCATCGCAAGTGAAATTACAATAACCATGAAAAATGTCTGATAGGGTAATTTACCCATAAGTGAATAAACCAGCCCTTAATATAAAGTATTTACAACTTATTGTTAGTTGTAGTTGATTACCACTAATTACCACTACAAAGTTCTATAGCTAGCTAATAAATAATATGGTCGAACAGACATGTATTTGGCAGATTCACACTTGCAAAAATTAGTGGCATACTATTGGTTATGTACTGAATAGGATGGCACGCTTCTTTAGAGTTTATGCTGTACCGAAAATATATGTATACAGGGTGTTTAAAAAATACGTTCGAATATTTGGCCCACTTATAGATCTCATCAGTACAAACAAAAAAGTCAAAATAAACATAAGTCCAAAAATCAGCCGTTTCCTAATTACAGCCTGTTTTTCAAATTAAAATAATTTACACTCAGTAGGAGTGATTCGCGTATTTATGAAGTCATCCATGGAAATAACAAAACAAATTTTGTTCGTTTCTGTTAGTGTAGTTGCCACATTTGTTGTAATTATTGTGTGTCCGTTATTGTCAGTGTTTATTGAAGTAGTTGTTGCTGTAACCCGTTGTTGAAATTTTCGAATATGCCTTATAAATGCCAACGCAGAAATGGCAGACATGCATTTTATGTATGGCAAAGCCGATGGAAATGCTTGTGAGGCACGTCGCCTTTATGCCGAAGCATTCCCAAACCGGGTACTTCCGTGTGACAAACTTTTTACAAATTTACATCAACGTTTATCCGAAGTTGGATCGTTTAAATCATGGAACGGTGATGGTGGTCGGCCTAGATCAGTTTGTACTCCCGACGCAGAACTTAACATTTTAAGATGAATTGAAGAAAATCCTGGTACTAGTACTAGAAGACTCTCTACTGAAACAAATATTAATTTTTCCCTAATTTGGAGAATTTTACGGGAGCAGCAATTGCACCCATACCATATTCAAAGGGTATAGGCTCTAGCTGTGCCTGATTATGCCGCACGACTGGTGTTTTGTCGAAGCATGTTGACAAAAGTCGCGGAGAACCCAAATTTTGTTACGAAAATTTTATTTACAGACGAAGCTGGTTTCACGAGAAATGGCATTTTTAATTTTCATAATAGCCATGTTTGGGCCGACGAAAATCCGCATGCCGTTGTTGAATCGAATCATCAACACCGATTTGCAATCAACCTTTGGCTTGGTGTGTTAGGAGACCATCTGATAGGACCTTGTTTCCTGCCTAACCGTTTGACTAGTCAATTGTACCTTGACTTTCTGCGGAATACATTACCACTGCTGTTAGAAGATGTGCCCCTCAACCACAGAATTAATATGTGGTTGATGCACGATGGAGCTCCTGCGCATTACGGAGTCTTGGTCAGAAATTATCTAAACGAAAATTACAATGGCAGGTGGATAGGGCGAGGAGGTCCAATTGCATGGTCCCCTAGATCTCCCGACCTCACTCCACTCGATTTTTGCATTTGGGGGTATTTAAAGACATTAGTTTATTCAAGTCCTGTGAATAATTTAGATGAGTTGCGAGAACGAATTGAACATGCCTGCCAGACTGTTCGTATAAATCTTATCGGGACTCTTTGAGAGAGTGCGGCTTTCACTTTTACGGAGATGTGAAATGTGTATACAAATGGAAGGAGGACATTTTGAACATCTTCTTTAAGAATCATTAATTTGTAATAATTAAAATGTATTTATACTGATATTTGAGTGTAAATTATTTTAATTTGAAAAACAGGCTGTAATTAGGAAACGACTGATTTTTGGACTTATGTTTATTTTGACTTTTTTGTTTGTACTGATGAGATCTATAAGTGGGCCAAATATTCGAACGTATTTTTTAAACACCCTGTATATGTTCTGAAAATTTCCTACATCGTGTACGCTACCAAGCTGCAAACAATTAATGTTGTTTGAAAATACTCTGCATGGAGTTCTGGCATTTAAATATACAAAAATCAAATGCTTTGGTTATAATTTAAATTAAAAAAGACGAAAACGTACAATGTTTAATTAAAGCGACGGTTGTCCACATTCTGCCATTAATTATCTTTAATTGTAACGTTGCTGGGCTAAATTTTTCGCGCAATTTTGGTAGGTAACTCGATGTTCCGTTGTTTCGCTTCGCAGGTGTACACAATAGTGCCCGAGAGAGTGCGCGCAAGCTCTCATTGATTATGGCCTGGGAGCAAAGCGGGTTAACAGGGGATGTGGAACCGAAGAGGGGAAAGGACCCCCGAAAAGAGGTTGCTGGAAAACGCCGGGTCTATACTTGTTTCTCTCTGAAATCACGACCTTTACACGTGAACACAGTGCCAGCTTAATTAATATAAAAGCTATCTGGAATTGATGTTCACCTTCCTCAGGTGGTTTTCTGAGAACTTGATTAACAACTCTTGAGTTACTTTGAATCGAATATATGAGATGACCTTTTTCCACGATCTTTATGCGCCCTTTGGTCTTGTTTAACAATTCGCTATCGAAAATATTGACATTCAATGCAATTTTATCCTTCGAAAAGTTTTTGTATTAAATTTTTGACACGGGAACGAGGAAGTTTCGCATACGGACGTTACCGCCAACAAACTTTTAATGGGATTGAGGCCTATATCAAACTGTGCGTCAACCTACGTCACAGTTTTCTTTGTTTCGATGGAACAAGCTAAAATTCAGGTCAAAACGAAATTTACCCTCTTGCTAATGCAAACCAATAGCATCTAAATATAGCTCACGTAGAAGGGGTTTCACCTTTAGAAGTTTGATTCCCTCTACGTCCTCGCATCGACGTCCGCAACCCGCATGATGTCACAGATACCTAATTCACGCTAAACATAGACCTTTGGGGCGAAACCAAATTTACCCTATTAAGTGTATCACGTTTGCTTTACGTATCCTGGACAGAAAATGCAAAGGTGAAGGTTGATAAAATCATCTGCTTTCTAGAATCATAAAATCGAAAACGTAATATACACTTTTCGAACGGTCGCTGCCAGGTGGCGTTCGGGAGTACGTTCGAAAGCTCCGTGACGTCATTGCTGATGACCCATCGACCGAGCCTTCGGACACGTGACTACGACAAAGGTGAACCTCCCACAACAGCCTCTTAGGGTTTATTGGAGACGATATAAAGGTTTTGTATGGTTAATTTTAGAACTGTTCCGAGAAAGCTTAATAAGAATACATCGTCCCCACCTTGCATTACATGATGTTTACTTTTTGAACAATTGTGAGTTATTTCATCTGTAGTAGTACTTCTGAATCCGCTTGCGTGTATAATGTCTTCATTGTTAAGTGTAGCTGGAAACACTTCCGGCACTTCTATTGCAGTACAATTACATCTATGTACATATATGCTAGTGATAACCGGAGGCATTTGTTGCTTTTGAGCGATCAGTTAATTAACGCTTTGACAGTGGGAATCCTAGCAGCTGGCCACAAAATTGCAATTTCGTTGTAATTAAATAACTATTTCCCACGTCAAACGTTTTTATCATACCTATACATAAAAACGATCGGTCCATTTTTATGGTATTAATTTTTAATATTTTGTAAATTTGGTGTAGTTGTTTAATGCAATGTGTTGATTTTGCGGCATTATTTATTCTTTCATAAAGTTTTATTTTTACATGAGTTTCATATTTAAAAAAAATGTGTCTCACCGAAGTAGTCTAGTCGAATTATCTCGGAAACTACAAGTCCGATCAATTTCAAATTTTATACAAAGATTTGGTACATGGTAAACTACATTGTGAAAACATTATCAGTCATCCGTGACTTCCGGTTATATCGGAAGTAGTTAATGAATTATCTTTTACGCAATATTTATTTTTAGTTAGCTTGGTTAATTTAAAGATAATTTTACTTGAAACATTTTATGTAAATATATAAAAAAATAAGTTAGCCATGAAACACAACTATCAATTTATGAACGTAGCTATCTTGGATCGTGAATTATAGATTATTACATTAAAACTTCTTTTGGACATAAATGTGGGACATATTGAATAATTGTGGCAAAATTGTTTTCTAAGTTATTGATGTTACTCCAATGAATAATCAATAGGTCGATAAAACTTTAAAATATCTTTAAATCGAACCATTTTTGGACTTGATATTTATTATGGAATTTGTTTATTGGCAATCAGGGAATGCAATGCAAATTACGTTAATAACATGCATATACAGGTGTCCATAATGGTGGTATACTAACGGGGGCAATTTTATAGCCAAAAATATGAAGAAAAGTTCATATGACCATGTGTCCAGACATCCTTCCCAAAAGAGCTACACCTTTTTGAAGATGAGACTCACTGTTTGTTTTTTTTGTAATTATTTCACTTATCGTACAGGGTTAGTTCATGAATTTTGAAACATTCTCTAAGATTTACATAAGAAATATGGTGATGATAACGAAAATGAGCTATGATGAACAAGCGTTGAGACTGAGGTTGAGACATTTAGAGTCCCATTTTTTTTTTTGATCACTTTCTGAAAATTTGATCTCAAAATTGTAATGCTTATGGAAAAATATACAAAAAAGTTATGCATGAGGTTCTGGCACTTACATATAGAAAATTCAAATGCTTTGCTTATAATTTAAGTTAAAAAAATTAACACATACAATGTTTAACACGTTGTTCGCCATTTAAGAAAAAAAATGGCAACCCCTCAGGCCACCACCTAATAGAATGTTAAGAGTGCGGCACAAACCGTGTGCCGCATTACACCAACCGAAATCAGGCGCGGCATCAGTGTTAATCAAAATTAGTGTTGTCCGCATTTTGACATTAATTATCTTGAATTGTAACGTTGCTGGACTGATTTTTTCGCGCAATTTTGGTACGTAACTCAATGTTTCGTTGTTTCGAGTCAATTAACACACGATGTCCTATCATGCACCCTTTTCGAGAAATTCAGCGGTAATACAGTCGCAAATCTCAAATGTTATGTTTAACTCTTTATGATCTAATTTGGTGATCATCACTATGTTTCTTAAATAAATCAAAATCCAAAATTGTGTACGAAATGTTGATGTTCCGATATTCATTGTCTAACTGCTAAATGAAATAATTAGAAAAAGGCCACACAATGAGTCTTTAAAGAGCCATAATTCCTTTAGGAATTATTCCAGGCATATGTTCATATGAACTTTTTTCCTGTTTTTATTATAAAATTACACCCTTAAGTATACCAACATTATTTTCGGACACGCTGTATAAATATGTAGGGTGTTAGATAAAAAACGCCCAAAGCAATATTTTCGTTATTTCTGTTCCCATTTTCACGTGGTAGGCACGAAATGAAATGGTTTAATGAATAGTATTCTTTAATAGTATGATTTCAATTGTATATTCTTTCCACGCTTACATTTAATGATTATTTACTGTACAAAAAAAAAAATACTTACCTCTCTCACGTTTTTATATAATCTATGCGAAGTTAGCTTCCAACCCGTAATTAGATAGGGATTTAAATGTATTGTAAATAACTTTTTAAGAAAACCCTTTAACCTATTTTAACGCTTTATACATCATTCGAAAGCTTCATCCTTGGCGAATATAATAGATGAAATGACCGATTCGAGCTCCTTTAAGAATTACCCAAAAAAAATTAATAGCACGCATGTACACGAAAACAACGCGAAAATGGACTTTTTAACGTAGTTGTTGCTCCTAAAGCGTTCATCCTGTTTCGAAGAATTATATACTTATCGATTTGCCAGTTTCTTCTAACAGAAATGGCCGATTTCAAATTTCGTGAATTAATCATGAAAAAACATTTAAACGGCACCATGTTTGTCGAATTCTATAGACACCGTATTGGTGTCTGAATATCCAGCCCCCAATTAGATAGGGATTAACATGTATACTAAATAAGTTGTTAAAAAAAACCCTTTAACGTATTTCTATGAATCATTCAAGCTTGATCCTTGGCGAATGCAATAGGCGAAATGGCCGATTCCAACCATTTGAAATTAAAAGTTCCGGTATTTCTCAATAAACCATTATTATTGGTCCTTCATTGAACGCTATTTTTCATGTATTCCCAAAATCAAAAATCTAGGTTAACAATGTTGGGTGAACATACAAATAAATGGCTTCATAAGTATCGATCCGTACTCATCAGTACTTTATTTTTTGTACAGTAAATAGTTACTAAAAGTAGATGTATTGTATATTGTTGGATTAAAAAAAAAGTCTTTTAAATGGTGTAGGAAAAAATATACATGACAGTCGAAGATGGTGCTGGAAAATGTTTAAGTGACTGCCGAAACATAGGACTCATTAAATCATTTCGTTTGGTACCTAGTTCGGGAAAATTTGAATAGAAATGACGGAGATATAGCTTTGCGATTTTTTTGTCTAACGTCATGTATTTATTAATTTAAATTAAACGGTTCGCATAAAAAAATCATGTATTTTACAGATAAACGAATGGAAACAGTTAGTGTACAAATAGATTCCAGTGTATTTGAAGACATTAATTATGAATGATGCAGTTGCACTGATGTTTGCATTTGGCAGACGAATGGTTCAAGCAATGATTTATCAACAGTGTTTTGGAAGTGATTGATTTGAGCGTTTAATTTAAGCTAACCAATTACCGTTATGGGGTGACTTTGATCCGAAGGATGAATATGATCATAGATTTGAACATTATTTGCAATGCTAAATATTTTCAGCCGTATGCATAGCTATACATCTAGTATGATTTTAAGATATTTTTAACTAGTAACCACTAGTTGTACTTAAAACCATTTAAACAAATTTTATGCATAATTTTATTTTTACTTATAACTAGTTAATAAACAACTAAACTACATTTTAAGGTATTTTAATGTTAACTTAATGACAGTTAATCGTGAATAGTCGTTTAATAATTAATAAAGTACAAGTTTCTTGCAAAGGTGGAGAAAATTATAATAGGGAAGGAATAATTATAAAATAATAGGGTCTTTCTGAAAGATATAAAAAAAGATGTCGACCTTTGAGTCCCAATTGTTATGGCAAATTTAGCAGCGAAAAGCATATTATATAACTTTGTACATTTTCGACCACTAAATCGTTTACTACATTGTACAGTTTATTTACAAATGTATATTATATATGGGGAAAAATTAGAAACTTAATCACAAACTTATCAATTTTGAATAACATTAAAAAATTATGTAAAACTGTTCTGTTATAGAAATTATGAGAAAAAAAAAGACGGAAAGAATAACATCGCCTTCAAAATGTTTGATCAGTTTTAAATAAATGTGCATTTTTTAAAGATGTATTTTAAAAAACTTTCGGCTTCAAACCCATTCGATATACCTAAATGTTTATTAGTGCTAACGGTAATATGACTATTGTAATACGGTTGACATTGGAAATGAAGTTAAAATCCAGTTAAATATGCCAGTTTTGGCCACTAAAATGCTAGTAGCCAACAAGCGTTAAAACGCTACTCAATACGACTATGCATACGGGGTTTACGTAGTAACTTTTAAAAATAATGGTAGTAGTCACTAAAAAAGCTATGCATACGGCTGTTTATTTTTAATTGAAGCTTCAGTTTTGGTCGTGTACTGTACATGGAAACAACATTACAGTCGATTTAAATATGTGATCATATTCACCCTACTGATCCGATTAACTCATTTTTACGATACCCTGTTGTTGATCTGTCGCGAAAAACGATTACGAAATAAAGTTATTGTTCTTCTAGTAAAATGATATAAATATAGAATATAAGAGCACTATGTATATCCAAATCGTTTCGGATATTACAAACGGAATTCTTATTGTGGGAGAGCAAAATGTAACTGTAGCGGGCAATATACGAATTACATTTTCTCCTACTAGGAAATCTCAGGGTTTGCTGATATCGTTCGACATCAGAGGACGACATTATTATTAACTGATACCAATTTCTAGAATGCAATCTATGTCATATCCAAATATTATTACTTCTGTGCCATATAATAAAACATAATTTGAAGTAAATGTTGTTTGCAATTCTTATGAAGCTAAAGAGAATTTTAGAGAAGTTTTGCTCATTAGAAATTCGTTCTTAGTACCGTCAAGTTAATTAAATTGTCAAACTAGGATCAAAGGTAATTTGGGTCAGGGCAATTTTATTCCAATTGCTTTGTAAAACGACTCACCTCTGTGAAACTTTGTTTGCCATCGGAAATTTCTAACCGTTTCAGCGATGGAACCCTATGAATTAATACCGACGTAAAAAAGTCAATTCAAAAGTTTTAGATTCCGATTGGAGTTTTTTCCAATCTGTGTGTTCCGCCCTTTTACTTCTCCTATTTTTCACTGTAGCATCGATCCTTCGGTTAATAAAACCGTTCTGAAATAAGAAGAGGCGGACGTCTTCTGCACGTCAATTCACCTTCAAATCCTTTGAGTTTTTCAGGTAAACCTTGGAGTGACAAACGGCGGACGGCGCCGACACAAAGACCGTTTTTAATATTTGATATGCAAATTGACGCCTCCGTAGAATGAATAATTCAAAATGGATTGGCGGCGTCGAGAATAATTGATATCCAGGCGTGGTAATGGAAACTTTAAATAATTGAGACTTGGATCAGGGGAACAATGATGCAAGAGCAATCAGAACTATAGTTTCAGAATATTTTACTATGATCGACCCCTCACAGTCCTGTAAAATACATTTTTGGTTTGGAAATTATTTTTACGCGAAAAAAAAAGGTACTGTAGAACCTCGTCTATCCGGACTAACTGGGACCAAAGGCAATCCGGATAATCGAAAATCCGGATAATACGGGTAATATGGATAAGTAAAAGAAAATCCTTAAACTAAGCATACTTTAAAGTTTAAAGTTTAAACTTTATTATGATAAAAGAAACTGTATTATAAATTATATAGCTAACTATAGCTATACCTATATTTACAAACATGAAAGTTTATAAAAAAATTGTGGATTGTTTCTTAAAGAATTCGCTCACTGTCTTTTGTTTCAAACATGTGTCAAACTTGAATGAAGCACGGTCACTCAGACGTTTTATCATTAACAATTCAGCTTGAGTGGTATGAGGCTGACTCTCTAAATACGCCATGATATTTGTAAGCTGATGCGCAGTATCTATCTGTATGTGTTGTTCGCTGTTGTGGTGCGATTACTCCCTGCTCATCCACGTCATCTTCTTCCTCGCTGTCTATTCTAGATGTACATGCCGCCACAATTTCTTCTTTCGTCATAGCGTCATATCCACCATCATTGTTGTCTTTCAACCACTCACTGACATCTTCCCTGTCAACATCTAAATACCGACTTATTGTTCCCAACATTTCGTCTTCAGTCACTTGCAGTAAATTATCGCTTGTCATTTCGTTTGCAGCACATATGGCTGGCCATAGTTTTTTTCATGACTTTTTCAAGGAGCTATTTGCGACGCAATCTCAAGCGTCAGCAACCATACGAATTACATCTTTGATACTTATTGATTTCAACAAATCAATCACACTTTTTTCTCCTTCCTCTTCAATTATTTTACTAAGCAGTTTTTTTCTGTACACTTTTTTGATGTTTTCAAGAACTGCTTGGTCCATAGGCTGTAGCAGTGCGGTTACGTTTGGTGGAAGAAATTTTACTTGAATTCCTTCACTCGCGAGTTCTTTTTCTCCCGGATCGGATGGAGCATTGGCTATCAGTAAAAATGCCTTTTCTGGTAAACTATTTTCTTTCAGAAACTTTCAAACTTCAGGAACAAAGTTATCAAAAAACCAGTTCTTAAACAGGAAACTATCTGCTGCAAACCATAACAGTTAACCTATCTTTACTTTTCTTGTAGCCCCTAGCCGAATCTTTAGGTTTATACGCTAAGGTTTTGCTCGGAAACATCCGATAAAACAACTCGATTTCATCAGCATTATAAATCTGGTCCGGTTTCAATTTCTCAGATAAAACAAACTGTTTAAATTCCTTTTTAAATTTTTCAGCACCAGCTGAAATCACTAGACAAGCTTTTTCCAAAGAGACAGGTATTCCCCGAATATCTGACGCGTGGACCCCGGGAATAACTCATAAAGCCTCTTCCTTTTCACGAAGTTTTTTCGAAATAATAGATAAAATTTAATAAAAGGTAAAATTTTTTTTAATAACTTAAAAAATTTTAAAAATCTTAAGAAAAATTAAAAAAATCTTAAAAAATATTTCTAAAAATTGTCTAAAAATCTAATCCGGATTATCCGGCGATCCGGATAAACGAGGTTCTACTGTAATTATAAAAAGTTTTCAATTCCATATAAAGTGGCTTGTATTAAAGGGACAGTACAAACCTGTACAGATGTGGAATATCCAATAACTTTTTTATTCTACTACTATTAAATTTCCCCTTACGTTCGTTTCCTTTCATAATGGATACTCGAAAATAATGGCGTATCCTGCGGCGTATCCTGCCGTAAATTGAATAGGATCCGGAGATATATCACTCCGAACAAAAAAAAAGAGAAAAAAAAGCTCTGCTTCATCTATTTGGTGGTTTAATACAGAATTTCTCCTCAATGTTTACGGATTTATGGTGCAAATTTAGGATTATAATTATTCGACAACTAAACTAACTTCATTATTTAGCAATGAGTAAATTTTGTGTTAGTGAATCTCGCGAAATTGTTTAACTGTCCCGAACTTTCCAAATACGTGGAAGTTCAACTTTCCTTTTTGCCATGTAGCTGGAGGTCAATTGATTACGGAATTAACTGCTAAATCTCGGTTTACCCAAGGAACATGAATATGCATGTGGGAAGTGAGCGGTGTGAATACGTCACGAATCGCGATGAATTTCCATGTACAGTACAGGTGCGAACAAAGTTGAGATGACGTCAACCGAATTCTAAATGAATTTAAGTACTTAACGTTACCTTAACGGTACCCTACTTATCGGATATTTGAGTTTCAGCATAAAAGTTTTATCAAAAGGATGTAATTTGCGATTTAACAAAAGTTTAGTTTCGCAAAAGGAGTAAAACTTATCGTTGTAAAGGGGAAACCTCTGTTCCGCCAATTAGGTTGCAGCTAGAGCGTTTGGAAACGAAATGCAAATTGAACGACGTACATTTTAATTGTCTGCTTTCAAGCAGACAATTTCAGCACTTAAAACTATAGATTTGATTTCGCCGTTTTTTGTTATTTTAAATGCAAATTTAGCAATTTCACAAATTGTTCGACTTTATTAAGCAGAAATTAATTTTAAAATTGAAATTAATTTATCGGGATTTTTCATAAATGAGTGATCTGAAAATTTGCAACGATTCAATGAACAGGTATTCAATATGAAATCGTAATATCTACAATAACATTAAATTATACATAATAACGTAATTGAGAGAAACATTGGCGTGTTTATCAGCAAATCCGAACGTTCAAGCGAGGTTTGCGTTCGGCAAATTCAAATTTGCGGCCCACCGTGACAGAAACGAAAATAAACGTATTAAGATGGGTTGTATATTATTTGAGTAAGATTTTTGAATGGATTTGCAACACTACCTTCCTAAACACTTTTTCAAGCTTTGTAGCTATATAAACTGTAATATAACTTATTACAAACGCAACTTTGTTATTCTAAAAACCAAGATTTGATTGTATATTTGAATTAGTTATTATTATTATGTTGCATTAACAAATGAAAATAAAAATAATCATAATAAATTTAATATACACCATTTATTTGTAAATATAAATCGATAAATTTGTAAATTAAATTGATTAATCCGATGAAATGGTTTATTAAAACCATATTTTATTCATATAAATACGAAGGCTTTCACGGCCGGTGTTAACTAAACTAAGACTAGAACTAACATTAGCGCTAACTCTAACACTAGACCTAGAACTAGGAGCTTTCGGGTTTAGCCGTGCGTCTTTTGAAAAAGTATTTGACGTTTCGAATGCCATGTTGCAACCTTTTTCAGAAACGAGTTCGAAGTGACGAGATCGGTTAAAAATGTATCCGTGTAAAACTAATTAAAAACCAATTATTCGCTAATTGTTTCGTCGGGTCCGGGGTGGGGGCAATTTTCTTCATCGGATTTACCACCATTTTTCAAGTGCGTCTAATTGCAGCTTAGTCATCCTCTCTGTTAACGTTATCGTTATGCCGATGAATTTCTATGGTATCCCTTGCCAAGCGTTGGTAGTATCTACTTGATCTGCAGAAGATGATAGAGACGACGCGAGATATGGAACTTGACATATACCGAAAGAAGGCTCACACGAATCACGAATGGATACTTACAGACATCCTCACATCACCATCTGCAACAGAAGAGGTCAGTGATCCACACTGTTTTCCAGCGAGCAGGAAGAATATGCGACAGTAAGAGCCTGAAGAATGAGGAACGTTTCTTGAAAAGTGTCCTGCAGAAGAACTTTTGCTACACAGAAGAACATCAAATAGATTTCGATAAAACCAAGGTATTAGCTAGGTCAAATAGATACTACTAACGCTTGACAAGGGAGGCCAAAGAAATTCATCGGCATGGGAATAACGTTAATAAAGGGGACGGCCTGCAGCTTAACCGCACTTAAAAAATGGCGGTAAATCCGAGGAAGAACATTGGCCCCACCCTGGACCCGACGAAACAATTAGCATGTAATTGGTTTTTAATTAGTTTTACACGCATAAATTTGTAACCGATCTCGTCACTTCGAACTCGTTTCTGAAGAAGGTTGCAACATGACGCCCGAAACATCAAACTCTTTTTCAAAAGACACACGGCTAAACTCGAAAGCTTCTAGGTCTAGTGTTAGAGTTAGCGTTAATGTTAGTTCTAGTCGTAGTTCACATATTTTATTGTTTTTCAATCTTGAATATTTCTAAAACGAACCATTTTTAAATTTTAATCAGGGAACATGCTAGTGAAGGATTAGACAATCAAAACGGGACATTTGTAGTGTATAGTATCGCTCGAGGAGGCCTCATTCGTTATTCTTATTGCAAGGGGTATCTCGACGACCTTCTTTGAAAACAGTTTCATACCATAATTAAAATAGAGTAGCTGTAAATAAGCAACTGCTTGGGTGAGCTTGAGATTCAGAAAACAACTGTCATATCAAGTCACGGAAGACGAACAAGTTCGTTAACTAATTTACTAACGCTTGCGAAATTCTCTTTTTTAAGTTTCCAATCAGTTCGCTTGAACTTTACTGTTTGCCCTTTTATTTATTTCAGTTTTGTTTGTGGATCTTTTTCATTTGAATTTTAAAGCTTTTCGTGTAATTAAAAATTTTTATTTTACTTATGTTTGGAGTTGAAATTCCCAAAATTCATTTCACTATTAATTATCTACTCTAAATTATAACTAAAAGTCTACAAATTACGGTGTGAGTTGGCATCGTATTACTACGAAGAGTCGTACTCGTATAAACATAGTGTAATCGGCGTAAACAAACGGCGTTTGGCATCCCCCGCCAGCGATCCCCGTCATGGGGCCTAAGGTGACGGAGGAGAGGCCAGAGGGGCGAACGCACTCGACGCGCCACTCCGTAATCGCGGCTTACGTCACTCGCCGAAAGCTGGGCCGGGCGTCGCGACGCTCGCAGCTCGCAAGCTCACCACACGCTCAGTATTGGCGCGGCCGTCGTCGATCAGGCATCTGCTTCGTGTCCAGCGCCACCTATGATCCACGACGTTACTACTCCCCTCCACAACTACTACTACTACTGATGCTACTACGATTTGTTGTGCTTTGGTCAGAGCTTCGCTTGCAATAAATCGCGGTTGGGTGCTTTCTACTTTATTTGCTAGGCCAGGTATGTTTTAGGGTCTTTAAAATTTTTAGTAATAAATGTTTAAAAAAGTTATTGTGTATATATATTAGCTGTTTTTTGAGAAATGAATTTTTCTTTTTTTTTAATTTATTTCATAAATTAAATTTGAACTTCTGATGAACTTCTTCATAATTTCAATTATTTTATTCTTTGTATCTAAAACCCTATAATATTTCCTTCGTTACTGTACATTATTGTACTCTTACTTTCCTTTTTATCCTACAATAGTATAAAAAAAGAGTATCTAAATAAAGCCATTTTTCTCTGACTAGACCTCGTATTTTTTAGAATTTTTAAAGTTTTTAGTAATAAATCTTTAAAAAAGTAACGTATATTGCTGTTAATAGGAAAGTTAATTTTATTTTTTATGGCATAACATAAAATGATTAAATTCTGATAAACATAAGAAAAAAAATGACTTATTATTTTCCTTATATGTATTTAAAACCCTATATTTCCTTCATTGCTGTACATTGTCTCACTCTTTCTTTAATTTTTATACCATAATTGTATGTCTAGAAAAAGTATATGAAAAAAGGGTAAGGCTTCTTAATGTATAATTAGCGTCGAGAAAACGACTAAAAAAATGATATTTTTTTCTTAAAGAACATATTGATAAAGGCGGATAATGTAATTTGTTAGCGAAGATTAGACATTTCTAATACGTTTGACAATTTGATAATCAACATTATTAATAGAATAATTTCATTTCGATTTTGAATCTCTATGTCTCTCACAAATTCATAATTTGACATACATTTTTTTGTGGAATGGGTATTACAAATTTCTTTTTTATTTCCTTTCTAGTTTGAACAAATTCATTTTTTCCACACAAATGTGGAAAAGTTAAACATTTCCTTATTGAGTTTCACAAAAGTAATTTTTAGTCCATATCACAATGTAGTCCCTACATGTTATAACTTTTGCTAGACTTTATTACTTTGCAGAGAAATTATTGACAAAATAAGTTTTCTGTTACGACGCTGAGTAATGAAACTTCCATTACTTTTACAGTAGTTCGACCACTACATTCTATATCTTATTGTGTTATGTCTTGTAGAGAAACTGGTAGCTGTAGCTGTCTAAAAGTTACTACTTGTTTTTAAACTTTATTGAGAAAGCGGTTAAAAGTAGAAAAGCGATTAGAAAATTAATTTCTAATTAAAAATTAATAATGTGTATTATTAAATAACATTTCATTTGTTACAGGTGAGTGATACTTCTCGCATCTCATTAACAAAATCGGTTTGTATACAAAAGCTCCCCATTTAGCTGTTATAATAGCGTCGATAACTTCCTGTCATAATAATAACATCGGATCGAAACGATGACAGAGTTATTAGGACGCACATAGCTCCTTTTATCCGAGTAAAACCAACATTTTTGCCGGACGGAAATAGGCGTATTTGAAAATATCACAGACCAAATAAACTCTTTACACTTCGGAATGTTAAGGTAAACACGGTCGCGAATAGATCTCAGAACAGCAAATTGAGGACGCTTCTTTTGTTAGCCGAACCGTGTGCTAACGATTAATATTTTCGTTCAAAATTATGTCTTTGTAGTGGTAGAGATTAAACGTCAACACCAGGCACATCGATAAAATTCTCATAAGAGACCATATTGGCATGTGAACCGAAAGTACACAGTTCTCTTGTATACAAGTGATTAACATGCAAACGAATTGGCACAGATGGCCCATTATACTGGCGCTGATGTTCCGAATAAAACTCCTAAACACGGTTATTAGTGCGCGTACTAGCGATTAAATAGTAGAAATCAATGGTGTGCATATGTGCATGTGTGTAGGTATATTTCTATCGCATACAAATTTATCAGTGCAAATTACCTTAATTGCCTATTAAATAATAATGAGTAAATAATTTGTATGAAATCCGATTAGAAAATTTTTTACTTTTTCACATTTCTTTAAGTGTTGCACAAATAGCTATTGCAAATATACTTGTACATAAAATTTAAAACTTCTTTTTTACTGCGGGATAGCTGTTTAAAGGTGTCCGAACTTTTCAAGAAATATTCTAATGTCGAATTCACTTGTTTCAATGGATGAAAAACTGTTAGTTTTAACCATCAACCTAAATAGGTTGGTAAAAGTTGCAAAGGTGATGACAGCGTTGTTATAAAGTTGTAACATGCATATGTGATTTTATTTTGACGAACGTGATTTTTTGATCATACTGTATAACAAAGTACATCTATTACAAATATAATTTCTTTACATTCATAAAAACACCACGGTTGCCAACCGATTTGTAGACCGTTTTCTTTTTATTTTTGGGAAAAATAAAAATTTTCCCTCACTTTCTAATTCAGTTTTTATATGAATTTCTGTACATCCAACGGATAGATTCTGACATGAGTCAGTTTCGTTCAATACCTTCAGTAGTGACGGCTCGAGGACATGCAAAAATAAAGCTGAATGTTAAAAAATATACATTAAAAATGTCTACTTCGTCTAATAAAGATTTCTCTACAAATTTGAAGAGGAGGTTGAGCCTTCTCTGCTTCCTCTGACGAGCGCAATAAGTCTAAAGATACATTAAAATAAGAGTTTTAACACGCGAATTCTCAATTTTTACGAATCAGCTATTCGTTTTATTTACCTCCGAAAAATGAATTTGTATTGTACAAACCAAGTGATAAAAAATCGTATCAGTTTTACTATAAAATATCTCTCTTTTTACGAAACGTTTTTGTAATGGGCTAAAATTGTTCACGTTAATTAAAAAATATATTTTCGTCAGAAGAGATTTTTTAATCGTTGTTTCCAATCATCTGACTCTGAAGTGGCAATTTCTTTTTCAATGTTGACTTTTAATACTTGCAAAGTAAGTGACTTGTTGCGAAGTTTCAAAAAAATACTAAATAATTAAGTCTGGCGTCCTTAAATCTGGCAAATTTGCTCCGCTAGTTAAAATTGTTAAAAGCTGGTGATCAGAGAGCCCGGAAATTTGGTGTTTAAAAATCTTCATAATTGCCAGAGCTGTGTGAGCGGTTGCTCGGCCCTGTTAGAACCAACAATGCTCGAAAGCCAATTCATAAACTTGGAGCAAAAACTAATTTAAAAGCTGGTTCTTTCTGAGGAACTCTTTGAAATGTCGGCTTTACCGCAATAGTCAACAAAAGTTGCAAAGTGCTGTAAAACATAAATTGGCACAAGAAATATTTTTCAAAATACATGAAAAAGCACTACTTTTTCCATTATTAACTAAATGGTAGCCAATTCACATTAGGACATTACTTTTGTTCCACTTTGTATAAAGATCATAATCGACAATGCCGGTAAAATTTTGGAAAGAGAGTCCTTTATGGGATTGAATTTGATATTTTGCGTGAAAACAAGTATCATAGATTAGAAAGAAATAAATTTTACAAGCATAAACAAGTGTTTAATAAAAAAGACCTGGTTGATTTATCGTTGCCCTAGAACCAGACTATTATACATGTCCATTTTTTTTTTAAATTTTATAAAAAACGAGTTTTTAATTTTAACTTTCCATATAATATATGTACATCTAAAAAAACATTCGATACTGCAGCAACACGAATAGACATAGATTGGTTGTAAATAAATTGCAAGAAAGAGCTTGAAATATAACATAGGTTCATATTAAAAACTCAGTTTTAAGAAAAATTGAACATAGAATAGTTTGGTTTTAAGGCGACGTTATACATATACATATTTTTACTGTAAGGGCTCACAACGGATAGTTTCCAAGATGCAGTACCTTGCATGTTTATTTGGCATTTTTAATTCTTACTAACATTATATTCATATTAAACTAGTTACATATTTAGCACACAGATTTGAATTTGGTGGAGTTCTGATGTTACGTGATTAATTACATTACAGCATATATCTATAGACCTTTATAAATCATTCTGTATAATACCTGTCAGAGTTACATACATAAATCTATTCCCGATAGAAGTTGGAAAAATAATTATAATTTTAATTGAATTCGTGTAGAGTTTGAATTATTTATAATAACAGTAAATACAATTTGCAATACAGTAAATAAATTTATTGTATTTCATTTATGAACGTTTTATAAATAATAAAATAAAATATAAATTTCTGTAAGAAGCTTACGAATTTGATATAAATAGATATTTCTCGGAAGAAGATATTATCTTCCAGTAGTGTTATTATTAGATATTTTTAACGTTTTCATTTCTTTTCTACGTCTCGACAGATACTATCTTTGCCAGTAAACACTATTGAAGTGTTTTTTACGAAGATTTTCGTTCGAATTGAAGCTCTAGGTTTTAGGTTTTCTTTTCCTGACGCTGTGAAAACATCGATTCTATTTGAACACTCCACGCTATGTGTTCTACTTACTCGCACTTGTCCTGGAGAATTTATATGAACTTAATGGAAGATAATAGTTTTCCACTTATTTGAAGTGCTGTAAACATGCGTAATTTTGCGACCACATTAAATAGCCATTGATTGATATATTCACAATTGTTGCCATAAGATTTTGTTACCATTTCTGTAAAATATATTAAGCAATCATATTCTAACATTTTATGCCCCAATTTTGCAATATTAATGTGTTTGTTATACTTGCTCCCGTTTAATGGATTTTATAGTGATAGGTACGTTTGATTGGTTGGAGGGTTGGGTCTTCGGTCAATACAGCTCTGTTAAATTTAACCCTTGCCCTTTCTGATAAGGCCTTTATTAGTTGCTGGAAAATTGTAGCGAACCATTATACTATCCGTTATAAGCAACTTAATTAAAACTGGGAAAATTTCCTTTATTTTGTCGAGACAGTTTACCGACAGGTATAGTTTACTCGTGATCTTGCAAATAAGTATGGAGAAATTAGTTCATCTAAGTTCCTATAAAGGGATTAACTAAAGAAATGGTTGAAGGGTTGGGCACAAAGTAATTCTATAATGGAAACACAAATATTATTCTTTGGAAAAGGTTTTATGATGTTCGTATGGGTGCGATATGCAAGTACACCTTTGCAAAACCAATTACTTTCAAAGTTCTTACTCTCTCCGTCGAATTTACAGGAAAACTAGTATATCGCTATAATAGCTTTTGTATGTAACAAAGAAATTGCAAGTTAAGTGCTGTGTTAATACTATTAGTGTAACTTGTCGTTTAATAACAAAAGCTTATTATGGTATTAAATGTATATTAAGGAATACCGTTTGACGCAATTAGATTTTAGTGCGTCAAAGTAATATGTTTTTATGAACCGTGTCTAAGCTGTGTTCATGATTGTAGTAGATGGATCTTGTGGTAAAATTAACATTTCTCATTAAGTTGTTCCTAAATCCAATCCAAACACACAAGGACGAATCAATTTATCTCAGCCGTCCGACAACCGATTCCTTTTGGGTCCTTAGTTCTACTAAAGCATTCCAGTTTGTCTTTTAGAAATCAGAAGGTTCATCTTGTAAATGTAAATGGAACCACTCGAGTTCAGTCTTCTATAATACAGGATCGGATCTCATTGAACGTCTGGCCATTTACATACCAATAAACCAGAGAAGCCTTTGGATGTTAGAAACTGGTGAAGTAATTACAAAGTCGTCTAACAAAGCATTATCTGGCGCTGACGGTTTATTTAAAATTTACTGATTTCGGTTTGATTAGGTACACTGAAAGAGGGACCCGTCATCTTTATTCACATTGTTTTAGGTTTAATTAATCTGTCAACCAATCTTATTTGGAGAAAACAATGGAGCTGGTAATTATGAACACACAACAGTAAATCAATATCTGCGGCCGTATGTACCACGGCTGGAATTATGTGCAGAACGGAATACTGTGGTATACCAGAGATGTGCAAGGTTCCCTTGCTACTACCAGCGTCAGACAAAGAGCTGGGATAAAAGAGGCGTGATAACGGATTGTTGAACAACCGGGCCATTTGCGAAAATGAATGCCAGCCTAGAGAACGGGCCTTCCATGGAAAATGGAAAATGCACTTGAATATAGCAGTCGAATACTGATCGCCTTTTCTCTGCTAGAAGATTTTTCTTTGTTTAATTATTAACTCGAACAAACAGAAAAATTAAAAATAAAAAGTTCAATGTAGATTGTAGAGCCTGAATAATCCGAACTCATTGGAACCGATGGTGGAATTAAATATGGTTATGTAATAGGTACCAAAGACGCGCGCATACAAAACTTTACTGTAACGATAATTTTTATTTTATTTCTATAGGATTTTAAACAGTTGGCTTCATCCCCTTAAATTGCAAGCAGCGTACATCGATTTCCCCACGCATTCTTTAACCGGTATTTCCCATTTTCCATCAGTACTCTCCCCTTCGATCGATTCCCACTTCCCGATTAATCCCTCCCCTGTCGTATCAGCAAATACTTCCAAAGTCTCCAAACGGCGGCTGGATCAGGTCTGGTAATGGGATTTTAAAGGAATTTAATTCTTCCTAGGAATTTTTACCATCCAGTTTTCCTCGTACGAGATTCCTATCGCGTCACGAGATACAGGTTTTAAAGTGAAACCGAGAGCAAAGAAAAGAGAAATGAACATAAAACTTTTTGTAAATCTTGAATTCATCGAATTAATAAAAAACCCTGCATATAATACACATTACTTATATCTTAGCTACATTATAAACCATTAGTTTTAAAACCTCATACTGCAACAGCTGAGGTAGATATTTTGTAAGCTCCAGATAAGTAAACAAGACTAAACGGTTAATATCAAAACACTACGTTCTCTAGAATGGCCTCATATTGCAATTTTGCAGGAAGCACGGAATCTACTACACTCGGTGTACAAGAGCTAGGCAAACGATTTCATCCAAGCCAGTAGTTTCTGTAAATAAAGCTTTGTAAATATGATGAGAGGAAAAGAGAAAAAGAACGTGTTGTAAGCTCTTAGTAAAATAAAATACTGAATATTTCATCATAACATAAACCATATATACATATTTTTTGTAAGCGTTTTGTTACTTTTGTAACACTCTAACAATTCCAACGAAACGTTGGAAAAGTTCATTCGGCATTGAATGGTTAGGTACGGTATTTCACAATTGAACGCAGTTAATAAAAAATGCAAAACTCGTTCCGAAATTGGTTGGAAATCCAGAGTAGTCCATCGCTGTAGCAATTCTATTAGAGTTGCCCTGAAATATTATGAAATGTTCGTAAAAGTATTGTATATTTTTGCGCTGAATTCCAATTTCCAGAAGCTTCATCTAAAGCTTTCGGTTGCAGCGACAGAGCAACAGCCCGTGGAAGATTGATAGACTTTCTCCGGTCGGTCGTGGCAGAATGTTACTTTTTTGAACATGGCAACAACGTGGTCACAGTTTTCTACCAATGAATTCTTTTCTCATAAATTTGGACGTTTTCAGTGTTATTGATCACGAAATTTATCCACCAAAAAGATATACTAGCCGCACAAACTTTGCGTTGAGGTAAGAAAAAATGTGAATTTGAAAATGAGAATGTGAATTATCTTAATAAAATAAAGAAATTCCTATCGGACATTCTACAGATTACTTAAAATCATTTGTAAAGTTAACACATTTAAAACCTTGTAAAATAAGAGAGAATGATTCTGTTTGTATGTATAATTAAATTTTATAATTTTAACTTACCACAAGCAGTGACTAATCATTTAGCAACGTAACCATGAATAAAAATAACGTGAGGTTCGATTCATCTTCTAATTATAATCACTTACAAGTGATTACGTATTCGATATCCATTACGCATTGAAATAGAGTCAATTTAGATATTAATGCGATTAGTTAAGTGCACTGAAGCGTCATCAAAACGTAATTGGCCAAGATTAAAGTCACATTACGCATTTAATATTACCAATTACGGTATTATCTCGCAATGAATCCCACGTTTTATATTACAATTTCGTTTATTATTATGAAAAGAGTATTTTAAAATAGTTACGCTATAACTTGTAAGTTATAAACTGGTGCCTCCACCATTGTAATGCTAAGGTTTCCATCACGGAGAATCGGGTTGACATGAAAAGGGGAAGGCGTTCTGGACGAAATTAATATTTAGTAGATTGTTGAATGGTGATCCAATCGCTGTAGCTCTTTTCGAGTCAGCTACCTATAAACTAAGCGATAAGAGTTTATGATATAATATTCATTGTATTCAAACATTTGCGCTCACTATTTACACCAAAATATGCATTCAAAAAGATCAAATATTGTTACAAAAGAACGCATAACAGTAATAGAAAGTAAAGAGGAAACGTAGTTTATATCAAGGAAGGGACACCTGTGATATATTTGTGGTTTCATTTGTCTTTCTTGCTATCTCTCGTATAATGGAATCTGTTGAAAAATGTGGAGTTGTCGACGATCCCAAGGTTTCCTCTTACAATAAGTCTTGTGTACCACACCACCATTTCGGTTCCATTTCTCACTTTTTTCTTCTTAGAAATGAGAAGGAAATATACCTTAGAAGTGATTTATGGGTTGCTTTAGAATCGTTGCTATTTTGGGAGCAAACGCATTTCGTCCCATCTGTAACAATGGTATGGTAAATTATGGGCATTAATCTTAACATAACAGGACTTACTTGTTTTGAATGTTTGTATTCGTGAGTTAGTGCTTTGTGTCTAGGTACAGGGTGATTTACAATTTAACAATAAGAACTTTCAATGTAAAATTAACTTTGGGTTTCTTCCAATACATTAGGAAAAACGTTTTAGAATCAATTACAATTACTTTCTTTTGCGTATGTGTATGGTTGACCTCACAGAATTTATACTTCATATGTTTTATATTATATTATTTGTTAATTTAGAATTTGTTTCTTAATTCAATAACGCTCACTTTCAGAATTTATGAAATGAAATTCTGCTTAACTTAAAAATTAAAAGAGCATCTGCCCGGAAAGCAGGAGATCTGGGTTCGGATCCCAGTGCAGTAATGACATTTTTTCTCGGATAACGCATTAATGGTAATGACCTTTCTTTAATTATTAAATTATTTAATTTATTTGCGTTAATATTTCCCAATTATTTCTTTATATTAATATTTGTGTATTACCCAGTTTTCGGGATAATTCTTGACGTTGGTAAGTAATTGTGCGCATGTACATGTGACATTACGTATCCAGAAATGTGAGAAAACTTGTCCAGCTGCATAGCTCAATTGGTAAGAGCATCTGCCCGGAAAGCAGGAGATCTGAGTTCGGATCCCAGTGCAGTAATGACATTTTTTCTCGGATAACGCATTAATGGTAATGACCTTTCTTTAATTATTCAATTATTTAAAAATTAAAAGACAAAATTTTTAATTCTGAGTATTTCAAATTTTGAGAATTTCAATGGTCTATTCTGAGTATTTTAATATTCTAACCGTCTATCGGTTTTTTACTGGGATTAGCAACTTTTAAAGTTTAAAAATTCTGTTAAACTTTGTTTTAAAAAAGGATGTAAAATTCACAAAGAAAATCAAGATACATTCCAAATTGGACATATTCTAGATGTTGTACAGTATACAATGTAGATGTATAACACGGTACCACTGTTGTATTATTATAATTTAATGAGCACGCAAAATAAGCTTCCCCTGTATTTTTTTCAGCTACAAAAACTGCTTTTTTTGGAGCAATATTTTTTTTAGTTAATTGTACAGTGAAGGAAAACCGTGTTTATGAGATGTCGTAAAAGTTATTTTCGCTCGATTGATAGCCGTGTTTCTAATAAAACTTCACTTTACAGGACCAATATTGAATTTCCCATTAAATATGAACCATATTTCAAAACACATTTCTTGCTATGTTAATCACATATTTCAGTTGTGCTTTTGCTGTAGGTAACCACCGCCTAACACGACATACCTATAATATGATTTCACTGTAGCACGGTTAAAAGATTAGAGAAAGTTCTTCTTGAACAGAGGTCACCTGTATATTATTCGTTTGGAACAATGATGATTCTGAATTGAAATTTGTCGCCAACGCTCAAAAGACATGCATATTACATCGACCTTTCCGCGCTCCAATAACTTTAATGTGCGCATAGAACCCCCTTTAACTGGTGCTAGCTGCTACATCGTCCGTTATCAACGTCAAGGTGTAAATTCTATGCGGCAAATTGAGTAGCCGCGACATTGAGTTCTAATGAACCTTCAACGTCAAAGTTCCATGTTCTGGCGTATTTTAATAATTCACGTTTGTGTCACTTTATATCTGACCCAGTTTCTTTCATCTAGGTTTTGAGTAATTAAAAAAAATTAATACTTCATTCTAAAAGATAAATGCAAAGAAAATGTTTTACTTTATTTAAAATTTATTCCGTTTCGTATGTTAGTTCAATATTCATATTTATACAGTTCTTTTTCCTTCATAATCCGCTTTGCATCCCAACCACTCACTGTTTATTCGTCGTAGTGAACGAAAACATACCTCATTTTTCTGTGATAACTGGACATGGTCTGCGAAACGAAGTCGTTTTTCTCTGGCAAAATTTTCCGTCCAATTTTTTCGGTTTAGCGAACCCCAGAAAAACTGTTCCAAGCGCAAAGGACCGGCTGCTCCCCTTTTTCCTTTGAGCTTTGTCGCATATCGACTTCTTCCAAGCTTTTTCGGTGAGGAGGTGCTGAAATTTCGAACCAAAGAGAATATTTTCGTAAAATTTCTTTGTTCACGTCAACTCTCATTTTACAATCTTCCCACTTTATCAACGATTTTAAATTACAATTTACCCGATGTTTACAGTCTATTCATGGAAATGTAGGCGATTGAAATTTTAAACAACAACTGTGATCAGGCTTGGAGATTTATTTAGAATTAATTATAGGTGATTTAATTTCATTGTTGAACGTTTTACGCTTATCTATTTTAACGATTTCACCCCTTCATGAAATAAATAGAGATTTAATTGGTAACCGCTTGTTATTGGCTACAAATGTCCAAATCAATACCTCTGGGCCAAACGCACATTTATGCGGACACATTTAACTCAACCGTAACATTTCTATATTCTGTGTTTCAAATAATAGACAACAATAATGTTTGCATGCTTTATTTTGAAATTCGCTTTGACATTAAATTAAAAATAAATTTAAATTTAGAACCGATTTAGAACTTCTCCGAAAGACGACGCGCGCAAATTAAGTTCGACACGAACTAAAGATGAATTTAATGAACTCTGGGGACTTTTTGTTAAACTTTGCGATCCGTGAAATATGCAATACAGAGACATCAAAGAGAGTTGCTGACAAACACAGTCGTTTCTGTGAAGTTGATCCTTTGATATTTTTGGCATTTATAGGCAACTTATATTAATAGCTGCGTATTTTCATTTTATCGCAGTTAAAGCGGCGTGAATAATTTCATAAAGTGCTTACAACAAAAAAATCACATACATCAGGTGATAAGGAGGAATATTTATTAAATTTCAATTACATTGTTTCTATTTCGGCTTTATGCCAATTCGTTTAAATAATTTTGGTACATAAGAATCCCACTCAGCTTGGTAAAAGTTTCCAGCAATAGGTGATCCCAATTTATATTTAGACGCAAATTTTTTAATAGAAAATTTTTCTCGGCCTTCGGATGAAGTGTTCGTCAAAATTCTCTCTTTAAAAGATACTTTCGCATTTTGTTTATAAATTAGATAAATATAGCGATGTAAACCACTACCTCTTGGTGGACCAGCTCCAATGTAATCTGATAAAGCTTGTCCTTCAGAAATTTTATTCCCAGGTATATTACCAACCAACCAATGTAGCCATTCCCTCATTGTGGGAGCTTCACGACTCGGTGCATCAGGATCGGTTACGCAAAGGGTGTAAAAATCATTTACACCAGCTGACCACTTAACACTAGGCGGATCTTTTACTTGGGTAGGAGTCAAAATATTTCCAAATTCGGCTTTAACTCCACTGGGAAAGACAACTTCACATTCTTTTTCAGGAGCAACATCTATCACTTCGGGTATTATTTTGTGTTGTTCCATGCTTTTAGCTACAGCTGAAAACTTCCTTACAGTCACTGGACATCTTAACGTAAACATGATTCAAGATTTTTCTCATAATATAAAAAATAAGATAAACTTTCCATTCATAACAAAAATGTCACTGTCAAAACATAAAGAATTAATAATAATATTCATTATTATTATGTTAAACGTAGCATAACTTGAGGGGTGTAGTCGGAACGTGAAAAAGGTCGGATTATGCACAGAAAAATACGCATTTAAAGTAAAACAAATAATCTTTGAATTCAAAAATAATTTGTCTTTAAAACTTGACTCAAGAATGGCAGAGCGGCTTTATGCACACCATAGAAAAAGAAAGATATAGAAGGTGAACTCCCACTAGATTTTTGAAATGCGTCAAATTTAGTACGTAAACCGAGAACTCACAGCGCTGATGTGCAACTATTCAAAAAAACCGCGAAATTTGAAATAAAATATTTTTTTATTTAATTTTATTTCTTTATTCGTACTACAATAAGTGAGCCATAAGTGACTCACTTATTGTGTACGAAAAATAAGTAGCAATGATAAAAGAAAAAACATTTTTTAAAATAGATTAATCTTTTTTATTTTCATTTATGAAGCTAATACAAGAATGCGTAATTTATTAAACAAAACAAATATACCTAATATCCACTTAGCCCAAATCCACTTATTAAATCTCTCCGTATCCTTACTGCAATTCGGGAATCGATAGCGGGAAGACTCCTTATCATTACAAATAGAAACCGTACACGCTATATATATTTGAAAAGGAAACATAATGTAACGAAAGATTGTAAAAATGTTAAAATTAATCAACACTTACCGGTAATAGAAGTAAAAAAATAGTACGGAACACAATTGTAGTCACTGTAAACGTTATGTTTCACGTTTAAGCTCGAAATGATCAAAAATCAATCATAATAACTCCGAATGCTCTTACATGAAGTTAAAATATGTTTTGAACGTGTTGTCATGGAAACGTTGTTGTATTTTCGTATTTGTTTAAAATGAATATCCCTAGATTTATAAATCTAGGGACTTCACTAAAAAATTATACATCAGCGCTAAAGGTGTGTCGGTTTACGTACTAAAAATCAATTTCAAATATTTTACATAGAGTTCGCCCACCCTGATGCACACTATGCTATTACACTATCAAAGATTTTATAAAATATCTTTGTCAAAGGAATTTTACAGTATAACGGGCTGTATTTTATACAAGATTTATTTTATAAAATATTTTTTATCAAAATTGGCTGCATTCAAGCACATTTGATAAAAGTTTTATATTTAATAAACATATTTTATGGATCATTTATAAAAGATTTTATAAAATCTTTTATAATATACTACAGTCTAAGGCGGATACATTTTCATATTAGCGCGGTTTTGCTATATCAGTACGAAAACTAGGCCATGCGGTTTTTCAAGTATCGTTATTGTAAGTACAAGTTGGAAAAGTACTAACGAACCTAGCGCATTACAAAGGGCGCCAATTCAGCCACTTCCAAGCGTTACTAGGTCGAATCTTAACAACGTTAACCACTATGGCAAACAGTAGTGGAAGGTCGCTCATCAGACGGTTTATGTAATTAAAACGCGAATCCGGCTTAAATTAATTTCTATCGTTGAAGCAGCACTGGCTGTACATCCAAGTGTCTACCGGAAGTAGTTATTTCACTCGGAAATAAGCTGAAGTAGTCTTCCGATCACAACGATGAAGAAATTGAAATAACTGGGAAACCGAAGCTACGCGATAAAAACGAATTTCATGATTTTAATGATATCGAACGAGTGGAATTATAAACCTAATTGATGGTTGTTAATTGCATCGTTTAGTTAAAAATGTAATTAGTGTGCATTTTTCAAGTGCTGCTAAAAGATTTTGCATGTTGGAGAAAACATAGATAAGAGTAAAAGATACTAGTGATTTTTGTAAAACTGTTCAACTGCAATAAATTGATCATTTTTTAATAATAGAATGGAATAAGTCAACCTGTGTTACATTTTATAGCTCCTTTATATTTTACTCATTGAATTATTTATTTTATAAACGGAATATAAAATGAACCCTAAATGAGTCTCTCTCAAGAATATATAATTTAAAAGGAAAGTAAGGCAGTGTTGAGTGAAGATAAAAAATTAACTCTCCAGAGGAACGCTCCTTCGTGAGAAATTTATCAAAAATTTTACCAGAGACTGCCAAGGGAAATCAGCATGAAAAAGTTTCTGGCCCTTTTGTGAAGAACTCATAATAACTTTATTGTTATGTTTACACGCTAATAAAAGTGCAATTCTGGACAGGGAAGCAATTTTGCTATGTGTTCAACATTTCCAATGAAGAAAACGTGTTTGTAGTGTAATGGTTTTGATTAAATTGTCTTCAATGCATTCAGCGTAAAAACATGTCTCAGCTTTTCGGATGCATAAAATAAGTGCGACAATTTTACATACCGATATTTATTTACACTTATATGTATACGATTATAATTGGTCGAGAATTGTTTTTAACAAAATGCAGGAATTTTTTATATGGGAAAAACATAAGCTAGAAGGACGTCTAAAAGAATTAGTAATGAAGGTGACTATAGAGTTTATCTAATTTAAGTCACTACGACTTTTCTTTAAAAGTAGTTTAAATACTAGGTTTTCAAACATGCTCCCCCGTCGTTGAATCAGCTAAAAGCAACGATTCAACAAGAAATCGAAGAAATTTCACCCGACATATTAAATAGTCATAGTTAATTTGCCGTGAATGTCATTATTTGAACGATATCGCTTATTTGCGACAAGGTCGTCATAACTCAAAATTCCTACCTTTTAAGATTTTTGTCACATTGTAATTATGATTTGTGTTACTTTCTTGTTGTAAAACCGAAATTTATTAAATCTCTTTAATAACGGCAAAAAAGGGAATATTGTTGCATACCGACTGTTTTATAACTATTGCATTGGGTTTGCAGAGGACGTTAAACGAAGCAATTTTTCATAATACTGTAATGGTCAAAACTTAAATATAAGAAAGTTATGATCTCCTTAATATCGGTAAATCACAGTATAGGTGTTGCTGACAATTCCGCTTGTAACGGCAGTTTTTCGGTTAGTAACAATGGTAAAGGCGTCTACTGGTCATTCCAATAAAAAAATTAACAAATGAGATTTTTACAGGTTAGGATAATTTGACAATGACACCTACAAATCTGACAAATAACCAGCCACATGACAGTTCAACCACAACAATTTGTATAGTAAAATGATTGACGTCAGCAATATCTAAAATGAGGTGTTCCAAAATTAGGGGGATCATAACTTTATTATGCTTGAATTTTTACCATTTTTGTATTATGAAAAGTTGGTCCATTTGACTACTTTTTGGGTTCTGCAATAGTTATGAAATGTTCCCTAGAGTTCCATATAATATCCGCGGGCTATTTGTTACAAGAGTGTCTTATTTTACTTATGTTTTAGTATTCAATCGCCACTATTACTAATCTTAAGATTTAAAATAATAGATTTTGTTATTGTCAAGTAGCGTAAAATAGTTAGTTAAGAGAAAAAATTTTAAATCATTTTTTGTCAAAACTTTGTTTTTGAATTATGACGCCCTTGTGGCAAATGAGCGATATAATGCTTAAACTAAATATTTGGGAACTTTTGTCATGTGAATAACATTAAGAAGGATGCAAATAATGACGGATTTAACTGCTAATGCATTAAATGAGGAAAAATGTCTCATTACTACTCGTTAGAACAACTGTTCGGAATACACGAGATCTGACAATGAGTTAGAATCCCAATGCAATAATCAGACATTATGTCTTCCTTAACGCATTTGACGTAAAAGCCCTTCATTATTTATATCTTTTTTAATATAGTTAAGATCATCTAAAGTAAAAAAAAACTTATTTTATAACTGTTATATTAGGTTGGGAAAAAGATATCCATTATTTTTACGTGAACTAGATCGAAAAAATAATGGATTTGTTTTTCCCCAACCTTATACTTGAGAACGCAAGGTTTAGCAATATTTCGAACCATTTTGTTTTTCAATCCTCCCTTCAAATAACAGAGTTACGGCCGCAACATCCTGCATTTTCATTATATTTTAAAATTTCACTTCATCAATCTGTTTAGACCATTGAAAATTTGATAGAAAAAAACACTTAACATGCCACTTGTTTGGAAGATTGATGAGATGATTTGAACGTTCTAAAAGTTTGGAGGAGAAGCTCTAGATTAACAAAGTTTCAGGACGTTTTAGGTTACGAAAATGGCGAACCGAAAGTAAAGATTTTCAACAGAGTTTTGTTGTTCTTCTGGCCCGTTCGAAGTTTACGTATAATTTAGCTTATAGTTTAAGGCAGATTTTGCCTTTACGACTTCCATAATAAAAACTCGAGTTTAATGTTTGGCAATAAATTTTGTAGATAATTGAAAACGTGATTTCCAAGAGAATAATTGAAAAATAAAATATTTTAATAATTCAGGAATTAAAAGTGGATATGGGACGTTCTGAACAAAAAATATATAACACCTAATACAGTGAACGCTCTATATAAGCAACTCATTTGAACCAATTTCAATAAAAAAGTTTCTTATTGGGAAAAGTTGCTTATAGGGAAAAAAGGAGTATAAAAATGCTAACCGTTTGGAAAATATTTTTACTTATTTCTTTTAATAACAAAACTGTAGAATAACGTTAGTTTTATTGGGCAAGCTTTTATAGATGAGACCAGTTTCCTCGCAATTATGTATTTGTTCAGGCAAAAAGCCATTTTCAGCAATATAATCTTTAAATTTATTTTTACATTAGCTAGCTAGAATTAGCTAGCTCCACATTGCAAAATTCGGATACCGTAACGTTTTTCAAATTTTACTTGCTAACATCACCTGCTGCAAATGTTTCAAGTCCATTATTTAATCTATTTGCTTCGAGTGCTTTTAATTTTATCATTCATTTCGAACTAAATCATTTAACACGTCGAGTGCCACGAAGTTTTATAACGTCTTCCACTGTCAGTCACTGATGTCAGTCACGAAAAGTTGTGTCAGTCACTGATGACTGACGCGGCCTGAACGGAAAGCTCGGTGTCAGTCATCGATGACTGACATGGCACTCAACGTGTTAATTGTCGCCGTTCCTAGAACCAAGAAAAGACTGTATCGTCGATTTCATTATATTTCATTCGCTTAATCTTACTCTGATATACATACATTTTGGACATAGATTCTTCCAAATTTTCTTTTACTCTACTTATTGTAGATTTAGCAACTTCATATTCGTTAGAACTGTCCTTTGTTTTAACAGAATTTCACTTCAATACTGGCAGCACAAAACTCAAACATATTCTAATAACAAAATTTTTTACAAGTTGAGATTATGTTGTTGTTGTGAACAGCTGATTTTACTTCTAAATTGGCCTAAACTTAAGATAAATATTTAGCTTTAAAAAAATAAGTTGCTTATACAGATCAGTTGAACCAAGAAAAATTGCTTGTATAGAGGTTGCTTATAAAGAACGTTGCTTATAGAGAGGTTGCTTATATAGAGCGTTCACTGTATTTATATTTACAATATTTACACAAGTAGATTTATTTTTATTTCATAATTACCATTCTGGTGTAAATTCTACGGGTAAAACAAGTTCGGGTGAGAAACCGAAATTTTATGGTCTACACCCGAAACTATTCTCTAAAGCTCCTCTTTCCTAAACAGACTTGTTTACTAGTTTGGTATAAAAATCGTTTTTCACAGATAACGCCCTATCTCTTACCATTTCATGAATGCAATTTCCCGTCCGTTTTTTCGGAACGCGAACATTTCATCCCTTGAATAAACAATGAGGGAGTGAACAAACGTTTTCGATAAGAATAGAGCCATTCAGGTATATTCGGCGACAGAAAAAACAAGCTGGGTCAACAATGGACGCAATCGTCCAATTTTCTGATCGACCGCATTTAATTTTTTTCAGTTACTCTAATATTGTTTTCATTGTTTCAGGCTGTGATTTTCGATGAAATCGAACTCACCGACCTGTGCCTAGCCGAGTGTTCCATAAAAAACATTAATCATAGTTTTCAGGTAAGCTTTGAACTAGTGTACCATTTTATTCGTTAATTAAGTTTAACTTTCACCTACCCTTGATCTACTTCATTGATCGTAGAAAAATAATTTCCCGTCCCTTGTCCCTTATAGTACAACCAATACTGACCTTTACAAAACCTTTGATGTTCACTTCATCGTGTATTTTATTATACACCTGCCCCCTCTGTCTACTAAAAATAAATACGATATTGAAAGAAAGAGAAAGTTCAACTTCGTTGCGTGACTTTGTTACGGAATTTCCTGCGATTTTCATGCAAATTTCCATGGGCTATAGAACTTTACCGGAAATGATTCAATTTCCGTTGAAAGAGTATAACAATTCATTATCATACCGACAGACATTGCAAAATAATAAAGATGAAAATATTAGCAGTATCTTTTAACATTGTAGTAAACTAGCCAAATTTCGACCATGCACCCAAAGTCTTAGAAACCCTTTTCCGAAGGGAAGAGATTTAGCTACTTTACTCTAGCAGATTGTGTTAAACCCAAACTTTTCTATACATATACACTTACTATCTTTTATGCTGGAGTTCTTGTTTTACGTTTCTTTAACTTTTTATTTCGTAATATTTTAACCACTTATATCATACACTGCATAGTATTTCATTTTACCACATTCATTGTGGTGAATTGCATTTCGTTAATTCGCGGTTTATAACTCTATATCACGAGATCATCCTTTGATGTTCTCTTTCGCCTACGTTCAAAGACATGTAAGCAAATGCAAACAAAGCCTATGAATTAGAAGTACAAAGAGACACGGCTAATAAGAGAGTTTCACAGCGTTTCGTTCTTATGTGTTTGGCATTAGTTTTCTAAAAGGAATGTTAATTAGAATTATTTTTCAAATGAAATTTTGCATATAAAGTTAAAAATATTGATTAAAAACTAATGATAAATTATTAAAAACCATCTTTCTGACTGGCACCTCCACCAAAAATTAACCTCAAATTCTAATACAAAATTCGTTTTCAATAGAATGTCCTGAACTTTTCTAGAACGTAATGATCAACTATTGCATTCTATGTCGCTTTCTGTGAGTGATGTTTTGCTTTTATTTTGCAGGTAATCACACCGTATAGATCATTAGTGCTGTGTGCTGAATCTCGCCGCGAAATGGAAGAATGGGTTAGTGCTCTACACACTGCCAGTAAACGTCGTTATTATGAATCTGACCAACCTGATTGTCTATCGGGATGCCACCATTGGTAATTATATACTCATCTTACAAGCTTAATTTGGATAACTCTTTTTTTCATTTCAGGTATGCTACTTCGCATGCAAGACCAACTTATTGTAATGTTTGTAGAGAGGCTCTCCATGGAGTTACAAGCCACGGACTTAGTTGTGAAGTCTGCAAATGTAAGGTGCATAAGAGATGTGCTGCCAAAGCTATTAACAATTGTAAGTGGACAACGCTTTCATCTGTTGGGAATGAAATCATTGAAGATGCTGATGGGGTAAGTAATTGAATTTCATGGTCATAGAATTTCAAACGTCCTAACAGAAAACAAATGAGTGTAAACGAAAGTCACAATAAAACTCATATTTTACATGAACGTTACAATTTTAGAATTTATTTCAAACGTTGCAAGTGAAATGCCAGAGTGAACAAAGAAAACAAAATTCAATATACACAAAAGGTGACACCATTTGTGAAATGCTTGGAGAAAATAAGATAGGCATGTCTTGGAATAGAGTAGACCTGTAGAGAAAGGAAAGGCAATTTTGGATTTTGCGTTGGTGAAACTGGATTAAATGCCGAGTTTTCGAGGATTTCATCTTTCCCGGTTGTGTCTTGACACACTTTCGCGATTACGCTATATTTATCCCAGTCACTTCTTTAAATGCCTGACGTGAAATTCCTTACTGCCTTTCTGCTCGACTTGACCTACATTATATAATAATACATTAAAAAGATGTTTTTTAAATAATTATTTAATATAATTTTCAATTTGAATACTAATAATATATGTATTTAATATACTATAATTTTTTTAGATATGGGCATTTCTTTTACAGAATATTACCATGCCTCATCAGTGGATGGAAGGAAATCTGCCGGTTTCAGCTAGTTGTGGAGTTTGCCACAAACCTTGTGGATCTGTTTTAAAGTAAATCATTATTATCTTACAAAAACAGTTTAAATAGAATATGTACTTAAGTAAATATACCAATATTTGTTTTTTTTGTAAAAGATAATTTTCAATTTCTATTGAAATATTTCTCATCTAGGTTGGTGGGTTGGAGATGTCTCTGGTGCAGAACGACAGTACATGTCGAATGCAGGCCCCATTTGCCCAAAGCATGCCCTCTTGGCCCTGCTAGGGTCAGCGTCGTGCCACCAACGGCGCTTCATTCCATTCAGGACGAAGCCTGGGAGTGTGTTAGACCACAGGCATCTTCTCCTCTCCTAGTCTTCGTGAATTCCAAATCTGGTAAATATTCATTCGAACCGAATAAAAATTTAACGGTGTGTTCTCGCGATAATAATGATTTTTTTTACTCTGTTTGAATTAAAGTTTAACCACCTTTGTTGTTCACGCCATTTTGATATCTTAAATAATTATTTCTTTTATGAAGTAATTGTAAATTTACAAATTAAAAATTTTGTGGTTATGTATCTTATGTATGCTGTGGAGTTGTTTTACTAAAATTCCTACCAAATATTTAATAGAATTCACAACATGTGCACTGTTGATCAAATATTTACGCGCTATTCTTGTTATTTCTAGGAAAAATATCCCAAAATAAAATCTGTTAGGTTGAATTTCAATAAATTTAAATAAACAATAACGGATAAAACTATTTTTTAACTAGTAATTGGCAATAGATAAAACAACAGGAAACAAATTAGTTTACATATTATATGTTAGCATTTAATTAAAATCGATATTTAAATAGAATTTGTTGTAGACTTAAAATGTAGAACCTAAACTAAACTAAAATTAAAGGTAAATGTCTTCTGTTCCCAAGAGACCTTATAATCTCATGCTGAAGTTTTCTGGATTCCCAAGCACGGACAACTTTTTCGACTTCGTCGAATTTGTTTGCTTATTGGAAAAATCGGACGATATCTTTCCTCTCGGATGTTGCACATCTCGCTGTGAAATTCAGTCGATTAAAATCCAAGTTTAATAGAGAATCTTTTATAAATGCGACTACGTTTGCATTATTAGCTTCTCCCAGCACTAGAAAATATCTTGAATTGCGTTTCTAGTAATCTGTAGGTAAACAAAGTATTCCTGGAGTATTTTTATACCATCGCGTAAATCTTTTACAACCAATTCGTTACGTATACGACCTCTGAAATGACCCCTTCTCTCAAAAAATATTCAATTTCTTTTATTATCTTGACCTAATCAGCAAACCTTCTGTTTGCTCAGGTGATAACCAAGGCGTAAAATTTCTTCGCCGATTCAAACAGTTGCTGAACCCTGCCCAAGTTTTCGATCTCATCACCACAGGGCCAAGGGTCGGCCTAAGGCTCTTTCGTCACTTCGATCCATTCCGCATCTTAGTTTGTAGTGGGGACGGTTCCGTGGGCTGGGTTCTATCAGAAATCGATAAATTGGACATGCACGTAAGTGTCGTATCGTAAATATTTACTTCTTGAGGTACAAAATGGTGAAAAACTAGGTCAGAATTGATGTTTTCGTTCATTTATAGAAACAATGTCAGCTGGCTGTGCTGCCATTAGGTACAGGGAATGACTTGGCAAGAGTATTAGGTTGGGGATCCTCTTGTGATGACGACACGCACCTTCCGCAACTTTTGGAAAAATACGAAAGAGCGAGTACAAAGATTTTAGACCGCTGGAGTATTATGATCCATGAACGTACTATCGCAATGCCAAAATTATCCTTGGTTCCTGGAGTGAGTGATGAATTACATAATCAGATGTCCGAATACGAAACAAACCTCGTTGATCACCTACATAAAATCCTGCAATCAGATGAAACTTCGGTGGTTTTGTCGTCAGCCAAAAGGTTATGCGAAATTGTAAAAGAGTTTGCGTCTCAAGTATCTGAAAGTTCGTTAATACGCGGCGATGAGCAATTAAGTAAAAAATGTGATATTTTACAACAAAAATTAGATTTACTTCTGCAAACGTTAACCAGTGAGCAAATCGACGCAGCCAAACTTGAATTCGACGAGGAGGATTCAATCACGAAATCCAATCCGAAAGACGATACTGAAAGTGAAATTTCTTACGATGCTAAATTGAAAACGGAAAAGGAACTTAGTAATTTTAACTTTCGAAAGCATCGTCGAACTTCTAGATTTATGGAACGGGAAAAAGATGCATTGGTCATGAGAGCTAATAGCTTAAAACGAGCTATTAGGAGTCTTGTGGAACACACCGAGAAAGCTGTAGATGCCCAAAACCGCCTAAAAGGAGATGAGGCATCGATAAAGATTACCTTGGATAACATGGAAAAGGAACACCAAAAGATGGATTCCTTAAAAGTTCTATCTACTATAGATTCAGCATCCATTTCAGATGTTAGTTCGACTACGAGTAACAGTTCCATTCTCACTACTAGATTGGTTAACATATCTCCCATTCCGGATCTACGAAGAGAATCCACTTGTGAGGATTGTCCCGATTTTCTTAATGTACCTGCACCACCAGATTTTGCTGATAGCCGAAGACCTAGCCAGATACATTCATTGTAAGTAAAACATTTTGTCTATTTATATCTATTTAAAAGTGATTATACATCTTATAGATCTGATAACAACAAAACAGACACCGAAAAAATTCTTATCGAAACTTGCAACACTTTGCAATCTATCCAAAAAGACGAAGTATCAGGCAACGAAAGAATCATTTCCATAACAGTACACGCGACAGATAATCAAGAACTAGTAAAAGAACCTGATAAAAAAAATTATACGAAAGGTATAGGAAAGGAAGAAGTAGATATAGATGTGGTTATTGAAGAAGAGAAAAACGGAGATGAAGAAAAAGAGTGCAGCAGTATAATATCTGCGATATCCAACGAAGAAATTAGTATAGTTTCAGAAGTAGTTGATCAAAAATCCTTTTGCCCAAGAAAAAATAGTGATGGAGAAGATGTAAACGGTCATATCGGCCATATAGATTCCCCAGAAACCGACACCTATCCAAACTCTGAAGCTTTACAAGGAGAATCATTAATGGATGATATTAGTTCGATGCTCGGTAACGATCTTTGTGGCTACGATAGTATGGAAAATACTTACACTGATGATACTACACTATTTCATAGTGAATTTAGTGAATCTAAAATTGGAAAAGAACGAAGAAAGAGTATGAAAAGGGATTCTTTGGAAAGAAAGAGACGGTGTTCAAGAAGTAACATAGAAATTGATGAAACCCAGTATGGATTTGAAAACAGAGTTTTCATGTCGGTCCAGAACGTAGAACAGCAACCTAAATATTGTAGCTTAGCACAATTTGTTGAAGGCAACGACATAGCTAGAAAATCTTTCAAAAGGGGTCGTCAATCGAAATTACAGAAAACCGAATCGACGTTACATCGACAAAATACTTTAACAGAAGAAAGTGAAGGTAGTTTAAACGGTTCACAACTGAGCCTGAACGAAAAATTGGAAGAGAAAAAAGAGGAAGTTCCTCAATTTCCTCAGGTGTGTGTTATTGTGGAACCACCTTCCCCTGATTTGAATGAAACTATCCGCGGAGAACGAATGGACAAAATTAGTATAGAAATAGAAGTAGAGGACACTCCTTTTAGGAAGTGTTCACAGTTATCAACGAGTGACATGACAAGTAATAATAGTAGTAATTCGAATCTCTTAGGAATCGACAACGAACATTTCCTGAGTTGTTCACCAGCAGCTACTAGAAGAATATCTTGTTGTAGTATGTTAAATGCAAATGAAGCAGCAATACTAGCGGCAGCTGCTGCTAGTCGCGAGAAAAAAGAAGATAAAGAAGCTGTCGGTAAAGAAAAAGAAAAGAAGAAATTACCAATTATTAATCCGTTGGTTCGGCTTCCTACTTGGCCAAGTACGTATCAAATTAAATCACCTTATAAATAGTATCCTTTTCTCTATTAGTTATCTATTATTCCTTTTCCACGAATAGTTTCAATCAACATCATTTCCCTTTTCCCGTAGATGTGAATAGCGGAGCAGGTTTTATCAGTAAATGTCTTTTGGCCAATGCAGACACTCTGTGCGCGGCGGTAAGTCCTCTCATAGATCCCGAAGAAACGCTCATGGAAGGCTTCTTTGAGCGGTGCGTTATGAACAATTATTTCGGCATTGGTATAGACGCGAAAATCTCACTGGATTTTCACCACAAAAGGGAGGAACACCCAGAAAAGTGTCGATCTAGAGCCAAGAATTACATGTGGTACGGCGTTTTAGGAAGCAAGCAATGGTTTGTTAAAAGTTACAAAAACCTGGATCAAAGGGTACAACTTGAATGTGATGGCCAAAGAATTCCTTTACCTAGTTTACAGGGAATTGTAATATTGAATATTCCAAGGTACAAAATATTTGATTATTTTTTAATGAAATAAATTTAATGTTATAATAAATATAGTTTTATGGGTGGGACAAATTTCTGGGGTGGCACAAAAGAAGACGATATCTTCTTAGCTCCTTCGATGGATGATAAAATCTTGGAAGTTGTAGCTGTTTTTGGTTCAGTACAAATGGCGGCTTCTAGATTGATTAATTTAAGCCATCATCGGATAGCGCAGTGCCAAAGTGTACAAATCAATATTTTAGGTAACTTTTCCAAAAGTACAGTTTTCAAGTACTGTTTATTTATTTATTTTTTCTTTACAGGTGACGAAGGAGTTCCAGTTCAAGTAGACGGTGAAGCTTGGGTACAAACTCCAGGAAATATTAGGATAATTCATAAAAATCGAATGCAGGTTTTATGTCGAAACAAAGCGTTAGAAACATCTTTGAAAATTTGGGAGGAGAAACAAAGGCAAGCGATTGGCACCCCTTGTAAACCAAGAGGCTCAATCTCACATGATCGAGGAAGATCAAGCTTAACAAGACAAAGCATGCCAGCTCAAGAAAAATCTTTCTTAGGAGTTAATATAGAAAAGATTCGTCAACATTCCTTTAGTGGCCACATCCCGGTACATGAGAGATCTCCTCCTACTGTTAGTTTTGTGGAAAAACCTATGGCAAGCAACGAACCAGAAATTTTGTTTACCGATGAAGAACACTATTTACTAATTAATTTTATTGAGTGTTCCACTACTTTAGTTAAATGGATTAAATTATTGGCAATTAGCCATAACTTAGAAGTGGATTTATATACTTTAGCTACAAAAACGGATCAAGCTTTGGAAGACATACATCCAAACGGAAAACTTCTTAGTGGACCAAGGCTACGGATTGAATTCACTAAACTAGTTGGAATCGTTCGGCAACTTTATGAGGAAACATGTGAATTATTACATGTTCGTGGTGATAGATTGCGACTTCGCGAAGATTTGGAAAATAAATTAAGCGCAAGTTTAACTAATATGGAGTTAGAGTTGAGGAAATGTGTTATGTACGACACAGCTTCTGGAAGCTTAGCATTTTTGCAACATATTCCTGAGCATCACGTACGAAAACTTTATTTCCAACTTACAATTATTAAATTAATCTTATTTAAACAATTTTTTAGCAAAAGAGAAGAAGTATTTTCGGATTGAAATTCCGCAGTAAAAGCGTTTCAGGTCCACAACAACCACCAAGCAGTAAATCTGCCAGAGATGTTGATTCTTGGGGAACTTTAGAAGTTGCAACATGGTTAGAAACCCTCCAACTATCAGAATATGTGGACAGCTTTATAAAAAATGACATAAGAGGTAGAGAACTTTTAGCTTTAGCAAGAAGAGATCTAAAAGAGATTGGAGTAACCAAAGTTGGACACATCAAAAGGATTCTTCAGGCCATCAAGGATTTAACGCAAGGAGTTTAAGTTTTTATTGTAATTTTTTTAATCATTATTTTCTGACCACTCTATCCCGGCTCTCAGCAATAATATCGATATACTAATTACACATATTACAAATACAATAGCTTTAAATAACTTCATCTATCAACTCACGGTTCTTCCACGTTGGGAGAGAAGTAAAATCGAGACACAAAAATGAGAGTTTCCTTCATGCGAACTGTGATTAACATAACTGTGCTTTTTTTAATTTAGATAGAGATTTATGAAAGGAGATGTGGATAATAATGCTGAAGGTATATTTTTAAAGATTTTGCAAATAAATATGCAAATGTTTACTTAAGATTGGTCAAGAAAGGAGGTAAAGAAAGTTTGTTATTTCTTTTACAAAATAAAAATAGTTAAATTAACACTTTCAGTAGGTTTTCACAGATACAACTTTCTTTCGTTTTTATTTAAACTCTCAAAAATCGCGTTTCCATTTTAAAAGATCGTACCTAATATTCTAAATTTAAAGCAATTACCTTCCCTAGCAATACTTTAAATCTTCTTTGATCCAATTATGTCTTCGCAACTTCTACCATGAACATATTACGATAAGGTTACATGTACGTAAGTGTTAAACGTTTATCTGTGTTACAATAAGAATGACTTCCCTCTTAGCTATACGGATTCGTTAACAAAACCAAAGGATAACAAAGAGGAATCTAAAAAGTAACTAATAAGGTTGAACTTTCTTAAAAAAAGTCTTAATATCTGGGTAATTATTAGAGATGTTTTCGACATAAGCAAATATGTAATTATAGGGAGTTTCGAGATAGTATTTTTGAAAACTTAGGGAAGAACTTTTTTTGTAACTGTTAATCAACAACGTGTTTTAGATATTAGCCATAAAAAATATAGCAACAAAAAGAGAGGAAATTAAAGCACCTTACAAAAAAAATAAATAAAATGATATTGGCAATTTTATCACTATATATTTTTTATAATATAAATAGTTTAAAAGAAAAAAGTATAAAAGTTGAAAATTCCAAATGATATGTAGGATTGTAGAAAATAATATACTTATATAAAAACTAAAAAAAAAAGTATATTCCTTTTGGTCGTTGTGTTGTGTTCGAACCATTTTTCCCAAGAAGTACTCCATATGGCCTCCTAATAGTTAGGATTTAAATTTAGAGATAATAGTTTAATCTTACAATTAGCCATAACATAAAAAGAAAAAATATAAGACGTTTTACAAAGAAAAGTAAACGTCTTGATTACTTAAAACTTCCTTTTTCGTAATAAACAAAAACTAATAGAGAACTATGATAATCATTGTGTATTGCCTTTTTGTATGTTGTAGAGTAGTAATCCGAAAATGTGTTATTTATTATTGTGGCATATAATAATTATCGATAAGTAGAATAGGCGATTTCCTTATTCTAAAATCCTCTAAGTATATACTTATTTATATTGACGTTTGTGCACTATTACAAAAAATATTTTGCACCGAGCATCTCCCAACCTCTCAATATCTAGTGTTTATGTTAAATGATACCTACAACTTGCTATAGTATGTGCATTTATTTATTTATAGTAATAGATAAATATTTATTCTTTCAACAAATTACAGAGAAAATGGGAGGATGTTTTCCAATTTACATGTAATTTGCATATCCTAAAATATTATTATTGAGTTCCTTAATAATTATTTATGAATCACTCATCGAATAATTCACGTTGAAATCGTTATAAACCTTTGTATTAATTTTATTCAGAATTTAAAGCAATTGACCATTCCATTATTTTGGTGGACCAAAATAACGAAAACCAAGAACAAGTTCAAAAGAATGTGAATTTAATAATAATTTCAAACGAAAAAATCAAATAAAAAAGTAATCGATACTACTACCGGGTAGTATAATAAACCTTTTTGTATTCACTTTTTGTCTCACGTCACTTTTGCGTATTTTTACCCAAGACTGCTTAAAATTTCTGTGATATAGAATAGCAGTCAACGACATGTAAAACATAAAACTACATAAATAGCTGATGAAATCGATGCGAGTCGTTATATCGAACAGCAATATCCTTGTGTATGTGTGTGCACAGTCGGTCTCAAATAGTTGATATCTACACTTTGTCTAACAGTGTTATTCAAGAAATATCAAGACGTAAACGAAGCATTTGAAACGACTATGTACTTATTTCTAATGTTCCTCAGTTCAATATAGATTTTTTTATTCATAACATACAACATTTTTTTAAAATATCGTCGTTGGATGCGTTTGTATACTTTTTACTGTATTTTTTTATTTTTGTAATATTATCTGTAGGTTTTAACTTATTTATTTGTCATCAACCAAGTTGTACACTGTGAACGATATTAAATATATTTACCTCAAATCTCATTGTAATGGTTTTAATACTTTTAATATATTCTTATAATTCAGCATATTTTATACTACCTCTGTTCCATAATAAGTGAATGATTTATACAGGCTGGTTCATTTAATTTGAGTCAAGGTAGTGTCTCCAAAGCGATTTTTTTATCTAAAAATGAACTAAATGAAAGTTGTGTACGAAGGGGGCAATCATATATTATGGTGATAACATTTTTGGACGTTGACCTTATTTCCAATATCATATGAAGGTCACAATCAATTTTTTTAAAGGTACATTTTTGATTTATGAATATGACACGCCAAACATCAAGATAGTTGGTGGTTAAGTTCACGTAACAATATCGAATTTTCAATGTTCTAGTAAGGTATGTTACGAATATAGACTTTTACAGAATTTTTAAAAGTAAACTCATGCAAGAATGGCAATTGTCAAAGATAATGATTTCCAACCGCATTAGTTCTTGTGTCCATTGACAAAACAGTATTCGATTTTCAAAATCCCCTCCATGAATCTGTTGGTGCAATGAAATGTGATTTTTGTGATACTTGTTTATAAAAAATATTCATAAAATACTGATCTTATATACTGGCGTCAATTGAAAGTCGACGAGCTACTAACTTCAAGATTTACCTCAACGCTAGCTAATATGTACTGTAGTTTCTTTCTCTTTCGTAGTTGCAGTTGTACGTCGAATTATTTTTCTTGCTTCCACATGTCCTGTATTACTGAAATTATTCACAACTCTGTAGAAGGTACTTCTCCAATGCGTATTTGGATGAGTATTTCGATATAAAGCTTATCATTTCGACCTTTTTTACCACACTTAGGGTATTCATGATTTAATGACTTTAAACACTTTGCTGTTATGTAAAACGATCGAATGAATAAGATTCTTTTTTGCCAGGTAGCGTTTATACTAATTTAATTTTATCTGTGACATTTTAAAACAATTCCACCAATGAAATTTTTGCTAGAGATATTCTGAAATTGCTGATATAGAAAGTTTCAGGAACTCCTTTTTATTTCTTATTCTATTCCTACTTATAAAATGAACAAAGGTCAGAATCTTTTAGATCTCTTTCGAAAGGTATTTCCGACGAATAAAGCCACCTGATGTACTCCTTTTGGATTGATTAGCGAAGAATATCCTTTAAGATGTAAAGACAGGCTTTCTTTAAGGTGTAAATAGATTTTATACTTATTGATTAATAATAATAATAAACTTTACTGTTATTTATGAAAAACAATTTAAAACTTTGAATTAAAAAATTTTGTGGATTTCGTCTACAAACGAATTTTCGCCGTTGTACTGACAAAACCAATGTAAAATTTTCTTCTTTTTTTGAGTTACATTATTTTTATCCACAGATTCAGATTTTGCAATCAAAAATATAGGATAAAAATTGATCGTGACCTCCATGACCTTGAAAACATGATCAAAAACTATATGACACGAGTCTCTAATTAATTGAGTGACCCGAATATTTATTTATTGGTATACTCGCTGCCACCAGAAGCAGTTATTTTACGCTAATTAATTATTTAATTGTCTTCAAAAGCGCGCGGTTACTACTTCAGAACCGTGAGTTCTTGCACTAAGGCTCTAGTAGAAAAAAGAGAAATTAAACTCAAGTGTAAAACAACACTTAAGCTATATTTACAAAATAATACAAATGATCAATTACAAATAAAATAATAACCCTACCGTTAACCCGTTAAGCGGCTCGATGGATTGAAATTACATGTAATCATGACGAATATATACGTCATAGCCGCTTAAGGGGTTAATTGAATTGACGTTACTTTAGAGAGAGAGAATAGATTAGGAATCCCGATCTTTATCTAATACCCTAATACACGATTGGTCCCTAACCAGGTGATCACGAGAATTTGACAAACAGACTTACTCTGGACTTTCGGATGATAGTTGCAATTATCCTGATCGTCGATCTGGATTCCCCTGGTGCCTTTCCGAACTGGGCCGCTCGTGAAGATCCAACACCTCGCAAAGCACAGTCCACACCGAAATAACATACGCGTCGCGGTTTATTTCCAAAGTCCTAAAGTCTGAATGCACCGAAGTATACGAATGCTAAGATTCGATGATGAATACTGTTGTAAGATTCAAAGCTCGCGACAAAGTTGTAGCTAAGATTTCGAATAAAGTTCTCGTATGAGAATTCGATTTAGATTCGGATTGAGATTTCGATTGATAAAACTAAGTAAGTTCTCTCGCAAGTAACCTCAGTTCAAGGGAGGTGGCAATTCTGACTTACTGAGGCATTCCTAACGCTTGGACAACCCCTCGCAGGAGACCAATCCACAATATTTTGGCGGGCGTTTTTAAAATAATAATTAACCCATCCTTAACGCACCTTACGTCGACACTTTGACCACGGGGCCCAGCAATAACCCTCCACCCCCCAACCTAGCTAATCGCGAAAACCCACACGTAATTCCCAGACTATGGGACCATCAACGATTACGTGAACCAACACCTAATTTTTCAACGGTTATTTTCTTCTGCGAAAACCCATAAAATTGAGGATACATAACTTCCCCTAAAATTCCTCAAGTTTAGGTGTTCCTACCGGACGTCGTAAACGAGAGACGTGATTTTCGACTTTTCTACCAAACACGTTACATAACTCGAATCCCTAATGTGAATGGTATTTTTCCTAAACCCACAGTAATTCCCAAATTACTACAACTACTATCATCAAATGATTTCCTCCTTCATAGAAAACAACTTTTATTTGATTCATTTTTATGTAAAATGAACCGTCTTCGAAATATTCACTTGTCTCAAGTTAAATGTAGCATCCTGTGTTTGAACTTGATAGCAAAAGGGTAATACAAAAGAGAGTCAAAAATAAAAGAAAGATAATTTACTGTATTCATTTTATTTCTGTTTTACTTTCCAAAAAATGTTTTATTCTTATCAAAGTATTCTCCTTTCCTAATATTTCCATCATTTCACCAACTCCAGGCCCTTCTTTCAGTCCACTCAAAATCATCCTTAACAGCTTCATAAGTTCTCTATAGTCACAATTATTTTCTTTAGAAAACCTTTTTAAACCCATCTCAATATTTTCCTTAACAAAGTTATTTTCTTTCAATAAGATCAAATGCAATTTTGAGACATTTTCGATTTGGTTTACATCAAATGTATCATTATGCGAAGGGATTATCCATAAAAAAGACAAATCTTTTGAAACCAAATCAGATAATTTATTTATCCTATTAATAGACCATTTCAAGATCTTTTTTATATGGTCATTATCCAATTGTAACGTTCCTTTTGATTTATCTTTTATAGTTTTTTCTACTAAATCTTTTAGTGTATTACATAATTTATGCTCTTCTTCGGGAATATTTAATTGTCTTTCAATTTCTAATCGATTAAATTCTAACAAACGTTCAGGCATTAATTTTCCTGATGAAACATTTATGTTTTCGATATTAAACTATAAAAAAATAAGTAGAAAGGAGTAACGATTGCTACATGTTAAGCATGAAGATAAAATTCTAGGAACAAATTTTCTTTAAATCGAGCTTTTTTTGGAATTACTTTATTCCTTCCACAGGGTAGACTACAATATTGAAAATGAGTTGTAAACTTTAAATATAAGACTATGACATAAAAATACAATAGTATCATTAGTTTCTATTAGTTATAAACTTTAAACACCTCACAACGAAGAAAACGTAAATGATTAAAAATTTTTTATGATCCGCGAATTCTGTACATGATTTTTCCCTGGTACTTAACCCGGCGTGTGTATACTATATTTTTTGTGACACGGTGTGTATACTGGGTCTTTTAGGGCACAGGCATGTTTTCAAAGTTTTCTAGGCTTTCAAAAATTCTAGAAAAATTCTGAGTTACTTATTGAAGCGTCTACTACATGGCCGAGCAGTTACCAAACTTTTTTTAGGGGGGTAGCCGAAGCCTACCCTTTATCCATAAGACAGAATTTCGAATTTCAAATTTTGACTGTTCCTTAAAAGACCCAGTGTACACACGGAGGGTTAATATGTTAACAGGTACATTTTTTTTATATTGTATAGTTATACTAATGATTACCAGCAATCTAAATCTTGTCAAATCCTTTACTTGTATCGCTACCATCAAAATCAGCCTTATATTCAATTAACTCCTGTTAAAAGGAGTCGAATTGTGGGACGTTTCCGATTTCCCTGATGCCGTCAAACGTGTCCGTTTCGAACGTTGTTGGTAAAGGGAAAGAAAGGATTACGAAAGGATTTGTTTGTGTTTATTTCTATTAAACACAAAATAAATTATTATTATTATTTAACAATCGAAAGATGAGTATATTCGAAGAAATTGAGATAGTTACCATTCCCAACCACCACCTGGCGGTAATCTCGTTAAGGTGCGACCGGCGGTTCTCGAGATCGATTATTTTGGAGATCAAATTTATTAATTTATTTAAGCGAAAATCGGCGGACTTTTTGCAAAAAAATAAAAATACCACGTTATAGTAAACAGATGAGGCTACGTCCTACAAAAGGTCGTATTTTTTTAAGCGGCTTCTGAGAAAAAAATTCTCAATGTTTGCGTTCTCCGTGAATGGGTCAAAAAATCGCTCATTTTTTCATTTAACTCGCGATACTTTTTAAACCGTGTGACCTGCGGTTTTGAAAGTTCGCTATATTACGTACAAATGATCATTGACCACGACAGTCTTTAATCCTAGTTTTTCCTCGACAAAAGCTTTCGGAGTATGAGCATCCGAAATTGTACTGTTTCACGTTTGACGCGGAGAGTAGGTAGTATAACCCGAAATGGAGCTGAACCATGAAGAGATAGATGAAAGAGTACACGGCAATGTTACGTAGAAGGGGTTTACTTTTTCATCTTTCTCTTAATGGTGCAGCTCCATTTCGGGTTATGGTACATCAACGAAATTTTAGGGTAAATTTTAGCTTACAAGGGCCCTCAATATGTATACTAACTAACAGAGATATTTTCAAAGATATCGGACTGTTCTTCAATAAGACAGCACTGAATTACATTAACAAGCAGACATCATGACTTGCCTGTTGCCAATTTTAATGAAAGTGGTAGTAATCGATAGGTACTGGTATATAGTATAAATGTGTAAAATACTAGGGCGCACTATAAAGCGGTTCGCAAGAAAATCGCTACTAAAGTTCTTGAGCGACCTATATGAGAGTAATTAATCATTCCTCTTAAAAACCCACAACTGAGATTTTCAAAACGATTTTAGGTGAAAACAGCAAATAATATTAAAAAATGCTTCCTATAAACGTTATTTCTTTTGGGAAGTTTTTTTTAACAATACCTAAATAAACCCCACTTCTCATATGAAATTATAAAGTGACCTTCAATAATTTAAATTTGCGGTTACGATTAGATGCTACTTTTCCACTCATAAGAAACTTTAGACCCAATTTATCTAACAAATTTTTTGTTTCAAGTTCCTATACTTCATTTAATAACTAGGAGGAGTGATTTGAATTTTGCGCGCCAAAATAGTGAGCTATTATTGGTCGCTTCGCAGTCAAGTTTACGAAGACGAAAAAATTGGTTTTTGTCGTTTATTGTTTTTAACGTTTGAGGTTAGGTACTTTACCTAATTTGTCAACTTGTTTCTCGCTTTTTCGTTGTGCTCAAATGGTTGCGATCAAAAAATATTAAGTTCGAAGAAGGTATGGTACGATGTCATCTGTTGGATATAATACGTCAACACAAGAAACGTCTTTTGGATAAATTTTGAACAATGTACGTATAGATAAACGGCCATAGAGATATTTGGTATGTTCTAGAATACTACGCTCAAACGCTTGATGTTTTGTTGGTTGCATAAATGTGACTGGTTTGAAGTTTAAAATTCAAATTTGCCGCTAAAAATGTTTAGTGTATTTTTTAGTTACTTTTTCCTATGTAAATGGGGTTTTGAGATTTACTCCTCCTAGTTATTAAATGAAGTATAGGACTTATAGCTTTTGAATAATCAAATGGCAATGGTGGTCTGGGACACCTGTATATCATAACATCAAAATATTATAAAAATAAAGTGAAATATTGTATTAAAAATAAATATAAAAATTATTGTTCGGGATTCGAATCACTGTCTTATGTCTATAAGCTGATTTGTTTCCACTTCGGCTGTGGGGATCTGTAAGGGGTATGGTTAATCACTAACATATAAGCCGCCCACGAACATTAACTGCGATTTTCTTGCGAATCGCTGAATAGTGCGCTCTAATATTTTACACATTTGTATTATTTTTATTTAAACATCTATCACCAGAGAAATCTAAAACGTCTTACAATTGGAGTTCTTCTAACAGGAGTTATTTGAATGTAAGACTAATTTTCGAAGAAACTTATCCCAAAAGCTTTGGTTTGAAAAAAGGACAGCTGATTTGATTCATTTTCCTTATTAGTCAGGTTGCTGTTCCCAGAATCTTATTTTCATGTATAAAAAAATATTCCTTATAAATGATTTGTTAGTAAGTGGACAATTTTACCTGTTCTGAAAGTTCACTCATAGTAAAACATTTAGGTTTAACATTTTGTTCCAAATCTTTTTGGAACCCACCTCCAGAACATGTAATAAAATTAATTAAAGCTTGTGGTAAAATTCCGTTTTCTCTATAAGTAGAAATTTGGATATCACCCTGTCTTTTACTTAATTTAGTTCCGTCAGCATTTATTAACAAGGGTAAGTGTCCATATAAAGGAGGTGTCCATCCAAAAGCTCTATTACAATTTAAAATAAATCGTTTAATAAATGTATTAATTTGATTTCAATTAAACCAAACCTGTACATAAGTAAATGCTTAGTTGTTGATATCTGCCATTCTACACCCCGTAAGACATGACTTATCTCCATAAAATGATCATCAACGACATTGGCAAAATGATAAGTCGGATATCCATCTGACTTCATCACAATTGGATCACCTTCATTTAATGTAATGTCGTAAGTTATATCTCCGTAAATTACATCTTTAAATTTTTCTAAACCTGGTAAAAGCTTTGATTAAATTAGTCCAATTTTATTAACAAGTCACTGGAAACTGTAGACTTTACCTTGAATCTAATACAATAAGATTGATTTAAAGACAACTTTTTGGAAACTTCTTCTTTCGAAAGATGTCTACATCTGTTATCATATTTAGGTATTTGTCTTGTTCTTACAGCTTCTTTTCTTAATAATTCTAAACGTTTATTTGTACAAAAACAATAATAAGCTGAACCATTATTTAATAATGTTTGTATTTGTTGTCTAAGATAAAAGTAAAAAATATGCACATGTTAAGTATTTTTTCTTGCAAATAATACTTAATAGTGTAGTATATTAAACCATAATATTTAATTATTTTCTTAATAAAGACTCTTTCAATAAGGATGCTCTATCATTAAATGTAAATAAAATAAGGTTTTTGTGAGGTAACGGCTCAATTCTTTTTTGTTTGAAAAAACATTTTGTGGCAGTAAGTATGAAATTTAAAACTATTCAAACGCTTTTCGGAGTTTTACTGGTTGTCTTATGATCGATGGACCCAATTCTTGATGAATGTCGCCTAAAACTGGTAGAAATTGCTGACTAACTTTATTATAATGACTTTGGTTTGAGTCTATTGTTTATCATTGTTAATTTGAGCGCGTTAACCAGACCAAACTTTTGTTAACCCCTTAATGTGAATGTAACGCAGCTCGAATTATCTCAAGTGTGCACAGCTTTGGGCCGTTTAGCATACTCGAATTAACTCAAGGGTACTTTAAGGGCCTAAGATATTGCCAAAGTGAATGATTTAAATGGGTTAATCACATGACTTTGGTAGCCAGTTCTCACAATAATTGTCGAACTGAATAGGACAAATAGAATAATAGGGAGAGAAAAGATCACATAAAGGCCAACCCCTTTGTTACCATAAAATAGAGCCCTTGGGCACTACATTCTTCCATAGTTATACTGTGTGACATTGGAATTGCAACACCGAGAAGGAGTATGCATTTTTTGATAAAATTTGGTAAAAATGTTGCTCTATTGAAGTGTAACAATTTATTAAAATTTTGATGTCCTAGATAACAGGCTTGGTAAAATTAACTTTTCTTTTATATAATTACTTTAGTAACTTTTTATTATTCTGGCAGTAATTCTTGTGCTTCTTGACGGGGTTGTTTATCAGTATGATTACTACTGAGGTTCCCATTACTCGTAGACCAATAGTACACAAATCTTTTGCATTTGAATTGAGGGGGTAAAAATAAGGGTATGAAAGTGAATCGTTTTTCATTTGCTAAAACTCCAGATAAACTAAAAGCGGTGCACTGTCATCAAATGTAGCAGAAAAACCTCTTTAAAAGGCCTACCATATACAGGTGTCCCAGACCACCTGTACCACCTGATTTACTCGCAAACTATAAGTCCTAGGAACTACCTTCATATTGTTTTTCTATAGTTGCATTTTCTGGTAAATTACAGTAATTTATGCGCTCTCTTGATCTAGGAACAAACACAAACTCATAAGAAGTCAAACTGATAGATAATGTCGTCACAATACAGACAAATTACCATCTGGTGGCAAGAAATTACTGCACCACGTTCTGAAAAGAAATGTTAATTGCATTAAACCTAAACGGTCCAGGGTCACAAAATTTTAATCAATTTTTATACTTTTCGGAGCAACATTTCTACCTAATTTTATCAAAAAGTACCCATTCCTTCTAGGTGTTGCAATTTCAATGTCATGCAATATATTTGCCATAGGCTACAGAACAATTCATAACAAATTTGAAAGGTGTTGCTTTAATAACATGGGTGCTATAACCCACTATAACCATTGTATTTATATTCTTATAATAGGACAGCCTGCGTTAGTTTAGAGTTTGCCAATAGATGGTGGGGTCCTTTATGTGTCGTTTCATTGATAATTATTGAATTTTATGTTTTAACTAACGCAGGCTGTACTACTATCTCTATATAAATATAATGCTATAACCTAACAAATTTCCAGCATCCTTATTCAAAGACCCTTTAGTGAGATGTCAGACTTTTTTATTATCTTTAAACTTACCTATACAAATCAATTCTTTCTGATTGAACATAAGGTCCTAATTTACCACCTACCATAGGTCCTTCATGAATTTCAATTCCGCTCCATACTAAATCATTGTATAATTGATGAGCAGCTCCTTTAACAAGTCTAGTTTGATCTGTATCCTCAATTCTTAAAATAAACTTTCCGTTGTGCTTCTTTGCGAATAAATAATTGTATAACGCGGTGCGTAATCCTCCTAGGTGAAGGAAACCTGTAAAATTAATGTTTTAATTAAATTATAACCAGAAAGACAGATTTTTACCTGTTGGGCTAGGAGCGAATCGAACACGAACGTTTTCCGAATGATATTGGGAATAAAATGTTTTAATTGAATTAAAATTACTTTTAAATAAAATCTTTTTATAAATCATTTTGAATATTGTAGTGTTCTTTTAAAGTTTGAGGTTAAGTTAAATGTTTTAGTAACTTTTTAAATGATTGGTAATATTAATTCTAGGGAAAATTGACTTCAGTAAGGAATGTAAAAAGAGAATTTTATTTTTGTTAATAAATAATTCAACTCACTAAATGAGATAATAAGTTCAAGGAAAAGTGGTTACTCATTAAAACGGAATCCCTTAATAGTTTTTAATATGATATTTGTGGTTGAAAATAGTAACCAAGATGAAAGTAGTTTCGTAACATTTATGGAGGTGGCACCATTGACCGAATGTTAATTTTAGAGGTTAATTTTTGTTATTCTCGAAGAATGTATTTGTTTTGACTCGTTTTTTTTTTCATCATACCGAACTAAATCCCCGTTTATATCTCACATAGAAATGGTAAATACGCACTTGCACCTTTAAACTACATTTTAAAGGACCCTTTGTCATCTGTCAAATGCATCATAACCTTACAAAATCCGTTCTATATACATTTCTTTTATTGGCTTACATGTTACAGCACAAACTAAAATCATCTCAAAAAGAAAAAGTGAAGAAATTCATATCGTTTACGCAAACGGGGGAGAATACAGCGATCTTCTGCTTGGCTCAGAATGACTGGAAGTTGGACTTGGCTAGCGACAACTACTTTCAGAACCCAGAAGCGTATTACAAGGAGCCACGAAACGTAGACAGGAAAAAATTGGATGCTTTGTACACCAGATATAGAGATCCAGCAGAGCCAGACAAAATCACAGCAGACGGTATTATGAAGTTCCTTGATGATCTCGAATTGACACCAGAGTCAAAAATGGTCCTTATTATTGCATGGAAGTTCAAGGCAGCCACACAATGTGAGTTTACAAGGGAAGAATTTATGAACGGTATGATTGAAATGGGCTGTGACAGCATTGATAAGCTCAAGGGAAGATTTTCAAGCCTAGAAAATGAACTTAGGGACAGTTATAAGTTCAAAGACTTTTATCAGTTTACTTTTAACTATGCAAAAAATCCTGGTCAAAAAGGACTTGATCTTGATATGGCTATAGCTTATTGGAATATTGTACTTAAAGGGAGGTTTAAATTTCTTGATCTTTGGTGTACTTTTTTACAGGTATTTAATTTTCTGTCAATTATTGAAACAGTTAAGACTTTTTTTTTATTTTTATAGGAACATCATAAAAGATCAATACCAAAAGATACTTGGAACCTGCTGTTAGACTTTGCTGGTCAAATTGCCGATGATATGAGCAACTATGATGAAGAAGGGGCATGGCCGGTACTAATTGATGATTTTGTAGAATGGGCGAGCACGAGAACTAAGGAAGACCAGCCTCATAGTACGAGTCAGGACTAGCATTCACTAGCAACTTTGTTTTCATCTAAACATTAAATAGACGCTTTCTAGCCCTTTTTCTCTCCTTTCTTTCGTAAAAAGAATCGTATGCTGACGCTCTGGCGCTTTTGGGGCGCCCGTGTGCATGCTACACAAGGGGCTCTACACCACTGGTGTCCCCACTTAGGATATTTGTACATACCGAGTGACTATTATTAATTGGTTAGTTCACATAGATACGTTGCGATTGTATAAAAGCGCTCTATTAAGTAAGTCTCAACAATTGTGTTTGTATAAAAATCGGATCGTTTTTTAGGTTGGAAAAGCAACTCTGTACATTAATTAACTATTAGTTTATTTACACTTTATACAATTTATAATAATATAAAAATAAATATTAGTTTTATTGTCGTTTCGTTTTCTTTTCATCATCTACTTGAAATATAATAATTATACAGGGTGGCTGATTTTCATCATAATAAATACAGGCCGTCCCGTTTTGATTGTCCGATCCGTTACTGACGTATACCTTGGCTAAAAATAAACATAAAAGTCCTAATGAACATGGACTCAAAAGTGATTAGTTTTCGAGATATTGGAAATTTAGTTCTCTAAGTTGACCTATTACACTGGACAACAGCCAAAAAGTATCTAAAATAAAATCAACAAAACTTTACTATTTTTGGTGCGCTGAATCCGAAAATAATTTAATTTTTGCAATATTAGTTCACGTTTTAGAGATACGTGATGCTACATGACCCTATAATAAAATATAATAATACTGTAAGTGGAAAAATTTTTTCAAGGCAATAAATAGAGATGGGCCAGTTTTTCAATACCTGCGTCAGAAATTCCCAGGGCTAAGTGAAGCAAAAGTGAAATAAGGTATTTTTGTTTGGCCACAGATTCGAAACATTTTGAAGGACGAACAATTTGACAACACCCTAACAGATATTGAAAAAAATGCTTGGAATGACTTTCGCTTGGTGGTCACCAATTTCTTGGGAAACCAAAAAGCTGACAATTACGTTACTCTTGTTAAGAATATGCTGTTATCGTATCAAAAAATGGGTTGTAATATGACTCTAAAGGTGAACCTCCTACATTCACACTTGGACTTTTTTCCTGAAAACTGCAGAGCTGTAAGTGATGAACACGGCGAACGTTTTCATCAGGATATATCACATATGAAAAAAAGGTACCAGGGAAAGTGAAATCCTTCCATGCTTCCAGACTACTGCTGGACTCTTGTTAGAGGTGCTCCAGAAACAATTTACAAAAGAGTAGCAAAAAGACAGCGCTATAACTAAAGTCTAAAAGGGCAAAAATAGTGTAAAAATGCCTATTTCTTTTTTTAGTTTGTTAAAAATAAAATAGAAATGTGTTCTTAAAAACTGTAACTAACAAGGAGACCTTACGACTTGCCCCTCACCGATTTTAACGAAAGTGGTACCAATCGATAGATATTAGTACATAGTACAAATGTATAAAATATTAGGGCGCAATACTCAACGGTTCGCAAGAAAATTGGTGTTAAAGATTGCGATCGGCTTATATATCAATGATAAGTCATTCCCTTAAATACCCCCAACAGCTAAACTGAAAATATATCGGCTTCCAAATCCATAGTACGTTGGTTCGAATCCTGAATAATAGATTTTAATTTTCTTTTTTAATACAATATTCTAAGTTATTTTTATAACATGTTGATGTAACATTAAAATATTTTTAAAATAACACGAAATATTGTATTCAAAATAAAAATAAAAAAGTTATTGTTCGAGATTCCATTAGTTTGGAAACCGATGTATTTCCACTATGGCTGTTGGGGGGTTTTAGGGGAAATGACAAATCATTAATATATAAGCCGATCGCAAACTTTAACACCAATTCTCTTGCGAACCGCTGAGTATTGCGCCGTAATATTTTATACATTTGTACTATGTACTAATATCTATCGATTGGTACCACTTTCGTTAAAATCGGTGAGGGGCAAGTCGTAAGGTCTCCTTGTAAGTTTTAAATTTCATTGTCATATTTGTATTCAGCACCCCAAAAATACCTAAGAAAAGCACTATTCAAAGACGATACAGCAAATAAACCAAAATTTGTTGTCCAGTGTTATTAACGTAATCGATGAGAATCATTTAAGTTAAATTATTAAGTCGTTATGATGGTTTCGATAAATTGTCATTATTAGGTTACACTGGTCAGCTACAAAAGTTAATCGAAACTGTGGCAATTACTTAATAATTTAGTTTAAATGTAACGCTTTAATAATGTTAATAATAGGTCAACTTATGGAATTAAAACTTTGAATATCTCAAAAAAGAACCACTTTCGAACCTATGTTAATTAGGATTTTTTTGCTTGTATGCAGTCAGAGAATATACCAGTAAAGGATCGGACTATCAAAAGGGGACACCTGTATTATCCAAAAATAAGCTTGACTTTTCCAAATTCTTTATAGTTCTTGAAATGTTGCGGTTTGATGTTACAATAGATCTTTGGTAACTGGTTATGTCTGCCAATTAGTTGCTAACGTTGACAGTTGGTTATTTTTTATTGTATAATTTGTGTTAAAACCATGCCCATAATTTACTCTAATGAACAATACACAGAAATGATTCTTTTATGTAATATATGGATAACCAAACTTCTATTATCTTCCATAAATAAAATCAGATATGTTGATTAATTAGTAATAAACAAAAAAATACAAATTTAAACACAAGTGACCCTGGTATAATATGCTTATATTATATAGGCTGTCCGGAAATGTCGTGTACAACAGAATACCACAGATACCTTGGTCAAAAATATGATGATTTAACCCAACTTATCTATATACAAAGTTGCTTAGTTTAGACGCTAGAGGACTTTAGAAATCATATTTCTCGTTAGTTTTTCTTAAAATTACTCGAAAAATCTCCAATAGAGTTTATTCATTTTTTGATCATGTTTTTATATTAACAGGCTACAGCTTTCTGTAGAACAAATTCGAATTTCGAATCATACAGGGTGTTTAGAAGCACTCTCGCAACAAGTTATCCATCCAGATCTTTTTAACCAGCCTGTATAATTTTCTGTCAATTTTTTTCTGAATAGCTATATTAATTTAGAAACTATTTTTTCTCTTATAAAATTTCAGCTGGACAACCGGTTTAGCCACAAAAAAATATTTTCTAAATCCCTACAAGCCCAAATTGATAAACTAAAGTACCATTAGCAATGTTTAAAGTAGCAATTTCTTTAAACGGTGTGAAGTTCTTTCAAAAAACCGAATTTTTCAGCTTTAGAAATACTTTATTGCTTAAAATATTCAAATTTTCGGCAAGCTCATGGCCATCATCAGGGCTAAAAATAATACAGAGTGCAACATTTTTATAATTTGCTTTTTTCGTGGCATTTTTGCTTGATGACGCCCCATAAACAAAGTCTTAGGTTTAGTGATCTTGCTGGCCAATCAGGGTTAAATCCTGATGATGGTCAAAAATCCTGGCGAAAGTTTGGATATGTTAAGCAGTAAAGTACTTATAAACCTGTAACATCTGGTTTTACAGAAGGAACTACATACCGCTTAAAGAAATTGCTATTTTGAACTTTGTTAATGGTACCTTAACTTATCGATTTGGGCTTGCGGGGATTTAGAAAATATTTTTTTATGGCTAAACCGGTTGTCCAGCTGAAATTTTATAAGAGAAAAAATAGTTTCTAAATTAATATAGCTATTCAGAAAAAAATTGACAGAAAATTATACAGGCTGGTTAAAAAGATCTGGATGGATAACTTGTCGGGAGAGTGTTTTTAAACACCCTGAAATTTTAGAAATTCGAATTTGTTCCACAGAAAGCTGTAGCCTGCTGATATAAAGACATGATCAAAAAATGAATAAAATCTAATAAAGATTTTTCGAGTAATTTAAGAAGAACTCACGAAAAATTTTGTTTTTAAAGTCTTCTAGTGACTAAACTAAGCAACTTTGTATATAGATAAGTTGGGTTAAATCATCATATTTTTGACCAATTTACCTGTGGTACTCCGTTGTACACGACATTTCCGGACACCCTGTATTTATATATTATTGCTTAATCAGTAACGTGCGGTATTACCACTTGGTGACATTGAACAATATCGACGCTCTCAAGCCAAAACGGCATAAACGCCAAAATGGCCATTTTTTAGTTAGCTGCACCGTTGAGTAGCAATTTTAAATCTGCATGCAACAGTTAAAGCGGTATACCCGCAAACAAACTTCATTCGCTATAAAATTGGTTTAAAGTTTGCGTAAAAGCCATTTAAGATTCATTATGTCAATCGTTTTTTGCGTTTTCTGAAAAATTAGGTTAATGGCGTTTATGCCGTTTTGGCTTGGCAGCGTCGATATATAGATTTGAAAAAAGAGCAAATGTTTCACAATAGAGCACCTAAGGTACTATAATCCGAAACGGAGCTCCACCAAGAAGAGAAAGATGAAAAAGTAAGCCCCTCTACATAACATCGCTGAGTACTCTTTCATCTTTCTCTTGATAGTGCAGCTTCATTTCGGGTTATAGTATTACACAGATTGTGAGGCAACAAACGACATTGCCACTTGATGACATTTTACATCAAATTGAAGCAAACGTCTCACATTGGAGCAATTCCAATGTGAGAGACATCATTTAACACATTGATCGCAGCGCGGCATTCACTTGTGCCGCGCCTGATTTCGGTTGGTGTAATGCGGCACACGGTTTGTGCCGCACTCTTTCCATTTTATTAGGTGGTGGATTGAGGGGTTACAATTTTTTTTCTTAAATGACGAACAACGTGTTAATTGTATGTAAAATATCATCAAGCGACAATATCGCTTGTTGGTGGTTGCTAGTGGCTTTTTGCTGGTTGCCTCAGTGTGAGACCGGCTCTAGGATATAGTTATAGTAGACCGACCAGGCACGAATTCTTTCAGTGATTGCAATTAAAACATCTTACATTTCCATAGCAATCAGTGCCAGATTCCATGCTTCATCACTTTGTTCCAAACTCGTCACTTCATTATATCCATACCTTTAGTTGACGCCGTAACGTTATGGACGACAACCGTTTTTACATACGCCAGAGTTTCACACAATAACGAGTTAATTGTCACTATTTCAACATACGTACACAGAAACTAGATTGTTTTCGCTTGATTTCTACAAGAGGGGATAATATAGTCCACATAAAGCATTAATAAAACGAGTAAAAACGCATCAAGCATCGTATTTTCGCATAGGTACCAATGTTCCGGGTTCGACAGTGAAACGAGTAAATTACGTAATTTTCTTATCGAAAAATCATTGTTTAATAACTTTTATGGTGTCCGTGGACGAAGTAAAAGAGCATTTGTTACTTCAAGCAAAAATCAAGGATTTTCTTGTCGGACAATTTCGATATCTTCACGGATGCGAATTGTTTCGGCACTTCCACCTACCACAGAAAGTTGAGCAGAAATATCGTTCAAAATCATTTCTCGTTTGGATTACACAGTCACCATTTTTACAAATTGTTCTAATAACGTTGCCTTGTTGTTCATCCATCCAACTCTATCATAAATAAAGTGGTACGTGAATCTACAGATTGTACAATGTGCATTTTGTATGGGTGAAATTTACGGTTGATGAAGAATTCTTCACATTGATGCGGCACTGATTGCAAATCTTGTGGCATAACGCATGGTTGATCGGCATGGATGCCTTAGGGTCTATCTCCACGTCACTACCTGACGTTAACATGACATTGACGCTTCGAGGTTGCCTCGATATATCTTTATAGGAATACCCATACGTTGCTAAACTACAGTCTGGTTTTATGAAGCTCAAATTAATTAAAAATTTATTAATTACCATGGTTACGTACGATTGGATTAATGTGATTGGCTAAAAGTAAGTAATTAGTGATCGACTAATTTAAGTTTGATAAAATTGGGCCTAAACCATAAGAAGAATGGCATATTGACGTCCTACAGTGTCATGGAGTAGACTCTGAATACCACTTATCGGACAAATTCGATTTTTCCGGATGTGCGAATCTCTTTATCAGTATCACCTTTTCTTTTAGATTTTAATCTAGCCTCTTCGAGGTTCTTTATCTATTTTTGGATCACATTGTTTAGCGGAGTAAATTGGTTCCACAGTATGTGGAAATGTCGGAAATCCCGTTGTGCTTGTACCAATCTCTAGAAATTTTTACAATATGCCTTAACCATGTAGCCTCGTTCTTCCTTCGTCTAATGTTCCACAGCTTCACTAAAAATTTGAGATTATACAGGGCGTCCCACCGAAGTGGACTGGTCGAAATATCTCGGAAACTACAAGTCCGGTAAATTTGAAATTTTATACAGAGATGTAGTACATGGTAAACTACATTTTGAAAATATTTTTAGTCATTCATGAGTTCCGGTTAAACCGGAAGTGGTTAAGGAATTATTTTTTTCGAACGCAATATTTATTTTCCGTTAAGCAGGTTAATTTGAAGATAATTTTACTTCAAACATTTTTCTTTATCATTTGTAATTTCACAGAAAAAAAATTATTTTTCATAATTATTTACGTTTGATTGGGGTAAAAAATATGTTAGCCATGAAAAAATAGCATCAATTTATGGGTGTAGCTATCTTAGATTACGAGTTATAGCTTATTTTTGCACCTCAATCAAACGTAAAAAATTATGAAAAATAATTTATTTCTCTGAAACTACAAGTGATAGAAAAAAACGTTTCAAACAAAATTATCTTTAAATTAACTAACCTAAGGAAAAATAAATATTTCGTTCAAATAAAATAATTCCTTAACCCCTTCTGATATAACCGGAAGTCATGGATGAATGAAAATGTTTTCAAAATGTAGTTTAGTATGTACTAAATCTATGTAAAAATGTTTAAAGTAATCGCATTTGTAGTTTCCGAGATATTTCGACCAGTCCACTTCGGTGGGACACCTGTATAAGGAAGGAGTCACGCCCCAAGGTTTAGAATACATCACGCATCAATGAGAAGAATTCTCCATCAAGACTTTCTCAAGATCTTCGTTGTTATTATTTTGGATTTCACTCTTAAGCCGGATGAAAAACGTAAAAATAATGTATCAAACAAAAGAAGCAAATTGCTGGCCTATTTCAGTTTACTTACAAAAGTGTTTGGTGAACGAGATTATTTAATTGATACATATTATTATATTGGTGACAATATAATGCAATTGCCACATGATTATTGACGGTATTTTAATATACCGTGGAACCAATCTCTTCCAACCAACTTTTTTTACACGCTAGCGTCTTTCCAATATTTTTGTCTGCTCACCTAGTACTCGGTAACGGTTTTGAAAAACGTCCGTCTTTTCTGTACGGCATATTTATTTTAGTTTAAGTGAAGTTGGGCAAAATGAAAAATGTTAACAGTTTTTAAGTAAGTTTACAGGATTGTCGGTTTAGTCATGCAGGATTGCATGAAAAGCTTAATTTCACTTAATCTAAAGTAAGTGCCCTCAATTTATGTAGGTGTTAAAATTGCAGTAGCTTTTAACGAAACGCCTGCTGTGTTTTATGGTATACTATGTATTCATTATATTATGTAATAATAAATTTAAATAATGTTAATGTACTCTTGGCGTAACTAAAGAATAATCTTGTTAGAATGGTAATGTACGTAGAGGTTGTTATTCTTAGGAATTGTTGTTTTTTAGGTTAGTACACTTGCCATCCCTAAAAGCTGTATTAAAGACGATATGATCCTATACTCATATGAAGTTCAATCGTCCAAGAAAGATCTCTCCATTGAAAGAGATGCTGCAACGAGTCCTTAATCTGCCGCGATTTCTATTTACCATGTAGCTGCGGCCCAATGATTGAATGGATTACCGCACCATGTAAAGAATGTCGGCCTAGCGTTTCTCTCGAGGAATTAGTTCTTTGATCTATTTTACTAGATATTTCTACATTCTATGAAGAGAAAAGTTCTTAAGGAGAAACGAAAACTGTAGTTCGTCTTATTGAATGGTGAAGATATTGAAATTAAAAGAAAATAAGCAATTCCCCAACAAATGAAATAAGTAAAATTTATTATTTCCTTTTTTGCTGAAAAAGTAAAGAGTAAACGTTTAAATAATTGAACCAAGAAGTAATTTATTTCTACCCTGATAACATTTACAAAACACACACAAACACACATGAACGTAAATAACAAACACATTCACCGCAAACAAAATGTACACAAATTAAGATGTAGGTACTTGGAAAGAAACCTTATTTAATTATTTAGATTTTCTAAAAAATTTCCACTTGTTCAACCTGACCTTCCAGCGTTTCCGATCTTGACCTATCAACAACCCCGCAGCTTATATTACATCTACGCGCCTGTTCGATTTACCTCTCCCTTTGAAATATAAGAAGGACAATTCATACAGCAACGGCGTCGATTGGTAGCAGTTGTAAATCAGCCTCGCGAACCAATTACAAAGGTGTCTCATCTTTTGGAGAGTAGCTGTGGCAACTACTGCTCCTTTTTGAAACGTATGTTGATGAGAATCTATTAAGGTAATCTTAAAAGAAAATTAAAGACAAAATTGATTTTATTTTAAAAATTTCACATTTTACCGAGTCCATTGTAGAATTTAAAACGAATAATACACTTCGTGAATCTGAAATTAATACCACGAAGAGATCTTCGTGTTTCTGACCAAGATTTGAATCCAACCATTTATTCCATTGGTTCTTCATGTTTCTGTATAAAGTCAAACCGAGTGGTTGCATATATAAACTGCATTTCTGAAACTCCATATAATTACTATCTAAATAAAGTTGGGTTAAAATGTTAAACCAACCAACCCATTCCATCAAACCAAGACTTTTCATCCCCGAGTATTTAATTCCTTCGGGTACAGTTAAGTTAACGTTACTTAAAACGCCCCGACGGTTTAAGTCGCGATGTATCTCGTTTCCTTCTAAGATGCACTCGCCTAATGCTTTTACTAGGAAGTAATTTATATGGTTTTCTGGTCCGAACATCTAAAAGTCATGATGAATTAAATGATAATTTTCTTAAATTAGGGGGTGAGGTATGTTAAAAATAGAAATAACGATAACACACGTGTATTTTATTCTGGTAGCATTTTGCAGCGAGTAAAATAACTATTATTGTACAAGCATTGCTATTGATATTAACATTTTCAAAATTAAACTTGGATTGTGAAAAGTTTGATTCAAACCATGTAATTCTCAGTTCATACTCGGAGAAGTACTCGTATTGATATTTCGGGAAGAACGGCAGTTCAAGATTAACGCATTCCAAATTTTGATACATTTCGATTAAACACAGTGGGAATTAAATTCCTCGAAGGAATATAACATTTTCATCGCTGGAAGGTCCCAGCCAAGTGTCATGATGTTGTCACTTGCCAAGATACTTCTAGGTTAAATTATATAAATCAAAATAAAAGAATGTCCTTATCAAAATTAAAAGTAAGTTCAATTTTTTTAAAGAGAATTTCCAAAAAATACCGAATTAGAAAAATATCGAATCGTTGCAAAAAATACACGAAAGTGACTCATTGTATTTTTGATTTGGATGGAACTATTCTTGACAACCAAAGTAATCTGGACGATGCTTTTAAAATAGTTTTTGAAAAGTATGGTAAGGTTTATACCCCAGATTGGAGGTTGAAACTTATGGGAATGACTGGAAGAGCTATGTGGGAAAACGTTGCTACTGAGTTAAATCTACATGTCGATTGGAATGTTTTATACCAAGATTATAAAAAAGCTATAGAAGATAATGAAAATGAAGCCCCTCTTCGTCCAGGCATTGAAAAATTAATAAATCATCTATATGAACATGAAATACCAATAGCTATAGCAACATCATCGAGAACAGCCTCAACTAAAGTCAAAACCAGCCATATTAAGCATTTAATGTCAAAGTTTTCTCACGTACTTTGTGGCGGAGATAGTCCTCATGTAAAGGAGTCGAAACCTTCAGGACAAATCTATTTGGTTTGCGCAGCTCTCTTTTCTGGAAAACCAGATCCTCCGTCTTGCTTGGTATTTGAAGATTCTCCAATTGGAGTTTTAGCCGCTATGAATGCTTGCATGCAAGTTGTTGGAATTCCTTGTCCACCAACCCCTCCCATAGCTCTTAGACATGCCGATGAAGTTCTTAATACCTTAGAGGAATTTTGGCCGGGAAAATATGGCATTCCACCATATCCAGAACAAAAAGATGTTGTTTATTGATTGCTATACTTGAGTAGTTTTAGGTTACAGTTAATTTATTGTCTAACGCCCTTTTGACATTATTTTTCGTCAATAACAGTCAATAATTCAACATCAACAACATCGATCAAGAATTATTGAAGTTACAATGTCATATGAAACTTTTAATTCATACACATTTTCTCAAAAATGTTAGCATCTTGAAGATGTTTATATTGAGATTCTGAGTGCTTATGAAGGATCGTACAATGTTATGGAAGTATTATAAAATGATTCATTTTACAAAACAACAAGCCTATCCTCTTTTTAAAAGATCATCAATAAATTTTATTAGTACATTCATTTTTCTTTTTTCTTTACTTCATTTATTGTGATATGTCACATACATATAACATTTGACAGCATATTTTTGTGGGTTATAATAATTACAATTTAGATATGAAGTCATCAAAATTTCTTATAAACACCCTTTTGTTAGGAAAACCTCGTTCATTCTTAAATCGTAGAAATAAAGCTGAACCATGCAAAAGGTACAACAGGGTTACCCATTGTATTTTTGACTTGGACGGTGCGGTTCTCGATAACCAGGAGGTGTTAGATAATGCTAACAAAGGAGTTTTTGAAATGTACCAACTTCAATACACTCCAGAATGGCGATATAAACTGATGGGAAGGACTGAAAAATCTATGTGGGAAAAAGTCATTAAAGATTTAGAAATTGATGCGACATGGCAAAAAATGGATCATGAATATCTACAATTACTCGGAGAATCTTTATGTGATGCTCCATTGAGACCTGGAATTGATTGCTTACTGGAACATTTGCAAAAAAATGGAATACCAATGGCTGCGGTAACTTCATCACCTAAACCTATTATGGAGAGAAAGACAAAGCACATTAAGGAGATAATGTCGAAATTTGAATTTGTTGTATGCGCAGATGACCATAACTTGAAGAAATCCAAACCTTCTGGTCAAATCTATAGCATATGTAGAGGTTATTTTACAGGAAAACCAGATGCAGAAACGTGTTTAGTTTTTGAAAATACAAAAGTTGGAGTTCTAGCAGCGATGGACGCGTGCATGCAAGTTGTTGGCGTTTGTAGTGCCCTAACACCAAAAAAAGCTCTTAGGCATGCTGATGAAGTGATTGAAGACCTTAGTGATTTTCAACCTGGAAAATATGGAATGCCACCGATTCCAGGACAGTTCGAACCTCGAATGTGGTAATCTACTACTATTAGTTAGTAATCACAACTATTTTAAAATGAATGTAAATGTATTAAAAATTTCGACATTTGTCAATAAAAATTGTTAATTAAAAATTGCTTAGAAACCTTTATTTAGGTTAAGCGAAATAACATGTAATTTTCAAATAACATGAATATATCAAAATCTTTAACTAAATCACTCATTTATAAATCTACCCAATTTACTTGGCGGAGAAACAAACCGGAACCATGTAAACGTTATGTAAGAGTGACTCATTGCATTTTTGATCTCGATGGAGCCATATTGGACAACCACGAAGTACTAGACAAAGGAATTCAATCGGTATTTAAAAAGCATAGTCTAGAATATAACACCGAATGGCACGATAAGATTATTGGTATGACAGGAAAGGCAATGTGGCAGAAAGTTATTAGAGAACTCAATTTAAAAATTGATTGGAAAATAATGAATAGTGCTTACATGGATGGCGTTAAATCTGGATTAGTTAATCGACCGGTTAAACCAGGAGTTGAGCGATTATTAAACCATCTATATGGATGTGGAGTCCCTATGGCTATGGTTACCTCACTGGACAAAGAAACTATGGAAGCTAGTACAAAGCACATTACGGAATTACTATCTAAGTTTGAGTATGTGGTATGCGGCGATGATTGGCAAGTGAAAGAATCAAAACCTTCCCTTGAAATTTATTTAGTCACCTCGAAGAGATTTGTAGGAAAACCAGATCCTGAAAGTTGTTTAGTTTTTGAGGATTCTCCAATGGGAATAATGGCAGCCAAAAGTGCTTGTATGCAAGTTGTTGGTATTCCTTGTTCACCAACTACAGCTTATATGCTAAGGCATGCAGACGAGGTCCTTAATAGCTTGACTGACTTTAGACCGGGAAAATACGGAATGCCTCCATTTCCAGAACAAATAACTCCAATTGCTTAATTAATATTGTAATAAATAAATAATAAATTTCGATCAAGTATTTAGACATTTTTTAAAGTTTTTTTTTATTAGATTTGTGAAATGTCATTGTTACTGATGTTTGTAGTTTGATGTAGGTTATATGCTTCGTTTATCATGATTTCATCAAAATTACTTGTAAATTCATTATTCCTAAAGAAAGGTTCGTATTTTGGACGCAGAAACAAACCGTATCAATGTAAGAAGTACTTCAAAGTGAACCATTTAATGTTCGATTTGGATGGAACGGTTCTCAATAACCAAGAAATTTTGGATGCTGCCTATAGAGAGGTGTTTAAAAAGTACGGCTTGGCTTACACTTACGAATGGAGGTTTAAAATTTTTGGCATGACCGGAAAAGCGATGTGGAAGAAAGTTGTAAAGGAGCTGAAAGTTAAAGCCGATTGGCAGAGATTGTACCATGAGTATCAACATATAGTTCACGAATCTTTACCTAACGCGCCGTTAAAACCTGGGATTGAACGATTGGTAAATCATTTTGAAAAACATGGGATTCCAATGGCTGTGGTTACTTCTTCTACTAAGGCAACAATGGAACGGAAAACAAGTCACATACCGGAACTTATGGCTAAATTTGCGCATGTTCTTTGTGCGGGTGATGATCCTCTTGTTACAAAATCGAAACCTAACGGACAAATTTACACGCTTTGCGCAGGCAGGTTTCCAGGAAAGCCCGATCCTGACACGTGCTTAGTATTTGAAAATACCCCCAATGGAATCATGGCCGCCTCTTGTGCTTGCATGCAAGTTATTGGAGTTCCCAGTCCTCCAATAACGTGCCAACAAGATATTGCTTTTGCCAATGAAACCATATGCACCTTGAACGATTTTTGGCCTGGAAAACGTAGTCTACCTCCATTCCCTGAACAGATAAATGCGCCACCACCCCCACCACGATTTTGAACGGTTTTAATAATGCGAATATAAAACAAAATTTTAATTTTATCACTATAATATATTTATTCATTTTGTTAGTAGTGGTATCATTCTAACATCTTTACTAAGATCTTTAAAAAGATAATATGATATTAAGAAATTAAGTAATTTGATTTTTATGTTGAAATTTCTTTCATGACAGTTTGTTTGACGTTCTGTCTAAATTACATAACGTTATTTTTTAAATTATTTCGAAATTTTCTAAATTCTAGAAAGTCGCGAATAATTGAATATGCGTTTGGCACGAGCTACTTATTCTTTGGCCCAGACGGCACAGAGATTACCGAAGTGTAACCCTGTGAAGAAATTTTTTAAAGCTACACACTGTCTTTTTGATCTCGATGAAATTCTCTTGGACACGCATCGTTTTTACGAGTTGTCTTGTACTAAGATTTTCAAAGGGTTTGGTAAAGAATTCACTCCAGAATGGCAGAGGAAAATGGTTATGCTCTCTTCGAAACAGTTTTGGAAAGACGTACGAGAAACTCATCGTTTACCAAGCTCTTGGATCGTTTTAGAAAAAGATTGTCAAGATATCTACAGAAGTTATGTTGAAGGAGTACCGTTAAGACCAGGAGTTATGAAACTAATTAATCACTTACATGAACATAAGATTCCCATGGCCGTGGTGACTTCATCAGATAGAGAAGCGATGGAGGCGAAAACAAACCACTTGAAGAAATTTATGAGCTTGTTTAGGCATATTGTTTGCGAAGAAGGAGATGCGAATATAAAAAACTGCAAACCAATGCCTGATGCGTGTTTAGTTTGTGCGTCAAGATTTCTTGAGAAACCTGTTTACATGAATTGCTTAGCTTTTGAAGGTACTCCAAGAGGAATCTGTTCAGCTATTGCCGCTGGAATGCAATGTGTTGCTATACCCAGTCAAAATGTTCCACATGAAATGTGCCAAAACGCAACGGTAGTTATTAATTCTCTCGCCGAATTCGAACCGGAAATGTTTGGCTTGCCATCTTTCACCAATTCAGAAAATTAAAGTGATTGCAGAGAAAAACATGTAGTGTTCCAAATAAAGTGATCTTTTTTTGTATAAGTGAAACTCCAAAGTATTTTTATATAGTTATATTTAAATAAATCATTTTCAAATAAGTCTTTACAAAAAAATACTCCAAGACGGTAATTCTACAGTTTCTTATTACGAGATAAATATAGGGTCACTAGAAAACACTCGAAAAATGATAAAGTAAGTCGGTCAAATGAGGATGAAGTATGGACAAATGGTCGCCTATCGGTGCAACGCCACAAGAAACATCATAATGATAATTAATACAAAGGTTAAGTATACGTAGAGAGACTTACCCAATTATTTACGTCGCATTAACCATTTTTTTTTGTCCTCTTTATCAATACACAAGTGCAAACACATAATTGGATTATCGTTAATTTAATTTAATTATCCTTACACAGCATTCAAGAAGTTGTTACATTTAATAAGTTAATGAGTAATTGGCACTGACTCTCCCAATCTCTCATTTAAACAGACATTCACGCGCTTTGTTCTATATACATACCTACAAACACATAAAAAATACTAGTGAGCTGTCGTTAGTTTTTAACTTATAGGAAGAATAGAATATAAACGCTAACGGTATATATATAAATATGGCAACGTGGCTATATCATATATAAGAGGGTTTGTTAACGTAACTGTTAAAAATACAGTTTTTCTTTAATCTCTCTCGCGTATTCATCGATGACTCTCATATGTCAACAGTAACACTATACATCGATCCTATATATGATATAATTTATAAATATTCAATTACGTTAATCAATACGACTTATAGTTACTGTGTGGGTAGGATTAATCGAATTTAAATAGGAAAATAAATAAAAGGAAACACGGGGGAAGGAGTTTTATAAGGTCGGTGTGTACATATACATAAGTCTTCGTATGTGTCTCTATATACATTTAAAACGTTCACGAAGCTCTCTTCCATCTCCTTATTGAAGTAAGTAGGTGTAGGTTATGCGTACGCTAGTATTCTTCGTAACTTTTTTGTTGCCTTAATTTTCGCCTAGGTAATTAGTGAGTGACTACTTACATGTTGGTTTATTTACGAACTAAGGTTTCTTTAGGAATACTGGCTCAGTGGCAAATTAATTTAGTATTTGTAAAAAAATCTACATAACTTAATTATTATTTATTGGTAATTGCGATTTGTCGAAGTACAAAGACTGCTCTGCATTTTTTAGAATTATTGATATTAAGTACAAAATCAATAGAATTCAAAGAAATAATGAAAGAAATTTATAAATAAATATGGCAGTTTTAAAGCGGCCTTTGTACAATTAATAACAGATCTTACCTTTCAAATCAACCTGTTTGATAATGGTGGGCACATATTGCCCTCTTTGGTTTCATAGTAAACCTTAACGCTAAATAATACACGTTACACCGTACGAATATGTTACAATATATAAGATATAAACAATAATCGGATGAGTATTGGCAGTGGAGGTTCATTTATATAATTTATAATATAATAATTGTATCACCTAAAGTTGGTGCAAGAATTCAAACAGGATATTAAGAAAGGTCGATCCGTTTTAGGGAGAAATAATCATAATCGATCGGTAATTGATATTTTCCTACGGGTATTACAATATGTCTTATTTTTCGTTACTTCTTATAATTTATTTTCTTTAAAACTTTACTCTTAACGTAGCCGCTTTCGGCCACGACAGTCTTATGTGGTAACACGTTACATCGTTTGGGGATGTGTGTGAAGGTGGTGAAGCGTGATGAGTTTTATAGTCCTCAAAAGTTTTAGTTTAATGATGAATTTTTAATGTTTCAATTTATCTTTAAATTAGTTCTACGTTAGTTTAAAGTTGGTGTCGAAGGAATGTCTGTCACTCTGCTTTGTTTTACAATATCTTGGGGATTAAATCACTTTTAGGTTCTATTTTTATTTTTCTTTGGTTTGTTGCATATTTTCTTTCCTGCTTATTCCTCTTCTTGCTCAGTTTCTTCTCCTGGCCCGTACATATCTGCCAACTTATCGAATCTCGGTCCCCAAGCTCCCAGATAATCGTACTCCTGCACTTCATCATCCGTTCCTGCTTAAAATAATTTGAATTAATTTTACAGATAACACGATAAAGGGGTGTGTGCACACACCAATAATTTGCCAGATACCGGAGTCAATTCCAGTCGTACAAATCAACAATGCGGTCAATTAAGTGGAAAAATGACAAATTAATTGGCATGTGCTATTGAAATAAGCATCTGATTTTCAATAGATATGACTGTGTATCAAAACGTGTACAAACTCTAACTGCCTTAGCCATATATGGCAATTCCGACATGTTTATAATTAAATTACAAGTCCCATTCTGCTTAATGGAGGTTGTTAAATGTCCACAGTCGTCATAAGTACTTATTGCTAATTAATACTGATCCAATTAATGAATGCCAAATTGAAATATATTGGGTTAGTAACTTTTCAAGATTCAATTTATGTTCCAAAATGTGGGCGGTGGAGGTTCACGAGTTACAAAGAGGAACAAAGTGTTACTCCGCTAACAAGTCACCTAAAGTTAAATGCTTGACAAGTATAAAGTTTCCCTGATGAGGTGAAGATTTTGTTCTCGACGATAACGAAACAACGGGGCAAACGGTGCTCGAAAAATAATTGCTTTAAATAACTTTATTAAATATTCGGAAAGGATACGAAGTTTAATAAAATCTAATAATCCGTGTTATGATCAAGTACTTACGAAAATACTTATTGGAATTTCAGTTATTAAGTGTTATTTAATATAGTTTCTATATTTGATAATAGTATTAATAAAATAAAGATGTTGAATCTTAAAAAAATAATTTTCATGCTTCGTAGTTGTACTGTAATATCAATACAACTGCATCTTGTAAATTAGCTTCTGGAACATTTCAAAACCGCGATATCTCTAATTAATTATTAGTACCATCTTCTTTTAAGAAACTTTCAGAGATCTACACTTAACAGGAACAAGAAAATGTTCCAAAACAACGTCGTAAATCGGTTGCAGAAAGAGCTGAAGTTCTATTTCTTATTTTCTCTCTGTAAATACGACCGCATTTCGAACATTATCGCGATATATCATGACGACGACGGGGCTGAAGCTAAAGGTGGCGCGCAGGGAGCGTCCGTCGAGCACCTTTTAGAAAAGGAAAACAGTACGCCAAGCTCAGGACAAATGGCGTTCTAATTTTAGCTTCGTATCGACCGCTATCTTCTTCAATTCTTTTTCAATTCCAACAATAATTCTTTTCCTCGTACTTACAGGTTTGCTTTTTTATTATTTTTAGAAACTTGTCGAATTTAAGTTTTTGTTTATTTTTAATGTGAAATTTTATTAAAACTCATAACGTTCAACTTTGTTCATTAGGTATTATTTCAACGACATTTGTACAAAAAAATCCTATCTGTAATCTTATTATTTTATTAATTAATTGTGTTGTTTTGTTAATTAATCGTTATGAATTATTGATGACATATGCAACATATTTCGCCGAATGGACTATATGCCGTACGACTTTTTGCACGCATGTCGTCGATTTGTAAGTTATTATTTATTTGATAATAATATTACCTGAAGCCAATGAGCTTAAAGATCCAGCAGTGCTGCCACCACCTTCATAAGCGTAGTTTCTCAAATCGTCAAATGGAGGAGCGTTTGGATCGCTATCAGCCCTTTTCTTATGTTCTTCGATGAATATACCTACGTTTGGTTCTTGAGTCAACCCGATAATATTAACTGTAACAAAATTTATGATATATTGAGATTAATAAAAATTTGCATATTTTCTTTGAGAAAAGTTTCTGTATGAAGCACCACTTTAAGTTTCACGGGGCAAAGACGGTGAAATTTAATCAAAAATTCCGACGCCAATTAACGGTTTTAATAAGTGACCACTAAGTAAACGCTAAGAACCCTTTTACCGTCCGCTTTTCGAGTTCAGTATGACCCTCGCCAGATTGCAGCTGCCCTTTTGATAAAAATCGGTGCAATTAAAAGTTGCAAACTTAATATTAACATTAAAATGTAAAGTCACGGTTCTTGTAGTTACTAACATCGTCGTTTAGTTTCGTTGCGTTATACAGCTTTTAATTCCTAGTCAACCAGAATTAAAAGTTAGAAACTCTTACTTACAATCTAGAAAACTAGCTAGGTTAATTACTAAGTGTTTAAGAGAATTACAAGTTTTAGGAATTGTAATTTTGTGTAGTATCAAACAAGAAAGTTGTGTTTCTCCAATTCCGATCTTGTAAGTTTTCGGAACAAATTAGAGTAGTCTAAAAATGACATGTTAATGCTGGTGTGGAAGTTTACTGCCACCAAACATCCTAATTACAAGAAACTCCCATTCCTCATCAAGAAATAGTAACGTCGAAGACAACAGATCCCGACTTCTCGAGTGCATCCGTTCTAATTATCGAAGTAGAACTTGTAGTCTTGTCGCTAACTTTAGGTTTCACAAGCGCATTTAGAATTTGTTGTAAACAGTCAAAATTAATATTCTGCACATTTTATTTTATTTCACGTTGAAGATGGTTTGAAAAGATCAAGTATTTCAATTTCCATATTCTACTGTTATTCGTTGTTCCAATTAATATTCATTAACGACGAGCCGCAAGTCGAAACAATCCGCATTCAATCCACCATTAACCATCGGCATATTTCCACGCTCTAGTAGCTCTTATGCGGTATTGCCACCAGCTATTTCGACCAGTTCCGGTTTGAAACCGGCAATTGCGGCCCCATTGTGGGCGTTTACGCTAAAACCGACTAGTTCGCGAGGTCACAAACTGATGGATTTGAACATACACACCAATAGTATATGTTGATAAAATGAAATTTTATCAACATTAAATTGCAACGGTTGCAATTACATTTCCGCTTGGAGATTTCGGGCGAAAAGTCACGTGACATATTACATCCTCCAAGCGGAAATATTGAAATCTAATATGGTTGTTCCAATCTATCAACGAGCGTAGCGTCGACAGCCGACGAGCCAGACATGGCGATGTTAAATACGTTAACCAACTTTCAAATATCCCCCGACCGATGGTTATTGAATTACTCGCTAACTGCTTCCTCATGGTGGCACAGTTTAATCGAATAACTCCTCTTGTCGGCTCAAAATTTCAAACTTCGACACTTTGGGAGTCGAGACATCATCTGTTTTACCCTAACAAACGCGTAAACTGTTTACTTTAAAGAGTTTTTCTTCCATGTATTCCCAAACATGATCGCCATCGTAAAATTTTCGCCTCTATTGTTTTTTCCAAGTTTGGGTGTTCAAATTCATTATTAGAAATTACCTAATTACCTGAAGTTACTTATATATTTTAATTTGTTAACCGATTTTTATGTTATATTTAACATTAATTTTTAAGTGAAAATAGTTAAACTACAAAGGTGGTTTTCAAAATTGGTTTTTGTAAAACACTTTTTAATTAAATTTAAATTTATTTTAAAGAAAAACAAATGTTTAACAATATTTTCATCAAGTTATGAGAACGGGCCAATGTGATGTGCAGATTTTAGATAGTACACGTGTGTAACTAATTAATTATGCATGGATCGACATTCATATATTCAAAGCAGAGGGTGCCGACCGGAAATCGTCACTATCGAAGTCGCAGATGTTTGAGTGAATTCGTGTGCGCCTGTATTAATTATTCGGGAACCTCGTGGAAGGTGAAAGGGTAATTGTTGTTCCGACATGTAAATATTGCCTTCCATTTAAAAACGATTAAACTGCAGTTCGTGAAATGAAACTGTTGTTCGTCCGAGCGTACCAGCGTTTCCAGTGTTTTTTTTTTTCTAAACAAAGCAATAACACAAAACATTTTTTATTTTGTTGCTTTCCTGCCGGATAAACGCTAACAATAAATACATAGTCGTTTAAGCGCGTATTTATTGGTAAACAGCGTTTAAAAAGTTGAGTGCTGTTTGGGATGTTTAGTAAAATCCGTTGAGAATAGAAACTCTTGAGTGAATAATCCTTATATATATATCCCCAAACCTTGTTAATTTAACTGGGTTATTAGATTGTGCAGGTAGAGAAGGCAAATCCCTGTTGGTTGGAGTCCTTGGAGATCAAAACTTATGCAAACATTTCGAGATTTCCTAGATGGCTTCTAGGTTCTATATTCGATTTTTGAATTAACGAACTTGAAAGCAAACTCGGCTATCTCGACCTAACTGCATTTGTCAACTCGACGGTCGATTCCGTGCGAATAACTGCTCTAATTTTGGAAGTTTTATGGAATTTCAAAGCGCGCTTCTGCTCTTCTTCCGGAACCTTTCTATTTTTACTCCTTGTCCTTGCGCTCACCGATGAAGCGTGAATTTCCTTATTAGATACAGCCGGCGCGGCTAAGTGACAGATAATTTTACACTCGAAGGGTTCGCGCTAGAAGTGCACTCCTTAATTGCTCTCTTGTCAGATTTTGAGATCGGCCACTTGAAACCGAACAAAATTAGAACGATTTAAAAATTATTATGAAATCGAAAAACTTTAATTTAGTTTGATTACTGGCATTGGTATTAACTCATTTATTACAACATTGTAATCTTATTGACAAATTTTAATAGAAAATGGACTGAAAGCAATATTAGGAATATCTTTTACCGAAACAACAAGCAATGCTGGTGCAAATTCCTCGATCACAGTTATTAAATTCCAATCATAACATTCAGGAAGGGTGATGAAATTCTCGTGGACAAGATAGATGAGAAGATATTAGGTTCAATATCTAGTTCTCATTTAACCTTAACAAGAGAAAGCGAATAGTATTACGTATTTATTATAACTTACATCCAATCTTTGGTGGTGCCAACTCAGGTAGAGGTCCGCCAATCGGAATTTGCAATGGTGTGATATCAAAAGCAGTCATATCATCTTCACCGCCCCCTTCGTCATCATAGTTGATGATATTTTCTCTGACGTCATCGTCCGGGCCAGGATATTTGATGTGAGCTTCCCTTCGCCGATTATACACGACAAATACCAAAACAAGAACTAGAAAAGGGGACGCATAGATTACGTATTAGTAAGGTAGCCGTATAGGGATTTTATGTAAACTAGCCTATTTGCATGCCATAGCGGTGCGGCAGGGAACCTAAAGTTCTCTTAGTTTCTTTGTGCTGGATACCACTAAAGAAGAGACTATCACTAAACAAACGACTAGTGCTCGAGGTGACTCGAGCGAATGAATCGTGGTTTTACCTAATTTGAGGTAACGATGCCTTTGAACTGTCGCGTTGATTGCTGTCTGTAGAGCGTAAAGGTGTATTGGAAAATAAAGTGAAAGGAGAACAACGTATATAATATAAGGGTGTTGACAAGTTAAGATAAGGTTTTCATTTTTAGAATTATCTAACTAAAATAATTCCGGAACGTCACTTTGAAAAATTAAAAAATATATCCGGATTGTGTGTGTTGGAATAAAAGTAAATTTTATAAAAAATGAAAATAAAACATTTTTTGTGAGTGATTATATCAAGTGATGTGCTAAATATAGATGAGTAAATAATTGAACGACTCGTTGCATTAAAATTCGGGAGCCATACCAGGACGGGGAGGATTTGCCAATCCTACCGTTCATGCAAGGAATAATCTTTCGCCAGTCTCATGAATATTCAAATTGGAAAATTATTTGCATTTAAAAGCGACGATTTATGTTCAATTAGAGCACCGCTTCCGCGAATTCCGAAATATGACCACCCCCGTTTATTTTAATCAATCTTCAGGCTGACTTTAGTTAAACTTGGGCATCGAAGGTACTGTGGATCGTGAATAACGAGTGTAAATCCTACTCGTCCATCCTCAATTAGTCCGTGAGCGGAGCTAAACTAATTAAAACCGCTTTTGTGAGTGGGGAATTATGGTAACGGGTGTGCTCGCGAGCATTGTACGTGGTTTACCGAAGAATCACAGTCCGTTCAATAAGCTCTATTCGCGGTTCCGTCACTGTAATATATGATGCTATACCAGGACGAAATATATGATGGCGGTAACCTAGGACCAGAGAACCAGCTAGAAATTAATAATAGGGGAGATCCTGCGAGTCCGTCATTGTTAGAATTTCAATTAGGACGAGAAAGAAGGGACGGACGTGATGCTTTTGTAATTCTCTAGGGACGGAGTCCTGAAATTTAATGTTTGATCGCTTTACAAAAGTCGATAGTATTGTGCTAGAGGAATATTGAATGAGAACATGAAGGGCTGGTGATACCTTATCTGAAAGTCAACAAATTTACTTTAATTTATAAATTATACACGGTTTTTCTAAACATTTTATGTGGACATGTAGCTCTGATAAAGAAAATGATTCGGAGCTAACTGCTATTAAAGGTTTGATAAAATAAGTAGAAAAGTAACGAAGCGAAAAATAAAAAAGCTTTGGATTTTGAAGGAAAACAAAGCAAAAAATTGAGTGAAGTCAAATACGCACTTTATATCTTGATTAACTCAAAGTAAATTGACCATAGTTAAAAAAAGCTGATGCATATATAAACTCAGAAAGTGTTTTCAAATAAACCTGGCTTCACTCACTCTTTTATTTAGTGAATGCTAGTTTAAAGTATAATATTGTTCTGTATCCTTAGAAATATATCGGTATTTTTATAATATTAATTTTTAAAATGATTTATAATTTCAATATGGTATCAAAATGTTGCCCAAAAAGACAAAAAGGTATACTTACCAAGTAGTGATATCAAACAAGCAATAACAGCAATAATAAAGTCGTTCGATGCCACAATGGCTCTGGATGCCGGAAGTTCCAATTCACAATGCGTTCCTGTGTATCCCGCGGGGCACATGCAGAGATACCTAATGGGTGGATCGTAATCTTTGCATAGGCCTCCGTTTATACAAGGTGTCCACATGCATTCGTTGTCGTTGACGCAGGTGCTGTCCACTAGTTTCGAACCTTGGGGACATCTACAGACGTGCACACAATAAAATTACTCACCGCACGGCGCAGTTGACGCTCTGCTGCTCCGGCACTGAGAAAGTCATGTTTCCACGATAGAATTGTTTATAGACCATTGATTATCGTTCGATCGGTGGATCGATAGATATTTGACGATTATGGAAAGTTAATGCATGCGATTGTGCAAATGTTTTTGCGTTTGAATATTGTTCGGAATTCGGATGCGTCCTTTTGTCTCTTTTATTTTGTTTTTTTTTTCTGTATTAAGGCTGCGAGATTCGAATATTCACGGAAATACGTCCGCAGAGCGCGAAATGCATGGCCACTGGCATTCGTAGTTTTACAAAAGAGGGATTGTTTTTTCCCCAAAACACCAAAATAAAAGTGATTTACAATGACGCCTAGACCGAAAGCTTTAAATGCCATAAACGAAAATATTTCAAAAACACACCTACTACTTCTATCATCTACCATTTATCATCTAGTACAAAGAAACGTCTACCTCAGGGTATACATTTTGAAACATGCAAAAGGGTGTGTGTAAGGAAGTAATATGTGTGTCCTACAAAGATTCTCACTTAGAATAATGAGCAGACAGACGAGGATCGCCGCCAGAGCCCCCATGCTGAGCTTGAGCGTCCTGCTTTGCTGTTCTGCTTCGCAGTTGTCGCCAGAGAAGCCATCAGGACAGATGCACCTGTACCGTAGTCTCGGTTCTTGGTTGATGCACGTGCCACCGTTCAAGCACGGCAGATCCAGGCATTCGTCCTTGTCCGTGCAGTCCTTGCTGTCCTGTGACATCACGCGCCCCTCGCCGCAGCTAAGCAATCGGGGAGGAACAGGACGTTAGGATTAGCATGCGGTTAGTACATGACTGCGGCTGAAGTAGATGCAGTTGCAGAGATAAGTTCACGACGACCCGCAGAGATTCGGAAAACTATTTACCCATTTGATTGAGGTCAAATATCTTAGGGATTATAAATTTTGCTTTTCATACAGCTTTTTGTTTGAACGGAAATATCGGAATAACGGAAATCGAAATTACTAATTACACCATCTATTTGCTGAAGTGCATTTTTCAAAACGGATATTTCGACATATCTCAACTCCAAATACGGCCAAAGGAATTCAGCGTGATTAAATAGGTGCTACAAATCTTCTTCTAATGTTTTATAAATATTAAAAATTTTTGTAGCTACATACTATGATTATCTTATTGTTAGATAGTACGATAACATAAATTATGTGACACGTAGTCATTACTTTAGTATAGTCTTTTATATACACAACAATTTTGGTTTTTTTGTTATATACTACTATAATATTAGCATTTATAACAAAGTTACAAGAAGTATAAGTTTCTTATCTTTTAGAATTTTATTTTTAAGTGCCGCCCGTTAGACAACCAAACCTATTGTTGATAAAATTGTATCAAATTTCCGAACGATTAAACCCCCGACCTAGATCACCCCTTTATGACTTCATTCTATTATTCTTAATTAACTAATTAAAACCACATTATTTACTTTATCGTTCCCATTGATTGATTGCATTTTGTCAAGTAAAGTTAAACTCCGACCCTTTTATGTATAAATAAATGTAAATAAAGATGCTCTAAAGATAGCTTCAACTACGCTGGTTATTAATTTCCTTAATTTTCGTACAGATAAACTTAAATTATTGAACTTGTTACGCATCCTCAATGGAAGAAATGCTCTTTTTCGTCATCGAGCAAATTAAAGTCCGATAAGTAAGCTTTACAAGTCAGTTAATTAATTTTAATTAGTCACTGCGGAATTAAATCCGACCGAAATGTAAATATATGCATACATTGTTGTAATTTAGTTAAAGTAAACGTTGAATTACTTTAATGTTTTGACGAATAGTTATTAACAAGTTGTTATAGTTAAACTGTAATTAACGGATTTTCATTGAAAAACTTAATTTACTTGAGTCATCCGAACTTGTAAACGTTTAGTATTGATGATATTATAGATATGCATTTATGTATTACTTTTGTATATCTCCCATGTTAATTAAAAGTCGTCATTACGTAAATTGTTAAAACAAATGGTATTTTACTTTTAAAACTACATGACCCGTTATGTATGTACGAAATTTCTAACAAAACTTGTAACATATAATGATGAACTATGTATGTAATTACGCGTTAATTAGGCGATTTGAACCTTTCAAAAACGGGCATTGGGTAAAGCTATACCTAAAATTCTCATTTGGCAAGTTAGAAATCGCTAGGATAATTACAACATGTAGTAATTTAAGCTTCTCTCACTTTATCAAAACAAGCTTTCAGCCTCATCGTCTATAAAATTCGCAAAGTTTTGCTTATCGGTATTAGTTTTCCACCGTCTCTCTGTCCGTAAGTAGACCCAGTTTGTTAGTATAGACTTTGTCGTTATTTTGTTGTATTTGGTTCTCGAGTTCTAAACATCAATTATCTCTGGTCTTTGTTGCTTAGAGAGTATTTACGGTAACAATCTCTTTTCTTTGTTGCTTATGGAGCATTTTCCGCAAACAACCTTTTATTTTCGTTATTTAGGGAGAAGTACCGGCAACAACTTCCATTATTCTTGTCATTATAAGAACTGTTCTCAATTAATTTTAACAATTTCTTGATTTATCAAAAATTCTCTACGAGAACTTCAAATCAAAACTTTTTAAAATTTGTTTTACCCCGTTTTAAAAAATGATTAATTTTCTCCTCCTAGTTTAATTACAATTTTGATTTTTTTGTTATTCCAATAAATTGTTACTACTTTATTAACAATCGAATTTCATATCCCTTTGTCATGATATTTTCAAAGCCCTGGACAACATTCTTCTCCACTATCTAAAAGCTACACGCGGATAAAAGAAGACCTTACTTCTATGAAAAAGTGGCACCCGAGAAATCTTTTAATTTAAGATCTTAATTATGTCCTCCAACCGGAATACGTCACACATTTATTGTCGATGAGATTAAAAATTAAAATATGTATGCACAAGGGAGAATTGTTTTAAAATATTTCGCGTGATACATATTTTCAAAAATTTCTAATTATTTCCGAGCGAGTAGAAACAGATATTATTTTAAAATACTATCGGAATTTTAGAGATGCAATTTAAAATAGATAAATGATGTTTAAACCGACAGTTCAGTATACTGTTCAGTCGACACAGTATATTTAATTTATTTTATTCGCAGTTTTAGTTTTACACTCCGCTACACGTTCAAAGATATTTGTTCTGAAAAATCAATGGATGATTCAATAAATGATGAGTCAATAGTTTTAGTCTATATTTGATTGTGAAACCAAGTTTCTTAAAAGTGCAGTGAACTTACAAATAATTTACTTGAAGTTATATTAACTTCTTTAATAATAAAATTGTGAATTGTTATGTCAGGACTGGCTAAATACTTATTGTGTAGTCACAATATTAGGTAATTATTGTAGTAAAATACACTAATTTCAAAAATTAAAATTAGTTTGATAGTTATGCAAACAGAAGCTCAATAATGTAATTGAATATTTGAAAGGTTTTATTAAACGTCAATGCTATCCTACCGAGATTGCATCAGAAAATATATTTTATATAATTTCGAAAATTATTCGGGCATTTCACAGTCATATTTATTTATTTATTTCATTAATTATCCTCGTAAAGTACCAATTAAAATATATCACGGCGAGTCTCATAAACGTGAATTGAATATAAAACCTAGATAAAATAATTTATTTCATATTGTAACTATATTGTCTATAACTGTAATTGGCTTGTTCTTTTCTGTTGGATAGATTATGAAGATGCTAATAGCAATTGTAATCGTTAAATTATTATCAAAATAAACAGAAACAACATTGCCTAATTTTAATTGCAGATGAACTTAATTTCTATGGTAGCAGTCATATTGTCAACGATTGAACAAATAAAGCGAGTTTGCAATAAATTACAAGCGTAAACAGTATAATTAGCGCAATCTGCGATTAATTAACTGTGCGTGGTAAATAAACAATTAAAAATGGTTAATAACGAGATATTTCTTTATTCTTTTCGGATTATTAAGGTCTTTTGCATTTGAAGCTTTCCTTTTTATAGTCGTAATTTATGCGGTTAGTAAAAGATGACGACCATTAAAGAGTCATTACTGGGTCGAAGAAAATTGCGCTTAAATATCGACCTTATGGACGGCACCATCAGTTGAGCAAATGGATTTTTACTTCGTCAAGGGTGTTTTCATTCGTGGCCTGAAAATCACAAGGGGTGGAAACTGAAAATAAAAGGAAATGCGGCAGTTGGAAAATTAAAATATGCCTCTGTCTACCGAATGGATTCCATGTGAGACCGGGGGCTTTATTTCAGCCTGAAGTACAAAAAGTACCGCTTGTCTTTTATGTTGACAAGGCGTTACTTTATGTTGCCGACGAGCTTTAACGAAACGTTTGTTTTAATTTAATATTCAAGAGGCAGGCGTAAGCACATTTCCCTCTTGATTATCCATCTTGGCGCCAACGACTTCTGGCTCGTAAACCGAATGCAAAAGTCGATACAAAAACAATTTTCCGGTTGTTAGCTTGACGATGAAAAATGGCCCGTGGGCTTTCCACTAAATTAGCGGATTAAAATAAACACGGGCGCAGATGTCTAAGAGGGGAAATTGAGCAGGTTTTCGTTCAAGAGGCGAAAGGAAGAATTTCCGCTTCCGAATTAATTAGTCAAGGATTTATGATAAAGAGATATTTTTACCGCTAGCGCGACACCGAACAAAACGACCCAGGAAATCAAATTTAACTTACTTAATTATAACTAATCACGAAACGTAGCTGTAGCTCTAAAAGCCATAGCGATAGTTAAGCAGAAGACCAAAGTTGGTCCAGGAGTCGTTAAAACTTTGATAAAAACTTTTAACAACGAAGAGTCTCCCAGACAAGTTTGCGTGGTATAGGAAAATGGGAACATTCGTCGTCTAAAAATTGAAATTTGAGTAGCTAACTGTCTATGAAAATGTTGGGTTGAAACTTATCGTGGACAATTCTTTAACCACCGCGTGGGACTAATCACCATCCCAGAACTGTTACTACCCCATAGTTATCGAACTTTGTTAGTCCATTAATTAAAGTGCACTTGTGTGTCCATACTGTATTGATTTGCAACTTGCGTAGGCGTTCCGCTTGTTCACCGTTAGTTTATACACCAGAAGAACATAATGGATCATTAATCATAGACCTTTCAAATGAATTTTGGACTCTTATCTTTAAAAAAGTTTCCTTTTTCGTACCCAACTATCCTTAGAATTTATGTTAGCTTTAAAGCTAGAAATTTACTTGAGTATCTTCCTAGACATTAATATTTTTACCGATTAGGATTGACACCATTTAGAAAACTTTTATTAATCCTTCTTAGGTTTATGACGTTACTTGTAAAATCCAACGAAATATCCGTTGTGGTAAAAAATATTAACAATTTATTTACCTCTCTTTGTTTGGGAAAATTTTCCTGGAAACTCTCTCTTCTCCAGCAAGAAATCGCTAATTTCCATGTCGCTTGGGGCACTGAAATATTGGGACTGTAACGTAAATAGAGCCCTTGAAGTAGTTGTGGTGAGATAAGGAGCGTACACCGAGCTTCCAGGTCAAATTCCCGGTTATTTCACCGACCTTAATAGTTAATTTAAAACTGGAGTTATTTGAGTTTAATTTGCTTCAGGGAAACTATTAAAACCACTGAAGTACCCGATACTTTACAATTTACCCCGTTAAGTTCTCATTATTATTAAACTTTCCGTTAAATTGAGAAAATTTATTTACGGGTTGATAATATCTCTACAGGGAAACTTCTATTTTCGGGTGTCTACAACATCTGAATTATTTATTTAAGGGGACTGCCACTCTTACTTCCCCAGTGACACAAAAAACAATGTCACTTCTTCCGATTTCTATTATTTAAGATATAAATAGATTCAACCGTATTGAACATTTCTTGTTTTCCTTTAATATAAACAATGAATAAATAAAATAAAATTCCTTTTAAGATGCTTGTTTTTCAAATGACCTTGAAAGGTAATAAAACCGTTTCTTAATTCCGTTTCAAAACTTATAAATTATTAACGACCTTTAGAAAGAATCGGATTCCGCATTGCCCTACGGATTAATACATCTACCCTTTAGAGGGAATAAAACAGAAAAAAATGTATATTTTAATAGCGTAGTAATTTTTCTTGGTGGGTAGAAAAACGACGCGGGAAATTAAATTCGACGTCCGCTTATTTTTCGGCGCCGAATGGCGAACTAAAGGCCATCAATCATGTGATAAATCGTCCTACGAAACCACCGATCCTGACCTTTTTCGAAAAAAAGGCGAGAAAACAGGGCTATATTTGATCGCAGCAAACAGATCTCGTCCGACGAAATGTTGTGCCGAAAATCCAATAAAACTAGCTCCTTCTAGCCACGAGATACCACTCATATGGGTTATTTGTCTGCGAAGAATAACGTATAGCCCGGTTATGCTGAAATATAACGGCAATATGAAATCCGAAGATGTATCGTATTTTTTTTGCAATATAATTATAGCAGAGAATGGTAAAATAAACCTCTGCGTTCCATAACTACGTTAATTTACTCTGTATATTAAATTTCCTTATATTTGCATAAGTATACAGGTACAGTAGATTAAAATAAAGAGATAAGCGAAATAAAAAGAAAGGTAGAATAACGGTAAATTCTTCTCATTTTCCTACTTCCTGCAGTTGTGCTTATGAATATTTATATTCCTTTGTCTCTGTACAAATTGTCAGCTTTATTATAAAGCATAAAAAATCTTTACAATTTATTATTCACGCTGGAAAGCTTTTTCATCGCGGTTTATGAAGTGGCAACAATATTGATCCTGTTATCGTTAAGCAGTTATCGACAGTTAAAATGTTTTCCTATCTGCGAACGCGTTAAAGTTGTCTACAATTAACAGCGACTTATTCGCAAGAGTTGGCGGATGGTACAATTTTCCTAAAAGCTTTTTAATCAATAGGCGCCAGCACTTTAACAAATTACGCTTGCCTAGATTCGTATTGGGAATTAAATTTTTACCCAAAAACAAATTGAGCCGTGAAAAATCTCGAAATTTTCTTAGAGCTTGTAAATAATAGGGAAGCGAAGGAAAGGAAGAAAAACGTTTTCAAGGGTCTGTAAAAGTTTGAAAGGTGTGTTCTTTCTGCCCCATTAGGCTATGGTAAACAAGGATGTGTTCGAATCCGATTACTTATTGATGATTATGTTGATCTTGACGGAACGCTTCGATTTATTTGCAAGACTTGGGTCCGGTGACGGCTCTAGAGGGTTGAATTATACATGAAGGCTAACCCAGAATATCCGGCTTGGAGTTACATTCCAAATCAAAAGGAAGTGCCTGACCACTGAATTCAAATTTATACTGAAGGAATCGCATGAAAAAATATCGTCCCACGACGAAAACTGAATAAAATCCAAGTTTTCCGAGCTTAAATGCAAACACTAAGAGCGCTTAACGGGAATACTTAAACAAACGGTGCCGATGCGGTAGTATCAACGGATTAGTATTCTGCTCGGACAATTTCAGGAAGAGTCTCCCTCGTTATGCTAGGTCATCGTCATCACCAAGTCTAAGCTAAGGAAACCCCCGACCGTGGTATAATGGCTATGAACCGGTTCGCTAATGATCCCGGATTAGGGTAATTATTTGGTCGGATGCTTTGTTTCTCGCGTGCAATTGTTTGAAGCCATCGTCTTCACATAAAGACGAGCTTGACCTAATTTCGTTGCGCGTAAATCAAACGAAATTTTTAGCTAAATGCGTTCTCAACGACTGTACATCCACATTTATAATCAATCATAATAGAAAGTGAAGAAGTTCCCAAGAGGTTGAAAGAAACTTCTTTGTGGAAACACACTTGTAGGTAGGTAACATATAATTGTTCCCAAAAATTTTAATTTTCAACGGATAATTCTAGACAACATATGTACAGTACAATAACATAACAATCAATTTATATATCTGGTTTAATATGTCAATTAATTTATAATTTAACGGAATGATTTACATCATCAGCTGACACCATAGACACAGTACATAATATTATACAACGTGGTATGGAGAATTGCACGTTGACATAATATAATGCACATAATTGATAGTTAACTAATTTGATCGATCTGATTGAAATGCATAGACGGAAATGATAAAGTGTACACTTGGGATGAATCTTGTGTACTAATTCGTGTCTATAGATGTGAGAAACATTTTTCAACGTCGAGAAAAATCTGAAATTACGATTCCGACGTGATAGTGCATATCAAATGAGCGTCGAGTGCTCAAGTGCACACCATAAAACCTTTCCGAAAGGTCGAGTATAATATGTCAGGATTCTTACTCAAAGGATTGCTCTACCCCTCTCTAACTCAACGCAATTTTCGACAAATTTCTTGGATTTTATTGGACCTCATAGCCGTTAGAGTTACAGGAAGTTACGTGCATATATCTTCCAATCGATGCCTGTGCTCTCGGTATCTGTTTTCGTCCCGAGGTAGAGCCACTCCAGTAAACAATCCACTAACCTAATTTCGCGCAGTGTTTTTATTTCGCGTTGTATAAATAAATCATACCTACCTATTACTTGAAAATATAAAAGAGGATTTGAGGTCTCATTACCAAAAGAGCCGCGGATAAATTAATTTTCCATCTGAATTAAACAACGTACAAATTCGTAATTTAAATTTCGATAAATCAAGGTTTAATAAATCCCTCCACGCTCAAACATGCATATTCAATGTGTTGAAATTTATTGCGTATGCCGATTTTAGTGGCGGTGCATATTATATTCATACATGAATTTCCTAAAATTGTTCTTTCTAATTAAATATTCAAAACAACAAAACTAAATGGAATTAACTAACTGTTGGAATACTTTAAAAAGCGGTGTTGTTTTAGTATTAGAAAAGTGAAGATTTATAGTTTAGTCTATGAAATATTTTACATAATGAACACTCATTGTCAGTGCCGATCAAGTTATTATTAATCTGAATATAACATTTTCTCAAGTCGGATGAGTTATTTTTAAATTTATATATGATAAAATTCAACGTGGAACATAGTATTTGAACGTACATTCGCTATGTCAAAAATCCGTTGTTCTGCTATTCCGAATAAGATTTACGTTCTCAAGACTGGGAGGATCGACAGACCGTCAAAAATATGACGAATTTAAATTCAATCTATCGTCGAAGCGAGTCAGGACTGGGAATCTCCTGCTGACTTATCCTAAATAAACAACCTTGGGTTGAAATTAAACATTTGTTTTTCCCGGAAAAATATACGCGCACGTATCGCTGGAGTTCAGCCAATAGGATAGCCCGTAATCCTCGTGTGGAAAAATGCCCGTATCGGATTAGAAGCTGCCGCGGTACGACTGACGGCTCATTTGCATTTCGGACAGGACGTCTATTATGCCACCGATGTGGCATTATACGGACCAAATGAGTTTATCTAAATGACACAGCGGGTAAAGAAACGCATACTGGATTAAGCCCACCGATGTTGGTAACATCATTTATTAGATTTGTGAATATGAGCTATATGAAAGCTTCGAAAACAAATGGAATACATAGTAGTCACTTTGATGGAATTAAAATTGACGAATGTCGCACAGTTAGCAATTAGAATAAAGTCAATAACCTTGATGTAGGTGATCGATCGTTATTGATCCGATGTATGCGACATTTGTCAATTTCTCAAATAAAGTATAAAACAAAATTATGATTAGTTAAGGAAAGTAGTGTTAAGAATGTAATACTCGTGGAGAAACAATAAAAGGGATTAAAAGAAAAACCAACAACTGTTTTAATACTGAAAAGTAACAACCCTTCTCTACCAAATAAAGAGAAATTTAAATAAATAAAAGACTATGACATGGTGATCCTGCTGGTTACCAGTTACTGAAAAGTAGTCGGATAATAAGTCATCAGTGTTCATTAACATCGACATCGTACCATGAAGAATCAAAAAAAAAATAAAAGAAGAGAAATGTTATTAATAAAGAAATTGTCTATACAATACCATGAGATACAATCAATCAAATAAAGAGGAGGAAATTATTATAAGTCAAACCGGCAACAGCCGAGGCACCACGCCCACAGTACCTGGGATATCATTCACAATGTGAGAAGTAGGCGTTTTTCTTATGGGATTGCTGTTCAACATCCTCATTGGTCGTTTTGAATGGTTAAAGTGCAACAAGATTATGAAGAAGAGGATCCGAAGAGAAATCATCAGAAGCCAAGAGCTGCAAGAGCTTAACGTTCGAAGAGATTAAAAATCGGGCTATAGAGTAACGGTTAGTAAAGTAGACTTTTTTATGGATATTTTAGAAGAGATTAAAAATTTATTAGATGAGGTTAAGGCGTTTAAAGTTAATCGAACTAAAGATAATCAAGAAAAGCGTAATGATTTAGAGTTTACAAATTGCCGAATTAGGCAATTAGCTGATTTCAGTTTAAGGTTAGATAGTTTGAAACGTTTAGCTGTAGGGGATGTTGAAAAGGTAGTCTAGAAAATACTTATACCAACATGGAGAAATCATTTTTTTTAAAGAACCACTGGTAACCTTCTTCCAGTTATGAATGGAGAAGAAAATACTACTAAAGCTTTAATCGATTCAATAATAATGTATTCGGACATGCTGAAATCTGATCATAAAACAATTATGTTTTGAAAACACGCTTGTTAGAAAACGCGAAAGTTAGGCTGGTTTTAGTGCTCAACCGACGATCAGGGCTGGCATGGTGTGACACATATGTGTATGTGTCTATTCATTGCTATTCATCAGCGCAGCAGTGAATTAGCGAATTCTGTAAAGACATTTGCCCAAGATATTAGAATTAATTAAATAAAATTACAAGTATTGAAATATAAATCTTAGAGGGTGAAAGCATAGGATAAAGTTCTTTTTATGCACGTATGGATAATTTCAAATATAGGTAAGTATATAAATTGGTGGGGAAATATGGCAGGCCTGTGGATATCGCACTAAAAGCTCCATCGGCGCCGTTTTACCTTTCCCCAGTCTTGCCGAGCAATTACTCGACTCGGTTCGGGCGTTTTGAGCTTTCAGAACGCAACTTTCGGTCGACTGCACTTAGCGGATAACATAATTTCCTACTCCGATTCGGGAAATTTAAAGCTCGCAAACATTCGGTACGCGCCGCTGCGCCCGCCAAGCGAAAATGTATTTATCAAAATTATCAGGTGCGTCCTAATCTGGTTACAAGTTGCGAATTAATCGACGGCCAGTTAATATAAGTTGGGTGGGGAGCACGCAATTTTACTGAATTATGGGGACGATGCACAGCCGCCGCCGCCGGTAATAAAGTGCACGTTCGGGCGTAGTTTCCTGCGCGATTAATTAGATTAATTAGCGATTTCGGCAATGAAAGAAAATTTAGTTTGCACATTATTGGATTTTGTCCTCGAATTTAGATTGTCCGATGCGATATTACTCAACAATCGATGTCCTCTCAGTAAATGATTCCAATGCGTTCAAAGCATTAACCTCACATTTGTATCGCCTGGACTGGTTTTTGTTAGTGAACAGGAGGGGAAACCCTATCCATGAAACGTTAAAAGCTCCGTACTTTCGGACAACAGCGGCTCGTGTTATCAATTTAAGGCGTCGCAAAGTTTTTATCCTCTCGAAAACCTAAAAAGACCGGCGCCAGACGTGGATCTTTACGCTTTTCTCATGATGGAAGCTGTAAAATGACAGCAACGTTACGTTCTCGTAAAAAGCCAGGAAGAAAAGACTGCTAAAGCTCTGGTAAGCTTAAAAGGCAAGCAAACGCGCACAAGAGTGTAAATATTAAATGCGACACGACATTACATAAATAGTATTCATAAGACTTTTTAACACAATCCCTTTTCTTGAATTTTTTTACTTTTTAAACAAATTTCATCGACATCAAGCAAGTTTTCCAGCAAACTTTACGACACGATGCCATTTCTGTAGGCAGGATAATCCCGAGCGAGGCTTTGTACGTTCCCTTTATCCTGGTTTTAGGCCGGGCCTCAGAATGTCCCAATATAATAAAATCCCAGCGGGGACCGAAAAATAAAACTACTTTGGAGGCTGGATGTAAACCGTTAAATTAAAGAAATGAAGTTTTTTGTAAAAAAAATCCAAAAATGTAATATAATGTCGAAAGGCATGTGAAACGTAATCCCCTTATCTTTTTTAACCGTAGTAAGTTAAGCGTACTTATGTAAGCACATACTTTAAAACTGCATCTAGCTAGAAGCGTTACAAACGCTTTGTGCTTGCAAAGTCAAAGTCCAATTTATCCAAACAACAATCATATTAGAGCTGCGGTGGGTTTCTTTAGGTTCTGCTAAGTGGAGTTTAATTCGTGCGGAGCAAGAGCTTCCATTGTTAAAACGAACAATTCATTAATAATATATCTGCTATACTGGTGCAGGATGTCCTAACGAAGTGAGACTGAAAATATTTTCAAAATGTAATGTAGTATGTACTTGTAGTATCCGAGATATTCTGACTGACCCACTTCGGTGAGACACCTTGTATAAATAAAAATAACAAATGCTTAATGGTTACTTTTAGATAAAATACTCTAAATTAATATTTATTTAACTAGTTAACTAAATAATTTAATTTTGGAATAATAAACAAAACTTAATTTAATCAATGTTCGACAGTATGTTGAGATTTAAATTTTGAAAAAATTCATAACAATTTCATACGCTTCTGTGAAGTATTATATGACACAAAATACAATTAGATGCAATCTACGTTTTGTGGGTGCTTATGACAGGTAAAAAACCTGATATTGAATCCCGATAAAAGCTGAAAATTAATTTTGGCCATATGTGAAAGCCGTGCGAGTGCAGAGTTATAGTAGGTCGGTTTGTATTTGCCGATGCGGGCAAAGCGCACTCGCCGTAATATTAATATAAATTACATATTTCAATTACTAGTGGTCCTTTGCCGTTATAAAATTAAAACCGATAAAATGTTTCAGCGCCCCTAAATTCGATGTGTTTGCTCATATCTTCACTTCGCGCCAAACTGTTACGTGTCGAGTATGTTTGCCTAGGTATTTGCCCTCCGAACAGTTTTGTTCCACGGATTAAAACGTTTTTATCAACGAAATACCACCCGCTTCTCCAAATAAATGTTTACTGTTAATTGTTTTGTTTTGAGCCTTATTTATTTGTTTTATTTAAAAGATAAATTATACCCAGTATGTATTTCTATTTTTATATTGATTTTGTTCGTATTTTAGCTCGATGTGTAGATAACAATTTTACAAATTGCAATAACTGACCAATTTTTAAACAAAACCGCACGATTATTAATGTAATTTGTTCTGTAATAATATTAACATCACATCATTTTTAATGTATTTATAATATTGAATTTTACGTAATATAAAACACGATTTTTGGAATCGATTTGTTAAAATAAAACTTTTTCGATTTATCAATGATAACCAAGATATGAATTTTTTTTCGTGGACCAATCACAGGCTAGAAGTGAGGTGTTTAAGGATCTTGTATTAACGTAAGCAATACTTCTTGAGGATCACCCACCGTCGCCTTACCGCCTTATACATTGATATTTTCAACAGATTTCCCTGTTCTCGTTAATTTTTCTTTTTACTTACAAATGTTAAAATAGTCAACATAGTTTGCAGTTTCACCATGGTCTTTGAAACTTAATCAAACTATTACCAAAGTTCGAAATCTGTGGGTGCTTGTCGTTTATTAACCAGAAAATTTGATTGTCTATATTATGCAATAACAGGTTATGCGGCGCTGTGGAAAAAAATTAGCTTAAGTTCTTCAGAGGGACATTCACAGACTTTGGATCATAAGGAAACCAGCAATCGTCAGTATTCGCACGCAAATTGTCAAAGTGAAACGACTGAAATTTGCCAGCAAAAATAATGCTAGAACTAAGTTGATACGTGAAATTGTTCTTGAGTTATTTAAAATTAAAATCATCACTCAAAATGAAAGACCTAAATATAATCAAATTTATTGCAATTTAGGTTACTATTTCAGTTTTTATTTTATTTTTATTGCCTGGTATTATTAAAAAATATATTTTTAATCAGTGTTTTTACTTTGTATACAAAATTTCAATATATTCTACATTAAACTTCTATACATTTTAATATGCGTGTTGAAGTAAAAGGAAGTGGTTGAGCTTCTACTAAAGAGATTTTTTCATTGGTGAAATAACACACTTTGCTATAGCAACTAAGTAGTATTAATTGTTGTTATCAGCCTGCTATGAGCAAATTTTTGAACATTAGTGCTTAATTATTTTCATTTGGAAAGTAATGCTTATTTTTCACAATTACACCTTTTGTGTCACACATAATCAGAAAGCTAAAAATATTCTCTTTTCAGTAACATCATAATAAAGTACAGTTTGTACTAAAAAAATTTAGTCATTATACAGGTGTCCCATTTTGATTGTCCTATCCTTTACTGGCGTATTCCTTGGCTAAAAATAAGTAAAAAAGTTCTAATGAACATGGGTCCAAAAGTGATTCATTTTCAAGATATTGGAAGTTGAATTCCATACGTTTTCCTATCATTAACATAGTTGAAGTGAATTATTTAAATTAAATTATTAAGTTATTACTATGGTTTCGATGAATTGTCATTGTTAGATTACACTGGTTATGTACAAAAACTCCTCGAAACCATCGCAACTAGTTAATAATTTAATTTAAATAATTCACTGTAATAATGTTAATGATGGGTTAACATATGAAATTAAAACCTTGAATATTTTGAAAACGAAACACTTTCGGACCTATGTTCATTAAGACTTTTTTACTCGTTTTCCGTCAGGGAACACGCCAGTAAAGGATAGGACATTTAAAACGGGACAGCCTGTATTCTACTCAAAAAAATGTTGGTTGTTACTTATGCCATTAATTTTCTTTCGAAAAAAGAGGCCTAGACACGGTACCTACTTTTTGTATTTCTTACTGTTCCTGAGATACCCTTAATTTGCCCACTTGTATATAGCTTTCGCTCCTTTACCGAAAAGAAATCTTAATAGTTAAATGATCGACAGATTAAATTGCAAAAATTTACTACATTTTTCAAGAAATTGTTTGCCCCGGTAAGATATTTCCGTTGTAAGTAGATATGCTAAACATCATCTTTAAGGTATTTTCTCTTACAATTAGTGTAATTCAATGAAACAATCTGTGGACCTACTTTGTTAGTTTTATTAAGACTTTTATGTTTCACTTGCCTATAATTTAAGAATAATAAAGTGCATTTTGCCGAAAAGTGAGATGTTACTATACAAAAGCTTTATATGTCGTCGATTAAAGTTTTGTTGAAGTCTGAACGCCCTTCTTTAAAAACCCTCTAAATGTTTATTGTTATGAAAATCTAAACTTAAGATGAACCCTATCTATCACCGATTTCTTGTAATTAGTAAGTTTTTACAAAAAGTGCTAACTTATATCTAAAATTTTGTAACTATGTAATATAACTCTTATGTAATTATTTAAAATTTTGTCATCTAATTTTATAAGAAAAGAAAAATTTACTTACTTTTATAATAATGTAAGAAAGATTTTAACCTAAAGTGTTTTAAATCAAATTTAAAATAATAGGAAAAAGTAACAAGGTGTGAAGACACACGATTGAGGTGTGTAGGTTTGCGTTATTGAGGGATGGTCAGCGCTCATGAGGCGAGTCTTCGCGTGTAGGTTAGTAGGGTTATATGCCTGATATGGTGATTTACTTTTAAACTTCAACACCATTTGCTGAAGAGAATGGTGCGTTTTATTACCTATGTGAAGTTAGCCTCCCAGCCCCCTCTTATGGCACTCTACATGTATAGAAAAACACTAATTACTCGAATACCCGTTAAGATATCAAAATCAGGTTAATCCTATTCGATAAAGCATTCCTTATTCTATCATACTAACCTATGGTCCGATCCGAAATACGTAAATTACTGTAGGTGATTAAATAATAACTAATGATGTGATCAGGAAATATAACAAAAATCGGCATATTTGAGGGGCTTAATCTCGCTTCTCCTTCGATCAATTTTAAGGAAATCAACGTCATTCTATTCGTCTCTTCTTAAACTACAAGATTATCTCATAGTCCGATCCCTATTTTGATGATTTGAGGTACTTATAACCTTCTAAAGGTAGGCGCATCACGCTACGATTCGTACTGAATAACCGGCCGAGGGGCTGGCCTCTTATTTATATAGGAGTTTACGTGTACAGAAAAACGCTAATTGCTCGGTTACCCGTTAAGATATCAAAAAGAAGTTTAGTCTGTTCGATAAAGTAGTCTTTATTCTATCCAATTAAGCAATGGTCCGATCCGAAATACGTAAATTACTATAAGTAATTTATTAATAAGCAACGAGATGACAAGGAAAAGTTGGTGTTTTTACGCAATACAATTAATTAAGGATACTCTTTCTTAATCCTTAACTAGTCCGACGCGATATCAGTAAGGTTAAAATCTGGTGTAGTTATGAGGACCAATATTTTAATATTAATAAAAACACAAGTATTTTTTATATTTATAATATTCGGAAATGGGAGAATTAGTTGGAACAGCAGATTCAAGAAGTATAGGAAACTTACATTATTATTTTTAATATAATCATTTCTTTATTTTTTCCTTACCATTTAAAAAGATTTTGTGTTTTGCAATAAAAGTACCTACACAAGTAATGTAAAATATTTTATTAAATTTTTATACAAAACTAATAAATTAATGTAACATTTTACAAATACTTATTATTTACAATACTTATTATACTTACTATCTAGGGTTATGATAGTATACACTAGGCATCAATATTATTATAATATTAATGATGATTAATATTGATGAAGCTAATAGCGATTTTTATAGATACATAGGTAAATTGTTATTACTCTTCCAAAGTTATAAGTATCCTAAATCGTCACAACAGACGGCATTGATCTCATTAACATTTGTCTAATGTTAATGAAAAAAGCATCTCAAGTATACCGATTTATCCTCGTCACCTCGTTGGTTATTAATTATTTATAGTGATTTACTCATTTCGGGTCGGACGATTGTTTAATACAATAGAATAAAGAATACTTTATCAAACAGGCTAAACTTCTTTTTGATATCTTAACGGGTAAAGAGGAATTATTATTAATATATTAATTATTATTAATAACCGAGCGGTTATTCAGTACGAGTCGTAGCGTGACGCGCGCACCTTTAGAAGGTCATAAGTACCTCAAATCTTCAAAATCGGGATCGGACTATGAGATAATCTTGTAGTTTAAGAAGAGACGAATCGAATGACGTTAATTTCATTAAAATTGAGCTAGGAAGAAACGAGCTAGAGCCCCTCAAATATGCCGATTTTTACTGTATTTCTTCATCACGTCCTTACTTATTAATTAATTACCTACAGTAATTTACGTATTTCGGATCGGACTATAGGTTAATATGATAGAATAAAGAATACCCTATCGAAGAGGCTTAACTTCTTTTTGATATCTTAATGGGTAACCGAGCAATTAGCTTTTTGTTGTACAAGTAAACTCCTATATAAATAAGAGGCCAGCCCCTCGGCCGGTTATTCAGTACGAGTCGTAGCGTGATGCGCCTACCTTTAGAAGGTCGTAAGTACCTCAAATCTTCAAAATCGGGATCGGACTATGAGATAAACATGTAGTTTAAGAAGAGACGAATCGAATGACGTTAATTTAATTAAAATTGAGCGAAGGAGAAACGAGCTAGAGCACCTCAAATATGCCGATATTTGCTGTATTTTTTCGTCACGTCTTTACTTATTAATTAATAACCTACAGTAATTTACGTATTTCGGAACGGACTATAGGTTAATATGATAGAATAAAGAATGCCCTATCGAACAGGCTTAACTTCTTTTTCATATCTTAACGGGTAACCGAGCAATTAGCATTTTTTTGTACACGTAAACTCCTATATAAATAAGAGGCCAGCCCCTCGGCCGGTCATTCACTACGAGTCGTAGCATGACGCGCCCGCCTTTAGAAGGTCATAAGTACTTCAAATCTTAAAAATCGGGATCGGACTATGAGATAATCTTGTAGTTTAAGAAGAGACGAATCGAATGACGTTGATTTCATTAAAATTGATCGAAGGAGAAGCGAGATTAAGCCCCTCAAATATGCGGATTTTTGTTGTATTTCCTCGTCACGTCATTACTTATTAATTAATTACCTACAGTAATTTACGTATTTCGGATCGGACCATAGGTTAGTATGATAGAATAAAGAATGCTTTATCGAATAGGGTTAAGCTGATTTTGATATCTTAACTGGTATTCGAGTAATTAGTGTTTTTCTATACACGTAGAGTACCATAAGAGGGGGCTGGGAGGCTAACTTCACATAGGTCGTTTTATTAGCTTTTTCAAATGAATAAATTCGATTTATATTAGCTTTAAATCTGGTGTTCGTTTTTAAACACTATATCCATTTTATTCTGTTAAAGTGAGACATAAAAGTCGGGCAATTTACAGATCCTCGATTAAAAGGCTCTCGGATTTGTAAATTGTTGCGCTTAAATCTAAACATTCTCATTATACCGTCGATACATAAAGTACACTCGCCGCCACTATAGAATAATCCTTGTGAGAGAGAAAGGTAGACTGAATCTCTATGTGCTCCCACGGAGACTTCTCTACTCTTCTCTCTTCTTAAGGATATTCTTTAGGGATGCCGAGTGCACATAAAGCGTATCAAATAATCTTAGATACGGAAGTTAATAAATAACAACTACGTTTCACGAAATTCGTTAATTTTATTATACGCAATAAACAAATCTATTCCGGGGAAATCACGGGCGGTTCAGATACAAAAACACGGAACGGTCTGGTCCTTTATGAAGAAGAATACAGAAGGAGGAGGCGAAAATGGCCTTCATCATTTCCCCGCTACGTTCCTCACGAAATACACTAAAAAAAATAATTAATGATTTTTTCTTTTAATTGTTTTCTGTCGTAGGTATACTTGTTCATAAGCTTCTAAGACTACGGATAGCGATATCTGGAACGGTCTCGAAAGCGCAAACTTAGCTCCGTCGGCCGATTTATAATCAGCTTTAAACAGATCAGACATTAATGATCTCCGGCAGCGGAGATTCCAAGTTGGAACTTAGAGCTGTTACCTGAGGGGCCTACCTATTTAAGGCCCACTAGCTAAACGGTGCAAACAACGTGGTAAAAGCGGAGCGGCGCGGCGTATACGAGAAATAGCCCCGTTCCGAGATTTAGTGAAAACTGACTAAGTTCGCGGCAGTAAATTTCCGTGAGAGCAGTTCCTGGCTATTGCCTGTCTAGTGCAGGTCTTAATTTAGAGGGTTGCAAAAATGGGATAGGTGGGAAATAAGTATGCGTCGCAGCACGATTTATGCGCGCAAAAGCTTCAAAAACCGAAAGATGAATGAATTTTCGCCAAGAAAGGAGATACTTCATTAATTTTGATTAAAATTCCTTTTTGGATTCCGTCTTTCCGTTTAAGTACAATAAAATAATGCATTTAGTTTTAGCTCTAATCTATATCTACTTTTGCATGAGTTGATGTATTGAGAATTAAACTGTGTAGTCACAAATTGAAGCCATTTCCCTTTTAACTTGGAAATGGTATCCTCTTCATAAATTGTGTTCGCATACAATAATGGTATACATATTGCGGGGGATCTACTGTACTTGTTAGGGTTTATTCTGCAATTATTCCAATTTAAATTATTTAATCCTTAAGTTAGTATTGATCATGTGACCTCAAAAAGGCAAAAAATGACTTCTAACATATACTATGTAATTTTTGTTGATAATGTATTAAATAAAAGCGCCGGGGCGCGGCGCGACGAAGATACGCTATGAGATTCGGTAAGATACACGTAAGCTCGGTTAGTGAGATAGGTCTGTTTAAAAGTCTCGCGGCATCGTCGGGTGCAGTCCATTCCCTACAGCGATATTTTCCTAGTTTCCTTTTTCGTCTTTTACCGACCCTCAGCCAAGTTCCTGCAGGACTGTATTTTCAGGGATACCCTGTGCTTCGCGACGTCATATTAAAAACCAAGCAATCAAGGATTCTGAAGGTAATTGGCGACGGGGGTTAATTCGCTTGAAACGGGACCTAGCTTTATTAAAAGCTGGACCCCTCGGTAAAGTTAAATAATATAGGGAAGTTCGTGTTGATTTAAGGTAACTTTGATGTGACCCGTAATGACGCATGATGGATAATTACAAGAATGTCCCGCTGAGAAATTTCTTTGTTTGAGGTAAAGAGATGGAGGTTTAGTATATTCAGACAAGTGGGATTATCTTACCCTTGTTTACTTGTGGATTACAGAGATTAACACGTTGGTTGTACTGCGTCTATTTAACGAAGCTTTGAGTACCAATGTAAATCTAGGAATGTACTATAATTTATCGTTATTTGGATAAGCGTTTCTTTTTTATGTTTTAAAAAATCTTTGTCAATGTGTACTAATGAGACACTTATCCTTAAGCGGATATGTTAAAAACGGTGTGTGCCAAAGTGCCCACTAATGATCTTCTGACAAGATGTCATGAATTTGTGAATAGGTGGCTTTCAATTTGCCCGCTCAGATCCTACAGTACCTTTTTAGATGATATTCGCATAAGGTTTTGGCCTTATGCGAAGTAAAGGTACAGTAAGTAAAACTAGCCCCGACCTTCACATACCATTTCTGAAATTCAAAGTGCATGTGCCGTCTTGTTTCGCATGGGTTCCTCAACAAGCTTTTGAAGCAGTTTTCAAAATTAAGATACTGTGTAGCGTAATAATGGAAGAACAGATGGAAAAGTATCGGCCGGTTTCGAAATAAAAATCTCGCGTTCAAATCGCAGGAGCTTTAACACAACTGAACCGAAGTTCTAATCGGATCACGTAGTGATTGTTAAAAGGTTTCAGAGTCGCCTCTGGAAAATGAAAAAAAATCACAAACAAATGAATGTAAAAAAAGACAAACGGCAACAAATCGCGATGGTGCCGAATGCGAGCTCGTTTGTTATGCAAATTTCCGAACTGCGGCGTGATCATAACGCCCCTAGCAGTGCCCCGCCAATCGAAATGCGAACTAATTTCAGTCGATTAAATTTTATAGCTTTTCCGGCCGCAATTAAAATAATTACCGGGCGTCTATGTGTTTGCGAATAATGAAGCAGGCTCGCTCATTAATAAATAGATGAAGATAAAGCTAATTTGGCTTCAAAAGGGGTACATTAAAAACGCATTTTTTATATCAAAGGAGACCGTAATTAAACGCTTTTTAATAGTGACGAAGAATAAGTTAATGACCAAAGAATTAAAAGTATATGTAAATTACTTTTCAATGTACTATTCACTATTCTAACACCAGTTGTGATTTCCATGAACGACAATTTATACGTTAAACCGATTATAGCTGTGTTAGTAAAAGCGATTTCCAATGGTTTCTAATCTTTTCAACCATATCAATTGTTTAATATTGATCACATGCGAAAAATCTTAATTTACTGAAAATAATCTGAAACATTCGGAAATCGCTTCTATGAACAAAGCCAATTAAAGCACTTAAAAAATGCAAACTAACAACATAAAACTACACTATGCAATGTTCAATTTCTTGAATACTGACTTTTTAACAACAACAACCTATGTTACGTTTCAAGTTCTTTCTGAAGGTTTATTCCAAGTCACTCTACGTTTATTTCTATTACTGTATTACTGAACCCTTTTTTGTAGATGAACGTTACATTACATTGAATACCAAAACTAAAAACTCGCTTTCTGTAAAATTAAAACATGGACAGAGAATAGTCTGGTTCTAAGGCAACGATGTATTGATGTAAAGGGACGATAAATAAATTTAAATTGATTTAAACGTGCCGAAAAATGATGTTCACCTTAGAGTTGATTGTTTTTGTTTAGTCAGTACACAATTCTTGTTTTTGTATAGATTAGTTTAAAGGACAGCCACCATGTTGATCAATAATTTAAAGGGATTTTGCATTCACCGAAATGACTTTTGAAAGATTAAATAAGCCATCTGAAGAGTCGCATCTTATGATATTTAATCTTTAATATTACTATTAACCTTACTAACAATAAGTTTGTAAAATATGCAGATAGTAAATAAGTATGTTAGGAATTTATGAAAATATTTTTCAGTCAGTCTTCCTTGTTCTAGAATTTAACTTGATGTGCCTTGGAAAGGTTAAGTTCAAGTGGTCTTCCAACGCAAACACAAACTTTTTTTTTGTGGACGATCTAAATGAATGCGAAGTAGCCTGGTAAATATTCATAAGAAAATTCGAAAGAAAAGTTCCGGTAAACTTTAAGAGGGGAGTTAAAAAAACACCTTACAGTTTCCTTAAAGTAGATTATCCGGAAATAGAGGAAAACAAAATTGGTTAAAAATTGTTTTTTGATAAAAAAAGAATTTTTATCTTAGTATTTTAGTAGGAGTCCTAAAAGTGTACCTTTTTTACATCCCAAGTGCCATGTTAAAGGGAAATCAGGGAGGACGCTTTTCAAGTCTTTTGAAACTTATTTTTACCTTTTCCTCAAGAACAGATAAGGTTAAATTTCAGCATTTATCCTACTCTATATTACCTGCTACCCTTCGCGAACTATTCTACAAACCGTTTTACTAACTTCAAAAACATTCGGACTTCTTTTTCGTTCATTTTCCCATCGCATAAAATCAATTCGGATTTACCTCTTAGCTTCTTTCGGGACAACCATAAATTTTAAGCGGGACAAAAGCGCAATTGACTGGGTAACGCAGGTGCATCTCCGCTAGTTTTCAATTTTCAATTTCCTTCCGCGAGAGGAAGGACCGGAAAAAAGTTAAGAGGTCTCAAACGCGTCCTTATGTATTCTTTTGAGACTCTCGTTCGAGAGACGGCTTCTTGCTCTGAAGCGCCTTATTCCTTTTTGTATTTTTACTATTTGACAATGAAGCTATCGTCGACGTTCCGAATAACCACAGAATAATAAACGAAAATTTCCCTATTAAATAATTTAAATTTCTATTCTGGTTAGTAATTAAATATAATTAAGTGGAACCCTGGAGAATTCCGAAAACTAAAATAACTGCGGAGGTTAGAAACCGTTACGTTATCGTAGAAGTAAATCAACAAGTTAATTATAGGTTTACGATCCGTTGGATACAGCCTAGTATCGATTATTGTTTTGCTTTAGGCCCTAAATTGATAGGTCACTCCCAGAGGATTTTAGGGCCGAGTATCTGACGTTATTATGACAGGGTGTGCACTACCCTGCTATTTATAGAAGCGATAAGGATTTAGCAGCGTCCTTTATTATTATAAAATATTTTAATATATCAGAAGAAAATATTCTTGTAATTAAACTGGATAGAATTTAACATTCTCGTTCAGTTTGACGTAAAATAAGCTTTAATTTCGCCCAGATGTTTGCCATCCGTTCAAGTTGCCCTAACGTGAGGACATTGTGAAATTTTACGTCCACACATGCACCGATCTAACTTTAAACTGTACTTAATATGCAAATTAGTGAGAAACCGTGCCTAGGCTGCCCTAATTCCGCGAAAATACAAACCGATTTGAAGAGAATTAGGGTGGATAGAGCTCCCGGAAGGCAACGTCTACAATGGCAACATATCGGGCAGTTCGTTATTGGTTTATCTTGCAGTTTATGGCTTGTCCGGGCTCCACGTAACGTCCTGCTATGGAATTACGATAAGGGGATAGATGAGAGGACAAATATTGGGTCTGGAAGTTAAGGTGCGATGGAAAATAGAAGGAAAGGTTTTATTTTCTTGCCGTTTGTTTACGTTGTATAAATTGATAAATTTTTATAGCTTCCAGTTATGTGCCCAAGCCTCAAGAAGAATAAAATGATAGTAATAGTATTTCTAATAAATGTCCAAACTGTTCGGATACTCGAATGCGGTTTAAAATTAAAACCCAGTATTGTTTTCCAATACGCATTCCGATTCGCTTCGGATCTCCTTAAAGGAATTTATGCACAGCACAAATCTATTCAGGGGAAATCGCGGGCGGGTCACACACAAATACACGGAACATTCCGGTCCTTTGCGAGGAAGAATGCAGATGGAGGCGGCGAAGAAGGCCCCTCGGTCACGTTCCTCCCGAAACGCGATTAAATCTAAGTCCTGCTGATATTTCCTCGATAGTTCCACGTGCAAACGCCCATCGCCCTTTACACTACTATCGTTCGCTTCCACCTGAAATTCCATGAAATTGTTTTCAGACACAATTTCAATCCGAGGTGTTTCTAGGAATTTGATGCAGACACTCTAGGCACGCGAGGAATGAAAGATAACAATTTCCATAATCCATTTTCCTCCTTCTTTTTTTAATATTACTTTTACAAGAGGCTAGATACATTAACTAAAATAATTGTCCGCGAACAACAAAAATTCTACCTACGGGGATTAATTTCAGTAATTAATGCAGTTTCACAAAGTTTCTTTGACCATTAGTCAGATAATTTCTATTTCGAACTATAAGCAAACTCTTTATTAGCAACCGAGAGAACGAAACGTTATTTAACGTCTCCATGCAACTGTGTAAACTGTAGTAAACTACAATGAACTCATGGGTGTGACCCCATCAAATGAGTGAGTGCAAAAGTTAAATTAGCAGCAGAAATTTAATCGAAGGTGTTAATATTTTGTATGGCTTTCTAGTATTAAAGTTTTGACTATTCCGACAAATTTCGTAGTAGTTATAAACTTGATACTAGTATTTTTATAATATTTCTTCAATTTATTAAAACGTCCTTATTACAAATTACGGACGTTCTCTGAAAGTGCGCAATGTGCGCCTAAGTTATTAGTTTGCTAAAGAGCGTGCAGATACAGCGCAACTCGCTAATGACTGCGTTATTTATGAAGCACCCTTTCCGGTGGCGGTGGATAAATTGCTTTTGTGATATTGAACATAAGGAGGCCGTGGCGTTAACTGGAGCCTACCGGCGTCGCCGAAGATGGCGCTGACTTCCTTTGAAGCCAACGGAGCGTGATATTGCTCGTCCTTAAGCTGCGAATAAAATTGGTGAATGTACCGGGTCGGGCAAAGGAATAAGTATCTGTAATGAGCTTTCTACTCCTTTTCTATCAACAAGAAAGGAAATTAACTTAACCGAATAAATTTAAATTTAATAGAAGAGATTATCTTCTAATATTTGAATGAATACTAACAAATTTAAATCGAAAATGAATATCAAGAATAATAAGTTTGTTTGGAAATTTTATTTGCATAACGTGTGATAGTTTTGGATTGATTTATTAATATAAAGTACATACGTAGAATTAATTAGATCCTGACAAATTCACCGGAGTTGCATTATGCCGGATTGAGCACAAGCGTTCAATTTTAGTTCAATTTCCGCGATTTGGGGCGCAGCTCGTTCGCAACCCGTTAATTGAAGCGATGGCGGTGGCGGCGTCGGTGCAATGCGTGGCCTACTACGACTATACAACGTAATCAAGCCATTTCAAGACGTTGAGAGTTACAGACGGAGATTTGCAACGGCACGAATGCCTCCATCCGTTTTGCTCGTGAATGAGAGTGAGAAGAGAAAAGACACCGAGTTGCGTCCTAGGCGTTTTAAGGAAGCTGGGGTGAGATGGAATGCTTAAATAGGAATTTAAGGAACGAGGTCGGATTTTGCCGGCGAGGGTAAGGAAATTTATAAGGTGGGAAATGCTGGGAGCTTTAAAATTAATTAATTGAGGGAGATATAAGTACAAAGACACCCGGATAATTGCAGGAGACGTCTAGGGGAAAAATTCCTAGAGAAATTTTTCAAAATTGTCCTAGAATTTAGAGGGAAGGGTAGTAATACAAAACAAAAGAATGTATAAAACAATTATTTTGGTTTAACTATGTAGTTATTTATAATCTTGTCTAAGATAAACTAGTTAATTAATTTCGATTGGTATCCAATTATAAACAGACGGGTTCATTAATTATCGAATTGTCAGTAACATCGTAACAGTACTGAATTTGTTACAATTTTGTTACTGTTTCAAACAACAGATTTTCAATATCATGTGAACGCCAGTTTGCTTTTATAATAAACACAAAGTATATTTTTCTCTATTGATTAAGCAATATGAAATGCACATTGCTGCATAATAAAATTGTAATTATTATTATTTCGACAGGAATATTTATCAGGCAAAATATATTAACCGCTTATGCATTTTGGTGGCACCTGTTTAGTAATTAATCAGTGGTTTTAATTAATAATTTACTACAGTACCATGTGACATATTTATTACTGCAACTATGATATTAACTAAATGGTAATTCCCAGTTTGATGAAGGAAGGCAAAATGTGCGTAGGTCTGTTAATTACCCAGTCAAATTGTTAAAGGTTCGTTAGCTATTTGTTTGGATGTAGTTCAATCAATACGTTCCATTTTAGAAGATTATATTTTGGGCAAATGGGGAAATAAAAATTAAATCCAATGGGTTTTTTGTTTTTGCTCTTTTTTATAATTTTGTCAGTTATCGTCTTGTTCCTTGTTCCTGGTCTTTATGGCATAGCGTTAAGGTAGCGCGTTTTAGCCAAGACATAAAAAAAGGATGCTGTAGCAATCAATTACATTTTTTCGCTTCCTATAACCTTATATTTAGTAATATCACGGAGATATAACGAAAAATATGAAACCAGAAACATGCCTATTTCTTTATTTTATTGAACGATTTTCGTGAATAGTTACCTAACTACAGTAAAAACTAAATTAACTGTGAATGATTTGAATAGTTTTTCGGGATTTTCCGATAGCTTTACTTCGAACTCGGTTGAAATTCTCTGTGTGGATGTCGTATTTCACCTAGGAATAACACACGTCTCCATATTTCCGGTCGGGCTCGCATAAAACGCGAACGTCGAAGAATCGACTGTAAATCTAGTTAGAGTTTGCAAATAGAAATCTCATGTCTTCGAGCGATGCCAGAACCGGATTTCGTTCGGGTAGTTTTCATATCTCGAAAGTTCGATGGGCTTAATCATATTCCACTAAAAACAACTCTTTTTATAAAAAGAGATTGAAAAAGAAAGAAAGCATTGAAATAAGTTTCAAGTCTGTCCACAAAATACAATTTAAAAACAATTTCTAATACGTCTTCAATCTTATTATATGTCTATAAAGGTATTCTCAGTATTTTTGCTGGATATGATAGAAGAAACAAATAATAAGGGACGTGAAATATTTCAGGGACCTTAGTGTCAAGAACAGTAAAGCTACTCTTGCCAGACGTTAATACTCAACGACTGAAATTTCACGAACAGTTTCTAAATCAATTATTTACTTCAGACGTAACGACGAGATCAAACGCGAAGCGGGGAAAGTTTAGCCGCAAATAAATAACATCAGCGTGTACTGTCTTTAAGAGATTAAATTTTCGCTTTGAATATTAATGCGAAATGCTTTTTCCTTTTATACGAGAAACTTTAAATTTCTTTCACAGTATCTTTATTGATTTCACCAACTTTTTTTCAGGACTTTAAGTACTTGTGGTAAGTTGTGCCTTTTTTTATTGACAGGTAGGGAACGATTAAATCAGGAGTGGATGTAATAAAATTCCGGGAGTTTTTAATTGGTTGGAAAATTAATTTTCCGAGAGCAAACGAGGGGGAAACCTGAAAGAAGTGAGCTTAATTTCGAGTTGGGAATAAGAAAACGTGACGTGAATACTTTGTTCGCAAGAACTTTTATTGACGAAATTTGTGTTGAATTGCAGATTTCTTTAAAGAAATTGAAAATGCATACATTTTCTTTTAGGCATTATAATTAATCTTCACCATAATAAATAAAATTTTGAGTTTATCTTTGTCATTTCTACAAGAAGAAGTTTGGTCTTTTATTTTAGAATCGCACAACAGGAAATTATAGTGCATCAAGGAGAAAAATGAATCCGTTGCCGCACTCTTAAATCTTAAACAGCACGTCATTACTATGGTAGCACAACAACAGTTTTCATTTAGGATTTACGACTCACGGCTGAAGATTTTTCCTCGTTTGGGCAATAACTGCGGTAGAGAGCGGAACTGGAAAAATGGGTGCCACACGGTCGCCGGCATCGTAAATTACGTCGAATCTAATTATATCTCGCACAGGTGGCGCCGGTCCCTTCCTTAATACCTCTGTAATTAAAATATTTTTTTGCTGGAAGCTCTTTCATAATTCAACGAAATCCGTAAGGAAAGCTCTGTGAATTCGAAAGGTCTGAAAGATTGCTATAAAAACCTCAGGACACTTGACAGTGACTTGGGAAAGCTTTTATTTCTTTCCTTTTAGGAGTAATTTTTCCGATATTTCCCGTTTGTCAATATTTACGCCAAACCACTTAATCTTACTACTAATTTCGAAAATAACTAATTTCACTCATAATAAATAACCAAACGTAAAAGCTCTCAGAGTATTTGTACGTATATCTAAGTGTAGGTAATATCCTTAATATTCATTTAATCATGTACAGTTTATAGTTTATCACCGGTCTTAATACTGTTGTAATAGTATTAAATGCTTCGTTTCAATTTCGATGGAATCAATAACACAGTTAATTAAATCCAGCAGAATGGTTTCATTTGAATCTGTGATATCATATAATTAAAGTCGTTATTTTAAACGTGTAAAATATCAATCTATATTTAGTGCGTTATGGTTTTAAAAAGGTTATCTTTCCTGTTTCAATAGAAGCCGTTCCTTTTCGAATAACGGGTCGCTCTTATTTATAACAGACGATAACGGACCCACAGCGAGCGGTGCGTTTAGTGATGGCGGCAATTTTTAAACTTTATTGTCCCATATTGCTTTCACTAGGCATACTTTATGGCTTCCCGGAAAATATAACAGAACTCCGCCCTACTTTACCCCAAAAGGTCTACAGACATTCCGAGTATTTTGCTGTATTAAACCTAATTACACATGTTCCCCTTTTTTCCTTCTGCATAAATTCAAAAATTTCGAGTTTTACCCTACTATCATAAATCACACCTTTACTGCTTCATACAATGGTTCTGCCGCGTTTAACGGCCTCTGCTTCGTGCGCATCAAGTGGTAAATGAGGAAGCTTACATTTTTGAGCCAGTAATAAGTTAATGAGAATTGTATATGCTGTAAACACAAAAACATTAAATATACTTTCTTGTAAAGGAAAGCTGTGAAAAAACTGCTTTTATCCTTAATGAAGTTATCTTGATTGTAAGTGTAAGAAGTTTTAGACTCTTACAACTTCCTTAACTGCCTATTAGAATTTTTCTAATTTCTTTGACTAGATACTACACTTTAGTTATCTAATTAAAACTTTCTGCACGAAGGACACTGTGGTAGAGGATCTATGTCGCATTCTATAAATTGCTGTTTCGCATAAATAAAATACGTTAACGTCTCATAATATGCATTAATTTCAATTATCCTTATTTTGGATTTACAATTAAATTGTTTTTCCTCTGTGATCAATCAAAAATCAAGCAAAAAATGAAGATAAATTTAGACAAAAACAATTCCTTATCTGTTACTGGTTCACCGTGGAAGGGACTTAAGTCTTCTGATAATGTTACTTACAAAGAAATTCACTGCGCACAAATATCTTTGTGTGCAGTGAAACCCATCCGCCCCATCGGTAGAGAAAAAGGATATAAAAACTGTGTTTGTAAACCAAAAGTGTAAGAAGAATCATTTGCTATGCAATTTTTAAATGTCATGCAACGTATTTCCTATACTACATATTTATACATTTTCATGTATTTTAAATAACATATTTTATTCTTCATAAAAGCTTTACGTTTATTGTTTTTAATGTTTTTGTAAACAATTTCTTTATACATATTTATTATCTATACTTATTAAACATATAGTAAGTTATTTTCAACTATTTTTTTTTAATTGCTCAACTAATAAAGATTCTATTTTGTGCACATACATATTTTGTACTTTATTTCGGTCACAAATATTTCTTTGTGGCTAAGCTGTTTACTCAAATGAAAATAAGTAACCAGCTTCTAAACTAATATAACTATTAAGAAAAAAAATAGTAAAAAAACATACAGCCCTGTTCTTAAACACCTTGTAATTTTCGAAATTAGATTTTAATCTACAGAAAACTGTATTTTGCTGATACAAAGGCATGGCCAAAATATTAATAAAATCTAATAGAGATATTTCGAGTTATTACAGAAAAATAAAAAAGAGTATATTATTTTTAAAGTCCTTTAGCGGCTAAACTAAGAAACTTTGAATAGAGATAAGTTGAGTTAAATCATCATATTTTTGTTCAAGGAGCTCGTTGTTTTCCGTTGTATACGTCACTTTCGGGTACTCGGTAGAAATAATTATTAAGGTATTATAGGTATTTCATAAAATACCGAAGTTATCCGCTTAAATAAAACCGGTAACCATTTTCGACAACATATTACAGAATTTTTTGATAGAAGAAACATTGGCGTGTAATATTCAATCGTATGTAAAATTTGAAACTAGGATTACATTCAGCAGGAAATGCATACGAGCGATACTGTGTGTAAAGCTCAAGATCACTGTTCCAGCGATTTAAAAATATTGAAATCGAGATCCGTTTTTCCTGGTTTTATACTGGAGAAACAATTTTAAAAGTCCGATTTACTACACTTCTTTTTTCAATAATCATAAAAATTATAATTAATTTCTATGAACTTGTAGTGTATAATTTCATGTAGATTGTAAATTTTACTCTGTAATATATCGATTTATTTTAAGACGTCTATTAAGCGATTTCTGAAGACCAACTGGCGGTGACTCAGCATTTCCCAATGGGTATGATGATTTATGGGCGTGGAAATCGAATGGGAGTAGTAAAAAAAACGCAAACAAAACGGGGGTGAAGTCACGTACGGGGCCAATGACAGCTTGTAAATCGTGCGCGGTGTCCGGATTTTCGAAACGGGTCAATGAATATTCAAAAAGCTCAGTGCGGGCAGCAGCTTTTTCGCCGGTTAACGCGCGGCAACGCTGCATTGTTCTCAATCCCGTCCGATTCAGAAAAATTACGTCGGGGACAAAAGGCCTCGAGTGAATGCGTTCTGTAAATCGGCCATTTATCGAATAGAAAGAAAGAAAATCTATGGAACCAATTTATTTTGCGGAAATACCTGATATATTAACATCGACAATGTTATGAACTGAAAATTTATATCATTTTCTTTGAGATGTGTTGTAATAGAAACTAGAGTTGAAAAAGAAAAAAACAGTAATCCTTGTGGAACACTTCGACCAAAACCGGGACGACTCAGTGCACCAAGCCGGATATAATCCGGTTGTGCAATCAAAGTCCCTATCGACGGCGGAGCTGTTAGAGAGCTCGATGCGGGAAACGTTTTCCGAGAACAACAAAACCACGCCTAACGATACTTTTTCGTCGAATTGGGTTAATCTTGGTCTGCATCTTCCGCAGCAATTTGCTCGGCCCCGAGACGACAGGTTCCTTAATGGACCACATCAGACACCGCTGGAGTTATTGCTCGGCAAAAATGTGAGCCCGTTTCAATTTAAATATCCTGCACACCACGATATACGGCCTCCAGAGATGTCAGGGAGTTGAGGCATAACAGCACGTTGTAAATTCTAGAAGGAGGACGAGGTAAACGTAATTTAGGGGCGGGACGTACTCAACTTCAGTCGTACGTTCACCGAAGACATAAATTCGAGGCTTATATCGCTAAGGAGTTTCGTAGAGAACGTATTATAACGGAATAGGGTTAAATCGCATTTAACCTATTGTTTATTTCCAGTTGTGGTCGTTTTTGCCATTTCACTTCATTGTTGTGAGCGAGAACTTATTTTTAAGACGACCTTCATCGCGGTCGTAAATCCCCTTGAGTTGGGATAATGGCACTCTTAAGGGTCTGGCGAGTAAACGACTGTTATATTAATTTTATAGCTTTAAAGATTTATATTGTCAGATACAAATTTTCACTTAAATAAAACTTGAATTTTATTAATGATGCATCTCTTATTTTTCTATATCCATTAATAAAATTAATTTCGCTCTAATTTCCTGAGGATATCTTTGGGCATTAGAACTACATTTACAAGCGATATAGGATCCAATTTCGTACTTTGCTAATTAAACTTTCGATTTATCGCAAACATCCGTTGATATAAACCCCAAAATTATTAAATTTCGTGGTCTGTCCGTGATGTCAAAATGTCGACTAGATTGATAAACGCCAGGAAGTGATTTAGAGCCGCTCGGTTAACCGCAGGCTTCAAAGAGAAAGCGTGGCCGTGTTCCGGCACCTGGTGGCGGGAAAAAGGAAGGAGAATGATGGCGTTCCGGGGATAGTTTGGTGGGAATTTCCAACCTAGAAAGGACGGAATTTCGCGTTAATTAAAGAAACGCGAGTTCGGTATCTGGCTGGTTTACTTGCTCTTTTTTGAGCAGACCAGGCTGACTGCTTCGCGATCAATTCGAGTCCTGCGAGTCGAGATCATTTCCTGGGATCAAATAAGTTAACGTCACGGTACAGTGGACACGATCCGGGGAAATGAAGGTTTTATTCTCTACCGCGAGGTGAGGGGAAATCTCCAAGATCTTGAAAGATCTGTTAAAATTTTATCTTACGATTTAAGAAACTGTCTTAATATGCTATACGAAAGAGATTATATGCCGTCTACCTTTCTGCGCACACTTCAAATTCAAATCACAACTTATTTCTCGTTTCCGACGAGTAATTGAAATAAACATCTAGCAGAAGCAGAATTGTACGTGGAATATAACATTCATCCTGGGTTTAAAACACGGTCGCCGTTGATTTTACGACGAGTTTTATCCCACCGTTTTATCGACCAAAAGCTTACCGAAGGCTTTAACAAGACCTCCAACCGCGCGATTTCTCGATCAGCCTTAAGATTTCCTGGCTATTCCAGCCTGAATCGTAAAAACTCAAGTAGGCGACGAAATTAGAAATTCAAAGAAGGTGCTACCTAATCGCATTTTTTGTTCACAAGATAACCGGTTTCCGATACGACTGGAAATCGAAATTTCAAATCTCCCGTGAATGCTAAACTAAACTTACTTTTACATTTACCGCATCATTCGCATTTAATTACAGGGCGAAAAAGGACAACAAGCGATTTGCATACGTGCAAATGACACCGCAGTGTTTGTAATCACTCGCAAACGCAACGTTGTCGCCAAAACAATCGCCGTTGGCGCAATTATTTTGCCGCCTGCGCCATCTAGCGCTCAAAAATGCCCCTGAGCTAATTGCCACCCATAACTTACGGACAATTTGGTCTGCAATTTAACGAAAACGGAAAAGAGGGATGTGGAGGGGTGGATTTAAAAGTGTGCTGGACTAAGATTTAATGAAGAGCGGGGGTGGGTTAACTGCTAGCCCACCCTAAATTACTTAAATTAACGGGTTCGCGTAATTCACGCTTTGGCCGCCGGATTTTTCGCGGCGCTTCAGTTGCCGAGACTTATCTCTACAACGCCTCCTCGATTTCCTATAGGATTAAGGGATTTCAAACCGAAAATTCAAAAACGATGGAGATCGAGGATCGGATGGAACCCAAATTGTAGTAATTAGTGAGAAAATGTCGTGTCGGACTGTTATCGCGAGGAGGTTAATGCCGGCACGAATATTTTTTAAAGATTATGCACAGTGATGATCAAAAGTACGTTTTACTTGCACAACAAAATTACTACGCATAATTCTCTTGTGATTAACACTGTACTTTAATACACTGCTCCCAAAAAAATCTCAATACCCAGATGGGATGGTCGTACAAACTTAAAATTTTTGTGGTATGGTCTGCTCAAGTAAAGTAGCAAATGCTCAATATTTTGTCATCATCAGCGAACCCTTTGGTTGTGTATTGTTTGATATTTTATGTTTTAACAGTCACATTTCTTTTAGAGTGTGTAGTTACGTTAATGATCACTGGCAACCTACACTTTACCAAATCCTTTGCCTGTATGTTTGTTATACCCGGCGATTATCCAAATAAATCTTACAATCAATAATCCCTTTTAAAGGTAGTCGAATTATGGATATGCATGAGTCCGTGAACATTATTTCGCGAAAATGCAAAAAAACTGAGTCGAAGTGTTAGAATGTCCAGTTCAATGAAGTCAGAAAAATGCCTAATGGAAGAATGGTATATAAAAAATTTGTCGGAGAATCTATTGCTATGCTCTCGCATCACACCGGTTAATTTCCAAGTGTCTTTAATCAAAGCATTAAGTTGTTAGAATTCAGTGATATAGGCTGAAGGTGCATCAGGTTGGCTTAGCACCTGGTGTTATGATGGTGTGAAATACAGTTTGCAGGCCGGTAATCACTAAACTTCATTCAAGAAATATCTGACTGCGACCCGATACATTATCGAAATTTTAAAGGCAATTTTATTATCATACTTTCAAAGACATTCCAATAAGGTTTGTCAACAAGATAACGCTGAACACTTCCAGTACTTTAGAATTTTTAATGATATTAGGATTGTTAGTGAGAGTAATATAAACTTAATGCCATAGCATAAAAGAGCTCCAAATTTATCTTCCATTGAACACCTATAACCAGAGAAATTGAAAACGTCCCACAATTTGAGTTCTTCTAACAGGAGTTAATTGAATGTAAGACTGATTTCGATGGTCGTGAAATTTAACGTAGCTACACAGTGAAAAAGGAATGTTAAAATATTGGATACCAGTTAAAAACATACACAGAGTTCGTCGATCATGACAAAATATTGATCTCTTTCTACTGCACTTAAGGTGTACACACTGCCACAATTTTAAGTTCGCACGACTATGCCCTCTAGGTGTTACAATTTTCTTGACAAGCGGTTTATTTAAAAACCAATTAAACACAAATAAAAAGAAAAAACGGAACGAAACTTCACGAAAGAATTAATGTAAGTGGGGTAGTGTATTATATAATCATCAGACTCCTCGATCACCATAAATAACCTTCTTCCCAACAAGGATTAAAAGGAATTCAAGGGGTGAATACAATAACAAAATACGCCATGCTTTTAGTATACAGTCCACAAAGCACCCCAAATGCTATGATTATGAAACCGATATATCTGTCGACTCAGTGCCTTCGCAAACGTTAATGATGATTGCGACTGCGCGCTCAGAACGTGTATAAAGTTTAACCGAACTAAAGATATAAAAGAGGATATTTTAGAACGAAATAAAACCGTGTGTGGGTCGTGTTTTTCTTCGGCGCAGATGCAATTATCTTGTTAAAACCGTGGTCCCTTCGAATCGGCTTAAAATAACAAAACGACAGCACGGCCGCGAAGAGGGAATTTAATAAAAGAGTTGAAATAGGACAGTTCTGCAAAAGACTCACGTGCACTCGTAGTCGTTCCACAAGTCCACGCATTCGAAGGGTTCAGGGCAGATCACGTTGGCGCACGGTTTGTTCGAGGGGCACTCCTTTTCTAAGTTTCGCCCCATCGTCGCCTGACCCCACTGCGTACCGTTCATCGCGGGGGGTAGAGGGAGGTGTTTCCCTTCCAATCTAATATCGTCCAAACAACCTGCAACATAGAGTTTTATAGTTAACGGGATATAGTTTTAAACTTTTTAGGCGAATTTTATCATAGAAAACTTTGCAACTTTGTGTTCCACAAAGTGGAGTTCTATGAATCTTCACAGATTTATAAAAGATAGATCTCATAAACTAGTACCTATTAAACAAGTTACAGTGTCAACTGTTTCCCTAATTACTCTTACTTTGAACATATATCCTACCACAGTAGAACTTGCCACTATAATTTCGATAGATTTAAATTAGATATTCACATTTATCTCAAAAGTCTTTTAAAGTTTATCTGTAGCATATTAACTTGATTACGTTATTTAAGAATAACCAAATGGATACAATTTTAAGTTATTTAAAAGGCAATAAAATTGCATTTGTATAATACCTCTATAACATACTTAAGTAAAAACAATGTAGTAATATGGTATAACTTAAGCAGTTATTGAAAAATATGCTGCGACAAAAATATCAGAATAGGCATTGTGATTCGTATTTTGAATAGCCGTTTGTGCAAATATTTCATATAACTTTTATCCTGCGTTTGGTGAATAATAAGTAATGAGTTAATAAGTAATTTCTTAATTGATGACATAAGGGTACGTTCAAGTTATTCCTTACCTTTTTGATAATCAGCATACACTTCAAATGTCCTTACTCCCGTGTACTCCGCTTTTCCACCAGCATATACTCCTTCCTGCTTATCCACCAACAACCATTGATGACCAGCAAATGTAAATGTTTCGTTGTATCTTCTTCCTTCGCCGCCATCCAATTCTAAAGTGGCAGCCGAACCATACCTGCTCACTCTGGCTACATGCCACTGTCCATCATCAACTGCAACAGCGCTTAGCCAAATATCTCTTTCTTCTGTTCGTAAGGAATTGAGATTGTATCGGAAATGTAAACGCGAGTCTTTAATTTCCAAGATACCGTATTCTCGATTGTGTTGATCAGCTACTCTGAAAAGTTCGCCATGTTCTTCTCTGGTTCTGAATCTTAATTGGATTTGGGTTGAAAATCGATCTGGTTCGAAACTCAACGCATATTTAACGTATGATTGGGGTTTAAATGATGTTGGGGTTGTTCTGACGGTACAAGCGGGACCGGTCCAACCTGGTTGGCATTTGCACTTGGCTTCGTTGAAACTACCAACACAGGTACCATGTTCGTTGCATCTTGATGTTGTATCGGATCTTGAGCACACTTCTTCAGTTTGAGGACATCCTGGAGCACTGTTTCTCGATAAACCAGGTTGAGCTAAATCGTATAATTTGGAATTATGGAAGAGATTTCTTATACAACCATCAAATCCTTTACCAACGGGCATGTATTGCCAATGGTAATGGGTGGGATCAAATTGCTCAACGTATAAACCACCTAATTGTAGAGGAGCGTTCACGTTAAGATATTCATTAAAAGGAGGAATAGTACCCTGTGCTTGGCAGGTACTATCATCAAATTCTGGAGGAGTTCCGTCTTCTAGTTCACTTATTTCGGCAGATTTACAATAATCAACAACCATTTTAACGTTTTCGGTATCCCAAAATATATCTAATCGATGCCATTCTCCGTCATCAAGAGTTTTCTTTGTTTTAACTCTTAATTCCAAAGTACCAGAACCGAAATCTAAGAGTAATCTGGGATAACCTCGTTCTAATTCAACTGCGATGTAATCCGAAACCATTACTTCATCAGTTTCTGGTGGAACAATTGGGCCATTATATAAAAGTAACCCGTCTGGTTTCTTGGTGATGAATTCAAAGTGTAAGTGTGAGTTATCGCACATTTCTAAAGGCGGATACCATGCCCAACCGTTTCCTCTGAAACTTCTTGCTGTTTGTTGACATCTTGGACCACTGTATCCCGGATGACAAGAGCATTTTAATGAGTATCTATTTTCAATGCACCTTCCGCCATTATAACATGGATTGTTCCTACAATTTTCTTCTTTACTAAAGTTTCTCGCTCCGCACGTGCATTCTGCTAAGACATCCACTCTAACTCCAACCAAGGAGGTCTTATTAGCGTTAACCATGTAAGGCAAGGCACTTATATCTAATGTGTTTGTACACGATCCTTCACACATCACGTTTTCATATAAACATTCGTCTATTCCAACCATTGTAATGTTAATACCAACTTCTTTCTCTATTTCTTCGCGGTGCATCAAAACTATACCATTCAACCTTACAGGTTTGTAATAAGGTGGACCATTCGCCGAAAATCTGATGTCAGTAACTGGAGGGTGTTTTCTTCGCAATTGAACGCTAAATACATCAACATTGTCCCTGTCTATGTTTAGTAAATCGGCAATTTTGTCTTTGAACTTTTCAACTTTACTCTTGGATAAACTCTGAGTCTTATAGTTCCATATCCTGATAAAATCTTCATCTGTTAACCCAGATATTCTAACAGAACCCGAATTAACAACTGCTTCATGAGGAATTTCTTTGACAATAACAGTAACGTTCGCAGGTACGTCGTTTTGGGTGTGTTTTCGATCATATACTTTAAATCTGAGATGATATCTTCCATCTCTTGTTCCATGTCTCATCGATATCATCCCCGTTTCTTCATTAAGCTTGAACTTGGGATGTTCTGTGGTTTCCCAATAAAACTTTTTATCTGGAAGATCCCAATCGTCTAAATCATAAACGTAAACCCTCCCTATTTCCGTTTCGGGTGCTTGACCTTGATAGTTATAAACAAAGATGTCTTTAGCACCTGGTTGCATTTTATTGTCGTTTACATCACCGATTACAACGGTGAGAGTGCTAGTGCCCGTCATCGCTGGGTTTCCATGATCTTTGATAACGATTGGGATTAAATATTCTTTTTGTTGTTCTCTATCGAAAGAACGTAAAGAAGAAACAATAGCCATACCATCACCGTTTGCACCCTCTGTAAGGAATTAACCCTAATTGTATAGAAAATGTTAGAGGCGTAATTGAAAAAAGACTTACTCTGATCTTGCTCCACTTTGAAAGAAGCCCTGATGATGTCATCCGCACCTGGATCTAACCTAAATTGGAAAGGAGGACCATTACTCTTTGATCTGTCGTCGTCATCGGTGGCTAAGATTTCCACGACTTTTCTTGGCGGTACGTGCTCTGGAAGAACAGGTCTGTAATCTTTTAAGAATGTTGGAGCATTATCGTTAATATCTTGGACGATAACTGTTAAAGTAGCTGTTGCAGTTTTCGGTGGAACTCCGTCGTCAATCGCTAAAATCTTCACCTGGTGTCTTGGAGTATCTTCTCTATCTAAAGATCTTTGAATGCTAACAGTTCCTTCTTGATTAATGGAAAATTGCCTTTTTCTGTCTGATGATCTATCAATGGCATAAGAAACTTTACTCTTTCCACCTTGATCTGGGTCTGTAGCTTTAAAAGTTTCTAAGCTTTTCCCGACTTCAGCATTTTCGAAGACTGAAACTTCGATGTTAGGTCTTTCAAATTGCGGTTTATTGTCATTAATATCTCTTAATTTCACAACTACCCACGAATAAGCCACATGATATTTATCGTTGTCATTATCTTCTCCTTTATCGTTTACTTGAATTCTAAATCTAAACCCATTGCTTTGGAGAAGGTCTTCGTAATCTAGGGGCTGAACAATCTTTAACGAACCGGTCCCATCGTTGTTGCGCACCATGGTGAATTTATCTGCACCATACCCACTATTCTCAATCACTTTATACTGAAACTTGTTGGTTTCATCTTCATCGTGAACTGTCACTGTTAAAATAGGCATTTCAGGTAACGTAGTACCGTCAGTTTCATCCACTTCGGTAAACCACTCGTCTTTAGTAAACTGCGGTGGCATATCGTTAATGTCCTTCACCCTTATCGAAGCCGTACCCGTCCCTTTCAACCCTCCACCGTCCATCGCGACTACTTGAATAGAATAATCGGGAGTTCTTTCGCGATCCAGACAACACACGGCCGTTTTTATCACTCCCGTTTCCGATTCAATTTCAAAAATCGGTGAGCCGGTTTCCTCTTCAATCACGTTCTTTTCGATAGAATAAATTAAACGCGCGTTCGTTCCTTCTGAAGGATCATCGTAATCCACAGCTGTCATCGTCATTACAACCATACCTGCCGTGCCGTTTTCTGTTACGTTACCGAAATAAACACCTTGTGGAAATATTGGTGCGTTGTCGTTGATATCTTTGAGATTAACTTGGACGTCTGCATAACCAACGAGACCTTCTCCACCTTCGTCTTGTGCGAAGACTGTGAAACGCCATTGGGGGCGACCATTAGGTTGATCACGATCTAGGGGCTGTTACATAAAAATATTTTTAAAGGGAAAGTTCTTGTTCTGAATTTAGATGAACAATGGAAATAATATTTGGTGGAACTATTTTATACGTGAATTTACCCGCATCAATATTATAGTTTCATTTCCGTTTCATAACTCGAATATAATAGAGCTTTATACGTTTTCAAACAAACCACGCATACAAAAGCTCCATGAGTTGTGTTAACAATTTGAATGGGATATTTATTAGTTAGTAATTCACAGACAATTTTTGCTATACAATAATACATATGTAGTATTATGGATTTATAGAGAAATTTTAAGCATAATGATCAAATTTAAAAAATTGTCTAACACTAATATTTGATCTCGGAGGAGTATTGAAGGGAATGGGAGCACACACAGATCAAAACGGCAGCCGAGTCTATACGCCCTTTGTTCCACTATTCAAAACCTATTTCCAACTGCGGGAGTGTAGGGAACGTGGAGGAGTAGCTCAAATAGAGTTTTCGCCATTAAAACGGGATCAGAGTTTGCAGCTGTGTGAAAAAAAAGGTTCGTATTGGATCAGACCAGCGGAATTCTATTAGTGTACGTCAATGGCGTTATTTTTTTATGCTGGGTGCAAGATGCATCTCATTATCACGTGAACTTTAGAGAACTCGTTAAACCGATATAGCATACATGCAAATATAGATGGCAGGTGAATTTTCAAGCTTTTTTCATAAATCTGTACCTGAGAATTTGAAATTCTGTAATAGCTGAAAATGTAGTATTCACATATCGTCGTTTTATAAACAATGTGGCTCAAAACTAAGAATTACTATTATTTAATGCTAATAGTCTGGTTATAATTCATAAACAACACTCATTTTACGTCCTTCTGGTTCTCTGGTGCAGAAATATATGTATTTAGTCTCCCGTTTTGCATTGTCCGATTCTTTACTGGCGTATTTTTTAATAACTGACCTAATAGGAAGTTACCAAAGAACGCGAGGTAGTAGCTCTTACAAACCACAGTTGTTAAGGTATTATCAGTGAGTTTATTTGTTCAATTCGTCAAATGTTCATTCAAATTATTGTAAGCATGCTCAAGGTTACAAAGTTTTAGTTTTCAGTTCCATAAGTTTATTTGTTATAAATATCATCGAAGTGAATAATTTAAATTGTTTTGTACTTGTTAGGTACAAAACATTATCAAAACTAACGTAACTACTTAATAAGTCACCTTAAATAATTCACTCTAACATTATTAATAATAGACCAATTTATGAAACTTAAATATTGAATATCTCGAAAGAGAATCATCTTCGGACCTATGTTAATTAGGAATTTTTTTGGTAGAGTATAGCCCAGTCGGACAATCAAAACGAGACACCAGTATGTCATTTCATATGATTTTTAATATGGACATAGATTTTAATAATAGCAGTTTTATTTCTTTTCCGAGTAATTGGCGTAACTATCCTTACTAATATAACCACCGGTTGCGGACTGGCAAGCTTTCGTAATTAAATAGTAACTAGAAGGACGTAGTCCAATCAGGACGTTTCATCATTAGCGAGCTTGTCTTCTGAGCGCGGTTCGACATTCTATAAGGGTCCTGCGCCTTGAATCGATCGCTTCAATCGTAATTAAGCACTGTGTGAGGCATGATCCTTTTCTACCGGCGGTGGCCAGAAGGATAAATCAGCTCGGATTTGAACAAGAAGCTAGAGAGACGCCCAGTGGATATTGATAAAGAGCTTGAAGGGTCCCGAAACCTAATTCTTGCCGTCTGGCTTCGAAGGATTCAATAAAGAAACAACACAATGCGGATTTGCTAACGATTGGAGATGATACTGACTTATTGAATGAATCTATGACATCTGGTGGTAATAAAATAGTTACAACAAACGTATCATTTTTCATAGTCATGTCCACAATGGCTTAATAATAAAATATAAAAGAGATCTTGAAGGTAGAGTATAGCGTTATCGCACATAAACGGCAATTTATGGCGTAAACTTCTTAAGAAATATTATGTTAGGTTCTATAAGGTGCACTTTATCAAGCTTAAAGGGTTTGAATATCTTTAATACTTTACTGACCTTTAGAACAAAAATTTCGCCGTTGGTTCGGTTAATATCGAACTTGCTGTTGGCAGGATTGTCCGGATCGATACCCTGACCCGTGAGAAAGTAGACAATATTCTGAGGACGATCTTTGTCACCATCTGTTGCGGTAACCTGTTGGAATGGCACGGAAATTTTGTCAATATTTCGTTTGTGTTGACAGTAAAAGGACTTTATCATAACTAAAGCTTTTAACTAAGATTGCATGCAATTTAAATTACAAACGAAGAAAATCCAGGCTTTACTGAATACAATTGCTGTAACTTACCATGCTGTTCGATTGTTGTGCTTAAAGATATTGATTTCGTTTTATTGCAGTTATTAAAATAAATATTAAGGGTCGGTGTTTTCTTATGCAAATACATCCATTTATATTCGAAGAAAATCTGTATTTATAACTTTTCTTTTATAGTACCTCGCCAGGATATTAAAGTTAAATGTAACTGATTTTAATTAAGATAATATCCCTCCCCATTTTGCTGATTTATATTTGCATAAATGTACATTACTAAATTAAAAAAGAAGAAATTCATTTACGAACTTAAAGTTATGGATTTATAAAGTTGGTAGGTATAAGCCCTATTTACCGTCATAGCTCATGGGCATACAACAAACGAAGCGTTGTATTTACGAAGCGAGTTCGCTATTACATTTACGTCGCGTCGGACAAATACGCACACAGACCGACGCTGTGGATATATATATAGATATATACATTTTCAATTTTAAAGTAAACTCAATGAGCAGTTCACTACGTTACTGAAAGTTGTATAGACTGTTCTAGCGTACACATTAAATTCTGTAATGCTCACATAAGTTGAGATTTTACAAGAAACTTATTTCATAAGATCGAATTTTAGTCAATTTTTCGCTCTACTAACTCGTGATATTAATTGGAAATTCGTATTGGATATTGAGAGGGAAATTGGTATTGAATTCGAATTACCTCCGATTCTGATCATTGGAGTGATTCTCCTATGTAATTTGAGTGGGCAATTAAATAATTATTAGTATTGGAGATGATTATTTAGCAATTTATTACATCTTAAACGCTACACAATTTTCCGAAAAGACATCTTGAAATACTAATTACTTCAGTTTGACAACGAAAAATTACGTGAATATTTTTCAGATAGATTTAAAGTGTACTTATGCCTTGGACCATAAAGAATCCACCATAGTTACTAAATTGCATCATTTGAGGTAGATTCAGAGAGGGTGTGCATCATAATGTCAAAAGTTAGGAAGGAAAAATTATTATTATGACTAGTAATAGGGTCGGTAACAAATTTTAGAAAAGTTTAGATGATGAACGTCCATATAAGCTCCACAGGGAAGTTTTTCATTATGAATTGTGGGTAGTACTCAAAGTTACGTTTAACCTTCAATAATTGACTACCAAAATAGTAATCTCGATAGATCTAAAACTAATCCTGTGATTGTGCGAGCATAGCGTACGTATAATTCCATTAATACGGTCCCATGACTCTACTAAATGCTAAATTATTAACAGATACACGTATCTAGAAATCGAATGGATTTGGCATTAATAGCTCTAAGCTGATTCTAGAACATAATTAAATTTTGCAACTCCATCTTGCTTGAGGATCATTTACATTTAGTTGGAAAACAAGAATTTCTATATTTTCCGAGAAAATCTCCGTTTCGCAGAACTCTGTAATACACAGCAAGAAAGTAAGTTGAAAGTGTGTTAAGATTGCGTTCTAAAATTGACTTCGGGTGCACCGGAAGAGAAGGTAGTCGATTCACCTGTACAACTTCGAAATGAGTTACCGGACGTAAAGAAGTTGGTGAGCTTAAGTTTCAACTTGAAACGAAGGGTTTAACGAAACCGCATTCACTTTGCTTAGCTATGGATGCTTCGTTAGTTCAAACAGCTGGTTCCGACACGGGGGACAACAAAGGCTTTACGAAGACACACAAATTGATGTTCAACCCAGTTAAGTCCAGCGTATCTTGATGTAATTTGAAATTTAGTTTAGCCACTTTTTATTGTTTTATAAAGATACGTTATGTACTATTTACAATTAGTCCAATAAACCTACATTTCCATAAATTTGGATGAAGTCATGATTGGCTTGTGGTACACTCTGTGCATGACTTCCGTTGGTAAAAGCCACATGTTTAGGTCGTGTCGCATACATTGTCGGTACGTTTGCGAACCAAAACAGACGATTGCACGCGAGTTGTTTAATTGCGAAACGCGGAAACGGCCATTTAGCACGGCAATAACTACTAATTGCAGTACGAAACATTCTTCGGTCCAATTATACCGAACAACTAAATAATTTCAATTAAAACTTCCTCGTTGTTTAATCAAAACACTGCGGTTTTCGATACTCAAAGGTCTAAAGGAGTTGTAAATTTTGTGACGTTCAGAACGATTTGAATAAAAAAAGTCGAGTTTGTTCCGATGCACAAATATACTAAGATATTTTCTCACGTCAAAAAATAGTTACTTTATTGCTCTTATGAAAGTATCTTGGCATTGGTAACGAAACGGAACCTTAAAGTCAGAAAATCTGTAATCAGTTTGATGGTTTTATCAGATTTGAATAAAGCTTGAAGAAGACCCTTATCCCCTCAATAGTTAACCACTATTAAAAATTATTAAATTCTAATAAAAACATAACTAAGTCACGCCGTTAGAGAAATACTTCATGGTCAAAAAAGTTTGAAAACGTGATACCAGTTCTCGTTGTGTGGTTACTGTTAGTTTAGTTACAGTGTTCTTTTGCACTTGTACCAAAAAGAAAGCAATCGAATAGGAGAATAACGAAAAAGCTTTGTTCGCTTTCTATAAAAATGGTAAACATCGTGTCGAAGCGGGTGTTCGAGAAGTAGTTTTTGGGCGAGATAATGGGAAATGCTCGCGTAGAGTTGGATGCGGACGTGTCTGCTCTTTTGCTTGGTAACGAAATGAAAGGTTTTTACACAGAAAACGTCGATGAATTTTTAAAGTTACCTCATATAGATTTATAGAACAAGTGGGGCCTTTTTCACTGAAAATTTTATTATTAGTCCTTTTTACCAATTTGCTATGTGACGTCAATGAATATGGCAATTTTCGGGTGAGGTCGTGATTTACGAATTTCTGGGTCGAGCTTGACCGCATTCGCCGCTGCGTCATCAACGTCATATATGAATTCACGGGGAGATTAATTAATGTCGACCTCCGCGTCAATATCGCCGAATTTTATTGAGCCATAACTTGCATGTTCGTCCGCCATGTTTTTTTTACTGCCGATCGACGGTTGTGCTACCGAGTGGCGGTTGAGATCACGCCGCGATAGTAACTTTTACCGTACCGGTGATAAATGTGAGCCCTTTGAAAATTTTATGTCGAGGCTAATGGATTTTCCAACGAATTCATCGTATCAATACTCATAGTAGCGAACGAAATATAGTCCGGTGTATACCTCAGATTAAAGAACTTTGTTTTCCTTTCATTTCAATCAGAGTAATTAATTTAAGGTTTCAGTGTGTAGACAACAGAAATATATATCTATACGGTATAATTAGGAAACAACCTTTGAACAAATTCGTTAGGATTGAGCGAATTTAAACAAACCGATTGGAATTAGATCGAATTTCTTCGTACCGGTCTATTGGGCACCGAAACACGAACCAGGGTCATTAATCGGAAGTTCACTAAAGCTTCGGTTATTCTCTTTGGGTGTAATTTGTTCTTAGTAAAAATTACTTCTCGGGTAGCCATTTATTTCTACTTTGCAATATAACGTCATTAGTAGAAGTAGAAATTGAAGTCTAAGAATATAGACTGGAAATCAATATATTTCATTCATTAAAAAGTACCTTCACCATAATTTTAACCCCTTTATCACTTTTTATATTGTGGCTACCTACCTGCATAAGCTTCATTGGATACGACCCAGGTTGTTCTTCATCTACTTCAGCCTTGTATTGTTTTTTCTCAAATTTTGGCGGTAAATCATTGGCATCTTTCACATGGATGACGATGGTGGTGTAGTTTTCGTTAAGGCTGTCCGAGGCTACCAACGTCAGCTCATACTAGACAACCATGCAGTAGATACACGACATGTAATGTGTGAAATTGCAAAGCCTACGGGCTACGGAGTGCGAGATGTGCGAAAAAGAGAGAGATAGAGATAGAGACACGGTACATATTGCAGTAAATATTGGCATTAGGAATAATTAAATGGAAAGCTCTGTGTTTGTTTACCTGGGACTGGGGAAGGAAATTGCTTCGCTCAAAAAAAGTACTGAATATTCACATTTAGGAAGGACGAGTATGAAACAAAACAGCAATACACAACCAAATTATAAAACAACAAAACAAACGAATTATCCTTATCCATAACAACTTTTATGAGTTTTAAAACAAAAAGAATATCACAGAAACAAAAATCAACAGACAAAATAACACAACGCAAACAGAATTTAGGCTAGTTTGCGCATGCAAGATCAAAAAGAGAACACCCGCCTGTAGGACGCGTTTAGGTAAATTCCTGTCATCCTCTTCGGTGATCTGCGTCCGATACGTCGGCCTCTCGAAAGCTGGAGGGTTGTCGTTGACGTCCTTCACGTGAATCACCACCGTTGTATAGTTCTCTTTAAGGTTATCAGAGGCGGCAAGACGTAGCTCGTACTGGAAGAGTGTAAGAGACAGAATTGGAGGAGGAAAACGCTCGAACGTAATGTGATGATGTGGCATATGATTGATGATAACCAAAACGGAGAAAAGTAAGATATACTACTTAAATATTTTTTTAAACGTAAACGCTGCGTCAAATCTCCTGTATGAATACCATGAAGTCACTACCAGAGGTAAACATCCAAACGAAAATGCGACGATTTCCAAGTTGTAAATTCCTGCAACAGCTCTCTTCGCTGTACTTTGAAATTTTAAAAGGATTTCATGCGAAAACTTAGTTATTACAATCTCTTTAAAACCACGAGCGCTAAATTTTGAATTAAAGTTACATTGTTGGCTACTTTAACTTGCAAGGTGTCTGATGCACGGAGCTGTATTCGAAGTTCTAGTAATGCCCTAAATTAACGTGTCGCTTAACTGATTAGAGAACCGAAGATAGAGGTACAGCATACGAGTATTGCCAGTGGAATGCCAGTACAAAGGCATTATCGAATTAATAAGCAAGTTTGGCACCAGGAATTACGGTTCACACGATGAGATACGTATTTCGGATCGCTACTTACCCGTTTCCTAGTTTCATAATCCAAAGCACCCGCTACGTAAATGGCTCCCGTCATATTCTTGACGGCGAATGCACCTCCTATGTTACCGCTTGTGATCTCGTATCGAATACGGGAGGCTGAAAGAAGGAATTAGGCATCCTTTAGATAAAATATTGCTACCTCAGCGAAGTTTATGAATTACTTTACAAGTTATTTATGAACCTAATGGCTTCAAATTTTCCTGATATTTAAGTATCATTATTTTATGGGATATAGCCATAACTGACCATTAATATTTTTATTACTGTTACTTTGTTACAATTTGTTTGACAATCAGTTTTGTTGTATATCCTTGGAGACTTCGTTAGTTGTGTGTCAGAATTCTAGATTTGTTTGAGTGGTCCGCGGAAAACGTAAACTTTGGGAATACTTTACTTACAATTAGAAACCGGCGAAGAAAAAAAAGGACTTTTGTAAAAACGCGAAAAACGCAAACTTTGGGATTTTTTCCTCAGAAACCGAAGAAGAAAAGAATGGGAATCTTTTGTGGGATGTACCCTCATCTGTTTCCTATAACGTGGTATGTTTTTTCTTTTTAAAAAATTCCGTCTATTTTCGCTAAAAATTCAATTTCCGAAATAGACGACATCGAGAACCACTGATCGCATCTTACAAAGATTTCCGCCAGATGATACTTAAGAATGCTAACTATCTCAATTTCTACGAATATATTCATTTTTTGATTGTTAAATTAATAAAAAATTATTTTGTGTTTATAGAAATACTCAAAAACACAAAATGTGATTTATTATATAATTGAGATGGTTAGCATCCTTAACTATCACCTGGTGATAATCTCGTTAAGGTGCGACTAGGAGTTCTCAAAATTAACTGTTTATAAGATTGAATTTTTAGCGAAAATAGACGGAATTTTTGAAAAAGAAAAAAAAAATACCACCTTGTAGGAAACAGATGAGGCTACATCCTACAAAAGATTCCCATTTTATTTCTTCAGCGGTTTCTGAGGAAAAAAATACCGAAGTTTGCGTTTTTCGCGGACCGGTCAAAAAACCAGTCCTTTTCTCATTTAATTCGCGATGTTTTTTAAACCGCATGACTTACGGTTGTGAATTTTGGCTATATTACGCAGTAATGATCACCGATCATGACAGTCTTCTCCGATTTTTTTCGACGAAAACCTTTGGAGTATGGACATCCGAAACTTCACTGACTGGCGCCAATAGTAGTTAATATCAGTTAGAATGTTATTGATTTAATCTGAGATCGGAGAAAGATCTTCCTTTGGGTACGTCCAACAATTGCTGGTTCGAGTTATTGTAACACGTGGAAAGTAATACGAAACTTCATGGAATGGATTTGCAATACTTTTATTATGTTTTATACAATCTGTATATTACCCATACACAAAAAAAACTTGTACTTCGTGAATTAACAAGGTCGTAACTTTTATTCAACTTATATTTCATACTTCAAAATTAATCATTTATTTGTGAAAACTATATTGAGATTTTTGGCTTGCGTTATAATTATTAATTTGTTGATTTGATTTGTTGGTTAATTACTGGACCTAGTAATTAATAAAACTTGGATTAAGATTCATATTTTTTTATCATCCTTATTATTTGTTGTTTTCTTCTTATACGTAGTCTTCTTGTTTATATTTATTTACGCCTTTCTTTTGCATTAAATTCGCTGAACAATTTATTTTATTGAAATATTTTTGGTCAATAGTGACAAAATCTAGAACGATTTACTTTGAATATTATATTTATATTATTGAATGTATTGTTTTTCTTTCAATTCTCTTGTTTCTATTTTACTTCTCCTTTCCTGCGTTGAACGTTTTCGCTATTGGAGGTTCATTCGGAGCTGGTTACAATGACGTGGAGTCTTTAAGAACTTACGCTGCCTCCACATAGTTTAGTCGCGGTCACCGAAGAAGCATCGAGACTAAAGGGTTACAATGACGTGGAGTCTTTAAGAACTTACGCTGCCTCCACATAGTTTAGTCGCGGTCACCGAAGAAGCATCGAGACTAAAGATCAAAGTATTTTATATTTGTTCGTTTTTTTTTTTTACTTTTTGGACATCAGTGCATCACAAACATTTACAACGGGTGAGTAAACTTATTTAAACTTCCACAAACGCAATTCAACTACTAATCGTCTATAAAAGGACGCAGTGTGGGGTTTAAATGGTCTAAATCTTAGTTGCCGTTTGCAGCCTCCTCTGCAAAGAAAATCTACGACTGTACTAAAAGGGAACCCCTTGGGAGCTATAAATTAAACGAAGATATGAGCCGGGAAAGCCGTTCGCACTCCACTGAAGAAATACTAATAAAGAAACCCGAGACCGCACTGCCAATCGGCAATATCTCACGGCTGACCTACATAAGGGTCATTAACGAAAGGCTTCCGGTGCCTCCGCTCCCAAGACCCCGTAAGACACGTTAATAGCTGTGGAAAGTTTTTTTTTGCACGGCTCATTGGAAATGAATTTCCAGGCCCACCATCTTTGGACCGTTAGAACGATGCAACTAGTCAGAACTGAAAACGGCTATATGAGATCGTAATCTGGCGGCGGTCGCAATATCAAAGGGAACAGTTGCAATAATTCACGGTCGCCATCAAACGATAGATAATAGCCTTAGTAACAGATGTAATTACACCGAAGCCGAAATTCGGTGTATGTCTATAGTCGATCCTTTGTAATGGGTATCTGAATGTTCTATTGACTTTGATATGCAAAGAAAATATTGAATTTGCAAAGTAATTGAAAAGGTAACTTAGAAGGCCCAACAGCGGAATTCAATTACCTTAAAATTATATAATAACAAATGGTCCTGAATTACTGCATTGAATTAAATTATAATAAATTAGTGTGGAATTAATTAAGGTAAATGCACACTTATATACGTTAAAATTATGTAGAAGTAGACGTAAATGTTTCGTGAAAGTCTTCCATTGGTTTTTGGAATACATTTAGATGTTCAGGGGTCGGTGTACTATAACCGTCAAATAAATTATTGGAATAATTACCATACGCAGTGTCTCTTTAAGATTGTATTGTATAGGGGGATGTGGGTACCTTTGGGACGGTGGTATGTTTGGGACAATTAATCTAAATCAAAAACTTGTTTGAATTTACCCCGTTTCCTTACTTTAAATTTACTAGTGCTACCTCCATTGCCATATCGTCAAAACTTGAAGTGCAGTCAGTTATTTTAACCTTAAAAATTGGAGGTTTGCGTTGATGTTGTTTCAAAGTAAAAATCGGGTGCATTAGGTAATAACTGGTTACAACTAAGTTTATTTACAAAACTTAATAAATTGTTATTGGTGAAGTCTACAAACTCTTTTTGATCAATACACCTTGCTGTCTTTTATTTGTGACCTATACTAAAATTTAAAAAAATAAATAAAATATAGACAAACTACAATGAGGTATGTTTGGGACATTGAAAGAGAGGGATATTTGGGATGTCCCAGATATACCTCCTATATATATAATCGGCTCTTGGTAAATGGTTCTTGAATAACCGTGCAAAACAGTTACAATTTACAAAGATATTACAAATATATTAACAAGCACGCCCGAAAAACTGTTATTAGAAGAAACATTGAAAATTAAGAATGAAAAATTTCGAAAAAAGGAAGAAAAGGTTAAACACAGCGTAACAAGAAATTAGAAATGGAAGAAGATGAATAAATCAATTATGATTCCGTCATTTTGTGAGTGTCCCATACATACCAACGCAAGGTACGTTTGGAACAAAATACAAATGATCACTTCTACTACAACAAAACTCTAACCATTAGAAAAAATGACATCAAATAAGTTCCAAAATATAGTATAAACAGTAAGCTATTCGATTGTATCCATTACAACATTTTTATGTTGCTGGTATGGCCACAATTAAATGGATTTTAAAAAGTGTCCCTAACATACCCACCTTAATTCAGTTAACACCGGCTGTGAAAGCCTTAGTATTTATACAAAATTTTATTTAAAAGAATATTGGTTACATGGTTATATTGTTTTGCCACCAATCACCGTGAAATTGACATTTAACACTAAATTTCATAGCGACGATTTAAATGTATTAAATCTGATTTACACCAATTGTAAGTTTGTCCCAATACATCATGGAAATTGTTTTAGAATCGGTTATTACAATAGACCAATACTAATATATACACAGTACTGCGTACATGCGTTGAATCACAAAATATCTGATTTATTCTAAAAAAACGGTTCTTGAATCATTTTTTTTTGTGATTCATCACAACACAACAATACTATAGATATGCAATCAATATACATATTTCCTAAACGGTTGATTTTCGGATACACTTTTATTAAAACTTTTTACCTCATTAGTCCAACTAATGCCTATAAAATCCTTAAATGTTATTTTTTAACAACATGCGTTTCTTATTTTACATATCTCTTTTAAATGATTGTCATCTACTGATTTACTATCATTTAAGGTTACAATTATTTTAGTGCACCATAACCTCTTTCTTACAGACGTACCCTTAAAGAAACTTTAGTAAAGTAAAATTGAATTTTCCTTCTCCAGGGAGACTTATCGTTACCTTTAGGGCTTTCGATTGCATCCCATGTTCAATATGTCTCCGGTCCATTTACTGACCGGAACACAGGACTCTTGGGATCCATTCAGGATCCTAAACACGGGATTTCGACGTAGGAGGGCAGCCCGGACAGTGATTCAGTAATGGTCGGTTATAAATTGCTACTAACCGAATCACGTACTTAAATTGTCAATAATCGTACAGAGGAACCGATCATAAAACCCTTATTACAATATTTTCAGTATGGTTAGAAGTACTCTTACCAACCAATAATTTAAATGACACTTCGTAGTAATAATTAATTAAAAAAGATACACTACCTCTTTCGATAAATAAATGGAATGATGATGAAATGACCTACTATGTAGGCCGATAATTAATAAAGATTATAGTAGTAGTGTGAAGGGAATGTACATGAGCAATGTTAAAATAAGAGGGATTCGGCAATGTCTGAAAGATATCCCAAGATCATAATTCATCCGTAAATAAGCGTCGAGTTGTCGGAAGCAGGGTCGACAAACGAGAAACACTCGAGCTTAAAGCGGTCTTGGTCGGACAACGCTCAAGGGAAAAAGCCCTCTTGACAGAGGTAATTTGCTACCCCTTTAGCCACTGGAACGGTTAAGTATCAAAAAATAACCAGCGATTCCTAGGAAGAAGTGGTAGTCGTAGGAAGTCTCGATGATTAATTGCTAGCGTATGTCGAGATCAAACAAGTAGCTGCAGTTTGAGCTTTAACTTGAGATTTTGTTTCCACTACCGAAATGTTTTACGTTATCAAAGTTGTGAGTAAAAAAAGGAAGATAATCATAAATCTCCGCTTAACTGTTCTAAAATTTAATAACCGCAACGTGGCTTGTAACAGATACCGTGTTTCGCCAGCGCTGTCCTGCGGCGTAACTCATCCCGGACGGAAATTGCTTAATTGCAAGAAAATTTGTATCACATTCGGAACATTTAATAACATCAGGATGAACGGATTTATAAGCGTTCGGGACCAATTTAATCCATCGGGAGTGAATAATGTAACAATCGCTAGTTTTAATCGTTTTACCTCCACAGCATCAATTTGACGGTGGAAACGACGTCATTTCGCCCGTATTTAATTTTATCTGCGCACATTTCCCAGCAGGCGGCGGAAACGTTCCGGTCGTTCATGCTCGGATTATGTCTTGAAGTACTTGTAACCGGGGCGTCGCGTTATATCTCTTACAGGTCGACCTTTTTGCCCAAATTACACAGCAGGAACAAAATGTACCAACCATCAGGAAAACTACCTTTAGGACTGTATATCACCTGCCCCTCGCGAGCTTATCTGGACATAATAGCTTTGTTCGTTTATTTAAAAATGCTGTTTGTCTTCCTGTTTATATTCTCGCAATAGCTTAACGCCTGGTGGTTCATCATCTAGTCTTTCTAGAGGCATCAGATAAAAAATGCTGAAAGTCATATCTCGATTATTCCTCATCGAATTTTCATGAGCCAGATACCAAATGAATTGTTTTAAAGAATGCTACATTCCGGAGTAAACCTCAATTTGTCACAGTGCCATTTTTGATATTAATCGACTCTGGATTTTCTTTTTCAAACTGTCCTGCACACTTTTCTCCTCGGCAATTCACTTCCTCGCCACCGCTTATACGGAAAGTAATGGCAAATGTACAAAAATTTTACGGAAATTGTCGATTGTAAACCATTTTTATTGATACGTACCTACTCCGAGGCTTCTTAGAGAAAAAATGTTAAAAATAAAATCGGCGCCAAGGACCTACAGCCTTGATAAAAAAACGATTGATTTGAGATTTACAAATTTTTGATTAAAAACACGATCATTAAATCTTTTTAAGGCATTGGGGGCGGCCGTTCAGAGAAACGTTGGTTACATGTCTCCAATTTAAGACACGAAACGCATGTCCGTATCGGAGTCGACCTCGAACGTTAAAAAATCGCGTTAAAAAGTTAGACAACATTTTTTTGATGGGCTGGTCAATAAAAATGGAGTACACTACTTAGGAAAAGTATTTTATTGTTTTTGTCTTTGAAATAGAGTAAAGAAAAAATATGCAAGGAAATTTGAAAACGAAAAATCATTATCAATTGAAATTGAAGATAGATCACTGAAATCGAAAAATTTTAAAAGATTTCAGTGATCTTTGAAACATAGTATTCCTTAAAACGTTTCACTTGGTCCCTGGGTCATAAAAAAATACGAAACGAAATGACAAAGATATGGCTTTGGATGTTTCTTATCTGACACCCTATATATTGTTATCGTTCAATGAGAATTGATAACGTAATAGCTTTCTCGGCGATTAACGTAGATATATTAAATCGAAACAAATGTTGGTTTACGAATACGTTCTGTTTTAAATGCAATGCAGCATTTGTATCGATTACTGCATAGGAGACGATTTTGGTAAGCAAGTAAGCATGTTTGGTAAGCATTTCCATCAGTATAGTAAATTGTCAAGACGTCTCTAGAGTAATCTCGCGAAGGACTCCAGCATCGAAAAGAATTTTATAAACGACGGTTCCATTATTATTTTATTGAGTTCGCGAAGCATCTAATTTCGAGGATCTTTCAAAGGATCTCGGAAGGATATCTTATTATCGAGCGTATTGGCTCGGTCCGTTTGTCAATATTAGACCCTTTGTGCTGGCAGCCGGTGGAAAATTGGCCGAACCCGCAAAAACAACGAAAATAAAAGAAAGGGTCTAATAAGAGCGCAAGAGGGGCGAAACTTACACTCATCGTGATCTTTGGCGGTGACGGTGAGGACGGTGTGTTGGATGTCTTCATTCTCGTCGACTTCCGCCTCGTACAGAGCCTTATCGAAGTATGGAGGGTTGTCATTCTTGTCAGCGATACCAATGCGAATAAACTTTGTCACTGAAATAAAAAAGAAACAATTAATAAATAAACCGCAATAACTAATTTTATGAATGTATCAATTTGCCTCGATAACATATCATTGCAATTATTTTCTATTTCGATTTGGTATAGTATTATGCTTTATCGGTTAACCGAACCAAATTGCCTATCAAAAGTGAGGTTTCCGATATTATACAGTGTAATTTCGTTTGATTGTAGAAACGGTCTTCCTTGGAACAGGGTAATTGTTGAAGACGTTTTACGTCTTTGTGCGAAGGTATTCATATCTTTGTATAATTAATTTTTCGGTAGCTGGTAGGAAAATTGAGTTTGAATAACCTTATCTGTTCGTCAACGAATGGATCTTTTAAACATAACGTTACAACTTGGACATGAATGTTTCTCATTCCTAAGTTAAAGTGGTAGACATGACCATTTGTTGTTTATGTAGATCTGGTGATTGACTTAAACTTTTATTTTAGTTAATATGTAATGTTGATTAAAAGATTTTAATGTGGCCGTGGCTGATGGGACAGGATTCCGCTAAGCAATAAAAAATAAACGTTGTCCCTGCACCATTTCCAAGTAAAATCTCTTATTAAATGCAACGTTAAACCTGATAAGTAATTAGTAACGTGACTTATCAAACTTTAGTTTAATCCCGAGTTTAGTTAAATCATTATATATATATTATATATACTATATTACTCATGTCAATTTCAATGAACAAACGACTTTATACAGTGAAAATCTTGATCAGCAGCTAACGAAGTACACCTCTTAGTTTTGACAGGACTTATTAAAGTTTCTCGACGATGTCGCACTTCGCCAGCGTTTAGTTTCAAACCGACAATTTAAGTTGAACGTAAGTGAAAAAGTTCGACGATCAATTAGTTGGTTCAGGTTTACCTCTCGCAAACGAGTTTGTATGAAAATCTGGCCGAGCATGTTGTTTTGGACCATTATGGTAATATTTTGTCCGTGGCGAGGTGACATGCTATGCATGAAAACAGCATTTTTTGTCTATCTAGCATTCAATTTTGTCTGGCATTACCAAGCTGAATTGAAAAAATTGGATACTAATTAAAATCTCTAAATGAAGATTTATATTCTTCGATGAGCTGGGACCGTCGATTGTATTTTCCTAAGGTGATAAGTTAGAATTTGAAAATGTCAAACCCGTTATTATCAAGGCAAACTTAAACTGCAGCTCTGTACATTTTAATGAAGTTCAGAACTTCACTTGAGTTTGTCGAGGTGATTACTTCACCGGCGACTAGGTAACATCTTTAGAATTACTTCTTGAGATTATAATATCCGGTGAATGCGTTAATAGTTTCCGAGAAACTTTGTAGATGTCAGTCAAAGTTTTTCTATTAACTTCATCATGTCCATTAATTAGCTTTATAATTGAATAACTAGGTACTATTATATTTTCCAGCTTGCATTTTTTATAAAAATAACAAAAAAGATAAATAAATCAACAGTATATCAATATATTATTAACAATCATGAGGTTTTGAATTCGAACACAACACGATTAACAATTCGTATTCAAATTATTGTTCCAACTGACCGAATTCATTTATTACGAAAGAAGAACTTCCGGTTGTTCAAAACTAAACAGTTGACCGTTACGCCACGTTATTACCATGGAATAAATGCAAATTTATGTTTCCGGTCGTGTCGGGAAAGAGAGCTATCACCGAGCTTGTTTCCGAATTTCACGGCAACAGAAAAACGAGATAAATAGAGATAGATACAAAATGGGAACGAACCAGATGGGAAAATTAACCTGCAGCAACACTGTGACAAATAACAATACGTTTGTTTTTACTAGGTATGCAAAAATTATTTGATATATTGCTATAATTCTCGGTATGAAATTTACATATAGCTACGTCAATGTGATATTTGTGAAAAGTGCTCTAAATGCTACAGCAATCTTAAATTCATTGCATTGTTTTTGAATAAATCTTTGAATTAAGTAGCGCAATGTTAAATGTTGACATATATTTCGATAAATTTCGTATTGGTTTATATCTCCCTTTGGTTTGGTCAAGGATAGAAATGTAGATAAGAAAGTTTTCACCATTTAAATTTCGATTACAAGATACGAAGGTTCTCACCAAAAGAAATGCAAATGGTCTATTTTAGGATCATACGAGGATAGTAGATAGGTCTGTAACAGTTTCCAGGACTTACGTCGATTATTTCAAATCGCTTGGGTAGAATGGGTGGACTCTGGCCGCGTAATAAAATTAAAGACGCAGCGGTGTGCAAACCCCTGGGGACACGGAGAGCTGTCCGAGAATCCTAATGAGCAATTAGACTAAATTGTCTCTTTGCCTCGGGGTCGATAGCTCCGTTGTGAGCACTTAAGGGGGGAGGTGGCTATTGGAGGGATTCGGAGCAACAGATACCTTCACAGGAATTGTCTTCAGCTGATCCTTGGGGTTCCCTAAAATTCTTATTGAAGGATTTGGGGGAATTTACCATGACGATAAATTAAGCATAACCCAATGCATACATTTTCAGAATTGTACATTTCTTCGGTAATAAATCAGGACAATGCATTTAACATCCAGCCAAAACCTGCACCGGTAATTCGAGAGCGCACGTTTGTAAATCATAGCGCTTTCGTTCGAGAGAGCCCAATCTTGTGTGAAAGATAAATCTGCGGATCTTTCCGCTGTCATATTTCACATATAGCTTGTTCGGAGACAAATTTAATCAATGGTCTTAATTCTTCGAACCGAGTTTTGAATTTTTGATCAATGGACGACCGCTGCCTAAAAAGTGGCAGGCCATAAATCTGTAATCTTAGCGCGGAACGGGATGAAAGAATATGCGAAAAAAGCCTGAAGCTGTCGTAGTATTGTATGAATGTTATCTTTCATGCCCTTGACGACGATCTATCAAGTAACCAAAGCGAATAGAATGACATTTATAACTCATATAAGAGTGTCAAGGTTACAAAATAGGTTTTACACACAAGGGTGATATTTATTTTCATATTTTCCCTCGCGATTGTTTCATCAAGAAGATGGAAAGAAAGATGAATAAACGATCGGAAGAATGTGCCTTTCAAAAGCCTGATCCCCCTTTAAAATTTAATTTAGTGGAAACCCATGTTTTTGTCGTTTTCGGCTTTTTGGGCAGAAACTATCGGACAACGTTCTGGCCAAAAAAAGGGCAAAAATTTAAACGGCTTTTGGAGAATGTTTATTTTATCTCCCGGACGCGTTAGTAAATTTTAATTAAAGGAACGTTGTGACAGGCTGGCCACTGCCTGTGGCCGTTTTGGTTTCGTTTTGGGAGTAGTGGCACGGTTGAAATTGAAACTACATACCGCGAAGCGTTTCATGCAGTGAACGACCACAAAGTTTCAAAATAGTGGAGCGAAAATTGTACTCAAAGTAATCAAAATCTTTTCAATTAGTTTTCTTTTTAATTTGCAGGTAATTGAATTTCAGATTTAATTATGAATCATAAAGAACTTATTAGTTCTATTGTTTGTATTTGCATGTATTTTTTTAAATATATTCTGTGCACTAAAGCGTGATAATAAAACCTGTCCCAACACGATACACCTAAAATATTATTAGTAATTTAATCGCTTTGTGCGGCCAGTAATTTGGAAGCAATAAATACTAATAGAGGCATTCGCAAAATTAGCGATGGCACCACATTTCGAGTTTTTGGTCCCCCAATGCTGGAGATTTATTGGAATTATTTTTCCCAATTTTTTTCGCTATGAAATGTATTGTTTTATATACGGAAATTCTCACATTTTCATCGTAAAACGCGCGTGCATTTTTAACAATGCTTTCATTATTTTCCGGATATATCTCAAATAATTCATTTTTGAACGAAACTATTCGAGCAAAAATAACATCAATTATTATAGTATTTGTAAAAGAATAACTTTGACAAAACTAGTTCGCCACATGTCTGAGTTCGCTAAACGTTTGTTATTGATTTTCAATTCTCCCGAAATATTTATTGTTTATTTCTCGAAAATTGTAAAGCAACAGTTGCGGCAGCTCGGATAGAAACAACATGTCAATAGTATAAATTAAATTACAGGTTTGTTTTTCATTCTGTTCAGTGTATTAGAGATAAAATCAAATACCACATGCGCCTAGTAGTTCTTTTATTCAACATACCGTATTCTCTTCGCCTAAAAAATTCTCATTAGCGACTGAAACGACACGTCGTCAAACTTGGCAATTTGTCAACAGCGGGTCGCCTTATTAAAGAGACATCGACGCCGGTACTCGGCGTTGGAACGGTGGCCTGGATACAAAGACAAAGAATTCCCTCTTCAAAGTAAACAAGCCGACGACGCACGGCAGTAATGAAGAATGATGTTGGGGTTGTAAAATATTCACAAGGAGTCACTTTATGTACACGTTGTTGGCAAAAGCGGTAACTGCAACGACTACAGCATGTAAAATAACGTGGCCATCACGCACCGAGAGAAGCTATGGCGTTTTGTCGGCATTGTCTACCCGAAGTGAATGCTATCTTTGAGATTAACTGCTAAATGCGGACGACGAGCGAGGATTTAGGTAAACGCTGCACGCGTGTATGTTATTTCATGGAGATAAAAACTACTATTATAAGCTCGATGAAGCGAAAAAAAAAAAGATTTCCTGAAATCTTTAAGAATCACGCAAGACTTTCATTTCCATGGTAAAATAAATTAATGCATTTTGCGGGTGTGAGTGGATTGGAAGACAGATAAACCTGTGATTGATGAAAAGAGACGTCTCCGAAATACAAACGGTCGTTTCTTAAAACGGTCCGATGAGTAAGGATTTCTTTAGTTTGAATACTTTTTTTGTTGTCGAGAAAATCTAATCGTATTCTTACGAGATTTGAATTTTATTAAACATCAACGTAGTGTAAATTAATAAAGAAACAAAGAACACGTACGATATGAAACCTGTTGTTTGATATGCTTTGATATAGAATTTTTCGCCGACCTTTCCATTCTTTGTGATGGTTACGTATTTATAATTCAGAGAGTGCTTCGATCCTTTGTGTGAGGTAACTCGCTCGTCGCGATGCCAACGAAATATTCGACGAACAAAAGCAATATTGGCATCCATGTCATACGCCCTATTCCATTTGTTGCGTCGCGAACACCAACAGTAATAGATAAAGGATCCGCGACGCCATTACGCTTAATAATTTTCTTCTTTTGCATTCGCGTCCCAATATTCCCCATTTAGAAAATTTGCTTATGACAAATAGAATTCGTTTTATCCAGATCAAAAATGTTGTTTCTTTTTATCTTCTACATTTTTTACTTACATTATTTATTTTTGGGAAAATAAAAATTTAAAATGTAAAAATGTTCCGTTAGAAGAGTGCCATCTATCGATGTGCGTCACGTCCTTGCAGAGTTTTCCTCGAAGATTCCGCACTAGGATTCAATTCTAAGCCGAGTGCAACGCGGAATTTTAAATCGCAGAATGGGTGCCGCGTGAGGAACGACAGTTCATGCATCAGCGATTCGAACAGCGAGGTTAAAAATAAGACGTAACAAGTGACCAGAAACGAGATACGTTAAGCTTAAAGATTGCTGAATTTGCGCCCGACCAGATATGGTGAAGGCGCCAGGATTTCCACGTCTTAGTTCAATTCATGACCGGGATTTCTTTTCGGCATCTACAGAGCGAACAATGTAATTTTCGGTTAATCGAACTAATCGCATCCAGAAAATAAACGTAAAGTAAACAAACGTAAATGAAGCTTTTAGTAACCAGTAGACAGTTCCACCACATTAATACATGTTCGAGCAGTAATTGATCTGACAAGGAGACCATACGACCTTGTATCCACCGTTTTTGATTAAAGTGGTACCAATCGATAAGTATTACTACATAGTACAAACATGTGAAATAATAGGACGCACTATTCAACGATTCACGAGTAAATCGAGGTGTCAGCTCGCCATTCAAGGCTGTGCAGCTTTAAATTATTGGTTAGTCACTCCCTCCGAGACTGCCCTTGGTTCTTTTCTAATTAGTTGAAATTAAAAATCAAAGTAAAAACCAAAAGGTGTGTTGAATTAATTGTTTTCAAAATATATAACAATAAAATATTAAAAAAAATAAAGTTTAATATTGAAAATTTTGATTATATTAAAAATAAAAAAAGGTAACTTTTGAAGATTCCAACCGTCTTGTTCCGCATGTGGAAGCCGTTTCGTGGTGAGTGAACAAGGGGCGAGTTCGGGAAGAGGCCAATAATACGCCCTACTATTTTACGCATTTGTACTATGTACTGATATCTATAAATTTTGTACCACTCTAATCAAAATCGGTGAATACAAATGATTTTCCGAACGGTTTGTCACAAAGAAGCTGTTTTCGTCCTCACAGCAGTGTGTCTTTTGGAAAAGTGTTTGAATATCTTTCAGGAAAAAAAATCTTATTCAGAAAAATGTTCCATAATATGAGAAGAAAAAACAAGTTTCTTCAGATGGTAGCAACATGGTATCCGTAACGTCAAACAAGAGTTAGTGTTATATTATTTCTAGTGTTAGTTTACTTAATATCAGTCCTGAAATCCATCGTAATTATAAGACAAAACTTATTTTTGTTAAAAAAGTGCTCAATTTCGCAACAAGTTTCGGAAGGAAATTTTTGTCAGGTTTTATTTCCGGACTGTATAATTAAAAAGTAGTTAAAATGTTGAATTTTAAAGTTTAATGGCTTCCCTTAAGCCCGTAAATCGATTTAGGGGACGCAGTAAATTACGCGGAAGGACTAATTCGCCTTCTCCTTCTATCTCGCTAAAGAAGATAAGGTAGATAGTCCTAAATTGTCAAACAACTTTCAATAAATGGTTAAAAGCCATTTGGAACACTTGAAAATTTTATTCAGTTAAACTGAGGGTTATTAAATTCCATTTATATTTTTGCAATAAAATAAAAGCGTGTGATCAATCGCCATCAGGTCAATGGTCCAATCTGGCAAATAATTAATCATTCGTACAAAAGTACTAATAGTGGTAGGTATAACCTATTTGGATGTCATTCGTTATTACAACCATTAATACATATCTTTTCAATTAGTTACGTCACCTATCATCAATGTCCCATTCAATATCACGAACCCCCGTTAAGTTTGATTAATTACATTGCAGATTATCGAAAAAATAATGATCAAATAATAATAATAATAAATTATAAAGAATGCCCACAGTAAACAACTCACTGACAAAACCTGTTAAAATGTTAAACTAAAATTGAAGAAAATGTTAAATTTAGAAAAATATATATAAAACAGAACAAGGAAAAATTTAAGAAAAACTTATCATCATTTATCATCTGCGGACAGCAAACCGCCTGTAGCCTATTTTCGCTAATGGGATTCGACCCTAATTGTTAGATTTATCGTCGCTAAAGCAGGGACGTAAAACCTCTGACCCAAGCCCCTAATTGCTCCAAATTAAAAGTTTACGGCGCGATGGGCTCCTCGCAAATTGCCGTCTGTTTTATGGACTCAACTCAGAGAACATTTCTTCAAAATGTTCCCCATCGTAATGATGTGATAGCACAAACTCTTCTTGTGACACTTAAAACCCTAATGCGAATATTGCAACAAGGCAACTTAAAAAATTAAAAATGGGAATGAAGAATTGTAAACAAAGTCGACGAAAGATTTGTAACTAAATAATGTCCAAATTATAGTTTATCACAATAACGTACAGAATTGTGTACATAGTATGTAATATTTAACCTAACGATATTTTAGTGTACGCAATAAAATCATGGCAATAAAGCAAGAAGAGCACAATTTACGACGTTCAAAGATGGTCTGTGTACGACTTGGCAATAAATCACCGTCGCTTTATCAGGATTATCGGATGGTGGACATTAACAGGGTACGCTTTATAAAGACGAAACATCCATCACAGTTCATTCCTAATGTGTTTCAAAGTATTCAACTGGAAATGCCAAAGGTTTTTCTTTTCAATTAAGACCATACATAAGTTTTATTCATCGCTGCATTTGGCTCTGTAAAGCCTAATCTAACCTAAGTTTAATAAATCTAATAAAAAAATTGACGCAAATATAAATGATTCGTATTAGCCAGGCGAACGTGAAACGCAAAATTCTACCCGTAAATATTTAGGAAGCGAATAACGATGGCGTGCATTTATCTGGCGGATATTACATTTCTGATTGACAGCTAGCTCTATGCGGAGTATTATACTGATTTTAAAAATTACTTTTCGTTTATAGGTCTCATTCATTTTACCCGGTATGGATATTCTAATAATAGCTTGTGATCATAGAAGTTTGAAGAAGACATGTCAAGTCGAACCACTTCTGACCTAAATTGGGTTACAAGCCAGTTCATCACTTCACTTTGGTAGATTTCAGGAGTTCTTAGCGAGTGAAGTGACTCATCTTGTCTATTATTCAGAGTTCGAGAACGCACAATCACAGCGGCAATTTCCTCGTTGGTAGGTACACACCGGAAAGTGGAAAACTATGGTAATATCTTTTGAATTATTTATCACAGCGGCACAACGGTAGAAGACTCCCACCTTACGAAGCCTGACATTTCTTGCACTCGAACATCAAAGATACGAAGCGAAACGATGACTATTTGAGTGCGTTTTGGAAGCTGGAAGAGGAGTAATATCCTGCGGAGTATGATCGTAATATATGCCTGCTGCAACCGCATAACAGGATGTACTGAAGGACTGCAGGAGTAATGGGGATCCATGAATTTATAGAGTGTGCTGTCCGGTTTAAAGTTCCAACTGTAATTACACTTTCGGTGATAATTCTCTCAGCATATATGTTGTGGATACTTCAGTCGTTGCCATTTTACATGGTTTATTATCCGAAGAAGTAGTCGAACTTGTGTTTATAGATTAATGAAATTTTATAAGGAATATTATCTCAAATTAGGGGCACATCCCTAGATATTGATTTTGAACTGTGCTACAACCAAACCTCATTTTCTAATAAAGCGGTTGCTTTGTAATTATAGAACCGCTTGTACTACCCTTACACAACATGACGATGTTAAACCGATCGGTTAGAACATGTTACACATTACCGCAAATGTAACAAACTCCAAGCTAAAGTCATGTATTTTTGCAATTCAATGAAAAAATTGTTTTATACCTGAGAATAAGCACTTAGGTATAAATTTCTAACTTAAATGGGTAATTCGCAGACGTTCTAATTTGCGTCTATAATCAGAAACCTTGCTAGACTTACGCAATCGGAATATTTAATCGGGATATACGTGATCCAGCGTTGAACTTCAAGTAGCTCATCTTATAGCAATGAACTGTGACTTCTCCAATCTCGTAAATCCAGAGCCGTATTTATACCTGTTTTTCTACGACACACTCCAATGCAACAAACCATAAATTACTAAAATCGCAATGAGCCACCTCGGCTAAGACAATAGAAACCGAAATATTCACCGAGTAAGTCGGTTCACACTATTAATCTCTTTTTTTCCCTGCTCCAGTTTCATATTATTGCATTGTGCAATTCTTGCCACTAAATACTCCTCTATTTTTAGATAAAAATCGATAATATGAAACTGACGCAAATTAGCACATATAATATCTTGTTGAAATGATTATATTTGGTTTTCAAACAAAATCGAATATAATATCTAAAATCTATTTTGAAGGGTGGATAACTTTCATTAAGCTCACCTGATCTATCGAAGTATGAAAACCACGGTAGCACTTCATATTAAGCGTTTAAATTCCAAAACTTCGAGATTGTTTCCTCTCGAAAAGTTTTGCGAACTTTGTCGTATAAGACTCAAAGACGATCCGTTTATTAACATTGAGAAAAAAGTTTTCGCAGGGCTTTATTGATAAAGAGGTCGGTTCTTTGTCTTATCCTTCCTAAACTAGGTGATGTAAAATTTCCGACGTGAATTATACGCGCTTAACCCCAGTGCAATTTTTCACTATTAAAAGTTTCATGTGGAAAACTTTGACATGTAGAGCTTTCAAGTGTTAGTTTTGCCACTTTCGTAACCGTGTAGGTATTAAAAATTATGATTTAATACACGTTCAAACGTATGTATTTTTCAGGTATACGTCCACAAGCAAATAAAGTTTTTGAAAACATATTTCATATAGAAATCAAACAAAATAGGTTATTTCCAAAACCATAAAGGTTTCCAAATTTTCAGTTACCAATGAAACTTGCTCTACTTTTAGTGTACTTTTCGAATTAAAATGGAAAATGATATTTTATGATTGTTCTATAAATAATAGAATTCTGTTACATTCTTTACTGAAGAAAATACTCGTTTACCACAACCACGCCAACTTCCGTTTCAGTCACGAAATTGTTATTTGCTGTGAGAGTGGGATGGAAACTTTTTTATTACACTCGTGGCGACGTTATTAGCCTTACATTGCAACTAACTTACGTTGAGGTCTAAAATTGTAATTTAAGTTGGGCGACTTCAGGGACGCATTTCTATTGCGGTTCGTTTAATAATCAACGTTTAAATGAACTATTTTCGGAAGCGTTATGGAAGTTGGTTTAACGATTCAATCTACGAGAAGCAATTTTTCAATTTCGAACTTTGAATTCGGCTTCTGCGAAAGTGGAAGTTCTAAAGTTTAATGGTAGACTCTGACGGCGTCTTTTAGCGACAGACAAGCGCAATTTCCAACTTCGACAGACGGTTACATTGACGCTGGGCGCAAACACATGATTAATGGTCGAAATCTCGCTGAAATGGAACCGGAAAGATAGACAAGAACAGAACTGCACTTATTAAGTCTGAAGCTTTCTGAAACTATATCACGTTACAGGGAAGAGTACAGCTTGTTGTTTTAGGGGGCAAATTATTATATCTTCTATAAGAATTACATTATATGTGTCAGCAAAACATAACATTTTCTGTCGATAAATATTTCATCTACCTACTTGGAAGCAGAGTTGCATTTTGCTTAAACGCCGAGTAAGTTTACAACTAAAATATCTTTTTGTCAATGTAGAAGTAAAATTACTGCTTAGAATTTCGTTTAGTTGTATGCTCCCTTTGGATCAGGTAAATTTCTAATTGTTAATCCCCCACAAACATGAGTATTTTAAGATTAGGTATTAATCAAATTCAATGGGTATAGTTAAATATGATTTGATTTGTTAAGGTTACAGTCGGTTTTTTGCAATGGAGTTTATTGATACAATGGACCGGGCAAATTGATACATTTTCGCAACAAAATTTGTTACGAAAACTTGTCAATTTAATTGCCCCATACAAAAATATTAAATAATAATAGTAATTACGAAAAAAAAATCTATACTCTTTAAGCAATTTTGCCTATTTAGCGAATATCTTTTGAAAAATCGACTTTCAGTTTTATAAAGCTCACTTAACATTCAGTGACTTTTCGCGGTTACTTCTATTTCCACTAATCACGTCCAATGAAATAGGCTTAATTGTTGTATATTTAATAAAACACACGGTTTTATCAGATAGCTTTTACTAGATATTCAATAATAACCATCTACATTTGACTGTAAACAACGGAGATCACACATGATCTGTGTGCGAAAAAGCCAAACTTCAACAGGAAGGGATAAATAATTGGATTAAGAAGGAAAAATCTCTGATAATAATAAAAAAGTCGATATAATAAGAAGCACGCTAGAAGACCACATAACGATAAAGTGAAATAATTATGGGAATTAGAAGAGAATGATGACTGTTATTGTTTAATATGATTACTGTTAAAAAAATTTAAACGAATAAAAAACACTATGTATATGTACCAAATGTAAAAATTGGGTACTGCGCACGTGCATCGTTGATGATAAAATTTACCATATCTGTAAAAATTGTAATTTGGATTAACAGTATAGTGATCAAGACGTTTATTTTGGTTTATTTTAAAATGTAACAACTAACCACAGAGCTGTAACAGTTTCCCTACTCAATGGGTGAATTTTTACATTTTTTGTAGTTTTCTGTCCTTATTTTTCGTGTCATTTATGGAAAAGTGAAGCATTTATTTAAAGTTATGTCTTGAATGTGAAAAATAACTTTACTAAGGACTAATGTTTTTCATTTTTGTAACGAGCCCCACACTCTCGTACATGTGAACTGAAAACGAGAGTGTATAAAGGAGTTTGGTAGCTATTACCTACCAAGGAAGATCGTTTTTACATATATCCTTCATCACAGAAAAACATATATTTTTACATATGACATTCCAGCACAGTATTAAGTAAATCAGTGAAAATGATAATTTATATTAATTTTCACAGTAGGTATTTGTTTGATCGATGAAACTATTTACATCCATATTTAAATAACAAAACTGTTGATGTATGTTTCATAACCATTAATGTACAGGCTGTTTCGTTTTGATTGTCCGATCCTTTATCAGCGTATTTTCTGATTGAAAACAAGCAAAAAAATCCTAAAGAACATTGGTCCGAAAGTGGTTCGTTTCCAAGACATTCAAGGTTTTAGTTTCATATGTTGACCCGTCATTAACATTTATACTCTTTTCGCGGAAAGATGTCTCATGCGTCATTAATTAATTATATTATCCTAGACTACTATACTCTTTTCGCGGAAAGATGTCTCATGCATCATTAATTAATTATATTATCCTAGACTACTATTTTCGGTTTTCGTCTCTATCTGACATATATGATAAAATAAAGAAAGAAATATTTGACATATGTCGAGAAAACGGTGACAAGTAATGACGCATGAGACATCTTTCCGCGAAAAGAGAGTATTTTCGGTTTTTGTCTCCATCTGACATATATGATTAAATAAAGAAAAAAATATTTGACATATGTCGAGAAAACGGTGACAAGTAATGACGCATGAGACATCTTTCCGCGAAAAGAGAGTACAGTGAATTATTTAAATTAAATTATTAAGTAGTTGCGATGGTTACAAGTCTTCATACCTAACCAGTATAATTAAATAATGACAATTCATTGAAACCCTTGAAGCGAATTAACTTATTTTAATAAATATAAATCGATTGTGTTTGTAGTAGGTTAACGTAAGGAACTAAACATGGATCTTGAAAACAAATCACTTTTGGACCCATGTTGATTAGATTCTTTTTACTTATTTTTAGCCAAGGAATACGCCAGTAAAGGATCGGACTATCAAAACGGGGCACCTGTGTACGATAAACTTGCTTCTTTAAACATCGATATTTAGATTAGTGCTTCTATTGTTAATTTTATTAACACCTTGTTCACCGGCAATTTTACGTAGAAACTATGTCATGTCACCGCAATGTAGTTGTAATGACGACGAGTTAACTCGTCACCGGTCAGCAACGTTTGGATATGAAATGACGAGTTATCTCGTCACCGGTCAACAAAGTGTTAATAGACGTGTTGGAAAATAACAGCCGACGTCAGTTATTTTTTAACAGCTGATTTTGATGTCACATTGATCATTAAAAATTTTAATGGTGGATATAATTGTTATATTTGAGAGCATTCATGCGAAAAAATTGCCTGGCTTACGATGTTGTTCTCTATTGAGCGCATCAAAACCACTATTCGATACAATAAAGGCTTCAATTTTTTTTTCAAAATAGCTGTCCGCCATAAACCATTAAACCGGTCGTTCGTTACGAGCGAACGATAGAAATGGACGGCCTATCCATTACGTTTCAGCCTGCAATAAATCAAAAATTATCGGAAATACGTGATTTAACATATGCTCGGGCGACGCGACGGGTTACCGATACCGCTACTCGCTATCGCAAATTATTATTGACGGCGCCGTTTGTTTGGGTCAGTTTTGGTGGAGGCGCTACTAAAAGAATGTAGATCTTATTATGACAATTAATCATTTAAACTTTATAATATCGCATGTAAACGCTGATTTAAGACCTAATTTGACTATTTTAACTTTATGACGTTAAATTCTGTTCTTATACGCTGCATCTATTAAACCGATTGCAAAATGTAAAGGTAAGAGGGTAAAAATTTTCAATTGGCTTGCAATATGACGGCGATATAAAACCATCTGCAGGTGCACCGGGTGTAAAATTCGTTGGACGGTGGTTCGCTGCGGTGCAAAAACGCTTAATCCGGCGAAATTCCTACAGAATAGGACCAAAAGCACGCGACATGCTTAACCGTCAGCTGCAGGCTGCGGCAAAGCTCGTAAGTGCGCGGTAAACTGCAAGGGGAGACGCTTTGAAAACCTCCTAGGAAAAAGCAGGTTTGTGTAAGCTGAGTAAGCTATAAAATACAATGGACGGTAGACGGCACAATGCACTTAGGATAATTATTAAGCGTGATTACTGTAAAACAGGTTGTTGTTGATAGGTTCGCTAATCCAAATCGATTTTATTAATAGTCCAGATGGGTTGAAGCTCTATTAGCCCTCATTATATCCCAAACATGACAAAAGATTGATTGATGCCCATTTGCAATTAGCAGGATATGACAGGAACATGTCCTGTTGCAGGTACTTCCGGTTTATCCTGTCAGCAACTTCGATATTTGACGATTTAGACTGACTGACAGGGTTAATGATTATAATTCAATGCAAACTTCGCCATATTATTGAAACACTTTATAGACGTATTCTACACAATAACTGAAAATTATATTGTCTACGCTTTATAGACAAATCGTGTTGTAACCAATTAGGCGAAGTATAGCCCATCCACATTAAATCATAACATTAAAGCACCGATATAGCGAGAGACGTGCGAGTTTACCTGTCATTCGCGTCCCACATCACGTTTCAACCACTAACTGAACTGGAATATGGCAAACTTAATTACGATAACACTACTAGTACAATAATTAGTCACTTAACGGTTTAAAGCTAAATTTAGGAATTTAAAATTTAAGTTGTATTGAATACTTTAACTTCTGAAGATCTTGGTAATGTTGCTAGTTCAATAAATATCCTCTCAAACTCTCAAAGTCTTTTGTCAAGAAAACGTATTACAAGCATTTCCATAAGCGTATTTGTAGAAACGGCTTTAATTAAAAGTTATTCAACCTGTGCCTTGTCATTGTTCGGGGCCTATTGTATAAAGTTCTTCAGTAAAATCCGATTTGCATATCAAATAATCCAAAGAGATTGTTTATTTTGTATATCATTGTATTAATTATTTCTTATAATAAATAATACTTCCGGAATATTATTTTATATTTAACTGTAGATGTTTTACATATACTGGAAAAAACCCAAATTAATTGAATTAATAATTTGAATATACTTATAAAAATTTTAGTTAAACATTGATTGTTTTAACGCATCCTTTAGAACTTATGTTAGTAGAAATAATATCCCTCTTCGTACCTAAATAAGTGCTGTTGGTTAACACCCAAAACACCTTTAAGGGGTCCACCATATCACTATAGGGTCACATTCGCGTAGGATACGATACGAAATTTCGCGCCCGCACTGAAATGAGCTGCTGCGCTCAGCACAACGAAGCATTGGGTAGACTGGCGCGTAGAGCTTTCGAAGCTTTGCAAGCTCGCGTCCCGCTGACCGAGACCTGCGCGTCTCTGCCGACAGCCAGAAGATCAAGTATCCTCCGGTTTTCCACTCGAAGAGAAACAAAGAACCCAGGTGGTTTGAAAGCTTTCAGAAAGTTTAAAAGGAAACTTAAAACAGCGAACCACAAACAAAATAAACATCTTTCTTTTTTCTTTTCTTTTTGAAAAATTTAAGACTGCAGACGACAATTATAAGTTAATTGTGTTGAGGTTATTATCTGTTGGGTCGCAAGAAATTACTTGGAAGATGTTTATACCACAGGGCAACCGACGAAGGAAGATATAGGGCAAGGTATTTTTCGATGCTGGGTTGTATTGAATTTCAAATCTTGTTTATGGCGCTTTGATGTTTGAGGGGGGATATGGAACAGGTTACTGGGACTTTTTAATGCTTCACGTGGATTTACGACTGCTCCGGAAAATTAAAATTGCTTCGGGTACCGCGCAATGCAATTACGTGGAAAATTGTTCTGGTTACACTTTCATTTGGAAGTAGTTTTGATATTTGTCGTCTGATTTAGTTTGAGGATACACTTCTAGATTTTGTATGTGAAATCTCAGACTACTATAATTCGTACAATTCCCATGCGATCGTACAGTAATACGCAAGATTCCTCGTGGGGGATTTGAAAAAGGCAGACGCTTCAAGTGTCCACGTGTACACAAGAAACGTCCTTATAAACTCTACTGTTTTGTGGACTCGCAATGCTACTCACAGGGTTACGTGAGGTGGAAACTCGATTTCTATTGCGAGTAAAAATGAAAACTGGAACGTAAACTTTCCTGATTTGTCTCGCTATATCACCTCTGCTTTCGATATTTTCTCCGAGTAAGAAAAAAATAGAACAAAGAAATTTAAGTTAGTGTTAATAAAGCTCTGATGAGAACGTAGCATCACAGGAGGTGACCTTTTTAACATGCGCTTGGCCTGCTTTGATGCCCCGTAAATTATATTTAAGGACGCCTTTGCGACTCCGGCCATATTACCTCATTCTGTTTAATGCAAATTTGCGAGAACAAAAGAAATAAAACGGCTCCGCGAAACCACTTTTCCGGCTTTCAAACCGCGATGGAAAAGTTTAAGCATCGTTATTTACGCTGCAACAGACGTGACAGCTAAATAATTTCCCCCTCGACTTTCATTAGTGTATATTTGCTTTACAGATCGTAACAGGAAAACCTCGCGAACATTACGAATTTACGCGTTAAATACGAAAATAGAATACTTACTTTAAAATTGCATTTTATTTTGAATTAATCAGTATAAAAGTTTAGAGTATTTAATAAGCGAAATTTTTGTATGGCTAACTAGATCGTTTTTGCGTTATCTTAGAAGCGATGTCACAATATTCCCTTTAGGATCTAGTTTGGAAGAACAAGTTCTCCAGAAGTTTTCTGAAAAATCCCTATAGACCACGCATAAAGAACTTCCTTGTTTACTGAGTTCTCTTTGTTTTATTGTATCTACACTCATAAAAGCAATAAATTACACCCGCGCTATATTCATTTGTAAGGTTTTAAGTAACATAGCGATCTAAATACGTTTATTTAGGTCAATGTAAGCTACGTTATCGCGAGATTTTAATCACGCTCCTTTTGCCGTTAAAAGGAAAAATAAGCGTAGAGTTCCATACCATTTAGCGAGGATTTATGGGCTTTAATGTCCGTTCACGATACGCTAGACCATCGATACAAACTCGAAACTGCGTAATCACACAAATTACATTCGAACATGATTTCGAATATATACGAGACGAAAGATTACCTGCACACAACGAGCTTTGGAATGAAACTCAAACGATATCCTCTTCAAATTTACGCAGATATATGCAACAATTCCACACCAAACTGGATTCCCTTTCACGCTTCCCTAACTTTCAGTAATTCAGAATAGGTTTGCAAAGAGATTATCATCTGTTCTCGGACTGTTAAATCCGGTTGCATAAAGGGTCAATTGGATTACCAGCTTGTATATACCTTTGTTACAGATGTGCAGCTTTAATTAAATGAAAAAATGAATCTTGAATGACTTCTAAAGCGATTAATATCTTTGTGGAGTTCAATAAAATTTAGCTTCGTTTAAAACTCTAAATTGGTGTAACGTAAACACTAAATCAATGTTGAACCGGGGGCGATAAATTTGCACGGCATTTAGCCTGATTACTAATCACGTCCGAGTTTCAGTAATTACATTACGTCCAAATACATTACAGTTAGGGAGGTTAACCGCACATGCACGCGAGTTGAGACCGCAGAGTTGATATTTTAAAAAATGTCCCTATTACTAGTTACAATAACCCACATATTACTCCTATAAACATTAATGAACAATGTTAATATCCCAACTGAATTGAAAATTTTATCGCTGTTATTCTAAATGTAGATAATAATTTCTCTTGATAATTGATTATCAATCAAGGGGGATTAACCCTTTGAGTGCTATGAACCCATATATAGGTTCACACACAAAGATTCAGTTTTGCGTTCTGGCACAACCATTTGGTTTAGGTTATGAACGCATATGTGGCTATAGTTTGGGCTGCCTAATTTAGTCTGTAAATTGTGATCTTTCGTAAAAAGTGGGCAACCATGGTGGATTTTTTTGTCCGGAGTAAGCAGCACTTAAAGGGCTAAGAGTTATTAATACCTACATCTTATTATTTATTAAGGGTCTGTTCTCACGACACTGTACAACGTCAACATGATATACAGAGGACATGTCATACTTCCTTACCTTCTGCCTTACACGTAAGATTCGTCTCACATGAGGCAACAAGTAATTAGCAACAGGCGATATTGCCCCTTAATGACATTATTCTTAGAATATCATGTCTCACATTGGAGCAATTCGATATGTAAAATGCTATTAAGTAGCAATATAGGCTGTTGCTGATAGTTTATTGCTCCAGTGTGAGAGGTGCCTTAAACTTCGCCAAATGGCAGATGCATCCTCTGACATTTACCACTTAAGCAACCAGATTTTCTACAATATAGTTACATTTCGGCTTGAATTTTGCTTTCACAGCAAACGTTTTGCTTTTCATCGTTAATTGCGATAAAAAAATTTCGTTTGGTGATATAACATTATGTATATATATTTTTTTTTCGAAAAGTGGTGTCAATTTGGATTGTAAGAACAATATTTTTCTTTTCCTTCTTCAAGAGTATTAAATTTTTAAATGCAACCATTTGTAATAGGGAGAAATACAATTGCAGTTAATTTGTTTTTTTCAAACAAGTTACATTTAAAGATACAAGTGTTCTCAATAACAAAAAAAATAACTACTTTATTTATAACGCCAAAGCCGTGCATGTTAATATAAAACAAAGGTCTTAAAAAAAATAGTAGAAATTTATAACATTTTGGTAATATTCAACAAAAGTTTACTCGTGTCTAATCAATTACAGATCTGATTCATAATTAATTGCGTAAAGTTAATCACTACATACCACCGTACGAAATTAACGACAATGTTATGGAATGTATAAAGATCGGTACTTTTTAAAATAGAATATTTGATCGAAAAGAAAAAACCTGTCGCATAGCGTACTGCACTTAAATTTATTGTTCGTTCGTTAGTACTGTTTCGTATTCTTCAAAATTAATTTAAAATATAGGGACTAGAATGTAATTTTGATGTTTATGGTCACATAATTACGCATAACACTGCTAAACTAATAATAACAATATTTATTCTTAGATAAAATCTACCTTAATTATATCTTTTTATTAATTTATGAAAATGCTGCCCAAAATTTCGCAATGCGACATAACAATAAAAATAAAACATGTTTTAGTTTATCAGAAAAACATTTATATCTTTTAAATTCTCTGCAATTGCTATATTCAAAAAATATTTTGAATACATTACATTAAATATCTCTTAAGTAGTGGTATAGTAACCTAAAAATACTTCTTCAATGTTTTATTCTTTAAACACATAAATGGCAACTGACAAGGAACGTCAATTTGCTCCCATGTAGGATTATATGTTTTAAGATGTAACATGAGGTAACCTCGACGGGATGATGTCGTGTTGACATCCTGTTGATGTAAAAGTTACAACAACAATATTAAATTCGAGAAAGCTTCAAGGTAATTTACTTTCTAAAAAAAAGTTGTAATTCAAATTTTAATTGCCGCTCAACCCAAAGAGGCCCCATTCTACTTTCAAACCAAACACGTAAGCTGTCTATTTCGCGATAAGGGAGGAGGCAACCTTTTCAAATAACTATACTAAAGTGGATTGGGGTAAATTCTCGGAGGTGGGGGTTGGGAGTTGGTGAAATTGTTAGTACGCGGTCCTTTGTTAAAGTGCCAAAGGTGATACGAAGTTTAAACCTTCGCAACTAGAACAATACGTGGAGGATATACGAGTGACTTGAAGTCTACAAATTATTTTGGATTCGCAATTCAGTTGAAGAAGGATTAACGCGACGGTATTTATGCTTCTAATCTGGGCGAAAATTTGATCAAGGGCTATCTGGTGCTCTTTTGTCTACATGGAGATTTCTATCGAAAGTCGCATGAAGGATGAAATGACAGGACACGGTTCCTAGGACAATAGAAACCAACAGAGAAAATCCGAACGTAATTGTGGGAAATGAATACCCTTTCAAGTAACCAGATCTCACTAACGTACGTGGGGGCAGGTTTACCAACACATCTCTTATATTTTGTGGAATTCCTTTTTTGTACATTTACATCAAGATTTGAGAAAAAGATCATGTATATTTAATTTTTTTGTCACGGAACAAAAAGAAAACGTGAATAAAGATTAACACATTACCGTTTTTACTGCTATTTTGAAAGATCGAACAAGAGTAGTGAATAATAAAATCTATTCCCTTTAATATTTTATAATTTTTAATGTACGGTTTTAATACTAATCTACCAAACAAAAACGTTAACTTGTTTATTTAATAAAAAAGCTCTAGAAAATTGAAAAAAAAATTAACTTTTAGGATGATAAAAAGAGGCAAATAGTCCAAAATACAGAAAAACATTTCTATTATTAAATAAAAACACATGGAAAATAAATTAAAAATTGTTTTACGTTTATTGCGATGACTAACGAATAAACATTTTCAACCTCTCGGTAAAAAAAAACGTTTCATAATTTATCGCAAAACTAGATTACGGCTTTGACAGAATGAATATAGCCGTTTGAATATAAAACAAATTCAAACGCTTTTTTAATAACATCAAAGATCACATTTATTGTGCCTCCAAACAGTTAAAATCCATGTAACATCCCTCTCTGGTCATCCCTATTTTTAATAACGCATTTTAACTACGCTTCGGAAATGAAACAAAATTTATTTGATTCGATATTTATGAAACTCAAATGATCGATTGGATATTTTCATTCTGTCAATATGCACATAATAAATGAAGGATGAATACAGAAAATCACATTGTAGGACAAATTTTCCTCAATATAAAAGGAATATCTAGTTCCTTTGCACCTAATCCTTAGAGCGCCCTCTATTGCTTGAAAGGGAAAAATTCAAACTAAAGCCGGGAAAACGGTAAGCATTAAGTTTCACTCGGCGTTTGCTAGGTGGCGACACAGTTTCGGCGCGGTATTGATTTCCAACAAAGCTACAACAGCGCCACCTTGGAACGGAACGAATTCTGTAACCTAGAAGGATGGAAAGCTTTGCACAAGCTGGGGGTTTCGGCAAAGAGAGGGCGCTGAAAGAAGTTATAGATTTTATTTCTAGAGAATGAAATATTTTCACCGCTTCCACCAAAAATAATATCTATTTTATTGAAGACATTTTAGGAGGAGGTGTCCGAAATGAATTATATAAATTTATTTTTAAACAATGTCAAAAAAGCTTTCGGGAATAAACTAAACCAGTTGATGAACTTCAGTCATATTGTTTATAGATTAAAAATATAAATAAATTTGTTTTGTTTCAAGGTTTCTTTCTGATTTCACCAAAAGCAAAAATCTCTTTGTGCCTCGGTATCATTTGAAAGCTCTTACATTGAACAGCACAGGAAAAGGAAAAAACGCGAGGAAAAACAGATTTTTCCCTCAGGCAAACTCGTTTGCGATACGCAAAAGCTCCGTGTACAGTTTGAATTCATCCACTTGCCCCATCCCTACGTCCCCGAGACGACTATATATCTATAGTCGGAACGGAAGGATATCGGGACGCGATAAAATGCGGATGAATGGATTTTGCTAGTCGGGCCGCTTGTTTCGGATAGTAAACCCATTTGGCAAAACGCCGTCAAAAAAATTACGTGAATGTATGGCAAAACGACGATAAAAACAATTTTTTTTATTCAGCGAATGGAACCGGAAATAAATACACGAACGTACCTCATTTGCGTGGCTCATCGCCCGCTGTTTGGCTAAAAACGAAAAAATACAGTAGCGCATAGTGCATAATAATGATGAAAATGTAGAAATGGTAGGGTTGAATAAACATCGGTGAACAGTTTTAAAACAACAGTGTTATTCAGAGTGGGTAGAGTAAGCGCGGTGTACTATTTAACTTTAGCGTGTATTTCCTGATTTATAACGTTAAGAGCTTCTTGAAAGTTTAGAAGGCGTAATCCGTACTAAGCCCCTAAAACTTTAGCAGCAGGATGCGTTGCTAAACCTCATGCAACGCAAATCCCAGGTTGTGGAATGTTTTATTACCCGGGAAACTTATTACTCAACCTTAAGAAATTTTTGGTACTGAGGACGAGAATTCTCTAGTCAAAATAAAGTGGTGGAAAACAAAGGGCAAGGTGAAATAAAAGCAGGCATAAAGATAACTACTTATCATTATCACTGAATTATCATTTACCAAATTAATAATTAATTAATCGCGCTTTCAGCTCGCGATTCAAAGCCTGGTCGCTTTACGTCAGTGGTTGGCCACTCTCTTCAAGACCGCCTCTGCTACTTTTTTGATTAATTTAAATTAAAAGTCAAAGTGAAAATGAAAAAGTGTGTTCGGAAAAAGCATAGGGTTCGGGAGGAGGCCAACCATGGACATATAAGTGTGTGGTCTTGAATCGCAAGCTGAAATTGCAATTCATTCGCAAATCGCTGAATAGTGCTGAATACTATTTCACACACTAGTACTATGTACTGATATCTACCGATTGGTACTATTTTAATCAAAATCGATGAATACAAGGTCGTGTGGTCACTTTGTTAGACCCGGTTTTATAAAACTCAAATTAGTTAATAATCCGCCATGGCTACGACTAATTTGGGTGATGTGACTAGCTGTAAAAGGGTGACTAGACCTTGAGTTCGATGGAAAACTCAACAAATAGACTAACATTTATATAGATATCACGGTGACTACAAGGAAGTAATTTGGAGACGAATACCTACTTATTACATTTATTTTTGTGGGGGATAATTATCGAAGACTTACTCCTAAAACATAAATGCTCAAACATGGTTTTCTGTCAAAAGTATTAATGTTTACCATTGTACTGCCTAAAATTCCGATTTATATCCAGTTGAACACTGGGCAGATGATGCACTATTTCAAAATAATGTAATTGTCGGAAAACTATATTAAAACTGTATTAAAGATGTATGACTGTAAATAACTGTTTAAAGACTGTATGTTAATAGAAACATGTTAGATACCAGAGTTACAAGATAACAAATATCGTTTTCTTCTTAGAAATAATAGATCGTAATTAAAAAACTCAACATTTCAAAATGAATAATGCTATCCCTGTTTATAAGACTACCACTGTATAAAAATGGACCAACATTTCACGCTTCAGATTTTTAAGTTAGAGTGATATCTGCGAAGAAAAAAGCAAAAATATAGGTTGTGATAAATCAACTAATCACTAAAGTTATTTATGCAAAATCAACTGGTTGGCAACCGGTACGAAGAATGTCGCCGTCGTGCTCTTTTACGCTAATTTATATACATTCCTTTCAATTCGTGCTATAACATGCTTTACATGTTCGTTAGATGAAGACAGAGAAATACATAGAAAACGTATACGGCAAAGACGCTAATAAAATCCATCGAGCATGAATTTAAATGAACACTCGATATGGTACTAAACTCAATAATATTCTCAACTAGTGAAAACTATATTACGTTCGGGGAAAGACGTTTCATGCGTCATTAATTAATCGTGTTATCCTAAACCAGTATTTACAGTTTTCGCCGTTCTCTATCATATACAAAGTATATTAAATTAGATGTCATCATAGGCTATCTTCGAAACTAAGAGAGATAGAAAACAGTAACGTACATGTTATGGTCTCGATTGTCAAGAAATTGAGAATGCTGGAAACTCCAAGTCGTTATCGTCTTTTATTTTCGCCCTGGAGGCAAAAAGTCGAAAGTTGCGAAAACTATAAACGCGAATAATTCACTTATTACCAATGCTTGTGTGTTCTAATTTAAACATTATATGAACAACTTTTCACGACTAATACAATGGAGTAACGAGAAAATTTTTGTATGCTTTGTTTTCCAGATTTAATACCAAACATTATTTTTTTAAATACAAACCATAGTTGGCTAAGGTTATTTCGACTTTTTGCCTCCAGGGTGAAAACAAAAGCCGAGAGTTGTTTGGAGTTTTCAGCGTTTGTAATCTCTTGAAAATTGTGGTCATAAGATATAAGCTACTTTTTAGTTTACTGACATCGAATTTAGAACACATGTACAACTAGATAAAAAAATATTTGACCTACATTGAAAAACCGGTGACAAGTAATGATGCGTGAGACATCTTTCGTCGAACGGAATATAGATTAGATCACGGCTCAAAAAATACCTTTTGAATCTCTATAAGATTAATTCCCATTTCATACTAGTTGAACACGTTAGAGACTTGGACATATGAGAGACGTATTTGAAAATATTCAAATGTACCCCAAATTCTCTTCCAACTAGAAGAAACCTTAATCGAAGGATAGGTAGGAGTACCCCAAGAAGATCTTCTGAGAAATAGAATAAGTATTGTCAAGGAGGTGCTATGACGTTATTCATGCTAATGGAGATCATACTACATATTGATCCTCACATAACGTCTATATTTTGTAAATAATACATCTATCCATTACTTTGTTTTTCGTATTTCGAAAATAATCACTTACAAGGAGACCATACGACCTTGCATTCACCGATTTTGATTACAGTAATACCAATCGATAGATATCAGTACATAGTACAAATGTGTAAAATATTAGTGCGCACTGTTCAGCGACTCGCGAATAAATCGCGATTTCAGGTCGCAATTCAACGCCACGTCACATATATGTCAATGGTTGGCCTCCTCCCTACCACTCTTCTTGTTGACTCACCACGAACCGACTTGCACGTGCAGAACAAGATGGTTGGAACCCCATGACGTAACTGCCTTTTGTTTTTATATAATCAAAATTTTTAATATTTCACTTTATTTCCTCTGACATTTTATTGTCATATGTTTTGTAAACTAATAATTCAACACACATTTTCGTTTTTACTTTAATTTATAATTTAAATTAATTTAAAAAGGAACCAGGGTCGGTCTCAAATGGAGTGGCTGACCACTGACTTAAAGTCGCGGCCTTGAATCTTGAGCTGAAATTGCAATTTACTCGCGAATCGCTGAATAGTGCGTCCTAATATTTCATACGTTCGTATTGTGTACTAATACCCATCCATTGATACCACTTTCATCAAAATAAGTGAATAAAAGGTCGTATGGTCGATCCTTGTTAGTTCCAAGTTCACTAATAATAAAAATAATTTCCCACAAGTCTTAAATAACACTATAATGCCTGCGATTAGTTTCATTATGCACGTTTGTAATCAGGAAAATATCCACTAACCCCCATAAATTTTATAGCGTCCTCTATTTTATTACGGCTATATTTCATTGTTTACGCTGTGAACGTAGTAATTAAATGCGATCGTAGCAACAATTAAGGAAGCGATATATTTCACGGTATACGCCTCGTGCATATAGGACGCGCATTCAGATCACATGAGACATGTACTAATAGAACGTGGACCATTTGATAATATGCAGTTATGGACCACCCATAGCTTTCAGCATCTAAAAAATTGCGTGGACATTCGATAACACGGCGCAAAGTTAATTATGTTATCGCCATATTATCAGTTTGAAAAAGTATAGCTTTCAAAGCGGATAACAACAAATCCCCATGATCCATTTGTCGGAGGGGGTTCTGGTTCTGTATATTTTATTGCGTTTATCGCCATAAATCTTCTAGCAGAGTCGCGGGATGTTAAATAATTGGCGTGTCAGGTTTCGGAGAGAAAGAAATCCCTTCCGAACTCGAAACCTTCCCCTTCCACTTAGTCGGTCCCGTTCGTCATTCGGGATGCTGTGATTTATGGGGGCGACACCGGGAGGCTACCAAAGAAAGATCCCTACGTCAAAAGGGACATACCGCAGTAGATCAACTTCCTACTGAAGATTTTTTAGAAAGGATCAGAATCAGAATTAAATATGTGATCATACTGTAAATTCTCTAAGAGTATAACATTATGAAACAATCAAATTGTACAATGCAAATTTGTACAAAGTCATTAGCTCGTCATTCGAACCATTATGTTTGTCGGTCAGTAGAGAGCACATACGTACATACGTCGAATTAATTGCAAAATATAACGAAACTCAACGCCGAATTGTTAGCGACCGTTTGCGAGAACCGACCAAATTGCTATTTGATGCAAATGTTATGTTTAATAAAGCGGTCGATAGTCAACCAACTAATGCAATGTCGCACATTTTTCAGCAACCAGAAGTTGATTGTAACATCGTAAACAAAGTAATCCATTTATATTAATTAGTTTACTACCTACGTGGCCAAAAACCGATGTGTTACAAGAATTTTCCATTAACCGCATCAAAAGGCAATCGTTAGGCGTTATTTTTGACGATATCAATTAAATTTTCCATTATCAAGTAAACAACGGAAGGCAAATTGAATTCATCTGCTGATCTCGTTCGACTAGTTATAAGCCAAATTACGGGTAGGTGTATAGGTATTAAAAACTTGGCAATTACGAATATGTACGGTTTACAAAAGCGATACAGGCTGTTTAATAAATAATTGGGCGGCACGTGGATATTTAAGCTTCAATTTTAAGGTTTAAATTAATGCGTGTAGATTAGTAATACTATTATTGCACGGCAAATATTAATGCTAGAATTAAACATTACGCACATGGGGGAGTAATTTATTTTTGGTAATTATACGGTCGCAATTACTTGTGATTAATAAATTTACATTCCAAATTAGATTATGAAATTCACTAACCATTCAAATGATATTAAAAAACAAAAGCATGAAAAACAAATTCCTAAATTGCATTCACTTCATAGTATTTAGTAAATATTGATGAATGTTGAAGTGCTCTATTTTATATGGAAAGTACATTTCTTTTAATTTTTGAAAAATGACAAATTTATAAAGACGCATGAAGAACGTTTCTATGAAAACGTAAATTCCTGTTTATTGTTACTATTTACTTCGTTTGATTCTTTCGATCTTTGTACTCTTGAGAAGGATTCATACGCACTTAACTTCTTTGGTACCTTTTTGTTTATTAAACGTACATAAATGAAAGAATATATTGATAAGTTATAATTACATTCCAGTTAAATGTGGAAATCAAAAATTAATAAAGCCACGTCCGTTTTTCTAGTTAACACTTTGTTGACCGGCAATTTTACGTAGAACCTGTCATGTCACCGCAATATGACATAACAAGTGCTATAATGACGAGTTAACTCGTCACCGGTCAGCAACGTTTGGATATGAAATGACGAGTTATCTCGTCACCGGTCAACAAGGTGTTAAGTATCTGTTAGTATTATAGTTAGTGCTGATTTTGGGGATTTCTGAAGAGTAGGTTCGATTAATATTGTTCAATATTGTGTTCAAGAATGTTTGGGTAGGGGTGATGGAAAACAACAACTGTATTATTGTGGCACAGATAAAATACCATAATTCAATAGTAAAAAAAGCATTAGAATTACTTCAAATTTCGCGGCTTCTGATAGTTTTGGATATTTCGGTAGAGGGCACTCATTTGCATAGAACGCCAAATGGAGTGTGACGGGTAGTTTTTCTATAAATGATTGCAATATGAACGATTGCAATGTTCGCTACAATCGATTATTCTCGCTCCTTAATTTTGTTCAGTTAAAATGGGTTTTTATAAAGAAAACAACAATATTAAATTAATTAAAAGGATAAATTAAGTGACAAAAAGTAAATTGAAATTGGAAAATTAAGGAATAAGAAGAGTTTTAGTTCGCTTAAAAATGTAGAAATTTTAATTAACTAATTTAAGATTGCGTTTTAATTATCAAAGAAATTAATTTTTACAGTTTCCCAGAAAAAAATGTAACGCGTACATTTTCGATCCTTTCAGCACCTATTGCATTAGGGGCCGGTTTATTCACCTTTCGTTAAATTAATCTATTTGATATTTACTACGGTTGCCGGCAAAATAACCAATCATGTCCAGTGAAATTGCAGTAACTATGCAAAATATCACATAGATTAATTTATCCAAAGATGAATAAACCAGCCCTACAACTATTTAATACTGTGATTCAAATTGAATTGAGAGATCGTACGGATATAACTATTGATTCAAATAAAAAAAGGAAAAATGCTCTTTGTGTCCTCCCTTACAATCTGTGTATTTCTTATTTGCAGATTCTTTTTAGAAAAAGTAGTCATTTACAAACGATATAATAAATACAAATGAATACAGCATGACTGATACATACACGTGAATATTGAATTCCGTTGTTATAGAGTTTATTTGCTTATGGTTATTAGTAATTGATTAAACCAAATATCAGTGGATTAAATAGCGGTCTAAAGTACAAACGTAGTGTGTCTCCTTTTTTTAATTTTGTTTAAGATTGATATTTTAACCATTGATATGCCTTAGGTTGGTATTTCACTATCAAAGATTTTATAAAAAAACCTTTGCTATAATTCGTACCATCTATACTGAAAGTGACTCATCGATTTATGGTACAATATTGCGCATACGGTACAAATAAGTTGATGTGTGTTAGAAAGAGAGCGCATACTATTAGTACATCTGTTCATACGCTTTTAAGCGATGAGTCACTTTCACTATAGATGGTACGAATAATAAGTAAATTTTACACTATAATAGGCTGTGTTTTAGAAAAGATTTATTTCATAAAATATCTTTTATCAAAAAAGACGACAGCCAGATGATGATAAATTAATCAACAATGTAAAATGTTTTACTGTAAACATAAAACAGTTTGAAAGACAGACAGAAAGGGTTTCTAGAAATTAGAGCCTCTCGGGTACCATTTGGTGTATTGCATATTTTGGGCAGATTTGGACGGTAAACATTTTGGCAGTTTAAAGGTTCATTCTAACTATATGTTCTGTTTCTGTTCCATACGCTTCCGTTCCGTTTCCATAAAAATATTCTCAGCTGTAAATCAATGGACGTCCACTTTACGTGCCATTTACACATCGTTTTCGTTTCGTTCATTCCATACCACTTACGTAATTTTTACGGACAAGAGACATTTCGAAAATATTGATATTTCAACATAATATGAATGACATTATTATGATGTGGGTAATGTTCAAAATTTTATTTAATGAAATACACTCGTCGTATCGTTTTCGTTCCGTTCATTCCATACCACTTACGTAATTTTTACGGACAAGACACATTTCGAAAATATTGATATTTCAACATAATATGAATGACATTATTATGATGTGGGTAATGTTCAAAATTTTATTTAATGAAATACACTCCTTTATAAAGCACAATAGTCCTACAAACCGAATTATCTTTTTGCAAATCAGGTACTTTGCTTAATTACGAAAAAACCTGCCATTTCCATTTCATATACTTAATTAAATCACCGACAGAGGCATAAAAATTTTTCAATAATTGAAAATTACTATTTGAAAATCATATATAATCTTAATTTTTTTTGAAAAGTATCAGAAAATATTAAAATTCGTTCTTTAAAAACGTAGCATACCACTATGTTATGCAACTGATTAGAAATGGCAGGTATGGAAACGATATGTAAACGAAATGGAAAATGTATATACGTTAATTTGTTCGATAATTTAAAACATTTCATGTAAACGTAATGATTCAGATATGGAAAGGCAACGGAACTTATAGTGACAATCAACTTTAAGGTGCAGTGTCAATCAAGCGACTGCAACGGCTATAGTCGCACGACTCTGGCTTTGGAATCGCCGATTTTAATAAACGTGGTACTAATCGATAGGTATTAGTACATAGTAGAAATGTATTAGTACATAGTATTCAGCGATTCGCTAATAAATGGCGATTTCAGCTCGAGAATCAAGGCCATGCCGGTTTACGTCAGTGGTTAGCCACTCCTTTCGAGACCGCTCCTGGATCTTTTTTAATTAATTTAAATTAAAAATCAAAGTAAAAACGAAGAAGTGTGTTGAATTATTTGTTTTCAAAACATATAACAATAAAATATTAGAGAAAATGAACTGAAATATTGAAAATTTTTATTATATTAAAAATAAAAAAGGTTTCTTCCCAAGATTCCAACCATATTGTTTCGCATGTGGAAGCCGGTTCGTGGTGAGTCAGCAAGAGGAGCAACATTGATATAGTGGCGTGGCCTTGAATCACGAGCTGAAGTCGCCATTTACTCGCGAATCGCTGAAGACTGCGTCCTTATATTCATACATTCATACTATGTACCAATCGATTGGTACCATTTTAATTAAAATCAGCAATTCCAAAGTCATGAAGTCTCCCTGTGAAACTTTGGTAGGAAAATAGGCGATTCCCAATTAAATGAGCTGGAAGGGCAGCACCCTTGCCTGTATAATCCGAAAAGTAAGGATTATATGGACCCCAATAAAAAAACAGTGCATGGAAAGAAATTGTGAGCGTTTTGAAACAATCAGGTAATGAATAGAACAAATACGAATTTATACTAATTGTAACTTTAGGTTGTCTTTATAATGGTATATTAAAAACTAACTTTGAGTATAAAATCTGAAAGAAGATAAAATCCGAATGCAACTACTGTTACACAATTCACACTGAATAAGGCGGCTACAATCGCGGTACAAAAGTCGCACATCTGTAACCGCGCAACTACAGCTGTTGCAGTCGCGTAATTGATACTGCACCTTTAAAGTATGATTTCGGTCATATAAATTTTGTTAATTTTAAAGCGCTTACTAAGCATACCCAAATAATTTTTTAAGATGAAGATAATTGTAATATAAAGTTTGAAACCCATTTTTTATGTTATAAAAGTTTCAATTGCTCCTTGCTTTAGTTTTGATGAGAGAATTTTCTAAAGCAGTACAAGTTGACTCGGCGAAACTTCATTAGTTTCGAAAGTGTCCAATTTGATAAATATTTTTGATATGAAAATTGCTAAAAATTAATGTTTCAATAGATTTTCAAACATATTCACTTGTGTAGTATATAAAAATATCGAAGGTACAAGTTTTAATAATAAATAATACTAATTATTTTCATACTTACTTATTATAATTTAAGATTTAATTGCAAATTTTTAATATTTTTTATTAAAAACATCAATCATAACTGCTTGAAATTCAGTAGTCACGCATTTTCACTAAACACCCAAAACTAATTAATTTAAATGTTGATATAAGAAAGTATTTTTAAATTCTTTTGTTATGCAGAATGAGATGAATATATTCACAATTAAAAAATCGTTGTTATAAGAGTAATAGTTAGAGTTAGTGCAGACAGATGGCGTTAGTTCAAATATAAAAATAAAACGTTAGTTCGTTGATGGTTCGTTGATTGTAATCACATTGTAATACAAGATTACTTAAAATAAAGTCATTAGAAAATAAGCAACAAACAGTCTTATTACAATCGTGGTCCCCAAATTTGAGCTCAAAAAAAAAATAATAACGAAGATGGAAGTATTAGAAGATGAAAATATATAGGGTGAGACTGGATAACCCCCCCCCCCCTCTACAACTTCTAAACCATTTGCAACCAACGGTGTTGACCTCGGCATCTCCATGTACAGATACACATGTAAATCATCAACCAAGAAAACAAAAAAAGACCGAAAAAGAAAATATAAGCAATGAATACGACACATACCATAACCCGAAATGGTGCTGCGCCAAGGAGAGAAAGATGAAACAGTACTCACTGATGTTATGGAGAAGGGGCTTACTTTTTTATCTTTGTCTTCATGGTGCAGGTTCATATCGGGTTAAGGTATATCGGATTAGATTCGGGCCAAGTGGCATTAACCACTTCGGTACGGGCATCGACGGCCGCGAAACGTCGTCAACAACCGGCTTTCATCGTCCTTACGCTGGCACAGCCGTCGACTATAGTCGACGCTCGGCTGTCTGGGGTCATCTGTGGCCGTCGACTTTAGTCGACGCCCGTACGGAAATGGTTAAGCCTCGGTACAGACGAGCATTTTTTAACACGCGTTTAATCGTACGCTTGCTATTGGTAAGTGTACAAGTGAGTGTTAGATATCGTAAAACGCACACTTTAACAAAAATCTCGAATCGTGCTTTTGTCAGACGTTTAACGCTTGACTATTAAAATACGTAATTCTATACCAAAACGCGCATTTGTAGGCGGAGTCGTCAATTGTCGAGGAGATAAGAAACGCGTTTTTGAAAACTGCAGTCCTCCAGCAATCCTCTAAATATGAGGATTGTTGTGAGAGACGCCGTCACCTAAAAAGGAAAAAGTATATTCGACCTTTTGATACGGAGCTGGTTGCCACTGAAAAAAGGAACAGATGGTAATCTGATTAATTAATTACTTCCCAAAAATTCAGGGAGAACAGTGGTATGTTTTGGAAACAGAAAAGTGGGCTCGCCTGCGATGTGTTACAAACGTGAGCGTGAATCGATACAACGAAAAACCTTACTCCGAAACAAACAGATTACTAAAGTTGAAGATGCTGAGGAATTTATGTCGTCTAAATGTTGCAAGTCGATCTGTAAACGTGTTCAAAGATCAGATTATCGAAGATGCAGTCGTAACGCGAAACTGATACAACCGTCTTTATCGTCGTTATATGCAAATCAATTAATTATTAGATATTAACTTTATTACTTGTAGATATTTATGTATTATTATTTTTGTAACAAAATTTTGTGATAATCTTCGGCATATAATACACAATAGCTGGTGAATAATATAAAAATACAGTGAAATCTCCCTTGAGCGAACACCAACGGGACCCACCAAAGTGTCCGTTCAAGAGGGGTGTCCGCAAAGGGGAACTTCACTGTATACGCAAATTGACATAAAGTTAATTCTTTTCGCAGCTTACAGCAAAAAACTAAAGTGCAAATTATTCAGTTTTGAGTGATTAGAGGTTAAAGTGAATTGCTATATAAAAATGCTATGAAATGATTTACTTAGTTCTGGTACTGAAGTATGTAACAACATAAAACATATCCAAGTCATATCCACAAAGCAAAGTTTTAAAATTAAAATTAGTTTAGTCAAATAATTTAAATTTAATGTACTTATATCCTTTTTGCACAAACTGAAGTAATAATTTTGTTTAAATTACTTAAAAATAATAAATTCACTTTTATTGTACAACAAAGTTTTCATCATTTGATTCTAAATTTGCGCCTCTGTTAGCATTACTGAAAGTAAGTTCTAAATATAAAAGTTTGATACAATAGAAAACGATTTCTACAAAAATAAATCTGTCAAAATTGCTTGATACTAGCAAAAAAATGCAAAAGTAAAATGGCTAGCAATGTACAAAATTATTTATTCCACGCAGGTTTCACACCATCTATAACACAATCATGAACATTCAAGAAATGTATATACGAGTATACAAAACAAGATCATAGACTGGACTGAAGGACCAAGGTCGAGAGCCTGTTTCGAAGGAAAAAACTGTACTATTTAAGTTAATAATTTATTCTATTTTTTTACTATGTTTTTAAATGATTTAAATTTTTATTTTCCTTTGAAATCAATTCTTTTCTATCTATTCTATCTGTCAAATTTGTCATACTTTTCTATTGCAATCCATTTTATTTATAATGTTAGAAATATAATAGATCAAAGTATGGGGTGTTTTTGTCGTATGCGTTTTCTATGTATATGGTGGGCAAATTTGGGTGTTATTATTAGGCTATCTCATAAACTATAAGATATACAGAAGAAGTAGGTACCATGTATCGGCCTCCTTTTTCGAGATTAAGTCAATGGCGCAAACACTAATCTTCTTTTGTTTTCAAGTTATAGTCAGAGAGTCAAAATTTTGGTTTTTCAAACAATACTCGTATTTTGTTTATTTTTGAAATCAGGGAAAAGGGGTTAATTCGTCCTTAAGACACTTTTTTGAATAAAATATATTGGCATAGTTGAATTTTTTAAAATATAAATCGTACTATATTATGATGTTATTGAAAAGGGAATATTTTCAATTTTCCAAGGATGTATCACACTTACGGTGTAATTGTGAAAAATAAGCACTATTATTCAATTCCAAAAAATTAGTCCCTAATATTCAAAATATTGATCTCAGTAGGCACATAACGACAATAAATATCACCTAGTTACCATAGCAACGTGCGCTTGTCACTTTGAAAAACTTAAGTTAAAATTTTTCCAAGGTGTGGCTTAGCGTACATTGTATAGTATGCGCAATGGAATTTTCTGGTGAATAAACAACAAACACCTACAAATTTCGTAGTTGGAAATATTGTTCAATAATTTGTAGAACTACAAGCTATACTGACTATTTTGATATTTAGAAGCAAAAACAAAAATGAACGGAAATCGGGAAATCTGCCGACAAAAACTACCAATCCTATTGAAAAACCCTATGCAATCAACAAGAAAAATAAACAAACAATATAAATATAAACAAACTATGGGTCTAAATTACAATAAATTTTCAGTGTCCTTCATAATTTTGGATACCTAAATTACACCTCTCTGCCACTCTATTAACTATATTTAATATGTGTAATGAAATAAAAAGAATTGGTTGAGCTTCTACTGAAGAGATTTTTCTCTTTAGTGAAATTGCAAACATACGTTGCTATGGTAACTGGGTAGTCTTTACCATCATGATCGGCCTACCATCATCAAATTTTGGAATATTAATGCGCAAGTTTTTAGAATTGAAAAATAACGCTTATTTTTCACTATTATACCATACGTGTGATACATTATTGGAAAACTAAATATATTATGTCTCCAATAATATCATAATAGAGTATGGTTTATATTTAAAAAAATAAAACTTTATGTTATATTTCAAAAATTATCAACTATGTTTAAAAGTTTTCAATGCAAATCAATTATAGTCAAAAAAGTGTCTTAAGAACGCACCAACCCCTTTTCAAAAATTTTGACTTTTTGGCTATAACTCAAAAACAAAAGAAAATAGAGGATTGGTGTTTGAGCCATTGATTTAATCTCGAAAAAAGAGACGGGACATGGTACCTGCTATTTTTGTATCTCTTTTAGTTTTTGAGATAGTCTATAACAACCCACAAATTTACTCACCCTGTACATCTTCGTCTAACACACTTTTCAAAGCATGCTAAAGCACGAATTTAATTCGTGCAAAAATTCCTGTAAAATTTTCATAGTAATACCTATGCTATGGATTAATGCACATATACCTTTTTTAGAGAAACAATTCACTTGAAATGAGTAACACAGTTGTTGATTTTATCAAGTGACGGCTTTCCTGGTTATCAAAAGTACTTATGTTAAGTGCTATAGCAAGTAGTAACACTGTTATGTAAGTGTCATGCTTTGAATGAAATTTCATTTATTAGATAAATCTGCAGTTATAAATAAAAGAAAATCACTTATACTCGTTTTACTCTAACCCCTTGATTCTACCGCGTATCATTATTATTAATGATTTGAATTTAATATTGGTTCATTACATTATTACTGAAGTACCAATGCAGTAAATAGATTTATGTAAACGCAATAGTGCAGTTGCGGTGCGTAAACACAATAGTAATTTTAGGGTTGTCGACGATAGATTACTGGTGACTTGACGCCAATTAAAATAGGAAAATTTAATAAATAGATGGTCCGTTGTGTCGATGACGTCGAAATATTAATTACTACGGCGTCTGCGGTTATTAATGAATCGAAACTACAACGCAATAAACCCTAGATTTCGTTGATATATAAATGCTACGAAGTAACAAAACATGATTTTAAAAGTCAATACTTTTTGTTTAATCTAGTTTTGTTTGAAATTCTACAATCAAACGTTAGCTAGAATTTAAAAAAAGCAGAACAGATAAAAACGTAAACACTCTTTGTCCTCGATTGGAATAAAATTGTCGCTCCGATCAACTACGTTGCAATTAAAGTGTGAATTTCGATCACAAATTAACAGGTACATAATGTTTTTTTATTCTTTTTTTGAATATCCTTTCCAATAACTTATTCCACTTTTTTTATGATACTATCTTTTTTTTTGAAACATTAGCTACAGTGAAATCTCCCTTATGCGGACACCAACGGGACCCACCAAAAGTGTCCGGTCACGATGGGTGTCCGCTTAAGAGAACTGCGAAGTAATTATCTTAGAGTCGGACGATTCCATGAGAAACTGTCCGTCCAAGGGGGCTGTCCGTTCATGAGGGGTGTCCGCGAAGGGGAATTTCATTGTATATAAACTTTAATAATCTACAGCACTTTAATAAGGAATGTAAATTGCACTTAAATAATGCCGTCAAGTTGTTCAATTACGACGATCCAAATTTCAATTACGCAAAGCTGTCGCCGAATCATGATCAGTAGTTGGTAATTAATTGTCAGCTATCGAAGGATGACAGGACGTGTCACCTAACGTCCGATAGGACAGGACTAGCATCAAAGTAACTGTGTGGTTTCCCGTAGAGCGCAAACAGTGCGAATGGAATGTATGTTAGACAAATTAACAAGATAAATATTTTATCATTATTACACATAACATTGCATAATGCGATTGAAATGTTGCTCATATCAAAACTACCAAGTAGGTAGTGTGCATCATTGTTCGACTTATCAAATATGCTATATAATTACTAACAGCAAGATAATCAATAAAATCCCGTGTTAATAAGGTATTTAAACATCTGTAGTAATCGGCAAAAATATTTTTGTTTTCACTCCTTTTAAAAATCTTTAAACATCAGTTATTGATTTCATGATAAAGTTGGAAGAACTGGGGAGGAGAGCGTTGAGTGGTCCAACTTTTATTAGTCGTTGATTACTACGGGAAAGTGGGCGGATCGGACCGAACGATAGAAAGTTCGGCTGATTAATTAATAGGGAATTTTCATTAAAGTTTTCAGTATAGAGGTTGTTATTTGACACTTAGTTCCAGATTTCTTTTTAAATATGTAAATATTTTATCGGTTAAATTGTATGCTCAATAATATATTTAAACCGTATAAATTAAATTTAAACTATGTCCCGTCAATTAATTTTCAAAATTCATAATAGTTTGCTCCTTATTTCGATCACGAAAAGTTTGAATGCATTTTGAACTAAATTATTTCGAGAGAAATTGCACTACGAAGCAGGTGGAAAATAATTGAGCTTTTGTCAAGCGAAAGACGGCTATTAATTCTCGCTAGCGTTCGTTAAACGTTACTTTAACTAGAAAGAAAAAATAAATAAACGATTAATTTGGGTTGCAATTTAAGTTTCAATGCCTGAAATTATGAAGGTTCTGCAAAGATTAACTTGAAAAAAATGTCCTCCATCTACCATCGAGTTTTTATCTTTTATTTTCAACGTTTATATCATGCTGAACGCATGACCCGGATGAAGTTTTTGCATTGTTTATGCGGGTATAAACGTCCGAACGTTGTCCCCCTTGAATTACTGCTCCGGGGGAATCCCATAAATGAGAAAAATTGGGCTAAAGCTGTTGAGAGCATTTCAGAGGATTTGCCACGAGCTAACTAACTAAAATTGCACCACAGAGTTAACAAGAATTTATGACTTTATGGTTTAATGTGTTACTAACAATAAGTAAAGTACCATTATGACAACTTCATATTCAGTAAATTTTAAAAGACAGCTCCTACTTTAATTAATAACAATAATATGTGAACCACAAATCTAATGATCATAATGAACTCCTAACGCGTAGACACAGAATTTTCAGGACATTAATGATGAAACACTATTCAAATATTCAAATTTGAACTGCTCAAGTGAAAATATAGAAATTAACATTTAATTAAATGCAATTTAGCTACTGTTGGTTTCTGTAGGTAATTTAACTGAATTATAGAGAGATTTATATAAAAATATAAGTTTAAAATGCAATAATTGTTTGTGTTCGCTAAAGCGCTATTGCCAAGTGTTGATACAATCTATAAAATCAAAACTGTGTCACGTAAAACTGTGATCGTAACAAACTCTATATCGCGTATCGAAAACTAAATTTTGTTAATTCAAACAATGCCGAAAATGCAAAGTAAATATCTAATACTTTAAACAAGTGAAGTAATTAAATTAAAAGCTAAGCACTGATTCCGTTCATGAAACGTTCACTATACAAACTTCGTTTTTAACGTAAATATTTTACTTAAATATTTATTTTTCATTATTTATATTATTTCACAAACAGGTTGTAAAGTGGGTTAGATAGGGTTCAACATTATTTTCTGTCTTACTGATTTCATGATTATGTTTACGCTTGCTTCTCCAAACCAAAACAATAAACGATTGGCATTGCAGGCTTTGTCGTCACTATAAGTGATGATATCGTGTTCCAAATTAATCACGAAAGGCTCAAAATAATGAAAAAAACGAAATATGGTTTTGCTTAATTATGATAGATATTCATTATTGTGAAATAAGTATTTCTCGATACTTTTAACAATGTTTCTTATCGTATTTCATTAACTCATTTAACAGTTTCTGTGACGGAATTCATAATATCCCTTGTATATCATATTTTAATTCTACATGTAAAAATAAGTTGAACCTTTTCAATACTTTGTAATTCTTATTTCATTCATGTCTTATTTGAAAAATTTACGATTAAGGGCAAATCGGAAGCCAAATGCAATGACATATGTATGTTAATTACTTTGTCATCTTTCCACTTAATTTAATGCATTGTTAGACTTGTGCGACTGGAAATGATTCCGATCCGGCAGATTATCGGTGTGTGTACAAACACCTCAAGGATCTATCTCCACGGCACTAAAAGACGTCACTACGACGTTGATGTCTCGAGATTACCTCCATATATCCTTATACAATTCGTTGTTACACTGTATCCGTGCAACATAAGGAAGATGACCAGTCGTCTCACTGTCATGTTGCCCTCTTATATGGCGTTTTCATTTGGCTGAACTGGGGCGCACTAGTGCATAACAGCGTGTTCTGTTGGTTGCACCAAATTAGCGTTTTGAGTTCCATTATATTTTATTAAAAACATTTTGAACAACCTCAAACCTTGGACATACTTATAAATTTAATGGTGTTATGATTAGATTGGAAGTTATGATTATATTTGATTTCATCGCGTTTTGTTGAATTTGCCCTTTTTTGCACCAAGCTAGTGTGACATATGCACCCAACGTCCAATTCTGGTACGCACTACTTCAGCCAAATGAAAACACCAATAGTGTTGTGGAGATAGATTCTAACTCATCGTAAACTCTATTTTTGTTTAAAAAGAGGTTTTATAAAAATTAAATGTTTATTCAAATTCATACGCGTGATTTAAGCGTGTTATGGAATTTTGACGATTTTTAGGCGAAAACAGAGAAAATACGTATGAAAAAAGTTATATGAATGGAGGCATTTGATTTGTGTTTAATGTAGCAAGTTAGTTACATTAATAATGTCTTTTTTCCTTTGATTTTTTCCTTAATGATTATAATGATAGTGATTATAATGATTTAAGGGTGGTTATATAGTATATACGATCAGCTTTGCCGAAAGGCAAGCCTTCTGGCGGTTAAACCCTCCGAAAAACCTTACTGTTAGTGTATATCAACCGGAAGGCTAGACATGCAGGCTGAGAATTTATCTATACACGAATAAAACCTTCCGACAAACCTGATCATCCATGAATACCGCAAGAGTTCAGGCTTGGCCTTCAGCTTTGCTTGCCGGGAGGTTTACCTTCTGGAAAACCTGATACTGTTATGTTAGAGGATGCTTGATTGAAGTTACTCTCAATTATACTGTACCCTGATTTTTAAATAAATAATACCAAATAAATTTGAAATATTTAATGTTGCGTTTATCAACAAAATATTATTCACTTCTGTAAAAAATGTGTTCAACGATACATATTCAAAATAATTTCTAGCATTTGTTCTTGGCCATTTTAGTTTTTAATTTTTTTACTGCTTTTCTCTATTTTTGCCGTCAGAAGGAAAGACCCCTCACTTTTAAGCAGAATATTTTCGCAACTGCTTGTCGAAAACAATCGAGATAGAGTTCATTGTACTCCGTAGATATTTTTGTGTAACACATACATATTTTTTTAATTTCTGATCCGCTATCTTAGAGCGATCGCAAGATAAAAGAAAAATGAACCGGATTTTCGAGCTGCCGAAAAATTATCTAACTGTATGAATTTTTTCTCGAAAACTATTGGAGGAAAAAAAATCGGGTTGTAACATATGATAACGGCATATGTTTATGATAGTTGACGTATTTTACATTTTGAAAATTTCAACTACTTTCGTGATAATTGCGACATGTTTGAAGCGCTGAACATATGCTGATATCTCGAAAACGATATCACGAAACTAGTTGAAATTTTCAAAATATAAAATACGTTAACTACCATCAACACATGTCGTTATCATATGTTCCAACCCGATTCTTTTCCTCCAATAGTTTTCGAAAAAATAATTCACAATGTTAGACAATTCTTCGAAGGCCCGAAAATCTGGTTCATTTTTTATTTATCTCGCGATAGCTTCAACACTGCGAAGCCAAATTTTTCTTAATACATATATGTTTCATAAAAATGTCTACGGAATACGATGAACTTTATCCCGATTATTTTCAACAAGTGGTTGCGAAAATATTTCGCTTCCAAGAGATAGGCCTTTACTTCTGACGGCAAGAATACAATGAGTAGTTTCTGACGCACAGCAATTTGCGTTCTTATTTGGCCACCTGTACATAGGGTGTATGTTAAATCTGTGCAAAAGTTACACGCAACGACATTCTTCATTCGATTCCGCGTTGAAAATCTTATTGTTAAGATGTTATATCATGTTTATAAATAATCGTTTTCCTTGCAGGAGTGTTGACAGAAAGTGTAAATGAAACTAATCAGAAATATTTCTGATAAAAATGTGTAAAAAGGTAAAATTTCTACCATCTGTGAATCGTCCATGGAAAATACAAACTACAAATTGACAGCTATAATTAACTTGTGCTTTCGATGCAATTCGGTCTTTTCAGAGTCGAATTATTACTTAAGCCGAATGTTGATATCAATTAGAATGTTTGGTAGAGCGTTACAAACCTACCTAAGTAATATGTTAAAACACGAATATTGCGATTGAAGATTATGTCATTGTCACAAATTTTAAAAAGGGTCTAATAGCGACGGACATGGAATACAACATGTGCCACCACAGTGCTGCAAAATGTATAACATTTTGGTGGCTCCTGGGAACATAAGCAGTATAATCCAATGATCTACCATTAACATTTTTGATTCTGAATGGTGTGAAGAAGGTCGCCACGTGTAGCTCTAGTGCTTATTTATACACACTGTATACTGGTATACCAATATGATATAACAACCTCGGATACTACTTACAGAAAAAATTATTATTAAGATTATTAGGTAAGTATTCACATATTTCACTATTACCGCACCTCCCACCAAGTTTGTAACTCTATCATCATTATTCAATAATTTTATTTTTGCTCAAAAAAAAAGAGTAATATTTGTATACACCTATTGTTTAATTAAATGCTTTAAAACGAAAAAGTTTATTTCTTCAATTGAAATTGTAAAAGTGTTACTTATCGCTCATTCAATCTACCAGCACATTCTACGTTCAAAAATAAGAATAAAAACCCAAATAAACATTGGTCAAAAAATGCTTCCTAAAGGAACTACAGTTCCTTGAAGGGGGCAATGGCAAAATACACCTTTTTAGAATTTTGTAATTTCCATGGTCACGCAATTTAGTCATAAGATCAAACCTCCAACGATAACGACACACTCTGCTGTTCAAGCACTTAGCACATTCTTAGCAAAAAACCCACTTAGTTCAAAGATGAGATTAGTCGGTCTTCAAAGACGATTTACTTGAAAACCAATGCAGTTACGCAATTGCAACAAGACGACCATTCTTAAGTAGAAAAGTCTAAGATATCTAAATTTTAAGTCAGTTTAAAAAGTTGACATGTAAGAAAGTTAGATAAACAATTAACCATGTCACTCCTTTACACGCACGCCACTGATGAGTTTCATGCACAATCGACACCATGATCTAATTTCTTTTGGAATCTTGAAAACCATTATCTGATGCCCCCTTCAAGAGTCTGAAGATCCCTTAGGAGGAATTTTTCAACCAATGTTTAATTGAGCCTTTAATCCTATTTTTGAATATAGAACGCGCTAGTAGCGTATGGTCGTTTAATTTCAGGGCACCTCTATATTTATCTAGCCATAACAACATACTTATTGGATGATGATATTAAAACAGTTTAAATCATTACCTTGTAAGAGTAACAATTATCATGTATACGTCCAAGTTTATTTTTTGGGTCACTATAACGCGTAGATTTATACGGAATTTATTAATTCCACTTTCATTTAATTACGTTCGTTGTTTGTAACGTCACCGGACATATTAATATCGTGCGCAAAATCGAGTCCATGTCATCGATAATGCAATTACGCGATTAATTATTAAATTTCGTCAACTTTGATGCCGCGGACGCGTCCCCGAGTCCTCGCAGCAATCAGCGGCGCCATTGTGGCCCGATAAGCGAATGCTGTATTTGAAATTATTATCCAAACTTGGAACAACTATGTTTGTTAATTGAATGGGTTCGCCGCAGCTCGGACGCGCAGCCCTGATAGAATGTGTATGTCGTATTATACTCGACAAGCCTAGATGACCTGATAACGCATGCGTTGAAGTCAATGTCAAAGCAATAATATTGACTTTAACGCATTTTTTGTTGCTTTGTACTTACAATTCTATGGTTTGGATATCTATTATGAAGATTACGATTACGTACCTGAAATAAAAAGAAGAAACAATTAGGTAACATTCGGAAATATTCTATTAAAATTTAATTCAAAATTAATCTGATTAGAATTGCAGTTGGCAAATTCTCTAGCGAAATAGTTGCTAGAGTGCGATTATGAAAAGAAGCTTAAAGCGGAATTGAACTTTTCATTATTTTCCATTCGAGGAGAAAAAAACTTCACAGTTCATTAATTTAAACAATTTTAGAAGGGAAACTGCTGAGTTGCGATGTAACGCGAAGGTTAATAACCTAATCGGATTTTGGGATTCTTTCAATGTCCCGTTTCGGCATTTTCAGTGTTCCTCGTCTTTGGGATTTGAAATGCTAATTGAGGACGCTATTTCGGGACCAGGCGTTGATGTTTTAGTGTCTTGGGGTACCCAAGGGTTGTTTTCGGTACTTACTAATTCTATGGCCCCCGAATTGCCAGGGTTTATTTGCCCCATAAATCCTGATCGGGGGGTAGGAAAACCCAAAAGATAAATTAGGCAATTACTGAGTGATGATGGGGCAGAAAAGAAGGGAAAGAATTAATTATTGCAATCCAGAACATGGTTACATACGAAAAAACTAAACCTCAAATATCACATCGAATTGATGATTTGTGAAGTAAGCTAAATACTGCGTATCTACGTTTTTGTGTTCCTATATTATGTTATCAAATGTCATGTCGCTAAATAAAAAATAAAACAACACGAAACAAATTTCATCAAGCCCAAACCGCAATTTTCGGTATTATACGAAACGAACTGACGTCAATCGAACGTCATTTACTATTCATGAGATGACGGCATTCGTTCATCGTCGAATTCAATCAGTTTTTGCGCCGTTCATGGCTTTGCAAATTTTATGAAGGATGGAATTTACGATACGCATACAATATACGTACGACCATCATCAGCTCGGACACTGAAAAAGTAAAGGAACGGGTTCCTTTTGTGACGCGAAGCTGAAATATTAATAAAACTTTTCGCAACACTCGCCTCGTATATTGCGACCATGAGTACGTGAGTGAAATCCTGGAAGAGCTGTATTGTGCCATTTTAGTGTTACCGTTCATTATATCAACGGAAAATAGGTTATCATGAAACTTGTAGCTTACTACTAACTTGTTTTTGTTAAAAAAACTAAAACATAACGTAAAATCTGCATTTGTGACGAACAAATCCTCTCTAAATTAACCCAATCTCCAACGATAACAATTTCAAAATACGCTCGTAGTTGAAACAATAACGAAACTTCCGATTTCGGAGGCTTGTGAAGAGTAGGGGCAATTAAAGCGCGAATTACTCCAGAGTTATTCGGGGTGGCAATGCGCGTCCAGAATTCAACGCGAAATGCGATTTGCATATGTAGCGTGCCATCGGCGGCACATCCTACGCGCCGAAGAGAATAATAGTTGTCATGACAGTGACAAAAGCGACTCTAAAGCTCTCCAGGCGGTAAAAAGGTCAATAGAGGACGTCGTAACTTGTAAGCATGACGCTCTGTCAAGCCAGAATTTATATTTGATTATGACGCGCACTTAAATCGGAAATTGGCGGAGGTACCGGCACGCTACATTTTCAACTAACGCCGCTCTCCAAAAGGAAACGGAAAATGCCTTCGATTGATTTATGCAGCTCAAAACAAAACCATCGGTTGTATGTACGACGAAAAAGAAGCAGTGGTCTATGTCGATGGAGTCAGGCTATGTCGAATCAGGTCGAGGTATCGATAAAAATATCGAAGGTACTAGATAGCGATGAATTATACTATATAAAATATTTTTCTCGATATACAGCGTGTAATTGACGATTATACAAACATTATAGCTGATGACAGTTTCTATAAAAACGATGTAAAAAATATCCAAAATTGTCTTATGCAAACCTTGATGATATTCAAGATAAATTGAGCTATACAGTGAAATCTCCCTTGTGCGGACACCAACGGGACCCATCAAAAGTGTCTGTTCAAGAGAAATACGAAGTAATTATATGAAAGTCGGACGGTTCCATGAGAAACTGTTCGTCCAAGGAGGGTATCCGTTTAAGAGGGGTGTCCGCGAAGAGGAATTTCACTGTATTTATGAGCAAAATAACCACAATAGGCATATTCCTTTATTTCTATGATTATAAGTAAATAAATTAAATAAATTAAAAATAAAGTTGTAGTATACAATATTGTTAAAAAATGATTTGTAATAATATGTCTAGTAAAATTCACAGGTTACTTGAACACGAGTTTAAATGAACACCCTATATTAAATTACTTGAATTTGGATTGAATTATTTAATAGAAACATTAATTAACGGCTAGTTTAACTGTTTGGTTACTGTCCATACTAGTGGTTAGGTCATACGGGGTTTGCAGACACAAGTTGGACAAATCTGTCGCATTAGTTCCTCGTGTACATTTCACAGGAGAGACACGTGCTTCGCGCAACAGCAATCGGTGATTATGCTATAGGCTTAAGAGCAACGGAAACGTAATCTCCGAGGTATTGTGTCAACAGGAGCAACGTTGTTCGTTCGCTCTGGGGTTCACGGATTAAACGTTCGACAGTGATCGTTTCTCGCGTCATTTAATCTGCAGGAATAGCAGTAGAAACAGAACAATAATTTCCAAACCCGAAACGTCAACTGCTAGGGGGTAGGTATTAAATGGTTAGTTCCCAGCTTTATTTGCACATAGTAACTCCCTTGCAAATCAGAAAGCTGCGCGCCAGGTGTAAAATAAGCGGAACCCACCTAAGAGTTCGGGGTCTTAATTTGTTTTGCTGGATACTAAAGCGAAAACGGAAACTTTCCGGGTTTACGACAGGAGCGAAGCGATGAAGTATACAGAAGTACGCCGCTTAATTCGTGTTTATTCTGTACAAGAGCACTGCAACGCAAATTAAAATAGACTATAGAAGAGAAGTGAGCGGATCGGTTCGCGGCGTAAACCGAAACCGACACAATTTCATTTTTCGGTTTAATTAATGCGTGCGAAATTAATAATTCTCAAGTTTCGAACTAGGTTGTCTTAAGCAGCTGATTATCCCAAACTTCGCCGACCTATATATCACGGCAAATTTCGTGACGTGAGTAATGAATCTCGGCACTGAAGATGAGAGATTTAGTGGCCTATTTTCGCAAGTGCCTTCGTAATTCGTGTTTGCATTTTGAGGGCAACATCCGCCTGTAATAATGAAAGCACAGAGAGGTATGAATGTCGGAACCTTTCCAACTGGCTTTAAAGGAGTTGTGCTTTTAGCTAACGTCATATAACGATGCAAGGCAAAAGTTGTAACTATTAGTGGTTACAACAATTCAACTAGTAACCGCTTCTAAACATTTTCAGCCATATTCTTAGCTTTTTTAGTGGCTGCTAACGTCATTTTTAAACGTTACTAAGCAAATCCCTAAGCATAGCTATATTTAACCCTCCGGTGGGCGCGTATGCGGCAGTTAGCCGTATTTTTTCCCAAAATATTACTAAGTTAACTGGGAAACCATTAAATATCCTATTGCGGTGTAAAAGCCGCAACGCGCCTATTCGTGTAAGTCCGATAGGCGCGCCCACCGGAGGGTTAATAGCGTTTTAATGCTAATTGCCTACTAACATTGTAGTAGCCAAAGTAGGCATGTTTAACTGGATTTTAATTTCATTTTCTAGAATGACACCTATGTTACAATAGTGAATAGAAATATTATCAGTTTTGGGAAAATATTTTCACCGTAAACCGAAAGCTCTTCAAAACAATTCGTATTCTGTGTCTCAAGGTTATTATAGGGTGTAGTAACCACTTAATTTGAGTGATACTATACAACAGTTTCCTGTGTCAATCTTAAGTTAGTAATTTTAAATTAGACATCTCTTAATGTTAGTAAGAAGTCAATGTTGTGAAAACGTTGTTACAGAATAGGAAAATTATGACCGACATAGGTTCAGTTATACAGGGTGTAACAAAAGTATGGAATATAGCTTATAAATACGCCATTTATGATTTAAATGAAAAAAGTTTCAAATAAAAGTTTCTTGGCAAATTATGGGACATATTTTGGCTACATTCGTTTGTTTGTATCGTCTGCTGTTTCGTTGCTATGGTAACCAACTTTATTATCTTAAATGGGATGGGTATATTTTTGTTGCATATTTTGATAGAGTATTTCCTATTCTACACGATGGACATATCAAATCATAAGGTTTTATAAGAAAAAAAATCGAGAAAAATTGCATTTTTGAAAATATTTCATCAACTAGTTTTGGTCAAAGTAGGCGTTGAAATGGCGCTGTTGACGTCACTAAACGTAAAAAAATTTGACAATTGCAACAACTATGGCGCAATTAAGCGAACACGAAGCAATTGAAATGCTGATGATGTGTGGGTACGGTGACAGAAAACGTAATAAAAGTGAAATTTGTGCCACCTTTAATAATATTTACCCAGATACACAAATTTTACAATCTACCGTATCTAAAATCTTAAAAGAATTTTGTACTACCGCAAGAGTTAAGAACCTGTATTCTTAAAATTTTCGAAATCCTGTATTCTTATAACAAATTCCCTGTTTTTTTGTTTCTTAATTATTGAATTCTTAAATGGCTCTTGCGCACAACAAGATGAAAGATATTCTTTTGTCTAGATTATTCTACTACAATTCTGAGGTGCTCTAGAATAGTTAAGATTCTTGTCAGATAGTTAAATTTAGCATTAACATTACCGGAGTTTAACATTTTTTTTTAGATTTTGGATACGGTGAATTGTGGAATTTGTGTGTCCGGGTAAATATTATTAAAGATTGCAAAAACTTCACTTTTGGTACGTTTTCTGTCGCTGTATCCACACATCATCAGCATTTCAATTGTTTGGTGTTTGGATATTGCACCATAGTTGTTGCAATTGTCAAATTTTTTGACGTTTAGTGACGTCAACAACGCCATTTCAACACCTACTTTGACCAAAACTAGTTGATGAAATATTTTCAAAAATGCAATTTTTCTCGATTTTTTTCTTATAAAACCTTATGATTTGATATGTCCATCGTGTAGAATAGGAAATAATCTATCAAAATATGCAACAAAAATATACCCATCCCATTTAAGATAACAAAGTTGGTTACCATAGCAACCAAACAGCAGACGATACAAACAAACGAATGTACCCAAAATATGTGCCATAATTTACCAAGAAACTTTTATTTAAAACTTTTTTCATTTAAATCATAAATGGTGTATTTATAAGCTATATTCCATACTTTTGTTACACCCTGTATAATATGCTTTTTGTTGTTAAGTTTGCCATAAAAATTCGTGCTTAAACGACATGATTTTTCAGATCTTATTGAAAGAGAAGTTTCCCTCTAATATTAAATAAACTCCACGGGTCATATATTTTTTCCGCTTGACATCCATTTCACTTGTCAATATGTCCAAGAATACACATATTTTGCGATGTTGCCGTCTTAAGAGGCAGTTAAGTTTTCTATTAACCTGTGGTAACTTAAAATGGAACTGCACATCGATTTTTAAAATGATTTTAATTACAATTAGTGGTTATTAATTAAAAGCATGCTAAAATCCTATTAAAAGTATAGCTATGCATAGTGCTGTTTGTATTTATGAGTTTCTTGGCAATTTTATAACTTTTCATGATACCGAAATACTTTTATAACTACAACCTCAGATAATAATTACCAAAGTATAATTTCCGCTTGCGTTCCTACTTTAATTAATTAAACTTTCCTTTCCATGAATTCTGCCACTCAAAAACCGCCCGGAACGACAGGATATCGCCATTATCGTGGGTGAGTAATGCAGTATCCCAAATCAATAATAGCTCCGCTCGTACAAATTCCCGAGCCACTTTCAGGAGTGTCTATATCCGCCTTGGAAGTTTTAAACCCGGCACACTTATCGTGCAATAAATCTCCTTATCGAATTCCGTTCGGTGGAGACGGTCAGCGACGGCGACGCCAGCAAATGCCGAGCGTTGGGGCGCAAACCGCAAATCCCCCTATTATTCGACGATGCCACAAACTCGGATTTAATTCTGTTAAGACCACCCTCGACAAACGATCTCCTCCCTTCTTGCGGCGATTGGAAGGAATTTTTACGAGCAGGTGTCTTCCTTTTGTCGGAAAAAATAATATAATCCAGTTCTTCTTGTCAAAAAGGAACTACTTGGGACAGCATTTTTCATTTTCCCTACAGAACCCGAAAGGTCTACTTAGTTCTCCATTACGTATTCGGCGGGCGCGCCACGGCGAAACAGGTTTTTGTTGCAATTGGCGGTACTGCGCGTGACGCAAATAAATCTCACGGAGTTTGGAGAGCTTTTATGGCGCGTAATTTGCGCTGTGGACCACTTACCCGGTTTTGTTTATTTCAAAATGGCACAAAAGGATCCTGCTTTCGTTTCTCAACACACGCAAAGAAAACTCCCCTAAAATTCGTTCCCCTAAAAGAGATCCTTATTTAATAGTATTTTTATGACAACCTTTAAGTAAAGAAAACTTTTCTTGAAATGATATGAAACCAAAGGAGGAAACATCGTCAAATTTCAGGTTTCATTTATTTGGTAGATCAATAAATTTAATAATGATAGTGTAAAAATACTTCAAAAGCAAAAAATCTAGATAACAAAATTTGGTTTCTTCGTTAACGGTTTTAATCTCGGAAACAGAATCCCTACTCTGGTGTAGATTTAACTATGTTAATTGACCTGAAAAGCCTTTTTGGCATCGTAGTTACTCATTGTTGGATGATTCAGCGAATATGTAAACTTAACCTAATCATCAATAGCCCACATCTTTCACCTACCTATGTAATACAGTGAAATCTCCCATGTGCGGACCCACCAAAAATGTCCTTTCAAGAGGAGTATCCGCTTAAGAGAAATGCGAAGTAATTATATGAGGGTCGGACGGTTCCATAAGAAACTATCCTTCCAAGAGGGGTGTCCGCGAATGGGAATTTCACTGTACTTAAATGTTTGACTGCTAAGCATCAGCATTTCGAATGTTCTTGCAAGAACATTCGAAAACTGCGAGACATATTTGGCTTGATGTTGACTTTAGCAAAGTATGCGTGAGGTCAGACTACGTTTACTCCAATGGTGCAACAAAGGCACACTGAAACCCGCAGCTCAAAAGCGCTGCATCGCGGCTTTCGACACAAATGAACGAAGCACTTTCGCGCCTTGTAACAGTCAAGCCGTTAAGCTTAAAAAATCCTTTCCTATTTATCATTCGAAATGTTATTTAAAGGATTGATGAACTTAAAAGCGGTTACAGATAGTATATGACGAAGTTTTCCCGTTAAATAACAATACACCATTTACAAAAAATTGGGGAAATTTTGTTAAGCTTTTAGCAACACCTCCATTAGTTGCCAGAAAGGGCCTCCTGCCAACTTAGCCATTAACTTTTATTCTGTTTGGGGTAACCGAATTACTAGTTTAAGTTTTTGAAATCTCCCCCTACGATACTTATATTGTGCTCAAGTTCGCAATATCATTAAAAAAAACTCCTCTATGTCGTTTTAGATATACGTCAGCGGTGATAACGGGTAGTTTGGAAAATAACTTCGCCAATAAATATCAAATACCGACCGACGCGACGGGGCGTCGGAAGAAAATTCCGTGAAAAACTCTGGCGATATTGACAGGTCACTTTTTATCGCGAAAAATTTCCGATAGACGGCGGTCTGAAGCGAATAATGTCGGGATATTAATGGCCCATTCCGTATATGTACCTTTTAAATGAAAAACTCTCTCTTAGGAACTCACACATGAAACAAAACCCACAAAGTAAATACGTGCGTCCTTTGTTGAAGAGAGAGGACGTATTCCGTTGACCACATCGGCTTACCCACTTCTACCGAAGTTCTAGCCCACAGTCGACGTAGATAACTTTCAGCAGAGGTCTCCTGAAAAAGTTTCCGCCCGCGCCCGCCGAAGTTACCGGAGGCGATAGCGCGTTACATCGTTTGTAATGAAGCGCTTTGAATACTAAGTGGACCGTTTTTTGTCCGAAGTTTGTTAAGTCGCAAATAACCTATTTTGGCACCCTTTTTTAGCTACTGCCGCACCAACAATTTTTACCCCGCAAAGGAGGCTATTAACGTTAATTTTATTCCGAGTTAATTGATAGGTCAGTGACGTAAATTAAGATTGATGCTCAAAGAGTAATCTGAATATAAAGGTTTTATTTAAGAATACCCAACTATTTCAAATATGCTTTTGAAAAAAAAATGCAAAATGGCATGACCCGAAAAGGTAGTTCTTGGTCTATATAGTAATCGAGTTAAGTGTTGTATACAAAAAATCCACAAGTAAATGATATTCTTTTTGTCTCTACTTCTTTTTTACTGGGACCTTTTGCCAGTCCCTCTATTGTACCAGTTAATTAATATATTAAATTCATATATTATGTTAATTCTCAGAATTATTTTTTACCCGTTTGGCTTAAGAAAAGCATGCAATTTAACCTTCTAAAAATAACGCCTCTCGAGAGAAAAATGTTTCTACCTAAATATTAATTAAGGCGCCTTTACCGCTTTCAGTTAGTTTGACCTGCGAGGCAACGGTGTGGGCAGAGGTAACTCACAAGCGTAGGGTAGGCGTGGCTTAAAGAACGAATTTTAAGAGAAAACTACGCCCATATAATAAAAAAACCCAAACACATGTACTTTAAAGAAATGTTAAAAGATGTCAGTTATTTTAGCTTTAGAATAAAATAAGAAATAGTTTTGAAAAAGCAATTTGGAATATATCACGATAGATTCGAATAAGCATACTTGATTCTTTTTTATTTTGAGCCTACGTCATTAATGACGAAACGTCGTTTAAATATTCAAATTTGTACTGCTCAAATTAAAACATAGAAATTAACATTTAATTAAATGCAATTTGGGTACTGTTGGTTTCTGTAGGTAATAAAACTAAATTACAGAGATATACTGCGTGCACACCGGTAAGCTGCGCATAGGGCAAGTCAATGTGTTAGACAAGGAAGGCATCGAATTGTATACGATTTTAATGAGTTAGATAAAGAGGTACATATCAGCTCCAATCGACCAGATAAGTAAACATAGTATATCTGTCCTGTCTTAACTAATGAAAGCTTTATTGTCGTCCTTTTTCCACTTACGTTAAACGCATCCGCAGTTCACCGGCGTGCACACGGTATGTAAAACTATATGTACAAAATGCAATAAACGTTACTGACTAACTTCACGTGATATAAGTTGTTTGTGTTCGCTAAAGCGCTGTTGTCAAATGTTAATATGTTTGAGGTTATGTTTACGTTTGCCTCTCTAACTAGGCTAGCTGCGTTGCCACATCGTTGCTCCAACCCAAAACAATAAACGGTTGGCAACGTATGCTGTGACTTCACTATAAAGTCAAGCCGTTGCCTTTCAGATTGATCACGAAGGGCTCTAAATAAAAAAAAAACATGTATACATCAATGTTTGCCTTATAGGGTAAACTCGCGAAATCTTGGTCATACTTGGATTTTTATAGAAAGGCCGATGGAAGCCTCTTTAGGGGCAGCGACATTTTGGGCAATTTACCCTATTTTAAATTCAGTTATGTACTACGGAAACCAAAAATCAGTGGTTTTAATTGATTCAAATGAGATAGTAACAGGTATAATCATCACGCCTTTTTATTATGTCTTAGGGTATAACAACGCCAAGAATATATCGCGCACCCTAGATATAAACAACTAATTATAGGCAAGAGAAATATAAATTAAAAATACCACACTTCGACTCTTCGTACTCTTTTTCTGAACTGTTCCTCAAATTGTCGTATGGTAATTGCTTCGTGATCCTTGCCCCAATTGGTCATTTTGAAATTTGTGAATTGTGGATACAACATATTTTTTATAAAGTTGTCGGGGTTTGTTATTTTTCACATTTTACAAACTCGTCCAAAATTCTGTTCTATATCTACTATTTCTGCTGGAGTTTTGATAAAAGATTGTAAAAATCCTGTTATTTTATTTATATTTTTTATTTACGCAGTTTTGTATTAATCGAATACATAATTTTTTCGTAAAGTACGAGCAATTATTTTATTACTAATACAAAATAATAATATTTTAATCATAAACAAGACATTTTTTTTATCAAAACATTAATAAATTAATAATTAGTTTAGGCCCGAAAATAAGGTAATGGTTACTTCATAAATTACATGCTGACAATAAATACGCCTTTGCTTGAAAGTTTAACTACTTCGGTACGAGCACATCACAGATGATCCGACACAGCCGAACGTCGACTATAGTTGACGGCTGTGCCAGCGTACGGACGATGAAAGCCGGTTGCCTGCAACATATCGCGGCCGATAGGCCCCGTACCAAAGTGGTTAATACAAGACGACGTATGTGTCTAAATTCTCCAACAGAAAATATTAAGATAAAGGGAAATGAATACATTTCGAAAGCAGGAAGGAAAAGGTATCTCGATCCTTTTCTCTAGGCGGTGCTTCATTACTACAAATCATGAGCACCAGGCAGCGCCACCGTACAAGGCGATTTTTATTCATTACAGCTCATTCGTATTTAGTGTTTAAATCACTTATTACATGACCAATAACACACTATTTGTATATACTTCTAGAAAAAACATGTGGCTACTTACGGACGGTCGAAAAAATTTGTTTAAAACGTTCAGCTTTGACCAATGACAGCTTGAAAATACCCTATTTATGGGTGTGATTGTTACTAATTATTGTTGTAATAAAAAGAGAAATCAAAAATGTAAGACCGTCCGGAGAATCTATGCACTTTCAGTCAACGTTTCCTGAAAGAATCAATTGAATCCAATTATTATTAACGCCATAATTTGTGAAGTAAGAAGTACATATTTCACTATATCTATATATCCCGGTAAAGGCGCCTTAAATCTTAAATAAAAATTTTCCAAACTTTTACGAAGCAGGTCTGGTTTAATTGATGAACAATTTTGGTATGAATTGTATACTCTCACTGTTCCCCCTGCTTTATAAAAATTTACAGAGAAAATTTACAATTCGAATTTTACAAATGGAAAATTTGGAAACAAGCTTCGAAATGTCATCAGGCTTTAATAAGCGAGAAATTTTGAAAATGCAGTAGTTTATTTGCTGCTCACGGCTTGGTCTTTAATTTATCCGCCGATAGCTTCTTTTTGGGGAGGATTTTTGAAGAAGACGGTGAAGAGTTAAAGTGCGCAAACCGTATTGGACGGATTCAACCAGATGTGCATCATATGGTGTTGTGAAAACTAGCGATTAAAATTTGAAAAATATTTACGCAAAAAAGGCTTTCCTAGAGTGTTGTTTTTTTAAGTTAAATGACATGGTATTCTTCAGTCAAACTTGTAAAAAAGATTTCTGAGAATAATTAATGTTTAACGAAAAAATTAGGCAATATAAAACTCTCCGGTTTACTGGCGGACCCTGTATTGACTGATGACAAAATGTTATTGTTACTGTAATATAAATACTGTGTCCAATTTAAACAACTAAAATGTTATAAGAACTTTTAATCTATTAAATCATCTTAACAAATAAATTTTTAATCTGAAAGCAACCGAGTAATTAATAATTTTCGAAAACATGGAAAAGTGTTTACTTCCCTTTAACTAATGAAATGTAATATAACCCGAAATGGAGTTGCACCATGAAGAAAGAGATGAAAAAGTAAACCTGCTCTCCGTAACACTGCCGAGTACTCTTTCATCTTTCTCTTCATAGTGCAGTTCTATTTCAGATTATAGTACAAGGTGTCCCAAATTCATTTTCAGTTTGATTTGCTTTCTATATCCACATACCGGTTGATCGAAGCGTGAATGTATGTCAAATATTAGCCCTGTGCTTGAGAGTTTAATTTCTATAGATCATTTTCCGGGAGCAGAGCGTGCCTGTTGTGTGTGCTTAGTTTTATAGGAACAATAATTCTGTCAATATTGCGCGAAGAAAATTTGCTAATCTCTACAATTTACGTCACATTAAAGAAATGTGTTCTATTCAACTGACCAAACACTTTTCTGGAAAATTAATGTCCAGATGCCGTGACGTAAACTGGCAGATACGTAATCCCGACTTGAACCCCAATGGATTTTTGTTAATGCCTCCACATTAAATGAAAGGTTTATAGTATACCTTAATCTCTGAATGGTTTGAAATCATTTATATTCTAAAAAAATCACGCTTCTAGCCGACAAAGGAATGCCGAGCCGTATCGCAAAACTTGTGTCGCGCTTAAAACGAAATACTTTCTAAAACATATAATTCCTAAATTTTACACCGTTATGAAAAATAAATGTTTATTTGTTAAATCTAGCCATTATTTTATTATACTGTTTTTACTTTGAAAATGTTTATTAGAGCACTCGAATAAAAATCCCAAAAGTCGCAAATTTTGACCTAGGTGATAGAATTTAACGAAATTAATAAGGTATACGCAAGATGTCTCATGCGTCATTAATTAATTATGTTATCCTAGACTACTATTTTCGGTTTTCGTCTCTCTCTGACATGTACAATTACATAAAAAAAAATATTTGACATATGTCGAGGTAACGACGACAACTAATGACGCATGAGACATCTTTCGCCGAAAGGAGATTAGAAGTAAAACTGAATAAAATATTATGGCGCACTATTTAACCATTCTCAAGCAAATTACGATTGAATTGAATTATAATAGAAGTAATATACAAGCATTAAAATAATTCAAATATTTTATTTTTGAGTGAATGAAAGATATGTAAATATTTTACATTCACGCGAGCAAATGCCAACAGCTTTTGTTAAAATTCGTTTGTCGTTCCTGGAGTATGCGTTGACATTTGCACACTGAACAAAAAAAGCGTCGCGACTCCTGTTCCGCTCTCCGGCGGACAAGTTATCGTTGGCGCGACGCCCGCGTCGTGTAAGCTTCCTTTAGGGGTCGGTAGGGCGCGCATTCAGCATCAAACGGTCAAGGCAACAACGATGTGTATATCGAAAACTTCGTAACCAACCGCTGAACTAGAAATTATATTGCACTAATTGAGTTGTCAGTAGTTGCCATGGCATTACTCGTCAAGAAAATTACATGGAAACCTTTCTATCAGGTGTTCATTTAAATTCGTGCTCAAGTGACCTATGATCTCTATTAGCATCTTTGTCCTGTTCGCTTCCTACACATCTCTTCATTATTGTTTAATAAACATTTAAGGTATGCTTGAGGATGAATTTAAATGAACACCCGATAAAAATTACACATCTTCGAATTCATCCTCATAGAGAAGATACAGTGAGACTCTATAAAAAAGGTGTCTATCCCATTAAATCTAATTCCATTGCGGTAGTAATTTTGACAGCAGAGATTTCCAATTCGGTTCTCGGCGACAGGATGTAATAAATCAGCGATTAAAACTCGAATTCCAATTTGGAGGTAATAGAATTATAACCTCCACTACCGCCGGCTGCTGGAGGTGCAATTGATACCGGATTGGACATGCTAACGAAATTATCACGTACACAGGTCCACGGAGAAGTTATCGTCAACATCCGCACGTTTAGTTCACTTTTCAGAGCATTCCATTGTTACACAATACAATGTGGTGTAATTAGATAACAGTACATTTCTAGTTATTGTTCCTACAAAATAATGAAACTGAAGCAAATTTCATCAAGTAACTTGTAAAGCTACTTATACCCTCATGGATTCAGTAATTGATACAAATGTCCAATAATCCTCTTACAACGTGCTCTATTCAGTTTCTAACAAAGACTATTTTAAATTGTTGAATACGTATTGATTTATTACTTAAACTTTTAAATACAAGTAAGTACATATCACCTACAGTTTTCTATAGAAAATAAACTATCCCCGATAACTTCAGGTTATTTTTTATATAGAAGGGAATATTGTTTGGAAAGATAGACTTTAAACCCGGGTCGTTTTACCAACAAAGGGACTCTATAAGGCGCAAATATGTGTTTATATGCAAAAAATGTCGAGCGTGGCGACTTTATTATAATTTTTTCGCAGCGCCATGTGCGAGCGGAAGCCCGCAGGATGTGAGGGGCCTCTTCTGCGACAGAATATATTATCCCCTGAAAGCTTCGACGGCGTTCCGAATAAATTTCTTCCAGGGAATTCCTCCGTAATGCATATATGGAAATTTTCTGGCAAATGTATATCCCAAAAGCGTATTTTGGCTCGTAAAAATAAATTAGTGCATTTCAATATTCGCTCCGCATTAATTTACCGTGTCCATTGTGTTGATGGGGTACCAAATAATTATAATATCGCAATGGTGCGTACAACTCCACGCTTGGTTCAACCTCAGTAAATATTTGACGTGTGAAATTGGAAACCCAGGAGCAAAAATGCGCGCACATATTATACACTAATAATTTAATTGTTTGGATGTTATTTATGGGGCAGTCGTGGTCGAACTAGATTTAATGCCGTATCGCGTTTCGCCATTTTCAAAATTAAACGAATTGCCAATAAATATCCTATTTTAAATCGCATCGATTTAAATTTAATGATTCTAATTGTTAACAGTACTTGAATTTTTTAAGTTAGTGAGTCTTTCAACCGTAAATATAACAATGCTAAATCGGCACGTTCCGAACCAGGTTCGCATAAAAGAATATTCGTTAAAAAATAATAAAGATGCTGAAATGGGGTGTAGTCGTTTACTATAACGTTATAATTGAATTCTAACTTTTACGACAGGGTATGTAGTAAAATAGGGCAATGTAGTTGTCCTTTATAGGAACGTCGATAAATAGAAAAATCCACCAAATCTTTATTCGTTTTTTTAGTATCCATAGAACGTTCTTCCTCAACTGTTTACTATTTTTACCAAGAATCACCGTGAATGTTTACGAGGGGTTTGAACATCCTATTTAAACAGTGGATTATTTTTTAAGGAATCGATATTCTCCCTGATCGTGTCCACAACCTTAGTAATAAAATCTTTAGAAAACGACATCTTGTTCCTGCAACGATTCGTATTCAGCAAACGCTGGATAAATGAACACCCGAGCGAACCTGTGCGGTCCGAATTACGTGAGCCCAGCGTCCCAACTTTATCTATCGGAGAATTTAAATTCAATTCCTGTAACGTAAGAACATAAATCTTGCGAATTTTTCGGCTACCCACTATTTCAGACGGACAGCAACGAGATTGACTGGATCTTAATTGTTTTCCGTTTTCCGGACCGCTCGTCCGAATCTCACCGGGTTTATCTTGGGATAATACGTCTTTCTTTGTGCTCGGGAAAATCCGGTGATCTTGCTTGCGCTGTCAATGGAGGATGTAAGAAGGACCAGTAGATTACGTAGACTTCTAATGCCTCATAAAGGATTTTCTGCTTTCTTGTTAGTCAACCTTATTTATAACCTATATATTAAACCTATGTATTAAATTTCTGATTATATTTTTCAGTTTCGTTAATAATATATTTAGAATGCTTCCTACACACCAATCCGCACCTCTTTTTTTGTTCGTACGGAAGTTAATTGATTACGTAGGAAGTAACGAGATGAGGTAGAGTAGAAAACTTTGTTCGGGGCAAAGGCTATTGCATTTTTAACGTCCGCAAACGTCGTTTTTCCCACGAAATGTACACGGGTCATAAAACAAGACCGCCCGAATGAAATTACGTACGCGACACCCGTTTTTGCGTGTCTTGTATGTAGTGTTTGGAACCGACGAGATAGCGACGCGTTACGCCCTTTATAAACCTTAATGGGCGGTGTATTTTCCGCTCGTCGGCAGGAAAATCGCCTGCTAAATGATTTCCTCCTTTTTACGGCAAAACTAGTGTTCAACGATGCACGCATTATTACGTCTGGAAATTACCGTTTAGAATTTTTTTAATCTGTAAACTTGTAAAAAGTAAGAAAAATCCGGAAAGCTTTTAACAATAAAAAATATAAGCATTTATAAATGTAACAAGAAAATTTATAACGGAATGTGTAATATCTTAAAACATATTCAACATGGGATTTGCCTAAGAAATACTGCCTAATGCTGCCGTAGATGCTAAAATCATTTACCTGTTTTAAAATTTCGTAGTACAGTATCCGTGTCTGCCCTGGGACCTAAAACTTTTCCCATATATCAAGTGATAGTTTGGAGAACAAACACGCTTCGTTGGTTTAGCGGAATATCTATTATAGAAGCGCTTTATAAAGTTGCTTTTTACGAATTTGGTTAGGTATGATTTCATTACCGTTGAATTATGAATACATACACAGACGTGCCGTTTTTATTGTTCGATCCTTTACTGGCGTATTCTTTGACTGAAAACAAGCAAAAAAGTCTTGATGAACATAGGTCCGAAAGTGCTTCGTTTTTCAGATAGTCAAGGTTTTAATTCACATGTTAACCCATTATTAACATTATTACAGTGAATTATTTAAATTAAATCATTAAGTAGTTGCGATGATATCGAGAAGCTTTTGTACCCAACCAGAGTAGTCTAACAATGACAATTCATCGAAGCCGTCGTAACGAATTAATAATTTAATTTAAGTAATTCACTTCGATTATGTTAATATGAAAACGTGTGGAATTAAACTTCCAATATTTTGAAAACGAATCACGTTTGGACCCATATTTATTAGAACTTTTTTTACTTATTTTTAACCAAGAAACACGTCAGTAAAGGATTGGACAATCAAAACGGGACACCAGGTATATACAGGTTAATACAAAGCATAGGAACGGTCGAATAAGTTCTTACAATTAGTTATTTGAGAACTATCAGTTTTGATATTCTATTTAGTTCTACAATTAAACAAAACTTTTTCATTCTTCTTTTGTTTTCGGTTTCACAGGAAACGCTTTCTATATATTTTTTTCTTTCTTTAATGGCATGTACAGTAAAGACGTGCATTTTCGAATGTGGATAAAAAATATGTTAAAAAATACCAATATTTTGTTCTTATTAAAAAACAAACGCAAAATAGAACCTAAATTAATAAATCAGCTCAAGGCAAAATCAAGCAAACATGTAGCTTTTATATACTTGGCTAATAAATAGAATATGTTAAATAATTGGGAACTTATATGAATATTGCTATATTGGAACTTGCTTAAACTGATGTATTTTAGAGACTGACCATGGCGATTCGAATAAATAAATTTATTAAAGAAAGTACCTACTATTTTAAGAAAACATTTACGGTCATCATATTCTGTAAACTTTACAATCAATGCTCATTTTGGATGGGCATTGCCTCCCGGTGACCGCAAAAATGGAAAATGATATTATGGTAAGGCATATCAGAGTGGCATATAACGACAACAAATTCTGGAATTTTTCTAATGTGGTATAGGGTTTATGTTTTCAATTTCACTCTGACATAACTTATTTTCAATCATAAATTCTGAATGAATTGCATATTTGAAGTTTAAAGTTTTGATAAAAACGATAAGCTCACATTAAAAACACTAAAACTTTATAGTCGTTGAAAATGTTTTTCTTTAAAATTTAAAAGCTAACAGAAATTAACAACAGAATCTTTATGCGTACGACATAACTCAATAAAGTATGACATAGTTTCTAAAAATAAAAATAAATTTTAGATGAAAACATTTTTTTTCCCTTTAATATTTAACAAAAAACATTTCAACGTGAATGACAAAATTTTTATTTCATATTGAACAGCTATTGTCAGCTTTACGTCAGATTCTAGTACCGTCAGTATAGTAGGTATTTACAAATGCAGTAGTGTAGTCCGGTAACACTTGCATGGAAACCGTCAATTTTTTTATTAATTTATACGTTCTTGTTGGTATAAAACCAAATTTTTCATTTAAATAATTTTTAGTTTTAGTATAAAACAAAAGCTATAACGATACTCGTCCGGTACCAGATATTACGTACTTGTTATGCAAACAAATTCTTTATTATGAATAACTGACTTATTATTATCTGTATTTTATGCATAATTATCTTGGTTACCGAACATTCCACGTAAGTACTTATAATAACATCCACAGAATTTTACTGAATTATCAAAATATGATTAAAGAGGTAGATCTAATAGACTATAAATTTTTAATTTCAGATTAACTCTTAGTTTTAAGTTTAGATAATATATCAAGGAAGCTTACTTTATTAACAACCCATCATAACCACTAAAAATTAGTTTGAGGATTGCTCTAATCTCCATATTAATAGGTCAAGAACATAATTAGTTTCCAATTAGTTATAGTTAATTAACAGTTTACGTCCAATGTTGTAACCGGATAGATAGTACCGCAACCCATCGGAATGTAATACGACATAGTCCCATCGATTGTCGATTTGTTAAGCTAAATCGACCAAGAATAATGCGCCATAAGTGGAAGATAACGAGACGTTCCTGCAGGAGTTTCTCGGTCATAAAACGACCTCATCTATCATATTTTTGCAGTAGTTTTCATTATAATAGTTGAAGATATGACCAGAAGTAATATGCTTTATGCGGAACTGTAATTTCGCAGAAACGGTACCCACGTCGTCAATACAACCATTGCACAAGCTTAGCGGCTTGCAACTGCAAGATGTCCGCAAAGCTCACGAGTAGGTTTCAATTAAACTCGCGTAGATCTGGGAGTCTATAATTTTGCCAAACCTTCGTAAGCGTTGGAGTTCGCGCGACGTCCACAGACTTCGTGATGTGTGAGCAAAACTGGGTAACAGGAAGAGCATGGGCAACACTTTAGAAGTTATTAACATTAATTTAAATCGCTCTTAGAATAACAGAACTTTATCCTAGATTAACTCGTTATTAATGATGATGGCTTTTCGTTTTGGGCTTTCCTTGTTGTGGTGTTAATTAAAATTGAATGAATTTACATTCAATTACCATTAACTTTGGTAAATGAAGTATGATTTCAATAATTGCCAAAATTAACGCAGCGTCAATTACGAAACGTCGGCCGCAATAAAGTCGAGTCGAAAATAATTATCCACTCCGCGGTAGTTGGGAAAAATTAATATTTAACGTTCCATTTCCCCGCGACGCTGTAACCGTTTTCCAACGGGAAAGGGTGCGACGAAAATTATAACAAAAACGCGCCCGGGGAGCGAGAAAAAACGCGCCAAATTAGGGAATTTATGTGTAACCGTGTGCCGTACAGTGTAGTACTCTGCTATTTTCACCGGCCCATCTCGTGGGACCTGTAAATTTGTGGCCATGAACATCTAGTGTGGCATCCCAAAAAGAGAATTAGAAAATTCAATTGCTGTACATAGTATTATAAAAAAAAACGTAACTTTGTTTCACTATAAGTTCTTTATAAATACAGGATTAGTATAAAATCCTCGAACAATCGAATAACTTTGTTATTTGAGAAGTATCAGTTTTGTAACTCTGTCGGGTTCTACAGTTGAATGTAACGAATTTATTAATAACATTTTCATTTTTCATTCGTTTCCGGTTTTAGAGTAAATGCTCCCGAATTTTTTTCTTAAATGACATGTATAGTATACTCATGCATTTTCGAATGCAGAATAAAAACTACGTTCAAAAATGCCATCACTTTAATTTTTATTGATAAAAATGAAAAATAATACCTAAATTTAAAAAACCAGTTTAATCCAAAATCAAGCAAAAATATCAGACTACAGAAATTTGTCACAGACAATAAATAAATCAAATGAAAAAGAAATGGCTCTGGAAATGGAAATTCATTAATCAGTTATCGATAATCATGAAAGTATCGGGTGAAAAGTTTCAATAAAGCGACGTGTTTGCTTAATTTTAAGTTATATGCCATTTAAAAATAAGAATTGGGAAGCATTTACTGTAAAACTGGAAACGAAAGAAAAAGAAAAATGTTATTAATAAATTCATTACACATAACTATATAACCAAACAGAATTTCAAAATTGATACTTCTCAAATAACAAAGTTATTCAACCGTTCCGGGACTTTGTATTAACCTGTACATAATCGTACATCTTACTTTCTCGAGAAATACTAATTATTTTGAAAATATATATTTATCTTTTATTATGTCAAAAACTGTTGAAAATACATCGTTTACAAATCATTTCGGCGGTCAACGTTTTACAAAATTGGATTAGATAACATGTACAGTACTGTTACTGTTGGGATCAAATCTCTATACAGGGTGTCCCACCTTTTAATACGCAAACTTCACCAGGACATAGTTCTCATAAAAATAATACAAAAGTTTTATATAAACATGGGGTCGCAACTCTTTTGTTTTCGAGATATGGCTGTTCAAAGTTGGAAGAAGAATTTACATTTTCATTTTTATTTCAGCTATTTATAAACGCAGGAATGTCATTTTTTACATTAATGTACTACAGCCTAGTATGTTATTTAGAAGCCTTAATTAACCCACCCCGGCGTACCTGAAAGGGTTGAAATTCACGATCACCACTACATTTTCCAATAGAACTTTTTAACTCGGTAAAATTTTAACATGAAAAAATATCCCTTAGAAAGCTCATTCCTTAGCGAGACTTTTTTGTCTCTTACATTTTTTCCATGAAACTGATAGTTTTCGAGAAAAAACATAAAATCTTAGCGCGTTTCAGACCAATTATCCAAAAGAACCTTTTAATTCGGTAGAATTTTAACCTAAAAAAATATGCGTTAGAAAGTTCATTCCTTAGCGAGATTTCTTTGTCTCTTACATTTTTCGCATAAAACTGATAGATTTCGAGAAAAAAAAAATAAAATCTTAGCGCGTGTCCTACTGTACCGCTTCACCCCTAAGCAAATGTTCTTTAAAAGTTGGCTATGGTTTTAGAGTAATAAGTGATAATAATAATCTAAAAAGATTAACAATTACACTTTAAATTAAATGCATTCTATCTTAGTCAACGTACAAAGTACATCTTTGTACATCAGTACAAAGAAATCAGACCAAAACCATGGCCAACTTTTAAAGAAGTTTTGGTTAGGGATGAAGCGGTACAGTACGACACGCGCTAAGATTTAATTTTTTTTTCTCGAAATCTATCAGTTTTATGCGAAAAATGTAAGAGACAAAAAAATCTTGCTAAAGAATGAGCTTTCTAACGCATAATTTTTTAGGTTAAAATTCTACCGAATTAAAAAGTTCTTTTGGAAAATGTAGTGACGATCGTGAATTTCAACCCTTTAAGGTACGCCGGGGTGGCTAAATTAAGGCTTGAAAATAACATGCTTGGCTATAGTACATAACTGTAAAAATTCACATTTCTGCGTTTATAAATAGCTGAAATAAAAATGAAAATATAAATTTGTCTTCCAACTTTGAACGGCCATATCTCGAAAACAAAATAGTTGCGACCCCATGTTTATATAAAACTTTTGTGTTATTTTTATGAGGACTATGTCCAGGTGAAGTTTACGTATTAAAATCTGGAACACCCTGTATATCGTTCAGCGAGTGATGTATGCGTCATTACTTGTCAAAGTTTTCTCGACGTACGTCGCATATATATACAGGGTGTTTAAAAAATACGTTCGAATATTTGGCCCACTTATAGATCTCATCAGTACAAACAAAAAAGTCAAAATAAACATAAGTCCAAAAATCAGCCGTTTCCTAATTACAGCCTGTTTTTCAAATTAAAATAATTTACACTCAAATATCAGTATAAATACATTTTAATTATTACAAATTAATGATTCTTAAAGAAGATGTTCAAAATGTCCTCCTTCCATTTGCATACACATTTCACATCTCCGTAAAAGTGAACGCCGCACTCTCTCAAAGAGTCCCGGATTTATACGAACAGTCTGGCAGGCATGTTCAATTCGTTCTCGCAACTCATCTAAATTATTCACAGGACTTGAATAAACTAATGTCTTTAAATACCCCCAAATGCAAAAATCGAGTGGAGTGAGGTCGGGAGATCTAGGGGGCCATGCAATTGGACCTCCTCGCCCTATCCACCTGCCATTGTAATTTTCGTTTAGATAATTTCTGACCAAGACTCCGTAATGCGCAGGAGCTCCATCGTGCATCAACCACATTAATTAATTCTGTGGTTGAGGGGCACATCTTCTAACAGCAGTGGTAATGTATTCCGCAAAAAGTCAAGGTACAATTGACTAGTCAAACGGTTAGGCAGGAAACAAGGTCCTATCAGATGGTCTCCTAACACACCAAGCCAAACGTTGATTGCAAATCGGTGTTGATGATTCGATTCAACAACGGCATGCGGATTTTCGTCGGCCCAAACATGGCCGACAATTATGAAAATTAAAAATGCCATTTCTCGTGAAACCAGCTTCGTCTGTAAATAAAATTTTCGTAACAAAATTTGGGTTCTCCGCGACTTTTGTCAACATGCTTCGACAAAACACCAGTCGTGCGGCATAATCAGGCACAGCTAGAGCCTGTACCCTTTGAATATGGTATGGGTGCAATTGCTGCTCCCGTAAAATTCTCCAAATTAGGGAAAAGTTAATATTTGTTTCAGTAGAGAGTCTTCTAGTACTAGTACCAGGATTTTCTTCAATTCATCGTAAAATGTTAAGTTCTGCGTCGGGAGTACAAACTGATCTAGGCCGACCACCATCACCGTTCCTTGATTTAAACGATCCAACTTCGGATAAACATTGATGTAAATTTGTAAAAAGTTTGTCACACGGAAGTACCCGGTTTGGGAATGCTTCGGCATAAAGGCGACGTGCCTCACAAGCATTTCCATCGGCTTTGCCATACATAAAATGCATGTTTGCCATTTCTGCGTTGGTATAAGGCATATTCGAAAATTTCAACAATGGGTTACAGCAACAACTACTTCAATAAACACTGACAATAACGGACACACAATAATTACAACAAATGTGGCAACTACACTAACAGAAACGAACCAAATTTGTTTTGTTATTTCCATGGATGACTTCATAAATACGCGAATCACTCCTACTGAGTGTAAATCATTTTAATTTGAAAAACAGGCTGTAATTAGGAAACGGCTGATTTTTGGACTTATGTTTATTTTGACTTTTTTGTTTGTACTGATGAGATCTATAAGTGGGCCAAATATTCGAACGTATTTTTTAAACACCCTGTATATTATCTAATTGTACATGACAGAAAGAGACACAAACTGAAAACGGTAATTTAGGATAACAGGATTAATTAATGACGCATGAGACATCTTTCGCTGAACAGTGTATACTTTATTTTACTATTATCAACCGGCTTCGGTATTAAACCGCCTTTAGAGTGTAAGTAAATGATGCTTGGTGGCTAAATGATGAATGTTATTTCACAAAATGTTAAACTCCACTCCGCAGCTACACACAATAGTACCGAGAAAACTTTATAGATGGCAAGTGGCACTCGAAGGGTTTGACTCGATCTCGCAGATACGATCAGAAATAGAAATCCAATGGGGCACTTTTTCTGCAATATAAAGGGTCACTGTCGAAACGCCCTGAGCAAATCTGCGATATAACGGTTATTGAATGGCACAACGGCTTCTGCGAGAGCGGTTCGAACACGCTCGCCTAGCTCCACCTGGATTATGAATAGATTGGGAAGTCCGGGGATTTTATGGACGACGAGAGGTTTTCTATAATAACCGCACCCTAGTGTTCATTTTTAATTAGATGCCTCGAAAATACCGAAGTGCATTCTTCGGGAATTAATTTAAAAGAACGGGCGCTGGACTGAACGAATACGACGCTGAACTTGTAGCATCTGAAACTGTACCAGCCGTTTCCGGAGAAAATGTCCCCGTCTGCAAATTGCGGTGAAACAATTTAGAACAGACCGTCAAGATGGAAGGACGATGAATAAGAAAGCGCTAGGTTGAAAATATGATAATTTCACCGGAAGCGAAACTTTGAAATTTATTACACTCGCGGGGTTTGTACTATTTAATTTTTAAATCTTGCGACGTTTGCAAGGTTTCCCAGCTGTTAATACATGATAAAAACTAGTCTTGTAACGGTATGGTTTCAACTCTTCCCTCAACTCTAGAATGAACTCACCGACAAGTAGCCGAAGCAGGGAGGCGATCAAGTGCAATTCCGTGGCAGCCATAAACGCAGATCTCATGGATTTCGGGCTGCACGTGCGCTCCCTTGGCACCGAAGCATCTCTCGGTCCAATCTTTGACCCATCCGTAGATCAGGCTTTATCTTTCGGCATCCGCTTATTCTAAGGGCAATTCCGCATCAATAAGATGATGGATGGACTTTAGGAATACCTCGCACTCGCGAATTTCTTCCATACTGACCCATTCAAATCCCCAATGTCTACAGAGTATGAAATATTTAAAAGCGATGAAGTAAAACAAAATAACTCATAAAATAACTAACGACTTTAACCCACTCAATTTAAATTGCACCGAAGGGTAGGTAAAAACTTAAGTAATAATACTACTCAAAATGATTTCGTACTTGTTATTGCTTGAGATAAAACGACAACTTCTAACTTTCTAACAAAGTAAGAGACGAAATACCATGCGCTTTTCTTCGCGCTCTCTCTTACCGAAACTTCTACGGAACTATCCAATTTCGAAATTAAACCGCGTTTACGTACTAAGGACAAATACCCAGGAGTTTGCGCGACTTTGCCGTAAGCAGTTTTCATGCTGTAAACTACCTGCGACAATTTTCAAAGTTCTTCCCGCAGCGATACGGAGGGCTTCGCACGCTGTAACAACGTTACAACTCGTTGGTATAATCAGGTCCAATTATTTTCAAACAAAAACTTCATCTACGTCCCGTCTATCGAGTTAGGATCCGTGCGAGAGTTTAGATATTGGATTACCACGTGCTATTGTCTTAATGGACGATCATAATACACATACTATACAAAAGAAATGGCATTGTTATTGAAATATAAGCTCGCTAATAGTGACTGTGCATAAAATTCGAATAGTAGATGTCATGTTGTTTTGATGTTCTAAGTCATGAATATCGATGAAAGGGGGATCTTATAATTAAAATCTATAATCCCATTTAGTTATCAAAAATATTGGTCCGTGTAGTGTAATTATTCAAAAAAAAGTTTGGAAGGTTTCGGACATCTTAAAGAATTTTCAGACGACCCATCAGATGAAGGTCGCATCTTTGGCATTGCAATACAAGCTAGCGGTCTCGGAATGTCGTGAGGCATTTAATATAAGAGTTTTGGAGCTGTTGACGCGCGGCATCCGACGAAAGCTTCTCTCATGACCTGTCATGCATTATTCAGCGTGGGGTCGGAGTTTCCTACGTCATTAAACCTAAAAGCGAGATCGGGATGCGGTTCAAAACCCGGCAAATGGTGAAGAAGTTGAACGGTTTTTGGAAAAGTTTTAAATCCCCTTAAATCAGATCCTTTACTTCAATACACGAAGAAAAGTTACAAGTTAGGATATAATATCATCAGTGTAAAATTTCACAAGACTCTTCTGTCGCTACATTCTTTGGTGTCCCATCTGTACCACTCCTGCCAATAGGGTCGATTGAATCGCGCACGGAGATCCCGATTAAAGTCGTAAAGAGGCCTGGAGCGGCTATAAATAATGGGCGCCCCAAATTCCAGGGCAGTAGGCGTTAATCGACAAGTCGACTAGAACCTGGCTACGCGTTGAGTCGACACCAGATCTTTAGACGCCAAGTATTGCGCCCCACACTGACGCCCTCTACAAGCGACTGCACTACACGATCGTCTCGTAAATCAACCCATGACCCACTATAGCCCAACACACCCCAACAGAATTTAATTATCACCAAAGAAAAGGAGCTGTTCAATTATCAGATAGTAATTAAATTAACCCGTTGACAAAAACTGTCACTGGCAGACAGAAGGAAATGAAAAGATGAAAAACAATCCATCTAAATGTATCCAATTTTATCGTAGGTTTGAGTTAATAAGACAGAAGCAACACGTGGCAAATCTTAATAAACCTCGTAATCTATCAACTAGGAGTACCGAGCAGTGCATCACAAGACAAATTTCGTATTTCCAGACGCTGTCAAGCAAACAGGAGCCCCCATCGCGATATCTTTCTTCATTACAACGGGTTGGAAGCAGAAGGGTGTCTGGCACATTCCAGTGATTGATCTGACTGTCGTAATTAGAGGAATGTTCTTAAACGGACAACGATAAATGCACCCAAGTTGTTTCAATTATAGAACTCGACCTATTGAAATTAACTCGCTAAGAGGATTAATAGAATTTAAAAAAATCAGCACCACTATTTAAAAAAACGTTAACGTAAGAGTTGAATCTATTGACATAAGGTAAAAATCAATAAAACTCAGACCAGAATGTAACTCTCTCTAAAAAGTCCTTATGAATAGAGTAAAAATACGTTCGTTACGGAGGATTTTCAGGTTGAAACTGTACCTACTTTTTTCTTTACTTCCGGGTCTTTTCAATGTTTTGAACGCGCTTTAACAGAGATACTTCTAAAATCGTGACGATGAATTTTATTGGATTATAAAGCTTTGTGCTGTAAAATCATAAATTAAATGCGAAAGATAAGCAGCTGTTTTACGGTTGGGTGGATACGTAACGAATAAAAAGGAAACTTGAAATTCACATACGCAAACTACCTCCAACCACATTTTTCTATTTAACATCAGGGATGGTGGAAACACTGATGCAGTAGAAAGATGACAAGACCAACTGGTGCGATACTTTAAAAAGAAGACATTAAAAGCCCTTCAGGGAATTAAAAAATACTTCGCCTGACGCAATGTTAAACAGATACAACCTCACGAAAGAAAACTAACGATGTTGTAATAAAAATATGAAATGATATTGCTTTTTCCAATATCGTTTGCTCGGTGTATTTGAAACCGGCTTTCATCTACAAAAGTCTCAATGGAACAGTAAGATCGTAGTTTGAGAAATATCAAATTTCATTATTGACCTTTGGATGTGTATTTACAAGGAACGAGACGTGGTTACTTCCGTGAATTCGTGACGAGTAACGAATTGGTTGGTATGTTTGGATTCACGTATAACCCAATACGGTTGGGAGGCAAAATGCATTCTGAGCACGTCTCGGGTAAGCAATTGAATTGTTAGATCTTGCATCGTCTTAACAAATATGAAAAAAAACTCACTCCTTTAAAAACACGATTGACTTTGCCACAACAAATCAAATCAATTACCTACGCTGGTTAACAAATTTCATCTTTTGGTTTTATCATGAAATAGGTAATTTATATTGATATTGACAGAAAATATAGAAATGCCCTCAATTTTGTTTTTACACGATAGAGCGGTACTAAAAAATGCTTTAAAAAATTTGTGTAGAATGAAAATGAAGAACAGTTGTTTATTTTACTGTTTCCTACAAGTCCTTTTTAGGCCCTATAACGCTTGTATGTGTTAATTTATGATTTGAGAGTTGCTTAGTTTTCCGTTACCTGCAACTCCTTTATAGGTCCTACAACGCTTGTAAGTTCATTTATGAATTAAAAAATATAATAAATGAAGAACAACTCCAATATCAAAACAAAAGTTTTATACATTGGTATACAATTATCCAGAAATCATACTTGTATACTTAATGAAGTGATTTTACAGCAAAGACTAATTATAAAGCTAAAAGTTTGGAAACAGGTAAGTTCAGAAATGCTTCCTGGAGAGTTACAACTCTTTAAAAATAATATTCAATATAATATTATATATTGTCTATTTGAAATAAGCAAATAAATGGTTTGACCATACCCATGACAAAAATTAAAGACAAGACCAGTCGTTATTTTAGCAAATCTACACGTTTTCTCTGTAACTAGATCTAATAACAGGTTTTTAAGATAACATCGAAACTTTTTACATTTAAAACATGATGAAATTTATCCAAAAACTGAAACTTATACCAAAACTAATTTTATGGTACCTAGAGAAAATAACGTATTGAATGGATGTTAAAGAGGTGCTAGTGTTTTCATGGCATATTTATACTTTTCATTGAATGACTTCTAATTCAATGAACTATAATGACTTATTCTAACTTCAAGGTTCCGAAAATTATAAGAAAACCCTATTCAAATACGAAATCCTAAAATGCACCTCTAATTCTAAATCTAATTGAAGAAAAAGTTTTCTCGTTATCATAATGATGATTCTGGGGTAAACGTTAAATTAGTTAATATACTAGTAAAAATTATAAATCGAGTGCCGTTTGGAGAAACTGCAGCTCTATTAGGAAGAATATTCGCACTCACATCCATTATAAACTTTTCTTCGTAGTTTCTGCTGTAGAATCCTTTCGTTAAGGATATTTACATCCGGACAATTGTACTACCTCGGTAATTACAACTAAGAGAAATTAAGAAAGTTGCATTTACTGAGGTTGTTGCACTTAGCGAGGAAGAAATATAATATAACAAAAAAGATACAAATGAAAATCATTTTATGAAGCAGAACTTATTTTACATCTTATAAAATATTACCAGCGATTCGCGGAATAAACTCACTCTAAAAAACTTTTAAGTAATTTTTTTAAGGAATGTCAAAAAAAATCACAAATTGCATGTATCAGGGGTTGCGATTACTGAATTAATTAGTTTATCATATCCAACATTTTATTAACTTTCACATTCTTATAAGAAGGGATTTCTTTATTGCCATTTTCTCTTTCTTCAAACTTACAATTAGCGCGTTATGCAATTACACATACATGTATGTGTAAAAGCAAACATCGTGTAACATTAAAATGAGTCGTGTAAAAACGAAATGCAATATGAATTTATTTTAAATTTATGGTAAATCAAATCCATACAAAAGAAGTAGGTGTGAAAACAGAATTATTTGTTATAATTTCGGTCGAATTTTAATTAAAATTCTTTTCTATTCACAAAAAACATTTCAATTATTATCTGTTTGAAATAAGCAGCCTTTTTTCTTAAAGTTCTCTGCTATAAATGGTTTGATCACACTCGTGACAAAATTTAAAGACAACACCAGTCGTCATTTCAGCAAATCTAAACGTTTTCTCTGTAACTAGATTTAATGCAATTATACGGATTTTCAAATAGTTTGCAGTTTATACATTTCCTGCAAAGTGCATAAAAATGTAGGTAAAATAATGCATATATCATCACACATATCACATGTAAATCATTGCTTTGTGCTTGTAATCCCACCAGTTTATGTATTAAAACTGCACGTTAACAATTTTTTAATTTCGTTAATTTCAAAAGCAAAACTAATATAACAACAATAAATAACAAAAATTAACATACCACATTGTTAACTACTCCTATAAAATAAACAGGAACAAAATGAAATTTATGTGCTCACTTACACAATTCTAGGATGGTAATTATTAATCAAATAGTGAAATTGTTTTGTAAGGGGCAAATCTATAATGTGAGTTTTAATGAAGCAGAATTTTGTAAATTAACATTTAAGAGGTTGTAATTGATGCAATATACTTTAAAGTAATTTAATAATTAAAATTAAGTTTAACCTGTAAATTAGATATTTTATTGAAATTATAATATATCTATGAATTCATATTAATTCAGCGTATACAAATTTAATATCATATATTAACACATTGATTTGGAAATAATATGAAACAACTCTACTTCGGTATCATTTATCACCGACGCGACGAGGTAAATTATCAAGTACGTTCAATTTTTATCTGGCAGCCCTTCCTATTTCCCGGCGATATTTCAAGTTCCCGCTAGTTATCGGACACGGGAAGTTTGGACACGTGACAGTAATTTATAGCCATTTGACGACACGCATTCGAAAACTTATTATAAATTGAAAATTGCTCCCTTCGAACTTTCAAAACTCCCAATCACCAACCCTTCACAGTTCTCCCCTAAAACTAAAGAGACAAAATTGATAAGAAGTCGAATACTTCTTCAGGGTCGATTTATTCACGAGTGCGAGGTATCCACATCAATGATGCAATGATGATAAAGAAACAGAAGGCGTGAGATGACACAATTACTCAAGAGGGAGCCACAAGCACCCACACATGCACAGACACGTTCACAGATCCGGTGCTGATAAATAACGAGGCAAAGTTACCCCTGGTTTGAGCTATGCAGAAACGAAAAAACTTTCGGCGATCGCTCGACGTGCTACGAGTTGACGCGGCGGTTGAGTTAGAACAGCCGGCGGGTGGTGAGCGACTGGTTCCGACTTGCGTCCGCCAGCGCGTTCGCGCCAAGATCGGCGCAGCCCGCTGCGATCCGCGCCTGTAATGCACGGATCTGGCCGTAATATCACTTGGGGAGGCTGACGTTTGTATCGATTTGATTTATTTGCGCTCGAATGGGACAAACGCGTGTTATTGTTTACCGCGTCACGTTTGTGACACCCTTTTTGCGTTTACATGATTAAATGTACCTCGTACGAGCAGAGATAAATTTACGCTTAAAAGCTTCAACCGTAAAATCATTTCCATTCACGTGATAATTTAATTCCCATAGGTTTTATAAGGCGGTATTAAAATATACATAAACAAGAGATATGAAGGTAATGAAAACCTCAGTGGGAAGGAAATAGTGATATTACGGAATATTGACCGTTAACGTTTAATAGCTCATAAAGGATTAATTATTCGTGTTTCCTTTGTTTCGAGAAACAGTATTAACTACCTCAACTAGATCTATTGAAGCCCCAAGAACCACGAAGTCTTGAACCTCGAACATGAATAGTTATAACTTATTGTTTGTGTCGCAACCTATTTGCACTTTGATAACTATTTTTATATAGGAAAATATGTCGTTACTGGCAGCATTGTGAAGCACCTAAAATACCATTTACCAAAATTAGTGGTATCATCACCTTTTAATGTTTCAGTTCGGGCCATTTGTCAAATGAGATAAGTTATAAAAAGTTGCTGTAATTGGTGTCCTCTACACCCTTTGCGAATCCTTCAATAGTTATTAAACCACTGTATAAACACTAAACTCCAAAGCAGAAAATAAATAATAATAAATATTGGTAGTAGGGTCGCAAAGAAATTAATCTGTATTATTATGAGATTTTCCCAACTCAAATAATTCTATTTAGCTAAAATAATAAACTCAACAGTTTCATTAATTCTCAATCTATTTGCTTCACTGATGAAATATTTTTCCGTCGTCTTGGCGATTCGAGTTAAAGAAATGCCACTCTCCTGTCTCACCAGCAATTGCATTGATGGATTGCGAGAAAAATCTAATTAGTAAAGATCTAAAAATTTGTCAAGATACTAATGCCGATGGAAGATGTCCAGCTAAAATATTTTCTAGATAGTCACCACTTCCGGTGTACCAGAAGTAGACTATACCCTCGTTATTTTAAATGAAATGCAATAATTTTTATTGTTAATTTCATAATTTTATTTCTACATACAAAAATAAATTAACCTTGATTGGAGTTGTTAGGCGCTAATTGTTTTCCTTCTCTAATTATCTTAATTTAAAGATTGTTTTTAGTAAATATCAGTATAAATTTCAAAAACGTGTTTTAGTAACCCGTTCGACCCGTTTTTATACATTCCAACTTTTATGCGCCTATAAGATACCGAATTTAATTCACTACAAATTTTCATTATTTGCTCCTACGCTTGTCGGTTGCAGTTTTTAAGAGTGCACATTCGGAATTACGTTCATTAAAACATTTATGATTATTTTCAATCAGACATTGCGCAAGTAAAAGATCGAACAATCAAAACGAAACACCTACGTACGCCTACGGGCGAGAGGAAGAGAATCACATTTCCATGAACTATGTTCCTCACAGCAACATACCAACACTTAAAAAAAACGTTAGCCACCTAAGCTATCACTATTTCTCATCATCAACTGTAAATCCAGTTGATTATAGGTAACTTAACAACTATAAAAATCCATGAAGAGCATTTCATTACAAGCGTTCTTTCATGTTGGAAACTAGTTAAATGTCAATGTACATTCATAGAGAACTGTTCTTAGCTCTAAATATAGTTTAAAGTGTAAATTCGTGTTATGCTTCTTTTTTTCTTTATTTTGAGCACTCCGTCAACAACTTGGAAGACGATGTCATCACTTTATAGTGACGTCACATCCTGCGATGTCAAGCGCTTATTCTTTTGTTATGATTGGTAGTGTATGACATATACTCTTTTCGCGGAAAGATGTCTCATGCGTCATTAATTAATTATATTATCCTAGACTACTATTTTCGGTTTTCGTCTCTATCTGACATATATGATAAAAAAGAAAAAAATATTTGACATATGTCGAGAAAACGGTGACAAGTAATGACGCATGAGACATCTTTCCGCGAAAAGTGTATAGCTCTGATTTTATAGGTAATATTAACACTTGACAACAACGATTTAACGAACACAAACAACTTGTATAACGTGAAGTTAGGCAGTAATGTATATTGCATTTTGTACTTATATTTGTATACATGTCTCTGTAATTCTGTTATATTACAAACAGTACCCAAATTGCATTTAATTAAAGGTTAATTTCTATACTTTGATTTGAGCAGTTCAAATTTCAATATTTGAATGCTGTTTCGTCATTAATGAAGTAGGGCTCAAAATAAAAAAAAAACGAAGTATACCACTCAGTAGCCTGTATAATTGAGAAACCCAGTAGCCTGTATAGTAACTAACCCATATACAGGGTGTAAGACAAAAACTGTCCAAAGCCATACCCGGGTTATTTCTGTTCAGATTTTCATGAGCCAGGTACCAAATGAAATGTTTTAGAGAATTCTACATTTGGAGTTCATATCAATTTTTTTCAGTACAATTTATAATTTTAACCGACTACGACTTTTGTTTTTCAATTTGTAACGCATATTTTTTCCTCGCCATTTATAAGACCTTTTTATTCTGAATACAACGATATACAGTACATCAACTTTTATTAACTAGTTACTGCAGAAAAAATTAAAATACTTTCTTGTCCTCTCGATTATTTTTACGGAAAGCAATGGAAAATGTATGAAAATTCTAAGGAAAATTACCGATTCTAAATCATTTCTTGTTGATGCGTACCGATTTGAAGTAATTTTGGGGAAAAAATGTTAAAAGTAAAATCGGTGCCATCTTTTTTTAGATCTTTGACGAAAAGTGATGATTGATTTGACGTTACAACATTTTGAATAAAAATACGATAATTAAAGCTTTTTAAGGCATTAGGGACGCCCGTTCAATGAAGCGTTGCACACATGCTTCCAATATAGGATCCGAAATACAATGCCGAGGCTGGAATTATCCGTGATTGTTAAAAAATCACGTATAAAATGCCCGACTAAAATGTTTCGACGGGATAGTCGATAGAAACGAAATACACTGCTTAAGAAAAGTATTTTAACTTTTTCTGCAGTAAATAGTTTCAATAGTGCCAATAACAGTACATGTATTCTACATCGATGCATTCAGAAAGAAAAAGTTTTTGAAATAACATGAAGAAAAGGTATATACAACACAATTTGAAAAATAAAATTCATAGTCAATTGAAATCGAAGGTTTTGCTAGAAAAAATTTAAATGATCTTCGAACCATAGTACTCTTTAAAACATTTCAATTGGTACATGGAAATCCGAACAGAAATAACCGAGATATGGCTTTGACCGTTTTCTGTTTGACAGCCTGTATAAGCAATATACTAATATCGCCGAACTCAGACTTGAACTAACGTTAGCGCTAACTCTAACACTAGACCTAGAACTAAGAGCTGTCGGGTTTAGCCTTCTACAGAAACGAGTTGGAAGTCATACTAGTCATACTTTCGAAAACAAGTTTCTGAAGAAGGCTGCAACAATGCATCTGAAACGTTAAACGCTTTTTCAAAAGACGCACGGCTAAACCCGAAAGCTCTTAGTTCTAGGTCTAGTATTAGACTTAGCGCTAATGTTATTCCTAGTCTTACAAGGAGACCTTACGACTTGCCCCTCACCGATTTTAACGAAAGTAGTACCAATCGATAGATATTGGTACATAATACAAATGTATAAAATATTAGGGCGCACTATTCAGCGGTTCGCAAGAAAATTGGTGTTAAAGTTTGCGAATAACGTCTGTCAGTGACAAGCACCGCCCTTTAAGCCCCGCCCATTGTCGTACTGAATATGTATAGGCTTCCACATACGAGGTTCGAATTCGTTTTATAATAAAAATACCCGCATAAGTAATGTAAAATAATTTATTATATTGCTTACATTTAACTTATACGTATTATCTATGTACATGATATTACATATTATACACTACGGATCGATATTATGATTATATTGATAATGATTCAAAGTAGCAAATCAATGTTACTCTTGAGTGATGCTTATGTTAGTTGTATTTTGAAAAACTGCTAATGAAAAGTGATCTTGTGACTGTGGAACCAACCGTGGAAATTTCAATAGGCGCTATGTAAATTGGCGAAGAAATACTTAAAATATCGCTCTCGACATCTCGAGAAAGACAACATTTTTTGTAAGTACGGATGACTTAATACTCATGGACTAAACTGACGAAGAATGTGTTTCCGAATTCGTATTTCCGTTTGACGCAAATTTATCTCCGGAACTGCCGATAAAGCAAGTACAAGACGATTGTAATATTCCCCTTCATTACAAGTTAAAAGTTGTGAATCGCGCTAAAGGACATCCCCATTGGCCTTTGCAAACTCTTCAGAAGTAAGGATGTTAACGCTTAAAAAACATAAGAGAATTAAAGAGATGGGAAGAATGTGCCAGAAAAGGAGGAACGATTGTCGATAAGTATAAATTGATTGACTCTTGTGCATATGATTGTTTTGAGGATCGTTACGTGCTACCAACCAATTTACATGGAACAAGATAAAATGTAATTAAATATACGTTATAAAAGACTGTTAATCAGATTCACATAATACGCAAACATGGATTGCCTCGACGCCATCATCATCTACACAAGCACATTAATTGTATGTTTTCTTGTGTTTGGGGTTTAATCATAAAATGTTTCTTTTTAATCAGTTTTTCATCTTCCTTTTTGTGTCTTTTAGCCTTCTTCTTAACACTGGGTTCCACATGTTACCTTATCTCCCCGTCTTATCTCATCCTCCCCTAAATAAAGGAGGTAAGACTGGATGTTTACGTGGGTATTTTTATTATAAAACGTTTTATAATAAATAAAAAATACCATTTTAAAGGGCAAAGAAGAAATTGTAAAGAATGATTCTAATAAAAGTATCGTAAGTTTCCTAAACATAGAAGTAGAGAAATTAAAAAGTAGGATAACGAAAGAATGTCCTTAATTGATTATATTTTGTAATATCAAAATATTATAAAAATAAAGTGAAATGTTGCATTAAAAATAAAAATGAAAAGAAAACAAGTATTATTCAGAATTCGAACCTCGTGTGTGGACGCCTATACATATTCAGTACGACAATGGGCGGGGCTTAAAGGGCGGTACTTGTCACTGACAGACGCTATTCGCAAACTTTAACACCAATTTTCTTGCGAACCGCTGAATAGTGCGCCCTAATATTTTTTACATTTGTACTATGTACCTATATCTATCGATTGGTACCACTTTCGTTAAAATCGGTGAGGGGCAAGTCGTAAGGTCTCCTTGTTAGTTCAGTTAACACCAGCCGTGAAAGCCTTCCTATTTATACTAACATCACGTCGTCAGGATTCCCGTCAATTCTCAATTCGTACAGAGATGAGAATTATTACGTGATTGTGAGTATAAATTCAATTATTAAAATTACCATAGTTGTGATTAACAATTGCAATTAAATAATTTCGTTTAATTAAAACAATATTAAATAGTACTTCCATGAAATACCACAAAAATAGATGACATTTCTACACTGATTTCACTGACAACATCGATAATTTTAAGAGAAAATTCAATTTTGTTCAGTACCATACATTTCTCATAAAGGGACTAAAGGGAGAGATGCAGGAAAGCACTTGGTTAGTGAAGAATCGGTTGCCGTTGTCTGGGGGCGACACCGTCAGAGAGAGACTCGGTCAATTTAGCGGGGTTCTTTCGGCGCGAAATGGCATTCGGACGGTAATAACGCGCGCGGTTAAACAAATGCCGCCACCATTTGTCCCTGAGGATAATGCCAAACGAAAATGGGTCGAATTTGTAAGGAGAGAGCGCCGATTGTCGTCGACATCGGCGCCAACGCCAGATACTGCGTCGGTAACGAGGTTTCGTTGAATGAATGGCGGGAAATTTAAACCGGACAATGTCGGCTGCGATTTGACGGATGCGTCGACGGCGGTGCCATTCGACGCCCACGAAAACCGACGCGTCCGGACTAATTAATACGTCGGAGCACCCTCTCGATGTGCGAGGGGCACTTAATGCGGATTACAACCTGTATTACGTAATTAATCATCTCCATGGGGTGATCATAACCGGAGTACTTCGTTTTATATGTATAATTTTGATCTCGTCTCGCGGCGACGTTAGATCTCAATAACCGTCTCTATAAGCATCTAATATCGAATGGAGATTGAATTGGATTACATGTAAACCAGTAAGTGCGTCCCAAAATATTAATTATTGATGCCAGGCCGATATTACCGCACGACTACACGTCTAATCCATATGGACCTTTCTATGTGATTACGTCTATATCAACTGATTGCAGTAAACATAAAGCTTTCAATTAATACTGATAGATATTTAGTAATAGAACAAGAAAATGATTATAAATTGAATAAGTCACATAGAAAACGGATCTCAAATCTGATTAATTCTCGGACATTTCATGAATTTCAGAGTCTTTAACGATTCGCCATTACTTTAAACGAGTACGTCGTTTACAGTAATTCTTAAGTGGGAATTTTATGACCATTTATAGCACCGGACGGTTGTGAACATCTATTACTCTACGCGTTAATCAAAACTGATTTAAATGTTGGCGAATTGATAAGTGCAGATTGCTCAATGGCGCAATTCGTAAAGTAACGGACGTTCATTAAAATTCGTGTTCAAGTGTGCTTCTAAATCTTTTAGATGAAGAATGGAGAGATACGTAGGACACGAGCACTATAAAGACGCTAGTAACACTCATTGGCCACTTGAGCACGAATTTAAGTGAACTCTCGATATAAAGCAATTTCTCATTAACCTTTACTGTAGGAAGTTACTAATGGTAGGAAGGTATCTCTTCCAAAACATTCGCCGAACGTTTGCTAAAATTGTTGCGAGCATCTTCAGAGTTAACAAAAGAATCAAATGACAATTATATATACATGAGAAAAGATTAAAGTTAACATTCCCATGAATCTAAATATTTAATTAAAGAATTTCGAATTAATGCCACTACTAAATTATTTCCCCCACCGTAACAATGACGAGTTTTTACCATGTACATACAGGGTGTCCGGAAACAACGTTCGTATACTAAAGGGGGTAATTCTACAGCCAAAAATATAAAGAAAAGTTCATATGAACATGTGTCCGGAAATGCTTCCCAACGGAGCTACAGCTCTTTGAAGTTGATACTAATGGTGTGGTTTTTTTAAATTATTTCACTTATTCTAAAGAGTAGGATGTTGAATTTTGGAACATCCCCTATTATTTACATAAGAAATATGATGATGGTAACCAAAATGATCTACGATGAACAGGTTCTGGTACCGAGACTGAGGAGCGCATTTAAAGTCCCGTATTTTTTTTTGGTTGATAACTTTTTGAAAATCTGATCTCAAGATTGGAATGTTTAAACAAAAATACAAAAAAAAGTTACTAACATACGATGTCGTACCATGCACCCATTTCGAGAAATTCAACAATTATGCAGTAGTGCACAAGATTTTATGTTCAGAAAATCTCTAAATATCGTAGTAGGTTTGCGCCATATTATTTGACAATTAGTATGTGTCACTCCTTAATAAAAAATAATGATAAAAACCTAATTTTATAAGCAAAAACAAGTACATAACTAAACAGGAAAAGATTTATTTAAGCAGAAGCACAGAAAATGTACTCGTTTTTGTTTATAAAATTAAGTATTTATCATTATTTTTTATTAAGGAGTAACACATACTAATTGTCAATTAATATGGCGTGAACCTACTACGATATTTAGAGATTTTTTGAACATAAAATTTGGTGTCACTATTGCACAATCATTGAATTTCTCGAAAAGGGTGCATAGTAGGAGATCGTATGTTAGTAACTTTTCTTTGTATTTTTGTCTAAACATTCCAATTCTGAGATCAGATTTCGAAAAATTATCAAGCAAAAAAAAATACGGGACTTTAAATGCGCTCCTCAGCCTCGGTACCGAAGCCTGTTCATCCTAGATTATTTTGGTTACTATCATCATATTTCTTATGTAAATAATAGGGGATGTTCCAAAATTCAACATCCTACTCTGTAGGATAAGTGAAATAATTTAAAAAAAACCACACCATGAGTATCAACTTTAAAGAGCTGTAGCTCCTTTGGGAAGCATTTCCGGACACGTGTTTATATGAACTTTTCTTCATAATTTTTGCTGTAGAATTACTCCCTTCAGTATACGAACGTTATTTCCGGACAGCCTGTATAATTTTATCATATACGTATTATTATAGTTTGTACCTTCTGTTAGCCCTAAAGTTGCTCGCAATAATTTGAGCAAACGTTCGGCGAATTGAACAAATAAACTCATTGATAACACTTTAAAACCTGTGTTTTATAAAAGCTATCTTAACGCTCCGTGTGTACACTGGGTCTTTGAAGGAACAGTCAAAATTTGAAATTCGAAATTCTCTCTTATGGATAGAGGGTAGGCTTCGGCTACCCCCCCTAAAAAAAGTTTGGTAGCTGCTCGGTCATGTAGTAGACGCTTCAATAAGTAACTCAGAATTTTTCTAGAATTTTTGAAAGCCTAGAAAACTTTGAAAACATGCCTCTTCCCTGAAAGACCCAGTATACACACCGTGTCTCAAAAAATATAGTATACACAGGCCGGGTTAAAACCTATTAGTAACTCGCTACTGTAGATAATATTATTGCTCTTGAAAAAGTTCCAATCTCCATATTAACCTATACAACACTATTTCCGATGAATTTAGATTTTTAAAATGTATGAATAATAGAGGCATCAATTGTAAATACATAAAGGCAATATAGAATTTCTTATTAGCTACAAATACCCATTTATAATATCAAGCTCACGACCCTCAGGTGAAAATAATTGATCTCTTTAAATAACATTACACCATTTTAAGACTAAGAATGATATACCATTAATTCATTGGCCATTGATTGGAACATTTGTTTCACAAAATAATTTAATTATTTTCTTCACAACTTTCTACTTATCGTCGTAAACTTGAATACTTCGAAGTTAAATCAGCGTAGCAATGAATTATTCATCATCTCGATTGAATTCGCAGGGAAGGTTATTTTACACATTTTTGATTTGCGCCCTCGGGTTAGTATTGAGTGCTAAATTGATAGAATCGGCCGAGTTTGCTGTTTACAATTTTGATGAGGGAGGAGGTCGTATTTCCATTGCAGATCATGTCGTTAAATCAAATCTACCTTCCACTTCTCGCTTTCGTCCTTTATTCAATAATATCTTTACTTCGAGAAAACATTTCTCAAGGTATAGAATGTAAGATAAAATAATTGCCATAATTACGTATAACCTTTATCTCATAAAGTTACTGAATAGTGGCACGATTAATTAAGTCACTCAGAGGTGTAGATCCGAGGACTTCTCTCGTTACCTTGTCCCAAACAATGAGAGGAGGTTGCTGAAGTTCTAATCAAGCGAAGGTCCAATTACTCAATGGCCTCTATTGAATACTAATGCCGGAGTTCTTAATGAAAGTTGTGTGAATTGGAACGTCGACGGCGGCTTATTTTTCTTACTTTCGGAAGTTGCTTACAATGAAAATATAATTAAATTCCTACATGAAACAGATAACGTTTTAGTAAATTAATGCAAAATTATCTGGCTTTCCTTTACTGCAAATAATTTTGTTAAACAATTTTTGGTTTTGCTGTATTTCGTATTTCGATTGGAAATTTGAACGACAGAGAACTTGTTTATGATATTAAAAAATTATACGATTCGCAGGGAACGAACTAAAATTTCGATCATTATATTTCTATAACGTGTAATTTAATACTGACAGAAACATATTGGGGCAATAAAAATATCAATCATATTCCAGAGATTCGTTGGTACGTTGAGCAAATATTAATTATTCGAGATATGACTAATATTGGTATGCCACGGTACTAGTGTTGCGATAATTGAGACGATAAATGCACAACATATTCGCGCGTTAACTGTATTCAAATTCCAATAATTATCACCGTAGGGACCTTTATCGCGCAGATTTTTTTGCGAACCACTCACAGCTGGATAGAGCGCACTTTTCGCCATGTTTGACGTTTAATTAAAAGCCGGCTATATATTAATTTTAATTAAATTTGTCGCAAGCGGCTGCAACTCCGGATGCATCCGCCCTCTACCGGCATCTGCTCTCATCCGGCCTCCTTATTGGCAATGGAATTTTTAAATTACCCCGCACAATATGTCGCAATCTGGGGTTCGTTTAGAATTTATTAATCAGGAATGCTGGCCGAAAGTGGAGTCACGCTTAATTTGAGCACTTGTTCGTTGTAACTTCCCCCAATATTCTGGCGGATCGTGTTATCTTAAAGAGTTTAAAGAGGATATACTTCGAAGTCCGCGCATCACTCTCAACGCAACTTTGTGCAGTCCTAAAGTATCGTGAAACTTTAAGAAATAGCGTCAATATTATGGCGCCGGGCAGTTTATAAAATAGAATGTGCACTTTGTATCCCGTCCGATTACCGCCCAAGTTTGCCTAACGAGATTATGTTTAAAGTTTAAAGTTAGTTCTGATTAAACTAGCCTGAACACGAGAGAGCGTGGTTAGACACTGAATACGTTCTAACTTCTCCAAAGAAAACATCATTTCACATATCTCTTTAACAACTATATTTAATTTTCTATTTTCATTAAAAGAACATTAGAAATATATAGTGTATTGCAATTTTTAAAGAATACAGGGTGTCCTAGACCACCTGTACCACCTCATTTATTTAAATCCTATAAGCCCTAGGAACTTGAAACAAAAAAATTTGATAAATAAATTAGGTATAAACTTTCTTATGGGCGAGAAAGTAACATCTAATAGCAACCGGAAGTATGAACAATTGAAGGTCACTTTATAATTTCATATGAGAAGTGGAGTTAACTTAGGTATTGTGTGAAAGAGCTTCTCAAAAGAAATAACTTATCGGAAGCATTTTTTGATGTTATTTGCTGTTTTCGTACAAAATTACTTTGAAAATCTCATTTTTTTACAAGTCTTGTCTAATACCACCGCTAAATGCCTCTGTCGACAATTTTAACATTTTAGCATTTAGAAATGACGGTTGATAGCAAACCTGTTCTAAAAAAAGTGGATAAAGTAAACAAGAAACCATTTTATTAGAAATACGACAAAATAATGGGATACACTTGTAAAAACAATACATGCGAATTCTTTGAGGATTAACCTCGGACTTGTACGTATTCGACTAGAGCCACCGTATATTACCACCCGTCATTTTTAAATACCATGATTTTTGCAAATGGTCGACATTTAATGGCGACATCAGATAACACTCGTAAAAATCGAGATTTTTAAAGCGATTTTGAACGGAAACAACAAATAATATCAAAAAAATGCTTTCTATAAAAGTTATTTCTTATGAGAAGCTCTTTCCAACAATACTAAAATTAACCCCACTTCCCATATGAAATTCTAAATCAACCTTCAATAGTTCATACTTCCGGTTGGTGTTAGATGTTACTCCCCCACTCATAAGAAAGTTTATACTCAATTTATTTATCAAATTTTTTGTTTCAAGTTCATATAACTTATAATTTTTAAATAAATAAGGTGGTACGGGTGGTCTGAGACACCTGTATATAAAATATCTAATAACAAAACTTCTACTTATTGTTAGTGCACCATCAGAATTATGTTAACCTATAAAGGAAGAAGCTTAGCCTAAGCCATATAAGCTAGTTAAATGGTAACATTTTGTTGATATTTAACCCTCCGTGTGTACACTGGGTCTTTGAAGGAACAGTCAAAATTTGAAATTCGAAATTCTCTCTTATGGATAGAGGGTAGGTTTCGGCAACCCCCGCTACAAAAAGTTTGGTAACTGCTCGACCATGTAGTAGACGCTTCAATAAGTAACTCAGAATTTTTCTAGAATTTTTGAAAGCCTAGAAAACTTTGAAAACATGCCTGTTCCCTAAAAGACCCAGTATACACACCGTGTCTCAAAAATATAGTATACACACGCCGGGTTAATTTGTGAAAAAAATGCAGGTAATTTTGCAAAGAGAGTTATTTGAATAAATTGAGAAAAACCAAATGTTTCATTTTATGGCTTGAAATTAGAATGTCAAATTTCAGCCAACCTAAGGGTTTGTTCAATAGCCAGAGTTTGATATGTGGCATTGTTGATCGTTTTCTGACGGTCTTCTGTGGCACTGTTAAAACAAGCCCTAAGTTTCCATCTTATTAGAGAATTTTTATTAATATCTCTAACATTGATAGCTAATTTTTTTTGCGTAATTTGTATTAAAATGGTTCTTGTAATTTATTCGAATGAAGAATACGAACACATAATTTTCGTGTAAGGATATAGCATCGGTGATACTACTGTCTTACAATTAGTTACAGAATATCAACGATGATACTCAAATAACCATTTTCTTCCAGACAAACAAGCGACCACCTGCATAAAGAACGTTCACAACTCAACTTCATATATATCTTAATTCAATTTGAGATATACCTCACTTTCAAACCCTGATTTCAAGAACTATTAGGAATATGTAAATAATGAATAAGTAATGAATGAACATACGTAATGTATGTAATAATGAACATTTTATTGAAATACAATGGACCCCTTACAACATGTTTTGATTAACCGGCGTGTCAATTAAGCGAAGTACACTGTAGTATCATTTTTGTTTAAGGTTAGTAATTAAATTCATATACAATCTATCTCGGATACCTCAACCGCGACCTGTGTGTAGGTACTATGGTAGTGCTATTTTCATAAAAGTTCAAATGTGTAATAATTTTAATTCATTACATTACGTTCCTTAAATAATGATAGTGAATTTCAGCCAATGATTGAATATTTGATAACAAATAGTTCTTTAAGCATGTGGATAGGTACCACATCTAAGACCTGCTTTGTTCTGCTAATTACCCTTCCAGAATAAAACGTGGATCTAGAAAAACAACAGATCTGCCCGTCCCAGTTGACATCGACCATTAGGCAGTGGAGGAGCAGAGAAAGGCGAGCTTCCTGTTGCCAACTAATTTTACAGTAGAGAAAATCCCTGGTCGATTAAGTGCCCCCTCGTGCAATGTCCTGCCAAGGACGATCACTCAAAGTGCCCTACAAGCTCCGGGAGAGTTCGCACGCACACTCCCGGAAGGCGTCCTTTATGCGAAGCTCTTTTCATAGGCTCTTCTCACAATGTGTAATCGAATCCTTCAGCCTGTAAAGTGTTTGGCACCGAATCTTCGCGGCTAATACTCTATCCGCTAGGTGGATATTATCGCTGAATAACTTCGTACGTTGTTACAGAGCCTCCATTAGCTTTTATGACGTGAATATGAGTTGTCTCGATATCGCGTAATAACTAGACGTTGTCGGAGGTAATGCAGCAATGTTATTCTTGCCCTTTGTGTTCGGCAATTATCCGGACAACATTTCGCGAAGGCGCATTTTAAAGTTTTAACTTACATTTACATTATTCATGCCTCAAAACTCGAGAACTTCCGCGGCGCGGTATCTACTGTTTATATTTTCTTTCGGCGTAATTTGTTCAGAGTTCGCGGCATGTAATTACCGTTTTTGTTCTCCATGGCGAAATTTCGGTCCATTTAATTCTCAGATGATAAAAACTAAGAGCAGCAAATTGACTAGAAACCTTGTTAATTAATTAACGGCTTCTGTCCGAAATATTGGTGACATTCCTCGCGTCAATTAAGGTAATTTTCTAATTGAAACGATATATTTTCCCGAAGCGTGCCAGCAGAGTGCATTTAATCTAATCGAGCGATTATCAACTGTCGCTCGTTCCAGCACCAAACTAAACAATTGAGGCTCGATTGAGCGATTCAGTTCATTCAAAGTTGCTCGATGTAGATGGCTCTTGAATTTGGCGGTGCTCTATTTAGACCGTTTCAGCCCTGGTTTACTGCCATAGCGACCGAAAGTCACGAAACAATTCAATTCGAATAACCCCCTCAGCCTCTTCTAATCAATATTATTCCATGGGTTTGGGAAAAAAATACGAGAAACGAAGACGTAAGGGACGATAAAAGAAAGTATACTATCGAGAAATTGAGGTTAGAAAACTGTCAATTAGTTAGAAAAACAAAAGAACAGTAGTCCAGTTTGCTTCTATTATTCTTTATATGGTCAACGTACATCTTTATCTACGTCTCTCACCATTCTTTTTCTGTTTAGTTGATATACACTACACCACATAAGTAAAATATCCCCTTTGCTTTTCGCTAAAGTACTTAACGAGTATAGTTATTTTTCCAACATGTTCAGGCTTGTGTTTGGCAATTATAAATTAACGCCACTTACAGAGCAACTTCGCAACGTCGCATCGTGCACTGAAAAAATTTCATGCATTTTAAATTAGTTTGAAAATCGGGTTGCCAACCTCAAAGGGAATCACAGACCAAAAAGGGTAAACAAATAAATACCCGTGTTCGCAGTGATGATGCTTGTTTTTCTTTGCGCTGCTTTACACGAAATTCGCATTTTGAAATTAGTTCACTGTGTAAACGTGCTCCTATCCTAGCCTGGCTTTATCTGGGATATCAAATTAAACTGAACCACTCAAAAATGAACTGTTTCAAACGACAAAACCATAATGCACTTAAACAATTTTCAAACTTGAACAAAAAAAATAAATAAACGGCAGTAGATCATTTTCAGGGAAATTAAGTGTAAACTCAAATAAATCAGAGGTTTATCTAATTTCCCAAAGATTGCCTAATTAAAAATATACAAAACCGCGGAAAGCGCTTCGAAATTGACTGTCAAGTCCGAAAGCGAGCTGTGGATAAAAGCTCGCTGAGTAAACATTTACATTCAGCGTTTGTCCGGCGCGGGCAATTTAAATTAAACGCGGGAGCGGCCGAGCAAAGAAATCGAGCGGTAAAAAGTTGTAGTGTCGGCCTCGGCGCGCGAAAACTAATCTAATTCAACTAGTAATGCCCCATTACCATATTTATGGGTTTTCCCGGCAGCGCCGCTACCGACACCAGAAAATAATCTCCAATTTTAAGTTGCCTAAACTCCGTACGACGTCAAAGTTGAAACACGACTTTTTCTCGAACCAAGAAGAGGAAGAAGAGACGCGATTTACTGTATGCCCTATTTTTTTGTTGACCCTGGAGGTTTTAAATAAACCGCCCGGGGCTTTTTTGACAAAAGTTCGCGACACCAACCCTTCTTTCTCTCTCTTTCACCACTTCCCCGTCATCCCCCAACTTTTCATGTCGATCACGTTTTCTCGGAAAACTTCGGTAATTAGGTACTAGGCGGTAGTTCTTAAAAATGCAAATTCAAAGCCCCAATCGTTTTTTCTGCCATTTTTGCTTGCGAAAGAACTTCGCGTGGTACTTTCGCCGGAAGGAAAATTGAAGAGAAAACTCAGACTAACGATCTAAATTTTCCGACGCCCCTTTTGACTTCCAGGATCTCCGATATACTTTCTAAATAAATGCGATATAAACCGAACTTCTCGCTCGAGGTTTCGACAATATCGGAATCTGCACCCTTGAGTTTAAGGCAATTTAATCAAAACCGACTTTAAACTTTGTCCCGCAATCCCGTTAAGCCGAACTTTGACATTGTCGACCGAGATAGGACTTTGTTTCCCTTTATGAAACGCGTTTTATAATAATTAGTGTTACGAGAAAGTAGCTACCGTAATGTCGCAAACTATTTTAACGAAAATAGTAATATATTCAAATCAGCCCTTTATACATATAGTTTGCGACAAAATAACGGAACAAATTCAATAAAGTTTAGGATATTAGATCTAAATAAGTAGAACTCATTCCATTGGAGCACTCCCCGTTCTGCTTGTCGTATAATAATAAAACTCGTATAATAATCTACTATAAAAGTATATTGTTGTCAAAATGGTTAGGAATATTAGAACGACAATAATAATATTAATATATTATAATAGCAAATGTTACTAGACTGATCATTTAGATTAAATGATGCTATAAAAAAATGTACATGTGTGTTATGGTCAAGTAAAATTGAATTAGTAAATAGGAAAGAAGTAACGGAGTATTATATCTAACAGTTGTTAATATTTGAAAAAGTAGGGAAACTAATGGTGGAATTTGGATGTCAAACGTAAAGGCTGTAATCGTAACCGTAGCAGTAACTCTAATATTTAAAAAACGTTCAACTATTTTGTTTCAATGGAAGCGTTTAGGCAACGTCAAGAAATTACGGTAAATTTGATGGTTATTACAGCTAAGGTTACGGTTAAATTTGACATCCTAAACCCACCAGAAGATGTAATTTGTTTCCTTTAAAGTTTTAATTTATAAATGTCGAGCATTCACGCTATATTGAGCCCATTTTCACGATTAAAACATTTTTATCTTGATTTTGGTCTACAATGGTTTCTCTTTTTCTATTCTCTCAAATCTAAAAAATGATGGTAATAAAGTAATATAGTATGAAGATTTTTTTTTTAGATTTTATAATAAGTAATTCATTCGTCGACGAAGTTCATAAACTGGGCCCAAAGTGCCACGTCCGAACCTAAATACACTTCAGACTAAAGTGGCTATAAAATTTGACGACGTCATTCGGAGCGGTGGGCCACAAAATCCGAAAAACTCAATCTTCCAGTGCACAATGACCGGTCATAATTTAAAACAATCCGGCCTAATGCGCGATGTTGCTGCGGCTATCGCGTAACAAAGGATGGAAGCGTTTTTTCGGAAACTTGCACATATATCACAAGTCACATGTTAATTTTCAGTATGACCGTACGCGCCCCATTTTTGACCGCACGCGAAACCGAAATGTAGCTGTGCCCGCGGTTCTCTATGAAATATTAGCCCGAAGCTCGAAGATTTATTCCGACCGCACGACGTCCTGATTAGAGCCGGATAAATTACACTTTCGGCCGACATGGACAATAAAAATAGTTGCCGTAACAGCGTCGGATAAACCGGGTTATCGCCGCTAAAAAGAACCGAACAAGAGGTGCAAGACCAGCTGTGCTACTATCTGCATATACGGCAGAACTTTGACCGTAAAATCCAGCCCCTTCATTTGTCTTTCTTTTACGATTTAGAAATATTTTTTTCAAAGGGCTTTTCTTTGTAATAAAAAATCGTAATTTGTGCTTTTTTGTGATTTTCTGTGGAAATGGCTTGGTCCCTAAAACGAAGTCTAAGATTGCCTGGGTTTTTGCGTTAATTGATATTGGAAGGGACAGAGCCAACTGTCGTAAGGAAAGAGACTAATTGCCGACCTAACAAAAACGCGACCAATGGCGTCACCTCAGGGTTGACCCATCGAGAGTGGAAAGTTAGATTTAGTAATTGTCCTTAATGGCCATATTTGTTCGTATATTAGTTTCGACAACCACGTAGTTTCAACGCGGTCATACAGTTCATAAATAATTACTTACATGGCGCGTTCGACCTGCTTTTCCGGAACGTATTTACGTACCTGCAACACACAAAAAAACGGAAAACCATTAATCAAAATAAACAAATGGCGACCCGAAATCGCCAGCATTTTCCATATAAATAATAAAGTAAATCAATCATTGGGGGGAATTTTTGCCAAAGTTGTTTCCGGCAGAGGCAATTTTGTCAGGCCCACATTTTATACCGGTTCGTTTTTTGCGTACACAAATATATATTTTAAAATAACATCGTATTTTTAAAAACGAATAATGGAAAAATTGATGATGGTGTTTTTTTGTTTGCGCACTCGAATGTAAATAGGGATGTGTATAAAATAATAAATAATAACAAATTATTCTAAATAAATTTAACTGTTGTTAAACAACATGTAACGGATTTCAACAACTTTAAAGATGTTTTCTTAACTCTTAAAAAAGAAGCACAATTCACGAAAAAAAAAATTATTGAAATATTAAATATCCTTATGCATTCAAATGCTCAATAGGTGTAAATTCAATAGCATCTGTTTACTAATGAGCACTTAAATTCACATGAATTCCCTTATTCACAATCGATTTTTATACAAGGTGGTCCGTAATTAATAGGACAGAGTAACAGCGAATTCATCACGTCAAAACATTGTATTAGCCAAATTTATCTTTATGGAATTACTAACCATAATTAAAATTCAGCTGATTAAAGTTAACATACTATTTTTGTTTTTCTTTAATAATTTCTCTTACAATTAGTTTCAAAATATCTCTATGAAAATTGATAGAAGACCGAATTACAAGATGGGGAAAACCAATTTGATGTCAATTTTTATCAAGGTTCCAGGGAGCGCTTTCTACCCCAAATAATCGTCTTAAAACTCTCATACTTTTTCACTCGTTATATTTTTATAAATTTTACAGTTAACAAAGCTCAGTAACTATTTTCACGGAAATTCGGGATACTTGTGAAATCTCGCTAAAGCTAACCATTTCTGATATAATCCGTGTTAATATACAACGTACAAAACTCTAATTAATTTGGTCAAATAGGTAAGCAAACCATTATTGGGAATGAGACGTTTGAAGTTAATATTCTATTTTGGCTTTTTTCAATTATTTACATTGTTTTTAGTATATCTCTGTAAAGATTGGTAGGAAGAATCTCTCCAGAATTTAATCGGTTCTACCTTCGTTATTATTAATAATTCCATAAAGATAAATTTGACAAATACAAATGTTTTGACGTGAGGGATTCACTGTTACTCCGTGTCCCATTAGTTACGAACCACCCTGCATGATTTGTATGTTACAGCCATCTTAATTAAAAAATCTTGCATTCAGTAACGATAAGTTTTCAATTGAAACCATTAAAGTTTTAATAAAAATGTATCTGATTCTCATTCTTTTTCTTTAAATAAATAAATATTTCTGTATTTTCATCGATTTTCAACACAAAGTGAAAATTTTCTGGGTCACATTTGTTATAAAATTTTTTATAATAAATGTGGTCAAGATTTTTGCAATGTTGAACGAAAAATAGGAATATTTGATATATCTTCACAAACCTAAGCCATTTTCTCAGAAAAACTTGAATACGCATATTACTAATGACTGAATATCTTTTCTTAAACTGTTCACGTAATCGAGTAGAAATAGTTATGAGAACACATTGTTATCTGAATTGCTTGTTATCAATGAAAATTAAAATATACATACCGGGTGTCTTTAAATGACGTATACAACGGAAAACCACAAGTATCTTTGCCAAAAATGTGACGATTTAACTCGGTTTATATGCAAGGTTGCTTAGTTCAGTCACTACAGGACTTTAAATATAATATACATATATTTCCTAAGTGCCGTGCAGTTGAATACAGTAAATTATTTTGTCCAAAATAGGTAGCAGTTTTTATGATACATGTTTGTCGATATATAGAACACATTAACTGATATAAGTTGATTTTGTACATTTTCACACTTAGGGCATTATATTGACTCTACAATTTTTGTTAAATAACTGAACAAGTCTTTACTGGATTAATTTTTTGTCACAAGTCAAGTGTATAAATAGATTACAAAAAGCTGTAGGTAATAAATTCCAATTTCGAACATTACAGGGTGTTACACTACCTTTTTTCTTAATAGCTGCTTTAATTTAGAAAGTATTTTCTCTCTTACAAAGCTTTAGTTAGGTAAACGGTTTAGCCACAAAAAAAATTTTGCCCAAATCTCTACAAGGTGGAATCAGTGATGTAGGTTATCACTTATAAAGTTTTTTGAACAGTTTGAGAAGATTAGTACTAAAGACAACATCCTAAATAATGATTTGATTTGCTTTTATTACTTCGGAAGAACACGTGGTTCATGCACGATGGCACTCGCTCATATTTCTCCTTAACAGAGCAACAGTATTTAAATACCATAGAATCTTGACAAACGGAATCTCAGTAACCCGAACTTTTGGTCATCCGAATGCGCAACACGCATGATATGAAAGTCAAGGTTTTTCAATCTGTGGATCTCATTTCTGAAAAATGTAAGGAATTCAATTTCATAGTAATATTTAACCCGAATTTAATAATATGATAATCTGAGCCACCTTCGATCCCTTATTTCGATTTATTCAGATCATATCACACGTTTTATTCAAACCGGTACATAGGAAAAGGAAATGCCTATAAAATGGCCAGCAATACCACTAGCACCTTGTAATTTTGTTTATAAGACCATGACAATAAAAACGTTTTATTGTATAATCAAACATTACTATAGAAGTATATTACTTATATTATGATATTCAAAAAGGAAGCGAAAATTTTGCATTTTAAAACAATAAATTAGTTTTAATCTTGTAACAACTTGTATTCTTGAAAGAGCTTCATACCATTTAACCGAAATCTTGTAGAACAAAAACAGTTTATAGAAATTAAAGTAATTTATTCAGAAAAGAGATGGTAGTGATCATATACGACGTGAAAAAAATTTGGAGTTATAACTTGTGATGAGAGGGTTTTTAAACACCCAAACAAATTTTAAATTGGAATTTATTCCAGAGAAACCTGCAGTCTAGTGATACAAACGACTGATCCAAAAATCAATAAAAACCAATAAAGATTTGTCGAGTTATTTAAGAAAACTTAGTAAACATATATTATCCTGAGTCCGCTAGTGACTTAACTTTGTACACAATTGAGTTAAGTCATCATATTTTTTGGTAGAAGTATTTGTATTATTGTATTATTATTATCCATTGTACCCGTCATTTCCGGATACGTCCCAATGGTCAAAAAATGTTTCTTAAGATTACTATATTCAAACAAGCATAATACCAATCAACACAATTTGACATTCCACCTTAAATTATCATGTAAGTGTCGATTTTGCATAAACAACGCCATTGCCGTTTGTGTGTGAGGGTCAGTTAGTTGCCTCGATTAAAACTTTTCTGTATGTAACTTATTTAGTATTCTAACTTAAACTTAGATCCATAGAGTCTTCTATATAAAACGGCCCTTTTATTAGGAGTTTATATGCAGCAGGTTTCGGGTAAATTTGTATTGAAGTTTCGCATTAAGGGTATCATGCACTTCAACAGTATTTAGTGTTTCATAAACATGGGAGTTTCTATTTTGTCATTGTACCGCGTAATCTTAGAAATAACAGAATCCCGAAATGTGATTGACCTATTTTATTATTTTAGAAATCGTCGATTGGAATAAAAATCTATACTTTTAGTGGTGTTTTCAATTTTATTTTACGTCTTACATGTTTCGGCTCACGCTATCGTCTAAGACAAAATATAATCAGAAATTAACACAAAGATAAAATTTTTGAACGTCAATATTAGTTCCAAAAGTTACACGCAACGTTATAAAAAATTAAAACATGCTGTTTAGCGGACATGATATTTATGTTAAAAAAATCAATCAAAATTTTTATTCCAATCAACGATTTCTAAAATTTCAACTGGTAGAACATGGATCAATCAACAAACTTTTTGTTATTTTATTATTGCCTAGCATTTTTAAGTTGTTTTCCTTCAAACCCTTCAATGGAATGTAGTTTCTTTAGTAAAGCACAGTAATAGCGTATCATCGCCTAATTGTGAGGCACCTGCATATCACATCTTTTACATAAATATCATTGAAAATAAAATGAAAGGTACCAATAAGAAAATGGCATTATCAATACGACAATTATTTGCAAAAACTAAATCTTAATAAATTTATACCAACTATACCTATACATATTATTTTGTTATTTAAAAATGTTGAAAGCTTGATAAAGATTGAGAACCTACATCTCCGGAAGAGTTAAGCTATTGTACATACACTCTTGTACTATTGGATTACACTTCCATATTTACTAATATCATAATAATTTATAACTACCTACTTAATTTCTCTATCTTTTATAACTTACTATACAAAAATTTTCTCAAAAACCGAAATAAATTACGATAAACGTTGCACGCAACTACAACAGGTTTTAATCAATATTGCTTCGCTGCAAAACAAACGTTCGTACCGAATTAATCTAGGACCGCCGACCACATGGTCCAATGAAATCAACGCCGCTAATCAATAGTGCCTTGCCACTTTACGGTGGAGTAATGAAGTCCATCATGTACATTTCGTCAATCACCAGTTTCCAGTAATTTGTTAATTTGATTCGCATCAACATCACCACGTAATATCCACCTTGAATACGAAAATATTTGGCATATACAAATACTTTATATTTCAGATTAACTTTACAAAAAATAATTCACACATTCACAAGTTTTTCAATGGAAACCTACGTAAAACCCGCTATTTCCTGCACTGCCCTTTGGCCTTGTCTCAAAAAGGATTTACGGGGACGTTAAGAGAAAGGTATCAAGGGAGGTAAGAGGTTTAACTTATTTAGCTGGCGAGGGAGAGGTTTTGGGAAAAGTTAGATATATATACGATGCCCGCCCTTTTCTATTTCATTATTCCTTTATTCTATTTATGCCTTTGCGGGCTGTTTATCTTCCGCGTTTGCGGCATTCCCTTTCCGTATGCCTTGCACACTCCTCTTACTGGATTACAGGAAATTATGAAATACTGGTGGTGGATCCACAGGAAATACAAATCTGAGCCAAGTTCTTATAATAACAAAATCCAAATTTAATTCAAACAATACAATTTAATTAAAGTTTTACTTTTGTTTTTATTTTCAAATCTCCATCTTTAGAAAAAAATCTGACAAATTTTTTCACAAAAAGAAAATAATAAAAGCAATTAATACCGTTCTTCCGAATGCCATGCGACGTCCGATTTAATTAAAAAATTATACCAGCCGAGCAGCAGAGCGTCTGGCAAAGCCTAGTCTGGGATACTGTCGGTCCTGCTGGGTTGCAGATCGATAAGCGAAGTGCCAAGGAGCCAGCAGAAACACAAGGCATTATTCCGCGATAATGAAACAGGCTTTAGTGATTGTTGGTGCGGCAACATAACATAGCAGGATCCTTACTCAACGAACCACGTAACCGGAACAGCAGTGGGACAGCTTGGTTCATATCGTACAAGGAATTTTGAATTTTGAAACAATAGACCAAAGTTTATTTACAGTTATTGAATGAGTTCTGCCGCAGGATTGCGTAATAAACTTCTAATTTTGGCACCCATTTACCAATGTCCCTTTACTGGCAAATGAATCCCGTTTAAGAATTCAATTCGGGCGCGGGTTTTAATCACTCGCCATTTGGCAACGGTAGCCGAAACGGTCGCGTTCACCAAATGAGAAATGGCTGACATTTCCTTCAACACATCCACCTTGAATAATGGACGTGAGGCTGCAGTGCGGGAGTATATTCCCTTTCCTGTCTTCTTCCTTTATACATCGATTCCTTCTTCAAAGCATCCGATGTTCCAGCACCCGTCACAATGCTTCTTTTTTAGAAAATTAGAAAGCGCGTTTAGAACGTTTCGCAAGCAAAGGGTAGAACTGGAGTACCTTGCTGCTTGAGAAGCTTAATTAGGGATTTATTAAAGAATCAACTGCATAGCTTTATTAAAGGAAGGAAAAGGGTGGAGGAAAAGTGACGAGTAAAGAGTAAGATTTAACAAAGTTCAGACTTTCAGAGATAAGTCAAGAGAAGAATTATATTGATAACGAATTGATAAGAATTCTTGCATGCCGAATAGGATATTTACTCTAAATTGATTTTTAACATTCCAACACATTATAGTAAATATACGAGTTGCTAAAAGTTAACAGTTTCGACCGTTACTACCTGTTCTGGACACTTTTAAACCCCTGAGGGCGGCACAATATCATAATCAACACAAACGTCCCGCCCAATTTAACATGGATCAGTTAGGTCGTTAAGCAAAACGATTTTCAGGATTGTTACGGGTTGCTATTCAAAATTTCGGCACGGCTGTAATTTTGCGCGTTGGAAAACACTCCGAAAATTATTCGGTATACTTGTTTATGTTTAAAATTTTTCTCTGCTAGCATCATAGGCTAAAATAACTTTTTTCAATATTCATATTTTATGACCATATTACAGATCAAATCCTTTGACAAGACAATCAGTACATAGATGTAATATCATTTTCCTATCCGTTTAAAATCTAGCTAGTACAGAACAGTACAAGTTCAAAGTTCGGCCATCAGGCTCGATCTGTGATAGCCGTTGCAGGTCAAAGGACACAAAAGGATACGGTATAAAGTTGGCATGAAACCTGTGATACGGCGGGCGTTGTGACGCCACTACGGCCGCAACGATAAGGTCCCAAACTTCGGCCGTGACCGCGGTAAGGATGTTTCCAGGACAACGTGACACGTCCTGAGCACCCGGGATCTGTACCGAGAGACACGGATGGACGAAATGGACCAAATTTAGAAATTCACACGAAACGTGTGTACGATGGTAACTGATTCTCATTAATGCAAATTGAAATTTAATTGAAAGATTCGAGAAGGTTGATGTTAAAGGCATATTTCTGGTACTTCAAAACAACTTTCTTTTGGTCATGACTCTACCCAAAAACCAGTAACGGAAATTCTTGGTTGTTCATTATATTAATTCGATGAATATCATTATTTTTATTTTGACCTCAAACGACAATGCCAATTTTTTGTAGCAGAATTAATCTCTTTAATAAATTGAATCTTGATTGGCATTGTAATAAAACTTAACCAAGCCTGGTGCTGTCGAAGACATTGCGTCGCCAGGCGAAGATAAAACAGCTAGGACGCCACAGTCTTGCGATAAATTACGTTTTATGGATCCTCTTTCAAAATCCATTATTAAGGGACGTTAATTTCGAGCCGTTCGTTGGGTGTGCCCGGTAAAAAGTTGATGTAGTGACCCAAAACGAAATCCGTGTCTCAAACAGTCTTCCGATCGATTTAAGGCATCACAGCGGCGAGCGATAAATCGGTTATTCAATAACGCGAAAGATAAAACACGGAAGCGCCTTCGTCCAAAACCTTTTTCGCCAATTACCGACCTATTTCGCAGCTATTTACGCGAAACGGGCCCCGGTGGCCTTTCGGACATCCGGAGTGGGGTAAATTTATTTTCACCCCCGTCGGAGGGACGCCATCGGGTCGGGGGACTCCCTCGTACCGAGATTTATGGACAATTAAGTCTCATTGTTGGACCGGGCCATCGTTCATGTCTGGTGGCGCCGTAAAACGAGGAGGTCGCGTCACGTCCTGTCGGGGAACATCGAGAATGCGACTTTCTCGTTGTTTTACCAGACAGCGATCTGTTTTTAGAAAATAACGTGACGAGAATGAAATGAACAATAATCGCTAATAAAAGTTTTGTAATTAAACATCTTCTTGTAGCAGTTTGAGAGATGCATTAAATCAGAATTGAAAGGACAATATATGGCAGGCATGTAAGTATCAAACCATTCAAAACATAGCTTAACGTAATTCAATTGAAACTGGTACTGTCACCAATACATGATAACCATCACTGAAGTTAATACGTTGCCCAGATTAATTACAGTTACACATCCAAGGCACAAAGGCACCTTGGAATTTCGTCAGTCCAAGGTATTCCCCAAGACATCTGTTATTCCACTAACAATAAGATCAATATTTACCCACTCTTAGCAGCCACGGTCTAAATACCTTAGCTTAAGATCTATTCTTTACTTAATCTGGTTTTTCAGGAAAGAAAATCATCTCTCTAGCTGCAAGATAAATTAAATAACTTCTGTTTTTAATATACACTACGTCGTTCTAATTTCAAGGAAAGAAAAATAAGCTGAAAGCAGGGAAAAAGCAACGGACAGGTTTTCATTAAGTAGACGGTCTAATAATTATACAAAACGCGCGCAGAAGATCAAAGGAGTAGTAGAACTTTAAAGCCTGACGGAAATATTTTTATATTATAAACTGTCCCGGATACTGATCTGAAACTGCTATAATTACATTAATACATATTTAATAACTAGTATTTTTCTATCGTTAGTTGGTAATTAATGTTGAATGTAAATCACGTCGTATTTCACATAATTCCTCGGCGTAACGACCTGAATTTTTGTGCGACCACATCATCAACAGTATAATAACACAAATACCGTTCATATGAGCATATCTACTATTTCAAATAAATTATCAATAAACTCTGTATTATATCGTATATATAGCATAATCCTCTTAATGCTTACACAGCTCGTAATACCTCTGGGAATCGACCGCTGAGCGGCAAAGAGCTGAATGTCGAACATTGAACGGGTACGCATTCAAATTAATTGTGATTTAGGTATCATATCAGAGGAACATATATCACACACCCTAATTACATTTCATAGAAACGGTATAATTTGAGAGAATTTTTTAATTTGAAAATACCACCTGTTATAAATCACAATTTTATATAGGTAATAGGAATTACTAAACACAATACGAAGAACCACAATTAAAATTGTAATTAAATATAAAAAATATAATTTGGAGGTATAAGTTTTGTATTTTGTTTCGATTATATTTCTCGGACATCCACATTCGACTCCTTTTTGATAGGAATCTGGGGAATCGGTAGCTTTCCTTAACGAGTATTAGCCCCGAGGGCTACTAAGGGTAAAATTTATGCGGAATCGAAACTATTTTTTTCTTCCTTTTTATTTCGCTTAGTGGGAAGGAAAAATTGGTATTGCGTTTACTTGCTTTACTTCAGATCGAGAAAGAAACGTCATCAGTTAAAATTGCGAGCTATAACGGAAAGCGACGGGTCGCAGAAGTTGAAGTGTTTTACTTCGAAAAATTAGTTTTCTGGGACCGATCAATAACTCTTGGGAAATTGGAGTTGTTGTGTATACTCGAAAATGCACAACTTGAAGAAAATAACATAAAGTGGCAAGATAGTGTAGTATTTAAACTACTCGGTGTCAGAGAATCTAATTAATTACAAAATCATTACTTAAGATTCAGATAGTATCGAACATATATCAAATAAACATTTAAATAATTTTTAAGCTGACATCCATACTGTTTTCTTCTTTTAGATAATACTTCTTTTCATATTCATTTTGTGGCACATATCAAACATATTATTTAAATAAACAATGTTGTCATACAAGTATTAATAGTCAGACGCGTGATGGGTAATACAAGCTTAAGAGAGAAATTATCCTTTGATGTTGTTAAAACCGCCAAAGCCATAGCGATATTTTAAATATCAATATTATCTCATATATCTACTTAACTCAGTTTATTTATTACAATGATATTCTCTATATTCCTCAAAAATACATCGTTTATATTACTCATATTATAACACATAGGGTAAACTAGCTAAATCTCGGCTCTCAAAAAAGATTTTTTTAATCGGCCTTTCTATAGAAATCTATATAGAAAAACTTAAACGCCGACTTTATGTGCATGGCAGAGATTTGGTGAGTTTACACAACATCTAGCACATAACAAGCTCATTATGTCCAGATATGATGTAAAAATTTTAAATGTTGCGGATATCCTAGAAAGTATGAATCCTGGAGTAAAAATACAAACGGCGATTTTTAGGGTTTCAACCAAGCGATTTCTCGGGAGACACGCAGAAATATAAATTCGGCGTGAATCGTAAAAGCGCGACGTAAAAGTTATTACTCCGGTGCCACGGGGTGGAGGCATGTGCACCGCGACGCTCCACCGCCAGTATGAAGATTAGGCTCACATAATTCTGTTTGTTGGCGTGATATACGTCGCGCTTCGCCCCTAGACTAACAAAGAGCCCCCGGAGGCTTGTACAAATGTAGCTACATACGTGCATGGTTCACTATCGAACATGGATTGTCTTATTTGAATTCAACCGAATTTTTAGGTTTTCGAAACGAAATGGCAGTACATGCATTAAAAGTTAATGCATATATTTTTAAGTCCGCAGTAACAGCAGCAGGAGACTTTATCTCGTTGATAAATTGCGGCAGTTTTTGCCGGCCGGCCGGGAATAATATATTTTCAAGCCGAAGTTTATAAAAGTGGGCGGTGCTGCGCGGCGGGACAATCAGAAATAAATTATCTGTCTTGTTGCAGTAATTGAGAGTCTGTTTCCTGCTCTCTCGGCTTCGGGATTAGAACCCGTTTCCCGTCGTGCTTTGCGCTTGCCTCCTGATGCTCATTGCTTCTTTTCCGTTTCGAGTTCTGCCGAACAATGGAATCAAGCGGGGGGTTTGCGCTTTGGGGCTCTAGAAACATTAAACAATAAAGTTCGGGCAGAGGTGGTCTACTTTTATCGCAGCAGGAAATCGGAACTGGATGTAAGACGAGGTACGACCGCAGGAAGAGCTTTGTGGAGCTGTAATGGAAAATAAATAGAGACGAGTAAACCGGTAGGATTATAATTTGTGTCTGTGCAATGTGAATCTGCGGTAGAAATGGAACAAGTCAAAAGAAACTTAGAATTGTTAGCATAGACGACGCTTATAAATACGGTATCTCTTATGGCAAGTATATGTTCGCAGAAATGTGTGACGTATATATTCCGATGAATTGCAGAAAACTATCGTGTATCTAAAAACTGTCATCATCCAACTACAAAAACTAAAATTGTCAACTGCCCTATTCTGAATATTATTACGAGGTATTCTTAAAGTCGAAACTTACTGGTATGGTGGCAGTTTTTGGACATACGATATAATTAACAAAAATCTGATATCGATACGAGTCATCCAACCAAAATATGTTTAACATAAAACAGAAACGCCAGTTTAACACGTTGAATACCGTGAGAGCTATTATCTTGTATCTGATGACCTTACTCATTAAAAGAAAAAAAATAGTGGCGACCATAAGGAATGAACTTTTTTATACAATGACGGCACTCAACGTGTTAAGTGTAAAAAACCTTGTTAATTAATTTCAACTGCAAAAATTAATCATTTACCTAATTTTTAATATTTCTGTCACATCAGGCCTGCTGAAACTAAGCTACAACTTCCTTATTTCAAATGAAATGCCATAATTTTTATAGCATTACTTTCATTGCAATTCTACGACAAGATCAGAATGATCCACAGCTGAGGAATCGGGGTTCGAAGTTTTGTAATGAGGAGTATCCAGCTTTATTTACAACCTTAACTACCGTAAATCATATCATTGGTGGAAAATAGCACCGGAAAATGGTTAATTATTCAATTTTCAGAATGAAATGTCATTTTAAATTTTTTCTACAATACCACATTTTATTGCTGCTACTCAGCTTTTCATTGTCGCACCTCATTTACTACATTAATATTAATAGTTTAGGCGGGCGGTAGGTGATTTATTCGTTGATAACAAATATCACCATGGCTAATTTAGTCCGTTGATATGTATAGACTACTTGTATCGAATCTGAAGTCATTTTGAAACATCCTTACGTCAAGTCGCCCATTACACTCTAACATACACAAAATACGCACTCATCAGTCCTTAGCCTCAACATAACACGCAGAAAATACACGTATAGTTTATTTTGTAGTTGCACTCTTAATCAGCCAATAATGCTACAGAACACTACCGCTCAAACCTGTAGCGCACAAACTAAAAGCAAAATACTATATTAAAGCGTAGAAACTTAGATATCCTCTCTTTAGAAGAACCTCGACTGCTATCAACATGCAAGTGCGCCTCTGTTATTAAAGACAAGTTGTCAATGTAACACGATGAAATAATAGAAAAAATACAAAAAATATGGTTTTTTATAGACTCACAAAAATATGGAGCAGTACTTTCTAATTGATAATATTTAAAGAGTAATCGTTTCAGTTGTTTATATTTCTTAATTAAACAAAATTTGAGAGGTATGTTTTTAAAATTCGTGGCGAAAATTAAGTACCTATTAAAAAAATCCCTAAATAAAAATAACAGGATTATTGGAGACGATGTCAATAAGCTATGTCATAAATTATTTTTGTATTAAAAATTAAATATGCAATAAAAAGTACATGCATTCCGTTTAAAATAATGAAGGTGTAGGAGTATTTTAGCTGGATACCCACCGTCGACAGTTTCACAAATTGCCGACTTTTCAGCCCGGCTTAAAGTGAACAATCTCAAGAAAATGTTTGAAGTAAATTTTAGGAATCTTACAAGAATTCTGTTATTTCCTAAACATCAGAGGTCGGAAATGTATTAAGCTCAGAATTATTATTACGTTATTTGTTTAAGGAAGACAATCTAGTAATTTTGTGCATTTCACAGATTTCATACATTCTCCATAACATATTACCTACATACCTATGTTTACTTAACATTTCCTTCTATTAATTTCTAGTGTAGAGTAGAATAGATTATAATTTTAGTTTGTTATCTGTGTATATGCTGCATGATTGTATAAAGTAATTTTACCAGATTTCCCTAAGTAAGTAATAATCAACGCCAGTTCTCTATCACCAATACCGAGAGTATCAGATGGATAAGGGGATTGGTTTGGGTTTCCCCAATCTTCGCCTAACTTCAAGTTCCGTTAAGGGGTAAAGTTACGATCTCCCGAGACATCTTTGTTTTGGCACGGTGGTAGCAGTGGGGACGGACGAGAGACAAGAAAACTGATAAAGTACTTCTAATTTCCGGAGTAATTGAAACATAAAACCGTCAGCGATGGTGCTAAATCTTCCACCGAGTCCGCGATCTCCCTCAGACTCGAGCGCTTCCTACTAATTCGCGGTCTGCTTACTTCGGCCCGCGCCTTCGCAGGTGGGTAGGTATTTCAATTTCTGGAGAATTAAATTGAAGTTTAATGTAAGGGAAATCTGATCCCAGGGCGCAGATCTCTCAGGATTACTGAAGCCCTTCGTCTTCTCGTAACGCTATCTATGATAATCTCGGCAGTTCATTTAGGACAGCCCCGACATCACCCTTTCGGTGTCTTTGTTAAGCATAATAGAGGTAGACATCACGGGACCTAAAGGAACTTAAATTTTCCTTATAACATCTTCCACCTCAAACTCTCGAAATAATATCCTTCTTGTTAGCTCTACACCACAAACCATCCCCCGTAATCTCAGAAAAAGAGCTCGTTGCCTCAAGGACAAAACGTTGGCTACGTCCAACTTTCCGGCATTAAGTAGAACCGTGGCGTTGTTCGTGAATCCTTAATAACTACAATTGATATAAGAACAGTCACGTTGTTCGAAATCCTGAAATTTCGGTCCTTCATCGACGAAACTTTCCACCGCTTTGCTTCGAAGTGCCTATCTAAAGTATCCTCCCCCTTATAAATGCAGCATAAATGGGTTATTATCCATTAGTAATTGTGTTGATTCAGTGACAACAATGGCCTAGTTCCTAGTATCAGTCCTGTTACGGTAATTAAAGCAGCTTTTGATCAAAGCTCCACTGGGTACTTTATCACGAACCGGTCGCTATTTTACTCGCCTTGCTTCTGTGAAAAATCGATCAAAAACACACTTTTTAATGTTTATATTTCTTTTAACTTGACTATTTATGCACACTTTACGTTTAAATAACGTCCCTATTTGAAGAACTTTATTCCAGAATTAATTAACAATAACTCCATAACCGCATATTTAGGTTTAGCGTAATTAACTGTGAAGACATGCCTATTTACCTTTGTAACAAACTCTGATCTTCTTTGTTGTTCTTGAACAAAATCGCTTTGAAGTTACGATTTTGGGACAATGGTACCTAACGCTACCGCTGGAAGTCACTCTCAAAACCAGTTTTCTATTACGCTTTCAACAAAGTTATTGTTTATCTTATTTTATTTGTTCGTAAAACTACTACAGTCCAAGTTACTTGAACACCATGTGCACAATAAACTGGCTATATTTTAAAAGCTGCCGCTATTTATAGTTGCTAGAATTAAAGAAAATAAAGAGCGACATCTAGGAGTAGCATCACATAATATTAATCCAAAATCCTTAATTTTAAAATAATTTCAAACACAACATGGTTCAATAACAACGAACCACACCACAAAATGTCTTCTACAAAAGTAGTTTATATAATCCACTTCTATAAATAATCTTACTGCCCATGCGAAGTTTCAAAGTACTGATACCTAAATGTGAATATTGAAATGCGTTGTTATACAGTCCATTCGTAATTGATTAAGCCAAATATGCTTTATAGAAAAATAAATAGTTTAGAAGTAATTTCAATTTTTCAATTGATATTCATTTTCAATTTCAATAGGCGCTATTAAATAGACAATGTCTTTTAAAATTAAATTAAAAACTGGACATTTCACGCCCTATACTTTTAAACCATCGAAATAAGTAGGATATTTCTTTAACTATAAATGTGCATTAGGATATAATCTTTCAAGAGAACTCGACAAATCGCCAGAGAAACTATTAATACCACTGAAACTTCACCATTTAGAGGAGTATGTACCGAATTTATAAAAAAAAACTAAAAATTGAAATAACTCCTAAACTGTTTACTTTTCCATAAACAACGTCTCTATAACAACGTATTTCAATATTCACGTTTAGGTACCAGTTACTCTGTATGGGAATGGACTTATGTCAGATACATTATGTTCGACAATGTTGTTTCAGCAGTTAACATCAGATAGATTTAATACGCTCAACTATCATTAAATCTCTTCGTTTCTATTCATATTTGTGTTTAAGACGGTTTAATAGCAAGTAAAAGTAATTTAGACGTGATCAATGTTTCCTTCTTAATTCCCTATTAAGTTAATAAATAGATGTTTAAGTCCTATTTACTGCAGAGTATTTAGTACAAGAACGTAAATTAGAATTTAATAACCCAGACACAATCTGCATACCAACCAGGAGAGACCCGTAAAGTTAGCTCCCACCTTTGTTGACATTATTTTCCGCTTGGTTCTCATAAATATTACCGCGATCAGAACTCGGTGCGAAAATCAGATTTGCCCGAAATAGTCGGACCAGAACTTGGCCGACATTGCGAATACATTTGGGAATACGGGACTCGATGGTCCGTGCACGACACCGTATATTTAAGACGAGCTTTCCACAACCAGCCCCCAGCCGATTTATGGATATTCATGAACATTTGCATTTTAATAATGACGCGGCGACTTCCCTCGAACTCCCCATTTCCCTTTCCCTCACCCGTCCTGGAACTCGCCGGATGCATATTAAACCGAGAAATTGAACTCAACTTACAGGAAGAATTCCGAATGGTTTTGGCACGAGTCTACTTTTCGAAAGTTTTGTGTTCTCAAAATGACGGTTTGCTTTGCCTAATCTAATACAATTCAGCTAAACAGCAACTCGTATGAATCCGTTGTTAACTCGTTTAGAAACTTCGAACTTTCACAACAAATAACTACAACAACCATTAAAACTTCTAGACTTGACATCTCCAACCTAAAGCCTAAATTGAACTTTGTTAATTTGTTTACGTATTCGTACCTATTTGAATCACGTTCTCTCCAATACTTATGGTTATAGTGAGAATTTGCTGAAATAGAAACAAACAAAAATTGTTTCTAAAGAAGTTTCATATCAAAAAGAAATAGAAAATGATGTTCGTAAAAGTTTAAGTGTATGAAGAATTAGTTAATGTAAAACAAATAATTTGTGACGTCAAAAATAATTTGTCTTCAAAACTTGACTCTAAAATGTCTAGCGTTTGTCGGTACTACAGTGAGTAACCACGGTTCGGATTACCAGAGTTCAATTGTGGCTATAATTGAATTTAAAATTAATTTAAATCTTGTTTTACATTAATTATATGACTATTTTTTTTACTTTACCGATATTTGCAGTTCTTGCATATAAGTATTTGATTTTCTACTTTAGTGCCGATTACTAAGACTTGCTAATTATTGTACTCTGACAAGTAGAGTAACATACGACTAGATATAATTATCACAATGATAGAAATAATGCTGTCATTTTAATTTCGTTACGGTGAAAACATGAATTCTTCCTGGAGGGCAAAGCGGCAAAGAAAGACATTAACGTAAATGTTCCACTTTAGCACAGCACTAAATGGCACGCAGAAAAGCTTTTATGGTGCTGCCAAAACGACCGTAAAAACACAAGCGAAATTCGTGCAGAAACCACTACAGAGTACTAGAGGGCGCAATTAAAACGCTAGTTTGGGATCTATCTAAAACTAATTCACTTTTTTAATGGTCTCTTTTTGTACATGAGACTCCTGGGCTTTTCCGAACGATTGAGGGCAACTCTAATATTTAGGGATGTCAGGTCAACCGAGGATGACAGTAACATTGTTCGCTAAGTTCCCAAATAACTAGTAGTTTTCAAACTGAGATTACCGGGCGGTGTCCCGTCTCGTGACCTATATTGAATTAATGAATTACCCCCATCGCTCGACTCACCCCTTAACGACGGGCGGTTGCATTAATTTCGGGATACATCTTTATGGCGGGCGGCTTAACCGCCCCTTTATTAATACGTCAACCCTCCGGGACGACGTCGTAAAATTATAGGGATAAGACATCCACTTAGTGAGAGGGTGGGTAACGACTCTAACCCCCACGGTTAACTTTTAATATCATCGATTTTTTATCTCAAAGTTACTTTTTCATTTTAAGTAAAAAATATATTTACAAGCAAAAAGATGAAGGATAAAGGTCAAATAATGAGACAAAACCACCTTGTCAAGTCATCTTGAGAAACGAAAAACCCGGGAAGGGTAAGCTGAAAATAAAGCAAAATGGAAAGTTCCCAGCTGAATTCAATAGGATTTTTTTAGGAACGGTGGAATTCGTAATATTGCCAAAGAAACCCTTCTTATCCTGCGTATGTATATATATTGCAGTCACGAAGTAGCGTGCCGATAGCCTAAATCCCTCATGTCACCTATTCGTTTTTCAGTCAGAGAGAGGATCACAGAATCGATGCTCGAGAGCTAACGACAACGAATTTGTCGGCTTATCTCTGGAGTTCAACCCTTTGGGCTGATTTATTCGGTCGGGTTAGTCGTAAAAGTAGTTAGGTGCGATTTCAGGACCGGATGGGAAACTAAAGCGCTTTACTAGAATACATGGTTTATAACATTGTAAAAACAAAAATATTTATTTCTTAATTCCGATACATAGTGCAAATGATTCCCACGGCACGTGGGAGAACAACAGGATTTTAAAAAAGTTTTCAATAAAAATTAAATAGTTGACATTGTTTAAAGGTAACATATCAATTGAGTCAAAATACTCAATTTTTCTATGTGATTAAAATCCGAGAAATCTCTCATTGGAAAAATTTAGTTAATGGAAATGAAGTACATTGTAATGAAAAGCTGGTAAATGACTGAAATTGAATAGAATCATTTACACAACATGAAATTTCAAATAAGGAATGAACTGGGCATTGAAAAGAGTTGTCTGGTTAATGAAAGGAACTGCATAGGGAAACAAGTGATTTCATTCTAGTGCAATTTCGTGTACGAATTTTTGAATTATCTTTTTATACAAGGCTTTATAAATTCAATGCAAACACGATAAAAATAATTGCTTTTGCCTCTAGACGTCATCTTCGTTCACATTACGAATGCACATAATCTTTTGTCGTGTATTACATACAAAACCTCCATGAATAAATTAGAATGCTTAACTAGAAAAACGAACGATGAAAAACACTCAACCTCCTTCGGTGGAAGGAAAACTTAAAAAAAACGACGAGTTGTTGTGCCTTCAAATTTAACCGACCTCATTTCCGCGAACGACAGGACCAATTAGGCGATAATTTTAATGCGATCGTTGCGTAAACGAGGACGAGCGTTGGAGAGCTTTCCCGTGAACACCACCGACGTTCGTTCGACCGTCCGTAAGAACTTGGCTTCCGTCCTAATCATAATTTTATTACATTTTAGAAATGGTTTTTACATGCTCCCATGGACTGGCCAAATATTTGGAACTTATGACCGTGTCGCTAACACAAAGGCAGCATAAATTTGTAGAAAAAAAGCGAAGAAATACGGCCATGTATGCACATTAGATTTCGTTATTACTCTTCTTGTCTCATAAATAATTAATCAAACGATCGCCTAGTGATAATTCTAAAATATGTATTTTCAGCTTGGGGTTTATTCCTACCTAAATAAATAAGGAGGTGAAACCCAATTACGGTTCACGCTACAAATTCCGACACCGCGTTTTCCAAAGTAGATAAAACTGCTGCAAAAAGCCATTTGCACCTACACGCAGCGACAGTGGTAAAGTATGCTGCCGCCATAAAGGTAATATTGCTATAGATATTTTCCGGTTACATTCTCTCGAAGTATGGTTTTAATATCGCCAGGACAATATTCGACTGAGACGGTGAAACAACCGCCCCATAGCGAACTCGGGTGCAAACCGCTGCTCGGAACGGGATTGGTCCATTTTTCACGGACGTGAAGGCTGATGAAGCTCACTAATCTGCATAATTGGCGCAGTTACATTTTAGTAGGTTGCGCGAACTTTTCCGCGTCCAATTTCCATGTTTCGGGCGGTATTGTACACAATACCACACAAAAACTTAATCCTTAACAAAATGTTAAAACTTTTAAGATTTGTCCTACATATTTTTTTTTACTGAAATTTACGTATTTAAGTTACTCGCCTTATATCACAGCGGAATTTGTTAGAATGAGTTTAATTTAAAAAAGAAAGACCTAGCAATTGTATTCGTTACAGAGAGAATGCGCTCAGTTGTACAACAGTGTTGTAAAGCACACCCGACGTTGTGTTTGAGTTCCGGGACAAAGAGACAGCGTTTGGCCACAAAGAAACGTGGCTCGCTTTTCCTTTAACTAAATCTTTAATTAAAATCTAGATAGGAATGTCCTCCTCGGTAGCAGGAGGTCAGGAAATAACACCGGTACGATTGCACCCTTTCGTCGAAGTAAGTGATAAATGAGTTCCTTTTAAAGTGATTGCATTTTTTTAGAATATCTCAATTACATTTGAAGATTATTTAAATGAGAGAATGAGAGCTAATATAAAAAAATGCAAAGACGGCACGTAGAACATTCTTAATTGTTTTTGACCCAATATTATCTGAATATAATTCTGTCAGCTCGTATGGAAACTGCGGATGTACAAACGCTAATTACCGCCAACAGTTTTGCAGCGGAAAACACCAATAACGTATTTATCTGGTAATTGCGTACCTGGAACTTTCTCAATTAATTCTATCGTACGATGCCTGTCGTCGTGCGCAACCGTAACCGTTTTCGGGAGTTAAGGGCGCAACTTCCCTATGGTTTATTTGTGAGAACTGCGCTTGAGGGATTAAGATTTCGGGACGTATGCAAACTACGGTCTTTAGTCTTTAGACCGCCAACCGTGTCGTTTATGTATGATTGATCGCTGTAACCGCCTTCGCTTTGCATGCGTCCCGAGATTTGCATATTCTATTACAAATTTCACGAATTCTAGTCCCTCACACGAAATAAACGACCAAAAACTCTCGTAATTGTTTTAATTAATTAGTGGACCAGGGATATGTATGATCTGATTTTCCTCCAGCAGTTGGATATCAATTAACCACAAGGTACAGTTCCAATTCCGACGTAGAGGTTGTAAATTCAATTGGCAAAAGCGCTACAATCAATACGTGTTCGACGCCGGCCGCAAATGACAGCGGTCGTGTCGTCATATCAATAACGATAACAATTACAGCAACCATAACTGCCTCGGCAAATACCGTACGCGGCCAATAAAACTTTAATGTCACTTACGAAACTCGAGCGTTTAACGAAATAGTTCGATTTAGAATAAGTATCCATGTAGGAGAAGTTACTTCGAACGATTAATTTAAAAAGCACTATTTTATAATAAAATGTATAAATACCTCCCTACATCGCAAATGAATATTAAATTGAAATGAAATGAAATTTCAAATAAATGTATGAAAATATTCAGTAACATTAATGGATTTTCAATTATTTTTTAATTACATCTTTAAACTGAATTCAAAATTTTTTACTTTCATCAGCGCCACCTACTAAAACTACTTCCACGCCCTATTATACTCATTCCAATATATTTTGGTCCTGTCAAAGCCTTACCTGGAGTGAGACTTATAAAATTGAGTTTTCCTTTGTTCGTCGATCCGCAAACCGCGGGTATTGAAACCTCCGCGTGACGGCAGAAAGCCGTAGCATCGATATAATGCCACTTCAACACACTAGGTGTATCAGATAGGACGTAAACAATGGTTCCCCTTTAGGCCTCCAGGACGCCATTACGGGATCGTGCAAGAGCTGATCCCTTCGGTCCGAAATGGGAGCTTTGAGTCGACGTTCCTGCGGACCAGCCCGTAAGCCCGAGTACCCCGTCGGGACGTGAAACCGTTTTAAGAAATGGCCCTTCCGGTAGAATCCAGAAAGCTCGCTGCGTAGCACTAGTTAAGCTCCGTTGTTGCAGTGACGCCCTCTCTCGTTCCGTTAATACCTTGTGCAACCCAACCTCGAGCGTTTAAAGTTCGATAGATACAACAAGGCAATTTTCCTTATATATTACATAATAACATTTAAAATGTATTTAGAAAGTAAAGTAAGGGATAATTTTAACGCATGCATAAATTATTACTAGCGTTATGATAATTGCAAGAGGAATTAATTTAGAAAATAAGAAATCGGTGGATATGCAGGCATATCAAACGGATGACGTGTTCAAAGCTTTGAACATCAGTTGATACTAATGCTTTGTATCGATGTACACACGCACCAATGATAATCAAACTGTTTTACGAATGCCACAAACATAATACAATAGATTCACAATAATCACCGTTCGAATTTGTATGGCAGTTTTTCATTAAATTCCGCAGATTTTAATTTTTACAGCTAAATGCTCTATGTACCTTAGAGGTATCTAAATACCCTTTAAGATTTTATCTTTTATGCACAACAGAGGTACGGATAATTGTTATTAAAAAAATTGGAAGATTTATATCTATTTATACCTATGAATTTCGAATAATACGTATATTTCAAATAAAACAAGAAGTTATAAAAGGAGTTGTAGGTTTTAAGAAGAGTTTTTTTTTTTTTTGATCCCAACATTAATAGAAATGGAATAGAGTGCGCTTTGAATTGGATTGAATAAGTATTACCAAACCTTCATTTTTTAAAGCGTACCAAAGCTTTCATTTTGCTAATGTGATTTATAGACTGAACTGAATAAAAATGCTAGCAACTAAAGGTTTTAAGTGATAAAAAATTAATATTAAGTAAATGATGTCTAAAATTGTTAAAACACATTCCTTAAGCCGGTATTAGACTCAAAGATTTTATTATAGATCTTTTATAAAATATCTTTGTTAAACATTTTTTATCAGAGTCCACATTCTTCAACATTTAATTTTTGAAGATTTATGGAGTTTACTTCAAATTAGTTTATGCTATTATCAAAATTTCAATTTCCCAGTAGGAAAGTCATAAATTTTTATACAATGTACAGCACAAATTATATGATAAATAATGTAAAATGTTTTATGTAGTGTAATACTGGTTTTCAAATCTTTAATCAGAGAATAATTTTTATATTTATATTATAAACACCTTTAATGAAACTTTTCATTATTAAAAGACTGAACATATTCGTGCGACAATAAGGGAGTTTATGAAATTAGTGTAAGCATCGGTTACTAATAACAATGATAATAATGTTAAAAGGTGACTTAATATAAGAAGTAGCAAATAAAGTTTAAATTATTTATATCAGCGATACCTAAAAGGTGATGTAGCAAAGTAGGGGTCATATCATTCCCTCCATTTATCATCGTTTTGGACGAAAGGTTGGGTCCTGCAGTAGTCAAGAAACATCTTATATTTAATTCTCGTTTAAACTGAGTATAGTTCATTCAATTGACAATATACGTTATAAACAGCTTGTCAATAAATCGTTGAATACAGTCGACGCCGCGTTGCGTCGCGTCACGTCAGTAATATTATTTTGATGCCTATCTTGGCGATACGAGCAGATATACGCGTGCACGAATTGCATCGTCGAGCTTCCTCTTTGTCTTCTTATTAAATTTCCAGGGCTCCCTGGAAGTTATTAGGGCGCTATCTCACGCGCCACGTTCTATCTAGGGAATGCAGTATCCGATATCCGCCTGTATGGGTCCCCATTTGTATTCGGACCGGGTTCTTACATTTACCGGCGCCCCCGAGCACTTTTACCTTGCGGAGCACGTTAAAGGATACTCCGAAATTAGGTTTTCTTTGTGCCTTCAAGCCGCACACCAGATTGAAACTCCGTGATTTTCCGTATAATTACTTCTTACTGAGTTACTTCCGTCTTTAATCTCTTTGGTTTTGTGTACATTATATGTTCCTACGGGAGAGTGTCGTATATTTTAATAATAGCAGCACAGGATGAAAATGGCAGAGGCGCATGCAGAACAGTACACGGTAATCTCTAGAGGGCGAACCGTGTCATTTTGAAAGAGCTGCACCACTACCAGTACTTAAATTCGGTATTCATCGCGAGGGGATATTCGTCAAAGTCTTGCTGCATAGGGGGTGAGTACCCAGGCCTTTGGGAACTAATTAGAAAGTTGGACGACGACGTCGCTGTTATTGAATAATTCAACGGATCCAACAAATCATCCTGCGTTGTCCTGCGCCGTGCTAGGTCGTTATTTAAGCTGTAGAGCGAAATGTATTACCGGGATGTGAAGGAGGCCTGGGTCACAAGTTAAACGAACTATAAATCTTTATAAAATCACCGCGCAAAGAGCAATTTCAATTTCTTTAATTTAAGAATAATAGTTTCATAATATAAGATGAAACACTACAGTCCCAATTGAGCGGTTCTGGAGATTGAAATTTAATTTTGAATTAATTGCGCGTAGAGATAGCAAATTACAAAAACAAAATCACATGAAAACGGAATGGTTGTTTAGTTGGAAAATAAAGGCCGTGGTCGTATAAAGACGTGCCAGTTACAATAGTCATAACTCAGTGGGTGCTCGACGCGAAATCCCCGTTGAATCGGAAATCGAATTTCGGTCGGAATTGACGGGACAAAGTTATAGTTACCGCACGACTTAGCGGGAGTTCTCACAAGCCCCCGGAAGCCAGATACTTTGTTGCCCTTGAATCTAATTTTTCCGGAACTCGAACCGGTTCACAAAGCGAAATATCTGGACTGAAAACGAAACGGAGACAATAAACCAGATGTAAAAGTTGTAGTTTATACCTTTTATTGTACTAACTCAATTTGCACTGAATTAATTCAACTAGAGTAAAGCTATAATACGAAGCAGTAAATTAATTTTTGTACGTACCACTCTCAACTCTAAGGACAATTTCCGGTGGACATTTACCAACCTATAAATTTTCTCTGGGGTTGCAATTCATTTAGAGCTCCCCTTGGAGCTGCCAGCAAGTTTAAATATTGTTGGCATTTTGTCACAGGGGATGACAGAATCGTAAAAGAGATTACCTTGTCGTTAGAATAATATTTTTCGTAAATAATTTTTGATTACTCATATTTTCTGTTAACTTTATCAGTATTATTGGTCTGTATGGCAATAAAGCAGGAAAGAGCGGCACTAAACTTTTTCGAAAAGTATTCTTTGGTCGAGAACGAAAAACCACAAAATTTCTCTTCCGCCGGTGACGAACACTTTGTTCCGAAAACAGGGTAGGAAGGACAAAAGCTTCATGAAATTCAAATCGAGCTGACATCGCTCACCTGCGACACAAAAGTGCCTGCGCGAGCAACATCCCTTATGGACCAATTGGGCGGAGACACCGGAACGATTTGCATTTGTGTTTTTTTTTTAACTTTCTTTTTCCTCTTCTTCTACCCCAAAAATTGATAACGGGAAAATTGGGAGACAAATGGAAGCCCGTTACAAACGAGGTGTTGAAAAGTAAATCGGATTCCGGAATAAGTTAGAGAATGAAGAACCTGAGCCAGCAAAAACTAGAAGTAAGTAAGATTATCTCGGAAAATTTTACTAGATTTTCTTTCTTTGGATTACTATGCAAAGTACTTCACGAATCTGATTCATTAGAACCTTTTTGGGTTTACCTATTCGTTTCTAAAACGTAATCTGTACGGGTTGTTCTTCTAACAAAGTTCTAAAGAAACCGCCGTTTTCATTAGATTAGATAGACTACGACCTTATTATCTTGAAACAAATAGGTACCTAATACAATTTTAAATGAATATGTTACATCAAATAATACATAGATACAGGTGTCAGATAAAAAGCAGCCAAAAGCAGATTTCGGTTATTTCTATTCGAACTTTCATGAACCAAGTACTAAATGAAATGTTTTAAGGAATACTACATTTCGGAGTTTATATCAATTTTCTCCAACGCCATCTTTGACTTTAGCCGACTATGACTTTTGTTTTTCAAATTGTCATGGATATATGTTTCTTCGTCCATTAAAAAGATCTGCGTTGTACATCAACTTTAATAGCTGAAAAAATTAAAATACTTTCATTTCCTCGTGACCGCTTATACGGAAGGTAATGAACAAAATGTATCGAGATTTTAAGGAAATTGTAAACCATTTCTTTTCTGACGAAAACAGATAATCGATTTGAGGTTTACAATTTTTTGTTTAAAAATACAATAATTAGAGCTTTTCAAGTGTCTGTTTGCTTGAGCATTGCACACAAGTACCAAATTAGGATTCGAAACACAATGTCGAAGTCAAAGTCGCCCCCAAACGTTAAAAAAACCGCCTTTGAAAAGTTAGACAAAATTTTTTTGGTGGGCTAATTGATAAAATCGGAGTACACTGTTTAAAAGAAGTATTTTTTTGTAGTAAATAGTTAACAAAAGTACATGTATACCAGGATAAATTACTCAAATATCGGCCCACCTAAAAATTCTTCCTAAAGTTGGCCTTTCTATAAAAATCCATATAGAAAAACTGAAACACCGACTTTAGGCGCATGGGCGAGGTTTGGTGAGTCTACCGCATATCGTTGGCTTCAAAAATAAAAAGTTTTTGAAACAGCATGAAGAAGAAATATGCATGACACTATCAGAAACAAAAGTCATGGTCTGTTGAAATCGAAGGTGGGGCGCAAAAAAACTTAAATGATCTCCGAAACATGGTATTCCTTAAAACATTTCATTTGGTACTTGGCTCATGAAAATCCAAACAGAAATAACAGAGATATGGCCTTGGGCGTTTTCTGGTTGACACTGCATTATGCGCATATGTTTTTAAAGTTAATAGTAAACATTGGTAATAAATCTGAAGATTAATTAAAATAACTTGAAATAAGAAACGCTAGCTATTAACAAACTGATTAAAATCAATTTATTTTTGTGTGTAGGTAAAACTATAATACGCAATGTATTTTGTAGCATTCAAATTTAATTTAACCTTAGACCAGAAACAACAATCTTCTTAAAAATATATGAATCAACAACTAAATTTTAAAAATAAACGGATAGTAGTATTCAAATTAGTTGAAGAAATCAATTGCGTGGAATGCTATACCGTGTGGTATGTATAGGAAATAGGATAAACCGGTCCTGATGGTACAGGCCTATAGAGTAACTGCACAATTATGAAATATATTCAATAACATGATAACAAACTTTATGCTTTATTGCAGATAAATGCATTTGATCCATTTTTAACCAATTAATAATTACTCATATTTATTATATTGATTAATAAATGTGTAGTTATCACCACCAAAGACTTAATGTGAAAAATGTTTGACAAGGGGAGAAATAACGATATAATAAATAAAATAAAGATTAATTACCATACATGGACAGTGTGATGTTATAGTAATTACACTGCAAAATATTCACTGTAATAAATCTTTAAGATCAGATGTTTCGTATATGTATGTACGTTTAAAAGGTAATATTTCCTTATATCAAACAATTTTCCAGGCAATTTTCATAACGAACGTAGTGACAGGTCGGCGCGTTGTATTTCGTTGAAATTGGAAAGTCAGCGTAACAAATATGACCGAGTTTCAATAAAGCGCTTCCGCTCTAATAAAACGGCATACGACGCCCCAAAACGGCGTCCCGAGACGAATGGATGCGCGTCGCACGTACACTCTGCATTTATCTGGATTTTCACAGTTCAAATTTGCGAGTACGAGCAAGAATTTCCGGATACCGCTTGCGCCCGTTTCGGGACAGTCGCAGTTCGGTAAAGTTACGACACACCATTCGTTACTTTCAGGTCGGCTACTGAGCCTTTAGAAATGACTAAAAATGTGTGTGTTTAGTGTATATTGCGTAATCTGTAAAAGTGATTACGTGAGTAATTGTTAATCGAATGTTTGATATCCCGGAAGGTTTGGGCTTTTAATACAAGTTTTGCAAACAGCTTAGCAGATAGTTACAAGTTTCGAGACGAATTTTTAAGCGAAAAACTTGGACGAAATCAATAAAACTATCGTGAAGTTTACAAACTATTTAAAAAAGAACTAGCATAAACATAAGTATAGCACCCCTTAAAGAATCAATAAAATTCTACAAACCTATATTAACCATCTATCAAAATTGTTATCAGCACAACATAAGAGAAATTCCATCCCGAAACATTACGTAATTGCCGTTTCCTATATAGCAGAAATAATTAGTGCTTTGCGGAAGCTTCGCGAGCTTTTAGAGGCAATTTAACGCGTTGACACATCGCATAGATTAAAATATTAAGTGCCCTTTGTTAGCAAGTACGTTAAATTAAGATTACGCTACGATGAGCGTTAATTTCGAAAGTTTTTCGACGTTGTAAATTGTTTAGAATTTCCGTTCCTGGTCTAATTAGACTTGCGTTCTAAATCAATGATACACATTGGTTTGTATAACTGGATGATGATATTTATGAATATAAAATTAGCAAAATCTCAATACTACAATACAGTTGTTTGTTAATACACAGCAAATCATTTACAAAAATACGTTTAAAAGAATGAAATTCACGAAAACAAGTTTATCTTTCCACCACGAAATTGGTAGGTCGTAATGGGATTTGGAAATTAGGCCAAAAAGAGGGTAGTTCACTTTAGGCGTCGCTTAAATTCGTATTAGAGAGGCGGTTGCGTTAAATCGTTTGCGAGGGGAGAAAACGAGAAGGGTGACAGCTCAATCTCTCCATTCTGTCGGGTGTTGATGTGATGGCGTAACGATAACAAAAACGAATAACGTCAGATTTTCTACATAAGTTATTAAGATACAAGTTGTTTTCCTAGCTGCTATTTTATTCTTATGGGACGGGACGAAGAAAGAGATATGCATTCATTCCCATATCTCACAAAAACAGAGACATTTCATAGTTTGGTTGGGTTAGTTTCGTAGCATTTAATGTCGCAACTCAAGGCCCAGAGCAGCGTTCCGGTCACGGGTAGCCCCGGAACCTTGAATGTTAGCGTCGGGATGCCGTCTCCGGGTACATGACAAGAACACAAAACGACCGACCGCCGCGGAAACATCTGCAGAGGAAAACTCGAGCGTACGTGGAAAACGACGTCGTGGAAATGTCACATATCCCCATTTTTATAGCCATCTAGTTTAGAACTTTGTTGTAATAGTCAACCTTATTATACATTTATTTATGGTGTTACATCCGCTGAAATAAGATGTGTTAAATATAATCAACAAAAGACGATAAACACCTCTTACAGATTGTAAAAGGACTACTTACGTAATCGTAAGTATCTCATTTAGTGTAGAGGATATCGGGTGATATCGTTGCCGAGAGTTGCTGGAATTAACCTTTGGATGTCAAGCCTCCGGCGCGTCCACCAAAGATGCTTGAACACCGATAAACTAAATTCTCCGTAGTATCCTTATAACCAAAGTACTACTCATCTACTAGCGATATTATGTTTATGTAGAGTGTCTGCATGGGAGTCTTTGATAATGTGATGTAGATAATTAAAGTTTAATGAATGTTAGTTCTACCTACGAATACTACTTCGCAATAAATCATCAATCGGTTCAGAAACTTTTTATAATCTTCTTATTTAAAGTAACCAATCAAATCTCTACAACATTCAAACGCCAACTAATGAGTTTTACTAATAAAACAGCTTGTAGTTAAAGCTAGTTTATAATTTTGATAAATGAGATAAAGAAGCCTCGGTGTCAATTGTTCGCTATAGCAACAAATAAAACGTAATATATAAGTTTTTATAGGTTGCCAAATTTGTACTCTTTGTTGCCATGCATCAAATTTTCTCAAATTGACCGACAAAACTTGGGGCTCTTGGGATTTAACCTATGATTAAAACAGGTTAAAAGTAACAGAGCTTACATGAAAGTGCAGACGAATGTAACCCTAGTGACAATTTGGAGGCAAATGTCTTGCAAGTTACATCTGTGGAATAGTATTTAACCATTAATTTCCAGATTAACATGCACTTGTTTTAGATAAGCTTTGATGATTAGTTAGAATTGTAGTTAATAGGATTGATGTAAACATTACAATTTTACAACAAAAATCAAATACCCAGTATCGGTTATGAAGGGAGCTTGTTAACCTGCATGTACAATTTTCGGCCCTTGGGGGTAAAAGCTTGGTTCGGCTACTTCGAAACGATGGATTATGAAATGCAAATACGCCCATTAAAAGTTGCCCGTGGAAAATATTTACTTTATGAATCCGGAAACGCGCCAGTTAATTCGGAGGGAACTTGTTAAAACTTCTCATTTTCCAAGACCGAATTTTACTGATCATGATTGTATCACGGACAATCGCAATCCCATTAAATCCATAAATATTTAAATTTGATTGTTAAAACTTTTTATCCATTACCTCTTTCTATACGTTTGATATAAATAGCCGGCTTATAACAAGCAACGATATAATAATGAGCAGACCTGCCTTTGTGTTTGCCCTAAAGTAACACGCTTACCAGCCTAGCAACGTTTCCGCAATTCATAAAACAAACACGACCAGCCGAGGATGTTCCATCTAATTAACGCCTGGTTTGTATAGTAAATCCGTTTCAAAAGTCGAGATTAGCCCCCTTTATTTACTTCTTGATGTTACAAATTGCAAGAACTTCTCGTGTGATCCTCACAGATGTTGCAGGCTTTACCATTTGATAAACAACCGCAGGCTCAAAGTGTTAACGGTAGTTCATTCACCTGGACTGTGGTTGAATATTCAGCTTCCTGCTGCGCGGATATCTAGTTTTATAACCTGACGTAATCATCCGATATGTCTGCGTGCGTATGTGCACGTGTGCGAATATAATTCCAATCGCATTGAGGTTGAAGCAGGTAATCCTGCATATGCCGGCTGCATACTTTACAACCGCAGCGTCCGAGCAATGATGGATGGCGCACTGGCGATCCCGCACAAATGGATACGTTTCACGTGCAGTGTACTTCAGATGTAGTACTCGCTTCCTAAATCAGTTCCTGCCCAGAAATCCTGCGGAAACGGCGTCTCCTGAATTTCGCTTCGCCGCCACTTATGTACTCGCCACAATAAATCGCCTCAAATTGGAACGGAATTACTCTCACTCCTACGGTAGCAACGCGGTTCTTAAAGTTCCCGCAGCTTCCGCAGAACGATTCACGCCACTCGGCCATAAAACACGTCCCGGCAACGACGAAATAACGAATTTTTCACGGGATGTGCGCTGGCGGAGTCGTTTGTTAAGCGGCTGCTTTATGCCGCCGTGCGGTTAAGTATTCCTACGGCTATCTACCATTCAAAATTATTTATAACTCCCCGAACGGTAATAAATAAATGCTGTTTTCAGCAGAATACGAATAAATATCTCCACACGCAATTCACTCGTGAAATATTCCAATTTATTTCTGAATTCATGCACTTTTAATGAATTTACGGATAATTTTATTTTATATTAAAATTAATATAGGTACTTATTTTAAATTTACCACATTCCTTGTTTGCCTGCAAAATTTTGAAATCCTTCCAAAATTTTTGAGTCGTAATAAAACACATCTGGGCCATTGGCGCTGCTCTAACCTACTGGTCTAAATTCCAGCAGCACGTTCAAACTCGTCCCCTGATTTTCAGGACACTCCCCTAACCCAGTAAATCAAGACCATCTTCAAAAAGGCATTTGTCATCGGTTTGGATGCTCTCCAGGACGTAAGACAAGCCTTTCAGATACTACACATTTTCATGTCTGCAGCTACTATAGTTAACCCGTAGTTAGGTACACTACCATTGTTGTTTTATGAAAGAAACTTCTTGCAAACATTGTTTTTACCTATTTGGTTCGAATTTATTTTCTAATTAGATTCATTGCCTTAAAAACAGGTTTAAAGAACCGTTTCTAAACAAGGAATCTAATTTACGTGAGTAAAAAAGCTCGAAGTTTAAGTTTTAATTTATGTTTAAAGAGGGCCACCAGTCGAATACTAGCCGGAGTCAAATGAATTTTCAAGTGTTTTCTTATTAAATATTTAATTCTGCTTTGTCATTTGTTTGAGTCTGTTTTTTTTTTAGTTTTAAGTTTAGAGACGGGAGGGAATAAAACTAGGATTTCAACGACAATAAAATACAATAATTGGTTATTTACTGAAGATTTTAGACCAACTCTTCAGCGCTGAATGGTTGAAGAAAAGGAGCTAAAATCGCATCTTGAAGTGTACTGTTTGTTGCAGGATAAACCCTCCAAGAGAATACGGTTTTTCCATGAGCAGTTGGCCTCGAAAGTGGATTATGCGGAGATTGCATCCTCGAAAAAGGTCTCCCCGACAAAATCCCGACTATATTTTACGATAAATAAGCTTCATTATTTCGAATTCGCCGGGCTTTCCAATAAAATAGCAGAAGTTCCGAATAGAAAAGAAACTCTGCTCGTTCTCGAGATGCGTTTGAGTAAAACAGCGTTCGCAGTAAATAAATCTTGTGGTAAAAGCTTATATGGGAACGTTACGTAATAAAACGCCGGTAATGCTATATGTCCGCTTTTAAAACGCCTAGCTAAAAAGCCAGATTGAAAATGAAGCTTTTCATAGACCGCAACCTTAATACAACTCTGTAAAATAGCAACAAAAGCAAAACACATGAGGCCACCATTTGAATAAATTCTGCTTCCAATTTGGGATGAAATTCTCAAAGGGGCCAATTTCTATCGAAACTCATAAATCTCGTTCCGATTCGTTCGGTTCTAGTGCTCATCGTTCGATTTGAAAGTACTAATTGGCACTCCCCATCAAATTCGAAATAATACGAAGTGAAAACGGATTTTTGAAACGAGTTTAAATTAAAAAAGTTACAAACAACTTGCTGTATTGTTAGGAAGTTTTTCAAATAGTTCCGTTTAATCTCTTAATATTAAATAATGATTCCTTGCTATATTTAAAGTAAATAAATACTAAAGTAAATCCCATGCATACATGAATAGGTTTTTAAAATTGAAAAGCGAAGAGCACAGTATTTTGTAAGTTCATGCTTCTCTGGGTTTCCCTAAACATTAACTTTTCACACCGCTGCTTCGAGCCCAAATCGAACTTTGTCACGCATTCAACTTCGTTCTGCTTTATAAACCACCCCACTTTTAATGTTCGCTGTAAAATCCCCTTCCCTTTGCCCAAACAAGCGAATTCATCGTCCGTTTTTGTTTGCATTTCGAAGAATCTAGCGCCAACTTCTTCCAAAAGAAAACAACCGCCGAAAGCGAAAGAAATATTTGCTGGAGTGGCAAACTTCGGCCCGCAAATTCTACTTTCGCGTCGCTGCCCTGAGCGAAATTTATCGGGGCTTTGGAAACAACGGGGGCACTTTTTAGGGCGAACTGCACACTACAGGTTTCTTTTAATCTGAAGGAAACTTGGAAAAAACTCGGTTTATATATCATGCCGCGAAACGGTCGATAAATGCAAATGCCTCCACGGCGGCGAGCCCCTTTACTTTGGCTTTACCGCCGCTTTGGTGAGAGCAGTAGAGGGTTTTCTCTTTTACAAGGACAGCTTTGTTCACGTCCGCTATTTGCATTTTCTGTTTTTTTCTTTACTATGACAAGATGTCCAACGTTATCCTCTCAGATCCAGTTTCTTTTACACTATTTTCTTTTAATACCTTATCCAAATCAGGAGAGAAAATAAAATTATATACTAAACAAATAATAATACAGGGTGTCTGAGAATTAGACAGTAATACACTATCAAGGTATTCAACGTTCAAAAATAAATGTAATGTTCAAAAGCGTTGCGTAGAAAAGCATAACAAATATAAATTTTAAGTCGAGGTAGTAAAAAGTTATCAATCATCCCCTCGCATGTACGCCACTGATGTGTTTCATGTAAAATCGATACTACCATCCAATTTTTCTTGAAATTTTGGCCTGGTATGCCGTTTGTTGACTTATTTTAGAATAAGCCATTCCGAACATATTTCTTTAAAAAGTTTTGCTTTTGCTTCCTTCATAGAACTGTAGTATTAGGAGGCATTTTTCTATATAATCCAAGGAAGAAAAAATAAAAATAATACTGTACTTAACTTTAACAGAGAAAAGCACAACCAGATTCTTTTGAAAACGCTTTTCCCTCTGAAGCTATGTTTTGCGCTTTTCAATAATGTGCCATTATTAAATCGTAAGAAAACTCAGGTTAGAAAATCGTTATGATCATAACATAAACGGCACATAACTCTGATAGGGTGATAGGGTATCCATCTCATGAGACATATAAAAAGTTTACGAAGAACACTCGTAACCGTTTGGTTAATGACAGTAACACCGGCAGAACTTTTAGTCTGTGGTTACACAGATTGTTATGTCGAATAGTTTAGGGCGGGTTAGTGCAGGTTTGGTCCTCAACAGGAGCGAACTTGTGGCCTAACACAGCAGTTACAGTTTGGACGGAATTAATTTGCCAAGCGCTTCAGTTTGTTCGTTCATTATTTGGGAACAATAAATTATGGATAGTTTTTGATTTGACAATAATTTCTATCAATTGGTTAGTTTTCTGTAAGCTTAATTAAATTATTTATATCAAGCGTACGACTAGAGCGAATATGGTTACAAAACAGGAAGTATGTTATTTTTTATAGTCTGAAAAATCGCATTTTAAACGCTTCAAATAATCGTTAGTAGACGAATAATAGTGACAATTTGACATGAGAATCCTGAAAAATGGGTTTATTCGAAAATTTCTCCCTCTATTATACATCATACGAACACATTGTTTACAGGACGATTCAGACCGATCGATTATGTCGAAAAAATGTCCATTTTATGCTGTAAAGAATCTCGTTTGAAGCACACAAAATAGAAAAAAGGCTTTAAATAGAGTATTTCGAAGAAAATGGACCCAAAAACGTAAATCCTACCTAATTACAACTTTAATCCCGCGAATTATTTCATTTTGCTCGCCGGGCGAAAGTCGCTAGTCATTAGCGAAGCCCATTTAGCCCACGGAATATAGCCAAGAGCCACATCAACCTTAATAAATTAATTAACCATACATGAGGATGACAATTTCAGCGGAACTTTTCATTTGAACATTTCATCACTTCAACTTTTGAAATGAACACGATAAAACCCATCCCTTGTATACTTATTCGACAGTAACCGACATACAAAACAGATAGTAGGTTATGCAGTAGAGTTCGTTTATTATGCACTCCGATCATAACGTTCAATGGGATATAACATACATTTGTTTTAGCCGGCTCACTTTATTATAACACTTGTGTCATATTAGACCGTGCGCGCTAAAACGTACTATCGTTATAACGTTCAAATATTTTCGCTCGTATATGCTTCGAATATAATCAAGCGGAAAATTTAAAACTGGTAGAAAAAATGGCGATCACAAACAATATTCAAATTTCAAGCATTAATCAGAAAAAAACAAAAACATTTCGAAATTTACGAAGCATTTATTATGGAGGAATTATATAGAGCAGTTTGATAATATCAGAAACGATATTTTAAACTTTGCATTAAATGATGAAGATTGCTTGCATATCCATTATAACAAAAATAATCCTTTAAAACAGTTATAAATTGCTAATTTTAATAAAGAAGGAACAAAAGAATATTTATATTCTTATACAGGTGTCTGGAAATAACGTTTGTATAGTTCATACATTTTGGAATATTTCCTAAGATTTACATAAAAAATATGGTAGTGGTAACGAAAATTATCTACGATGAACAGGCTTCGGTACTGACATCGAGAAGCGTATTTCGGGCCCCATATTTTTTTATTGATCATTTTTTGAACATTTGATCTCAAAATTGGAATGCTTAGACAAAAATACACAAAAAAAGTTACTAACACAAGGTGTCCTATCCATGCATCCTTCTCGAGAAATTCAACGGTAATGCAGTAGCGCACATAAAATTTTATATTCATAAAATTTGCAAACATCATAGTAGGTTCATGCCATATTTAACCACTTCGGTACTATAGTCGACGAAAACAGATGACCCCACACAGCCGAGCGTCGACTATAGTCGACGGCTGTGCCAGCGTACGGACGATGAAAGCCGGTTGTTGGCAACGTTTCGCGGCCGATAGGCGCCGTATTGAAGTGGTTAAGAAATAAAATAAAATTCGTAGTGTTACACAAACCAACGATGATAAATTTTTATTAAAATGATTTAAATGCTACATTAATGTTTCGCTGATAAGCATCTTCGGGTACATCTAAAAAGTTTACAAAGATTGAGAGAATAAGCCTAATAAAAAATAAGACTACGAGTAATTACCATCAATAACTTAAAGTGTATGAAGATTATACATCGATAGAAGCAGGAGATATGGTCTGTTTTTTCATATTTTTTTACTGCAGAATTACGTCTTTAAGCATACGAACATTATTTCCGAACACCTATATATGTTTTTGTAATGTACATTTAGTTTCAAATAAAACTTGAACGCTTTTAACGCATAATTCTCTCCACTAACCTTAAAAAATATTTTGTCAAAAAATATTTCTTGGTATACATAAAACTCACTCACTTTTTAATCCTATGGGAATACGTTACAACTTGGGTTTGTAAAATAAGGCAGTGATATATGGAAATTCTTAGTATTTTCTAGAGTTACTGTCCGATAATGGTGTTCGTTTTCACGTAATACAGTAATTTAAGAACTTTAGAGACAAAAGATATTTGAGCAGACAAATAGAAGCGTTGTAATCGAGAATTATTTATGCTCCGGATATAATTTAATCGAAATAAAATAAATGGAATTCGACGTATAATATTTCAATTAATAAAACAAATAATTACCGAATTCATTAATTCAATGCGCTGGTGTAAATGTTAGTTTATAAATCTTCATACGATACATAGCATTATAATAAAATTAAAAGAGTGCAAAAGCATACCATAATTAAATTAATAATTGAAAGGTTAATGAGATTGTGCCCTGTGGTTAATTGATGGGAGAACATACACAGAAATACATAGAAACCGCTTAAAAACCGATAACCACGATGATAACGGTTTTATATGTTTAATATGGTAGAACAACAAAATGAGGTACAATTAAACTAGGCTATTGCGTCTAGAGGCAAACACAACCCATACATTAATAACGTACTTCGATTAATTGAAATTGGGTTTAATAAATAACTGTATAATTGTAATAATAAATGATAAACCGCACTACACAACGTTTAATCCATGCATATTGTTCCAATTGACGTAAACACCAAATGATTTAAAACCACACATCATCGTAGTTTGGATAATAATTTTAATACATCAAAGAAAATTAATAAAAACGGTTAAAATCCCTTTTGAGTTCTGTTTTAAACGACCGCCTCGTGGAGGAGAAAAGTCGTCCTTACTTTATCCTGATTAAACGGCGAGCGGGTGATGAATACGTACCTGAGAGTCGGAAAAAGAAAAACACGCGAATCAAAAGCCCCGGCAGTCAAATGGCGTAGAGCTTTTTCAGCCCTAAAGCCATCGAGTCCGCCGACAGAGTCGTCGTCCAGATGCGCTTTTCCGGGCTCCGGCAAATCGTGAAAAATTAAGGGACATATTTCCGCGAACAAAAGCGAGCCAAAACGCCCAAGTTTTTCGAAACCTTTCTCATTGTTGGCGAGGCCGAGACCGAAACAGAACGATGTAGGGAGCTTTTTCAAATCTACCGCCCTTTTTATAACCTCCCCCCTCGTCTTACCGCAAATCGAGAAGCTTCACAACTTTGAAAGGTGCTTTAAAGAAGACCGAGCGACCGAGATCTAAGCATCCGGCAGTAAAATAGGTAACAGAAAAGACCAAATAGAAAGGGGTAAGAAACGGCGAAGTGTTTCAGTACGCAAATCTCTCCGGGACCGTAAAAGACACTCACAGCGTATAAAATTCAACACGCGACTTTCCGGGGCTTCGGCCGCTGAGAAGAACGGGGCTTTTTAACAAACAGATTCGAGTCGCGATAAAAATTTCATTAAGGCGGGCACAATGGGCCATAAACCGCTCGGTTATTGTCCCTTTGTCGCCCTCCACGAGCATTAAGACTTGTAAGTTTAAAAAGGAATGGGCAAGATTTATTTGAAGACTGCCCTTCCGGGCAAATCGTCTCCTGAAGGTACTACTAGATTTATTTCCCTCCGTAATCTTTAAAATGGTCTCAATACGTCACCCACCTATATGTATATAACTTAAAAATATTTTAACCTTAACGTACTATTCAAATCAAAATAGAAAGCCTATCACATATTACAATGTTTTACAATTAGAGATGAAAACACATAATTTAGTAAAACCACAACTTTTATTCTCTGGAATAAGTAATGAAATGGTTACGTTTACTGCGAAAAAATCAATAATTAAATTCGACTGGCGTCATTGGAGTAAGTTACCACATCCATTCGTGGCGTAACGTCGTTATACGTGAGGGGTGAAACGGTCGGTTGAGCCAACAATTAGCAAGGTTAGGTCGTCGACAGATTGGGTTAATGTGTGTGTAGCGCCATCTTCACCTCCCTAATGAATGACCTCCCTTGGACAAATAGCATCGCGGCAGACTAGACCGGCGAACCAATGTTGTGGTCGACGTGTCAATAATTCCAGGATTAATTTAGGACCAAAGGCACCTTTACAGTGTACACTAAAGCTATTAGTGTATTCAGTAGTCGTCGACAACTTATGTCAACTAAGGGGTAACTTTCTTTGTTGAAGCTGTATCGATTGTGTCCAATTTCTTATGGGACCAGAAATATTTTACGGTCGAAAATGGTTTATGATGGATTTACAATTTCCAATTAACCTCAGCCTCGTTTTTCCAACACCCTTCATCGCCAAATCCCAATATATCACGTTCGACACCGCAAACCTTCTATTTTCCGACGCGAAGGCATTAAATCATGTCCCCCTTAATGATTTTCCGATGTTTCCGGTCGCGTAAGCCGCCGAAGTTGCCGGTGTCGTAGGGCGACTTTTTCATAAACTTCGGTACACATCAACTACCCTTGTCGGAGGCTGGAACGCCGCGGCGCCGCCGTCATGGTGCATCTGGCGTGTAAATTCAATATTTCGCCCGCGTGGCCCGGCAATCCATCATCCGTCGAAGCGGGATATAAAGCTCGCCGCTTGAAAAATTGCCCGAAAAACGCGCGACGAAATTGCGCTTTAATATCCTTTAGGAAATTACCGTTCCCGCTTAACACGCGCGGGCGCCGCGACGGCCGTCGTAGCTGCGGGGACGTCGGCGTCGGGTGGCCCCAAACTTGGCTGGTAGCATGTGATCTTTGCTTTGTTTTTCGCTACAAAACCCGACGAAGTGTGAAGTGTATGAAATTTACCGTCGAGCTGAAACGGGCGAATTGGATCGAGATTAAATTGCTGTTCGGGGTGAAAGCTACATGGTAATACATATTTTATGAAAAAAAGAATTCTGTCGTAATTCTGTAGAATTCCGCATTATTTATGTATGTACCTACTGCAAAGAACGTGGCAACAGACCGACATATCTGCCAAAAAAATTAAAATCTGAAAATCTTTCTGTACGTAACAGAATCTTGCAAAAGTTTCAAAAATACATTTTTTTATAAATTATCACTATTACTTATGGGACTTAAGAAAACATTTGTTCTATTATAAGTTGTAGTACAGCTCTAAAGCATAAGAAACCTATTTCCCAAATGGGAAATATCAGCAACAGAACCGTGCTAAGCCATCACCTTTGGAACAGAGGGTAAAGTCAGAATGGAATGCAAAAAGGTCGGATTATCCAAGATACTAGAAGAAAACACGAAGTTAAATTAAAACAAGTTCTGAACTCAAAAATAATTTGCCTTCAAAACTTGATTCAAGAATGTCTTTAGTGCTTGCCCGCACTAGGACGGACAAGCATGGTCGGATTAATAGGGCTGACAAATTGACAGAGGTCAGATTAGCGGAGTTCTACTGTTCTTATATACATTTTTATTTTCAATATAATTAGCAAACTAATCAAAAACGATAATTTATTAAAATGACAACGAGTGCGGGCGTTTTAATTGCGCTCGCCATACCGCTTGCACCATCTGCTTCATTAAAACTTCCGCCACGCCGACAATAAAAATATAATTAAAAGTTGCCATTTCCGCAACGGACGCGGGAAAGCGCTGCTGTCGACGTTATTTACTCACCGAGGCGCTCCAAAAACCGAAGCAATTACCAAACAGCAAACAAGAACGCGAAACGGGCGTCAACTCGTGGTTATCCGATCTTCGCGCAGTTGCGTCCGTCGCGAATCCGACGACGCTTTTTCCGCCCGCCAAACCCCGTTCAAATTAACGCTTTCCCTTTGCCGTTAAAGATAAGCGCCCTCGGCGACCGGATATAGCGTTAAAAAATTATGGGTATGTATGCAAATGGCTGCGGAAAAATGAGGGAGATGTTAAGTTATAGTAATATATTGAAATCTAGAGTAAGTGCACAAAATACAAATTGTGCAAGAACTATAAGATAAAGAATAAAACGGACACAAATTGCAACAATTGAAAAGTATGAATGCAATTTGAAGTGAAACTTGTTAAAATAATAGTTGTTACCTATTATATTTTTCAGGAAAGCAAAATAACGTAAGTGAATAATTTTCTTTGAAAGGGAACCTAAGAAAGTCGCTAAATAAATAATCAGTGGTGTCAGTAATGAATGATGTGAATTATTTTCATCGCATGTCATAGAATATAAGTGCATCTATTCTTATTGAAGTAAGTATTATTACTTATAATACTACTATAATACTACTGTAATGTATCGGTTGATTAATTTAAAATAATCTATGCACTACGATCAAATATTAGCTCATATGGGTCGACAAATGCGAACAATGAAGTAATTATCACATCACTACATTGGGATATAATAAGAGAAAAACGTTCTATGATGTCATCCTTACATTTTTTAAATGGCAACCCCATTTTTCCACGAAATTCCTCATTACTTAAACGATGTTGTAAAAAAGTGTAATTAAAATTGCAATTTCCGACCGTTTTACCTAAAAGCATTAAATAAGAACAATTATGAATTTTATTCCGAACGTTACAGTCACATCATGTATATTTACATTGCACGGTTAAAACGACACAAGCGCTAAACATTTCAAAAATGAGTTATTCACACCACCAGAAAGACGCTCTCATTTTCCCATCATCAGAAAGAGGTTCTAATGGCGAAATATTCTATGCACATGACATAAGAGACAAAAGCGTTTATATATTATCATTTCACTTTTAAAATGTATAAACGATTTGTTTATACATTTTTGGTCATCTTCGTAAAACTACGGTATTTCTGCACGGCGGCATAATCGCCATACGTATGTTGATAAGTATATTGTAAGCGACAATGTAAGCGTTATTGAAAATAAGAATTTTTAAAAAGCATAAGCGCCACATTGAACTGTTCTAAGAGAAATGTAAGTTTGCTTAAGAAAAAAATAATGTGATTTAACCGACAGCACTTTAGTATTTCATTGTGAAAACAATTCGTTGTAATTACAATAACAGCATTAGACGATAATAATTGATAAAATAATATAATAAAATAACATACAGTTTTTGTATAAAACGTTGTTCTATTCTCCTATAAAACGTGCTATTACGAGCTCATGTCGTTTTAACTTGGGAGCATCGATGTCTATTAAAGGAGCATCCTTACTTTTGTTGCTAAGCAACACGTTTATTAGGAATTTATTATAAATAGCTAACTTAATAAAACTGGACATGTACTTGGGGAAATATCCAATTTAATCTTGACGGAATGCACCGAGAGGAACATACAGGACAAGGAAGTGAATTTGTATCGGACAAGGCAATAAAACGCTATCGGTCGTGTGCCCCACTTTATATACAGTTCCGAGAGGAATTCCGTGTTGCAAACGGTCCCTACTTATGCGTGTAAACGCTGGGGGATTTTCGAATATCGACACTTAGGTAAAGTTACAGACCAAGTACGAGATTTGCATGTCAAAGTCAGTAGAACTGGTACGAACCAGTGCATTATTAAACACCTCCATCATAAATGCGTCAATTAAAAACTTCTAAACTGTAATCGATAAAAACTATTTCGGTCAACTCATTAATAATTCATTTCAGGTCGGTTTTGGCGGCGCAGCTTTAGCTAAACTCGGAGCTGGGCGTCGGTTTCGCGAACAATTAACTCGAACCGCGTTGATTTATCGAGATCATATCGAAAACGCGGCTTTGCCGTTTCCGCGTTCGAATATTTTTATGATTGCCGAACTATTTGTTTTGCAGTGGTGATTTATCGGCGGTTTCGCCGTTTGTACGCGTTTTTGGTTCCCGGACTTCAATGGGTTTTCCATTCTTTCCTCGCTATTAATTACTCTATTTTCGCTACCACAAATAATGGTCTTTTTTCCATAGTAATTAATATTTTATATTTTTAACATTTAAATTTTATCACAATAAATCGCTTCTGTTTATTAATTGTAGTAGGATCACGAATACGAGATTCAGACGGTTTTAGTGAAAAACCATTGCTCCGTGAAGAAGTTTTCCTTGAACGTCTGCGACATATTTTCCGAGAGTTGAGCCCGAAGCCGTTTTCTACTTCGCGACGGACGATTTATAGGGACGTTTCGATAAAGATCTAGAACGTTTTCCCGGAAACTTCACTGTTTACTGCGATGGCACAGTAAAACTCGGCGATCCGCAATTACCATACACTCGAGACGGTAATTTTGTCCTTTTCGGTTTACCAACTACGACGGATTCGATTCAGCTAACGTCTTTACACCCCCTATTCGACTTTTTCTCGCTACAATAATTCCGTATCATCATCAAAGCTATATCGATTATATAAGAGTAAAGAATTCACAAGCGAACAAAATTAATTATTAGCATATAAATTTGTAATTTAAATCCCGATATTCACTTCAAAGTATAGATTACCGCATATAATGTAATTACGCAACATCAAGCTCGAATAGATAAAAACGAATTTATTTTCAGAGCAGCATGCATTGAAAATGTAGTTTAAAATATTGCAGCGATTATTTCTGGCACCATTCATTTAAGTAACAAAAGGGGATTTTAGTGTTGTAATATAACGTATTTATGCAGCCATAAAGTTTTCCGGTACATGAAATAATTTTACGTTTTCTGGTAAAAACAGTACAAATTGTTTATGCCATTAGGACATTGTTCCCAAAAACTGTCCGAAAATTGAACGACAAAACCACGAAATAACCGTTTAATCCCCCAGTTTGCATGCCACTGTATTTATTCAGTCAAAAATATAGAAAATACCTTTGCGTTTTGTTTTTTTTCCGACAAAGTGCACCAGGTGAGTGCTGTCCGAATTCGCAATAAAATTGATTTATTCCAAATTGGAATTTCCACGCACCGACCAACTTTTGGACGGTCGCCATTGAAAGATACCAATTTATTTTTTCAAATGTTCAAATTAACGCTATTGTCCAGTTTAGCAGCTTATGGGAAATAATTTGCCCTTTTAAAAAAGTTAATATTTTCAAAATGTTGTTGGAGTAACTGTTTGAGATAAGCTGATTAAGAAGTTTGAAATAAGCTGTCAAGAACCAATTTCTAATCATCGATTGCACTCACTCGATTGAATTAAAGAGGTTATATAGAACTTTATCAACCCACAATATAATTCAACACAACTTAGCTGTAGTAATAGAAAAAAAAATCACCCGTTCTTTAGTTAATTTATGATTGCATCAATAAAACTTGTATTCTATTGATAACTTCTTTTTGAAGCCGTTTGGTACGCCTAGCTGCTAATTTTAAGTGTCGAAGCCGAAGGAGAGAATGTTTTTTTGTAACTTATCAATAGCAACCATTATATTGGTGATATAATCAATTAATATTACAATGTAACGAGATGAAAAATAAATGGAATGAACATCAATATTATAACTGCGTGTGAGTATGCTACACTTTTATTTATCTTCTAATTTCGAGATGTCTATCCATTCATTATATTCAATAGAGGAAGTTGTCAGGAGGAAAAGACCAAACTTCAAAATTGAACTGTACACATAAAATTAGTTTGAAAAAAAAACACAGATGATAATTCCATTTTCAGCTGATCACTTAAAAGATTTTAATCGAATCAGGTCAATTACCCAATTCTTTGAAAAAGAGTTTCTGATAAATAATGCTCGTAATTGACAAATTTTATTTGGAAAAATTCTGTACCTGGATTAGATTTCAAGTTATTTGGAGCTAAAATTGAACTTTGACCGAATCTCAAATCAGGTCATAACTATACCTTTTCAAGTTCAAATTGAGACAAATCTATTTCAAATTGGGATTAATCAATTTCAAATCGGGACTAATCAAATTGAAGTTGAAACTGAATCAATTTGAAATTAAGACCAAGTGGAATATATTCTTTACGTGATCTGTGACCAATACCATAGACTCTTGGTATATACGTTGGGCATTGTGAAGGCGTGTGAAAGGATCAATTATTCATTTAATTGAATATATTGACACTACAAGCCTCATACACCATAAAATAAAATAAAAAAATATATGGACAGTTTTTAAAGCTGGAGTAAAGAGAAGTCTGGCTGGCAACATTAAGACAATTTTTTTTAGTAAGGAAAACACGGTGGCAATTACTCAGATGAAGAACAGGATGCGGTGACTGGAAAATATTATTAATAATAATATCTAGTCTATCGCTACATGTATGAATTTCAAAACGCAATCTTAATTTCTAATGTTGAATTATATTTTTTTATAATAAATTCTGCAGTTTATTTTTATAGCTAAATAGAAAAACACTTCACTAATATCAAATAACTACCAAATTGTATGTATTTCTGATATAAATTTAACATTCCCAATCTGAATTTAATTATTCCCATTTTGAAATTGACTAGTTCCAATTGTTGTGGACTGTATATTTTGTGTGATCTTGAAATTATGAACTTTGTTCTCTTAGTAAAATTTATTTTCTTTTCTAATTTTAACGCACGTATACAATACGACTTCTCTTACTCAACTTACAACAACTACTACTCTTAAGCTAAATTTTTTCGCACTGCTCTTTTAACACCAATTTGAAATTGAAAAGGTATGCATATCAAATTAATATTTGGATAATAAGATATTAGTTCTTTCGACTCAAAAGGAAAGGCTTCCGACTGTCAAATTCAAAAATTAATGAAATTTGGTAGAAAAATAGAAGATAATGTGATGAGCACATATCAATTTACAGCAAAATATATGGTTATGCGAACTAGACTACTTTAGAAATCATTTTTATTATTCAAATGTCATAAAATCAAATGCTATACCTAATAAATGTAAACCTGTACGTAAATTCAGTTGATAATAAAAATATATAAAATTTTAGAATCGTAAATAATATCGTGCTGCATTAATTTTTCCCATAAGTGTGTATTCCAACTATAGGGGGTGTCAGAAAATAACATTAAGGACTTTTAGGATAGCCGAATGTAAGCTAAAAGGTCTGAATAAATCTATGTCCGAAATTCAACAGTTAACAAACAGTTCGCAGATATTGATTGCATAAAAGAGAAAAATTCGGTAACGTTATTTACTTACCGAAAATTGGTTAAGAAAGTATCGTGTGTTGTGGGCTATGGAAATAATCTCGTGTAGAGAACATGTAACTAGCACATTCTGCCCGACCAGGGAACGCTATAAGCGCTCCAATGTGATTGGTCGAAAGGAATTGCCAGGTATATCCGTAATTTAAATTCCCAAATTTAACGCTGCGATGCGAATGACTGATTTCAATCTTTTATGTGATTTTCACATAATTGTGATTTTCGTTAATCGTAATTGTGGCTGAGATTTTTTAAACATCACCTTCAAAATACTGTAAGGTAAGCAAATTTCATTTTTTAGGTCGGGTCGGATTGATTGGGTTGATGTAGGTTAAGTAGAAAATCATTATAACGTCTCATAACAATCTCGTCTCATGCCAGTCATTTTTGAAACTGCCAACCATTTTTTTATGATTCTTTTTATAGAATTAGGAAGAGGGAATCTTTCTTCATTTGCTTTAGTTAAGTATTTGGGCTTAATTTACGGTTGATCAACGGTTATTTTTCAACCGAAAACGTTATTTTCTAACAACCTGTATCTATTATACCTAATCCCCAAAATGGTATACCATGAAAACAAATTTACATCTCATTTTAACAATAACTTACAATCAGTATGAACTCTAGGAGAGCAATTTTATCGCACCATATTGCCTACAAATCAACCAACAGCCGTGGTAACTACTGCGATCTGCAACCCCGTTTTTGAACTAATATTTCGCCGTTATCGGTGACTTGCAAATTGCGTTCACCCAGAGTAGACTCTAAACCGCCAATCGGTACCCAACAACCTGCTCCTCATTCAGTTCTACTTTTTGCCGCGTCATATTGCACCATTACATCGCATATGCAGTCAAGAAACGATATGTAAATCTGGTTTCGTAAATTCAGCAAGAATAAATACGATGATACAAACTTTAATGTTATTCCTTATTTGTTATATTTCGCTAACATTGTAAGAAAAGAATTTAATACTGGGTGAAAATACTTTGCGTTAAATTTCAACCGGTGAGAATCCGAAATAGCGCATAAGGCAGGTAACCTTATAGCCGAACCGAATTGGGCACAACTACCAGCAACAAATCAATTGCAGGACCCAGTGACGTAAATCACAACTTTTGTCATGGCCGGGTTGTTTAGGTACTTTGTCCGATTTTGAATTAGCTCCGGATCGATCTGCGTGAGAATTTGAATTTCGCGCTCGGCACTGTGGGGATTATGCCCCGCCCTTATTACGAGTACGACGCATTCAATGCTAGACGCATCGAGTTGGGTTCTCATATGGTAGGTGTTAGTTCTTTTGATAAACGTGTATAAACAAAACAAACAAAAATATACAAAATTGCTTTTAAAGATGAAAAAATAACTCCATTAACTTTCGGGTTTAACGTTAAACTCGGTTGATTAGTGAAAACTTTAGCACGAATGCAATTTTCCGGCGTCGCCCATTTTCCCGAAGGTTCGACATTAACGTTTGAACGGCTTTTCGCGGCGCGCCCTCAAAAATAAATTACCACCCCGCAAAGAAGTCATTATTTTCTCTTCCTCCCGTTCGCCGTTAACGAGAAACACAGCCCGTAAATTTTGATCCTCTCATTCCGAGGTTTTCCACCATTTCGCGCGCAATGCAAATATTAAAAGTAGCTTCTTTAGCCGAGATTCTCTCAGTTTTTCCCAAAATCCACGTTCCGTCTATGACTTTAATTCACCCTTACCAACCACAAGCACGTATCTCGGTATGTACATTTCATCAACATAAATTACCACAGCGCTTTTGAGGTAATAGAAACAGTATATGGACTTTGAAATACTATTTAACAATCTTCGTTTAGTTTGTATAGCTATTGAACTCAAGTAAGATTTGAAAGTTATTAATTTCAAACTTAGTACACTAACCTAAATTTACGCTAATTTAAAGCGTGCTTTATAATACAAACACAATAAAAATCCAGTTAAAACCGCAAAGTTTGTGAACTCCTATAACGCAAAACAGGAAATTGGAGTGGTCGAAGTTTTCCCTATTCCAGTCATCATCGGACCATTCGATCCCACTAAAATTTTCCAACCAATAACTTTATTGCACTTTCCACCACTCTTCGCTTCCGTTTCCTACCGAAAAGGTCAATTTTCGAAACGTACGGAAGACCGAACTCGTCCGCCGATCATATGAAGTTGTACCGACCCATTATCCGAGCTTAAAGCTCCTGGATCTGAAATATGGGGCTGTTGTAGTGTGGGACTTAATGGGCCAACTATACGCTGCCACAAAGAGCCTTTTAACAAGCTCCTCTCTGCTCGGTGTAGCGCGAAAATTACTCCTCAAGAATAATTGGTAATAATTCTGTCCGCTGGCACGAAAAGCTTTAAAAAAGCTTTCGCCCGACCTTAATGGCAATTGGTAATGAATGTTTATTTCTACTTATACAGTGTCAGTCCAAAGATCACAATTTTTGGACCGAACCCGAAAATCTCTAGTGTTAGGTGTAATGTTACAATTAGTTCGCTGTAACTTATTTTACAATTAAACTTAAATTTGTAATAAAAATCCTTAATTGCCATAAATATAGAATGTTTTTAGATTTCGAGTTATCCGAAGCAACTATGGTTTTATACAAATTTCTTAAAATTTAACATTCACTCGTTCAAAAAGTTAAAAAGAAACAAATCATAAAAGTACTTTTCGTCTTAATATGTAATCAATAGACAGTAATATGTGTAATCAATAGCATCCACTTAACTAACTAAATGAGACCACAAGATCCGGTTTTCACAAAAAATCTAAAGGTATTATTTTTAATGTAAGGTATTATTGGAGACAATGCACCAGGAAGAGAAAAAATCAAGTTAAAGAAAAGGGAAGCAATCTTGCAGCTTTGCTTTCGTGATGTAATTTATCTTTTATCCGACAAAACACTACGTACTTTAGTGAGACGTATTGATCACTGATCGTATTTTTATTAAAATTTTTAAAAAATCAAAATAAACGAGAAATTTAGATCAAAGGATTCTTATATAGTTTTTTTTTTTTCATTCATAGTAATTTCTATACTTTAATTTCATTACGGACTAATTTCCAATTGGAATACGATAACCATTCCCCTCGTTTAATCCGTTCAATTAAGTAACAAAAAAATATATAGTGGTTTAAAAGGAGAACTCGGAATACGTAATTTCCGGTGGATGACGCGTAGCGTTCTGTGTAAACGTTAATAATGGAGCGGACGTAGCGGGTGGTTGACGAAAAAATAGACGGAAATTCGTTTTTACCGCTTTGACGAGTTATTACCTCTGCGTTGTGCCAATTTCGAATTCGCTAATAAATACAGTTTCGAGAACGGCATCATGGAAATTGGATATTGATCTTCTACGGGTTCGTATTAACAACTTGCAATTAATTCGTTGACTCGCCGCGCTAGATTATGGTTTGATTCGAAATCAATGCGCCCAAGCGAACTGGTTTCAAAGCGGCGTCAATCCGCGAAATGGTTGAATGCATTACGGTCAAATTACCACTTTGGCCAACACGAGCACTGCTACTCTCGAAATAGGATTAAAATAGATATAGTTCAGTAACAACATCAGTGCCTAGGAAGCAAACAAGCGAAGATAATAATTCCAGTAATTATAGTACAGGATTTCAAAATTTATTAATGTCAACTTCAGTATATCTTCCGTTTTAGTTCAAAACACACCGGGAAGAAGAGTTGGGAGTTTGAAAACATTTTTCAGGAATTCATTATCACATTTCAGGCACAACTTGCCGAAAAGTTCATAAATATGACCCAGGGTCGCCTGTAGTATCTCTCGCCAAGATTTATTGCACCTCCAAAGAGGTGCCGCTAATTTAAAGTTCGCTGCGACTAAGATAAAAGATTAAAAAAATCTTTCTTTCTGTTAGAAGTAAAGTTTTTACATTATAGATTCTCTCCAGATTCTTTTTTTTTATAATAAACACCATGCTGATTGCAATTAAGATAAACGCTAATTCGATCACAATCTTTGAAGCTCTCATTAGGTAAATTCAATAAAGGGCGCGCTAATCAACTTTTTCTATCCCGATTTAATTGATCTCCCTTCCTGGGGTTATAAACGTGGGCTGCCCTAACTAAGAAGGATTATCCCTTTGCGAAGGATGTTTTCTTCGACCTAATTGAAATTGATTATCAAAAATGTCAAAAATGTTAATACAGAGGTGGCTGGACGATATGTGGTAAAATTTGTACAACAACAAATCTTAACGGTTCATTTTCCACATACAAACATTTTGCTGTGCTTTTGACATATAATACCAGTCTGACCATGTTTACATACATCGTTTGTCAGACGCACTCCAACGACCGAGTTTGTTATGCAGGCACTGTTTATGTCCTGTATACAACATGTTTACTCCCGAAGTTAACTACTACTGCAAATAGGTAACTAGAATTTAACGTAAAGAGCCTTTGTTATTTAAAACGGTATTTAAATAAATCAATATCCTTCCCGTAGAAAATGCACGTAATTGGGATGTAAAATACGATCCGGAAAGCGTCAGCGGACGCTGCAGTAATTCGAAATTGCCCAGATCCCGTTCGACTTTTATTTAAATTCAATTATTTTATCCGTCCGGATCCGGAGGAATCCGCAATAACGGATTTGGAGCACGTGCGGTGAGGCGAATTCCATCGAGAAGAAATGCTCGGCGTCGCGACGGCTTTATTTGCCTCGTAAGGTTCACCTGCGAGCCGGAGACGCCCCCTTTTCGACATCGGAGGCGTCTTTGCGAACCCGCGTATTTCGCCGTAATGAAATTGTAAAAGTCCTCCAGGAGAGAAGAATTGACTCAACCAATCCACTTACGAAATCTATAACTAAAACTTTTATCGAATCTGTTTCCTTTTTATAAATAAATTATGTATTTGACTATTGGTTCTGTATAAATACTATATAGATTGTATACATAGAGAGTGATGAAGGAGGATGGGACCAAACTTAAGGATTCTAGTGTAAACAAGAAACTAACTTGAAAAAAATCAGGTAAGGTAAGGTGGGGTAAGTGCGGCATAAAAATGATAACTGTAACTTTCAATCGTTACAACATCAATAATACTTGCCAACGAATTTTTTCTTTTGTCAGTATAATAACTTGGGGCATACTCTAGATAATGAAAGATATTTGATTAAATAAAATAATACTGAATAAATTATTTTTATTTTTTTTATTTTATTCATCGTGGACGCACTTGCCCCGCTAATGTGGGGCAAGAGCGGCTAAGGCCTCTTTCTCCGAACAAAATACTTTGGTTAACAAATGGGACCAATGCTATCTAATTTGAAGAATATTCTTTATTGTGTACCTAAGTGAGAATCATTAATTTGATAAGATAACGAAGTTAATCACTTTTAACTGCCGTGGTATAAGCTATGGAACTTAAGACAATGCTGTTTCGTTAAAAAGAAGTTGCGACGAACATAACAAATAAAATGTTATTCTAATTTAGCCTACAATTAACAAAGAAACGATATTATTCTTCTGTACTTCTTTTCTGGTTAGAACGAAACCTCTACTGACATAAACGCACTGGCCCCGTCCATTAAAATGGACGGGGCAAGTGCGCTATAGCCAAATAATTGGAACTGGATTAACCGATAAGAAAAATACCTTAAGAATAGTTAATGTAATTTAGAAGCCTATATGTCTGCCACATATCACCACAATAACTTAACTAATATTGAAACTGTTGGACAATTTACTCAAACATCACTAACTCGCTTTTCAATTTCGACTGCAACAAAAATTTTGAACGCATATTTTTCAAAATAACACGGCAAGCGAATATCGTCAAGCGATAAAATAAGGACGAATACGTTAGTAAAAGTTTTTTTTGATAGGTCTCAGCGCCATAAATTTAAATATGTAACATTTAATGACTAAAAGTGCACTTGCCCCGTAAACGCACTTACCCCACATCACCTTAAGTATAATAATTCCATTTTCATTTCATTTCAAGTGATAGCATCTTTAAAATAATACCAAGCATTTGAAAAAAGTTTTTATAATGCTCGTAAAAGATCAAGCTGTAAATTTTATTTGCAAATATTCTGTCCGTGACTTAGAATCAAAGTTATTTAAGGCTAAAATTGAATTTTTATTGAAAATACATTAACGTACAGGGTGATTTGTTACCTCTAAGACAATTTTCGCCAATGTAAGGCTAATGAGTTTCAAAAAAAAACTGTAAACATATGGAGTGCAAAAAAGGATGATATATGACAAATTGGAAAGAAAATAATTGCATGGAGCATCAATTACGCCTTCTTTGTCTTATATATGCAAAATGTGTTTCTGCAAATCTACGAAATGTCTAATTAAAAACGATATGAAAAGGTTGATAACCGCTGCTAAGAAACATGTGACACTATTATCTGGCTGCTGATCCGGTAAAAACACAATCGACATATTGTTCGACACTTGTAAACAAACACACCTTTAAAACGTATCACTCTAGCATCTAGCACATGGAAATTTTAACAGTAAATGACAGACAACACCTAACTAAATGATATTTTTCTTTCACCTTTAAGGCGTTATAACGTTTGAAAGAATCAAAGGTCGGACCTATGCTCCTGTAAGATTTTTTCTTTAGAAACTCAACGATTTTTCTCTGCCATAGTTTGCCATAGCACTAAAAAATTACCCTGTATTATTAGAATTTCTACAGTCGTTTCGATATAAAGTACATATTTTCTAAAAAATAATGGTTTCAAAAATGTTAATCCGCTTATTGAAGAACGCATGATAAAACCTGAATGAGAGGATTAATATCTTGTAAATTAATGTTTACTTTTGAAATACACTTTATTTAGACTCTTTAAATGAACTCATCAGCTCAAAAGAGTATAATAAATAGAGGCTGCAACTCAGCAGCGCAACGCGTCGCTTTAGTAACGCAACGCTCTCTTCAAGCCTCGGTAACTACGAATAACGTACATTACCTCTCAATTAAGCTCCATCTAGATACAGGTAACATCCCCCTATGCTAATTCGAGCGCTCAAAAATGGGGCATCCCAACTCGATTCCGCTAATTACCGGTATGCGCTCGGCGGCGCTCCATTACAGGTAATCTCTGCCGATACGAGCGCCCCCTAATAGATGGTCGCACGTTCTCCGGTTACCGTATCGTCCAGGGCTTGCTTTAGTGGTGCGCGTGTCGAATGGCAATCGGCCCGGAAAGCACCAAGCGTAATTTTTATCTCATCTAATGCCAGATGGTGCGCGGACAGTTCCGCTGACCACCCCCCTGAATTCTCGTGACTCGAAGACTATACGCGAAAAATAATAGCCTATCAGGTTGCAAGCAAGGATTAAGGGCAGGCTAGACGCGTTACTTAAGAAGTTACGTGGCGCCACTGCGACGGTCGACGAAGTCGCTTGCTTATAATTTAAGCGCAATTACGGCGACAGTTTCGGGCCGCGGTGAGCTAAATTGCTCTTCGGCCGCCTTAATACCCCCGCTGAGTAAATACCTCGTGTTGTCGCAAACTTAGATAATTGCGATATGGTTCGTTAAGTCCTTCTAATGGATGCTCGTACTACAGACTCTTTTTGTGAGAAATGGCCACGCATTTAGTAACACAACTCTTGGGTCATTACGCTAACAGAACATAATTTTGTTTATAAATCGCGATGAAGGATATTCATTAGTTTATTTAAATATAGTGTTTGACATTAGTCAATGATATTCTTGATATCAATCACCTGTATTGTTGAGATGTTTCTGTTTAAGCAGATTAAAAATATACGATCGACGGCAGTATCAAACTGCACCTTCTTTATCTTATACGTATGTAATGTGTTTCTCGTACTCTACGTAATTTCGAATCAAAAACTATATGAAGAGGTTCATGAGCACTTACAATTAGATATCTGTGGTAATACCTGGAAACTCCTGGGTCGAGTAAAACCACAATCAGCAGTGTAGTTAGTTTTCTTGCTTTCAGTGTTTGTTAATTTACAAAATTCAAATTAATAACATATATCTAGATAAACTATTAACGTTATTATTATTTATTAACGTAAATTAATTACCCGATAATAATATACATATAATGCTTATTGAGTAATAGTTTGTTTCGTGACAAATTACACAAATTGTAAGCAAGACCCAACGTAATTTTGCGTTGTATCCTAAAAAATGGTCGCTCGTAAAATGGACCATGAATAATAAAACGGTTTTAATGGCGTCTGCTACAACCACGCCATCTGACGCTCACCCAACCCAGATTGTAATTCCCGCACACCCGCGCTGTTATTTTTGCGATGTTTCGCTCCATACGTAACCATTTCTCTAACGTGGCATCTTCTCAATACAATGATACATCAATGTCTAGAATGGTACTGACGATAGATCAAGTAATTCTCGGAAGAAGTTTGAGAAATGCTGATTTTCCAGTGGGGAATCCCCGCCGACCCCATGGGACCTGGTTTCCGGACGATTGACCCTGCTTCCGGACGCGATAACCCAATCTAATTACGATACAACTTACAGGTGATTTACGGGCGGGCGACTATGAATTTTCGGCGCCAGGCATCCGCCCAACCGAGGAAATCACATTTCTTCCGCCTTTCGCCGCGCTTCCTTCCCGGAAATCGATTTTCACACCATTTCTACCAGAACCTGTTTAGAGGGTAAATTAAATCGCAGGGAGTTATATAAAAGAACCGTGCGATTTACCGAAATGACATCTGCCAAAATGTTATAAAAGAAAACTGTTCATATTTTGAAGAACTTTGATTTCGTTTCAACTATTGTAGAACCAATAAACTCTTCCTAAGCTTTCCCGTCAATTAGACCGGATTCAGTTGAGGATTGATCGGTATCTGGCCGCGGTCGTGCCCTCCTTAGGCCGTAATTAGACGCCGGATATATCCAGTTAGATTCGGCTGGGAAGCTGTTTTACTTTCCCATTGAAAACGACGAGACCCAATTGAACTGCGGTGCAATACCTCGAAGGAACGAGTAGTCGGAGATTTACCGGTTTAATTCGAACGAATCGAACGGGACTCGATTAAAATACCTGATTAGACCGCTTCTTGCGTTGATGTTGAGCTTTATCCTATAGAGTATGGTAGCGACACGTACTGATGGCAGCGAAACTTCTCCGATACACGCGACCGGAAGGAATTTAAACCGTTTGCGCGTCGTGTTCCATAATTTATCCCCGAGAAATCGCCCCTAACGGAATTTATGGCGACATTAGAGCGGGGCATATGTGTCGAGAGATGGGCAAACTTATTGGGATTTATCGCAGATCGTTTCTCCTTCCGAAGAAGGCGAAATTCCTGGCCTTTATTTGACTTCTTGTTCGAAGTTTTTCCTGTCCTTTTCAACTTCTACCCTCCAAAATCCAAGTATTTACGAAATTAACTCGAGGAGGGTTCCCCTTTATGTTCGAGAGAGCGAAAATTGCGCGTCAGGTGCTTCAAACTTTTACTTGCTTGAAAGAAAGGGGGAGACCTAATATGATCTCTTTATTTGAGTATCCTTCCTATATTATTCCTTCAGTTTTAATAACGATCAAAAATCCTTTTTTGAAAGCATAGAAAAAATTAAGGTATAATGACTTTTAAAATAAAGTTTAAAAACACTGTAACCGAATATTTGGATATAAAAGGAGCAACTTTGTTTTCTTGACTTCAATCGTTATTAAAAGTCGCTGACGTCGGAAAGACGGCCCCCGGAAGGCACGGACTTGAAAAACTTTACTATCCAACAACTTTACTGGCGCGGCGTTTACGGTCCACTAAAACTTGCCTCCGAACACAACGGAATTGCGTTTCGACCGCGATGTGTGCGATCTGTTCCCGACAACGATGGCATCGTGTGAAATGAACAGTTCGCGATACATGTAATTAACTAAACGCGATCCTCGGGCCCATTGCCACAGATAGCTTTGTCAATAACTACTAATCGGATCCTGCGTGATAAACAAATTTACCGTGGAATTGCGGATTTCCAGTATTCGATGTGATCCGATCTAGATTTTGTTGTTTTGAATCAAAAAGCGAATCAACAAAATCGCAATGGCAATAATTTAATTAAACAAAACGAACATTATCATATTGACCTTATAATAATTTATTTAAACTGTTAAAACGTTGAACAGTTTCAAATGTACTGTACAGGCCTTTGTTTGTTGGTGTTGTTAACCAAAACTAGTTCTCCTACAACAATCACGTTTCCATTGGGAATATTAACAATACACGACCTAAAATGTTTATGGCAATTAAGCGTTAATTAGTGAGACACAGTATCATGTTATTTTATATTAAATGTTTTAAAACTTAAACATAGAAATAGAAAAATATACTGTAATAATTTAAACGAAGTTAATTTAATTTAATAATTATTAATTATTAGTATTATGTATTGCATAAACAAATAGATAACCTATATTTCCATTTTATATGAATATTATGACATACAAATCGTTAAATTTTAAAATAAATGTATTTATTTCAAAAGTGGTGGATGTGTGGAGTAATTTTTTTAGATTTTGTAAGCTTATTTAGAAAAAAATTAAAAAGAAATTATTGCCCTAAATCGCGCATTATTGTCATATTGAACCTAACGATCAAAGGAGGAGTAACAACATAGTCCTAGGGAACTCAAGTAAATTTGACTAAAACTTTGCGAACGAAATAATTAGTTATCTAAAATTGAAAAATTAATTTCTATCGCTTTCCTAAAGTGATTCTCTGGCAATGCCACTGCTAAGACCCACTTAAATCGCGACTAACCCGGTTTTCAATTGAATAATTTAAAGTCTGGCTGCAGAAGGATGGGGGTAGAGTCGTTAAATATTCATTTCCAATCTGTTTAAATTTCCTTAAAGGTAAGGGCCGCTCTCCGGACCGGAGGACGAGCCGTTTTACGAGGAACGTAAAATAGAGCCACCTATCCGAGGGTAGAAAGAGAAGCTTGAAGCTCCAGTTAGAAGAGGATTTGTAAGTGCGTACGCCCAACGGGCCGGGGCGTTCATAAATTAGATCCACGATTTCATTTAGCTAATTTCAACGGATTTAGGACAGTCTTTAGTTTCCATGGGGTACGTCTCTATCCTAATTGCTCCAGAGGCAACTTCCCCTCGACTACTACAAACGTTTTGTAAGCGCGGAATACGATCACATTTACGTTCTACACTCCAGTAATTAATTTTTTTAACGAGTTTCATTAGCGCTTGAGGACATTATTCCTTTTCAGTTTATAGTAGTCTTATTATAGTCACAAATATTATAGAAAAAAAAAACATGCACCTACCTGAATTCGGCTGGTTGTCACTGTTTGGTCTGGCCGATGGTGCTCCATCTCTCGCCTCTACCTCTAACGCGTAAGCTCCTTGTTTTTCTCTATCAAACACCACCTTCGTAAATATTTCTCCTGTGTCTTGGTTGATCTCAAAGAAATCCTTTCCTTCGTTTCTTGATGATTCAACCACATAATAATATACCTAGAAATCAACCGATGCCATTAGCATTTTCATCCTAAGTATTTTGTAATCTTGAATACTCACTTGGTTATTAGGAAACGTTCCATCTTTATCAATCGCATTAACTTGGGTAACTTTAGTGCCAATCGGTTCACCTTCCAAAACGGTTTCTTGTTCACGTTCAGTAAAAAGCGGAATTTCATCATTGACATCTTCTAACATAATATAAACGGTGGCTTCCGAAGCGAGTTGTTGAGCACCATTATTCTTAAAGACACAAAATTAAAGAATGTTAAGAATTTTGAATTAGTTTTCCACAAACCTCTACACGAATGGTTAAGTTGTACTCTTTTATCGTTTCGTAATCTAAAGGATGATTGACTTTGATATCCGCCCATGTGAATCCGTTGTCAGGCCGTTGTTGCAAGTAGAAAGTGTGGAACTTGTTTGTTTGAGCAGTAGAACCAGGCATGAGACGATAAAATACGGTGGGATTGTTTTCTATACCAGAACTACACGAAATGTTGAAAAAAGAAAAAAAATGTTATAGCCTTGAGTTATATAAGTAACAAGAATAAAAGGATTTAAAAAATTGGCCCAAAATCTACCATAAAAACAAAAATTCTTTTTGAGTTCACAAAAATGTTGGCCACATGCAATGAAGATGAAAAATAAAAAACAAGTTATTTCGTTCGCATGCATTTGGAACGATGTGTTAATGACACCATTTTCAAAACTTCCAGGATTCTTTAAAAAATCCTACTTCTAAAATCCATGCAAAAAACATTTATCTTAAAAAAAAAGTTTTTTTGGGTATTTTTAAAGAAACCTGGACGACAAAAATTTAGATAAACCAAAAAACTAATTAGGAATGAATTGTTTGAATGGTTAATAATTTAGTCATCAATACAAACCGTGACGACTTCGTAAACCTAATGTGTGATGTCATTACTTCCGAATCTACGCTAAAACTCGACGGGACCGTTGTAGAACGTTGTTGATGTGCAGTTCGACCCCAATGCCCCTAAGCTTTCAGTGTTATTGCGTGTACTGTGCATTCGTCAACAACGTTCTAAGCTACGAGAGGGACTAATCACGTCTGGTCGATAAACTGGAAGGACTACACACAACCAGGCCTCTAAAACACTCGGCTAATGCCGTTTCTTTCTATTCAAATACATTTTCCTCTTGTTTTTTTTTTTTTAATAACCGACATTGCGACTTTTATACTATTTCGTGTGTGTTGCTACGTTCCTTTGTATAAAGTGTGAACAGAATGTTGGTTAAGTTTCGTTCGGTGTGATTGAAAAAGTAGAGAAGCTGTGTCACATCTCCAAATTGAAGAAAAAGTTTTAAGAGTTTAATTAAACGACGAATCCACAAAAGAAACAAAAGTGAATTATGTTGGAGTAAACAGAATATTGTAGTAGGAGTGAGGAAAAGGTTTTTAAAATAACTTAGAGATGCGACAAAGTACTAAATTCGATTGATGACGGCCTCTGGAGAGATGCACGTGCTGAAACCACCTCTCAGGGCCCTAACGTACAGGTAAAGCGTGCAAAATGACCATTTATATTTCTTTCAGTAATAAATTTGCCAACCTAAACGCATACTAGAAACCGAAACACAAGTGTTACAGAACCCACAAACTTCTATAGTAAATTCCAGTAGATATGAAGAAAATTGAATTCCTAGCTCTTGTAGAGTTTATTTCAAAAAATTAAAAGAAAGTACTAACTACAAGATATAAGATCACTAAATTAAAACTAAACGATTTTGTATAGAGTAAAATTTGTGCTCATGTTTCAAATTAAATTTAGAAAAAACTACTCAACAACAACAATACGTAAATATGATTCCTTTAGCTCTAACAACGTAAAAATAAGCAAAGAGAGATGATGTATCAGCGAGAAGTTTGTCGGTATAAATCTGTAACTTCCAGTATTTTGGTTAGATGCAGTAGGCAATGGCCAAAGATATTTAACCTCGTCTTATTCGTAAAACGCACCGCGCGGCCATCGTGCTGCCACCGCGCGGCGGGGAGCAACGAAACGAAAACGTATAAACCGAAAGGAAATTTTAAAAACTTAGGTTCGGAACGAAACATTGTTTAGTATTAGGTCATTTAGGATAAATCATTTGATGCATCAGAAAAAAAAAAATATGATAAATGTAGACAAAAGAATCGGTTTTCTATAAGCTAAGTCCAACTTTAAGATTTACAATTACAAAATTTTACCTATTGAAAAACATTTAATTTTTAAATCAAACAAAAGATCTAAACGACCTAACACAAAAAGGAAACAGAAGGACCACACCGAGTAATAGCAAGTATTTTTGTTCTAAATCGGTCGAGAACAGACCTGGCCTTAACGGAAACAACTTTCGCGCCAACGGGCAGATTCTCCCTAATGTAGATCGGGCCGTAGACGACGTGGTCCCAAACGGGTGGGTTGTTTGCGCGGTCTACGACGTCGATTTGGACCTCGACCGATCGCGACAATGGCGGGAAGCCCTTGTCCTGTGCCGTCGCCTCCAGCTTGTACGTCTCTCTCTATACCGTCATTAACGCGCCGTCGTCAAGAAAAAAAAGAGAAAACGGACAAGATAGTTGTGGCTTGGTGTATAAGTCGTCGGTTGGTTATAGGTAATATATTTTGTTGTGGCCATCGTCGAAGTCCTTGCTTTCGGCTTGTCGAGTTATTTTACTTTTTTAATTAATTTATGTTGTGGTTATTAATAGATTATTAATTATTACAACAATTTTCGGTTATAGAATGTGCGGTGTTTAGGGATTCTTAGGAGTTTTGTATAGAATCTTCAGAAGCCTTTCTTAATTCCCCTCGGTTTTTACTAGAAGTGGGTCAAAACGTCGGGCTTCAGCCTTTATCATAATTTTGTTGCTTTAAAAAATCTAAAAAGAAATCAAGATCATTTAAAAACTGTTCTTCTACCAAATAAACTGAAAAACTGTTTCTTCCCACTTCTAGTCCCCACCCACCCTCGCGAGGCTACGGAAAACTCCATTGCTCCACACCACTGGTAGCCAAACCGTCGATACCAACCTGGCCTTAACGGAAGTCACTACAGTACCAATTGTGACATTTTCTTTGATGTGAATGGGGCCGTACATGTTCAAATCCCAGAGGGGTGGCTTATTGTTTCGGTCCACGACGTCTAATTCAACGTCAACGTCTGCATACGATGGAGGCTCGCCACGATCAGAAGCGCGTACCCGCAACCGGTACCTGTCTCTCTAAATATACGTAACAAGCACGGTCAGGTCAGGGCATAACAGGGAACCAACAAAAATTAAACAAAATAAAACAAAAAGACAAAACAAATGAAATAAAGAACCAAACGAACGAACGAACTAACAAACAGAACGAACGACTAACGAAACCCGGTCCGACGACGACGACGACTATTAAATGTAAGAATGGTTGGCGAAGTCGTCGGTACTGGTCTAATCGGAAAGGAATTGTAAGAAACGGAACTAATCGCTAAAGTAACGTACACGCCCAAGGAACCTAAAAAGATAAACTAACCTAAAAAATAAATTTAGATAGGTCAAATTCTGTTTAGTTTATTGGCGGGGGAAACATCCTTCAGTATTGGTTGGGTTCCAAACGGAACAAGAATGTTCCCTCCCCTTTCTAAATATCGATAAAGTAAGAAGCATCGAGCTGCTACCTTCTTAAAGGATCAATCCTTTTTAGCACTTTTTCTGTACACCTTACTTACTGGATAGCATCCCTTTGGAGATGACAGGCAGTCGTCCGAAGAATATAAACAGAAAGGTGCAAGTAAATCAATTTAAAATCAAGAATTTACAAATCTTAAAATTCCTTCGTTAAAAAAAGTCAAAACTTATTCAAAATAAACTCTCGTATCTGTAAAAACCAACAAAACAAAGTTAAGCAAGCAATCGACATGCACAAAAACCAACTCATATAGACAGAGAGAAAAAAATCTCAAAGATCTCAAAAATAAAAACTGTTGGGCCGGACGGGAGAGCAAGGATGTGCAAAAATTCTCTCGTTTATCCCTAATTCCCTTCTTTTTTTAACGTTCGTTGCATCAAAATTTCTCAATTCAAAAAAATTTTTCCCGTTTTCTCGTTTAGTATTTCTTGGCGCCCCATTGCACAATTTGAAAAATGTCACAATGTTGGGGACGTCGTCGGAGGCGGGGCCATTGCCCACCCCCAGGGTTTCAAAAAGTGGCCCCCTCCGACGACTGACGTGACCAAAATCTTTAGTTATCGCCTCCTCCTGAAAAAAATCACTCAAAAACAGGCACAAAAACGTCGAATCGGTCGAACGGCAAAAATCTGTCCGGGCGGCCGCAAAAATCCTGTGGCGCTAATACCTGGTAAAAAAATGTCAGGTACATCAAAAACAAAAATCGTCAGCGCTCCTTGCTACTCGAAAAAAAATCAAAACAATAGTGATAGATGGTTTCAGTAGGCCTGAACAAACCAGCGACTTTCGATCGCCATCAAACTGACTATCGAAAGCCACTGCGAAAGCAATTGTCTTCGGCCAAAAATAAAAATGAAAATTGCCGAAAACAAAAAATATTTCAAAAAAAAATTGGACCGTAAAGCTATTCCCAACATTGATATAATATAAAAATGTAGATTACTCTATTGTAATAAACACATTTAATTACAATATACTTCTTTTTTTTTAATAGTAGGAATAACTCACGTCCGACATATACATATAAAGATACTATAATATGCAAGGTGTGCCGTATAAACTAACTTAGTCAACAAAGATCAAGAGATCAGTGCAAATGGGCCCTCTGAGTGGGGCCGTCAGAGCAACTCAAATAAAGGTGCACTGGAGAAATGAGTTAAGAAGCAGCTATCCACTCGTACCTAGCGCCATCCGTCCTTCAAATTGGAAATTGGAGATCCGAAGTCCTAAAATGTCACCCGAAAGACAGAAAACATATTGAGCCATTCAATCTTTCACACAAATCATACATCCCAAAATCTTCGCCTTCTTCGCTGACTCTAGCATTAATTTCCTTAAAACTATCCTACCTAGGTTTTCCATATCAAAAGAAACTTACGTCCAAAGGCTTCTTAAGCACGATCCAACCGGATTCCGGTTGGATCTCGAAGTATTCCAAATCTTGAATATTTGAACCTGCATTTAAACTGTAGACTATTGCTCCGTTATTATCAGCATCTTCGTCAGAGGCTGATACTCTCAAGATATTAGTGCCAATACTGGCATCTTGTTTTACATTTTCGACGTATTTCTAAAAATACAAGAAATTAATTTGTTCACATACAATAAAACGAATCAATTGAAACAAAAACGTACCTGTCGATCAAACAATGGTGGATTATCATTAACATCAGTTATCTCCACTGTAAAAGAACAAACTCCTTCCAGAGACGGTTCCCCTTGGTCAGTAGCTTTAACAGTAACGGAAACGAACTTTCCATCGTCACCTTCCCTATCAAAAACTTTATTCGTAGAAACTTCCCCAGTTTCTTCGTCAACAGTAAATTTAGTTCCTTTCTGATTTGGTTGTTGAACAATAGAATACTTTACTTGTCCGTTGACACCTTTATCTTCATCTTTAGCGTGGACTTTGATAACCGGCGATCCATTTGGGGCACCTTCTTCAACTTTAGGATAGTACTTACTACAATCTTCAAAAACTGGTTTGTTATCGTTAACATCTGTGATGAAAACCACAACTACAGCTGTGCTGGTATGAATAGTAGCGTCTCCATTAACACAACATGCTCCATCGTCCATGGCAGTCACATTCAGTTCATATTTATCTTTATCTAAAGCGATAGCTTTGCTGTGAAGGCGAATTACACCAGTGATTTCCTCAATTACAAATTGTCCAGAACTTGTACCACCACCAACAAATCCAAATCTAACATTATCTCCGTCTTTATCAGAAGCAACTACTGTTGTTACCAACGTATTTGGTCCGGCGTTCTCGTCTACATTAGGGGTGTAAACTTGTTGGGAGAATTTAGGTTCTTCATCGTTCTTATTCTTAGTATAAACTCTAACTGTAGCAGTACCAGTTTTAGCAGGTTCTCCTTTATCTTTAGCGGTAACAACAAATTCGTAATAAGCATTGTTATTATCGGCGTCTAATTGTTTATTATTCGAAATTATTCCCGTAGGATCTACACTGAAATGATCATCAGAAACTAGGTATTCAATCTCAGCATTTGCACCACTGTCAGAATCCATAGCTTTGACTTTTAAGATGCTTGTACCAGGAGGAATATCTTCGTCAACGTTATGTGCTTGATAATCAGGTAATTCAAATTTAGGAGCGTTGTCATTTACATCAGTTACTCTGATGGTTAACTAGAAATAAAATTAAATTAGAATAAAGTTTATTTTTAGTTTAAGATTACCTCGACGGATGTAGAAAATCCCCCAGAATCTTCAGTAGCTGTTACAACCAAAGAGTAAACATGTGGTTGTCGAAGATCCTCAAAGTCCAATTCCTTAGCCAATTTTACAATTCCGGAAGTTGGTCCAATATTAAAAGTTCCTGCTCCTTGTCCTTGTGCTTTTAAAGTGTATCTGATTTCTCGGTCAGCAAACGACTTAGCTTTCACCGATATTATACTGAAAAATAAATAAAGATGAATAAAAGGACTAATATAAAGTCATAAGAAATTAAATTTTCCGGTTTATTTACACTAAAGATTTCCGAAGCTTTAGTTCAATAGCTAACCGGAGACACTGAAATTGTGGCGAGGACGTAAACAATCTCTTAAAGTTTTCTCCTGGAGTTACTAGATGAAGTTTGTGTTTTCGTTGAAGGTTTGTTATCTTAAATTTCGAGGGAGGCAAAATAAGGACTTAGCGAAGTGCCGCGTAAATTGGTTTTCATAACAATATTTAAAATTTGATTTGGAAAAAAATGTTGTTTTCAGTTAGGTATTAGGAATTTTATACGAACAGCTATTATAAAACCTCCTAAACAGTTTAGTTACGTGATTCAAGTACTGTTACACAGTATATTTTTAATATAGAAAGCATTACACGTTATTTATACCTCAATTAAGAAAACATTACATCAAAAGCATATCGTACATGCAAAGAAAAAATTAACACGTAAAAAGAACCTGTCAAGGTTGTAAAGCACGTGATACCTACAAAGGAAATGCAATTTACCAAAGTACTTTGCATATCACTGTATATTTTTGTAAAATTGCCGTCTAGAATTATTTTCAGTTGGATTTTATATGTCAATGTTATTTAATTTCCCTAGAGAGACATAGAAAATATATGTTTCAAAAATATGCCCGAAATCTAATAAACGGCGATTTATTTTATTTTTCAACAATAGTTACAACAAAGTATTTGCGCTGTTTATGTACGCAAAAATAAAAGCCAATGGTAACCAATTTTGTATGGAAAATTATTATTTACTTCTTTTAAAGAAAAATAAAAATATGTTTTGTGTTTCACTAGGCTATTATTGATCATTTATATCTAGAATACACTATATTGAAGTCTGAACGCCCTAAGGCCGTAAAAGCGGCCGTTAACAAAGAGCATTATTTGTGATTTTCAGTTTTCCATGGTACGGCGACGATTGGCGTTGATGGTTAGAACTACCAGTTTTAACGGAGTTCTTTTATTTATGTCATCTTGTCGTTGGCACGTAAATACACTGCTCGCCAAAGAAAAACCGCAACACCCAGAAAGGACGGTCGTACGAATTTGAAATTTTGGTGGTATGTGCAGCTCATTCGAGATAGCAATTGATTAAAATTTGGTGGTGATCAGTAAACTCTTTGGTGCTTTTTTGTCTGGTATTTTATGTTTTAACAGACATATTTCTTTTAGAGCATGTAGCTATATTAATGATTACTGGCAATCTAGACTTTGTCAAATCCTTCACTTGTGTACGTGTTATGTCCCCCGTCTACCGAAATCAGTCTTCAATTCAATTAACCCCTTTCAAGGAGGTCAAAGTACGGATATGCATAAAGCTTGCATATCCTTTCGTGAAATAGCCAGACAATTGAGTCGATATGGCTTTACAATAATTCGCCCATGAAATATCTAGTTCAGTGAAGTCCGGAAAACACCTAATGGAAGCAATAGTCGAGTAGTAAAAGAGATATCTTCATTGAATACCTTAATTAACCCGCTTGAGACAACTCGATCAGTGGAGGTTATTTGGAGGGCTATTTAGGAAAGTCAGGCATCACACCTGTAAATTTTTCACCTATGAGTTTTTTAATCCCAAAACATCAAGTTTTCAGATTCAAGAGGTATAGCTTGAGGGGCCATCAGGTTGAAGAATGACACCAAATCATCCTTAGTGGTGAATATCAGTTTTATCTATAGCAATTTGATGGCCAATTGTGTCTCAGAAGATCTAGAGCAGAAAGTCTAAATTTAGAATTCACTTTTGAACGTTATTCTGGCTTAACATGTAGTGTTGTGATGAAGTGATATTGAAATTCAGTTTAGAAGCCGGTAATTTTAATGGCGTATTCGATTGGCAAAACTAGTGTGCACTGGTGCGCACTCGTTGAGTGCAAAGTGTGACATAAGTCACACTAGCTTAGTGCAAAAAAGGGCAAATTCAAAAGAACGCGATGAAATCAAACATCATCATAACATCACTTGTAAGTGTGTTCAAGGCTTGATGATATTTAAAATGTTTTATAAACCACAATAATAAATTGTAACATAACACAACGAAACAACCAACAGAACACGCTGTTATGCACTGGTGCACACTAGTGCAACCAATCGAATTCGCCATAAGTCATTATTCAAGGAAAATGTAACTGCCATCTAGTACATCAAAAAATACTAAAAACCAGACAAAAAAACATTTAACGAGTGCATAGATAGTGACCAAATTTTAATCATTTACTATCTCGTATGACCTGTACTATAACCCGAAATAGATGTGCACCATGAAGAGAAAGATATAAGGGTACTCAGCAATGTTACGGAGAGGGGGCATACTTTTTCATCTTTTTCTTCATGGTGCAGCTTCATTTCGGATTACGGTGCAAACCACCAAAATTTTAAGTTCGTACAACCATCTTTTCTGGGTGTTGAGTTTTTTTGGAAAGCAGTTTATATCAATAGTTCAAAGCACATATCAAAAAAAAAATTGTTTAGATGATGTAAAATGGTGGATTAAATTGTATGATTTATGTGCACATACTACATTTGTGCACAACTCTTGTATTTAAACTAACTTAATTCGTCATTTTACATCATTTTCTGAACAATATTTTTTTTATGTATACTATGTTTTTTATCTAAACCATTGATATATTCTATTCTATTAAAATGAAATATAAAACGTTATATGTCCCTCTGGCATAACTCAATGGTTAACATTGTCACTATGCCCTCTGTTCAAAAATAACTATTATGGAATTTCTAGAAGGGAATGAAAAATGATAGATAAGATAAAACCGAAACCTTTATTTATAAAGCTTACCAAGTTCTTATGAAAGATCAACAAAAACTATTTTGCATTTTGTGTTTTTTATTTGCATTTCTATTATTTAATTTTCTTGGAGGGAGTGATAAAAATTTTGGTGTTTTATAAACGGACAAAAATCCAAATGAAAAGCATGTAAAATAAAACGAAGATTTGCATTTCTATTATTTAATTTTCTTGGAGGAAGTGATAAAAATTTTGGTGTTTTATAAACGGACAAAAATCCAAATGAAAAGCATGTAAAATAAAACGAAGGTTTTGCTTTAGCCCAGATATGTCATTCCGATTGCGCCACACGTCCCCTTTTTTGAATTGCTATAAAAAAACTCCAATTAAATGAAACGTAGCAATACCGAACTCATTTTTTTGTTGGCTATCCCCTTTATGGCATCCAACAACGTCCCGGCCTCCAATAATGTGTGGAAATTAACGCATTGTAATTTACGGGGGACATATTTTGAAAAACGCCACTCCGCGCTTACCACAGGCCAAGGATCAATATTTAATTTGCAAGGGGCTTTGTACGAAAAGGGCCGCCGCAATTTTCCCGCAGAAAATTCTATATTGAATTGAAAATTTAGTGCACGACCCATTTTAGTGTCTATATAATGCTCGAATCCTCGTTTTTGGAATTGAAATTCACGAATTACGTGAGTGTAAACGAGGCTTTTGACGTCGATTAATGAAATATTGAGATTGGGTTTCTTCGAGGTTTAAATAGATTATTGATTATAATTAAAATCATAATTTATTTCGTCATATAATCGTTTTAACCATTAACTTGTTTTATGTATCGCTTTAATATAACGATCAAACAGAATGTCAATCGCAATTATTTACATATGTTTCATATTGCATTTGAAACATATCAAATTAATTGTAATTGCATCATAAATTATTATAATCACGATCATTCATAACGATTATTACACAAGATTATTAAATCTCTTCCTCACATTTACAACAGCATTACTGTTGTTTCGCCTAAAACCTCTTAAACCAACAAAATATACTTACTCTGAATCCTTTTTCTGATTTTCCGGTATCTCAGCTTCATAGCTAGGCATATAAAATTGCGGCGCCCTTTTCCCACCAACGATGGATAACCTCTCTTCAGGAGTTGATTGGAATCTTCTCTCATCAACCCTCCCGTTCTGATCCTCAGCCTTCACATAAAGCACATACTCCATGTCAAGTTGGAAGAGATCTGTCCCTCTCGTCCTGACCACACCACTTCTCTCGTCCACTTCGAACCTTCCTCCAGTTCTGTCCCTTACAATGAAGTAGTGGATGTTATGATCGGTGTCCGGATCTCTTGCCTGAAGGGTGAAGACAGGTGTGTTGGGTGGGGCATTGAGTTGCACCACCGCTTGCATGGGCAGTGGTCGATTGATGAAGTAGGGAGGTTCGTCGTTGACGTCTCGCACGTGAATGATGACCCTTTGGTTGTCAGTATCTACAAGACCGTGAAAAAAAAAAATGAGTAAGTGGAGTTCGTTGAGTAGTCAGGTAGAAATTATAATTGAGTTAACATGTGGGGGAGTTGAAAAGGAAGGAAGTATCAATTTGATACTGCTATGTAACTCTGAACCAGTTCAAATAGAAGGTATGAATTGATTATAAAGTGGAAGATTTTAAATTTTTACGCTACGTTTAATAAATTTACAAAACGGGAAGTTCCAATATTTACTAACTGGGTCGCATCGATTTCACGTGGAATATTTTAATTACAATTTTTAGGGGTCTCGGGGATTTATTTTAAAAACACGGGTACGCGTAATTTAACCGGAAATTGAAATTCAATTAAAACGCTAACCGATCCCTTGGGCTAGGTGCGTAAAATATGAAAGCGGTTTATTTATGAATGTTGTTGAGCTTTATACGTTATAAACGTTTTACATTTTAAATACTTACATTTTACTCCTATTGAATGTTATTGAAAGAGCAGCATGAAAAAAGATATGTTTTAGTATAAAATAATATATTATTACGACGATTGAATTGCTTTTCGAGGTGTCATAAATTTGTAAAACTTCGCGAACATCTATTCAAAGACAAACTTTGCCATTGAATGGTTCCTGTAAAATTTACCAAAAAACTGGCAACTTTCCGATGTGCCACTGATTTCCATACAGAAACTTTTTCGTTCAAACGTAAATCTCAATTTTCTCGCGAACCTGTACAAGTTCAAACCTATTCACATATATTCGGAGTTAAAAAGCACAACAAACATGTGTATGTTAAACATACATTTCCGATACACTGCACCATTGTTTATCTATTTACCTTTAATTAAGTGATGCCTGGATTATAGTACCCACGTCATCACAGGTCAACGGCTTTATTCTATGAATATTAAAGCACAAACATTTTATATTTATAATATTATATTTATAATCAAGACTTATATTCCTTTGTATATGAAAGGCACATAATGAAATATTTCAACAAGTTATAGACCACCTTTCTACAGGGTGTCAGACCAAAACCGCCTAAAGCCATATCTCGGTTATTTCTGTTCGGATTTTGATGAACCCGGCATCAAATGAAATGTTTTAACGAAAACTATATTTCACAGGTCATTTAAATTTTTTCCAGGGTCACCTTCGATTGCATTCGACTATGAATTTGGTTTTTCAAATTGTCGTGCATATTTTTCTGCAAATTATTTAAAAGATTTTTTCTTTCTGAATTCAACTATGAACAAACTGTAAAAAATGAAAGCCGCACACACATGGTGCAACCGAAATGAAGCTGCACCATGAAGAGAAGGATGAAAAAATAAGCTCCCTTTCCGTAACATTGCCGAATACTCTTTCATCTTTCTCTTTATGGTGCAGCTCCATTTCGGGTTATTGTACAATACATGTACTTTTATTAACAATTTACCACAGAAATAGCTCACATTTTCTTAAACAGTGTACTCCGTTTTTATCGAGTAGTCCATCAAAAGATTTTTGACGAACATTTTAAACATTTGGATGATGACTCCGATTTTGACATTGCGTTTTTGGTACCAAATTGGAACCATGCGTACTGCTCCATCGGGCGGGAGTCCCAAATATTTTAAAAAGATTTAATTATTGTATTTTTAGTCAAAAATTTTTGAACGTCAAATTAATCACATCCTTTTGTCAGAGACCTACAGATGGCACCGATTTTATTTCTAACATTTCTTCCCTAGAAAGTCTGGAAATCGTTTCTTTAAAATTTCCATTACTATTCGTCAAAGCGTTCGTGAGGAAAGGAAAATATTTTAATTTTTCTGCAGTAAACAGTTAATAAAAGTAGATGTACTGTAGATGATTGGATTCAGAAAAAGGTGGTCTTTTGAATGACGAGGGAAAAAATATGCACGACAATTTGAAAAGCAAAAGTGGTAGTCGGTTAAAATCAAAGGTGGCGCTGGACAATATTGAAATGAACTTCAAAATGTGATATTCTATACAACATTTCATTTGGTACCTGACTCATGAAAATTTGAACAGAAATATCTGAGATATGGCTTTGGGCGTTTTTTTGTCTGACGCCTGTAGATATGTCAACTTTTATACCCGATACTAGACATTCACTAGTATGTACTATATTTCTTGATTTTCCCTTAAATGGCATCGGTAAAGTAGTCCATTTTGTCCATTCCGAATGTACGGTTAAATCCGACATGTTTTCTAGAAACGTTGCGACGCTCTGTCTTCTTTTCCACGTTCTCCGCTCGAAAACCAACTTCGCACGCCCACTCGATGCGAACGCCGTCGGGGGGTCCCCAATCGAATTAGATGCTTCCGTGACCGGCACACAGATGGCGCTCGCCGGTCAGGATCCGTCTCAATTATCAACGACGTGCGCCAACATCGACACCGCCGGTCGTTTGAACGACGGTAATTAACGATGGAGTGAGCGAAAGAGCGAAAGCGCAACCTCGCAGCCGACCACGCCATTACACGTTCCATTGTGCATAGAGTAAATTTCCATTAATCCGATTCGGATGTGAATTAAAGCATAAGGATAGAGTTAACGTCGTTTAATTTGATCTATAATACGGTGTATTCAGTTAATTGATGATTTGTTTGAGGATGGATTCAATACTATCTCAGTTTGTTTGCCAAGAAAATATTTTTTACAAAGTTTCAAACATTACGTTGTTTTATAATATTATATCAAAGATTCTAGAGTGATATATTTAATTCTTTAATGTCTATTGTTGCTTACAACCAATAAGAACTTAGAATTAGAACTTTTCGTTCAGTTTTTAGTTTAAATTTTCTGTAAACTTTCCACCACAGCTTTATACAAGCGACACTTAAAGGGTTAAGGATAATGTCATTATTACTGCTAAAACAGACACAACACACGCATCTTTATAGTTTGAACTTAAATTAATTCATTATTAGAGTATTTTCTAGTGGAGTTGAGAGTGACTAAGTAAGTAATCAATTATCGCAGTTACTTTCCGCACATTTAGTCTTTTCTGGAAATGACATCTCAGAACAGTGTCTTAACGTAAGTAAATAGAATCTTTTTAACTAATAAATAGCAGTCTTTGTACCATACTGGTTATAACGAAAGTTTTATTGTCTAATATGTTTCAGCGTTAGCCATCTTCGTAGATTAAGGGGGAACAATAGCGTAAATTTTTTGAAAAATCGTTTTTTTTTCTTTACGCAATTCGAAAGTATGCACCTTTTAGAATATTGTCCTTCAATATTATAACAAAATTTGTACAAATAATGGAATTATAGCTCTTTTCTGCTCGCGCGCACGAAGCCATTACTTGAATACGAACATAAACAACCATTGTCACAAAATGTTATCGATGCTATTACTCCCATTTATATGAATTTGTCCAAGACGGAGTTGCTTGAGCGCTGTATAGGCGGATATACGCAAAATTCGAATGAGAGCTTTAATTCCCTCATTTGGAAGTTCGCTCCGAAAAATTTTTCAAGTCGGGCAGTTATTGTGCAAATTGCTACTTATTTGACGGTTTCCATTTTTAATAATGGAATGGCTTCTTTATTAAAGGTGGCAAATGAAATACAAATCCAGATTGGACCCCAAATGTACGCATTTTGTACAGCTAAAGACCAACACCGTATAAGTCGAACTTAAGTGCGTTAAATTTCAAGTGTTTTAGACAATTCAGATAACAAGAAGAAAGTCGAATTATGTTCTAGAAATTCTAAAGACCTTTATTGTGGAGCAGGAATCGATGAATTGTGGTAACTCTTAAAATTTCCTCCATTATATCATCTAGAACTAAACTTAACTTTTTAAATGCGCTTTTCTCACACTAAATTTTTTTTAACCTGTTGTCACAATTTCTTTACCAACGAGAATCGCATTCAAATTTTATCGAGACGTCCTCAATCTATATAAAATTCCCTTCAGTTAAGCGTACGGATTTTTATTTGTATTAATATTTGCTGCCTCTTTGCCCCCTGGAAAGATTAATTATTTTATCGATTTTCTTAACTCTTTCTTTACAGGGGTGCCATTTTAACAGCAATTATTATTTTCTAAATCGGGTACGCTTAACTGAAGCTACACTAATATAGATTAAAATGACGTTTCCTTTTTTATTTTCAGATTATTTTTACACGTTTTATAGTGACAACCAACAAGATGCTTTTTTTTTGTTAGTGCATTTGGGCACCCTCCATACATGTATTCTAAGACAGATTTTTTTTTCTTTATACTTCCTAAAATAAGTTTAAACTGCGTAGTTACAAATATCAAATTCCGAGTTTTCTAAAATATATGAGTGAACCAAAATAAAATCTTAATTATCGCCTTCTTTCGCGGTCTCCACCCTGTTGTTCCCCGTTAAAGTTGAAAATGAAGTTAAATAATAATAAAAGTAAACATTACAAAGACGCTTTGAAATAGTTAAAAAATTTACAATCCAAAATTAAAAGATGTATGACTAGTCCCAGAGGTAATTGAGCAATGTGCTTGTTCAATCATGATTGAACAATGTGGACCACAACCACATTTTCTTTAATAAAATGTTTTCATTGAAGCAAATGCCGTCAAATAATCACTGGTGATGATAATGAATAATATAAGTTATTTATGATACACGTGTTAAATCTCAGGTTGTAAGTTTGTGAATGAAGATGACTGAAAAAAGATCATACGGTGTTTTTCAACTCGACAAACTTTTGTCAAATTTTGAATGTCAACCTACAAAATTTTCCATTTCACACTAAAGATCTTTTATTAAACAGAAAATACGTGTGTAACTCCCTAACTTTGAACATTTTCTTATGTATTATATTACAATCAGTATTCAAAGCATTAATTTAATCAAGTTATCTTTTACGAATCAAAGATAACATCGCGTACATCACTGAAAACGTTAATAAAGAATTTTAAGTAATCTCCATTCGGTGAAAGACGTCTCATGCGTCATTACTTGCCACCGTTTTCTCGCTGTACGACAAATATTCTTTTAATCTAATTGTACATGACAGAGGTACGAAAACTAATAATAGTGATCTAGGATAACACAATTAATTAATGTAGTTATTAATGTTGGTTCCTTTAAAGTTGGTTAGTGGCTACTGAAACATCAGGTAGGAACATAAATACATTTTTTTCATCTTATCTTAATCTTTTACAACTTTAAATTGCTCGGCGTGCTTTCCACAAACTGAAATACTTGCAAAATTACAAAATCAATATTTAGTTTTACGCCTCGTTGACCAAAGCACGGACTTCAGAACCTTTTTATTTATTTTTTAACGGAACTCGACGCGACGCGACTGAAATCAATATTACTCTAGCGTTAGACGTCCATTTGATAGCTGATTCATGGATGACCTGTCAGCAAAACGAGCTGACAGGCCGCGTGACCTCGTCTCTTATTAACTTTGTTGGATGGTTAATTCGTACCGACGCCAGTCGATATATCGGATGTTGGCTTTCGACGTTGTATCACCATGTTTCCTGTAACGTAAACCGCCAGGAGTATTATTCCCGGTGGCATCGCGTTTCGTCCACTCGACTTTGTTAACGAAATTTTAGCGAAAGTTGTTCGCCACAAAAGTTTTTCAGTAATTGAATGACGGAGTTAGTAGCTCGGTGACAAGTCTCAAACATATCGCATTTATAATGGAAATAAGAAACGTATTACATTTTTTGATCAATGATTTATTGGTACAAAATCTGAGGTCCATATTCACAGATGTAATCGAGGAGCACCTAAGCGAGATTTTATGCTCAACTGCGTTCACCTGCTTTGAGATGGTGCTCTTCGTCGGGACTTGGTAAAGTCACTAGATGAATAAAGTACCGCAATCGTCCTCCATTTTGGGGTAAAATTTTTGCGGCAAATTTAAATTTATTTGACATCTACGACGGTACAAAATGCTCAATATAGGTTAAGTACTGAGAAATCAAAAATAAAGGAAATTATTGTTGTAAACTTTATAGTGTCTCTTATGTATTTAACAGTCAAAAAATTATCAATTAAATATATAATAATAAATTGAAATCCTTGTAAAAGAAAATTTTATTATTCCTTCTAGTCGATTGATAAGTTAATTTCATTTTATTTACGAACAATGAAATATAACAGTGAAACTTTTTTTAGGATACGATATTAAATAAAAACTATGTGTATTTCTGGAAAATTTATTAACAATTAATTTAATTTTACATTACTACAAATCTGAAGTAACAGACTGATTTTATTGTCACTTTTTCAAAGCCTCCTGCATTGTAACTGACCTGCTACTTCGATAATCAACATTTTGTTTGTTAACGCTATTTTGATCCTTCAATGTAAAATATATTCTACATTTTACAAAGCTGTTTATAATTTTTATTAGTACATTATGGCACGAAGGTGTTTCTGTATTCAATGGTAATTTTTCCAAACTATCTAAAAGTTATTTAATAAAAATTTCTTTACCTTCTCTATTTTTAAAAATTGTTCTTTCTTTTTGCCGAAAAGCCAATTCACAGGTATATATGAAATTAAATAATTTTTCATTTGGATATATTAAGATGTTTTCTTTATATTCCTTAAGCATAATAAACGATTGGACCTTCTTGCTATAATCAGAAACATCATTTACATCGGTGAGTAATGAACAAAAACAATCATTACGAACAACATTTTGTTTTTTAACTTTGCATAGAACAGTCCCTAAAAGGTAATACAAAGCGTGGGTGAAGTTAGCCCCCCATTTTTAGATTTTATAGATTTTTATTGTTGTTCCAAGTTGTTCTGGGATTGTTCTAGAATGTTCCAAAGCGACAGCACAAAAAAATTAAAACGAGGCGGATAAACCACAAAAAAGTGTTTTTCATAGCAGCCCCCCATTTTCCGAAAAATCGATTTCTATGGGTTGTTCCAAGGTGTTCTAGTTGTTCTAGTTATTGTTCCAAAATGTCAATATTTTTAAATAAAAAATTACAAGAGTATAGCTAAAAAATGATTTGGGCGCCAAAATGCTTATTTAATCACTGGGGGGATAGTTTTTATTTTTGTAATTCCATATTACGTATCTGTAGTTGCCGTAATGAAAACAATTCGGTACCAGTGTTGTTTTCATTAATGCAACCTTGTAAAGGGCACTTTACTCTTTGAAAATTGGCGATTTTTTAAATGTCGGGGAGATACCCCTGAATCAATCCACCTAAACTATGAAATAATAGTTTAAATACATAAAACAATTCAGTACAAGTGCTATTTTCATTAAAGTACGCTTACACGGACATTTTATTCTTTGAAAGTTGGCGTTGTTTGGAATATCGGACAGGTATTCTTGAAGCAATGGAATAGAAAATAATAGAAGGATTCAGTACACACGCTAGTTTTATTAAAACCACTTTGCAAAGGGCACTCCCCTTTTTGGAAATTGATGTATTTTTTCACATCTGGCAGATGCTTGTGCTAAACTCTCAAATAATTAAAAACAATGAGTTTCCACCTTGCTCCTTGGCTATACCGTACTGATGAGAACTAATAAGTTCGAAACACGTGTCTACGGTTGCATCGTTGTGATGGTTTTGCCCTTAATTTTGGCTCCTTTCTTATTTTTCCAACGCCAATATTGTTCTTTCCTTGTTGATTAAATTACTATTATTTTTCCTCTTACAAAATAATAAATTAATATTTTTTTTTGTATGTGTATGTCTATTGTATTTATTTATTACTTAAAGTAATAGTACAGTAAAGTAAGAGCAATATACATATCGTCGTTGTCATTTTAATACCTCCTATGTGACATTGCCATCAAAAATATGGTTTTAGTACTTCAACATTGCTCTCGTGTAGCATCATGAAACTAGATAAATTATAATATCAAAATGCCGAAAAACATTATTAAGGTGCATTAGATAACAAATAAAACCCTGTAAACTTCAAACAATTTTTAAGTAGTTTTTGTTAATTTACTCAAAACAATCTGTTTTGCACATAGAAGATATTAAAATGACAACGACGATATATGGTCTATAGCGGCCATAACATTTTAATCAGTTTGCTGTCAACATTAAAAATAAATAGTGCAACTCGCCATTTATTTGTCAATGTGACGAACATTTGAAATATTCTTAACAACTATTTAATTTAAATAAAGGTATCTCAATTGAAAAAGTTAAGGTGATAACTTATGACTTAACAACTTGAGTTAGAAAACTCTAAAGCCTGTTTAACGGATTCGACAATTGATGTTAGAAGCTAGTCAAGATCTTGTGGCGACAATAGCACATAAGGTACCATCGGTGATCAAAAAATGTTGAGAGATTGAAAATTTTTGTCTGTTAATTGTCATTTCATGTGGCAAAATTTAAAAATTAAGACAGACAATATAATCTTTCTTCAAAAAACCTGACTTATGGTATAAATTTGATTATTTTTGACATTATCTAACTTCAAATTTGTCTTAATATTTTCACATATTGTTCTTTCTAACTATGCCTTCAAAGTTTTCGCTGACTCGTCCAAAATTACTTTGCAATGTTGCTCTAACGAAACTATCACTGAATTATTCTGTGTCTATTTTAACTATTATTTTACAGTTTAGTGTTTTTGATACAAGCAACTTGCCTAATATGTCAGCAAAACTTTAATTATCAAAAAGAAAAGCGCTTTTGCAAGGCTATCCTTATTACATAGTTCTGGTTGATTGATTCGAGGATACACCCACGACATGTAAAAAACGCCAAATTTCAAGGAGTAAAGTGCCCTTAACAAGATTCCATTAATGAAAACAACAGTTGTACTGAATTGTTTTCATTGCGGCAGGTACAGATATGTAACATGGAATTACAAAAGTAAAAAGTATCCCCACAATGATTAACTAAACATTTTGGCGCCCAAATCTATTTTTGGCTATACGCTTGTAATGTTTTATTTAAACATATTGATATGTTGGAACAATAACTAGAACAACTAGAGCAACTTGGAACAACCGATAGAAATCGATTTTTCGGAAAATGGGGGGCTACTAAGAAAAACAGTTTTTTGTGGTTTATCCGCCTCGTTTTAATTTTTTTGTGCTGTCGCTTTGGAACATCCTAGAACAATCCCAGAACAACTTGTAACAACAATAAAGATCTATAAAATCTAAAAATGGGGGGCTAACTTCACCCACGCTAATACAAAGCACTTTATGCATTCGCAGACAGTTTATTTTCGCTTGTTACTGCACTTGTTAACTCTTCAGCCAGCGGATTATCTTCGTATATGTCTTCTGTAGTTTCTGAAGGGTTTTCTTTGAAATCCCTTTTGCAGGTACTTTTCTTTATCTCCACTGTTAGTTTTCTAGTGGAGGAGTGGTTTTTATTTTCAGTTCCGACTTTATCACAACTCCTTATAATAAAACAAATCGAAATTTCTAATAAGTACTCATTTTTAAGGTTAATTGTCATCCATTTTGGGGCAAAAATGTACTTCTCTCTCTTACACATTGGAACATTTGATTGCGGTACTTTATTCATCTAGTGACTTTAGGACTTGGTTATTTTGACCGAAGAATCGGTCGATCGCACTTTAAATACAGTTCTTATTTCACTTTGTTTATGTATTTTATATTAACGATTTTAAAGGGCCGGTCACTGAAACTTGATAACACAATAATAAAAACTCTAAAAGGTACCATTTCTTAAATTACAAATTGATATTTTAAATAAAATTAAATATTTTAAATAAGATTTTAATAAGAATATTACTTATTTCATAAGAAAAGTGAAATCAATTTGGGATGGAGCGTAAAATAATTAAAAATTTGATTAAAATTTTTAAATTCGATTCTTCTTGTTATAACTTGTTCTACAACTTTTTGTTAATGGCGACTCCAAAGAGCACATAACAAAACTCTCTAAATATAAGCGAGATGTTTTCGGGGTAAAGAAGGACGAGATTTGTAAGGAAACATGACACAATTATGTCTTATTATGGGTAACATTTTGTCATACAAGAATATAAAAAAAAACATTTACAACGAAATATACTTTTATTTTTATCTTTAATGCCTTTTTATATGTATATTTCTTAACACTTTACGGCGTACTAGGCTATTAATCAGTAAAATGTTAATTTTTTGAATGTTGAATTGACTCATTGGACAATTGTGACATTTATTTTAATTGTTTTTTAATTTATTTAAAATCATGATTTTGATGGAACATTTTACAATCGTAGGAAGTCTACTTTAACTAGCATTTCAAAAACGTGTTTATATGCTCATTCGAATTATGTTCGAACTATTATCCATTTTTTCCTTGCATACCGTATTCGTTTGAATACAAGTCGCACTTTTTTTGCTGTAAAATCGTTCACAGAAATGGGGTGCGGCTTAGATTCGAACCTAATTCAAAAATATAAAATACCTAACAAAAAAATTTATCGTAATATTATGATTTACTTATTCACCAACTTTATTTTAAGAAACTTTTTTTACTAATCATTCACAGAAATAGGGTGCGGCTTATATTCGAACGAATACGGTATATTTACTTATATTTCCTTACAAACTTTATACTTCTTTGCCCCGGAAACATCCCACTCATAGGTATTTAGAGATTTTTGTACTCTTTGTACTATGTACTCTTTGAAGCCATTAACAATAAGACACATTTTAACAGATAAAATTTTCTTATGAAATAAACAAAATCTTATTTAAAATATTAAATTTTATTTCAAATATCAAATTGTGAATTAAAGAAATAGCGTCTTTTGATACCTTTTAGGGTTTTCATTGCTGTATTAAGAAGTTTCAATGGCCGACCCTTTAAAACCATTAACACAAAATACACAAAGAAAATTAGGTTTGAAAACCCAGCTGCATTTAAAATGTGATCGACCGATCCTTCGTGCAAAATAACCAAATCCTGACGAAGAGCGCCCTCTCAAAGCAGGTAAACGTAGTTGAGCATAAAATTTCACTGAGCTACTCCTTGATTATGTTACTGAATATGAACCTAAATATTGAAATTAAAATTGTAAATAGTGGGTGATTTGTCAGCTCTATAGTAGACTTCTGGAGAGAGAAAAGCTGACGAATTTGTAAAAAATAGTGTTAAAGGAACGATATTGATTTCTTTCAATATTATAACATCTTGAAGATTTAAAAAAGCCAAACCATTTCTTAATTGCTATTATTAATTTCTTTGACACATACTACCAAATTTTCAATATGCTAAAGTTACCTATTTCAAAAAGGCAATGTTCAAGCAACAGCCTGAAAATACTATTTTTGATTTGGAACTTTAAATGTAAAATTAGAATTTGCAATTTAAAATCCTTCAACTACATCTTAAAATGGTTTAGGATAGATTTGTGCGATCGACACTGCGGCAATTGAAAATTATTTAAACTGAAGCAGCCCCTCGAGTAAACAACAAGGGTTTGCACTTGATATAATGGCGGATTCCCCCTGGTTTTGGCAGCGTCGCCGTCTTCAGTATTTCACGCAAACTACGCCGACCCGACGCCCCCAGAAGTATTTTCCGGGAGGAATAAATAGAATGCAAAGCCCGGCGTACATCGCGCCGATGTTAAATTTTCCCAACACGAAAATGTACCGTACTTTTATGTAGATTCAGTTCGAGACGGTTAAATCGCAGCGGGTAAAATTCTTCTGTTCTCTTTTTTTTAACAAGGTGGATTAAATACCGAGATAAACATGGCATTTTTATTGACTTTTCCTGAAATAACGTCAACTGCCTCGTCTAAAAGAATCGATAAGGACGCGCGACGACGCTGGTCCTGGCAGGGCTGGTCACGACACTATCAGATCGAGCCGCAAAGTCAGTAATAGCGCTCCCTGTAATTTGCTCGGTTGATTTATTACTAACACTGCAAGATAAACGTGGGCTCTATCTTGTGTTTTAATTGCTGCGCCCGTAATCTTGTTTAACGCGAACAATGCAGTAGCGGATAACGATCAGCAAAGAGAATAAACCATGTCAACCTAAACTAGCCTTAGTTTTGGATAGTTTCATAGCCTGATTGTTTAATTTAGAAAACTCACATAAAAAATTACTTAACAACTTTAGTAAACTATCCACATTTGAACTTTGCCATTTCCTGTTGTTATTCCAAAAGAGCCAAACCATGTACTCACTGGCTCCGAGCATTTATTATTCACGCTAATTTGCTCGCATCCCAAATTCAAGCGGTTACGTGATCGTAGAAGATAACTTTGCTCGTTTCTGGTTAGACCAAAAATAGCTAACCTACCTTTAGATAACTATCACATATTTAATATTGTTTCAACTTAAAATTTTGTAAGTTAAAACCTTTCATATTTATACAATGATATAATAATTATCAATATTTCAATTATAATATTAATTGACCCTATCATAAATTCCATTCATTATCTTAATGTTTCATAAAGATATCGGGGAGCACCAAAGACAAGTTAAAGATTATCTCTAAAAATATTCGGCCTATTGAAGAGTATTAAAACTGCGAAATAATGCGGTATAACGGAATTTAGTTTAATTCGGTAGTTCGGTCGAAGTTCGCCGGATTTATTGGAGTTAATGTGGAAGTTCGACGCCGATAACCCAGCATAACCCAACTTTGGCGTTAAGTTTTAGTAGTTTCACATGGATTACCGGCCGTAGCCGGATGTGACAAGTCCTTGAGGTTAAAATACTGCCCGCCGAGTTTATGCGGTGCAATGCCGGGGTTAAAAGGACAATTTAAACGTAAATAGAAATTTGTGAAGACGTCTCGACTTTGAATTTACTATTACTACCAAATTGTAGTTTATAGTAATATGATATAAGTTATTTAAAACAACATAATTATTGGGATTAGAGATCATAATAAATACAATATTTCCATTTCTAATGTTTATTTACACTTTTAATCATATTTGAATTATTCCGCATATTGTACGAATTGCTTGGAATGATTGAATCAATGAATATGGAAGTTCCCCCTTTAAACCGGAAATGTTTGCTCGTGTGGTCATCGTTGTGCAAATCTCATGGTTCACTGAGACAGCTGCACGCCTCCACTCGCTAATCTGATTAAAACCCTTCCTGACCTGCACTAATATGTTAGGGAGGGAATTGAAACGAGACAAGGACAAGCATGTATAACTCTCGTTTAATAAATCCATTGAAATTGACGAAATATATCCGGTGTATGTAGGTAAGTTCCAAAATATGTATGTATATATTTTTATATCATCGCTCCAACTGTTAAAATTAATAAATAATGCTCGCTAAGGAGGTAATGACCATAATAATAAATATATACCCGAAAAGTAAATATTTATTGCTTGGCAATCAGTTTTATGGAAGTTGATGATATTCAATACTACCTCGATAATTGCAACCAATAGAAATTAAGACACTTGCGTAGTTATTAAGATTCTTGCACATAGCGAGGAATAAATAGAGGTGTACCTAAATCAGCAAGAAAACTACTCGTAACGACATTTTCGATTTAGTTCTGGGTCGAAAATCTTAACATCAAAATGTTGTATCATGTTTCGTAAGTCTTTACGACCTTCTTGAACTGCAGACTTTTAGTCTATAAATAATCACATTTCTCTAATATATGTTCATATAGAAAGTTGCAACTTAAATTGAAGAACAATATTTAATACTCTGTCCGTAAACGATTTCTTTCTTTCTTTTTTTTTTTGATAATAAGTTTACTTTTAACTTTTTTTCTTTAATAGGCATTCTGGTTGGTATTAATTTTCATAACTTATGGCTTTTTCGATGAAAATGCAATTTCCATATTCAGGAAAAACATCTTAGGCAACATTGTAAAACAATTATTATGGTATTTAATTTTTAAATGGATGTTCTTAATTTGTCATTCCTAATTAATAGTAAGAAGCAGATTGTAAACAATTTTCCGTCTAAACGTAAAGACTTCTTTTGTCTCTTTTTTGATAAATGTTTGCAAAGAGGTAAAGTATCTGTTAACTGTGCGTGAGAGGTGCAAACTTCAAATGGACAGCAAAAATTAACCTACTCAACACGTTAAAAAACAAAAAACACGTCTGACAAATCTGTCACTGTGGCAGAGAGCAAAAATGGTTCGGATACGAACATGCATAAAATTCTGAATCCGTAATCACTCACGAATAGCGTTTGTATTAATTTATGTACATCTATACAAGGAAAGATACAAATAAAAACCATTTTATGAAACATAAGGCTTATTTTACATGTTGTAAAACACTACTGGCACGACGCGACGCGGCGTGTCGCGAAATAAAATGACACTAAAAACATACTGAAACATATCAAAGTCAGTTGCAATTATCGAGGTAAATTTTTTTAAGTAGTTGCACTTACGGAGGTTAAACAAATGGGTTAGAAATAAAACAGGTTAGAAAAGTTGAGGTGTTGCGTGTATCGAAGGTTGTGATTACCGAAGTACTACTGTAATTTCCCTAACTCATTACGTTTTCTATCAAATTCTAAACAAATTAAACAACGTTATTTTTGTTACAACTGCAATTTATTTATTATTCAGATGAAGAGAAATATAGCAAAAATATAATAGGCTCTAACAATTTATCGCAATTACAATGATTGGTTTTAAATCGATACATTGAATCGCACGACCTATGACAATGGACACACATAAATACTAACCCACCAACAGCAACTACAAATCATGCTTCTTATGTGGCAGACGATGCGTTACCGTGTCGTAAGTGGAAGGCGATTAATCACGGCGTTTGCCATCGTTTAATTATTAACGAGGACGTATTCCCATTTCCATATCACCAACGGCTCAGGTATAGCTGAAGCGATTTTTAAATTGCGGTCGTAATGTGAACCAAGCGTCATTTATCAACCGCTTAAGAATACGCTGCCGCCAAGTGACCTTCGGATCATTTATCAACAGCCGAATAGATAGCACCTACTTGTTTAGAAAACGCCTTTATAAAACACGTAGGTGTTCAATGGTATTCAATTTTCACACTATTTGACTGATAATCCAACTAGGATTATCGAATGTGTAAATAACCGAACCAGAAATTACATGTCGGTTCCACTGAAGTTAAACATGTAGACCGGGAAAGCTTCACTCGTATCAGTAATAAAAGCTGAATCGATAGGTAGAGCTTCCGAAGCGTGTGTGAGAAAGAAAAAAACGTGTGGACCGCACGCTTACGCCACCGTTGGTGTCGCTCTATCGATCGGCATTTGTTCCCCTTCGCCTTAAAACGCACACACATCCCGGTATGCCGCGTCGCTTGTGTCAGAATTTCAAGTGAGGAGGGTAAACCGTTACAACCTTATCTTTCCCCAGCTAAAGTTTTCTAACAATAAGTTTACCTATGTTGTTTCGTCAAAATAAATGTTTTTCTTTCTTTACTACAACTCTAAAAGTGACACATTAAAAAGTGGTTACATTTACCATGTCAGTACTTCCAACAAAACCTGATACCTAATGCGTCATCAATGCAAAGAAGGATCAGTCTAAGAAAAAACTATTACAAATCATCATGGTAGCGTTAATTGCCGTAGAGGACGAATTATATCGGTAATATTTACCTTCGTAGAGAACACACGTAACCGAACACAAGTATATACATATTTAGAACATGACACAAGCTCCGATTGACTTAATGGAAACGTTAGCAGCCGCTTGCTAATGTTTGCGATGTTATGGAAACGGAAATGATTAATAACTGGGTGCTTTTTCGACGCTCGTTAGGAAGGACTGCTATGGGTGACATAAAAATGAGGTCATCTCGCGGAATCCCGGCTTTTCCCCCGGTCTGGTTTTAACAGGAAAGCAACGTCGTCTCACGTTTTATTTCCGGCCATTTATAACTGTGCAGTGTTAACGTTAATGTGGGTGCGTTTTACGCGACCATAGTGCTGCTCTCGCACGGCTGTATAACGGGATTTGTGCAGGTTCACCTTTTGTACTGTAATTCATCTTTCTTAGAAGAATTTCCGCGGGGAATATAGACGGTTTCTCTTCTGGACGTGTCACGATCTAACCTATTGAACTGGATTATAAGTTGTCCTAGTTCACATACTACTTAGTTTGTCCAAAAGAATTTTATATATGGAAGTTTTTATCAAAATGCATTTTCGATGGTTTTCCGTTGAAGTAAATTAATGGTTTAATGAGAGTTTAAAATTACCATCCAAGGATACCATCTTGCGGAGATTGCACTTCGAGCATATTTAGCCAATGAAATAGGTAACAGGCGTCTGCTGGTGTCTTTGACTCTGCATAACGTATAACATTATTTTCACGAATGAACGCCCATAAATATCTCATATTTTCTTTAGTAAAAACTAGTTTACTAAAGAATAATATTTATATTTCAGAATAATATTGTTAACTCACTGACCTTACTGTTGCGAAATTACGCAGAACAAAGTTATCGATTCCAGAATACGATGCGGGGGGAATAAGAGTAAACTGCAGAGAAAGCGGCCGAACAAATTGAAATACAGAGTGGGCCACTGAAAACAGTAAACGCAAGTTTTGGCCACTTAACATCAATTTTGCGAAAAACGCTCGAACACGTCAATTTTATTATGAAGGGGGATATCGGAATGGATTAGTACTATTTGCATAACTCCAACCCTAAGATAGGGGTAGATTGCACCCCAAACATTTTAAATTGAAAGGGGTGTGAAACTCTACACCGTTTTAAAGGCCTTTCAAATCTCTTTTCAGCAGTCTTTTTATTTTTGAAATCCAATCATTAATTCCAGAGAAAAACACTTCTAAAGTTTTATGAAGTAGCCTTAGTGACACGTCATAGTAGGCAGTTGACGTGTTAAACTAACTAACTCTAGCTAACTCTAAATAGCTCTAGCTAATTCTAGCTAACTGTAACTAACTCTAGCTAACCCTAGCTTAATCTAACTAACTCTAGCTAACTCAAACTAACTCTAGCCAATTCTTGCTAACCCAACCCAACTATAATAGAGGTAGTTAGAGTTAGCTAGAATTAGCTAGAGCTAGTTAGAGTTAGCTAGAGTTAGTTACAGTTAGCTAGAATTAGCTAGAGCTAATTAGAGTTAGCTAGAATTAACTAGGATTAGCTAGAGTTAGTTAGAGTAAGCTAGAGTTAGCTAGAGTTAGTTAGAGTTAGCTAAAGTTAATTAGTTTAATACGTCAACTGCCTACTATGACGTGTCATTAAGGCTATTTGATAAAACTTTAGAAGTCTTTTTCTCTGGAATTAATGATCGGATTTCAAAAATAAAAAGACTGCTGAAAAGAGATTTTAAAGACCTTTAAAGCTGTGTAGCGTTTGACACCCCTTTCAATTTAAAATGTTTGGGGTGCAATCTACCCCCATCTTAGGGTTGGAGTTATGCAAATAGTACTAATCCATTCCGATATCCCCCTTCATAATAAAATTGACGTGTTCGAGCGTTTTTCGCAAAATTGATGTTAAGTGGCCAAAACTTGCGTTTACTGTTTTCGGTGGCCCACTCTGTATAAAAACTTAATTGGGGTACGAGCGCAGGTAGATAAATGCTACTAAAAAGGCCGCAGGAAAAAGAAAAAAGAACTGTCCGGATTCGCTATTTAATGCTCGCTGCAGGGGATTTGTACGAGCAAAGTAGGAGCGCCACTTTTCTTATGTCTCCAATCCATTTTGCCACTTTAATAGTTAAAATTGACGGTCGTAATTTAATAAAAACGAAATACTTTTCAGTTAAATAACGGAGTTAAACCGCTTCCTTTCCCGAGATTCAATTTAAGGGGACAATCGGTAGAATACCTTGAGGGTATTAAGCGAAGTTCAGTAGAATGGAGCTCCATTATTATGGAGAACAGAGGAAAACAATTGGCATTCATCGCGAAGGATTCGCCCCTTCCATCTCGTCGAACCCTGGTCTTAATTGGAAAATTATCATTTTACAAGGAAATGCCAATCAAAAACTAAAATCCCAAAGGATGTTAAAGAAATCTGTTAAGTTTCCTTGAGATACACGACACTATCGACAAACATCATTTTTGGGGTGTTTGCTAAAGGTCCCCAACAAGAAGCGTAGACCTCAAGTAATACAAGAACCTGGAAACTGTTTGCTGTCGTTCTCATAGGACTAAGTTAGGGTGGAATCCTGCCCTATCAGGACGGCGTTGTTCACTTATTACTTCGAAATCGAGTTTCGTCCGCAATTTCTGTTATTTGCCGAGGGGAATCGGGAAATCTAAAGAAGCGAAGGGCGAAATCTTCATCCTACTAGATGATTCATCAATTCGTCATCCTAAATCTTATGTAGAACATAAATACATATACACAGTCATATACAGTCTCAACTTTGCTTATTTAATTCGTTTCTGAATCTAATATTCCTTTCAGTCTACGCGAACACGTGAATTCCGAGGAAAAGCAATTTCTTGCTTTCATATCTTTCTCGAAAATATACACATAGAGGGAAGGCGCAGACAAACAAGGCCGGTACGATGATAGAATGCCTGTCAACGCTGTCAACTGATGAAGTTAAATATGAACACGTGACGCGCGAGATGATAAAGTAACGGTTGCGTTCTTGTCGGATTTAATGATGTTTGAAACGTATTAAGTCAATTACATTGATAATCTCTAGTATATGCATTAATATAGTAAGTTATTACCTAAACAATCATATTTCTTTGGAGTTTTGGCCCCTAAAAGCAAGAGAGGATGTAAGGGTTATATCGTGATAGCACCGTTTCCCAGCTTTCATTTGTAAAGTTTCCGGCTTAAATTAAATGTCAACTGCAGCCCAGGACTTCGCCCGTGAACGCCGCGTAACCGTAACGAACCAATTTGCATCTGGGTACCGAGAATTCGTGGATTCGGACCCCGGACGAGCGCAAAAAGGCAGCTGAGAAGCGAAATTGAACCGTGGAGGGGTTGCCATAATTGGCTTAGAACTTTTTTGCGCCTAAAAACTAAACTACTTTGACATTGTTTGTTTTCGTAGAATTCTATTACCCTTTAAATGATTCTTTTCAAGTTTTACCTTTAAAACTGTTTATTTTAAATGTTTTAAAAAGATCGTGTGGGTCCCAATAAAATTACAGAGATAACGATGAAGTTATCGATAAATAATTAAGGTCTATCATTAATATTTTATACATAGCTGCTTCGTTCTCATAGTTATTAATTCATATGCTTTTGTTATAACTCAATTACACTAATAATTTCGTTTCGAAATAATTATATATGTATATGGCAAAACACAAAATCTAAAAGAAATAATTACATAATAAATATTTGTAAAAACTTCAATCCGTTGGATTCTGTACAACAACCAATACAAATTCTTTGTCAGGAGCAATCATAATTTCATGTTTCTTGCTACGTAATCGTATAAAGGTCAAATCATTACTAGAATCCAAGTCCTTGATAATAGTCCTAGCTCGATCAACCAATGAATTTACCAATCCTGCGTACTGAACGGAAATGGTATCTTCCATAGTTGTCTTAATTGGAATTCCTTCAGAATTAATTACCAAAAATCCTACTATTCCTTTATATGATACTAATCGTTTCATGAGATCTTCTAACTCAGCCACCAAAGACATTTTTTAACGAACAAGGCAGGACCAGTATTAAGATTGAAGTATCTATTTGACGTGACAACCCTATTAAAACTGATTAAATTTCACCTTCAGTGACAGTTATTATTATATGTCCACAACTCAAAAATAGATTTACGCAAGATTTAAGCCAATGTACCTTTAATAATCTATCAAAATTATCGGACTGTTTAATTCCCAGTACCCTTTCCAGTTTTATGCAGTTCTTGAGAATTAACATAAAACACCATCTCATCTCCTCTTGCGAACGAATGGTTCATCTCTAAAAATATATTGCGCTGACTGTCAAAAATTTGCCAAACAAAGTATTGCAGAACTTGTTAGATAAAGGTGAAATTGTGACAACGGAAGCAGATAATTGCACGTGGGGGTAATACATCAAACAACACTTTCCTAAGAGATTTTCGCACGCTGAATTCAAATCTCATTCAAAATGCATTTTGAATTTTTTTAATGTTTTAATTTCTTTTGAAAGAACAGATCTTTCCTTAACCGTGTGACTGCTAAGCAATTTTTGCAAGAACGCTCGAAAACTGCGGGACATATTTTAACTTGATGTTAACTTTAGCAAAGTACGCGTGAAGTCAGACTACGTTTATTCCAATGATGCAACAAAGACACACTGAAACTCGCAGTGCAAAAGCGCTGCATCGCGGTTTTCGACACAAATGACCGAAGCGCTTTCGCGCCTCGTAGCAGTCAAACGGTTAATTGCTTAATAGTAGTCGTCGATACTGTAGACCAACGGTGGGCAACCTATGGCCCGCGGGCCAACTCCGGCCCGCGTGAGTGTGTAAGCCGGCCCGCGAGACATTTAGAAAGAATAATAAATAATTTTTGTTTTAAATCAAAAATGTGCAATAGAAAGAAAGGTTTTTACCACTATTCCCTTAGTGAAGAAAAATATTTCATTACGGACCTTTTTTTAGTCTTACAAGTAAGACAAAAATTTGTCTCCAGCGCGCGTATGAAGAGTAAACCGTAATGTGGCCCCTACTATCCAAAAGGTTGCCCACCCCTGCTGTAGACTACTAAGCAATGATTTGGTCACAATCTCAAAAATATAAAACGTTTTCAACTTCTTACTTTCAGCTAGATCACAGAGATGAGTTCTTATGTTTTTGAATTCAAATATCTTTTAACTCTACATTACTACCAAGGTTATTTCTTGTATCAAAACCTCTACAAATATAACAAAATTTATTAATATTCTTAGTACATGCGTTTTTTTTGAAGTAATTATTGTATGTAAATAATGTTCTTATTGTAATTGTAAATAATTGTAGCAGTTTAAATTGTAGAAATATCTAGTTCCATAAAAGTCAAATTAATTTATATTCTGCTAATCACCCTATTTCAGCCAATTGTATCAATGCACCTGAATTAGGCGTAACCATGGAAATTAACAAATTATTAACTAATTCGAGCTTTATAAAACCGACCCTATTTCTACTAACAATAAATCGACAACTACGATTACTGCTGCTTAGCCTCGTCCAGGTTAATGATTGGCCAAAATGTGGTGTTATAACACTACAATTTCTTTCAGAAGAAAACAAGACATTCGCAAAATTCGAAATGTATTTTGAATGGAAACGATACTTTCAAGTTTCTCATGTTTAAAAATTGATAGTTGTATTTTACACATTACTAAGCGAACCCCATATGCATAACTATATTTAGTGGTCTTTTAACGCTAGTTGCTTACTAACATTTTATTAGCTAAAATAGGTATGCTTAACTGGATTTTAATTTCATTTTATAGAATGTCGGTATAGAATTTGGGTATATCAAATGAGTTTGGTGTAAATATTTTCGCCGTAAACCGAAAGCTTTTCAAAATAAATTTTTTGTGGTATGCTGTATCACAAGAATACTACAGAGAATAGTAATACAATTTTCGCAAATGCACAATTTTTTAAAATCGATCGAACATTTTTCAGATTATGTTATCCTTTCCGTCTTAAACAGCTTTTTTAATTTTTTGGTAATAAAAAAAAATTAATAATTTTAATAAAAAATAGACATTTCGAACTACCTTCCTCCATTATTTTTCTCATCATTTCTACGACAGAACTCTACATGATTTTTTGTTTTTCAAAATTGTTAAGTTCGTAATTAAAATTCCAATTCATTCATATATATATGTTTAAAGTAAACTCTATACAATTTACTAAACCATTTAATGGTCAAAAATATATAAAGTTATATATGATTATTGCTGTTAAGTTTGCCATAATTGGGACTCAAAGGTAGACATCATTTTTTAGATCTTTTAGAAGGGCCCTATTATTTTATTATTATTTCTTCCCTGTATTATAATTTTCTCCACCTTTGTAGTATATGTTACAAACGATTAACTATCGTTGCGTTAACCTAGAACACTTATAGATCACCTTTAGAGTGTTTCTTCAAAGTGGTGTTGTTTAATTGCTTCTAATTCTTCTCTAATATTAAATAAACCCACGATGTGGCATAATTTTTCCACATGTCTTTCATTTCACTTGTTAATAGTTCAAAAACATACAAATTTTGTGATGTTGCGGCTTTAAAAGATAGTTTAGTTGTCTACTAACTACTGATAACTTAAAATGAAACTATTCATACCAATTTTAAAAATACTTTTAACCTTTTAGGTACAGCTGAATTCTGCGTGTGGCTATTTCTTTGAATGGCAGGGTTTGACGTGAAAGCCATTATAGTGGCGCGTCGTCCAGAAAGATAACATCCGCAAAAGCCACTATAGTGGCGCGTCGTACCTAAAAGGTTAATTACAACTAGTGGTAACTAGTTAAAAGCATATTAAAATCCTACTAGACGTATAGTTATGCATGCGCCCGAAAGTGTTTTGCGCATTTAGGTTACAAATTTTCGGAAACCTGATGTGATTGGACAATTCTGAAGCCGAGTTTGAGTTCAGCGCACTCAAAAGTATTAGGAAGCTATTGTCCGATCTATGAGCCTAACAGCGCTCGCAGCGTATTTTAAAGACTTGAAAAAAAAATCATTGATTTTTTTCATTTGATTTTCCATATACAGTTATGAGACTGGACGGTTAATACGGAGAGCAATTTAATCGGCTCGATTTTATATGGGGAGATGAAAAGTCGGTTTATTGAGTGGTAAATATCTCCACTTTATAATTATCTGAGGTAGACTTGGTGCGTTCCCGCCCAGATCAAATAATCGAAAGTTCACTGTATAAGTATCAAGTACTTGATGTGACAAACATATCAAAACCAATTTAAGGAATTGGTGCGGTTAGTATCTGAACTGCAACGATATATCTTCAGACGCCACTTCGCTAACAACTCCGTTTTATTGACTTCCGGTGTCGTGAGGGTGATATATGCGAAAAGCCGCATTTGGCCGCAAATTTACCGTCTGCGGACCCCGCGCGATTGCATCAAATAATAATATGCCCGCACTGGTAGAAGGCGCCCCGGTCCTGCCCCCATCATATTTTAAAATTTAATAAGCCCATTTTGGCAGGCAGGCATATATCAGACCCACTCCGGATGCCAGTGCCCCGTAAGTGGCTCATATCCAACTAAATTACTTTGTTTTTTATTTATTTTAAAATTACTTTCTGAAACTAACATTAAGAAGTAAATAAATTTAAGTTTAAATTAGGTAAGAAATTGAGGTAAAGAAATAGCAATCGATTGAGTAATGCCAATAATGCGCTAACAATAGACCCGGGGATGTTGATAAAATAGCATTTGCAAAAATATACAATTCGGCGCACTGCTGCAGAACGTTTGAAATTCGTCGGCAGATGCAACGACCATTCGTCTCCCTGACTGTTTATAAATTATTGATGAGAACGGTCCACCGCCCCATTTGCCAACGTAGACTCTACAACACATCCCACCCCTACCGAACGGAAAAAAGAGGGTCTATTGTGACCCGCGTCGGTCGCTCTTTTCTAAATATTTCAACGCCTTTTCAGTTTCTCCATGCACAGCCAATATGTTAAACAATTTAAAAAAGAGTTCAAACGTTTCTCAACCTTCTTTCTAGTTTTTTATTTACTTTGATTGGTTTTCATACCCACCAGAATTAGCAATTAAAGCTCGACAAACTTCGTCTTATCGAAGAATGTTCTAATTGTGTCTTTCGAGTTTCCGAGAAGTAATCTACTATAGAAATTGATCGAATTACGTGAACTACCTTGTCGCTTTTGATTAGTATTTTATTTCGGTACAATTGACTCGAAACTGGAGGAGCGGAAGCTTCCGTTTTAATTGTATTTCATGTTTTAATTTACTTAACATTTGCTGTGTTAAAGAAATTCAAATTACGTTAAATAGTTGGGTAAAAACAACATCACAGGTTGCGGTAACAATAATATTTGTTAATTATAGAGGTACAATTAATAAACAATTTACATTATGAGCGAGCATTACTCGAAATATTATTGTTTAATTAATGACATTTCCATATGGTTTACCATCCAAAATATAATACTAGTATTTTCGAAAACAAAATTGTCGGATTAAATTTCCAGTGCAATGATACTTAATAGGCCATTTCTTATGTTATCAGAGAAATGGGTGGAAAAGTATTTTCGAATTTTTTTTATCCATTGAAGAATAACGATACTTATCCACATTTTAACTAGAAATTAACCATGTGAACAAGTGCCAAGGCAAATTTAACGGTACCTTACTTTCAGGATTTATAATTTATGATAGCACTACTTCGAGGCGAATAGAAAATAAACGACGAAGCTTTTCAAGCTAAAATTTAAGTCGAGCTTTCGTGAATTTTTCCATATCCAAGGCATTTCTATAGCTATAATAATATTAGACCCGCCCTAAACATAAAACACGGCGTAAACAGCCCAGCCACTTAACATAGGGGTTTAAAGAGCTTTTAAAACCAGCCGACCGTAAAAGCTCAGATACGACCCGAATACATTAATAATCGATAAGGATAAAGATAAGTGGAAGCCATGATATTGAGGATAATTGCAGCGAATAGCTGGAGAAAAATATACAGTGTACTCTTTCTAAGCGGACACCTCTTATAAATGGACAGATTTTCGGACACCGACAGAAATAATATCGTCCATCTGGAAGAAGGGAGTTTCGTTTCCAATACAATGACTATTCAAAACGTAAAACAGTCTTCTTCCGTACAAATAATAGGAATTAAAAATTCTTTGAATAACAAAATTTGTTGCCGTAAGTGGATTTTCTATAAACCGGACGCGAACACACAACAATAATAATTTTCACGATCTTGTTTCCTCTCAAGCTGAGAATATATTTCTAAGGCCCATTACTATCAGTCATAGTTAACGTCGTGGATAACTTTATCCACTAAATAGTTAACGCTATTTTAAAAGCAAATTTCACGAATGCTTGACGTGGTTTTTACAAAATACGTTAAAAATACCTAATTATCACGTCTTCTGACCATTTAGTGTTGCAATTTGAAAACAAGTCCCCAAAATTGTTCCTAGATTGCATTATTATCTCATAGATAGGCTATCCTTTGGATACCATTAAATTGGTAGTAACGGACCTTTAACGCATAAAATCACGAAATGTTTCCTGAACAACTGGTTTACTTTGCGAAGTTCTTTTTAATAATACCTAAATTAACCTTCCCGTATGAAATTTCATCTTAAAGTTTGTCCGAATATACCATAAAAACCGTTTCAAAATCGTTCATTACAAGAGTCTAACTAATCTATGAATAGCACTGCGCAATAATACATATTACTGGGTTCAGTATCTTGAAGAAACATTTGTATTATTCAATTTTATTTGTTTTAAAAGCCGTCAATTTCATTGTCGGACCCTGTATAATATGAATAAGTAATGAGAACTGTTTTTTGACGTGTTGAAACAGACCTTTAATTATTCACGAAAACTAAACTACTTATTTAGTATCACTTTGTTGAGGGTTCTCGCCAAGTAAAAAAAAAATATATATTATTTTTAATTACACCTCGTATCGACATCAAAATTTAAGGCGACCGAAGGTACCCACTTAAGAAGGAGTATATTGTATACAGGTGTTCTACGACGAATTGCGTCGATCTGTATAGGGAAAACTATTACTGACATTTTTCTGAAATTTTGTACATAAACTAAAGATGATGTTCCCAACAATGACGTAAAATATTTTCGCGATTGTGACACTTCCGGTTTTATCGGAAGTAGAAACCAAGTTCCTTATTCATTATTAAATAGAATATCCCATATCTGCATATTCATGTATTACAACTAATTTTCAACAACTTTCATAGAAACGTGTTATATCGTATTTTTCATCGTTTCTGGAATATTTTCGTTTTTTGTTTAGTGTAGTTTTTTTAATAGAAATACGTTCACACGCTTTTATATTATACACTGCTGGCCAAAAAAATGTAACACTCAAAAGGGATGGTCGCACAAACTTGAAATTTTGGTGGTATGTACAATTCATGCGAGATAGTAAATGATTAAAGTTTAGTCATGATCAGTGAACTCTATAGTGTTTTTTGTCTGGCAATTTATCTTTTAACACATATATTTCTTTTAGAGTGTGTAGTTATGTTAATGATTACTGTTAATCTAGATTTAGTCAAATCTTCCACTTTTGTACGTGTTCCGTCCCGCTTCTTCGAAAGCAGTCTTACATTCAATTAACCCCTTTCAAGGAGAATTAAAGTACGGACATGCATAAAGCTTCGAATATCCTTTCGCGAAGTTACCAGAAAATTGAGTCGAAATGAATTTACAATCATTCAACCATAGAGTATCTAGTCCACTGAAGTCTGGAAAATACCTAACAGAGGCGGTGGTCGATCACAAATTATGAATAGACAGACAGTAAAAGAGATATCTTCGCCGAATGCGTTAATTAACTCATTTGAGACAACTCGATCAGTGGAGATAACTTGGAGGGCTGTTTAGGGAAATTAGGCATTGATACAAACAATTTCTCGAAGAATCCATTTCTATATGGTTTAGCATCACATCTATAACATTTTCAGTTTCCTATAAACCTAGAACATCCAGTTTTCAGATTGAAATGGTATAGGTTGAGGAATCATCAGGTCGAAGAATGACACCAAATCGTCTTTAGTGATCGGTTTTGTCTATAACAATTTGATGGTCATTTGAATCTCAGAAGATATAGAACAGAAAGACTAAATTTGGAATTCACTTTTGAACGTTATTATGGCTTAACACCTGGTATCATGATGGGTTGAAATTCAGTTTGAAAGCCGGTGATCCTAAATCATCATTCGAGAAAAGTCCAACTGCGATCTGGTACATCAACAAATTTTTAGATTCAATTTTATTACCATATTTTCAAAGACTTCGCAACATTGTTTTCCAATAAGACCGCACCGAACCACGCTCAGTATGATTCACATTAACATTTTTAATAAGATCAATATCAATTTACTGCCAGAGCACACACGATCTTCAAATTTATCTTCCGTTTAACACCTATCACCACTGAAACCGAAAACTTCCCACAATTTGGCGTCTTCTAACAGGAGCTAATTGAATGTAAGACTTGTACAGGATTTGACAAGGTTTATGTTGCTGGTGATCATTAGTATAGCTATACGATGTAAAAGCAGTATACCTTAAAATACTAAAAACCACACAAAAAACAACCAAAGAATGTACGGATCATGACCAAATTTTAATCATTTGCTATCTCATTTGAGCTGTTTTTTGGCGAGCAGTTTACATATTTCCAGAAAGTCTTAATATTTTTTACCATTTGCAATTTCAAAGAAAGAAATTATTCTTTACAATTTCACGCTTGATTAGAGTTGAAAAATAAGCCACATATTTTGATCCAAGGTAGTTACGCTGATAAATCGAACACGATTTTATTCCTTTGTAATTATTCATTTGCACCATAGTTAAATTTATACGATAGTAAAGAGATACTTCGAAAATGTATTTCCAATTTATACTCTGGTTTACAAAACTAATTTGTTTATAGTAGCATTTCATTTTAATTTGAATTGGAGGTACATTTGCTTATCGAACTGTACTACAATCAATAATTCAAATAATTTGAAAAACTTGAAATAAAATAATAATACATGAAAAAATTGAAATAAAAATTGTTAGTGTGTTAAATTATGAACTCATTGTTAAAAACCTTTTCTTTTATTTTTAATTTTAACCAAATTATAATAAAATAGAAAATTTTCAAAATTAACCTAAAATTGATTTTTTGAGCCTAGTCAAATGTAAAAATATTAAGAGTTTTATTTGTATTTGTAATTTTCGTTATAAGTATTTAATTTTATTTAATTCAATTTTATTTTAATTCAATAAATGAATAAATACTTAATTATATCAATGAAAACTGCTATGCCGAATGCAACGAAGTATAACAAGAAGGTGTAATACATTTGGTGGTCGATACAACAAATAAAACAATATAGTGTTTCTATATAATATGAAACAACATTTGTGTTACTATTAATTTAAGTTACAGCAGTGGCGTAGTTTAAGGGGGACACATGGGGCCATGACGTCGGGTGACACAAATGTGGGAGCAGTAAGGGGGCAGGATAATCTAATGATTATAATCTTATCTGCCTCAAAATTATTTCCAAACGAATAAACTTGACATAAAGGTGTGTACTAAGGAATTTGGGTATTACGAATTTTAGGAATCTATCTTTAAGGATAAAATTCTACCATATATTACTAAAATTAAGAACAATTCTACTTTATTCTATATTCTAATTTATTAAGAATAATTCAATTTTATCAAAAGATACTAATTTTTTGCAAAATCTCTAAATAAATTTATCAGAAGGTTATAAATAAAATGATTTAATTATTTAAAAAATTAGTAAAATTTAATAATTCCACCAAAGACAACAAAGTTGTGATAAATTCCACCAGAATTTATCGGCGTTCATGCAATTATTATAAAATTGCACCAGATATAAAAAATTAATAACAAATCCACAAAAAGATACAAAATTCTATTTTAATAAATACATTTTATTTGGAATCCTTTTGAAATGTTGACGGAGTATCGCAGATTGTTTTACTTAATTGTGAAGATAGAATACGACAAATTTAGAATTAACCCCGGCTATTCACCGAGTTTGATTAAAGTGTTACCAATCGGTAACGGTATCGGTACATATTACAAACATGTAATATATTAGGACTCACTATTCAGTCAGTCATTCGCGAGTAAAATGCAATTTCAGCTCGCGGTTCAAAGTCTGCCACTTATATGCCAATGGTGGGCTCCTCCCCAAACCGCCTCTTGTTGATTTACCACGAACCGGCTTTCACATGCAGAACAAGATGGTTGGAATCTTGGAAAGTAACCTTTTTCTATTTTTAATATAATTTAAACTTAATATTTCACTTTATTTTCTCTAATATTTTATTGTTATATATTTTGAAAACAAATAAATCAACAAGTATTTTTTGTTTTTACTTTGAATTTTAATTTAAATTAGTTAGAGAAGAGGCATGAGCGGTCTAGGAGAAAGTAGCTAACCACTGACTAAATCGCGATTTACTCGCTAATCGCTGAATAGTGCACCCTAATGTTTCATACATTTGTATTATGTACTAATACCTATCGATTAGTACCACTTTAAATTTAAAATCACTGAATACAAGGTCGTGTGGTTTGGTTGCGAGTTACAGCATCTTCAGCAGATATAAAAAATATTAAAAGAGCTTTCGAAAGGGGCATATAACATAGAAATGTGAAAACGTCTTTTCTTTTTCGAAAAGAAATAAGAATATTTCAGAAACAATGAAAAATACGATATAAGATGTTTATATGAAAGTTGATTAAAATTAGCTATAGCACCTAAATATTTTGAAAAATATAGTATTCAATTTAAAATAATCAAGTTGGTGTTTACTTCCGATATAACCGGAAATACCACAATTTTAAAAATATTTTACGTCAATTAAGCACATTGATCGCTTATGTCTCGCGCATTGTCTTTACCCACAAATTTTCAGGAGAATGTCATTTATAATTTTCCCAACATGGATCGGCGGAATTTGTCTTGACACTCCTGTATATTTATTTGTTTCCTGGTTGTTTTATAATTTGTTCTGTGTTTAGGTATGTATAAGTCTAATTTGTACTTTTATGAGTTTTGTAATTGTAGCAAGTTTTAAAGCGGCTATTAATGTAGCCTTAAAACACTGTTTTACAACTTCATTTATGACTGAACAACCATTCATTTCCATAAGACAACTTCTTCATCCTATTGTTGGTCGTCGGATCGTTACGACAGGCAATTAGAAAGCCTGGGCGTGACAAAACGCGAAAAAATCCGAGAATCGAAACCGCCTGGTGTTCGTACCAGCAAAATTATCTCTCGCGCTTTAGCAATTAAAAGGTAATTCGTTTTAATTATTTTAATTGGGCAATTCCACCAGCTAGGGGACAATAACCTACCCCGACGCGAATGAAGAGGAACGGCAGTCAATCTGCGTTAGTCCAGCGACCTAATTGGACTGAAAGGCCTTAAAAAACAGGGAGAGGTCAAATGAATTGGGGGGATTTTTGTGACCGGGCATTAAATCAGACGGACGCGCGATTGGACCATAGGGGCCACCCAATTCGTTAAGTTCGGAACTCAAGCGCCACTTAATCACTACGTTTAATTTTTTTTATAATAGCTTAGGCATTCGCATTTTACAATAAAGACGTCTGATAAAAACGTCCTGAAAGGCCGAGCAGCAACTAGATCCGTTTCTACCTTCGCCTCCTTCCGAACAAAAGGTTTAACAGCGCGTACACGAATGCACAAAACGTATCGCGTTTCAGCGAGGAAAAGGAGCTGCGATGTGCCCCAGAAAACGCTTCATTCCTCTCCTCTCGTTTCTTCTAAGGAAGTAACAAAGATGAAGAAACCGTGGGTAATACTTCACAAATACTATGGAAATTTTTACTCCACACGTTGAACTGCAGAATGATGGAGTTACCGTCACAACTACAATTAATCAGACCAACGTCAACTATGCAGTGGCGATCGATTTCTGCGCGATAATTGAACTTTGAGTTGAATTCCGAAGCTCATAATTAATTTGCGCCCCAGACAAAAACTAATTTGGCCACCAGGTTTTGGCACTTGTCACTCAGGCAGCTATGTAAACAACATTACTAATACCACTGCGCCATTCGCGGCATTCTCGAACAATAGTCAATAATTTATTCGCGTACAAATAATACGGGCAATTGTCAAATATAATTACAATGTGGATTTTAGAAGCTATATCACGAGTTTTCATGCTGACATCTCCAATTCCCCCAAACAATATAAATTAGATCGTAGAATAGCTCAGTCTATAGTTGGTCAAGTAATACCAAGTTATTAATACGGTATAAAGTTTTAAGATAGTGTAATCATGCAACGTGAAAGATATAAATAGCTACGTCTTGAAAGTTGTGTTCCACATTCATCAGTAAAAGACGCCAATGAATAACATAGGATGGGACCCTATCCAATAAAAGCACCCCTTAAACCTACCCATTTCGGACCAACCATCCACACTAACTCAATTTTTGATACGACCTCGACGTTCCGGAAGCGCCCCCTCCTTCAAATCTTCAATATTAACGCCGTCGGGCGCGAAACCAACCTCTAAAATCGATAGCGCTTGTTTTCCGTCACGTCGGGCGCCCGTCCGTTAACATCCTCCTCATCCTTTTTCCTTCCTTGGTGGCAGCAGTATCGTCATCTTGAAGAGGAAGACTAGGGCGTCGGTGGCCCTCCGAGCGTCGGTCTGTCGCCAATGGTTACGACGTCGCCGGATCCCTCTCGGACGGAAGGAGAGTTAGTCCCTAGACGTAGGTCGACGCGGGGTCACGACGCCTGCGTCGCGACGCAGAGCAACGTGAGAACCCGCAGTCTGAGGCGGCGCCGGAATGGCCCATTAGACGAATTGGGATGAGGGAGAGGAAACAAAAGGACGAAAACGGGGGCGGTTGGGAAAACGAGAGATTGAAATGTATCCGAGGTGGAGAAACTGGTATTATACTCTTGGTTTTCGCCGGTAGGTTACAACCGGTTGATTCTCTGTTTATAGCACTATAACATTTACATACGCGGAAAGTCAAGCAAGCATTGAAGCGCAGATACGGGGGGAGAATCGTAACCAGTGCGAAATGCACATGCAAATTTCAACGCGTGATGCTCAAGCGAACCAATTTGCATGTGTCCGCTTCTGTTTGGATCGCTTTAAAAGCATGTTCAACGATTATATTAAAATCTTTACAACTTACATAAAAATTAACACCGTTTTCTATTTGAAGAGTGCAAGAATGAAAGAGGTTCATCAACATTCAAGTTCTAACTAACATAAAGCTCGCACAGATAGCATTTGTAGAAATTAATAAATAATTTTTAAATTAAACTAAAGGTAAAACCTATTTTTTTATTACAAAAGTTAAATTCATTTTAATTACTATACCAACAAATTTTTCAAATTGAAGAATTTTAATGAAACCTTACATAACATCGCAATTTGGAACTTAAAAAGTATAACGACTTTATTTATAGGAATTAAAAACGATTTTTCATTAAATTGTACTTAAGAGGTTCTATTATGGATTTAGAAAATCTAAATCCTTGTAATTGTTATCAAAAAATTTTGTTTTTAATTAATATTGGCAAAAATTATCTGGTTGGTAATTATCTTTTTAATAATTTTATTACTTAATTTTTGGAAGTAAAGAACACAAAATTCATTTTTGTTTATAAAAGTAAAATTTTCTCTAGTGTTGTATTTATGAAATATTTATTTTCTTTCATAAAACAAAAAAACCTAACAAAAAATTGTCACCCATGTGACGACCATCAAGGAATTTCAAATCAAAACCTAAGAAGTTTCTCTGAGATCTTTGGTTTATAACTTGCGTGGTTATTGACGTACCAATTGACTAAGGTTCCACCAGTTGACTCTGTCATTCGGGCAATGTTTTCTGGTGTCCTCGCAGCTGTCCTAGCTCGAGGCAGCTTTTTCTTTGTAATGTTTTCTGTTACTCTGAACCGTTCAATCCACCGCACATCGTCTTGCGGCTTGTTACTGCACAATTCCTTTTGATGTTAATACGACATCGAAAGGGCCGTTGTATTACAACGACAGATCCACCATAACGATCAAACGTATCGTACATAATCACACGCTGTTCTATCATCCAGAGCTCTATTATAACCAGATGGCAAACAAAGGCTTGTTCCAGAAGACCCAGAGAATCGTCAGGAAAAAGTCATTTACATACAGTCATTTTTTACACTCATCGTTGATTACATTACTCGACATGTAGGGCTACAAAACTGACCTTCTCTGATGGTCCTCTGGCGCTTTTGGGAAAAATAGTATGTAAAACAAAACGGTAAATCCAAGCGCATCTATCTATTATTTCTTTCAGTTGTGTACCAGCCGCTCTAAAATCGTACATTTCTCGTATGTCTCCCTGAGTACTGCCAATACGTACTTTGTCCGATCATAACATAACGTCACACTTTTTGACTCTGCTAACTTAAAAAATTATATTTTGTTTCTATAATATGTGTCAAATTTATTCCAATTTTTACTGAAACAATTTAAAAAAGTAGGCAAAAATGTTGTTTTTATTTCGGTACCTGGAACTGAAGATATATTAGGTGTTCCTTTATATTCGCGCTCATTTACGAAGTATATCTAATGCATTTTTTTGAAGCAATATCATCACAATAAAATGTTCAGTATGCTATAAGTAACAAGACAGAAAAGAAAATGGGGCCAATAAGTTGTTTGCGACTAAAACCTGACTAAACGCCAATTTTTTCAATAATCATTCCTTCAAAATTTCATGGGGATATTTAGTACTTCAAGTTCTGGAAATTCATTAGTTAGAAAGTCGTCAATAAAATTATGTAGTAAAATTATGAGTATTTCCAAACTTCATTGACTTTCTATCCAATCTGATAGTAAAACTCATCATTAAAGATTTGTGTTTCAAATTAAATACTATTATCGATAAACAGCCATTTTAAACCGTTCAGTGTAATTTAACTAAATTTAACGTTTGCCAAATTTAAAAGTTAATAAATTAGAGTGTACCAATAATGCGATATATATTTCCCTCTCCATCATCGTCTAACAAAATTTCAAATTACACATGAGTACAAATTTAAATCAGCACCCGTTACGAACGCTCTTTCTCAGAAAAATGTAATCTTGTGCTAATACAAACAAACTAACTAATCTAATATAGGATACAATGGTTATCATAAGTTTTATTAGAAAGAAAACAGCCACCATTACTGATCACTCAACATTTAACTTTAAGGTACATAAAACTACTTAATTATAGAAATCTTGAAAAGAACGTGAGATTTAAACGGCATTTAAAAATAAAAATACCCAAACGACTGTCTCGTAAATATCGGACAAAGATAGAAAAAGCACGAGGAAACAAACCGACAAATCCAACGCATTTGCTTTCATCCAAAAATACGTCAACTAGCATTTTCAGTTGGTAGGTTCACACAGAATTTTCAAACAACTTTTCGTTGTCTGTTTTTGTACAAACAATAACAACGTTGCAGTTATTTACCGCCCAATTTGTTGACCTATTGTCAGAAGTCGTTAATGAAAGAGAACGATAAGCACAGATTTAAATATAACTAATCATATATTTACTTTCACCTATTTACATATTCAAAACAAATTTTTTCTCTACAGTCGCTAATTTTTGAAATCATTAATTTTTCATAAAAGTACAATTTAATAATCTTCAATTTAAAATTAATGGTAGATACAAATTCCTTTCATTCAATCGAAAACTTCAATACATAGCGGTGTGCTTTAATATGAGGATGTAAACGTGTGTGTAAAATGGAGCGCTCTTTTCACAACTACAATGTGAAGCCTGATTGGATTTTTCACTAAACAAATTTCAACCGGAAAAACAAATTGCACAACAGACCTGTAATGGGACAATTAAGTTCGTTACCGATGTCGATGACTGGCAGAACGCATTCATGAGAACAAAGTCCGGGCAACGGGAGGCATGTGGATGGTCCGCTTTCTTCTATGGCGATCCGGTATGGCATTCGACCTTTTGTAAGCAACTAATGATCCTCAACAATGAAGGAAGAACGGTCGCTATTTTCTGCCCACGATACGCGAAGAAACGTTATTATTACTTTCCCATTCGCGAAGGAGTTTAGATCATCTACTCCGGGCGATTACATTCCACCTGGAAGTACCTGAGGTTTTAAGGATTCGGCTTTAAGGAATCCCGGCAGTAAAATATTCTCCCCCAGTCTAGGATCTTGAACTTATGGGGTAGCCACGTTAGATTTATGGGTGCGCCCGGATAGGGCGTCGGATCGATGCTAATTGCTACCCCATTTAGCGACTCCGAAGTGAGTGACAGCGTTAGTGCAGTCTGAGAGGATCGAAGTAATCGAATTATTAATTGAGATTTAAACTTGTCGTGGTAATGGTGGTCGCTGTCATCCAAAAGATAACTATTAGCTAATAGTAGGTTGAGTTGTGGACGAAGTTACAACTAGAGATCTAGAAATTGTACTTTGTAGCCGGTTATCCGTGACCGACGCGGGGTATATATCACGACCTCGGATGGCCCGTCTTTATTTCTCGGGACTTTTGGGTTAAACGTGAATTATGGCCGCTTTGGTGGTCGGGATTTGCATGAAACGACTAGGGAAAATCCTACTCGGACTTATCCCGTAAGGTCGTGATTTTATCCCTGCGACGAGATGAAGTTCTTGAGGCTCATCGACAATTTATTTGAGCAAACCGCTTCGTTTGCAAATCGAAGCGTAACTTCGAGTTTTTATAGGAAGAAAACTGTGATAACCTTTGAATCGTCTTCGGGGAAAAATGCATATATTATTTTAAGCATTAGATTATTTTCTAATATCATAACTGATAAAACACGCGATATTACAAAGGTATGATCCTAATTTAAAATAAACCGCCAGCGAAGATGTATTGTAAATTTTACTATTTGCTTGGAACAAAATTTGTTCCAATACCAGCATTGTAGTTGTGCCAATGCTTGCATAAACAGAACAATCAGCTCTAATTCATCCTTTTATTATGATTCTCTTTTTATTAAACCCTTTCGAACACATGGTTTTCATGATGTTAATCGCACATCCACTCATTCTGATTCTTCCTGGTTAGATAAACCTTTAAGATATAAAATAAAAGTTTAAAACGTTAATTCATCCTAGGTATGTACCGTGAAAAATGATTGAAGAGGATGTAGAGCTATACACAAAAACAAACAACTATTGTATGTAAGTACTCAAATACTACTATACAACGAGTGAATCAGATGGAATATTTTTTGGCGCACCAATTTGAAATTGTACATGGAAACAGGTATTTCCCCGCGCGGCAACTAAATGAATTATTCGCTTCGGTTGTCGCCAGCGAATGCACATCGCTGATAGCAAAAAGCGACGTAGGGGACGTCGCAATTTGTTTCGTACGGCGCCGCGGCAAGCTTTAGTATTCCGAGCTAAACCCATGTCTTTTTGCTTCTGTCAGCAGCCGCAGCGTGTGGTGGATATATCAGAATTACTGCCCATTGTACGTTCGCCTTATCTGGTACCGAGTTGCAAATTTACACTAATATCGAGCATTCATAATTGCGTTAGCGTTTAATTAAAATTCGAAACTCGTTAGGTTTGCTGCGCCGGCTGCGGAAAACGTCATAGACACAAGACGGTAGAAATTATTTTATGTACCTAGTTTGTAAGTATTTCTTTAGCAGTTAAGAATAAACACCATATTTTCTTGTTTGTTAAATATTCATCCATCTACGGGTAATAAATAGCTAGGATTAAGAGGAAACACACGGTGTCGCTTTTACTTTTAAGAGATACGACCGATTTCGAAGAGTATATTATCTGCGAACCCCACAAGAATAATTTGTCATTATAATGGTGCTGTGTGTCACAGGCAACCAGCAGGAAATGATATAACTCGTCTCAATAGGGGGGAAAATGTTCCATTTATTTGAACCATTTTTTACGGTCTTCAGCAAACAAATTTTTCTAAGAGAAATCAACAGCCGAATCAAAATTCTGAACATAAAAAAAGGTGTTGAAAACAAGAACATCACATGTCAAGTAGTTTTAAATTCGTGTAACGCGGTATGTCCGGAATTCCTAAAGTACCACGACCAGATTTCGTATCGATTATCGTCCGAACAGGAATGCAGGGATCGGGAATGTGAGACTAACAGCCGTTTCGTGTTGACGCCGCCGTTCCAGTAATATTAACATGAACACGCGAACTGCAGCAGGATTCACTTTGGGCAATAATTAAACCGTCCAAAAGCAAGATCAGAATTAGAAAACTCCGAACTCGAGCTTGGTATTCGTCTAGTTGGCTCATTAAAGTTTAAGTGCCTCATTTTATAGCCTTTGCAAGAAAAATCAACCGTATAGATTCTGTGTATTTCCCCATAAGATCACTCAATTAAATTTCTTAGAAATTATTTTTAAATGTTTTATCATAAATTCGTTATTTAGGTATGATAAATCTCTGTATATGTACTAAAATCTCTGTATACGTAGATACATAATATGTATATTAAAGCTTTACGATCAAAATAACACCCGTTACTAATTTAGGCTATCGAAAGGGCAGTCCAGAGCAGGCCGGATGTTTACCCATTCCTCGCCCGTATGTGTAATTAAGGTTCACGTAGAACAACTAAACTTGAACCTAAAGTCGACACAGCGTGACTGATCCAACGTAGTACATACGTAGGGGTCGGTATAGTTAGATGACGTCACTTACAGTTCACTATGGTTCAACGTAATGAGAGCATTATTGGATTATTGCAAATGGACGTGGGGAGAAAAGTGATATACGATGGTAATATTACCCGCTGTAACGTGACGTCGTCCAAGTTCAAGAAGCAAACGGTCGGAAGGCTTCCGGCGGTGAGAGTAGCGAAGTCTCAAACGGCTTTGGGCATAGTATCTGCCCTATATTGATTTGCGCCACGCCCGCGTAGTAATACTATTTCTACCTCGCTCCACTCTTTATTTCTCATATCGTTTACAGGCTAAAAGTAAAACTACATCTTTTCTTATAAGAAAATGTTATTAGTGTTAATTCGAAACGTACCATTTACTATTTAAAAAGCATCAGTTGTAGTAACTACCAAGCGTTCATAAATGATTGTAGGGCGTTTGAATTTGGCGCGCTATAGATTAATTTTTATAGTTGGTATAAACACAATAATGTTAATCATATCTCATAGGCGTGTCATGGAAAATATTGAAAGATGTCAAAAGTTGTCAAAAAACCGTAAGAAAAAGGTATTTCATTAACTTTATTGACATAATATGCCATTGCAATTGATATCCGATCTCCAATAATGATGAGTATATGTACATATACACTTAATACTGAAAAGGATAAATCATGAATAAAATCCGACTACGCCACTGATATGTATCAAAAATCACTAAATTACGAGTGCGCCAAATTTATTCATGATTTATTCTTTATAGGATTCATAATTATTGGTTACAGGATGCCAATTGTAATGACACATGCCTATAAAGTCAATAAAATTTCGATCACTAATTAATTACGTGATGTTTTGAATGAATTTATTAACCTATGATTTACCTCAAAAAAATCTCTTGACATCTTTCAATATCTTCCACAGTACGTTTATGAGTTATGATTGACATTATTGTGGTTATACCAATCTTAAAAATTAACCTGCAGCGCGTCAAATTCAAACGCCTTACAATTATTTATGAACGCTCGGTACAAATTCGGTTTTTTTTTGACATTATCTCACGTGTCCCAATATCTTTTGGTCGTCGATAGTACATATTTTCTTTTAAATACCATTTTGCAAAATTAAACCGGCGTGTGTATACTGTATTTTTTTAGACATGGTTTGTATACTGGGTCTTTTAGGGAGCAGGCATGTTTTCAAAGTTTTGTAGACTTTCAAAAATTCTGAATTACTTATTGAAGCGTCTACTACATGGCCGAGCAGTTACCAAACTTTTTTTTTGGGGGGGGCAGCCGAAGCGTACCCTCTATCCATAAGAGAGAATTTCAAATTTTTACTGTTCCTTCAAAGACTCAGTGTACACACGGAGGGTTAATATTTCCTGGCAAGGAGAGATACAGAATGCGCACGAACCGAATCTACTATTACCCCTAAGTAATTGTCGTTATGGTACAACATTACGCCCGCTACAAACAATTAAGGGTTTCTCCTCATGATACTACAGGACGACAATATGACATTCAAACGGCATATCATTCTATAATAATTTTTTGATAAAATGAGTTAAGGCCATCAATGTATCCAAAAATGCTGGTCTTAATTGTTTTTTCCTTCTCCTACAAAATTTTTTATTTTGCAGTTATGTCGATGTTCTTCCGGAACGGCGATATAATGTTGCATGGATGTAGTATAACAACGTTTGTATGCTGCTAGAATATTTAAAAAATGGGCCTAAGACACTTGTACGTAATTTTAATAAACATGAGTAGTATGAAGTATATCATGCTTACTACTTTTTCCGAATTGACGACAATCTACAATTATTTGAAGCAATGTGGATTCCAATTTACTTATAATTGAATAGATGTATTATGAACTCTAATAAAAGTAAAATATACCGTCTGAAGGGTTTGATGCATAAACCAACTCATCTTTTTCCGAGTTAAAATTGAATGTGTGATCCTTAAACTAAAAACTTTTTTTTAGTTTAATTTAATAATTAGGAACGTTTAATCATTTGAAATAAGAAACTAACAGTTCTATGCCTTATAAGAGGAAATGCGATTTAAAAAAGTGACCGATTTTTATACCAACCCTTTTCAATAAATTATGACTTAATATCAAATAATGACGCAGTCGCAATAATTTTTTGCCGAGGACTGATACGACTTTCGATAACCTAAGTAACTATAAAATGTGACAAACCAAATGCTGTGGTGTCAACCCTACTTCACCAAAAGGCAAACTATCCCGAACTGCTTTGAAGTTTCGTGCTTCCGTGACCTGTAACCGCATGTACAAGTGTCCTACGACAAAGTGCGTCGATGAATTACGGACAAATCACAATTAACAATAGTGGAATATTTTAGAGTAGTACACTTACAAGGAGACTACACGACCTTGTATTCACCGCTTTTGATGAATATGGTACCGATCAATAGGTATCAGTACATAGTACAAATGTGTAAAATATTGAGGCACACTATTCAACGATTGACGAGTAAATCGCGATTTAGCTCGCTATTCAAGGCCACCCTCCATTCTGTAAATACAAAAAAGAAAACGCTATAATGTATTTAACCGTTTGCGTACTAGAGGGTTTTGAAAAAACATGATCGAAAAACGCCCAGGAGCGCGATCGCGGTCCTCTATTATGTGCCGAAAAAAATCAAAAAGCGCGATAGCGCTCCTTCCATAACGTGTCAGTGGACCGTCGGTTGTCTGTTTTGTCAAAATGCCCTGGCTTATTTCGACACGAAATCTGGAGAGCGCGAATGTGACTCGTAGTACGCAAACGGTTACTTTTTACAACATAATTGCAATAAATCATTCAAGATCACAAGTTGTGTGTTCCCTAATGTGTGAATTCACCATTCTTTGTCTATCTCAAGATTTTGTACGTCTTCTTATAATTATTATTCGTATATAGTTGACTGGGCAATGTATAGCCAAATATATTCCAACAATGTTTTGGCCATAGAATGGTTCGAAAATTTTCCGCGTGTACGTAGCAATAACTGCCGAAAGTGTGAAGTCGGCTCTTCCCTCTAGTAATTAAAACACGACTCATTAAGCAATATGAACAGGTGGCCAGTTCTGAACTGAAAGCTTGCTAGAACACATGAATATCCTTACATCTACAATTCAACCGAAAGTTAGTAGAAACAAGTGTTCATTTTTGAACGAAACGTCGCGTGTAAGTAGAATTTAGTATAAAAAATAGTCGAAATGTAATTCCAAAATTCTTACGATTATCTTCAATATTTGAGGGACTTGGAATCAAAGGAATGTAAATATATCGTATGACAGACACACAAAGATGCAGAATCCTTTCCTTAACATCTTCAAGAAGATCCAAGCGTTAAACGTCTAGATGGGGAAAGGATCTTGCATCTTTCTCTTCATGGTGAGATTCGTCTTTGCAACAATACATTGGGTTTTAATACAAATTACACCCCTATCATTCCTAGGCTCTGAATTGTTCGATTATTAAAAGTAAATTGATGTTGTAAATATTTTCATTGTAACTTTAAAAAATAGAAATAAGAACAAATTTACCTTACCTAACTGTAAGTCAGGTAAGATTTATTCTGTTTATACCACCAAGACTCATTTTAGTCATCATTACTGACAACGAGTTGCTGTACCAAAAATTTTCTTTTTAGATTAATTTATTACGCATTTCAATATTCCTACACAACGTAGTGTGATGATTATTTATAGGCAGCAGTACTCACTTTCGGTGTGAACGTAGCTCAATACAACAAAAATACTTAATAGCAACAGCAATATTAAACTAAAGAAGGTTTATTAATTTAACCGTCAAAATTGGCAAGTAAATTTTCAGTCATACCTTTATCGAGAAAATTTGCATTCTATTGTAGCCTTTTACTTCCTATAGAGAAATATTTTCTCACAAAGTTGATTAACAACCTGTTAAAAAAATTTTTTTCTCTATTTTCACAATCCCTCATTAAGGAAAATATCACAGACAACATATTAATCACTATAAATATAAAATTTAAGTCACTATAATATATAGGCTGTCCCGTTTTGATTGTCCGATCTTTTACTGGCGTATTCCTTGGATAAAAATAAGAAAAAAAGTTCCAATGAACATGGGTCCAAAAGTGACTCGTTTTCAAAATATTCGATGTTTAATTTCACGCTTTTCCTATTATTAACATAATCGAACTGACATATTTAAATTAAATTATTAACCCGTTATGATGGTTTCGATAAATTGACATTATTAGATTACATTAGTTAGATACAAAATCTTGTCGAAACCATCGCAACTACTCAATAATTTACTTTAAATAATTCACTGTAATGATGTTAATAATGGATTAGCATATGATACTAAAACCTCGAATATCTGGAAGACGAAGCACTTTTGGACCTATGTTCATTACGACTTTTTTGCTTCTTTTCAGTCAGAGAACACGCCAGTAAAGGATCGGACAATCAAAACGGGACACCTGTATAATTTATAGTTACAATAGCAACCACAGTGCTAGGTAACACGAACATACAGGATGTTTCAAAATAACACCGACAAATTTTGTCGGATACACTTTGCTCTATTTATATGTGTTGATGTTATTTAGAAACAATTTGTATGTATTTATTTCTTAGGAATACATACTTAAATACTATTAGAACAATATCCAGACTATGATATGTTTTCCAAAGATACAACTGAGTTTAAGGCATATGTATACATACGTATTATATCCGGTTTGACTGTAAAGAAGATGCAAGAAGACTTGCAAACTGTTCTATTTTTGGCAAAACCAAAAAAAGAGGTTGGTAGTTGATATATATATAACGTTGCGTTTGAGTACATTTGGTTACTGTGTCGCCCGTATACGGTCAATTATTGCCAGACCAGTTAATTAGACCCCCAACGTCCGGTCGAACAATTTACCGTTGTTAAAGTGGTTGAAATGTTGGGGTTAAACAACTCACTTGCCGTCGACGTCCGACGTGGATTTAACTACCGTCTTCATTGGTCGAAAGATTGGGTTATTTATCGACCCCGATTAGAATAGTTAAACAAATCCCCCCAGACAATTTATCGAGCGAAATTATTTCAACGGCTTCAAATTAAATTAAGCAAATATTTGCCCTGGATTATTGCAAATTCGAATTTTATGAATATTTAAACACAGCGAATTACGTATATAGGCTAGAAATTTGAATGGCTCAACATCGCAGGACTGCAGATAGCGCAGAGAGTGGAGATTTAATTAAAGCTAAAAACAATGAAGGGAAAATGCTGTCCGCGAAGTTGTTAAATTAGTCCGCCCGGGACTCGGGGTTCAGACTTTCGCGGATTAAACCGAATTTCATTAATCGAAACTTTTAGGTTTTGTTTAACTTGGGCGTACGAGACCGCGACCCTTTCGAATTATTACTTCGTTTGTCGAATTGTCACACCAAGCCACCTTCACCACCCGTCTACAAATCCTTCATTTCAATAAAGTTCTTACCCATTATTTCTAATTTATAGGATTTATTATAAATAAATTTTAGTATTTAATTTAAAATAACCAAAAAAGTCTTAATGAATAGAAATACGAAAATGGTTCGATTGTCAGATATTCGAAGTATAATTCCATGAGTTGACTTATTATAGACATCAATAGCAAACTGTGGTGATATCAATATCAACATCAATACTATCAGGTGTCCATGTATGTACATAAATTCGTGATCAAATTTGCTTTGAAATGTTGTTAGACGACGATGAAGAGAAAAATGTATGCCACATTATTAGTGCTCTATAATCAATTAAATTTCAAGTTTGAAAAACGCCAAATCTATACCTTTTCAAGTTCAAATTGGCACTAATCAATTTCAAATTGGGAATAATCAATTTCAAATTGGGATTAATCAATTTCAAATTGAGAAAAATCAATTTCAAATTGAGACTAATCAATTTCAAATTGGGACTAATCAAATTCAAATTGGGACTTATCAATTTCAAATTGGGACTAATGAAATCAAAGTTGAAATTCAATTAATTCCAAATTACCGACCAAGCGGGAAGTATTCTTTACATTATCTGTCACCAGTACCACAGTTTCTTGGTATATACGTTGGGCATTGCAAAGGTGTATGTATATGAGATCAATTTAAATCTTTTTATTTCACTGGCGATGAAAGAATCAAATATTCATTTAATTGATTGTATTGGCACTACGGGCCTGATACATCATGAAATTCAAAAAGATGCGTTTAAAAAGCCTGAAGCCAACGTCTTCGCAATGCCAAACGTATATACGAAGAACTTGCGGTTTTGGTACCAGATAATGCTCCATACCACGATTCCATTGAGGTCTTCATAGAAGTAGTACGGACAGTTTTTAAAGCTGGAGGCAAGAGTGGTCTGGCTGACGACATTCAGACAATTCTTTTTTAGTAAGGAAAACAGAGTGATATCTATCGCCACATGTACGAAATTTACACTGTGTACACAAAAGTATTATAAGCCGAAATGGAGCTGCACGGCAATATTATGGAGAGCAGGCTTACCTTTTCATCTTTCTCTTCATTGTGCAGATCTATGTCGGGTTATAGTACATGCCACTGCCTCTTTATATTTTTTATAATTTTAATTTTTTATAATTATATTTTTTCTAGCTAAATAAAAAAAATAGTTCATTAATATTAAGTAACTACCAAAACTTAGGTATTTTTTATATAAATATAACATTCCCAATTTGAAATTGATTAGTGCTAATTTGAATTTGATTATTCCCAATTTGAAATTGATTATTCCCAATTTGAAATTGATTAGTCTCAATTTGAAATTGATTAGTCCCAATTTGAAATTGATTAATCTCAATTTGGCATTGATTAGTCCCAATTTGAACTTGAAAAGGTATAGTTACACTAAACAGCTTGCAATGACTATTTTATTTATCAATAATCTGTTTAATGTGTAACAAAAAATGATGGTAATATAATATAATAAAATAATCTTACATTATTTACTGGATAATTTTATTAACCACTTGAACATCTCCATGACATTTTGAAGGACTAATTACTGAAATATTAGCATTTAGACAGATTTTAACTAAAAGGAACTTACTGGTCAATTTCTTTTATTTTTTGTCGTGTTACTTATAACCTATTGAAGATTTCAGTGTTAAGACATTGCTATAATTAAATTTTATTGGACATTGGTCAAAATGCAATTAAAAAACATAAATCACTTGCGCATTAATTTAAATGAACACCTGATATTACTTAAACTAAACTTTCACTTTGCTCGTCGTACTACACATTTCAATCATTGAAAATAAAAAAGGCGAGTTTAGTGAAGTACGATTTAGGAAATAATCTTTTTATATTTTACAAAAGGGCGAATTCAACAAAACAAAATGATCAAAAGAAGCATTGTTGAAAACGATTGCTGTTATGAGACTACAGTTTTCTTTCTTGTTGTTGATTAAAAAAATCAATTACAAGAAATTTCAGTTTTTTATTTGGCGTTAAGTTTTCCGCTTGTTTCTCACGGTCTGATGAGAATAGTCAGAGGAAAACATTTAAAAAAAAACGTAAAATATTTTATTAATTTCTAGAACATTTCTGAAAGTAATACAGTTATTATTGTATATCATCCTTGCTCAAACATTCTTTGATGCAATATTGAACACTATTGATCTAACCTACTCTTCAGGAGCCTCCAAAACCAGCGTTGCCGCGTATTTATGAATGACATCCCATCAAAATGACAGACGTTAAACTAGAAAAGCGGACGTAACCTTATTAATTTTTCATTTCCACACTTAACTGGTATATAATTACTACTGACCGATTTTTTTTTATTTATGTACATTTAATAAACATAAAAAGACCAAAAAAGTTATGTTCATTCAAATTCTTCGCAAGAGAAAAACGTAAACGTAAAACTAGCAATAAGCCACTTCATTCCTATGAAAACTCATTTTACATTTTGGCGATATGCTGTGAGTTCCAAAATCTTCAGACCTGACAATTTGTGATTTTATTTCTATAGGGTTCTATATGTTCGAAGAGACGTAGAAATGCTTACGAGGCCCGTAATTTAGACATTCTTGGAGAAAGCCAAGGAAATATCATAAAACTGAGCATACACGGAATGACGAAAAGGACGCAAGTATACTCCAAACAATTTTTAGTTTAAAAATGAATACCGTTCAGATTGATTGTATCGCTTCATTGTATTGGTATAGACGTAAAAAAAGAAAAGGAAGAAAACGCCGACTTCTTCAGGACATTTCAGCCCAGTTGTTGTACGTGATTACGGCAATATTATCCCACAATGTTGCCTTCAAATTTCTATTGTTTTCTTGTGCGTTAAAAAATATTTCCGTGTCGAAAATTTTTATTTTTAGAAAATTTTGTTTTAGTTGCTCTCCTTTCATGACACTACTTCAAATGAAGAACTGGCTTTGAATTTGTTTGGATAACGCCAATTTAAAATAATATGTTTATATTACACAAGATTTGAAATGAGAGAAAAAAAAACAAACTTTTGTGCTTGAGAATTTTTTTAATACACCACTCCAATTTAACTGCCCCTTTTTAGGGTGTTTAGAAGCACTCTCGTGACAAGTTATCCATCCAGATCTTTTTAACCAGCCTGTATAATTTTCTGCCATCTTTTTTTTTTGGATAGCTATATTAATTTAGAAACTATTTTCTCTCTTATAAAATTTCAGTTTTAGAAATACTTTATTGCTTAAAATATTCAAATTTTGAATATAATGAAGAACTGGCTTTGAATTTGTTTGGATAACGCCAATTTAAAATAATATGTTTATATTACACAAGATTTGAAATGAGAGAAAAAAAAACAGACTTTTGTGCTTGAGAATTTTTTTAATACACCACTCCAATTTAACTGCCCCTTTTCCCCGCATTATTCGAGTGTGAAATTACCAGTATCCTTTTTTTATTGTTTCATGGCTTTTCTGTGAATTTATACAAAAAACCGCTATCGCAATACGGGATAGTATAAACTGTTAATCTTTCATGGATGGTTTACCAAAGTATAAATATGAACTAATTAGCTTGTTCGAAATGAAACATGAACAAATATCCAGAAATTATTTATGCCAATAAATTAGTTTGACTAATACATAATCCACTAATTAGCAAAACTATTTACCTAAAACTCTCGATTATCACATTAATGGTTATTTCTATTTTAATAACAAGGTGGATGAACTACATCAGTTCTGTTCTACATCTTTGCATTCAGAAAAAAAGTATTATAAATAGTATAGAGTACAGGAAAATGTAGTTGGGAGAAGAGTCTTTTCAAATTGTCATAATTTGAAAAAAGCTTTTATTGGAAAAAAATTTAAACAACCTCCATAATAGTACTCATTTCATTTGGTACATGGGGTCATAAAAATCAATCAGAACAGAAATAACGGTGTATATAGAATTTAATTAAATACATAAAAAAATTGAATAGAAAATTAATTAATTAAATCAGTTCAAACCATCTTATGTTATTCGGGGAAATCTTTTCTTTTGCTTCTTGCTTTCAATAAAAAAGATCCAGATGTCACTTTCTCCCAAAAATTACACGAGCAAGAGGAATCGACTACAACTCGGACACAGTTTCTCTTTTCCAACCGGAATAAGTACCAAGCTGTCTCGGTTCTATCTATTATGAGACGTCGAACTTGGAATTTTCTCCAAACAGAACTTTTTACGAAGAAAGAAATGACACGAAGCAAACTCGATGGCAGTAGCGTTGCGTGTCGATCGTAGAGCACTTAATCTCCTTAAAATCGAAATTCATGAATAGCAAGCGGCATTTATGAATACATTAGTCTGGGCTGAATAGAGGTTTATTTTACTTTTAAAGCAACGGCTCGTGTGCGCGGGAATTCCTTCGTAGGGGGCGCTTATCGCCCGGAATCTCTGGTCTTAAGACGATCAATAAACCGTGAAAGGGCACTGTGTTTGTTATGGAAGAGGAAATAGTTATTGTTCTATCGCGTGGGATCATCTTGGGTTTAATGAACGAGGGATCATCATATTATCTATTAGTACTTATAATGGATTCATTTAAGATATCTCCATTACAGTTCTTTAGATAACAAGTTGGCAATTTTTTTACTATTTTTAGATGGATTTCTATTTAATTATCATTATTTTTTGACAGATTTGGAAGAATTCTACGTCATTTACCAATACATTCAATTTTAGTCGCGTATTAAATAATAATGTTATTATGTGTTAAAAGTAAATCATTTTGAACGCACATATAATAGGTATATAATGCTTTATTAAATTGAATTAACTAAGAATTGCTTATTTATTCTGATATAATTTAGTTAGAAAAATTATGAATGATATTATAGGTGTCAAAGGTGATTTTACTTTGTTCGTATAGTTGAAAACTCGCTACGCTCGTTTCTCAATCATCTCCATTCACAAAATAAAATTTTAATTTTGACACGTTCTACGTATACTATAACTATTGTAATATGTAGCTTACAATTAGCCATGCAGAATTTATTATTTTCATTACGTCATCGTCACCGTGGTCAGATATTTCAATATGACCTACACTTTACGATTTTCTCAATAGGTTCTTTAAGTTTGTTGCATCGTCTGAAACAGACAGGTTTATTTATTCAACTTCCACTTGAACGTCGAAGCGATTTCCCTCAGAATAACGAAGAAAAACAAATACTTGAAGGGTTCCCGACCTGGACTCACATCAAATATGGGCAAGCAAGTGACTACGCATATGCTCAGCATGTGTCGTCATTGACTACATCCTTTCATAATTGCGCGCGGGTAGTAGGTGTGTAACTCGATATGAGTCTGTCTGACATTGTTTGACTTTGTTAATAATCTCTCCAAGTTTTAGATTTCAATAATCAAATACTGCAGCATGTCACACGCAGTTATGACTAATATTACTAATCAATCGTTAGGGTAGAAGCCCTAAAGCGTGACCTTCAGGGTGAATGGAAGGGGGTGTTTATGCCAAAGGGACCTACAAAGGGGAAGGACCGAAAACGGATGCATCTGTCCTATTTTTAGGGCTCTGACGCGATCGGACATAGACCTACGCTTTGAGTGGTATTTGCTCGAAGCGATCGACCGAAACTATGAACTTCATGTGAATGCCGTTTAGAAACCTTTGTAGTTTCCAAACAGGAAGTTACTACAAACAATCAATAAAATCGAGAAATGAATATCGATTGTTAGGTTTTGTGTTTATCCCTTCTGCATCCACAACTCCTTCATTCTAGTAATAGAATCAATGCAAATAGAGAATCGATAACTTCGTTCCAAGCGAGTGATTCTCGATATTTGTGCTACTGCTCAGAAATTGCCTCTTTGAGATTCACAACGGCGTATTGTAGGATCTACTTAACACACTCATGAATGCGAAACAAGACGCCACCGTCGCGGCTCTAATTCTCCCATCCGAACTGCGTCTGTAAACTGGTGGGACCTAATTGAGATTAACGATCCTGATTGAGACGTGGACGACTTGGGAAAGACTTTAAACGAAACGCACCAGTCACAAAAACGTCTGACTTTTGCATACCCGTCATATTTTTTTCATTCATTTAAAAATAAATAAAATCGCGTAAGTGCATACTGAAATATTTACGGAACAACAAAACTGATGAGTTGCATTGATACAATAAATTGCTATTTGATTGAAAGAGCGTTGTAGAAAAGCAAAGTAGAAGCGGAAGGAACTCAATACCGAATAAATTTATTCCAATCGAGATTTCGCTAAAACGCTTTAACATGCTACCTTTAGTAAACCTCACCGTTCAAAGTGTACAACGATAATAACGTCCTGCGCAATGTAGGTAGGTACACGGTGTACATATTAATATGCTTACGGAAATGTATTATGCAAGTTCTATCTAGAAAATTACGGGAAATAAAACCGTTCAAGTATTATACAGGGTGTCCGAAAATGTCGTGTACAACAGAATACCACAGATACCTTGGTCAAAAATATGATGATTTAACCCAATTTATCTATATACAAAGTTGCTTAGTTTAGCCGCTAGAAGACTTTAAAAACAATATTCTTCGTGAGTTTTTCTTAAATTACTCGAAAAATCTTTATTAGATTTTATTCATTTTTTGACCATGTCTTTATATCAGCAGGCTACAGCTTTCTGTGGAACAAATTCGAATTTTGAATCATACAGGGTGTTTAGAAGCACTCTCGTGACAAGTTATCCATCCAGATCTTTTTAACCAGCCTGTATAATTTTCTGCCATCTTTTTTTTTGGATAGCTATATTAATTTAGAAACTATTTTCTCTCTTATAAAATTTCAGTTTTAGAAATACTTTATTGCTTAAAATATTCAAATTTTCGGCAAGACTTATGACCGTTATCAGGGCCAAAAATAATACAAAGTGCAAAATTTTTACAATTTGCTTTTTTCGTGGCATTTTTGCTTGATGACACCCAATAAACAAAGTCTTAGTTCAAGTGATCTTGCTGGCCAATCACGGTTAAATCCTGATGATGGTCACATATCCTGGCGAAAATTTGATATTTTGAGCAATAAAGTGCTTATAAACCTGTAACATCTGGTTTTATAGAAAGAACTTCATACCGCTTAAAGAAATTGCTATTCTGAACTTTGTTAATGGTACCTTAACTTATCGATTTGGGCTTGCAGGGATTTAGAAAACATTTTTTATGGCTAAACCGGTTGTCCAACTGAAATTTAATAAGAGAAGAAATAGTTTCTAAATTAATGTAGCTATTCAGAAAAAATTGACAGAAAATTATACAGGCTGATTAAAAAGATCTGGATGGATAACTTGTCGGGAGAGTGTTTTTAAACACTGTGTAATTTTCGAAATTCGAATTTGTTCCACAGAAAGCTGTACCCTGCTGATATAAAGACATGATCAAAAAATGAATAAAATCTAAAAAAGATTTTTCGAGTAATTTAAGAAAAACTCACAAGAAATTTTGTATTTAAAGTCTTCTAGTGGCTAAACTAAGCAACTTTGTATATAGATAAGTTGGGTTAAATCATCATATTTTTGACCAAGGTATCTGTGGTACTCCGTTGTACACGACATTTCCGGACACCCTATATAATAACGACGATTGAGTTAATCAGAAGTTGTGTTATTTAGTTGAATTCTATAAAAAAACTATAACAGCAGTTAAAATATCTCTTTAGAAAGAAAAATGATTAATTTTTACCTTCAATCTTTTATAATTTCAATGAAATTTATTAAATAATTATTATTTTCTCATTCATTTTAATGATCAATATATCAACGACTCAAAAGGGACATTATCACCCTCTTGGGGAACTTCACATCTCTTATATACGATTCATGGGATCCTTTCTTTCCTTTATTTATAAGGGTAGAGGTTCCCACGTGGGTATTGTAACAAAACGCTAACAAAACACGGCGTGAAAAGTTCCTTTTAAGTCCACCCGAAAAGCAATTCTTTTAAATTCCTTCCACAAACCACAACAAAAATAAAGATATAAAAAATACTCACCGCCTTTATCGGCATTGGTAATCGTCACCCAGAAGTCGATAGTTTTCTCGGGTCCTAATTCTTCGTAATCCCACTTCTTCTTCACCCGAACGGAACCGTTCGGTTCAACAGTCACCCAGGCGTTTTCATCTCTTATCTTAAACGTCTCCCTTTCCGTTTCTTTCTCCAGTTGGAAAACACTCCGACCTTCCGAATCTCCATCTAATTCAGTGAATTCTATTCTTTTTGTTGGTCGAACAGCCCTCGTCACCCTTCTTTTCACTCTTTTTAAATCGTGTTCTTCCTCTAATGGTTGAAGATCTAAATCTAGTACTTTGGCTTGTGGTCTATAATGAAAGAGAACTTGTGCTGGTCTTGGTGTAGTTCTACTCGGTGTTCTTAAATCGTGAGCTTCAACCACTAATTCTAAATCAAGTTCCTCTTCTGGCTCTTCCGTTAAAAGAAGATCTCCCGTTTGAGGAACTATCACGATATAATTTGAAGGTGTAGCTAATCTATACGCGATCTTATCCCCATCAGCGTCAGTCGCCTCTACTTTTCCTATTGATGAAAACCTCTTCCAAAGGGTAACATTATCCATATCATCTCCCATAACGAATCTGTATATCTTTTGAGTAAAAACCGGGCTGTTGTCGTTTTCATCGTCGACTTCAACCACAACGTTAGTAATTGCTTTATTGACCCCACTAGGATCTGAAGCCTGAATAGTTAAAACATATCTATCAATGTCTTCTTTGTCGATGGGTTGAGAAGAAACTATATAAACTCCAGAAAAATCCGTCGTAGTTATATTTGGTGCAACTTCTAAGGTTGCACTATTTTGAAGTTCAAATGCTAAATTGGTGTTGCCACCGATTATGCTGTATATTATCGGAAGATTTGCGCCTGTTGTTGCTTGTAGCATAGGTAGGCCGCTTACGCGAGTTTTTCTTGGAGAATTTTCTTGTATATGACCTGAAAACATTGAAAATAAAGAAGTTTATTAATTATTTCTAAAGGATTAATTAGTATAACCTTGGGAGTAATTGTTAAAATAGATTGTGAAAGTTAATGTTGGGATTAAAAGGTCATGATCAATGACGTTTTATACCCTAAAAAAGAGTAAATAATTATCCAACACTAAAATAAGCAAATGAATTTCTAGCATTTATGAACAAATATTAAATTGATTGATTGATTAGATATTAAATCTCTTTATCATATAATCTTGGGCTTACAACTGATCAAATAGAAAGAGCCAACTCCTCGGCAAAGATCGATTAAGTGGGCAATCTTAACAGAAGTACTTTGAAAATTGTTGGTGGTAAGAAGTTTGCAAACTCCAATGAATGTCAAAGAAAACTAGCGAAATATTCTTTTAAACTAATTTATGAACAAATCATCTTCTATTGAATAGTGCAATTGAACGGTACAATTAGGACATTCATGTTACCTAAATTTAATTTAAATACAAACCTGATATTTCTGACGGATCAATTTTGAATGTTACCATATTTTTTCTATCCAAAACATACAATTGAAGTAGATGAGTTGTTGTGGAATGATTAGAATTTTCGGCCAGAATCATGAGATCAATAGGCCTGTTGACTAGCGGCGTTAAATCCGAAATGGTCATCACCGATCCGTCTTGAAGCATGGTGAAAAATTGCGAAAACCCGGTTTCCATGAGTTTATAATTCGTAGTATCGTTCGTTTGGAACATTTTGACGCTGTACCCTGGATGGGCATCGTGGGGAATCACCGAAACCGTCTCCGCGGAAACGGCTATACTCAAAGCCCAAAAGGCCAATATGAAGAACTCCTTCATATTGTTTCTGAATGGAAAACAAATTTTTTTTATTTTTTTGTCGATGAGATTTCGGTGAAATTTTTGCGCTACATGCAGAGGGCGAGAAGGTTGAATGTCGGCACGTCAACAAAGGTTGCGTGCGCCAATCGAGCAGGCGCACGAGCCAGAAAGACCCCAGACTATTCGGGCAGAGCACGCGATAATGTCCGGTAAAATCAATAAAACCCTCCAGAAGAGGATCCACATGTAAATACAAAACCCGAATCAACCATTCACGAATTTCCAACACTTCCGAATTTAGTTATAAACCGGACGAACGCGCACTTCCACACTTTAAACTGCGCCAATTTCGACAACAATATCCTTATTCTCGTGCGATTTTTAAACGCGGCGCGTCTTTAGCAATCCGGCTTGCATCACTGCGAATCACTTAACAAGGTCTAGAAGGATCCTGCGTACCGGATCCAGTCCGTTCAGTCACTTCGCGGCAACGCACTCTTGATGCAGAAGCCCAACCTCTTCGGCGGCTTAATCTGTTGTGATCCCGCGCATCGACGGCGTGCGCTACGACCGACGGCGACGCCCGACGACGCCCGAACGACGCTAAATATGGCGTCGGAACCACCCCCGTCCCGACGCCGACGACGCGGCACGACGGTTGCGTAACTCATACTCGAACGAAAACGTCTACGATTCTACGTACGAAAAATACACCACAGACAGCGTTTGAAAATGTAAAACACATTCCTTTCGTATATTACCCTTGGATGATTTATATTAATAAAATATTAAATTCTTATTACTAATGATATACAGGTGGCCTCATTTTTGAAATATGCAAGGTTTTAGTTTAATGAATTTATTAGTCAAACCAAATTAAAACTGTCGAATTTTAAAACCTTGTCAAATTATCAATTTTCATCGTGCAGAATTCAAAAAGGAAAACATTAAATGTGAAAAAGAATAAATTTTCCTGTCGGCTATGTAGAAACCGTCGGTGTAACTTTTGCCGAATTATCAGGTGCCGAATGGCGACAGTTTTGGACAACTACAAGAACTGTTCAAAATATCTTTGCTCCTCTTCCATTCAAAAATTATCAGGTTTAAAGATAAGTTTTCTCTCTCATTGTTGAACTAAATTCCCCTTAACATAGGGTTTGCTGTATTATACAGCAATATGATACGCACTACAACATACCCGCGTGTAGAGCAAACGTACAGCGTCCGCAATTTGGTATTGAATTTGTGATTATAAGAAGAGAATGGTTTATTAATCATGTAAGCACGTTTTACAAAAACTGCTTAGATTCTCTACCTCTCCGTCTCTTTTTTTCCGGCCGACCATTTAGCTGACACCGAATAACTCAAGAGATATAACGTATTTTAGGGTCACCTAGCAACCTACCGATCAAATAAATCCGCAAAGTCAAAAATTACCAGTAGGTAATCCAGTATAAACCATGCAGCGACCATCTGTGGTACCCACAGTATCCTTTCATGATAGATCTAACATTGGAATAAGGCCGTCGTCAATCGCGAAGAAGAAGAAACAAACTTTTAAACTTACCAAATCGGATTCGAGCATTTTTCCAAGCTACACAAATCTTAGTCTTCCATAGTAAGTTTTTATTTCATAATTTTTTTTATTACCTAAACATTGAAATCAATTTCTTTTTTCTTTAGCTGCGTGATATGTCGTCAAAGATACTGGAATTCGTTCAAGGAACAAAGAAGACAATTTATCAGTGAAGTTGCTACTCAAGAAATGCTCCAAGCCATGGCTTTGGATGGTGTTAGGGTTCACAGAGAGTTTTGTCAGTACATTTTCTCGAAACCTAGCTCGAAAGAAAAGATTAAAATGACGCCAGCCGAAGAAAGAAGATTAATGAAAATTTTAAACAGTTAGATTTAAATAGATTTGTTAAATTTCTCAAGTTAACGTTAATAAAGTATATTAATAGTTTCTTATTTTATTTTTTTTTAACAAGACATAAATCAACAGACAAAACAACATATAAATTGACACCTATCAAAAAAAATGTGTGTAGTTCTTTTATAGTTCACGCAATGTTCTCGAACACTTTTCAAAGTGGTTTTATCACGGTTTTCTACAGTGTCGGCTCCAGTCCGCTATCTCTTTGGGACAAACAAGTAAGTTTCCCAATAGAATTCCACACCAACCGAGTTAGAACGTTGTAAATTGCGATAAACCGTCGACGATCTTATTATGATAGTAATTTAGAGCTTATTATGGAGGTTCATAAAGTTAGACCGCGTGCGTTGGTACGTCAATAATATAATACACAGAGTGAAAACTTCCATCAGAAATCCTCTTAATTAAAATCGATTTTAACATATTCCGGTAAATATTTAATTCGAAAGAGGTTTAGGAAATCGACGAAATCCTACCATGTGAGTAGAAATTTCGTCAATCCGGCGCTATCGATCGTTGGGGGATGACTTTAATAATGCAAAAGGAGCTTTTGAGTCGTTTAGTATGCTGGTCGGCGTACCTAGCGACATTTTTCTCAATGTGCCCATCATTCAAAGTAGTTGAAGTTATCCTTTTGCCAGAAAATTCTTCTAAACTATCTTATAAAACGAATGTAACAAAATCAAAAATTTAATATTCAAAGTATAATTTTAAAAGCATTAATATTTCAGAACTCGCATTTGGTATGTGGAACCCATTTGAATAATTGTTTATTTTTCAAAGAACTTTAAATGAACAAATTTAATGGAATTTTTTATTTTCCTGCTGAGTGTTGGTGTGCGGAACTTGACTAAAGTTTCGTAAAGTTAAAGTCAACACGTTAATTATTTCAAGTAATGATGGTATTTTCAAACGAATAATAAAACTGAGGATTATAAAACTTCTTTATAATAAAATTTTGTTATTAAAATATTTAGAATAGGTCTGTTCGTTAAAAATCGTTCAGTATTATTTTTAAAAACGAAAAACATTTTGGAAGTCTTTTAATAACTTTAAATGGACGATCACATCCAAGAGAAAGAGAAGGTTTTTATCTTCTAGTCTGATGAACACAAAATCTGATTTGTTAAAATCATTATGAACACAAGGATTTTTTGTTGTATGAGGTTGAATTGGGGTTGGCTTCAGATTGGTAAATGTATTGCGTAAACTGTGAGATGAGGTGTTGTATCCATCGATGGATGAGATGGACAAAAGTATTCACCAGGAAGTCTTAGGGGCTGTCCGTAAACCAACTCAGCAGAAGAGCAACCTAACACCCGTATGCATAGTCGATCGCCAGCGATTCGCCAGAGATTCTCTGTTCGCCAGTTGAAAATTCCGATGCATAGTCAATCGCCATGGAATAATTCACGTGCGTTTTATGCTGTTTTTTCTGGCGACTCGCCGGAGATCCATATAAAGTTAGGTAAAAAATATATTATTATTGTCTATATAAAATGAATCGCAATTTGAATGTGATTTATAATGCCAATAGGAATATCTTTGATTTAGAAATGTATGCACCACGTAGGTAAGTAGTTATACATCACAAATCACCGTTCGCCGGCAAAGTCTATGGCGATCGACTATACATACGGATGTAAGTCTTCCTGTACAGCTGATCGAAGACCTAAAAGGACTATGGGAAGTTCATTTTTCTAATTAATCGTATCACATCTGGCTATTAAAGCTGTTTTTAAAGTTTGATGGAATCTCTCAAGAATGCTCTCAAGACATGTTGAAGTGTGAATTTGATGAGCTAAAAAATTATTAAATTCTGAAAAGAGATGTGATTCAAATTGTCGACCTTGATCGTGTGTAATTAGCTTTGTTAGTTGGGTTAAAATTTGCACTGATTAACTTACACTATGATTCAAAGATGCAGTTTTGTGCACCATTTAAAGGGGAATGACTCTAATTCAATGTAATTTTATGCTCTTTAGTTCAGGTATTAACCACTTTTTGCAGTTATGTAGTTGTGTTGTTTGTTTTTAATTACTTGGATTTGATCCAATGAACGCATATGTAATCAAGATTTAATAATGCACTGAACTGCTAAGTGCAAACAGTGCGTTAAAGATCTTTAACGAACATCTTATTTTTTTATTAATAATAAAATTACATAGATACCAATTTCCATAAGAACATTTTAAAAAAGGATTTTCTTGATAAAAATAAATTTTGTAAACACTGCAAAAACTTTTCAGTTTGAATTTCCTAAAAGAAATTTTACAGTAATCTGTAATTTTCAGAATAAGCAAAACTAAAATTATCTTAACACATTAACGGCGGGCGATCTCGACGGAAGTATGCTAGGTAAAGCGGGCCATTTAAGCCGCCGTTGAGTTAAATCGTATTACTACGACTCCCGCCTTTAGTGTGTTAATTAAAAGAGATGTTTGAGTAATAAAAAATAAGAAAAAATGCAATTGAACATTTTCAAAGTTTTATTCAAATAGTTACACCAACCTGTAATGTCTAAAACGACTACTTTATAACTCCTTAAAAGATGTCACTACTTTAAATTCCAAACATTGAAGAGTAATCTCATTTTCCTATTTATTTTAAATAATTTCTAGGTGAAAAATGGTCACATTAGACGTGTAATCGACGATGAAGTTAAATCCCTAGTTTTAGAAATATCTGGAACTAACGTTGCTACAACTTATATCACCTGTCCTATAAAACCAAGAGCTTCGCTTGCAATAAGACTTCCCTTTCTAGTGTTAATCGTCAAGAACATGAAGAAATATTTCACTTTCGAAATACAAATCTTAGGTTTCATATTAGTTACTCATTTTTTAAACTTCTTCACAAGTTTCTTGTTAATAGATGATAAAGATATGCATAGAAGATTTAGAGTATCCAACTTCCAATCCACAACAAAAGTTCGTCCTTTTTGCACCACAATGCCCATTGGACTTAGTTCCGGATGGAATCAAATACAATTTAACTTGGCTGATTTTACAAGACGTGCTTATGGTACATATTAACAGTTATTTCTTTTTAATTACTTCATCAAGAACACACAGTTTTATGTTTAAGGCACTCTCTATTTAGAAACTATGCGAATTCAAATTCACGCAAATGTTCGAATTAGACGGATTTATTTCGCTGATCGTCTCTACAGCGAAGAAGAAATGCCTTCTGAATATCGCCTCTTTGTTCCATTGTCCACAAAGAAAGACTCCAAAGAAAAAGATAAAGTTTCAGCCGAAACTAGCAAAACCACCAAACCAACTGATAAAACTGCCGAACCTCCTGCAGAGCCAACAGCGGCTCCACCAAGTCCAGTGGAACCTCCTGGTGAAGAAGTTGAAGTTAAGCAGCAAGATTTACAGGCGGAACCTGTTCAAAAAGATGTTCAGCCTGAACCTCAACTTGAAGAACCGACTGTTGATGAAACTGCTCCTACAACTGAAGGGGAAGAAACAGGTGGTGAAACCACTGATATTGAAGCAACTGAAACTCAAGGTGAGGAAGGAGAAGCTGGTGGAGAGGCACCGACTGAAGAAGGTGGTGAAGCACCCGCAGAAACCCCAGCAGAAGCACCAACTGAGGCTCCAGCTGAAACACCGGCAGAAGCTCCTCCTGCTGAAGGAGGAGAAGAAGAAAAACCAGCAGAATGATTACAATTAAACTAAATGAATATTGTATGTTGTTTTTTATGTATTTTTTTTTCTAATACGTTTATGTTTTTAAAATATGTTTTTTTAAATTAAATTGATTATTATTGGTGACAGTACAAGGTGTTTCGTAAATATCCAACATAAATGAGACTGGCGAATTTACTGTTAAAAATAAGATATGTATGTAATTGTAAAAAATAATTTATTACTTTTTATTAAATCAGGATAAAATTAAAAGTCAGAAAGTCAAAATTCATAATCACTGTTCACATAATATAGAAAAAAATCACCGAAAAATTTTATTTAGTCACAATACTAACTACTAGCATACTACACAACATTCAGCGAAAGATATCTCATGCATTATAAATTAATTATGTTATTCTAGACCAGTATTTTTAGTTTTCGTCTCTCTCTGTCACGTATAATTAGATAAATAAAAATTATTTGACGTACGTAAAGAAAACGGTGAGAAATAACGTATAAGACATCTTTCGTCAAAACGGAATGTACTATTCTGCTACCGCGGCCATAAAATTTTGGCCACAATGTTCTTGACATTAAAGAAAATAATGCATACACTATTCGGCGAAAGATGTCTCATGTATCGTTAATTAATTGTGGTATCCCAAGGATACTGGACTACCAGGATTCCTCAATCACTTTAACCGTGAATTTTATTGATGAACTAATTGTCGAATGCTTTATCGAATGGCAACAATGTACTTTGAATTAATTTTAAAACTATTTAGAATATCAGTGATAAGGTAAATGCAATAAATTTTGATATTTTGCTTTGAAAACGTCTAATAGTGACGTCAAACACACGACGCAGTGATGGCTACACACTAGGAGTTCCGCGTATACACATCTTATGAGATTGAGAAATCCTGTTAGTCCAATATTCTTGGAGATATCCTAGACGACCATTTTCAGTTTTTGCCTCTTTGTCGTACGTCGTACGACGTTTGACGTACGTCGAGAAAACGGTGACAGTAATGACGCATGAGGCATCTTTCGCCGAACGGTGTATACAATCGGTGACCAAAAAATAATGGGAAAGATGGGAAAAAGTTGTGTAAGGTCAAAACTAATCAATTTTATAACGATTGAGTGAGGCTTTTTGAAGGAAGGTTATATAATGTTAGATTGTATTCCTAAATTACGTTGGAAGTTTTGATATATTAAATGACAATTAACTAACAAATTCAAACACAAATAAAAAATGTTCAGTGTCCCAACATTTCTTGGCCATCAATGGTACTTGCATAGTTTTAAGTTTCATTACTCGTGACCATTAGTGTTCATAATAGTTACTTTTTTAAAAGAGGCGTATACAGTCTGCGCGTATTCGAGCTGCGGATAGAGTGGGTCAATATGTTAGACAAGGCATCGAATTGCATACGATTTTAATGAGTTAAATAAAGAGGCACATATCAACTCCAATCGACCAGATAAGTAAACGTAGTATATCTGTCCTGTGTTAACTATAATAGAAGTCTTATAATAGAAGTCTTACTGTCGTCCTTTTTCCACTTACGTTAAACGTATCCCGCAGCTCACCGGCGTGCACACGCTAGATGCAAAATACATGTTCAAATCATATTTTTGCAAAATATGATTTAGGATGACGTATATAGTTAAAATTGTTAGGCTGACATTTACGACGTATGGTAGCCATCGAGGTAATATAATATATCTGGAGTGAGAATTGCGTTCTCCCCACTCCTCTAAAAATGATACCAATTTGAACGCCATCTTGAATGTACCAATTTAGCGGGAAATTTAAAATATATAACAAATTATTCAACAAATTTGATAGTATTACTCGTGTTATCGCATGTTTAGACGTCAGAAGTGAAAGCCATTAAGATTACAAATTAAATAAGTTGAAATGAAATCATATTCATACATATTTTATTGATACATTACAAGAATAAATTCTAATTTATATAAAGTATTGGATTTAAAGCACCTTGGTAAGATAGAGGAAATAATAATATTTAAAATAAAATTACACTCAATTCTGTTTTTATGCGACAGATACGTTCCTAATAAATTCGCGTAAAAGAAAATCGCGTAAAAAGGATATGGTACTTATGTAAAAATAGGGGATGGGTTCCAACATTCCAAATATCGGTTAAAATGTTAAGATTAAAGCAAACGAATTTGTCTTTTTTTTACGTGCTTTTATTTAAATTAAACTTATTTTTAAACATAATTAAAAAGAAAATAAGAAATAATTCATAATTTAAAAAATGGAAAAATAAAAGTGAATAAAAATTCATTATTTAATGAATCCAAAATGAATTTCTAGCTACTATACTTCATTTAATAACTAGGAGGAGTGATTTGAATTCTGCGCGCTAAAATAGTGAACTTTTATTGGTCGCTCCGCAGTCAAGTTTACAAAGACGAAAAATTTGGTTTTTGTCGTTTATGGTTGTTGACGTTTGAGGTTAGGTGCCTTACCTAATTTGTCAACTTTGTTTCTCGCTTTTTCGTTGTGCTCAAATGGTTGCAATCAAAAAATATTAAGTTCAAAGAAGGTATGGAACGATGTCATCTGTTGGATATAATACGTCAACACAAGAAACGTCTTTTCGATAAATTTTGAACAATGTACCTATAGATAAACGGCCATAGAGATATTTGGTATGTTCTAGAATACTACACTCAAACGCTTGGTGTTCTGTTGGTTGCATAGATGTGACTGGTTTTAAGTTTAGAATTCAAATTTGCCGCTAAAAATGTTTAGTGTATTTTTTAGTTACTTTTTCCTATGTAAATGGGGTTTTGAGATTCACTCCTCTTAGTTATTAAATGAAGTATAGCTCAAGGTCATTAGAGTAATGCTTATAAGGTTGTCCAACTCCCTATCCTTCCTATGTTGCAAGCAAAATTTCCCCTCACATACCCAAGTTCTCGATTATGTGACGTCATCCTTGTCCTAGCCGTCCGCGATATACGCGTTGTTCGTAAATTTCACGTTATTATTTCACGTATTGCCTTTAAAGTACTGATTGGAAATTTGGAAGAGGAATTTAAAAAATATTTAGGGGAAAATGTTAACCGCAGAAACAAAAACAGTAAAAAAAATTGTATACAAAATTATTCCACATTTTCTTGAGAATTTTAATCACATAATTAAAGTGTATATTAAAGAAAGGCTATTCATTAAAATAAATTGTTTAAATACAAAAATCAGACTTAAAAAAAAGTCAATATTTTAAAAGAAAAATTTTCAGTATAAAGGAAAAACAAAAAATTCACCCATTAAAAATCATTTTTTATCAGTAAATTATCATTATTTTCAAAATATGTAAAATTTCCTTTTTATTAAATTTGTTGTAAGAATTATTGATAAACATTTTATCTCGCCGGGCAAACGTGACGTCACGTCCGCCTCTCTCCCTTTAAACATGGCGCCACTCGAGTTGGACAACCTTATACCAACCTTATACTTGGTATAGCACTTTTCGGTGCGCTTTGCTTCTCAATGTACTGTCATTTATATTATAATATATTTACTGTTGATATTATAATATAACCTCGATTATTAAAATGTCATCTTAAAATTTTTGTCTGTATAGGTATATCCTATATTTCACAAAAATATCATTTGGACATGTCGCATGTTGCATATACAGATCTGGAAATTTCATTTGAGGGTATAGAAAAATAATGCGTGCAACAGAGAAGCATATAGGAAATAGATTAGATAAACAAAGAGCGATATAACTGTTTAACCACGCCTTTTCCGACCCGACCCTAGTCGCCCAACCAACCACCTTCTTCCCACGAACTGTCGAACTGACAGTTTGACAGTCTGACGTGGTTAAACAGTTATATCGCTCTTTGTTTTTCTAATCTATTTCCTATATGCTTCTCTGTTGCACGCATTATTTTTCTATACCCTCAAATGAAATTTCCAGATCTGTATACGGCTTAAATAAAATGTAGGAGTAATATTCTTAAAATCCATTAATTAAATGAAATTACCTTTAATGTTAGGGAATTTAAACGCGAAATACTATTAATGTTGGCAGTAATCATATGGTGGTAACACGATTGTCTCATATGTCAAAGTCCAGAGTTATTCAAAAAATCTTCAGACAGATTACATTATGTCGAAATTGTAATAAACACACGTGAAAATGACGTAACGAAAATTTGCAGTAAACCAAAACTGCCCAATAATTACAAAACGGATAAAAGTGTACCTGTTAAATTGTAGGTATGTTGACGCAATTAGACAGGTTGTTCTGCTGTAGAATGGACGATGTAAACATTTAGCGTTAGAACACCTTCATATATCTCCTTTTAATAACTTATACGATTGTTACTTATTATGATGTCGACGATCGTTGAGTCCCCACCGCCGCAATTCATCAAAAACATAGAATGGGACATGATGGACAAAACCAAGTTTTTCCCATTATCTATGTTGAGCTCATTTTCTGTTCGATGTGCTCTTTATCCTTTAAGTTTGATCAAAACTAGGCTTCAAATACAGAAGCACAATGTCGTATACTCTGGTAAATAAACTTAATAATAATATTTTTAACATAACCTCACTTTATAACTTTCTTATTTGTAGGCATGTTTGATGCTTATGGAAAAATATTACGTTACGAGGGATTTGCAGGGCTGTATAGAGGATTTTGGGTATCTTCAGTACAGATAGTTAGTGGTAAATAGGTTTACCTAGAAAGAAATTAAGGCAAGAAATCATTTAAATATGTTGTAGGTGTATTTTATATTTCTACATATGAAGGTGTACGTCATTTATTAGCTCAGAAAAATGTTGATTCAAGAATAAGAGCTCTTATTGCTGGAGGCGTTGCTTCAATGGTTGGTCAAACTATTATTGTACCTTTTGATGTTCTTAGTCAACATTTAATGATGATGGGAATTAGTAGTAAAGGTGATAAGGTTTGTACTAGTTTTTTTTTCATTAATTAAAATGTTGGTTGTTTGTAATAGATGTTTATCTGCATCAAAAAATATCTAGAATGTGGAATGTGGGAATGATTAATTCATTTTGTTAATAATTAATCTTGTGATCTTTTGTTTAATTTATTCATAGTAATTGGTTTGAATAAAAATAATTTAAAGCTTAGTGTATTTTTGGTGATGGTAAATATTGTTGTGATCTTTTTGTTTAATGGCATTGACAAATTGCCAATAGTTCATTTTTAAGTGGATGGATTTTATAAGTTCACTGTAACTGTGTGTTGTCTCTTTTAACAAATCATAACATAAATTTTTCATTCTTATTATTTAACTTCATCTCTGGTTGATTTCTGCATTTCTTGATTAAAATTAACAATTACATTTTTTATGGTTACTGAGTAATCAGTCTATCAGAAGTAAAATTTTAAATACAATTAATATTCGTTTTCTACAGTTTATAAGGCGTTATTTAAGTCAGAAATTTGTTTTCCAAAATTAATGTATTTTACAGCTTTATATAAATGCAACAAAACTTAATACAAAAAACACGAAATTTATAATAATTGATGTTATAATAACTTTAAAGGCATTATTGATACCAGTAATCCAAAATTGTCTAAAACACTCAAGCTCTCAACTGATGGGCGAAGAAAATTAAAATATTGCAGCACAGTAAAATTGAATCGTTTATTTCAGAGAGACTAAGCAACATTTTTGGCGATTTTGAGATAAGTATATGCTCGTTTTTTTTTCGCAGTAGACCTATCCTTTGATGCAAAAAGGTTTATAGTTCATAAACCAATCATGTTTATTGTTTACGGCAGAATTTTGATTGTTGTAGAAAGGTACATCGTCTGATGGTTCCTTTCTGTAAACTGGCAATTTGAAAATTAAAACATTATTAGTTGCTTTTGTAACAGCATATCAGTGTTGAGCAAACATCAATCGAGGTAGTGATTGACGATTAATTAATCGTCAATCGTTACCACAATTGATGTTTGGGGAAGTTGCATATGAGGGCTATAGCCATGTGTTATAACCATATGTGTGGGCCATACGAGTTTGGTTTTTACTACGTGAGAACGAAAATTTGAAAATTGTTAATAGTATAGGACATTTTAACCTTTCTAACACAACAGGAATAGGTTTGCATATTAATGTACTTTTGACTTACTATATGGTAGATATGCAGAGGGGCATAGTCTGAAAATGTTTTGCAATTCTCTGACAGTTGTATATTTTTATGGAATGTTATAATTTTTATTGCACGTTTTAATACTATATAAAAGTAAGTTAACTTTGTTACGGATTATTGGTACTTATCGCTTCTCTCTTTGAGTTATCTTGATTTCAAGTTTTTTTTTTTCAACGATTTACCTACTTTAATCATTTGCGTCCTAATGAGTTTTCACAAAACAGGAGCGAATAACACCGAAAGCCGCGATCACGCTCCTTCTACCACATGTACTAGTTTGTTTTTTCGACACAAAATCTGGAGAATGCGGAAGTGGTCGGCAAACAGTTCAAAATATACTTCTCAATCAACGTTTAAACAAATTAAATAATTGGTATAATTGCTACCCAAATGTTATCAAATACCTTTAAAAGAGAAAAAACTTTAAATCGATTTTTCTCAAAACTTTGTTTTTTGATTTATAACGCCCTTGTCGCAAATGAGCGATATCTACTTTTTAAGTTTTGGTTTGCGACCATTAAATTAGACCTAAGTATTCTTTTTTTACACTTTTATTATAGGTGATCGAAAATCAATTTAATACCCTTTAGTTCTCGACCACTACAGCAAGGAAATTGATTAATGCCGCTTTCTTTGTTAGTAAAAAATAATAATCTATTTTTGTAAGTTCCTATTTATGTTTGTTTAGTGAAAATATATGTATACATATACAGGTGCCCCGTTTTGATTGTCCGATCCTTTACTGGCGTATTCCCTGATTCAAAACAAGCAAAAAAGTCTTAATGAACATAGGTCCGAAAGTGTTTCGTTTTCGAGATATTTAAGATTTTAATTTCACATGTTAACCCATTATTAACATGATTACAGTAAATTGTACAGCTTTTGTACCTAACCAGTGTAGTCTAACAATGACAATTCATTGAAACCATCGTAACGAGTTAATAATTTAATTTAAATAATTCACTTCGATTATGTTGATGTTAGGAAAACGTGTGGAATTAAACTTCCAATATCTTGAAAATGAGTCAGTTTTGGACCCATGTTCATTAGAACTTTTTTACTTATTTTTAGCCAAGGAATACCTCAGAAAAGGATCGGACAATCAAAACAGGATATTCTGTATTAAAATTGTTTGAATCTATGTTTTTCTCTAATGGAATCCATTGTTGTAAATATATTTTTTTAGAAATTAGTCCAATTTGTGGTGGTCAAAAACTAACGTAAAATGGTCGAGAACTCCGCGGAGTGGTCAAGAAGTAGTGATATCTTACTTTTCTTATTTTTATTGAAAATTCAATAAATATTCTTGAAAGAAAGGAGAAAACATACTTACACACTGTTAAGAACTCATTGAGGAATCGTTGAAGTCTAAGTGTAATAAAATTAGAATGATTTTTCGACATGTAAAAACATTCAAAGTTAATTTTTTCGTTAACTGGTCAAGAACCAATGCAGTGACCCTATTAAATGAAATATTTTATCTCTCCATATCCGATAGAAAATTTAATTTTTTATAAATTTTAATTTTTCAATGTGGGAAGAAACTAAATCTAGAAATATAGTATTTATTACAGAAAGGTACTAATGTTAGTAGTTTTTCGATTTGATTTCTTTTATGGGACTTGCAAAAACAATAAATTATGTCATGATAATATGTATAGATAGTTAACCCTGCACCGCGCAGTGATCTAACATATTTTCAATTTAGAAAAAACAACCGAATCTTGAAAATGAATAAAAAATCTTTTTTGCGCCAAATACCTTTTCTGCTTACCGTACAACAAAGTGTTACTAAGATATTTTGTTGAGGATGAAAAGCTATGTCCACATGCAAATTTTTGAAATGATGAAAAACACAAAAGAAAAGAGGCCACCTCTGGTAAAGCAATATTTTAAACATAATTGAAAAACAATTATTACAATATACTTAATTATAAGTTACTATCTGTTGGCTTAACTCTGATAAATTATTATAAAACACAATTATTACTCTTTTAATTTTAAATTTAAAGTTGTTTTGTTATTGTCACTTTACTTAATTCTACAACATCAAAATATTATAAAAATAACGTAAAATAATGTATTAAAAATAAAAAGTTATTATTCTGGATTCGAACCACTGTTCTACGCATGTAAAACCATTTATTTCCACTTCAGCTGTGAAGAGTCCGTATAATCTATATATAAGCCGCTTGCGAATTTTGAGAACGATTTTCTTGCGAACCACTGAATAGTGTGCCCTAACACTTTACACATTTGTACTATGTGCCAATACCTACCGATTAGTACCACTTTCACTAACATCGGTGACGGAAAAGTCGTGAGATCTTCTTGTTAATTAAAAATGTTTCTTAATCCCTTTCTTAAATAAACGATTCAATTAAATTGTAGATTCTCTAATAATCAACACATTGAGTGCCATAGTGTTCAAATGATTAGTAGTCACTAGAAGTACCAAAAATGATTTTCAAGCATCTATTGAGGATTTTGTGTTTAAACAATCTTGTTAGTATTGGATTAAAAATAAAATAGTGGAAAGAAGCTTTCATAACACTGCTGCATTAAACGTGTTAAATTTAACCAACAGTGAAGAAAACAGTCCTTTCAATATTAAATTTAAAGAAAACTTAAAAAAAAATTCTTTCTTTTGTTATTTAGATGACACTAAACCCTCTGGGAATAAAAGATGTAGGTCAAGGTAAATTTACAATAACAATTGAATTGGTAAAACAAATTTTCCGAATGGACGGTTTGAGCGGATTTTATAGAGGTTACGTTGCAAGTCTTGCCGCTTACGTTCCCAATTCAGCTCTATGGTGGGGATTTTACCATTTATATCAAGGTATATTTACAACAAAAATTCCAACCCAACCCTAGTCGTCATAATGCATACATAATCAACTTTCAGATGAATTATACGCAATATTACCAGCCTGGGTATCCCACTTATTCATTCAAACCGTCGCTGGTACCTTAGGTGGTTTTACAACAACAATAATCACGAATCCACTTGACGTAGTTCGAGCACGGCTTCAAGTACAGCGAATGGGTTCGATGAGAAGCGTCCTGACGCAGCTTTGGCATGAAGAAGGATTGAAAATGTTCTCAAAAGGACTTAGCGCGCGACTGATACAATCGGCTACGTTCAGCTTTAGTATAATTCTTGGTTACGAAACAATTAAGCGTGTATCTGTTAACGATGAATATAAAAAGTATATTAGATGGTGATACTGATCTATGTGTTTCGTTAATTTCTATCTCATCTAATCGGCTGAATTGGGCAGTTGGTCCAGTTCCTATTCAATTAAATTTTTAAACGTGGTAATTAAGTGATAATATTTATTTTTATTTTATTTATAGATGGAGGTCTAATATACTTTTGTTAAGTTTTTTTTTTTTCATAGTTTAATTACATGTTTTTCTGTCTCTTGTGATGAATAGGTAATTAATTGCTACCTCCAAATAAACTAAGTTGTCTAATTCCAATGGAATTGTATTCAATTCCAGCACTTATTTTAATTGTTGGGGTAATTTTCAAGTACAAAAAAGTAATAAATATAATAAATTTTGCTTTTTGTGAGTGATGCTCAACAAAAAAAAATAATAACAATAAACAATATGTTTTTGAAATAATATAAGTCGTTCTTAATCCACTAACTTAGTTTCTAGTCCACTAAAAGAATATAAAATATATGTTAATGTTATAGTGAAAGAAATGTAAATAAATATACGACTTTATTTATAACTATGTAATTTATTTTTATTTAAACGGTAAACAAGTATAATATTACAAAAAAAATAATAATAATTAAAACATTTACGTGACTACGTAAGCGAAGCTTTAAAATTCGAAATCCTTTCGGTGTTTTCGAACGTCGTGAAAATTGTACACATAATAAAAATTACGGTAGAATATACAAGATAATAACTCTAATTATGACAATAAGTAAAAAATAGAGAAATCGCTAACAAATTTGTGATGAGACGTCAATAGCTTATCAATAACAAATAATTTTACCACAAGCCGTGTGATTGCACTAATGGTGTGTTTAAGTGATAAGTCAAAAAGGCTTTAATATCTTTTCCATTTCAAAAGTAACGTATTTAGAGATCAATTTATTATTAGCGTATCTCTTAACAAGATTGTCTAAAGATTAAATATTGAATCAAAAATATATTTCTATATTTAAAATGTAAATATGCACGTGTGTGATAAATCTTAAAAAAGGTAAATAAAATAGTAAAAATAATTATTAAAAAAAAAATCGTTAAAAACAATGAGCAAATAATAATAATCGTGCCTTCATTCTCTTTAAATTTTATTTGATAAGTACGAATCTAAAAATATTGATTTTGACTCTAGATATAAAATAAACCTACAAATCTACTAAAAATATATTAGGTTATTATTTCTCTCTCTAATTTACACTTTTATATTACACTACTTAATTTTTTTTTTCTTCATCAGGTATACATTTTTCGAATTTTGCACGTAGTATAAGATTTAGCTTATGAACTCATAAATTACTCTTATTAAAGAAAAATGGCACTGATATTTCAAACCAACATATAGATGGAATAAAAAGAACACCAATCAATCAATATAAACATGCAACTGCAAACAACATGAATTCAAAAAGAAATTATCCACCAACAAATACATAAAAAATTATATAAAATCACACATTAGTGGTTCATATAATTTGATAAAAACGGTTCTCGTGCATTTGGTTATTACTATGACTCATATTAATTGTTTGTATTGCACATCTTTAAGTGCACTAGACTCCATTTAAAAAACAAATAGAACAACAATAAAAACAATTCAGGTAACACATGTATATAGTTATTATTATATTTAATTGCAAGGAAATTGTAGTTAAAAAACCTTCATTTTTTTCTTCCATGCTCCCTTTTTTAAATCTTACAATCACATGAACACAAATCTTACCCATCAAACCTTTAAAAAATCAATTAGTAAAAAGCTTTTTTATACGCTCCATTCAATATAAACAAAGTTAATTTTTATCCTCATCTAAACAGTTTTTTCTTCATTCAATTCCATTCATTAAAATAATATAGAAAATCATCGCGGAAGCACGACAAATATGGCACGATGGCTTCGTTTATATTGAATGGAACTTTTTCCTCTATAATTGACTCAAAACTACTTTAAACAGGTCATACTAAAACGTTGGTGGCTTTTAACGGGGACATCAACTCTTTGTGGAGACACCGATCACTGCGTTGGAAACATTTCCTCGTAGTCTTCCAAGGTGTAAAGGTCGTAACTTTGAACGGACGGCTGAGACGGTGGCCCCATCGTCGAATCCCCAGCGTAACTGAAGCAGACATAACAAGACATGACATACTGCAACACAGACCTAACCAAACGAGGCTTCGATTCCTCGTCTATAAAAACAACATTGTTAAGTTGTATGAGTGAAGCGAATGGATGAAATACTGTTGCAAGATGTCTGGCTATGTCTGTTTGCAGCATGCTCCGCAAAATAAAATAACAAAAGTAATAATAATATGTAGGTTATTTTAAATAATCGAATAAAATCAGATTGTAGACTACTTTTAATCAATAATCGAATAAAGTAAAGAACAAGATAATGTTATTTCGACGCTGCCAAGCCAAAACGGCATAAACGCCATTAACCTAATTTTTCAAAAAACGCAAAAAAGATTGACATAATGAATCTTAAATGGCTTTTACGCAAACTTTAAACCAATTTTATAGCGAGTGAAATTTGTTTGCGGGTATGCCGCTTTAACTGTTGCATGCAGATTTAAAAATGCTACTCAACGGTGCAGCTAACTAAAAAATGGCCGTTTTGGCGTTTACGCCGTTTTAGCTTGAGAGCGTCGATTTGTAATTTAAATGATTTTACAACAATAATTTCTTTTTGTATAACATTTCTAGATCCTGAATTGATATACAGTGTGTTCGTAAAGTCAAGTATAACTTTATTCTTCAGAAAGCAAACGACTTTAACAAAACCTTCCAAAACAGACCTTTTATTATTTATTGTAATTAAGTATGACTTCAAGTAAGTAATAATTAAATATGTAGTATGTGTCTTTGAGATTTATAATCTAATATAACATTTCCAATCTAAAAAACATGTGGAACCTAATTTTAAAATTTAAATAATACACAGGTTGAAATAAAAGAAACATAGATCTTCTACTGAAGAGAATTTGTTATAGTACTTGGTAATGTAAGGTTTTGATTGTTTAAAACTGATCGTCATCAGGTCAGTCGCAAAATCGGGACATATAAAACTTATTTAAACATTAGAAATAAATTTAAACTTAAAATTAAATACCATCAAAAACTGCTAATTATAACAACATGATACTATGTCGAGAGTGCAATGGAAAAATTTAAAGGTATAATATTTCGGCGATTGATCTGATGACGATCGGTTTTAAACAATCGAAATTTTCGGTTGTTAAGTGCTATAATAAATTCTCTTCAGTTTCCTTTATTTAAATTCACCTAAACTGATGTTTGATTTAAAAGAACTGCTGACAATTTGGTATACACGATTCATTAGTAAATTCAAATTAATTTGTGAAAAATGTATTTATATATGACTTTAGAGACGCACTGTATGTATATCAGATCAAATTAATTGAAACAACTTCACATAAAGAAAAGCATTCAAAATACAACACAGATACTAATTTTATTCTTTACTTCTATCAATTACACTAATTTTATACGAAGGAAATAATAAAAATACTATCTAAAAAAAAAGAAATAAAGGATGATTGCAATCAAAAAAACACACTTAGTGTAACACACACATTGCGGTTTTTAGGTGTATATTATTTGCTCATGGTTTGGCGTTACAACATTGACTTGACACTGAAGCTCATGCAAGACATGACAACATTGCGGAGACATATCTCCAAAAGAAAAAGTAAACCAATTAAGTAAAGATTTTACTCCTCAAATAATTAATAAATAAAAAAATGTATACTTAATTTAAAACGTTTATTCTAAAATAAAAAAATTTACAATTACTTAATAGTGATAATATATTACGTGTCTAAAAAAACTTTATAAATATAAAATTGTCCAAAGATTTCATTTTACTTTATAGAGAAACGTTAAAGCTCGATTGTTTACGACGTCAAAAACTCTGAACAGAAATTAACACAAGTAAAAAGAGTTTTTGTTCCGGCGTAAATACAACATAATTGAGGCTTCAAGATTACGTTCATTCAGGTTAAATTCTAAAATTTAATTTTTTTTATGTTCCCTTTAGGTACCAACGACCGTGCACCAGAAAATTCATTCAAAACAAAATCAACAAATTAATATTAATATGTAAATAGCACTTTAGCGTAGGTAGGTCAAAATGCAAAACAACACAGCAACATTTTCAAGTCTTGCACAGTTAAAAACACTTATCAACACTATGCTAACGTTAAATACCTTAATCAAAAAGTATTTGCGGAACGTAACGATGATGATGCTTTTGTTTTTTAGTTATATTATTTATTTATTTTTTTGGGAAGCAAAATTTTCATTAAGTACTCAAGAAATTGGAAAATTCATCGTTTGAAGTTATCCTGGATTTCGGTCGCGTGATGTGCAATAATAAAAAAATACTTCGCAATCACAGATCATTCAACTCACCACCCGCAACAATAATAAAATTGCACATACTTCATTTTTATTTACTAATTTTTTGTTACCCTGGTGTCCCTAATAATAAAATTTTAAATTCTATAAATTTGAAAAAAACGTTGCTCCAGATGTATCGCTCCATTCCACGGCCTGGATTTTCAATTCAATATAGTAATACTGAGTGTACATAATTTCAATTTTATACGCGTTTTAAAAAATTTCGTTTATCAAAATCAAAAACGTACAAAGTAAAATTTGTTATGCTTAAAAAAAAGTTAAGTATAAAAATACAAGAAGCCCTCGCATTGACGGGCCGAGACAACCGTTATAAACTGTACTATAGCAACATTGCAAGTACTCTATAAAAATTCCGGGTTTTATTTTATTATGAGACGAAGGTGAAGGTGTACTTAGTAGTAATTGCTACCCGGGCTATCATACCTGCAGAATGAAAAGTTTCCGCCATAAATTAATATTTATCTAGCCAATTATTTATTTTTTAAGCTTTAAAACTTTAATGAGACAATATAGCAATTTGTAATATGTTGAGATAAATACATATTATGAACGTATTGTTCCCTTTTAAGCAACCCAAAAAAAAAACACAAAATACCCCAAATATTAGTACCTTTACAAATCACAAATTGCCGAAATGAGATGCAACACACCGACATTATCTTACCTGCTCACTACCGATGGTGTATCTCGCGATGGATCTGGCGACTGCATGAAAGAGTGTTGGGGAGTGTTTTGGTATCCTGTGTACATGGGAGGCACCTGCGTTATAAGGGATGGCTTTACGTAACCATTAGTGGACGCTACTTGATGATTATCTGTAGTAAGAATGGTTAAAACAGTAATAATTTATTATTGTACAAGGTGAAAAAGAAGAAAAAATGCTTTGAGTTAAACGTACCGGGTGTGTAATATTTCATAAAAGCGCTCTCTTTGCATATGTTGGGATGCAAGTAGCTCAAATGGTGGAGATCTTTTATTCGATCCGCCAAAGATCGAATTGCAAAGTCCTTTGATGTGAATGGTTGAATCATAAAAACTTCGGAGTTTTCTGGAATATTTTACCAGTAAAAATATTGAAAATTTAAATGCCAAAGTATTTGATGAAATGAAGGATCTAAATTAAACTATCGACAAAAGACTTCTCCCAACACTGACAGAAAACCGTTCCAGATCTGTTTTTTACAAAAAACCATGCATATTGTAATTGAACCTGCATGTTCATCGTAGATCTAGAACGATTTTTGATTTGTTGTGACATCACAAACCAAACAGTTGTAACATCACAAAATCGGATTAATTTTACATCAAATGCTTATTTAATAACAAGAACATTCAAAGATGCCGTTCTTGTAAAGTACAAAAGATAAGTCAGGAATTATTATATAATGGCACAAAAAATTTTAATAATCGGCTTAAACTTTGGAATAGAACTAGAGGTTATTTCCCCGAATCTAAAAGGATGCTATGTTATTCTTTAGTCTATTTATTCCTGTTAACAAATAAGCATTTGATATCAAATCAACAAAGTAATTGATATTTCAAAAACATGTAATTCCGCTGCCTCACCCTGTTTTACATAAACAAAGTATACAATTCAGATATGCAAACGTTAAAATAAACTAATGTATGAAGTAAAAGAAACGTCAGGAATGGAAAATCTTAACTCTCAAAATAAATTTTGAAAAATATAAAAATGGACTACGTGTATCCAGAAATTTTATCAATCCTCAAAATTAGGATCATTGGCGACTTAAGACTTATTCATATTTTGTTACTTTTGATGTTCATCTTTCATGAATCATCCAAAGTGATAAATGTAAATTACCTTAAACTTTAATTTAACCCAAAATAAGCCGATTTACGTATGTCATTTTTGATGATTCATTCAACACAATCATCTAATGTGACAAATGTAAACGAACCTTTGCGGCAGAAGTCAATAAAACATTCCGGTTCCAAATAATAATAATAAAATAAAAAGTTGAAGGTCTTTTTTTAGAAATAAATTAATTCTAGACTACACAGACATAAATATAAAATAGAAATTCCAAAATTAAAGCAAATATTTAAGATGTTTGATACAAATGAAAAAAAAAGTACACTCATGTTCATTAAAATTATGTACACTGTACGCTACAATATTGATAGTATAAGTTGAATTTACGTAATGAATATAGTTACCATGAAATTAACTATTACCTATCGTTCTTGCTATGATATAAATACTACACCCAATTTAAACAACTAAAATATAAAAAAAAGACATAAGTTTTTGAGTACCAATGGTACAAGATTGGTACTCAAAAACTGGGGCCAAATCCTGGAAGTCCGAAGTTAGATTACGCAAAAAATAACAGAATTTATACCGATTTAAGTCTGACTTTTCAAAAAAAGGTCACGTTAATTATAATGTCACGTTACACCGACCGTTCATAAATGATTGTAAAGCATTTGAATTTGGCGCGCTATAGGTTAATTTCTAGGTTTGGTATAAATACAATAACGTTAATCATATCTCATAGGCGTGTTAGAAAATATTAAAAGTTGTCAAAAACTGTCAAAATAACTGTAAGAGAGGTATATTTTATTGAGTCTATTGACATATGCCATTGCAACTGATATCCGATCTCCAGTAATTATGAATATGTGTACACGTAGCCTTAATACTAAGAAGAATAAATCATAAATAAATCTGGCTACCCTACTGATTTTTAAGATATGATGTTGAAAACTCACAGGTAATAACGTTGAGCATCAAAAATCACTAAAGTGATTTATGATCGCTCGGTAGGTATTACTGTATTAATTTTGAAATTTTGACGTATCAAATGACTATTAACCCTTAACTACGGAAGTGCCGCGCCGTCTGAGAAACGGCATATAAACGTAATATTTTTATTTTTCAAATATTTTTTTGTACATAATCTTATTAGCATATGATAAAAATAATAGTTAATAATAATACCTAATACTTCAAAAATTATCTAAATGTACTGATTACAGCAAATATGTGATTGTTTTAAGACCTTATGTCATATCAGTGGTAGTCTACCAGACAGCACCTCAGGGTTTATGTTTTGTTTATTGTATCTCCGTAGTTAAGGGTTAACTGACAAATCCAAAGTACGACACACACTAAAAATAAATTCAGTGTCCTAACATTTTATGAAATTTTTATGAATGGTACTTAATTTAATGATTGAGTAAGATCAAAGGAGGACCACAAGAAAGTATACATGACACCAACTGAAAAGTACTCATATATGGTTAAGTATTTCATTTTTGTTTAATTTCAAGTTATAGTATAACAGAAAGGTCATTATTAGAAGATTGATTACCCATATGAAAATTCGTTAATATCAGACAAATAAAAAAGTGTTTATGACGAATAATGCTTGTAAATTAAAAAATAAACAAATCAAACACAAAATCAGGTCAATTAATAGGCTATACCTAAAAACTACGAGATTTTTTATTTACAATGATATCTCACGACTTTCCAGTCACCAATTATAATGAAAGTGGTATTGGTCGATAGGTATTAGTAGATAATACAAATGTGTAAAATATTAGGGCGCACTATTCAGCGATTCGCAAGGAAATCACTATTAAAGGTCGCTAGCGGCTTATATGTTAGTGATTAGCAATCTCCTCAAAAACACATCCGTAGGACAGCAGTTCGAATCTCGATTAACTTTTTTTATTTTTATTTTGAATGCAATATTTCCCGCTATTTTTATAATATTTTGATGCTACAGAACTAAATAATGTGATACCAACAATAACAATTTTTATTTCGAAATATATTATAAATAACCTGAAATGTTGTATTAAAAATGAAAATAAAAAAAGGTTGTTTATTCGGGATTCGCACTAGTATAGTGCTGTAGGCATGTGGAACCCGATCTATTTCCATTTCGGCTGTTGGAGGTTTTTAAGGGGAGTAAGTAATCACTGCAATACAAGCCGTTTGCGAACTCTAACCGCAACTTTCTTGATTGATACTACTTTCATTAAAATCAGTGACGGGCAAGTTGTGAGGTCTCCTTGTTAGTTTTAGGTGTAAGTACAATACACCCGTGGAGTTTGGCCCGTTTCTGCCGACTTACTCGCTTATACAGAGTATATAATAAAACCAACAGTTATACTCTCTTACCTGAAACCCAAGCAATAGTAACGCCTCCCAATTCACTATCAGAAAATCGCAACAAAAACGTTCCAGATGTTAATCTTTGAAGCATTTCCTCAGCATCCTTCTTCCGAACAAATCCCAAAATTAGCCTATAAATACATTAAAAAAGAAGTTACTCCAACGCAAACAAAATAATAAATTAATTATTTAATAATTACCCTTCAACCCAAGGACCTTTGAGATGTTCCCTCGTCAATTTCATAACTGCGTAAAACCATTCCCAAAAGGTGAAGTTTCTCTCACTCAAAGGTTCTTTACAAAATTGGGACCAAGACAATAGCTGGTTATTATCAGTGAATGATCCACGAAACGCTTTATCCGCCAAAAATCGGAGATTATCCTCAGTCAGCGATCGTCCAGTAGCTGATCGAAATTTTAATGACAACATTTCGGCGACTTTATTCCAAGGGACTTTATCTGGTACCGCAAATGGTGGACGACCAGGTTCGGAAAACGCGTTATCCCACGTGACCGTTGCCCAAGCATGAGGCTCTTGATTCCCATGGACGATCACGACAACAGGTAAAGATAAAGTCCAAACTTGAAACATCAATTCGCCGCCTCCGACGCTAAATTGCGATTGGAAAAATAGCGAGAATTTCTCATCCATAACACTCTCTGTGCCCTTTTTCTCGGCACGTTTAATCTTTTTTAGTTGCATATTCCTGAAGCTCACTGATAATTGCCTACTAGCCTGTTGGTATTCCATGGTACCTGTGTTATTCAAAATCTCACCACTCACTTCCCCATTTTTCGACAGTTTATCACTTTTAAGAAGAACGTTTGCTTGCGACTCAGAAATTATTGTAACTTTTACTTGAGGCGGTGTCATGTTTACGTTTAATTTTCCACCAACCAATAAACGTACGGTTGAAGTGAATCTATGTGTGCCCATTAAACATTAAAATTCTTATATAGACACATTTTATTCCAACTTACCGTGTGTTTGTCTTCATAACTTGAGGTGGTTGTTTCTCAATAATAAACGTAGAAGTAACCAGAGCGCTTAAAATTTGCGTTACTTCGCTGAGTAATTGAGGGAGCATATCTGCACCTCCTGGAGACTCCAAATTTAATTTTTGCTTTAATCTCTCAATATCTTTTAGATGTTGTCGTGTTATCCAAATAAATTCCGCGAGACATTCGCACCATTCTTGGATTGTATCCAAATTTCCATTAAAAACCGCACCATTTCCGGCCAATTGTTGCTCCCGTTTCCAACGGATTAATTCATCGTCTAAAACCATCGACTGGACCTTCCCAAGCAAGTTTACAGTCTTTTTCAAGTCTTCTATTAAAGCCATTCGTACTTGTACCAAATGAGCAATCTGCAATTAAAAAGTAACAATCAATAAATAAACATGTAAATTAAGTTGAATATTGAAATTGTTAAAGTGGATTTAAACCGTGTTAAGTATTCTTACCTTTTCACTTAATTGCATTTCCATGGTCGTTTTTCTTAATTGTAGTTGTTGTAAGTGGGTAGATACAGGTTGTTGACTTTGATGCTCTTGTATTTGAGCTAAAATTTATTTTTAAAAACGTAATAACAAAAATAACGCAAATAAAATTTTGAACCAACCATTTATTTTTGTGCATTCATGATAATGTAAAGCGAATGCTTCTTGCTCACTCTCCATCGATCGTACTTTTTCGCCAGTTTCCTAAAAATAATCTCGATGAAAACATCGTGCAATTATTTTTTTGTTAAATTTACCTGAGTTCTGTGACGCAAAATATCTAATTGCTGTAAAATTTCCACCCCCGAATTCGACATTAACATATGCGGAACGCTTCCAGAACTATCCCCATTAGCTCTCATGATAATTTGATTTTCGGTTTGCAAACAACGTCGAATGTAATTGAATAGCATCATAGGGCTTGAGCTAAAAGTTGTACGTTTCAAAGATAAGAAAAAGTTTATCTTTAAAAACTATTTTTGTATTGTTGTATGTGTAATAAAATTTCTGAGAAAATAACTATAGTTTGCAGGTACTAAATACGTAATTGATATTTATAGACACTTTAATTTTCTAAAATACCAACCACAGAACACTTTAACGTGCGTTATCTATTCCGTTTTCTTTTTTTTTTTTATTTCGTTCGTTTGCGGTTTTGGTGAATGACCTGATATGTAGGAAGGAAACGTATCAATATTTCTTTGTTGGGAACTAAATATGTAGTTTCTTTTTCCTTTTATTTATGCACTGCATAAATTCCTTTCAAAGAATAATTTATTATCGCGTAATGGAAATTTAAATTCATAAACACCGCACTAAAATGTATGCTTTTATTATTTTAGTACAAATACCATTCTTTTGTTAGCAATATTGCGTGACTTGTTTGGTGAAGGATGAGTAATTTGGAATATTAATGTAATGCAATATTTACAGTCTAGTGTAATATTTGCTCTAGATGTTAACGTATCAACTTATACAAAAAAAAAATAAAATGATGTTTAGTTAAAAGTAAAATAAATTATAAGAAATCAAAAAGAACATTAAATAGATAAGTTAGTAACAATAGATAACGATGTTAAAGTTCACCATGGGATACATAACTTAATTAATAACGTTATCGTCTGTTACAGAGATATCTAAAAATAATATAAAACAATACAAATTTTGATGTTTAATTGAGCGGATAATCGTAGTATATTTAGTACGTTAACAATAACTTTTATGTTAATAATAAAAATTCTAGAAATTTATACATTCAATTTCTTGGAGATAATAGTTTTATGACGTAAAAGTAAAACCGCTACAATTTATAGGAGTCGAATAAAAAATATTCTGTGATATTTTTTGATATCATTTTTCATGTCACATCTAGAAGTTCCATAATAGTTAATCAAAAAATAAATTTTAAAATTATTTAGCTTATAATGTTTTATTATATTAAATCATCTTGCTAGAAGTTTGTTAAAAACGAAAGAAATATAAAAAAATGTCTAAAGTTTAATAGCAGTATCTTATCAATGTATTTATTTTCTTCGATTTTTTTCTGTGAACCAAGTGTTTTTAAAAATTAATTGTTTAAATTTTTTACTAAGATAATACGGTAAAAATAAAACACTTCCCTGAAATCTTATAGCATGTGCCTTTTTACTGTTTCAATTTTCATAGAAAATTTATATTTGTAATATACTTATTTTTAACACATTGACTCTTATCTTCGGTTTTTGATAGTCTAATTTAAATGGTATAATTTGTTTCTATTTAATTATACAACGGACAAATTATTAAGTTTTTTTAAATTGATAACATATACAAATTATTTTTGAGAATCAATAAAATTGTGATAAAAAATATTTTTAAAACAATATTTTTTTAATTGTTTGATTTCTTACAATCATTTAATTATTATAACACAACTCAAAAAATAAGTACTACTTAAAACATTAAACTATAACTAAAAAAAAATTGTAGTGATCAACAGTATAAGTTACGACAGAAAAATATTTGCCATATCACCTACCATACCTCAACGAGTTAAAGTTCTAGCAAATACACTACTACCTCGGTAATCGCAATTTTTGATACACGCAACTCCTCGATTTATAGCACAAAAAACAGGTTTATTAACAGTACAAAAAAGTTTTATAACATTGGAAGTGCAACTCCTCAAAAGAGTATACCTCTATAACTGCAATTGGCTTTGATTTTACGTCAAGTAGCTTCAATTTTTGAGTTGTGTCGATATTTTAATACATGAGTGATATGGTATACAGGAGTCCCAAAATTAAATCCATAAACTGCTAGAATATATTAAAGTTCTTTCTACTTACGTCAATTTTTCTTAATAACTTTGTTAATTTTAAGAGGATATGCCTCAAAATTTTATACGAACTTCAGGATTTAATTTCAGTTACATGGTAATAATTCCTAACTTTTATTACCCCCATAATATGCTTTTGTGCCAATCATTCACAAAGCTAAACTAATTCAATTTATTTTAAAAGAACTGAAATTAATTTTAAAATTATTGCCATGTAACTGAGGTTAAATGTTAAGGTTCGTATGAAATTTTGAAACATATCCTCCCAAAATTAACAAAATTATTAAGAACAATTACCATAAATAAAAAAGTCTTTAACGCTGAACATCTCCAACCATAAAAGACTGAACAAGTTTTAATCTCAATGTATTTAAAATGTTCCATGAAATATATCCTTACAGTTTGTCGGTATAATTTTGGAACACGCTGCATATTATTCTCTCGGAAACTTCGCTGACCTCGATACATGCAACTACCTCAATATCTATTAGTTTCGATTACCAAGGTACTGTAGTTATTTTATAAAATAATTCAAACACGAGATTTAGAACAAGATATTTGGAAATTACGCGGATAAAAAGATATTTTTTAATTTCAACATTCTTTCAAGCTTTAACATAAAAAAAATCTTACAGAATTTTGTTGTCGAAATTATACAGCGACTTATATTAACAAAAAACTTAATGATTCTCTTTTTTGGAGATTACCTTTGTTCTAAATATTAATTAAACTTTTCAAAAATTAAAAAGTTGAGGTATTTTAATCGAATTTTACAACAACCGTACACTTGCAATGTAACTTCATTTCTAAGAATTACGGAACAATTATTACTTTAGATTGAGCTTAAGAGACTTTATTTTAATTATACAAATATAAATTTCTTGTAAATGTTACCAAAAAAAGCAAATAAATAAATAAAAATTTTAAAGTTGGCAAAAATTTTTGGTAGTCAACTAACCTAACTCTTAGTTCAGAAAAATTTTAATTGAACCTAACATCACAACTTCTTGAGTATCTTTAAGAAATTATCGTTTATTTATAAAAATCAAGAATAACTTGACTGATTTATATGTTAAATTAAAGACTTTATTTTCTAAAATAAATCGTCATCTTAGAACCAAACTATTCTATGTCCAATTTTTGTTTAAATTGAGTTTCTAACACCAACATACGTTATTTTTCAAGCTCTTTCTGATTGTTTATTCCAAATCAATCTATATCTGTTCGTATTGCCGTATTATCAAATCGTTTTTATTATGGAATCGTCAAAACTAAAAACTCACTCTTCGTAAAATAAAAATAAAAAATGGACATAGAATCATCTAGTTCTAAGCCCGTGATATAGTAACATGGTTAACGTCAGCAGTACCTAAAATGTGAAGCACTAAATTTAGGGGATCATAACTAACTTAAACGTTTGTTTTTTCCATTGTTGTATTATGAAAAGTTGAGGTAGCTAATTATGAATAATAATCTTTCAGTTAATAATCTAATATGCACGTAATCTAATCAGTTCTAAGGCAATGAAATGTCACATTTATTCCGACTATTAGAAAAAATATTTAAAAAACAAAACTTGGTAGATATCGATGAATGGATGTGAAGAACACATTAAGTAATATAGGGTAAACTGCTCAAATGTTGGGCTCCCTAAAAATGCTTTCTAAAGTTGGCCTTTCTATAAAAATCCATATAGAAAAACTGGAAAACTGACTTTAGGCGCATGGCCGAGATTTAATGAATTTACCCTAAGTAGGTTGATTTTGTACATTTTGACACTTGGCAACTATACAAGCTGTTCCACCGAAGTGGGCTGGTCGAAATATCTCGGAAACTACAAGTCCGATGACTTTGAAATTTTATACATAGATTTAGTACATATTAAACTACATTTTGAAAATATTTTAAGTCATCCATGACTTCCGGTTATATCGGAAGGAGTTAAGGAATGATTTTATTTGAACGTAGTATTTATTTTTCGTTAGGTTGTTTAATTTAAAAATAATTTTCTTTAAAACATTTTTCTCTATCACTTGTAGTTTCAGACAGAATTTTTTTTTGTTGATGTTGTAACAGTTGGAAGTTATACTTATCATTTTTGGGTCGCATTTACCCAACCTTACCTTAAATAATTATGAAAAATAATTTTATTCTCTGAAATTACAAATGATAGAAAAAATGTTTGAAGTAAAACCTTCAAACTAACCAGCCTAACGAAAAATAAATATTGTGTTCAAAAAAAATAATGATTGAAAATATCTTTGAAATGTAGTTTACCATGTACTACATCTCTGTATAAAATTTCAAATATATCGGACTTGTAGTCTCCGACATATTTCGATCAACCCACTTCGGTGGGACACCTGTATTTCAACTCTACAATTCTCTTAACTGGGAATACTCCTCATTAAAAATGATACTGAATACCGAAAATTGTGTTATACAAATTTTGATGGTTTTTGAGATAAAGGTAGTTTTAGTAATTGAAATAAAGTAATTTTGTTTGAGATGCACTGCAATTTCCACGAAATTTGATATGGGTATAGTAATTATTTAGAGTGTTGCTGGAAAGAGCGTTTCAAATCAAACAATTTTTGTAGAAAACATTTTTTTAAGTTATTTATTATTCTCAAACGAAATCACTACAAAATCACTAATCTAAATCAATAATGTATTTTTATGAAAGTTAACGATTATTTTATTTATTTTATTAGTATTATGATATTACAAGTAATGATTTTTAAACATTGTGTGCCTAATTGGACGCATGGTATTTAAAATGAACCGCTATTTCTAATAATTATCAAAATTATAGAAAAGAAATTGAAGACAATATCTAGCAGCGATATCGAGCAACCTAATCCAAAGACCCTTAAAGGTCTTCTTTTCGAAAACGATGAACAAGGTCACAAAATATTTCCCCAAAAGTTGTTTGCTTCAATTCTTCCCAGTTCCGATAATTATTCTTTACTGGCACCCTGCTCATAAGATAGACTATACCCGCTTTAGTTATTAAAAATTTTATTTAGTTTTTCAACAACACGGTGTATCTGAATAAATCGAGTGATTAAGGCCCGGTCTTATAAAAGGCAGAATAAGTTATTTTCGGAATAATTGCCAGAATAACTTCTATTTCAGCCACTCACATTACTTAAAAAAGGCGTAACTATAGCAATTATTCGAGGATTCATTTATTCTGTGTTTCGTAAGACCGGGCCTAAAGGAAATATCAGTGCTCATAAAAGTTGCTACTTTGTATGTCTCGGAAACCATCAACATTTATATGAGACAATTTTGGTTATTTAACTGGATATTTAATTTATTTTAATTACTATCGCCAGTTAAGAGAATTACATAACTTCAACGACACCCTCTAGGTTCTTAAACAGTTTTTTGTTATTTAAGCCTTCCAATTAGAAAAAAATTGCATATCTCATTATCTATAGTTGATATACAAATTACGTTAAAAGATATTTAAAACTCAATCAGTTAAATCCTTGACAAAAATCTTGACGTAACAACTAACATTAGACTTTAAAATTAAAATTATTGACAAATAAAATTTTTTATTTTAATTTATTAATTCACATTTTTTATAAAACTGATATTAAAAGTGACACTTTTAACTCAAGCTGCCATTAATAAAAATTGTAGGTTATAATGACGCACGTTAGAAATTACTTTTTACAATGGTGTTAAAAATAACTATTTTGAAATCTCTAAATACTGACTATTTTTTGAATTCTTTGCATAAATTTGTTTACCTCAATTAAACAGATACGACAAAAAAATCTTAAATAATTCTGTATTTTATTATCTCAAGTATTTAATCAAATAAACTTATTTTTGCGCATTTTTTATGTACAGGAAGCATGCAACTTCGTTTACACACCCTAAAAACAAACATTATTTCCTTTAATTAGGTTTTGATAAAATATATGTATATCTCCAAGATAAGATGCAAATATGAGTCACCCATAGTGTGAAGTTGAAAACAAACATTCTCAAGTCAATAAAGTTCAGTTGAAACTGATAAGAAAACTTTGTAATGTTATAAGTTCTAACTTACCTATATCGCAATTGTAAGTATCTTGCTGCGTCGCATAACTTTATTCTCGTCAAGAAATTATCAGGATTCGTGAATGAATTTGCTTTCGACTCGATTTCGTTAAATAACGAAGTGATCGTATTCGCGACGTATTGCTCATGCTGGGGATTGTCTCCAATAATTTCCGTATCAATCCTACAAGATTATTTGAATGAAATAAAGGAAGGAAGTTTTAGATTGAATTCGATCTTACAGGAACTTTTCTTCAATCCATGCCGCTAATGTATGTCTTATCTCAATGGGAAAGTGCTCGCCGTAAATAGCACGAATCTGCTGTACACAACTTTCGGGTAATAGTTGCGCCTGTGCCCATAGTGCCATGGTCGTATCCTGGCAGCGGGAAAAAGGGCGAAAAGACGAAGATAATTCGTTTACGTTTGCACCTCAGTAGGTAGGAGAGCGGCAGTAACGCGCACAATTAAACATAATTTACAAGGTCATGTAGCGTAGGGCATGCGTTATAGTGATAGCGGCCAAACAAAAATTATTTATACGAAAAGCCCGATGGGATTTGGGGCGCGTCGACTACTTACGTTCTGAAGTGTTCGCGGGCCGGCTTTTCCCTACTGGGACATGTGAAAATATCGTGTCACCGCAACTCACACCACTAAACTACTACTCAAGACACAAATCAGCGCGACACCAACATCACAACGTAGCCATGTCAAGTAAATGGCTTATCACGTGATCGCTTTGTGCGCACTCACCTGCGTAGAGGCGCGAAAATTACTTACAATAAGTTAAAAATCTCGAAAATTCCAGAAACATTCCATTTCAATTTCTACACAAAAGCCATTTTTTAATTTTAATCCTTTTCAGTTTTATAGTTTCTTATTCTATTTCTACATTCTAAAAGGATTGTGGAAGGGGTATCATAAACGAACCATCTAACTTGTGAATTGTCCATTCAAATTTCTGGGAAATTAGTTTTTATTTTTTTCTATGAAATTCTTGGAAAACTTCCGAAGCCTGTTGGCATCAGCAGTCCGTATTAATCCTAGGACTACATTTTTTTAACTTACCGCTCCCATTTAAATAAAGCGTCAGCAGTAAAGTATTTAAACGTTGACATTTATTTTGTGACAGATACATAACCTAACTTTTATTAAACATCAATCGATCGAGTTATTTGGGTTACATAACCTTACAATTTAAAATGATATCGTCGGTATACAAGAGAAAGTGACCAAGTCCAAAATTCTAGATTTTTAGGTTTTAACCCTTAACTACTAAACATACGTCTCAAAGACGGCTTTAGATGTGTGAACAAATAATAATTTTCTTATATACTATCGTGTATTTGAGATATTATTCGGTTATTAAACACTACCAATGGTTATTATTAGAAAAGTTGACAGAAGACAAGTCTAAAAACTAGATTTTACAGCAAAGAGAAGCAATTTTGAAAAACAGCTAAAGTTTGATAATTTTAAAAATTGCCGTCTGGGGGACGGATCGTTAGTGAATACGTTACAAAAGTCAGATATTAGTAGTTAAGGGTTAATATTCATGTAACTGAAATTCACTATTATTTTTAAGGGAAAAATGAATAAGATCAAAAATGCCGTTATACATTGTTCATAAATATCATTATAAACTAATCTCACGTCAAATAATTGACTTTATAACCAGAAGCCAAATTTAAAATATTAATAACTCAATAGAACTATCTGTGGACTTGGTCACTTTCTCTTGTATACCGACGATATATCGATAGTTGAGAAAACAAATAGGTAGTTACAAACAGAATGTCAAAAAATATTTGTTCGGAAAATGATGTAAAATGATGAATTAAAATGTGTTGATGTAAAATATCAACTTGCCCAAAATAAAAAAAAATGGATATACTACACTTGTGTCTCAAACCATCAATGTTTTACATCAACACGAGTTAATTCATTATTTTACATCATTTTTTGAACCAAAAATTTTTTTGGACAAACTATGTGTTCTAAACAATCGATAGAAAATGACAAAATAAAACGATAACTTTTCCTAAACTCCTAAAGTGAAATAGAATGTACTATAACACGAAATGGAGCTGCACCATGAAGAGAAAGATGAAAAAGTAATCCCCCTCTCCGTAACATTGCCGAGTACTCCTTCATCTTTTGTACCATAACCCATTTAAGGTTATGGTTCATGAAGTGGTTTATGGTACATACAAGTGTCCAAAAATTATTCACTCGACTTTACTATAATTTGGAAATGAAAGGAATTTTTTATGGCTCTTCTTATAAAATTATATTTGTACCTTTAAGATTTATTATATGATTTGAAAATGGTTTCGATGAAGTAAACAGTATCATTGTTAATTATCATACTAGTTGTTTTTGCAGAAGTGGGAACCTTTAGTGCACGGGGAGTCATTTTCAAAAACAATATTTTTATGTGGGCCGCACAGTCAGGTGATTGTCAAAAAACCATCAATGGATGCCAATTTCTATTGATGTCCATGTAAATTTATTATAATTATATTACCTGGTGGACCGCAATGGGCCAATGCGGCTAGTGAGCCGCGTGTTGCTGACCCCTGCACAAATTGCCTGCCTTGTATCATCTCACTGCCCAAAACATCATTTATTAATTTTTTAAAAGAATTTAAGACCAATTGACATGATCTCCGACAGCATTATCAACAACATCATTTAAAATATCGTAAATAGCCTAAATCAATAATCAACAACCTGTCCACATGGCCGATAGCATTTTCAGAACTTATGGATTTAATATTTAAACTTAAATGTTAAAGAAGACCCATGATAAATGTTTCATTTACAAATTATAAATTAAATCGTTTTCGTCAGTGACGTTACGGTTCAACGCAAGAAAAAAAGATTTTGAAAGCGTTGAACCCGCTACATCGCCAGGAAACGCCTAGTCATAACAAAATCGGACGAATTAACCCTTTCGCGACGGCGCACTTCTACCATACATTGCTACTTTTTAATAAAATAAAAATTTTTTTTCGCTCTGCGAGAGCCAACTAAATTATACTTTGTCGGAATACGCGATAGCTCATCTGACTGGCGTATAAATATGGAGTCAGCCTGTATGATGCACCAAGTGGCTGCCGTATACAGGTGTCCGGAAATAACGTTCGTATACTGCAAGGGGTAATTCTATAGCAAAAAATATGAAGAAAAGTTCATATGAACGTGTGTCCAGAAATGTTTCCCAAAGAAGCTACAGCTCTTTGAAGTTGATACTCATGGTGTTTTTTTTTAATTATTTCACTTATCCTACAGAGTAGGATGTTGAATTTTGGAACATCCCCTATTATTTACATGAGAAATATGGTGACGGCAACCAAAATGATCTACGACCAACCAAAATGGTCTTAACAGTTTAGTTACATTCCTCATTATTATTGGCTGATTATTTAAATTCTAAAATACAAAGATCTCCCTCAGCTGGGTATTTGTATGCACTTTATCTTTTACAGTTACAAATAAAATTACTGCAACGGTTACGGTTAATAATAGGTACAGCCCTATTTCTTTTGCTTTATGTTCCCACAATAGTTTATTAAAATTTGATTGATAGAGTTTAACTTGTGTATCATAAGTTAGATTATATTTTCAGAGTGGATATGTTTGAAAACGATTGTAGTGTTTTACAACTGCACGAATAAAATAGAAGCTTTTCGACTGTTTAAATTTTATCGCTCCTTAAAAATTCTTATAGACTATAGGCTTTTCAGCATATTGGTATATACATAGCTGATAAAAAACCATTCTTTAACCACTTGCGGTGGCAAGAAATTTAGGGCTGAGCGTGCCAGGTGAGTCATTTTTCTACCTGCAACAATGGTCTGACGGCGTGCGTAACACCGTCGCGCTGGCGTTCTGGTAACAAAAGTATCTCGACGTACAGTGTTCGTTTAGCCACCGCAAGTGGTTAAAACATCGATAAGAATAGGTGTAAATTGGTTTTAATATTTGAATTTTTAACCTATTCATGTTAAAGGTTTGGTACATCTTATATATATATATTTTTCTTGAAAATAATATTCAAGGGTACGGTTATTTTGCAGCCTTAGAACAACGGTCATTCCATGTTCTTTCTGGAAATGTTACAGAAGAAATATTTTATTTTCAAGCTTAATAATTCCAGCAAACAAAGTAAAAACGAATTTCTAAATGGCTTGACATACATGGAGAGATTTGAAACAGAGCATTTTAGTTTAAAAATCTTACAAATAAATATAAATCTTATTAATACTTTGTTGACCAGGAATTTTACATAGAAACCATGTCGTGTCACCAGCTATTACGAGTGCAATGACAAGTTGACTCGTCACCGATCAGCAACGTTTGGGTATGAAAAGACGAGTTAACTCGTCACTGGTCAGCAAAATGTTAAAGTAAAAATAACTTGACATAGAATGGCCTGTGTCTCTGGAGACGTTTTATAAAGATTTATTGGACGTTTAAATCTATATCTTAAACCATAAACTAAAAATTCATTTAGTTTTATGGGGATATAACACTTATTAGTTTAGTAAATTAAAAAAAAAATAATATATTTTCCTCATTTACGTAAAAAATAATAATAATAATGATAATATACTTTTATTAATATACAACAATCCATAACAATGTTTTTTCATTTCTTTTGATAAATAAATAAACCGCGTTGTATGTATGTACATTTTTTTCTACACAGAATCAATCAAAAATATAAAACTTCCTGCACATATAAAGGCGTATACTCAATTAAATCGTCAATAAAAATGTGTATAATTGACCATACCATTCTATTCACTCCTCGTGACATTCACTTTTTTCGGTTTCTATCTGTATCTAGATAAAATCAACCTTAAAGTATCCCTGATGCTGTCGTACGTAGCAAAACTAATTCCTACTGCAATGGGGCCTTTAATCCAATTCATAGATAGTCCTTTATATAATCCATTCTTCAATCCTTCATTACTAAAAATTAAAAAAAAAACTTCACTATAGATATATAAGGTTTTAAAACTTTAAAACAAGCAATACATACAACCATATTACTTTTAACGTTCCGGCTATTGTTGGATATTTATTAATCATATCAGTTTGCATTCGTCTTCTAACTATATCTAAAGGGTAACTACTGGTTTGACCTAACATCCCAGCTATTGCACCAAATCCTAAGGAAGCTATCGGTTGAGGTATATTTAAATAACCTAAATTTTCTAAAAAAATTAAACAATAATTATGCAAAATAAGAGGTGATGTAAGGGGATATAAACCTTTATATTGTCGTTTTAGTGTTTCATAAGTGAAAAATGAAACTCCTGCATATGGTATAACACCTAATAAAGTTGGTATTACTCCTCGGTAAAAGGTTAAAATACCTTCTTGCTTGTAAATTTTATAAAACACCTTTACAAGAAAGCAAAGATATGAATATATTGGTTAAATTGTCAGATGTTAATTTATTTTACATGTCTTAGAGTTGCGTAGTGATCCTTTGGAGTTACTGCCATTCGAGCCCTTGCTAAATCTAATGGGTAAGTTAATGATTGGGAAGTTACTCCAGCAAGAGATCCTGCTAAAAATTGTTTTCCAGGAGATTTTCTATAAAAAAGAAATTTAAATTTAATTCCACTAAGTTCTATATAATTTCTTAAAATCAAATGATCATGTGATAGTAAAGAGGATGAAATATAATTTTAAAATAAAATGTTCATGTAAATTCTTAATTTGCGTACAAACACGATTATACTATTTTCGGCGAAAGATGTCTCATGCGTCATTGATTAATACGTTCACGCCGGAACGGATTTTCATACTGCGCTTCATCTGGCAGCAAAAAATATAATCCTATATTATGCGTACCACCGATGGTACGCACCGTCCGATGAAACAGTTTAGTGCGGGCCACCGGTGGTACGCGCCGGCGTGAACGTGTTAATTATGTTATCCTAGACTACTATTTTCGGTTTTCGTCTCTCTCTGACACGTACAATTAAATAAAAAGAATATTTGACATATGTCGAGAAAACGGTGACAACTAATGGCGCATGAGACATCTTTCGCCGAAAATCCTATAGCTAAGAGCTTAATGAATTTATTTATGAAGTTAATTGTTTAGTCAAAATATGGAATGTTTCATATCAAATTAAACAATTTTTCCACCTTCGTTTCAGTTTGGGAACGTTCATTTTCTCAACACTAGGATAAAAAAAAGACAAATTTGTAATATTTCCACACTAAATTATCTTGAATCTATACAAAGTGTCCCAACGGTCCAAATAAGTATCCTAATACAGTGAAGTTCCGCTAATCCGGATCAATGAAAACCGAGGCAATCCGAATTAGTGAAACATCCGGATTATTGGAACTTTTTTAAAAGTCACAAAAGTACGTTAAATACATGTAGGGATTTGTTAAATCAAAACACACACTACTAACATATTGAAAATATCACCAAAAATGAACGCTCTAAATTCTAAATATAAATTAAAAAGTTATATTGTGTACACAAAAAGTAAAGAAAATATGTACGTATAAAGTAAAAGCTAAAACTAAGGTTTAAACAAATCAGTAAGGTTTGTTTGTTTTATACTACACTGGTTAGCTTGCATTGCGCGTTGTCGCGCAATGTCGTGCATGTCGATCCGGATTATGGAATCACAAGTAATCCGGATTATGGAATACATAATGTAAATAACTAATACTTCAATTTCGTCCGGATTACTGGAGAATCCGGATTATTAGAATTCGGATTAGCGGAGCTTTACTGTAGTATAAAAATATAAAGGTAATGTTTTTTAATGGTTACCTGGTATGATTTTATTTTTGGATTCTTTGGTACAATACGACCACTTCTGTAGACGTATTAAAGCCTAGAACCTATCTGTAAATCTATTAACAATTTTGATTTGTGGCGCCTTTTACTCATTTTTACCCGTTTACTCATTAACCTGCTTTCTCGCACGTTCCCACTGCGATTTTTTAAACATGACAAATTAAAAATGTTAAAAACTTTTTTTACAAATCGTATCCTCTACTGATTATTCTACTAGTCAAAAGTTATTTTGATAAGCTTTTTTCAATAATAAAGTTTGTATAATCGAATGTAATCTGGTTTGTTATTCTAAAATAATTAAATTTCGAAAAACTTTTTCTGTTAAAATAATAAAAATTAAGTAGACTTTTGTTAATTTTATTAACCAAAGTAAATAGAAAAATTTAAAAACATTAGTAAATAATAAAAACAAAAAAAAATGATAAAGAAAACTACAAAAAGTGTAGAAAAGTTACAATCTTTCTTATAACAGATGTCCACCATGATATCACCATTTTGTTGTTGAACAAACATTAAAAAGATGCAACAATCATTCAAAAATCAAACAGCATCAATTACTTTGAAGTCAAGGTGAGAATTTGGAAGATAAGTATTTTTGAACAGATCACTGCACTTTGATATTCTGGCAAAAAAGTATACTGACAGATTAAGTAGAAACGGCCTCTACAATAGTGAATTGTGATCAGGGTAGCTCAACTCAGCAGAAAAAAGTGAAATCAGGATAAAGTACATACCCCGACACACTGCTGGCGCTGATGTACAAATTTTGAAAGGTTACAGAACTTTATAAAAAGATGTTTCCATGAAAGTTTGTTTTATTCAAACATATCTACGTCATTTCCTGTTTACCGTTACTATTTAGCTATTTATTAAAAAAAATTGAACACAAATGCCAAACATGTAGAATAAAATCTAATATTTTTCTAATTAATCCAGTAATCGGTAAGGTAATTAACTTTAAGATTTTGAATTTTGGCATTACAACATTTGTTAAAGTGTATGAAACCTAAAGAAGTTAATTATGAACCAATGCAATTCTGCTCAGCTAAAACCCCCCAATCCTTTCAAATTCAATACCTTACTTACCGTTACTTTTATTAACAAAAAATTTATAAAAATTAGGTTTTAACTAGGTTGCTGAGTTCAGAAACCACCAATTGGCGACTTCTAAGATTCTGTTGACTATGGGCAAGTAAAAACAACAAATTTTGCCAAATATGCGCCATCTTCCAAGAACAAAGGACTGCCAAAAAGGTTTTTAAATTATAAAACTTTCCAAAAAAAATAATTGAAAAGGTAACAACCAAGAGGTTATCTACCGAGCCTCATATATCTACCAAGTTATCACCTGAAAGAAACATCTACCGAAAATATATCAAGTATCCGCCCTATCTTATTAAAAGAATAAGGAATAACTTGTTTATAAAAAATTATTGTTCACACTTGTATTAATTACGTAAATGAAAATTAAAAAATATTTTAACCGATTTTAAAACTGTTATTACTATTTTTCCGTACAATAAGTGCGCCATAGTCACTTATTGTTATATAGGTCAAATAAAATGTAAGATAAAAAAAAATTATTTCGAAATTCGCTGGTTCAGGAGTAGTTTTGGGTATTTCGGTAGAGGGCGTTTTCTAAAAAAAAATCATAAACGCCATCAGTGTGTCGGGGTATGAACAACGATAAGCCGATTTCGCTGATATATTATATATAATATTTTTTCTATGATCGTGAAGTACCGAACGTTCAGAAATGATTGTAAGACGTTTGAATATGGCGCGCTAGTAAGATTGCCATCGTAGTCCACAGACTTACTATGGAAAATACCCAAAAGTATCAAGAAATTTATGATGTTAATAAATTCATTCAATTTCTAATGATTAATGAAATTAACTAATAACAATTTTCTTAACATGTGTTATTACAATTGACATCAAATATTTAATTATCATTATGGGTTTTTCCAAGCGTCCTTATTCTCTAAAAAAATGAAAGCCGTCTGCCACACTGCTGTCAAACTTACGATGTAAATAGCAAGGTCAATAGAGCAATGGTATAAGGTTGTCCAACTCGAGTGGCGCCGTGTTTAAAGGGAGAGAGGCGGGCGTGACGTCACGCTTGTCCGGCAAGATGAAATTTTTATCAATAATTCTTACAACAAAATATAATAAAAAGGAAATTTTACATATTTTGAAAATAATGATAATTTACTAATAAAAAATGATTTTTAGTGGGTGAATTTTTTGTTTTTCCTTTATACTGAAAATTTCTTTTTTAAAATATTGACTTTTTTTAAAGTCTGATTTTTGTATTTAAACAATTTATTCTAATAAATAGCCTTTGTTTAATATAAACTTTAATTATATGGTGGAAATTCACAGAAAAATGTGGAATAATTTTTTTATACAATTTTTTTACTGTTTTCTTTTCTGTGGTTAACATTTTCCCCTAAATATTTTTTAAATTCCTGTTTCAAATTCCCAATCAGTACTTTAAAGGCAATACGTGAAATAATAACGTGAAATTTACAAACAACGCGTATATCGCGCGGACGGCTAGGACAAGGAAGACGTCACATAATCGAGAACTTGGGTATGTGAGGGGAAATTTTGCTTACAACATAGGAAGGATAGGGAGTTGGACAACCTTATAAGCATTACTCTAATGACCTTGGTAAATAGGTATATAGTCTGTGGTCTGTGCTGTAAACATTTCAAAGGCAACAACCTTTAGCATTAAAAATTACTAAAGTACAAGCGCGCCAAATTCAAACACCTTAAAAGTCTTTTGTCCAGACATTTTAGACATGCAAAGAAGACTTTTAAGGGTTAGGGCCGGTTTATTCACCTTTGGGTAAATTTATCTGTCCAATAATTTCTATGGTTATTGTAATTTCGCATAGTATGATTGACTATTTTTCCAGTAACCATAGTAAATATCATACAGATTAATTCATCCAACAGTGAATAAACCGGCCCTTAATATTTCAAGTTTTAGTTTTTGTCACCCTCTAGATCAGTTATCCCATTTTACGCTACATTCCATTTAAAAAACATATCTAGCATTTTTATGAATAGGGACAAAAAAATAAATTCTTATGAATTTCATAAAATCTTGTATGCAAAATTGTTTCAAAAAGTTTCTTTTTCCTTTCATGAGGTGATTTTATTTCAATTTCAATTCGATAAAAATTCCAATCCTATGTAAAATAATAAACTTTATCTAATACATTAAACAAATCATAACATACTTTTTAAACTCCTTAATATAACAAAATACCAGATGTGCTGTAATAATATGTATTGATTTAAAAATGAGATGCCTCATTTTAAATTGTGTTTATACAAATGACTTGCACTTTTAAAATAATCATTATCTCTACTTGTCCACTTTTAATAACACTAAAATCAATCATACATATTTAAATTACTTTTGTAAAACAATTCTTACCCAGATGCATCAACTGCTAGGATTCTTTTCCACTGTTCGTGAGCAGTAAATTGAATTGCTGCATACGGAACAATTCGAGCCATAGTAGCACTGTTTCCTCTCCATAAGGCAAAAAATCCATGATTCCGCAAAGTTTGTATCAAAAACTTAAGTGCCTTCTTGGTGGAATAAGGTTTCTCACTAAAATAAGCCTTAAATTACATAAGAGTTAAAAAACCCACCAAACATAACAGTGCTTTCACGAAGCATACTTACGGTACCTGATTTGGAAGTTGATTTTGGTTCTATCCAGCGGAGCTATGGTCGTTTTAGCCAAGGCACCAGCTATGGCCCCCGCACACAAACTTGTGGCTACGATGTCAGTGTTGGAAAGCTTCCCGGTTAAAGGAACCAGAGATTCTTTAATGGATTGATTGAGAGTCATCTTTTCCCTTCTTAGGTGAGCATCACCTCATAATTACAGAACAGTAATTGCCTGGAAGTGAAAATCCTGCCGATTATCGTCTTGTTTTCTCCTCTGGATGTTGATTTACAAGCGTGCACACATTTTTTTCTACCGAACTGAGACGACCAAAGTTCAAAGTGTGCGAAACTTTTTGATTACCAAAATCCGAACGTGTTTACTTTTTAAAAGCGATAATAATTTGGACAGATTTTTATAACGAACGTTTAGAGAACATTCAAGTTTAAGAAATAAAATGGTGTAAATAAGAAAAAAAATTGGAAATAAACACAACAAGAATGTATTTGCGCAGCTACAAACAATTTCACGCGGAGTGTACTCGACCTGATATACCTGTTATCTCTTTTAAGTCCTGTTGTGACACGTACACATTTATTTCTAGGAGAAAAACCTTGGTAAAATGGTGAGTTATACATTAAAAACTGATTAACCTTCATTTTAAACTTGCATATTTCAATGTTAACGTTTGTTTACAGGCGAGATACTTTAAAGAACAGGATATCGTAGGTAAATTAGGAAATACTTTTAGACAAAAACATATCCTGTCATTTAAATAATATGTGGGTATTAAATTTTTATCTCCTTTTTAGAATTTAGGGAATGCTTTTACTTATTTGCTAGATCCGGGCAAATTAAAACATTAGATGAATTAACTGTAATTATGAGAAGTTTAGGCTTATCTCCAACCATTTCCGAACTTGCTGGGTACTTAAAACAAAAGGTTTGTTCATATTATCTATTTCTATTTTTTTAATCTATTTCAGTTATGTTATTTATTATTACTATTATTTTTTAATGGTTCATTTACGAATAACTTTCCAACATAACCTTTTTTATCATCTCATTAAACTGTCTACAAAAAAAAAATATGTTTTCACTTTTAATTTTCCGTGTCCATTTGTTTAAGACCCCTTGACCTTTAAAAAATATATTTTTTGTTATTCTTCTTTAATTGAATATTAAATTTAATGAAAACGACATTTTAAACTAATAATAACTATCAACAAGTTTACTAAATTAGACTTTTCATTGTTGTTAAAAACTAAATAAAATTAAATTAATATAACATACCTTCCATTTTTAATGGAAAAGAAACTAACCAGAAACCAACAGTTACAATACAATGCAACACAACAAATCTTAGCTTGACATTTTACAACTCAAACATAAATTGATGTCATTTATAAAACACATTATGTAATAGTATTTCTATTTAAGGGTGGAAAGATGACTTTTGCTGATTTTTTGGAAGTTATGGATGTACATTCGAGGTCCGAAGATTTGCCAAGGGAAGTGGTTAATGCATTTAAAGCCGGTGATCCGGATGGTAAAGGAGTGATTCCGGCAAAACATTTAAGACATTTATTAGAGAAATGGGGAGAGTGTATCTCTTCAAAAGAGGTCGATAGGATCTTCAGAGAGGCGAATGTTAATAATAACAGCATGGTTCGTTATGAGGATTTTGTTAAGATTGCCTGCGCACCAATTCCAGACTATTATTGAAAAAATAATTTCGTGGTACCTACCAAACATGGTTTGAAGCCTTTTTATAGTATTAAAAATAAAGTATTTATTCTGCAAATTACACAGGTTCTATGTATTTTTCTCTATCGTTGGTTAAAAGTAATCTTGAAATTGATGTATGTATTTATGTATGAGAAAATATATATTTTTGTATGACCTCTGCTATTTTCTTAGTCTTTGGTAATTTTTACTAAGATTTTTGAGAATCTTTACTCGTGGCTAACATCACTGGCGTAAAGGTCAGAAAAATAAGTTCATAGGTAGAAATTTCAGCACGTTTCAGGAGATTTGGGAATTTTTCAGAAAAATTTTTTATACAGCTAACTTCACGTTGTTGAATTAAAAACTATTTATTACACAAATTACAGTATTAACAAAAGAAAAGTAATAATTAATCAACATTATTTATATTTCGAACAAATAAATCTTTAAATATAAAAAAAACTAATCTTAATAATCAATCATATACAGCCAACTTCGTTCGAAAACAACCGTCCGATGTTTGACGTTTATCGCATTGTAGGTTAGAAAACGTTATAAAAACGCACATTTTCTCAAATTTAGAAGCAAATAATTAAAAACCTTCAAAAATGTCGACTGCTATGCCTATAAACCCAAAACCTTTCCTAAATAGTTTAACAGGAAAAGCAGTTATGGTAAAACTGAAATGGGGACATGAATATAAAGGTTACCTTGTTTCTGTTGATGGATACATGAATCTTCAATTAGCTAACACAGAAGAATATATTGATGGTAGTATGTCAGGTAAAGATTAATGCAATTTTTCATAATTTATTAAAGGATATTAAAAACTTTTTGCAGTCAATGTGATAACAGCCAAAGATCTGTCTCACATTTGTCATGTAAACTTAATTTGTTTATTTCACATACAGTCCATTTTGTTTAACCCTTAACGCTCTGTAGGCTCCGCTGAGGAGCCATCATTCATTTGTCCCGTAACTCTGTAGGCTCCGCTGCGGAGCCCAATGTTTTTAACATGATTACGCTTAACAACTTCCCTGTCCCCATCCAACTCATTGGATAGGGAAGTTGTTAAGATGTTACGAAATTGAGTGTATAATTGTATAATAAATACGTGTATAAACTATAATGTACCGGAGTTGCTGGTAGGCAGTGGTACAAAAACGCGCGAAGCGCTAAGGGTTAATTGTTACATCAGCTAATGGAGACAACTACTTAATAGGGACAAAGCTTAAAAAATTGAAAGAATTCATATACAGTGAAATCTCCCTTGTGCGGACACCAGTGCGACCCACCAAAAGTGTCCGTTCAAGAGGGGTGTCCGCTTAAGAGAAATGCAAAGTAATTATATGAGAGTCAAACAGTTCCATGAGAAACTGTCCGTGCAAGGGGGCTGTCCATTCAGGAGGGGTGTCCGTGAAGGGGAATTTCACTGTATATATTTTTTTACAATCTGGTAATTGGGATAAATTGTAAGACGTCCGATGCATACTATTAACACGTTGTTCGCCATTTAAGAAAAAAAATTGTAACCCCTCAGGCCACCACCTAATACAATGGATAAGAGTGCGGCACAAACCGTGTGCCGCATTACACCAAAGGAAATCAGGCGCGGCACAAGTGAATGCCGCGCTGCGGTCAACGTGTTAAAGCTGACAAGGAGACCACACAATCTTGTATCCACCGATTTTAATGAAAGTGATACCAATCGATAGGTATTAGTACATAGTATGGACGCTAGTAAATTGCAATTTCAGCTCGCGATTCAAGGCCACGCCACTTTACGTCAGTGGTCAGCCACTCTCTCTAAGACTGCCCCTGGTTCCTTTTTTAATTAATTTAAATTAAAAATCAAAGTAAAAACGAAAAGGTTTCTTGAATTATTTGTTCTCAAAATATATATCAATAAAATATTGGGGGAAATAAAGTGAAATATTAAAAATTTTGATTATGTTAAAAATAAAAACCAGTTATGTTATGGGGTTCGAACTATCTTGTTCCGCATGTGGAAGGTGGTTCGTGGTGAGCCAACAAGAGGACGGCTCAGGAGAAGGCCAACCATTGACATATAAGTGTACCCTAATATTTTACACATTTGTACTATGTACTGATATCTATCAAATGATGCCACTTTAATCAAAATCGGTGAATACAATTATGTCCATTGTATTTTGTTATTACACTGTCAAAGATTTTATAAAATATCTTTGTCAGGTAATATTTGCAGTATAATAGGCTGTATTTTCTAAAAAGTTTATATTTAATAAATGTATTTTATGAATCTTTTACAAAAGGTCTTTTATAATATCTTTGATAGTGTAGTAGCCGCTTTATAGTTAATTATGAACATGCCTCAAATAATTTTGTAAGTAATGTAATTTTACATTGGTTATTTGAAACCATTTCCAGTAAATAAAATGTTTTCTGATTGAAAATGTTTGTAAAAATATTTATTGTTACAGGTAATTTGGGAGAAGTATTAATAAGATGTAATAATGTTCTATTTATAAGAGGAGCAGAGGAGGAAGATGAAGAGGGAGAAACTAGGGATTAATTATTGCGTTTGTGAATAATGACTTAAATTAGGTTTAGTTTTATAATAAAATCCTGCAAAAAATAAAAATAAAATAATTTTGTGAATTTATATGTATTCAATAGATCCCAAGTACATTTATTTGCTATAGAGTAGAGTATTCCATCTCCGCAGGAGTGCGACGTATCGAAAAACTTTATAGGAACATATAGTAATATTTTTGTCCAAACTTTCAGATGTCGAGGAATTACTTATACTGGGACCTGTATATTATCGATTTTATATCATTAGTTAATCTACAGTTAACATTTCTTTAATACAAGTTACAGGTTTCTATACCATTACAACTATACAAACCAAAAAAATAACATCCTTCTTAAATCAAAGAGGACGCCACAAGCGGACTTATTCATTATAAAAATAGTTTATTTTCTTCTTATTTAAATATAAAAATTAGAAAATTATAAATAAATATTTTATGTACATATATAAAACGTACGTATTTATTAATTAAACCAAATTCATAGTACAAAAATATATAATGTTTAGAATAGAAAGTAATAAAAACACATTCAAACGTACACGACTCTTCTAATAGAGAAGTACTATTTAATAGTTGTTACATTGTATAAGTATATTAATAATTTGCAACAATGTTGCATGTTATAGGTTATCGGTCTAGTCGTAAAAAGCCCACAAATAGATTAAACAAATAATTATAGTTGTATAAGAACAACAAGTCGAACGGTAGTGAGTACGTGATGTGTAAGTTACATTTGATTCTTTTTGGTATTTTTCCATTATCGGTTGCGTTTAAAATTTTGGACCGATATGAGGTGATTAGATTAATTTTATTTTTTCGTACCAGTTTCAATTCTTATATATCCTTTTTTAGAGTTTGACTTGTAATTTAGCAATATTAATTTTATACTGCTTTACAGAAGTCACTTTTAAATTAATTGAACTAATGTGTTAGAACTCAATCCCTATGATGTTACACCACATTGTCTAAAAACCAATGCGACCACGATAGCGATCGTGATATAACACGCGATATTACTACTTGGTAACATTTTACAGAGAATTAAATCATGCGCTTTATATTGGAGCAATTGGATATCGCAAATATAGAGAGACATATCAAATTGCCCCAATGTGAGACGTTTACCATACTTCTATGTAAAATGTCGCTAAGTGGCAATATCGCGTATTATTGATTGCATCTCTGTACGTCATGTTAATGTCCTGTAATATTGTCGTAGCGATTGAGCCTAATAAATAAAAAAAGTTGTGTTTTAGACCTAAATAAACAAAAATGACTACATCTCTTTCATAATAAGGGAACAACTTCCTTATGGCTATAAATCTTTATAGTTCAGAGGTAAAAGTCGAATATCCAGTTTTTCAAAATTTTATTGACAGCATTTTTCATGATGTTATAGTCTTCCTAGTATCCTAAAATACATAAAAAATGTTTTAAAGAATGGCGATACGAGCTTTTACCTTTCGACCATAAATGAAGTAAGATGTCAAAGACGCAAAAACCGATAAATTCATATTTTGCGTTTTCTGCTCTGAATATCTACTTTTACAAACAAACACTAAATTTTAAACAAAAACCGATAATTTTTGTGCAAGTTAAATTTACTTCAAGCTATTTTAATGAATTAAAGAAAAATAGCAACACAAAATGTCATTGTATTATCCTTTGGGCCGGTTTTATAAAACTCAAATTAGTTAACATTTTATTATTTACGTATGATTTAGTTAGTGTGATTGGCTGAAAAAGGATAAATTAGTGGACTTTTAACTTTAGAGTTGTATAAAACCGAACTTCGGTCTTGAAAAAATTTTTAGTGTTTTCTAGGCAGTTTTTTCAAGAAACGGACGCTATAACCCACAGTTTTGCTGAATTTTCTTGATTTCCAAGCATTTTTGCATATGCATGTTAGATTTTACTCTTACTTTTGCCAAAAAATTTGTTGTTAAAAAGTAGAAAATGGTTAATAGAAATAGAACCATACCGAATACTGATAAGATATGTATAGAATCATCCGTCCTCCGTCTTAGTACCGACAAGCACTAAAACATACTTGAATCTAGTTTTGAAAGTGAGTTATTTTTGAATTCAAAGATTGTTCCTGGGATACCACGATATACTCGGATACTACGAATGCTTTTCTATATTCCGACAATATCCTCAATCCCAAAAGTAACGAATTGCGAATAGCGTGGTTCTATTATATTTGACTCGATTACAGCAAAAGCCGATAGATTTCAGATTTGGTTCAAGAACCGATCACTTCAAAGGAATTTAAAAAAAACTATGAAAAAAGTTATAATATTAAAAGTCAGAAGTTATATTATGTGATCTATAAATAGTTTCAAGTTTTAAGATTTTTTAATTGTTTTAGGATTACGCTGCGCAAGTTTTCTGCTAATATCTCAAAATTGAGGAACATGGATTTATCGGTATTTGTATGTTTACTTCACAAATAGCTCACATATTATGAAAAGGGAGTTATATTATAGTAATTAATCACTTAGCTGATACCAGTGTGGGGCATCAATCGATTAATTTTTTAGTCGTTTGGTTAATAAATTAAAAATTTAATCGAGATTAATTTAATCGAAATAGATTTTAATTCTATGTTACGATTAACAATTTAAGAGCGATTAGAATAATCGCATATCTTAATTTTAATCGAGATGAATTTGTAATCGTGATTTTTTGATTGCGATTTGATTTTTGAATCAAGCATTTAGTCAAACTAACTACTTCGGCGTCTCAGAACAGAAAATAAAGGTTTTTAAGAGGGTGTTATACAATTTTTTAAGATTTTTGGGACAAGTTTCAAATCGCAATCGGGCCAAACGGCGAAGCGTAAAAAACGAAATGTCATTTTATTAACTCAGATGCTCAGCCTTAATCGTCAATATCCTTCAATCGAAATTACGATTAAATTAATCGTCAATCGCCTTCTGGCATTAGGATTAATAATAATAATTCACTGGGAGTTTCGATTAATTAATTGTAAATCGTCTTCATTCGGAATCACGATTAATTAATCGTCAATCGCTATCACGATTGACATTTGCCCAACACTGACTGATATCCATTTCAGTATAACAGGAATATAAAAAAATATTCCTTCAAAGGAATTAAATAAAAAATTCCTTCAAAGGAATTAAATAAAAAATTCTTCTAAAGTTTTCAGATGATCATTGTCGAATATCATTGCCGTCGTAGTATCACAATAGTACCTTAAAGAATATTTTAAGATTCTGATGTATTTAAAGCTGTAAGCTTTTTTCACGTCACTGATAAGTATGATTCTATCTTCATTTAAATACAGTTTCATTTATGTGTAAATTAGTTTATTATACAGACTGAGTTTGGAGGAATGGTCCGAACTCTGGAGGAATGCATTGAATTTATAAAACTAACAATAAATAAAAAAGAATTATTATTATTCAAACATTCATTTGATTTTTAGTTAATCTCGTTCATTGACCCGATCTGATTGTGAGATTCCATCAAAGTTTAACTTTAGCTCCAAATAACACGAATTCTAAGCCAGACACGGAACTTTTCCTAATAAAGCATGTATCGTACAATTAGTCAATTACGAACTTTATTCATCATAAAAACTTTTTCATATTCTTGATATTGAGGAATTTTCGAATGGGTAATTGATCTAATTCGTTATTCGATTAAAATCTTTTCAAGACTATAAGTTGTATTCAATGAAAATGAAATAATCACATTTCAGTTTGTTCAAGTTAGTTTAATGATTTGGTCCCTTTCTCCTGACTCACCACGTAGAATTTATTTAAGGCCAGCTGCTATAAAGTTCATTTAGATAAATTAATCATCGTTATCACCAAAGTTATGCTTATGTCAACCATACAAGCTGTCTTGAAATTAGACGGCCATAAGCTACCAATGCATTTTACGCTAAGAAATAAGAATAAAACCTCCAATAAACATTGGTCGAAAACGCTTCCTAAGGGAGATACAGATCTTTGAAGGGGACAGCTGAAAAACGATTTTTAAAGAATATCCTCGAAATGGCTTGGGTTAAGTCATCAAAAATTGGTATACTACCCTAAAATTCCAAGTGAAATTAGCTGGTGGTATCGATTTTGTACGAAACTCATCAGTGGCATGCATGTAAAGGGATGACTTGGTTAATTGTTTATCTAACTTTTTTGCATGTCAACTTTTTACTACCCTGACTTAAAATTTAGATATCTTGGACCATTATACGTAACAATGATCGTCTTGCTGCAACTACGTAACTACAACCGTTTTCGAGTAAATCGTCTTTGAAGATCGACTAATTTCATCTTTGAACTAAGTAGTTTTTTTGCTAAGAGTTTGTAAACCGTTTTAGCAATACAATGTATCGTTATCGTTAGGGATTTGATTTTATGATTGAATTGCGTAATCATGTAAACTACAAAATTCTAAGATGGCCTATTTTGATTGCTCTCTTCAAGGAACTGTATCTTCTTTAGAAAGTATTCTTCGACCAATATGTATTTGGACTTTTATTCTTATTTTGAACGTAGAATGCACTGGTAGCGTATGGCCGTCTAATTTCGGGACAGCCTGTATGTTAATCACAACAGTGAAAATAGAAGAGTTTTAATAAAAATAAAATTCTGTCATTTATTTCACTAAAAAACATTATCAACTACTTAAAGTATTTCTCTTAACATTCATCATTGGGGTTACGAAGATCGGTAAGTGCCGGTCCCAGGGGACTAATGCAACGAGCTGCTCGTGTCTTTTATTCGCATGGGGACAATCCGGCGATATTAGCGGGAGGAAATGACAGTTTCGCCCGTGTTGACATATTAGCTAATCTCCGGAAAATGACAACGATTATTTATAAGGCCGGTTTCCCACCAGGGGAAAAGGGGACTAGTACGAATTGTCATGCAGATTACCCAGTTCGTAATGCCTTCATTATTGAAATTGAGAAGACCTGTTGAGTTATCCCCAGACAAATGAATATATTATACAGGAAATGATTTAAAATGAACTTGTTGAAAAGTTCGTTTTTTGAGAAAAAAGATGAGCTTAAATTAATTCTGCTTATTTTACAGGTGAAGAGAATTGACCTGGGGTAACTATTTGGTGATCTGTATGGTCGATTAAACATGATGTTTGCCAACCAGAACAAATAATTAACTTAAGCCAATTATAACATCTCCCGAAAACGCCGTCAGTTATCGAGAACCGAACTCGGTTCCGTTTAAATAACCAGCGAACGAACAGGAGGTTGTGGTTTCGTACCGGGAAGGGTTAACATGCTTAAAATTTTAATTGTGAGCAAATAGAGGCTGCTCTGTTGTTTGCGCAGATTCGCTCGTATTTCAGAGCTCGTGCTTTCCGGGTTTCTAGTCGATAAAAAAACCTACAAAAACTTAACCAGGTGTGTACTTAGTATTTAGAAGGGTTTCCAAATGAACTTAAAAAATATTTAAAAGAATTTTATGGAATGAAAGTTGTGTTGATGTGTGAAATGGAAAAATACGAGTATAACTGCGAATTTGATACTCGTTCTTGTTCCAAACATTCTACACCAGTTTGCACAACTCCCATTTCGCATACGAAAGCGTTTTTAAAGTCATTGCTCCGGTTTGGAAAAAAGAGACTTGTTTTTTACAGTTAAAAATTATGACATAAATTAAATTACACGACCAATAACTAACTTATGAAATATTTAATTTTTTCAAATTCATTCTAATTGTTTATTTTATTAATCTGAACGTTTTTAATTGATACCATTTAAACACATCCTGTTATTTATAGTATGCAAACTCTGAGATTCCTAAGAGAACAACAAAGCATTTCACTTATTACTATCATTTATAATTGAAAACTTAGCAACTTACAAATTATCAGCGCCAACCATTGACGCTCGAAGGCATTTAAGTTAATGAATCAATGGCAAACAGTTATCTCATCATAATTACGCGTCGCTGATTAAACAAAATCGCCTCATTGACCAAACGGAAGACCGCCCTGCCGTCTGGGTTTTGGCTTTTTTTGCATCTTTTCGGGTCAAAGTGTTGCGATAAATAAATAAATCGAACGTTCAATTGACGCAAAACATCAACTTATTGTAACGTTTTTGACCAGAAATGATTTCAAGCGTGAATCCTGATTGCGTTAAGATGTCAATGTTCAATTTTCTCCCGATTAAGTGAAGTTTGTTAAGATAAGTTTTATCGTTTCGGCGATCAAAATATTTGGTATTGATGTTCTCTTGTATTTATTAGCCTTAATAGGTGTAATTTTGCTGAAATTCAGAATTTTAGTAGAAACGCTGAGTCGATTTATTTCAAGTTGATTGACCCATCTGTTTATGTGGTTGTACGAAATCAACAGATATCTTTTAAAAAGTGTCCTTACGCTTATTATGAATTAATTAGTAAAATAATTATGAATGAAGAAAACTAGAAAAGTTATCAGTTGAAGACAACTTAGCAACAACTTAGAGTTGTGATTATAATTTAATAATTGCCAATTCCACACGTGACGAATTTGGTAGTGATATCAGAAGAGGTTCATCTTTTTTTATTGAGCTCGTGAATAGTTTGAACATTAGATTAACTGGTCGCTTGAATCTATATCAATTTAACGGTAAATTTAGCTTAAACCGGGTCAAAAGCTACCAACAGATCAAAAAAGGCGATTTCTTTGACGCGTGCTGCGACATTGAAATTGTTTGAAGGTCGATATTATAAATTATAAATATTTGCATTCATTATTTAATTTCCGATGTTGGCTTGAAGTAGAGAAAATCCCACAAATTATTTGTCGATATCACATTTAGGTTTTTACACCAACATGAAAATGTTCTTATTTAAAATTATTCTGTTGTCTTAATTTATAACTTGCCTTGATTTTTTCAAAACATCATCACAGTATTAGTAAAAAAAATGAAGTACCTATATCAACTTATTCTATATTTTACTATTTCAGATTTACATGAGAATAGCACATTTTATACCAAGAATTTGGAAATTAATTGATTTAGAAATAGAACATGTACACTTTGAGAGGAAGTAAAGTCATCACATCATGAACAGGTCATCGAAGAAGATTTTATATTTACTATAGATATGTTTAATAATTTCAATGCATTTCAGGATAATATCAAGACAAATTTATGGTATTACAAATTAACATCCTAAAAAAGGAGGAAAGTCCCGAATTTGTAAATATAAATTTATTTATCCGAATAATTAAAACATATTTTAATGAGGTATAATAACGGCGAGAGTTATAATTGTGGAGATACTAATTGTGAAGATAAGTCCTCTTTAAAATAATTCCAGCATGCAGGTAATCCATCCCAAAATTGATCGGATAATCGATAATCACATACGTAATTCTTAAAAGAAAATCACCCCAATGTCACTTTTATTTTTATTTAATGCCTTCCCACGCCATAGCGTGTCTTTTTGGGTTATTTTACTATCCCGCCATCTGAAATCGTCCATAAAAATATTAACGAAACGCACACATCCTGCGGTCCTGCGCAAAAAATGGTGCAAGCGCAGTCCGAGTCAAAATTTCGACCAAACCACTGGACGTGGAGGTATAAACAAACGTTCCGCAACTGAACGGGCCGCCTATGGCGTTAAAGGAGGCGTTACAGGAACAGTCGCCGCCCCCGGCAGGAATATCATCTCTGTCCTGCGTCGGCCTCGAGCTCATTCTAACGCCGACGCGAGAAGACGCAAGAAGTCGCAATTTTAATCGAAGCTCTTAATAGAATTTAAGCAGATTTGTTAGATTTAGAACGGTTCTAATTGTTTAAAGTGTTAAAACCGAGTGCACAAACTGGTTTGATGCAGCAGCTTGGGGTGAGGTTTGCGAGGATGGATACCAACGACCATCATCTAGCTGAAGAGTACGTGCACGATTTCGATCTGGAGCAACTGGACGCGGTAACTGTTAAAAGGGAGGAAAGGCGATTGGGTGACACTGACGGTTGGTTACAGGAAGACTCGTCCAGCAGGATGTACAGAGCTTGGCAGGAAGATAGGAGATTACCACCTTTATCCCCTCCAAATGATTCCATGTACCAACAACCTGTCCTCATCAACATGATCACTAACCCGGCAACACCACCAGATACACCTCCGAGCAATTCACCATGTGAACCACAAATTTACGTTGAGGAAAACTGGTTTCCTCCGGGTAACAGAGGCGAACAACCCTTAGATTTACGTCCTCCGCATTCACTGGGCGGCGAACCTGACTGGGAACGAAGGGGATACATTCCTTCCGGAATGTTCATCGACAACCATCAACCGCTTCACCAACTCCAACAACGACCACATTCTGTCTGCAGTGGAAGCAGTGCTTTATCGCCACGTCTAAATGGAAATAGTGGTTATTCCACATGCAGTGATGATCTCGGGTTAAACGATGAACTCTTAGTATCCATATCGGTACGCGAGTTGAACAAACGACTTCATGGGGTTCCACGAGAAGAAGCAACGAGAATCAAACAGAAACGAAGGACGTTGAAGAACAGAGGATACGCCCAAAATTGCAGGACAAAGAGAGTACAACAAAGATTGGACTTGGAAACAACTAATCGAACGCTTCAAAACGAATTGAGTAAGATCAAAATTGAATTGGAGAGAATGAAACAAGAAAATGTTTTGTTGAGGCAGAGATTGCAGATTTCGAGACCAAGCCAACAACAACTGCATAGCATCAGTTCTGATGGTCAGAATTCACCGGAATTTTACCTGTGACATAATTTTCCGGGTCGACGACATTAGAAACAGACCCGTTGAAGAGAAGATCCAATTCACAAGTGATGCAATATTTGCTTCCTTAAGTACCGAAGAATAAAAGAGACGGTTACTACAAATTTACGTGTATAAAAGAGAACTATAGACTATTATTATATAAAAACATTGTTAATTAGTTCTTACCATTTTTTGACTTGTTACCACTTTTTTATTACTATTAATAATAACTATTATAGTTTATATTTTTCATCATTATTACCATTACTACAATTTTTATTAAACTAAAAAAAGCGATGCATATCCTATAACTACTATATTATATGTTGTAATATAATACTTTTTCTACCATTTTATTTTACTTATTTTATTTAACCTCTACATCTATTTTTGTACCACACCGGTAAAACAAAGCGTTCGGTGTCACCGCTCAGTGATTGTGTTTCACCACGAATAAACAACAAAAACCATGGTAAAAATGTACATAATAGAATTAAACGGAAATAAATTATGGTTTAGAATAGTGAATTTGTTGTTTGGATTTTTCATTTTTCTTTAATACCCGAGAATTTTTAATGGCATCTCAGGTAAGTAAATAAAAAATCTATTTTGGGCGGAACGACGTCAAATGCGGCGTCGCGACGCCCATCGCCAATAGAGAATTTGCCGTTGCGCCATTGGCCGCACATAAAATTCCCCCACCGAAGGATTTCATGACGCAATGTTCATTATATTGAGTGCTCATATATAATGTTTTAGAAACTTCCTCTTTGTTGTTCTTAATATAAAATTTTTCTGTTCTTTTTCTGCTATCATCGGTTAATTAGTTACATAATTCGGTTATCAAGCATCAATTAAGATTTAATTGATTTCACTTCCTATTATAAATATTACTAAAAATAGATGCAAGATAAAATTGTTGTAAACAAATTACCAAACGTTTGATTAGTTTAGATGTAAATTTGGTTTAAAATGTTTATTTGATCAAAAACCGATTTCCGACGAGTATAAAATCAAGCCAATTAGTTTTTAAATAAATGGTTAGATATAAATGAAAATTGCATTTTTGTATAGAGATACCTATTTTTAAATTAGATTAAAGTGGCTTAATAATTTTTTACGGTTACATCGAAATAGATTTAATAGATTATTGCCTAAATTTAGATGAAATTTTTTGAAAATGTTACCCAATTTTCATGTTTTATTATGTGCATTTTACAATTAATATTTAGTCTCACTCAATTAAAAATGATTTCTTAATCTTCAAAAGTAAATTCCATCTAATTGTTTGAAAATGATGATTCACATTCATAGTCCTCATAGAATCGAAAGTGGATATATTGTTGAATTTAAAATGTTAACTAATTTATAGTTAATAATTAAATTAATTAGTCTGGTATATTAAACAAGTGATTTAACTGACAAATAAGTGTGGTAATTATATGATGTATAAAACTGAAAGTAATTAATTACCTTATTGATTGAATTAAATATTGTTGTTAGTTTATCTGATAGGTAATTGATATGATTTATTTATGAATCTATAAATAGTGTGTTCGGAAGTTACACTTTACTTTATGAATTCATTTAAAATTTATTTTGTTACTGTTTTAGTTGCATAAATTGTTGATTGGAAGTGTAAGAGTTCTTTTCTTTTTAGAAGAGAAAGAATATTTGGTGGGTATTCAACTAAAATTAATACTAACAAATTATAAGTATATATTATTCATTTTAATTGGAAAACCTTTAATATGGTCTTATTTTAGATTTATTGTTTTAGTTTAACGGAATATTTCTAAACCGCTTGAAAACAAGTGTTACACTGCGCAATTATTAACAATCGGGTTGGTTATTGACCTGATGAAACATTAAATTACTTTGTTTATAGAAAGACCATCGCGTTCCATGACTTCGATTTGAAGTGGGTTTCCTCGTTTCTGCTTACTATACAAATTTGTAGATCGCAATTCACAATGAAATTTTACCACAGATAAAATAATACCTACTACTAAGAGTGAACTCTTCAGCTCTCAGTATAAGTTGTATTATGAAATATAAGAAATTAAATCAACAGGATGTTTCATCGAAGTGGGTTACTCGAAATATTTCGGCAACTACAAGCACGATGAATTTGAAATTTTATATAGAGATTTAGTATATGGTAAATTACATTTTGAAAATATTATTAGCCATTTATGATATACAATTTAATTTTTTTTAATAAAATTTTTCAAATAAAAAATTAAAAATGGGACAATGGGAAAATTGGATAAAAGTTGTTGACAAACGTTATTATTTATTATCAATCATATTTTTCATGGAAACCAATTTCCATATTAACATTTTAAAAAACGATATCCTTGATTATAACATTTTATAAATACTACAAGTATTTCCCCTTCCAAAACAAAAATCAATGATCAAAAATATTTTAAGGTAATTTGAAAGAAACTTTAAAACCTTTTTTTGAAACTTGACTAAGTTGAGGACCATTGTCATAAAGGATAAATGCGGGTTTAAGTCTGTCAATGCTAATGAATTGTTCAATGTTATCTTTAAAAATACCTAAAAAAATGGTTTAATAAAATTAAATTTTAAATTGTTTTGGGATAGAGGAAATACCGAGCGTTTATAAATGACTGTAAGGTGTATGAATTTGGCGTGCTCGTTGTTTAGTGATATTTGATGCTTAACGTTGTTACCTGTAAAGTGTCCACATCGTATTTTTGACATCAGTGGTGTAGACGGATTTATTGTTTTCAGGATTAAGGGAACTTGTGGACACATTCGTAATTATTGGATATCGGATGTCAATGAAAATGGCACATGTCTATAATCTCTAGCAACGGTGGGCAACCTCCGGCCCGCATGAGGGTCTAATCTGGCCCGCGAGACCTTTAGAAAAACAATAAATAATTTTCGTTTTAAATCAAAAAAAAAAAAAATTAATATAAAGAAATAATTAAAGAAAGGTTTTTATCACTAATGCGTTACAGAAGAAAAAATACCTTCTTGCTGTGCTGGGATTTGAACCCAGATCCCTTGCTCTCCGTGCAGTAGTTCTACCAAGGAAAGGCGAATATCTGAGAGATCTAATAATTAATTTTGTTTTTTATATTAAAAACAACTTATAAGTAACAAAAATTTATTATTGTTCTACTCCGGCCCGCGTACGAAAAGTAAATCGTGATCTTGCCCCCACTATACAAAAGGTTGCCCACCGCTAGTCTATAGTATAGTATGTCTATAATCTTAAAAAAATAAGATGTTTTAGTACGGCACTTCAATCCCTTAGTTGCCAATATTCCGATAACTGGGCGTTATTGTTCCTTCAACTTGCTGAGTTGTGCTGCTTTATCACGATACCACCCAACTTTCTTCTGCTGAGACTCTACAACTTCTTAATTTTGAGGTTGATTTCTGAAGTTTTAGTTTGTCGGCGTCACTAATTATAGTATTTAATTTTTTTAATAAGATTTTGCAAATAAGAGATTACAAATGTTCGATAAAAGTTGTTGACGAACGTTACTATTTTTTATCAATCATATTTTTCATGGAAACCAATTTCCATGTTAATATTTTAAAAAACGATGTCATTGATTATAACATTTTATAGACACTACAGATGACATCCGGTTATTATGATTAGGTTGGTTAATTTAAAGATATTTTTGTTTCAAACATTTTTTCTATCAGTTGTAGTTCCAGAGAAAAAATTATCCTTAATAATAATTTACGTTTGATTGAAGTAAATAAGGCTATAACTCGCGACTCAGAATAGCTACACCCATAAATTGATACTCTTTTTGTGGTTATCTTAAACTCTGAAACTGCAAGTGATAAAAAAAAACGTTTTCAGTCATCCTGAATATCCAATTATACTAGAATATTTTTACAATATAGTTTACCATATGCTAAATCTGTGTATAAAATTTCAAATTAATCATACTTGTTTTCGAGATATTTTAACTAATTCACTTTGGTGGAGCAACCTGTATATTGGAAACTAATGATTCTTTTATCATGATGCTAGGTTATAGGCTATAGGTATGGGTTAAAAAGCGATAACGTGGACATTAAATTTGAAATGAAAACGTTAAAAATAAAAATAACAAAAGAGTTTTAAAAATAAGCTCTCATAACAAGTGGATATTTTTTGTTTGTCTTTATATATTTTTTATAGTTAATTTATTTAGCATATAAAATAAATTATCATAGCCTAAATAAAAGTCGGGTTTAGTTTTTATTTGATGTATAAATCATTTCTGAATTTTGATGATTAAAAACATACCGAGTTTTTAAGTTATTTCTTTTAAGTCTTATCCAGGCAAAAATATTTATCTCTTTGGAGTTATTAATATTATTAATGAACATTTAGAAAACATTATACATATACAGATATCCAAAACTGTCGTTTACAACGAAATATAACAGAAACCTTCATCAAAAATATGACCATTTAACACAACTTATTTATATACAAAGTTGCTTGGTTTAACAGCTGGAGGATTTTAAAAATAATATTTTTCGTGAGTTTTTCTTAAATTACTCGGAAAATATTCCTTAAATTTTATTCATTTTGTGAATATATCTTTACATGCACAGACTACAGTATACTATGGAATAAATACCAATTTCGAAGATATTTAAAAACACTCTCACTACATGTTATCTATCTAAATCTTCTTAAACATCTTGTATGATCCCCTACCCATCTTTTTTTGAATAGCTACATTAATTTAAAAACTATATTTTCTCTTATAACATTTCAGTAGGGCAAACGGTTTAGCCACAAAAAATATTTTCTAAATTACTACAAGTTCAAATCAATAAGCTACCATTAACAAAGCTCAGAGCAACAATTTCTTTAAACAGTGTGAAATTCTTTCAAAAAAACCAAATGTTACAGGTTTCGAAGTATTTTATTACCTGAAATTTTCGCCAGGATTGCCGATTAATATCAGGGTTAAAAATATACTACGTGCAAAATTTATACAATTTGCTTTTTTCCTTGCATTTTTGCTTTATGACACCCCATGAATAAAATCTCAAGGTGATAGGTCTAGTGATATTACTGGCCAATCAGGGGTAAACCCTGATAATGGTCACAACTCCTGGCGAAAATTTCAATTTTTTTAAGTAATAAACTAATTCTAAACCTGTAATATTTGGTTTTCTGGAAAGAAGTTCATACCAATTTGCCTTAATTTACCTTACCTTACCATACCTTAATTTATCGATTTGGGCTTGCGAGGATTTTGAAAATATTTTTTTATGGCTAAATTGTTTGTTCATCTGAAATTTTGTAAGAGAGAAAACAGTTTTTAAATTAATGTAGCTATTCAGAAACAAAAATTGATAGCGGTGACTAAAAAGATTTGGTTGAACAACTTGTCGTGAGAATGTTTTCTAACACCCTGAAATATTTAAAATTGGAATTTTTCCATAGAAAACTGTAATTTGCTGATAGAAACACATGATCAAAAAATTAATATAATTTAATGAAGATTTTTCGAGTGATTCAAGGACAACTCACAAAAAATATTTCTTTAAAATTCTTCTAGCGGCTAAACTAAGCAACTTTGTATATAGACAAGTTAGGTTAAATAATCATATTTTTTTATCAAGGTGTCTGTAGTATTCCCTTGTACACGACATTTCCTGACACCTGTGTAGTAGAATGCAGAATCCCTCTTCTATGACCGTCAATCACCTCGGCCAATCCATCAGTCCGTTTAATTCGATAGTCCTTGTCCGTTTTACGGCCTCATCTTTCGTAGTTTAAACTCGTTGTCAGAAAATGTTTATTTAACGTAAACCCACATATTTCTATCGTTTCGATTAATCCGACTTTTTGTATCCCGACCGTACCCTCAGTTCAAAAGGCGATAAATTAGAAGGATTCAGCCGTACTTTAAATTAAAGAAAAATTTTAGCTTTGATTTGTTGTAAAAACTATAAAGGTGTCCCAAAATTAGATGACCATACGCTACTAACGTATTCCACCTTTAAAAGTTCAAATAAACATTGGTAAAAAAATGCGTCTTAAGACAGCTGTGGCCTCTTGAAGGGTATAGCGAAAAAAATGATTTTTGAAACATGTTTTTAAACTAGCGCAAGTTCAGTGAACAAAATTTGACATACCAGCCTAAATTATCATGAGAAAATAAATAAAGGTGTCGTATGAAAATCAAAATTAGCCTTCGTAAAGGCTATTCCATAGACTTTTCTACATATAAAAATCTTATTAAAAGTTTGTATCTACAAACGATTTCAGATAAATTTGCGTTGAAGTTTCGCTCTAAAGGTTAGGTTTCGCTTCAACAGTATTTATAAAATCCTAAAATGTAATTGATCTATTTTGTCATTGCCTGCCACTTTGATGCTGTTTTACTTCTAAATCTTTCAAGAACCTATAGCTCATTTAGAACGAATTCTTTGGTAATTGTTTATTTGAACTTTTACCCTTATTTTTGGACATAAAATACGGTGGGAGTGTATGGCCGCCTAATTCTGGGACACCTGTGTAGTAATCTTTAAAAAAAGTATAATTTATTAATTCTATTTTTTAATTGCTATATAAGAAAATAATTATTCCTGTGTGTTAGTTTTAGGTCACCCCTGAACTAATAATTTCAACTTTCCCAGTTTATCGTATTAATTTTTTCATCATGTACAATTTTTATCGAAGTATACATTTCCATTGGATTACTTTTTCTTCATATTGTCACGGTCTTGGCCACTATACCGAGAAACGCCCCCCATTTCAAAGAAGCAAGATGAGAAACATGGCAAGTACAGTATCCGGAGTGAGAGTGAAGGTTCTTTCTGTCTTTCTTCAGCACTCCGACACATGAGTATGACCCGCGAATGCAAAAACCTGGTGACGGTGGCGGAGGGCGCGAGTTTTTCCGCGTAGTCGGTCGCGGTTAATATAACGCTGACGTAATTTCCTCTTCGCTTCTTCGGGCGTCGAATGCCGCTTTTGGTGTACGGTTACGGCGCATGCGACCGGCGCGCCATCTACAGCCGCCCGGTGACGCTTTCCCGTACTAAATGGGGGGCACGCACACGATCCGACACGACACCGGGAATGCTGATTCGACGTTTCATGTCACCTTGTCAACGGGACCCTTTCCCAGCACGCACACGCCACCTATCTAGGTCCACTGATAAACAATACATACATAGAAGCCAAATGAATGAAACGGTCTATTGTTGGAAATTAGCAACAATGTTGCTAAGAATTATCTTTTTAAATTTGCCTTACAATAATTTAGTAACTCCATAAGAAAAGAGACAGTATTATAAATCAAATTTATTAAAAAAACACTAACATTTACTTCTATTAGTTTTAGGTTCAGTCTCTATGCAGATTTCTATTAAAACCGTTGTTAATCTCTTTTTCTCATTCAGGAGTTTCGTTGAAAGGCCGATCTAGACGTAACGTTTTACAGTATAGAACTTTTCAGAATTCATACAAATCGTATACTATTGTAAAGTAAACTGATAGGTGTGAACTACAAAATGTAATGATTGGAATGAAATAGTACGATAAAACGATAAACGTAAGCTCCGAAACAGCATTTTACAAGAATGATGTGCAGGCTATAATCTGCCCTCATAAAACTTGTAAATTTATTAAATAGTTGCCGAATTACTAGGTATCATCGGTGATATGACAATACCTCCAATCCATTTGGTTATACAAATGAGCTTTCGGCTATTCTATCTGAAATTCATTACTAAAGAGGTTTTTAGTCTTTTCTGCAAAAACTTTGGTAGAAGTGTTATCCCATCGGCGACGATATATTCGAACCGTTGACACTGAAAAGGAGTTAAGTGCCAAAATCAAAATTTTACACAAGAAAAAAAAAAAAGAATAATGAAAATTATTGTTACTAAAATTGTACCATAAAGCCAACAATCGGTTTATTTTCAAAACCATTCGAGGCAACAAAGGGCCCAAACATGAAAACATATTCCTGTTGGTCCCCAATCAAAAATCTGATTGCAAATTGTTTGCTGTTTCAGTCAAATTAATTTAGGTGGATAGCTTTACGGATTTTACAATAGTTATAATTCTATTAAGTGCAGGGTTATAGAGTTGATTGTAAAATGTTGCACTGGTGTAGACTGTATTAATTTGTTATTTATATTACCGTATTCGTTCGAATGTAAGCCGCACCTGAATCTAAGCCGCACCCTATATCTGTGAGTGATTAATAAAAAAAGTTTCTTAAAATAAAGTTGGTAAATAAGTAAATCATAATATTACAATAAAATTTTATTAGGTTAGAATCTAAGCGGCACTCCATTTTTGTGAACGATTATGCAGCAAAAATAGTGCGGCTTAGATTCCAGCGAATACGGTAAATTGATATCTAATAATAGCGTGCCGTAGAGTATCACTTGAGGTAAAAATATTATGTACAGGTGTCCTGGAAAATGTGGGAAATCTCTTGGATTCTGATAAAACATTAAAAAATATTATTACAAGTTCCCATAATTTTTTTTCCTAGCGGCCCTCCCCTCGAAGATACGATCTCCTAAAAGAAGCCACTGAAAAACAATTTTTTTTAACAAATTTTAAAGTACTTAATTTAATTTAATGAAAATTTAATATGATGAACAATAGTAAGGACCTCTTAAAAAAATGACCTTAAAACATAATTAGTCTCTTTAGTTTACCAGGGGCGTACTAGGTTGTACGTTTAAATGCTTACATTTTTAACACCCTGTATGGTAAGGAGTTAAAAAAAATAAATTTAGATACCTTGAATATTTAGCTAAAGAAAAGGTACTCTTGTTCAGTGTCGATAAAATGAACCGTTTTCGAGAAAAAAATTGTAAAAGAAACCATCAAGATTAAAAATTTAATAATATTTCGTAGGTACCATAGTAACGTTTGTAAAAACAGCGCTAAATTTTCTGTCTGCAACATCAGTATTAAAAAAGCCTGTTTTTACAAACGTTACTATGGTAACGTTACTCTTAATACGAAATATTAATAAATTTTTAATTTTGATGGTTTCTTTTACAATTTCTTTCGAGAAAACGGTTCATTTTATCGATACTGAATAAGAGTACCTTTTCTTTAGCTAAATATTCAAGGTATCTAAATTTATTTTTTTTAACTCCTTACCATACAGGGTGTTAAAAATGTAAGCATTTAAACGTACAACCTAGTACGCCCCTGTTAAAGTAAAGAGACTAATTATGTTTTAAGGTCATTTTTTAAAAGGTCCTTACTACTGTTTATCATATTAAATTTTCATTAAATTAAATTAAGTAGTTTAAAATTTATTTAAAAAAAAATGTTTTCCATTGGCTTCCTTTAGAAGGCCGTATCTTCGAGGGGAAGGCCGCTAGGAAAAAAAATTATGGGAACTTGTAACCATATTTTTTAATGTTCTATTAGAATCCAAGAGATTTCCCACATTTTCCAGGACACCCTGTATAAGTAAAAATTATTACCATGGACAATTCATGTTTTATATTTGAAATTATCCTTTTGCAGAGTTATTTTTTAAATTTTATGTTAATTAGGATTCATACAGGGTTTTCAAATTGACTACTGTTTGAAGCATATAACTACGATGTCCAAAAAGCGCAAAAAAGATTGTAGGACTACCTTATAAGTTTCTTTCCAGTTTTCCTGAAAATCGACAAGCTAATAATGTAATAACCTTTGATATTTTTGAGAGCCATTAAAGCGGATGTAATATGGGGTAAACATTTTTCTGAAGAGGGTAGTTAAGAATTAAATATGACGTGTTCTCCTTCGTACGTATATCGTTTTTTTTATTGTACCGTTTGAAAACATTGTACTAAACATCTATATACTTATTATTTTTTCGAAATTGTCCCGTAAAGGTTTGCATTTAAAAAATAGGAAAAATTCTATTAATTCGTCCAAATCATCAAATATAATTTATCTAGACTGTATTAATTTGTTATTTATATTAAATTGATACATAAGAAAACGGCATACATTAAAAATATTTATTTCATACACACTTCTTTTTTTTACCCAACCAGCAGTAATTATCGCTGGTTCTTATAGTCCTTGGTACCAACTTCCTAATCTAACTTTTTATAAAAGTTCTTTTATAAAATCACCAAGAAAACCTCAGCACCTGGAAGGAATAGTCTTACGAATTTGAATTGTTGGTGGTATGTGCACCTTAAGTGAAATATTAAATAATAAAAAATTAGTTTTGATCAGCGGATTCTTGGTTGATTTTTGTCTGGTATTTTATATTTAATAAGGTTTGGACTGTTGGTAATCATTATACCATGCACAGCTACATATATACAGATATCCCACCGAAGTGGACTGGTTGAAATATCTTGAAAATTACAAATTCGATTATTTTGAAATTTTATACATAGATTTAGTACGTGTCAATCTACATTTTGAAAATATTTTCAGTCATCTATGACTTGACGTCTATGCAGAAAAAGATATGTGGATGTATTGTACTTTGCAAAAACCACTTCAGCTCAAATGACCAAGGAAACAGTTAAAAATTGCTCCCCAAAGCAGGATTTAAACACGACAATATGCAAAGTGAAGACCAGCTAAATGAGGTTTTTACATTTGATCCAGAAGAAAACTTACCACATAATGTAGTTACAGATATTCTCAAATATAAGAATTTGTTAAAATTGACTGATAATAAAAACCTTAATTCTTTCTTTAAACTGGATGAAAATTTGTATGTTGAAGACCCAGATTCGGGACAAGAAATTGAAAATCGAGAAGTGCAAGAATTGTCTGAAGATTCTGACGTCGATGAGATTCCAGTACAAGCAGAGAATATCCAACATTATGGCGATAGAGTCTTTGAAGCTTCTTTCCAAATTAAAAATGCGATTTCTGGACTCCAATTTAAAGAAAAAGAAAAGACAAACAACTATAGATGTTTTTTTCGTCATTAGACTGACATTTAGTTTCATATTATGTATTTACATATATTTGTTATATGTATGTATTTTATATGTACTTTGTAACCCAAAAAATCCTTTTTTTTTTGCAAAATTTAAAAAAATGCCGAAATTATTTAAACTTTGAAAGAGAGTTTCAGTCCCTTTAAGTTAATACTTACGTCAATTTGTTAATACAGAAGGCAAGAATACTCTTAATTTTACTTAATAAATGAATTTAAGTTTAAATTTTTTTATTTATTTTAAAAACATTTACATATACGCTTTAAATATCCGATTTTTTAAATAATAGTTTTCATTAAAAAACACGACATTTACTTCGCATTTCTCTTAAGCGGACACCCTACTTGAACGGACACGCCGGCCTCGTTGGTGTCCGCCCAAGGGAGGTTTCAGTGTATACGGTGTAAAAGAAATGTACTTGGTAAAATATTAAATACCAGACAAAACGGTATATACCAGAGATGTATATACCACTAAAATTTCAGATTTCTATGACCATCTCTTTTGAGAGTTGTGTTGTTTCTTTGCGAGCCGTTTATATTAATAAGTATAATATAGGTACTCTTCGGCGATGATGTTTCATGCGTCATCAATTAATTGTTTTCTTCTAGACCAGTATTTTCGATGTTTGTCTCTGTCTAACATGCACAATTAAATTCAGAAAATTATTTTACGTTCGTTTGGAAAAGAGTGGCAAGTAATGACGCGTGAAATATATTTCGCCGGCCGGATATTATAATATTGTTATTAATATTATGTATTTAACTTATGCCGAACATTCTCCAACCACGGTGGGTGATTTGATTACTGCTAACTTCTTAAAAGAGAAGATATAATACCCCATAAAAGTGAAAAGAAGAATTAAAGTGTTTCAAAATTTTTTTGATGTTTACAATTACAAATTCAGTCAACATAAAATTCTAAAAAGTCAGTAAAATAACGTTTTCACTAAGTATTAAATGCTATCATTCTACATAGGATTTGGTTAATGTAACAAGAAAATCTTGTAAGTTTCTCTTCTACATTTTCATTTCTAGATACCCTTATTACACCATAACGTGGTATTCTGCTTTATGTTACAATTTTTTTGTCGATCATTATCAAATACAAAATGGTTATAGATTTGATTAAGGAGTTGTCAAATACCGGATTACTGAGCATGTTGGATTACAGAATGCCGGATTAATGAACTTGTAATGTAATAAGTTAGAGCGTGTGAACGTATGTGAATTTTTGTTCTTCATCTATTGTGTATTGCTAACACGTAATCTATATGTAAATTTACCAAGTACCTATAAATTTAAATTTCCATTCTCACATGTAATGGTGCCCAATATCTGATGTGTTACGAAGTATAGGTACCATAACCCGAAATAGAGCTGCACCATGAAGAGAAAAAAAGAAAATCCACTTTCCGTAACATTGCCGAGCATTCTTTCATCTTTCTCTTCCTAGTGCAGCTCCATTTCGGGTTATAGTATGCCCTAATCTGCTGTGAGAATTTGAATATTTGTTCAATAGTAATCTCTCAATTATTATATTAACCTTCGATTTTTTCATTTATATTGACTACGTTTTGTAGTGGACGTAGAAAAGGTTAATAGTAAAAGTATTTCTTCAATGACGAATGTCTCAAAAATAAATGTTGAACATTTCAGTTAGAACTAGATTATATAATTTAAATTACGCGATTAGTCCTTGCATATATATTCTGCGTTAAGAAAATAATGTCCATTTTTAGCGCATGGAAAATAAGTCAAAAAAAATGTTCTTCCTCAAATTAAATATGACATGGCAGAATATATTATAAGCGATTTTCTTTCCTTTTCGATTTAAATAAATCTATCTGCAACCTTAACCTTACCCTAGTGGTGGAAAGTAAGGGCTTTCGTGGGGCAAGCTTTTCACCCGTTTTGTCACAGTCATGCAACGTTTCTCCCCGGCGTTTCAATTGACCCGGTACAAGCGTCGATAGATTAAAGGGCTTTGGCCTGATTTGGAACAGAAAAGAAAATCGATCGCCCTTCGGTTGCGCCATCTCCTGATCGTTACATTAGGGGATAGATACTTTTCCATCGTAAAGTGTATAAAATAACGTGCAGTTTGACTACTATTACTAACAGTTTTATTAAATTTTCTCAATTTTTTACCAAACTACTTATTATCAATTTCGTAGAATGTTTAATGGTCTCCTATTTTCCATTGTGTTATGTAATGTTATGAGGTTATTGTAAACATTACGAAACATCTAAAACGTCTTACTTTTTCGTTTGCACATACATACGCAGTACAAAGATCTGCATTTCGTAACAGTTCATTGCTTTTATTCAGTAAAAGACAAAAACAATTCTATCGCGACAGTATTTATCAACTGATTATATAGGTTATATTCACAACCGGTGTTGATCGTGACTGTTCCTCTATATTTATTTTTTGTCACTATTGAAAGTATTACGACTTATTTTTTTATGATTATTTTCAATAAATCCAAGTACATTTTTTCGTTAAACATAAGCTTTCTCTTCCCTCCACCATCCAAGACAATTCTGCTCGTAGCTTATCGCCAACGTATGTCCAATTTCGTTTTATGACGCAGCCGGATATGCTCCGGACGACCTCCGGAAGCGCGGATTACCGGCTCCTGGGAGCTTCTCGAGCCGCCCTTCTTCGTCTACACATTAATACGGTGGGGCGTAAATCAACCGGCGGCTTTTAAAATTGATAAAATCCATTTATAAAGGACGCCCGAGTTCACTCAAACGGCACCGGCGATCGTTTGACGCGATAGGGGCGCCCCGCTGCCGCCCTAACGTCATTCGGAGGCCCCGCGTCCCCAGCTATCACGTCAGGCGGCAAAACTGCGCAATTTGGCGGGGTACCGCCCACCAGTCACTTGTTAAATTAAGAATATGATCCTCGCTCTACCGCCCAAAGCTCCCGACTTCTCGCAGATTTGCCGCTTCTTTTAATTAACGCCCGGACAAATTTTACCTAACGAGGGGACGAATGCTGTAGAAAAGGATTTCTATATCTTGCCCAGCAATATAAATTCTATAAAATATATAAAAAATGCTTCCAGAGAAAGTCTTAAATTCACAGATAACACTTTATATTTGATATATATCTATCTTTTAATTTAGGGAATATTTTTACAAGATTTTCGCATAAATTTTTAAATGTATAAAATAATTTGTTATTGTTATTGATGTCTTATAGAGCATATAAAATTTGGTATAAGTTCATTATAGTAACCTTCTACTGTAAAGTAACTTGAAGCATAGTGAAGCTCGGAAAACTGGAGACCTCACTCTAGAACCTTTATAGATTTATAAAATATGCTGTCTTTGCACTTTCTCTCGACGCCGAGCTCCTCGACCGGGTGGCGCGCTTCGGGAGGAATCGCCCTGCGCCCCGACCTCCCATCCGGCGGCACTAAACCGATATCAGATCGTGTCGGACAGAGATTCGCCCCCGCCGCCGCCGCCCCGCGCCCCATAACCGACCGATAAGTGTCCGTCCTACCAACCTCGGCATACACGCGTCTCCCGCCTCTCATTAATATGCATAAATTGACACTGGGTCAACATGGGAGAACCGTCCGCCGCCCTGTATTAATGCAAAAAACCTTTGAATGCTAATATGTTGACACGGAAGCGGCTATTTGAACATGGAAATCAGCCCGGTCTGACCGCGAGTGACCAAAATTCGACCCGAAGGAGATTACGCCGCCCCCGTATTTATGGGTTTGCGCTGCGGCCTGTCGGTGAGTGGACGGCGGGGCCCCAAAACCGGGAGAGATAGTGACGTGTTTTATGCTTTTAATTATAGGCGAACGAGCGCAGCCCCGCTTAATGCGATTTGATAAGCCGCTCTACCGTTTTCCACTGTCCACCACAAAAAACTCGCTAAATCATACGTGTTTGCGCTCGAAATCGCAATTGATTGTAGTCCCGTCCGGATCTAGTAAATGGGACTTTAGTTCGTGTACCTTATTGTGTAAAATTCACATAAAATTGTTGTTAACCTTTTTGCATTCGACTTTCATAATGGTATCTTTCCTAGCTTTGAAACAATATTGAAAAAACACAACATAACTACCCGTTTATAACATGTAGTATTTTACTTTGCTGATTCGTTTTATATCACATAGGTGCCTCGCACTATCTGTGTTTCCAATCAACCGACTCCGACTCATAAATTACACACGGTTAAGGGCGACAGGAGAGAATTTTCAGGTTCCGCCCTTCGCGTGCCTCTACATAAAGTATACTTGAAAATTGATTTTCAATTACCGCAGAACCGTGGCGTGATGAGGCGGGAAAAAGCCGAGTCGGGCACGTCCCGCATCTCGGAAGAACCGCCCCGCGCCCCTTGGGGGTCACCTTCAATCAGTGGCTTTCCGCGTGTTTTATGAAGTTATAAACACTGATTGCTAGCCCGACGGTTTACCTTAAAGGTTGTATATGGATGCTTCAGTTTGTTATCTACCAGAAAACAATATCTATATTAGTTTTTCTTTTAATTTCTTTAATTCTGAGAAAAATGGACTGAAGCAATAAAAATATTTATAATGGTTGAGTGAAAACTAATGCTGGACCGGTTTAGATTCTGTCGCTGTAAATATCGATCTGATCGGTATAAGAGTGTCTCTAGGTCCGACTTAGGAAATATTTGTCACTCTTTACTGTTCTTTTATCGAAGTTCCAGCCGATATCGTAAAGCAGCGGTGCCGTGGAAAGTGTCGGCGTTTATTGCCTAGGAGAATGGGGCCTTAAGGTCGAAGATGTTTACCCTTTAACGTCACCCGTATCTATTCGACTCTCTATGTTATCTCGACCTACCTATCAACTCTGTGCTTCGATCTCTTGCCACAAGATGGAAAAAATGTAACTTTCATCTTTATGAACTTTAAAAGTTATACGATTCCGACAATTTCTACGATTTCTGGTCGGAATTACGACAATCAATATGGGAACCCCACAAGATGCACCGGACCCTCAGATCGGATTTAGATCTCGAACAATAAGGAACAAATAGAGCGTGAGTTCGATCGGGCGAACTCAATAAAACAAATCCCATCTGCGGGATGGGTGGGTTGGTTTCTTAGGGGGTGGGTTAAGGGAGTGGGTTCGGATGCCTATCCCCAGAGGGTGGACAGTCGCGGTCGCCGCCACCGTCGCGTAATAAATGTCCGAGAACGCAAAATATCCCAGCAACATTTGCGAGTAACTGCCTGCCGAGGCGGTCGTTTTATTATATGCGGAAACAGTAAAAAAGGCCGTGTTTCCCGCCGGAATGGGTGGACCAAGGCCGTCAGTGAGGAGGGAAAAAAAGAACTGTGACCCGTCGATTGGATAACTTACAGGGTGTTTTAACATAGAATGCTTATCATCCAAATTTAAAAACACCAAATTTATCTTTAGTGTTTTTGAAATGGTGATTATCTGATGATGTTGAAATAATGGTGTGTGTATAGAGAAATAAGAATCCTTTCTACTATCTTTTCAAAAGATAAAAATATAACCAATTTACTTGTATAACACTTGCTTTACTTACACACACAGATTACAACACACAGATGCTTTACTTCTTTGAATTTAAAAGTTTGTTCCTTAAACTTATTTCAACTCTTCAATATAAGAACCACACAAACAGAAGCTTTACCAAATTACGTTTAATGAATTTTTAAAATACGATTTACATCAGCTGCAAACTTTTATTAGTTGGGTAAAGAAATTGAATAAGGGGTATATAAAATGAGAATAGATAAAGTAGGGACACCCCGTATATCGGAAGACGCATCTAATTACGTCCCATCGGCTGATTATGGCAGTGTCGAGCCATTTCGGAACCCTCGCAGTAACGATACTGCTTTGGAAATTTTACTCGTCCAGCACGGCCCCATTCGCGTATTGTGTATTCCGCCCTTCGGGGCGAAGGGGCCCATCGCAGGGGCGCTCAGGACACAGCGCCGTCTTATCTCCGGTCATAGGTGCCCCCGGACTATTTATTGACTGGACATCGGCCATAAAATATCTCTTCCTAGACGGCGTGCCATCGCAGGACATTATGTCCCGAACAGTGCGGATCGTAAAAAGTTAGCGACGTCCGATGTCCTCCTCAATGTCCAGGATAGTACTGGCTTTTTAGAATTTTATTTGACAAAACATTATTTGAACAAATATATCGAAATTTAGTTTAATGCAATATATAATAAACTGAATCAGGAGTTAAAATATTACTTCTTAGTGAAAGTGGTATTTTCCACTTTTCCATACTAATAGTTTGGGACTTAAAACGGTCCTGTTTTTCGGTCTACATCGTATCGAAATCGGCAATGGGAGATCGTAGCGAACTATACTGATACAAACGACGGCTTTATCTCAGGGTAGAAGAACTGTTGGATGTCGCGGGGGGTGGAAACGCATCGCCACTTACCCCTCGTTTTTTTTGGGGTTTCTTTTTTCTTGTCGCGGCGAGCGACCACTCTTTAGAGAGCGACCGTGCGGGTGACGTTTATCGGACATAAAGACGGTATAATTCCCCGATTTCGTCACCTTGACCATTACCAATAACTAATAGGGGCGCCCTCGTCTGGGGGTGGCCGTTTTAACGACCTGCCGCTTTTGCTTTGCGAATTGATCCGTGAAACCAAACTTCAGAGAAATTTTAACCTCAATACAAAAATATACGTGACACTAAAAATTTTCTTGTTTCATATAAAACTAGGTCTATTACAATGAACGATTCTCGAACGGTTCCCCTGGTGTGTTGGAAGAAACCTAACATTACTGTCATTGCTCATTACCCACCTAACATAAGCCGAAATATCTGTTTTTCGTTAGAGAAAAACTAGTTTTTGATGATCGTTTTCTAGTGTGGTAGGTTATCTACTTCCATAAAAAGACATTTCATACAAAGTATCCCACACAGTTCTGTCATGCGCAATTGCAATGGTTGATAACCGTCCATAGTTGACTATCTGATTTGTATTCATTCATCCTTATCACGGGCGCTTAGTAGTGCTCATTTTCCATATTCTCAGTATCTTTCTTGTAGAACTAAGCAATTACGTAAGTAGAACCTTATTAAAAAACTTTATCCAAAAACATTACGTTTAATCTAACAATAAGTCATCAATAATTCCATATCAGTTTCCATGTTAACAACGGACTAACATTAATGTTGATCTATTAAGTCTACTATCTTTTAACAAGTTTTCATCTATTATGTTTTTATAATGATTTAATTGACGGTGTTTAGTTGTTTTAAATACGCTCATATGTAACATTCTGTTTTTATCATTTTTTAGTATATGACCTGATGACGGAAGTCTAAACAAGTAATCGCGAAACCGATTATCGCTTCGTTACAATAAAATATATTTTTGAGTGCTTAATTGTCAGCTTTATAAGAATCTAAGTTCGAATTACATAAATCTAAAAAAAAATAACTTTGTATGATAGATCCCAACAGTTAATATTTCTTCGGTTAATTTCTTGCAACATTTCCTCTTCCCATATTCCCTATTTCCCGAACCAAAAAGAAATCCATATCTATCATACCGTTTCAGTATTCCAATCACCCCTTAGGACTATATCCGGCGGTTTCGACAAATGCAGTTACTAGACGTCCTCGGACGCAGGTCGCATCTTAATCAGACATCCTGCGCGACCGATTCCGTTCATTAACTCCACCCCCGATTGGTCTGCCGCGTTTCTAGACCTCTCTGAAGACATCACCACCTTTGGAAAGCTAATTGATCGCAGCATCGTTATTTACCGTTCGGAAGATAACGTGAAAATGGTCGCGGCCGTTATTTCGTCGCAGGTTATCGGAAATGTGGAAAGGGCTTTGTGCGAGGTGCGGGCGCTGTCTGTCTTCTACGCCCAATTAAGCGTGTGAAGAATGGTAAGGCAAGGGGAGACGAATCGTGTACATTGATTTTGAAAGGGAGGAAAGTAAAAATAAAAATTGGATGTTTTGCGGTGTAGTTGGGACGTTTGCAAGAATTAAGGGTTAATAAATAAGAAGCTAATAAATAGAAATTTAATGTTTTGTTTAGGAAGAAATATACTTAAATCAATTACCTTCTAAACGATCTGGCTAACTGCCCTAAGTTTCATATGTGTGCCCGGCCCCCTCAATATATATAAAACTATAAATCGTTTAGTGGCGGTCCAAGCAAAAACTGCCCTATGTCCGATTTTATTGGCATATTTATGACGGCCAAAAGAAGCGTCCTTCGGGGGTTGGAGGAAGAGGGAGGATTTCCTGCGAGGCCGGAATTGAATCGGGGAGCAATGCAGATTGACCGACAATATACATATCGAGCAGCACATGTCACGGAAATAAATAACGCCAATATGCGCGGGGTTCGTCGACGACGAAGCACGTTCCGACGCCACCTCCTGCACGGACGCGCACGGAAATTGGGGGGCCGACGCCGGTGCAGCACCGTTATAAGGCTATTTTGCGGAGGGACTCCCGGTTTTTAAAGTTTTCGCAGTTCATTGCCTGGCCTTGTCGGAAGTTCCCTTTTCTCTCTACGTCTATTGCTTCAAGAACAAAAAAGGGGACGGTATCTATCCCGACACACCAAGCTATTCATAGGATTTACTAAGGATTTTTTTTCTAAACGGAATTTCATTGTTATTTAATTAGAGATTGACTACGTAGAACAACTTTATTATTTCTTAAACAGAATTTGATCGAAAGAAAGTGAATACATCTAAAATAAATGTACCGATGGAACTTTTTAGAATTGTAAAAAGATATTTAGTGATAATTAGAATCCTTCGAATATCTTGAATATCTTGTCTGCAGGTGATTCCCACTCGCTGAAACAGGTGATTGTGATTATTGTCCTTATAGATAAGTTGTTAGACATTCCAACATTTTGTCAATACTTCTCTAGAAATTTGGTTCGCTTAAAATAGTGTTCGTCAATAAAAACTTATTACTGTTATGAAAAGCATATTTTTATAAAGCAAGGGGCTCTATAATACAATGAAGTCAATGGGAACAAGTTTCCATGGTGATGGCGCCTAGATGTATTATCAGTACACCTGTACCTTACTGAAATACTCAATTCAATGAACAATGCGATAGTTCAGTGAATCTGTTATACATTTATTTGTTTAGTTGTACAATTTTTCATTATCGATGTATCGATGTAAAGCGTCCCTTAGCGTTCATTCAAAGTCAATAAAAATGCAAAATGATAACTGTTCTTGTCCTGTAAATCAAATCATATCGTAAACAACAATCTTTAATAATGAAACGAGCAGAGGAACGTCGGAGAATACCGCGAGTACGCCGTCGTCTTCATATCCCGATACTTCGTATCTCCGTCCTGATCGCGAGTCATGAATAATTCATGCGCTTTTCGGAAAATACCGCAATACATTATACACGCCACAGTTTCGGCGTTAAAACGGAGATATTCAGGAGGACGTATTAATTAAACTTGGTCCGGCGAAGGCTGTATCGGCCGTAGGAGTGAGAAGGATGTGCTGCTACCATTAATCACCCGTTTCGGTGCTGACTGGTGCAACTTAATCCACGAACACTTGTCGGCTTAATATACTAAACGAACGCGAGGGTGGGGTGGAAATAGAGGGCGTCCCGAGTTTCCGAAGACCCTTCGGCTCTGTACAAACTATTAACGGGCGAAAAGTTACTAGCGCGCGTTATAAATCGCCCCTAAAGGTGAAAGTTATTAATGAATCAACTTGTTTTTCCGATCGGGGTGAAGAGGAGATCGATTATCCCCTTTTGCTTTATAAGATATTTTTAAGTTATTTTGGTGATAGAGAGGGTTGTATCGATATTCCCCTCGATGGATTTCCTGTTGGATGGGTCGTTATTATTCTCGGGCCGTGTCCGACGCGTCCATCATCAAGAACGCGAACCACAGTCGACAAAGGGAACGGAACGGGGCCACTTAACCACGGCCCGAGGCTTCAAACTGGCCCCGATCGACCCTCGCGAATCTGTCAAGGGCCGTAAAGGGTGTTGCGATGAAGTGCGTAATATAATATAGGCTTAGGACAAACCGAGCACAAACTGAGAGAAGAATGTTTCTTCTAACTACTCCCAATGGCAAACATCCCTCCGTCCATCTACGACCTAATAATCCCTTATGATCGGCAAATAAGATCAAGATTTTACAGTCCTGTCAATCCAACGATGGCCGCACCCCAAGGAGCAATTCTTTTTTTTCTTCGGTCACTTACCGTCGCGGTACCGCCTCTTTTCCTCCTCTTTTACTCCGGATCGGTAGCGCCGGACGTCGTAAAATCCCGGCTCGACCTCCGGTGATTGGATTACGTTTAGAGGGCAATCTCATTGACGATCGCCGTGGGACTGTTGAGCTTTAATGACCTGGCGCGACAAATCGAGCTCCAGCTCCCCGAGGGCTTACTGACGCGTCGCGACGCCTCATGGAACGCCAGCGCCACAAGCGACAGATGGAAAAACTTCCAAAAAAGAAGTTTTGCCATATTTTTACTTTCTGATTAAGGTGGATTCACACTTATGAACCATAAAGTAGGTTACGATTCAGAAATAGAAAGGTGTTCTTCAAGCAAATACAGTACTTAATGTAAGTTAATACAAGAGTCATCTTAACCGATTTGCCATTGATAAAATTCCTCTTTTCAAAAACATTTATCTATTAGTTGTTTTCACAACAAATAATAAATTCAGCAGTGACTTTTCATCAAGATGTTTGATATGTAATATTTACAATTTGCTCAAAGCTTCAAATTTGTCAAGCGTCCACAAAAATTTTCTCCGGTGGACAACATGGAAACTATTGATTTCCTACATGATAAAATTACGCGATCGCTTCTTCTTTTCTTTTTTGGTCCACTGATCAAAATTCAAGGCACGATTTTTGCCCCGGTGTCGAATCCATAATCAACTGACCGCTTCTCGGCTCATGATGGGAAGGCCATGCGCCTTACATGTGCAAATCCACCCCACTGTAGTCAATCCACCTCATCGGTGACGAAAACCCCATATCCCAACTTAGAAACTCACCGTCTGATAAGAAACTTCCCTGCGTTGATTCTGGTCGAACAAACTGCACAAGATAACGACCTCTGTTTGACCACGAGTCTAAAAAACGAAACGAAAAAATGCCTAAAATGTTAAATATTTGATTCGATACGGTCCTGATGGTTCGTACCCGGAGATATATCAACCCAACCTTCCATTATATTTAATTTGTCCTGTCCCAAGCAGATTATAAATATTCGATTCATATAAATCTGCGGGGGTATCGCGGGCCCCCACATAAATCTTTGGGGGTGCGCCTCCTGCCGTCTAACCGTACTGAACTATTCCCGCAGGAAGTTGTCGTAGTTGGAGACACGAAAACTGGGAGTAGGAAGAGAGGAGATACACTTTGTTTAGCCTAATCCGGGATCCACTTCAAAGAGAGCGCGGGTTCGCTATATATGAACTCAATCAGGCCGGAATGTGGGTTCCTCGGGTAAATAGTCGATCAGGGGCGGCGGTCGATATTCCCTCTCTCGATGGGAGGCGGCTCAATGGAGCATTTTGCAGAGAAAAAAATGCTATTCTTTACTAAACAGTTAAACCTGAACTGGAATTAATTTGTGGTTCTCGTACGTATAAGTGAATCGGTCCCTAACTATTATTATCCTTTTTATCTAATCGCCGCCTACCCAACATAATCGACGCTTCGTATACCGCAAAAGTAGAAAGAAGAGCTGGGGCGGTTGGTGGAAAGGGGAATGAACTAAACCCAGAATGGCGAGGAAATTAAGTGAGCATTTAACTATTACTCCGGCGGTTCGGCGGTTACTAATGATGGCATTGTGAGAGGGCGGTTGCCCCCGAGTTCCAGAGCCCCCGGGGGACACCCGAGGGTCAGGGGCCGGCCGTGTGCCAGCTGGCGTTTTGTAGTTATTGCGGTAATTAAACGTCTGCAATTAGTGGTAACGTCGAAAGTCGGTAGTGATAGATTTCATGTAAATCTAGTGATTTTTATTTGTTGATTTGGTTAGGCAAATTGAACTGTTGCCGGTTCGGTTGTGTTGGGGTGGCATTTAATTATCTTTCCGGAAAATAAATTAACCGAACGGATTCATTCAAATTTTTTCTAATAACCCTAATGTCTGGTGGCCTTGATTTAGGGTCGGAACGGGCGCCGTTTGCGGCCCGCGGTAGCCGCCCCATAAATCTGATGCAATTTCGGCTCATCGTACCGGAACGCCACAATTACCGGCCCGAAGATTTATTAGTAATAACTTGTACTGATACACATAACGTCGTCTCTAGAACGAAAATGTCATGATTACATACCCAAGGCTATATACATATACCGAAATTATACATTGTAATACCATAATAAGAGAAAAACGCAATTAGTTTAGATCTATGTATACTGTAGAAATTACTCTGGATAAATGCAGTGTAAAGAATTCTAAATTTATTCGATCACAGTAAAATCCATCGCGTACATCTTCTAATTATTACCTATTTTAAAAGGTATTGAATGTATTCAATTGACAATATTTTAGTTACATATTTTTTCTTAATGATGAGTGATAGGTACTAATAGAAAAATAGGAATCTACACAAACCTCTTCATGAGTTTCCTCGTTGAGGTTACAAAAAAAATCGTGTTGGTCTGTAGGTCAGATTCGCGATAGGTCACGCATAACCCCAGAGGGCTCCATCCTCTTTTTTCTCGTAGGAGATCCTTCACGGATAGCATCTTGAGGACTGGTCGACATAGCACCCCTTTTCCGTGAACGGATAATAATTAGCAACGAGAGACAGGGTCGATGGTGGAGAATTTCGTGGTGGAATTCGCGGGTTCCACATCGCTCCCCGCCCAAAACGAGGGTGTAGATTCTGAGTCAGCAAACTGCAGTAGGTCGGGGTAGAAGTGTCAGTAGAGAGAGTGGTATTGTGAATTTTTGAAAAAGAATAAGAGAAAAATTTAAAATTTAAAAACTTTATTTTGAGGGGGAGAAAGAGAAATAAATAAAAACGAAATCCCTTTTTTTATTTTTTATTAAAACGATCAGATCGAATAACTTTTTAATTTTTCTAGAGGACGAGCCGGAAAAGAAGAAATCTCGCAAATTATTGCCGCCGTACACGGCGATGATATTTAAAAAGACCGTGGCTTAGCGTCAACCCTCCACGAAGGGGGCGCAATAGAATAGTAATAGCTTTATATTAACGTCTGCGTCTTTCTGATTACGTCTCAGACGGGACGCTCCCTTTTCCGTTAATAACCCGAACCGAATATCCATATCAGGCTTTGGCTTCCGAATGGAATTAATTATATTTAAGTAATTGGAGTCGCCCTCTAAAGAGGCTCGCTTTGCGACATAGACGTTTACATTTGGCTCTGCGCCCTTAGATGTTTACTTAGGCTAAAATCCAACTGTTTATAATTCTAAATAAAGACGTAAAAACTTTGAAATATAAATCTCCTCACTCCAATTTAATTTTGTCCAGTTAAAATGAATCTCAGGAGAAAAGTCGATTCGTGAAAACCTTGGTCAATCGGGTAACAACCCCCCTCGGTTCCCAAAAGAAAGACGTTGGGGGTTTGGGCGACAAGAAGGGACTCCACGACATGATTACAATTAGTGACGTCACGGGAGAGAGCGAGAGAATATGTGTCAACCAGCGCGACGTCGACGACGCCACCGACGCCTGTGGCAGGGGTGAGAATTAGGTTCGTTACGGGCAGAGGGATTTATCCCGTTATTGGAATCCACTTCAACAAACATGATAGCACCCGTTCCGACTTCAAAATGAAACCGAAATTGTACTAAAAGAAATGAACCAGGAAATTTCAGCTTGATCATGTATAGTATTTTCCAATAAGTGATAAATCAATAGTAAAGTTTTATCGCACCAATTAACTTGACGGAAGCAAGTAAATCATTATTAAAACGTCTCTACTCTGAGGGGGTTTGAGGAAATGGAAAACAAAGACGGGAAAAGTTTTAGGCTGATTCCCAGATTTGGGGTGAAACTTATTCTTAGGAAATTTATGGGATATTTACTACCATTCGTCTCCTCTTACATAATTCTAATTTGATTTCTTCTGTGTACACTTTCTCTCATAATGAGCTATATGTTGAAGAGGCAGTAAAATGAATAGATTTTGTGTCAGAAAGACTTAATTTCTAATAAACGAGGAGCTTAGAAGTAAAATAAATGAATAAAAGTTGATAAGTAAAGTTTCCTAGATACCTGTTGTTATTATTTTCTCAAATTTGCTCTAATGTTCTCTATAATAACTTGACGTTTATCTGAACAAAATACACAATTCTCAGCTTATTAGTTGTTTTGACTCGAATACAGTGCGAAATTTTTTTTTCGTTCATCTCCAATACAATGACTATACTCTTATTACTATAAGATGTAGCTCTCTTCTTTCGTATGAACCATACCACTTTGTGAAATCCGATTAGAAAAAGTTCGTTTCTTCCAAATTACTATGAAAAAGTAAAACAAAATGGATATTTTGTCATCTCGATAGTGAATAGAGATCTATTGGGTTTATCCTTTTCAACACCATGATAACGATTTGTAATATTTTTATGTGAAATGTTTAATGTACGAATTTAACGTTCATATAAGCGTCATTATCCGCTATTTTTAAAGGTTCATTAAGAAAAATAAATTCTTATTAGATTTAACAAAATCTTTTGTGCAATTTGTTTAAAAAAAGTCTCTTTTTCCGTTCATGTCGAAGTTCTGCCAGATGGCAGAAATCCGTTCCAGATGGAACGGAAAAAGTTGAGTTTTCCAAATAAACATAAAGTAGCACACATACAAATAATATATAACAGGAGTGGCCACACTTGGTGATAGAGCCGTATTGAAAACTTAAAAATGTTTAATAGCCTAAACAGAAAAAATTCGTCCCTCGAAAAAAAGGAGATCTAGTAAATTATACCTCCTGATTCCCTTTCATTATAGGAAACAAATTTTATGAAAGAAAAGTAGAAAGTATTTATGAAATTTTTTAATTGAGGCGTAATAAAACTGAAAAAGAGCCGCATGCGTCTCACGAGCCGCCGTTTGGCCATCGTTGATATATAATATAGAACGTTAACTTTAACTACTTACAATTAGATTGCTAAAATCAATTTGCAATAATTAGTAAACGTCACACCCGGTTTGACGTTCTATGCAAGTTAATGCCCTCTATCGAAATTTCCAAAGGTATCAGAACCCGCGATATTTGAAATAAATCTGCTAGTTTTTTAATATTGAATTTTAGTATTTTATCTAGGCCACAACAAGCAGAAGAAAGTGTTAAAAAAGGCAAAATGTTTTATTAATTACTAAAAAATTTCTGAAACATTCTTTAACGTAATAGTGAACACTATTAATTAAACCTATTCTTCAGGAGTCTCAAAAACGAGATCTACTACACATTCATGAATGACATCTCATCGTACTAACAGACCATAAAAAAATAATATGTAATATTATTGGTCAATTCCCACTAGATTTTTGAAATCAGTTAGCAGTAGTTAGTAAACCACCCGTCATGTGCGGTTTGACAATTTAAGTAAAATAATGCCCTCTATTGAAGTATCTAAAACTATTAGAACCCGTGCAATTTGATATAATTCTCGTACCTTTTTTTTAATATTGAATTTTATGGCGAATTCGATTGGCAAAACTAGTGTGCACTGGTGCGCACTCGTTGAGTGCAAAGTGTGACATATGTCACACTTGCTTAGTGCAAAAAAGGGCAAATTCAACAGAACGCGATGAAATCAAACATAATTATAACATCACTTGTAAGTGTGTTCAAGGCTTGATGATGTTTAAAATGTCTTATAAACCACAATAATAACATGTAACAGAACACAACGAAACAACCAATAGAACACGCTGTTATGCACTGGTGCACACTAGTGCAACCAATCGAATTCGCCATTAGTATTTCATCTGTGCCACAACAACTAAAAGAAAACATTAAAAAAAATGCAAGATAATTTATTAAATTCTAGAACATTTCCGAAACTAATACAATTATTGTTGTGTAACACCTTTATTCAAACATTCTTTGACGCAATATTGAACAGTATTGATCTAATCTGCTCTTCAAGAGGATCCAAAACCAACACTACCGCATATTCATGAATGACATCCTACCCTAATGACACACGCTAAACTAGAGAATCTAATGTGATCTAATTAATTTTTGATTTCCACATTTAACTGGGATATAATTACTACTTACCAATATATTCTTTCATGTATGTACGTTTAATAAACACAAAGAGACTAAAAAAGTTATGTTCATTCAAATTCTTCTCAACAACAAAAAGTTAGAGAGAAAACATCATCCCAAGGAAATAATAACAATAAACAAAAATTTACGTTTTCATGATAACATCTTCTGTAAATTTGTCATTTTTCAAAATTTGGATAGTAGCGCCAATTTGACAATAATGGACGGTTTACGTACTCAATGAACCAAACTCAGCATTTGGCAGCGAGTTAACCTATTCTTTGACAGACGCTAAACTAGAAAAAACGGACGTGACCTTATTAATTTTTGATTTCTATATTTTACTGAGATATAATTCGAGGGCTTACAATTAGTGCAAAACAGACGTAACTACAAGTTTTACGTTTTTGAGTTACTTTCAATTTCTATTAAAGAATGTTGTGTTCTATGTGGTGAAATGCAAATAAGACTCGTAACTCTAAGCATTCTAAAGATAGACTGCAACGTATCTACTTTAGAATCATTTTAATTAATGCAACACAAGCGTATGTATATATACGTGTTTGTGATTTGCGCTACAGAACTACAAAAACGTATCTCAAGTAGGCTATGTATAGGATGATCAAACCAAAACGAATGATTTACTACGATATGCGGTATATAATCTTACTATCTTCAATGTTGCCATTAAGGACGCAAAGTGTTTTATATCTGGCACGAGGCAATTGTCAAAAGAGGTTCCGTTGAGATCGCCTCATGCTTATGGAACTATCTACAAAATTCTGGAGACGGTAGACCACACTACTTTTTTCTGATACATGCAGTGGCCAAAACCGTAATATCAACGTTGCGACCATGTTTCATTTCGCTATAGATAATTTTAACATTCCCGAAATTACCCAATTTTTCTTTGAACCAGGCCATTCGCAAATGGAATGTGACTCAGTGCACGCTCACATTGAAAGAAAAGTAAAACATACCAATATTTTTCATCCATCAGGTTGGTATACCTCTGTTCAAATGGCTTCACGAAAATCCAAGTATCATGTAATTGAAATGGCACAGTCCCAATTTTTTAATTTCTCGTCCATTCAAAAAAATTATGTTAAAAACAATAAAAAAGATATTAATGGTGAAAATATTCGATGGATGAAAATAAAATGTCTCCAATACAGGAAAAACAGCCCTGAATATGTGTTCTTTAAATATAATATAGAAGAAAATGGTTTTAAGCACTTTGAGATCATAAGAGAAACTCAAAGAAAAACAAGATCGTCTAAGACTACAAAAGTTGTTAACAACTACTTGGATTTGGAACGTGCTTATTACGGTTCACTTCCAATTAGAAAGTTAAAGCTTCGGGACTTAAACGATCTATGCAAAGATCATACTATACCAGAACAGTATCATGAGTTTTACAATAATTTGTGGGCTGATGGCTCTACAATTAGTGTTAATGAAGAAGAAAATGGTGAATGATAACAATAAAAAATAATAAATATTAAGAAATGTAAAGTTAAATAAAAAGTTAAATAAGTAGATAAATAAAGTTTCTACATTGTCTTTATATTTTTTATCACTATACTTCATTTAATAACTAGGAGGAGTGATTTGAATTTTGCGCGCCAAAATAGTGAACTATTATTGATCGCCCCGCAGTCAAGTTTACAAGGATGAAAAATTTGGTTTTTGTCGTTTATTGTTTTTGACGTTTGATGTTAGGTGCTTTACCTAATTTGTCAACTTGTTTCTCGCTTTTCGTTGTGCTCTAATGGTTGCGATCAAAAAATATCAAGTTCGAAGAAGGTATGGTACGATGTCATCTGTTGGATATGATACGTCAACACAAGGAACGTCTTTTGGATAAATTTTGAACAATATACCTATAGATAAACGGCCATAGAGATATTTGGTATGTTCTAGAATACTACGCTCAAACGCTTGGTGTTTTTTTGGTTGCATAAATGTGACTGGTTTTAAGTTTAGAATTCAAATTTGCCGCTAAAAATGTTTAGTGTATTTTTTTAGTTACTTTTTCCTATGTAAATGGGGTTTTGAGATTCACTCCTCCTAGTTATTAAATGAAGTATAATAATAAGGCCAAGCATCTTTAATTTATCAAAACATACCAAAATGTTAGAGACGAAAACATAAGTTTCTTTTATTAATCGAAAAATAAACTAATGTGTAAGGAAAAACAAACGTATCTCATGACTAATTAACAAATTTTAACTATTATTACTTGTAATTAAATTTTAATTTTAATATGATTTGACTGCAGTGACTCAAAGTAGCAGAATATTGAATTACGAAAGAAGTTAGGGTGTTCATCATTACATAATTGATGTTTTTTTGGTAACTTATTATTCAATTCCGATTTACTCAAATCATCGATTTTGTAGATACGTCTGTTTTGTACTAAGCCCTCGCATTACTACTTATCAATGTATTCTTTCATTTATGCAGGGTTAATAAATACAATGGGATCAAAAAAATTAAGTTCATTCAAATTCTTCTCAAGAGGGCAAAGATCGAAAAAATCAAACGAAGTAAATAGTAACAATAAATAGGAACTTACATTTTAGAAAGTTAGATAATAATAGGCGGTTTACGTACCCAATGAACCGATTTCAATATTTTTCAGGGAGTTGATCTATCCTGGTTTCACAAATAGCTATTAGGCTGTTTGTGGTAGTCTATTTGACCATAAAAATGTTCGCTATTATTTTTTAGAGTTATGGTGCGTTTAGGATATCAAACTTAAAGGCTGTAATCGTAACTGGAGCGGTAGTTGTAGCATTTAAAAAAAATTCAACTATATTTATTTAGATAAGTATCGTTTAAGCGACGGTTTACAGACGCTGAAAATTATGGTAAATTTAATTGTAACAGTAAAAATTGACACATTTTTACGATTACAGCTAAATATTTGCTAGCAATTTTCCTTCGGCGTATTGTTAATGATGACTTCTATTGCCTTCGATGGTGATCTTATTAGTTATTACAGGTAGGACCTACTATTTTTCTAAATGTTTAAATTATAACTATTCAGAATTTAATTTATATGATTCGTGTGGTGTTATTGGAAATCTGCGTACACTTGTCGTTGAATGTATTGACGTTAATCGCAAAGAAGTTTTCAAAGAATTAATTTATGTTCTGTTATAATAAAAAATGACCGCATAACTTTACAAATAGCCACTACAGAAACTGCCTATTGTGTTAAATTTTGAATAATAATAAATTTTATACTTTGTTTTTGTTTCTATAATCCGTCGCCTTAGAATCAGACTATTTTACGTTCCTTTTTTTAAATTTTACAGAAAACGAGTTTTTTTGTTTTGACATTCAATGTAATGTAATATGCATCTACAAAAAATTCGATTCGATAATAAAGCCACCCGAATAGACGTAGATTGATTTATAATCAACTGGTAGAAACACCTTGAAATATAACATGGGTTGGTGTTAGACTTACAACAGTTAAAAAAATTATATAGAATAGTCTGGTTCTAAGGTGACGAATTAACATTTCGATGAATGGAAAATACAATAATAAAACAGTCCTAATAGAAATACGCATATTTCCAATCTGTACTTTTATAAGTTGATCCATTACTTCCACCACAATAGGTAGATGGTGTGTGCTTCCAGCCCTCATTTGGGGATCAAAATACCTAGTTTTATTAACTCACACGTAATTTTAATTTGCCTTTCGCTATTTTTTACATCTTCTCGTCTTTGCTATCGCCCGAAAACGTCTTATTTGGCATATTAACATCTTAAGCCAACTAGCCTTTGTCGGCTGCCTTTGAGTAACTTCATACTCAAGTTGTTCAAACACCAATATTTATTAGATCGTAACTCGTAGGCGCCGATTGACACAAATGATATACTTAAGAAACGCGCTCAACTATGTACCGAGTTAAACAAAAGTAATAAATCAAAATTTAATAAAAAGAATAATAATGATTCCTTCCAGTTATAGGTTACAATAGACTAATTAATCTATTTGTAGACAACTACTCAATTAGTCTGATTAACCTATTGTAATTATACCGTCTACAGAACGGAATATGTATTCTCCCCCTTGTATTGATATTCATTATCAAACAAATAGTTCATATTCCTAACTGCCGGAATATATTATTGTAGAATGTATGTACATCAACTACATAATGTTATAAGTAATAAAATTATGAATAAAATCTTTTGGTCAGTGTTATACATCAAAACTCTAAACCTTTAGATTATTTTGTTATGTGATTAATAACCGCTGTCTAGAAACGCAGTTGTATAAACCCCAAGTCTACATCAATACAAAAGTGTCGTTTAATTTAGACTGCATAAATTTCTCACAAGAACGAATCGCATAATCAATTGTTGATACCGTTGATAGTAATATAATATACAATCGGCCTTTGTCGGTGTTTACTGTTTACCGCTTAGGTTTTTGATCTCGAACATTTACACACGGTTCTAGATTTTGCATCTCATAGATGTGAGTACAGTGAAAATATACGTAATCCACAGATAGAAATATTGTCATTAACGGAATGCGTTTGTAATTAAGCTTTCGGTGGGGGTAATAATAATACGGCATAAACGGTCGTAAATTCGGGGTAAATCGTTCGCCAAAATAAACAGTACGTTCGCCAATGCGAATTCGCCATCGTTCGGCTGCGATGGCGCAATTTTTGACCATCTTGTTTATACTGACAATGAGTTGTGTTTGTTTCATAATTGTACGCTAAAGGCGTAAATAGACTATTTACATTGGCGAGTAGTTTCGATTCCCTCGTTATAATTGTTTATTTACGTCGAATTTGTATTTCGATAACTTATTTTAACAGTTGTGCTGGTATATTCTATTGAATACCTGTATTTATTAAAAATGTAACTTGATCGTTTAAATTGATACTCGACCCATTTGTTCGCTTGGTTTTATAATACATATTAAGGAATCATTGATGAATATTTTTTAAGGTTTAGTTTTTTTATCAATACAATTGCTTTAAAATATACTTTATATAAAAAATCAGAAATAAAATAAATGTAGAATTTTTACAATCAAATATTTTTTAGTTTACAAACACAATAATAATTAAACTCAAAAATGTAAACAGTTTTGACAGATACGAATTATTTTGATTATTTTAATCCATCATTTCTTAAAGCTTCCGTTTTTCATTTCTCACAAATAAATATAATGTAGTTTTTTAAAACTTGATCATTTTATAAGGTTGTGTTAGGTTCGATCAAAAATTTTTCATACTTTGGAGATCTTTTTTAATTCTTTGACAATAATTAAAACAAATGTAATAAATTTACTGAAGACATTGTAATCTTTTTTAAAGTTTTTTTATTCCTGTAAATACAGTAGAACTTCGCTAATCAAAGAGGGACTAAAAACGCTTGGGTCAAGTTTTAAAAAACAGACTAGATAAAGAGTTCAGAGATTGAACTTATTGTAAGATTAGAACTAACATTAGCCCTAACTCTAACAATAGAACTAGGAGCTTTTAGGTTTAACCGTCCGTCTTTTAAAAAGGCGTTTGAATGCCATGTTGGTGATTTCGAATTTATTGCAGTGACTTTGAACTTGTTTCTGAAGAAGGTTGCAACTTGGCATGCAAAACGGTAAAAAACAATAGATGCACTACAATCCCGCTAATCTGTAACCTTTGGATTGGGTTAGTCGACATACAAAAGAAGTCGGATTATCCGAGGAACAGAAAAACACGGATTTAAAATAAGTAATCCCTGAACTCAAATATACTTTGTGTTCAAAACTTGACTAAAGAATATTTTTAATTCTTCTTAGTACTAAGGTTCTACTGCACATACAATACACCTAAGGTGTAATAAATAATTCTACGGCTTACAATTAGCTTTAATAGGGTCAATATCATCACAGTTTATATTTCAAACCAAGTCATAGAATTAAATAAATTTATAATCTTATTTTTTTCTTTTTCGTTTAATACTTAAAAAATTATTACCTTAATGTGAAACATTTAAATATTATTTAGGTACTAATTTAGGTATTAATCTTGTCAGAGGAAATGCACCACCCGAAAAATTAATAAATAAACCTGGCTAAACCGTTTACCCAACTGAAATTTTGTAAGGGAGAAAATAGTTTCTAAATTATTGTAGCTATATAGAAAAAAGATTGGTAGAAGATTATAATACAAAACGAAAATTATTTTTAAAATCTTCAAGCGGCTAAGCTAAGCAACTTTGTATATAGATAAGTTGAGTTAAATCATCATATCTTTGGTCAAGGTATCTATGGTAAGTACACCTAATTCTCTTTTTACACGATTTTGATTTAACATGAATTAAAAAGAAAAAAAAAAGATCTCTTTACAGGAAATGTTTTGTTTTAACACGATTTTATATTAATGAATTTAAGATATTATTTCTTTTTTCTCAAAGTATAATTTATTTTTTATTATAGATTTAATGAATTAAAACGTGTAAGTACTAAATAAATTAAAAGAACTATAACAAGAATTTCTTAAATATTGCTTACACCTAATTCTCTTTTTACACGCATTTTTTTGGGGATATATCTATCGTGTAAAAAGAGAATTAGGTGTATTTCGTTGTACACGACATATCCGGACAGCCTGTATAATAATAGTTAAGATTGTTATCGGATTATTTTTCTTTGTAAAATTAAAGTTATATTTTAACTTTTCTTAAGGGGTTAGACCACTCTAGAATTTTCAAAAAATCGAATTTTTGTTTTTTTGCGCTAAAAAGTGCCTTATGGTCTTAAAAATAAGATGCAATGTCAGTTATAAGTGGGAACAGTTTTTAAATGCCTGTATTTTGATTCTGAATGTTGTCCGATAACGTGTGCTCAGTACAGGTTAAACAAACTTTAAATGCGTTTTTCTCAAAATCACTTTTCTTGAAACGGCCGGAAACATAACTCATACAATTCTTTACCGATTTACTTGAAATTTTAACTGCACCTTCCAAGTAGCATTATCTAGAGAAAGACGTAGGATTTTTTTGATATCAAATGTAGTTCTTTAACCACAAACAATTTAGTAGATATTTTTTTAGGCTAAAACGCAAAGTTTTTGTAATATGCCCACCATTTCTGCAAAAAAAATAATTAAAAAGAAATCCCTACGTCTTTCTCTAGCTTTTGAGTTGTAAAAACTAAATACCTTTTCGTTTTTGCTTTAGATTGAAAATTGTGGGTAAAATCGTTCCGGCCGCGGACCCCTTAGCGCTTAACAAGGTTTTCATCAAGCAGTTACATCGCGTTCATTTTATATGTTAATTATTTAGCAAAATATATTTCTTATTCCTAAATGTATGTACAACAATGATATATAAACAATTTTTACACAGCTCTTATTGTTTTCTCGGAAAAATATGGGGAAATTACGTTAATTTTCCACGGTCTAAAGTGGTCTAACCCCTTAATAAATCTTCACTTCTATAAAATCTGTATGTAGGTTATAATTATAAATGCATGAAATTTAGGACGGGGTGATTTTTTTATATGCCATACAAATTTTTAAAAAAAGTTTGTAAACTTTCAACAATTTAATTATAATTTACAAAAATTACAAAATGACTTCTCACATCAAAATACTGCATTTTTATATATTTTCTTAATTACATATTTAGATATTAAGCCATTTTATCTAAAAGAATAATTGAATTTTGACTTCTTTTGTAGCAGTACATTGTATTTAAAAAAAAAGAAAAATAGAAAAACATATCTTACAAATAAAAATGAAACATTTATCAATAATCATCTTCTCCTGATACTTCAGGAAAAGCTAAATGGCTGGCTCCATTAGGGACCATTTTAGAACCAACTTTACAATCAAAAACCTTTCGAAACTCCTTCGTATTAATAATCATATTATTCACTCTCCAATAATTTGGAAATGTGTCTCCTTCATACATCTTCAGCATAAAGTCTAAATGATTTCCTTCTTCACAAAATTCTAAAATGAAACAAATTGACGTTATCTTACAATTCTACATAAAATTTACAAATACTTACCTTGAGCAGCTGCTATAAAAAATGTGCGATTATCAGTAAAATCCGGTGAATTTTCAATCCACGGTAAGCGAGTGTTGTTCGTAACTAATTGATTATAAGATTTATACGCAAGTTTAAATCCCGCATTATCGCCGACAGATTGAATATTTTTTACATCCGAGGCTGTTAACGAAACGGTTCGGTTGTTAATATTGACAACATCTTGCGTTATTTCGCTATGAAGGCCCTCCAAAACCTCTGTGTTATTTGCGATGTAACTCAGTCCTATTTTGTTAAATAGTTTCCCCATTTCAATTGCAATAAGCGTGCCGACTTTTGCCATGAGGAAATAATCGGGGTAGTCCATGCTCCAAGGTGACAAATACTCGTAAGGAATTGCTATTTTTGAAGACATGTAGAAAGATTTTGGTTTAAGGTCTTGTGGTTGGATAAAATGACAAAATCTAAAAGAAAAAAATTAACGATTTTAATATACATAAATAAACGAGTTAAAACGAACTTACATATCGCTATCATTAAAATTTTTACCAACTAAAGAAAACTTCACACTATTTTTGAGTTTTTTCATTTCAACGTATGAAAAAATGTAATTCGGTTTTAAAATAACCGATTGATATTTGATGCTTAATGATTTTTCAGAAATACATTCGTCTGATGTATCCATAAAGAGCAAAGATAAGTTTGATATTCTCTGTTTAATTTCTGTTTTGGGATCGTCGTCAGTTATTGTATTTGAATTGTCAACATTCGTCAATAAATCATTTTTAAGTATTTTAAAAACTTTGTTTGCGAGTTCCTGAGAATCCAAAATTTTTTCTTGAGTTAAATCTTTTAGGTATAAATATGAAGATACATCAGGAAATAAATAATCAACCAGATTTGAACAAAATTTGTCTCTTGTATCTACCGCGATTGGAACAACGCTCATTTGAAAGAGATCATGAGTATAAATCGCCAGTAAATTTCTGTAAGTTTCCCTATCAAACAGTAAATAAATAATTAAACAGTTTTCATGATTGTCTAAACTCTTACTTAATTACAGCCAGTTCTTGAAATATCTGATACAAAATATCGATTTCATATACAAAAACCTGGCTAGAATCTACCATATCCTTTCCAGATAAAATCTTAAAGAGCAATTTCCAATTTACATTCATGTATACCTTCTCCAAATTCTCCAATGTTTGTATTTTATAATTTCTGTTCAACCAACTATCTCTTATTAAAGTGGTATTAAAATTCTTAAGCTAAAATATCAAATATAATCAACAAAATAATATAATCTTAGGTTCTCATTATCTTACACTGTCCAATACTTGATTTTCTACAAAAAATTCCAAGTTGGGGACCTTATTCAAAAAATCAATTGCTTTCTTCGTTACGTTAAAGGACAATAAATAGTTGTTGAAGTCCTTCGTGCAGTTTGTAAAGTCCTCGTAGATTTGGTCCAGATTCAAATCGTGGGGATCGAAACGTTGTTCCCTCAGCAGTAGCTTCGCACAATTACTGTCACTGTTGTACAATGCCGAGTTGGATTCCATCTGGTTTCGGGTCAAACTTTTATAAGGCGGACTTAACTGAAACAAAATTTATTGTACAAGTATGTTAATAGAGTGAAAAAGAGAAATTGTAAAAGTTTTCTAGGAGTTAACCCTAATTTATTGATGTTCACTTTATAATTTAAGAAAGATTTAAATGATCTTAATGGGATTTATAAAAATAAAAACACTAAATAATTGTAACAATAATTGTATATAAACATGGATACATACCTTAAAAATGTACTCAGAGTTTTTATCAACATCAATATCCACATCAAATATCGGAAGAGTGTTCGTTAATATCATCTCGGCAACTAATATAGTTAAATCGTCTTTTGTAGGATTATCATTGACCAATTTTCCAACGATTTCTTTAACTATACCAATCACAAACATTAAAAAATATAAAATATTACAATGTAAAAACACATTACCTTGATTTAGTCGTTCTTGATAATCAAATAACGCTTCATGTCGAACGCAAATGTTATAAAATCGAATCATTTTATCTCGAAATGAGGATGAAGAAACATTGCGACTTTTTATTTCTTCGTTTAATCGCTTTCTAAAACCGCTCTGTTTTTTAAACATCGTCGAAGACTGCTTCGTTGCTCTTTTGCAAGAATATAAATAAAAATCTTCACACATGTCGATTGTATGATCCATTAAACCTAACATATTCGAGACAGTTATTTTTAATTTATTCCTCATTCGTGTTAAAGCAGTTGGATTAGAAACGCTCGATTTTGTATTTGTTAGTGCTGTAACTGTTGATGTACTAGGAGTTGCTGTTGTACTCGACGTTGAAGAAGTAGATATCAAGGTATTTGTCGAACCCAACGGTGGGCTGTTTGATGAACTTGTAGGACTCATTTTCTCTCCGCTTGAATATTGATCTTCTGGACTAGCCTCCGAGGGATTTTCACTTTCATCATCATCATCCTCTTCTTCTTCATCTTCTCCATTTAAATTTTGCGTTAACTTTGGTGTTGTTTTTGGTGAGGCTTCGGTAGTTGTTTGCATTATCGTTTCTTCGGTCATTATTACTGTACTAGCCATAGTTGTACTTTCTGTTGTGCTGCTAATTACAGAACTTGGTGTTGTAGAAGTAAATGTTAAAGGATTGGGTGCTAGTGAAGTAGAACTAGAAATAGACTTCGCTGTTGTAGAAGTAGATTGTGTACTTGGTTTTGCAGAACTAGATGCTATGCTGGTTGTTACAAAGTTAGGTGTTGTAGAAGATAGTGATAAAGGACTGGATGTAGTTGTAGAACTAGGTGTTGTAGAAGTTGTCGTTGTTGAAGTAGTTGTAGAACTAGGTGTTGTAGAAGTTGTCGTTGTTGACGTAGTTGTAGGACTAGGTGTTGTAGAAGTTGTCGTTGTTGAAGTAGTTGTAGAACTAGGTATTGTAGAAGTTGTCGTTGTTGGAGTAGTTGTAGAACTAGATGTTATATTGAGTAATGGAGGCATGGGTATTGGGGAAGTAGATGTTAAAGAACTAAATGTTGTAGAAGAAGGTGAGAATGTTGTCGAACTGTATGTTGTATTGGTTGTTGAAGAATCAATACCAAGCACTGGTATAGAAGCCGGGGTTGTAGAAGAGGATGTTGAAGAAGTAGTTGATATAGAAGCCGGTGTTGTAGAAGTGGATGTTGTAGAAGAGGATGTTGAAGAAGTAGTTGATATAAAAGCTGGTGTTGTAGAAGTGGATGTTGTAGAAGATGATGTTGAAGAAGTAGTTGATATAGAAGCCGGTGTTGTAGAAGTGGATGTTGAAGAAGTAGTTGATGTAGAAGTGGATGTTGAAGAGGTAGTTGACGTAGAACCCAGTGTCGTAGAAGTAGATGTAGAAGAACTAGTTGATGTAGAAGTTGGTGTTGTAGAAATGAATGTTGAAGAACTGGTTGATGTAGAACCCAGTGTTGTAGAAGTAGATGTAGAAGAAGTAGTTGATGTAGAAGCTGGTGTTGTAGAAGTGGATGTTGAAGAACTGGTCGACGTAGAAGCCGGTGTTGTAGAAGTGGATGTTGAAGAACTAGCTTGTGAAGAAGCAGGTGTTGTAGTACTAGAGGTTGTATTGAATGTTGAGGAAATAAATGTTGTAGAAATAGCTGTGGTAGAACTAACATCAGATCCTTTATCATTTATCGTCGTTGTATTTTCCTTTGACTCATTATAAACATTCGTTAAGTTAGCTTTATTATAAATTACTTCAGTTGTAACTTTGTCTTCGGTAAATCCTTTAGTTTTTCCCGTTATCTGCCGATCAGTTTCTGTTGTTGATAGAATTGTAGTTACTTCTGGTTTATGTGTTTCTAATACCTCTTTTTCCTTTTCATTTGTATATTCCAAATAATCTTCATTATCTTCATTAGATTGCGGTTTATCGGATTTTTTGGAATTATTCGCTTGCTGTTCTTTTTCTCTGACATATTTTTCTTTATCGAACATCTCCGAGTTTTCATTCAACTATATAAAATGTCCATGCATAAATGAAAGAAAAACATTAATAAAGACTTACCCCTAACGGCTCCTTTTCCTTCTTCTTAAACCAATCAACCGAAGAGAAGACGATAATCAAGACACAAAAAGCAATAAAAATTAATAAAACGCAAAGGAATGATTTATAACTGGTGTCTTGAGCGGCAGGTTGTCCTTCCGGATCTTGAACATTATATGTACCCTTTTTAACCATATTTATTGAACCACGACACTATTCACTGGACTACCTTATATTAAATGTTATTGCTGAAGAATTGGTTCGATTTAAAACGCTTAGCCGTGACATTATCGATACAGGAAAGTGGCCACCACACTTTATCAACCGAGCTACCTAATAGAGGATGTCGGTTTAAGAGCATTTCCTTCAGTTATTTAAAAAATTATGTAAAGAAAATTAAAATTAAAATGAACATGACAGGAAAAGTAAAACACTTAAAACAAAATGTCGTGCACTTTATGCAAAACCTGATTAAGTCAAAATAGGTTATTTCGCAAAAATGTATCTAGCTTAAAAACTTATGCTTTATGTCAATGTAATCCATAAAGAAATCTTATACTTTTTCTCCTGTGAGTTAGTGGGTTAAAATTATGATGATTCTGGTTTTAATTTGTTTAATTTTTAGAATGGTATTACACGTACTATTATTCAAATATAGAAAACCATCAAAAACGCGTATACATTTTTTGGAATGTGACCGTCTTATAAGGCGAACCTTTGTTTTTGAACGTTATTTTTAATATTTTAGCATTATTTAGTATGTCGTTTGATTTTACTTAAATTAAAAATTCATCCCAAAAAATATATCATACATACCGGAATTTACGGTATTTATTTTTAGAATAAATTTTTAATAATTATAAGTAAGATAAACTGAGTAAGTAGATAAACTGAGAAATATAGTTTTATGGGTCGGTTTATTCACTTTTGGGTAAATTAATCTCTCTCTTATTTTCCATAGTTATTATAATTTCACTTTCCGTGATTTGTTATTCAGCCAGCAATCATGGTAGGTACTAAATAAATTAAAGGGTGACGTGGAACCAAACCTAAGTAGAATAAAGTGGATAAAATAAGATTGTTCAATTAAATCTAGTACTTGTCACATAAGTTTTAACATATCCGTTTTTGTAATGTATCTTCAAGTAATGACTTTGCATTTGAAGATAGCTAGCGCCGAAACATGTTAGACAAATAAACATTTTATAACTACAATGGTACAAAAATTTTATTCATCTTGAATATGGTAAGAAATTTAATTTTAAATAGATATACTTGCGAGAAAAATAAGCTACTACAGCACGACCTTTTTGACATTTCTAAAGTTTCATATTTTCTTATTGTAAACTGAAACTGTTATATACACATTAGGATAAAGTTGCTCGACTTTACGACAATTTCAATACCATAAAAGTGACTTCCAAAGCAGCCTTATTCACATAGCCAAATATTTTGTTGAGCTATTTTATTTTTCTTTCAAATGTGCCAATCAAATGTCAAAAATAAACAAATTTACGACGATAAAGTCAGATTTTTCATTGAAGTTTACAGTACCAGATTATAGCGTTGCTATTTTACATTTGAAATTTTTACATATTGACCTATGCAACCAAGACTATTGTAAGTCATTTTTGATAGAACTGAGTGATATATAAGCGTTTAAAGGTTTTGAACAGATTGCATTTTAAGAAATAAATTTTTCTATGTAACAATTTCCTACTTGGTTGCTATAGATATCTTATATAGAGGTTCCGAAAGGATTCACCATACAAGAATAGCAATTAATTCTGTTCTCTTTTCAAATTTTTCAAAATCACCATTTTTGACTTACGACAGTTTTCGTTGGATAGGTCGATATTAGATAACCAAAAGTGTGATACATAGGGTAAACTGTCCAAATTTCCGCCTCCCAAAAAATGTTTCTTAAAGTCGCCTTTCTATAGAAATCCATATAGAAAGACTCGAAGGCCGACTTTAGGCGCATGGCCGAGATTTGGTGAGTTTACCCTATAAAAAATATTTTGGTGTCTCAATATTTTTTAGTTACCGATGGCACACGATGAACTTACCTGTGAACAATATGGGTTTTATTCTTTTACATTTAAACACAGAAATGCATGTAATTTTTATTAAATCATACTATAACTAGATAGGGAGGACTGCACATCGGACCAAAAATTGAGATGAATTTTAGTTTTTAGAACATAATAAAATATGTAACTCTTAAAAGTCATTAAAAATAATTTTAAAAAATTTTGGAAATCATTATCAGGGAAAATTTGTTTTGTAATACTGAAGCTATTTTTAAGTAAAACAAAAAATTAGTTTTCTCTAAACCATGCTTTGTTGAATTCACCCTTTCTATTGTTAAAAACTGACAATAAGATAATAAATTTAGTTGTAGAGGGGGGCTCCATCTTTTACCAAAACACCAAAAGATCATTCTAGCTACAAACTTTTATAAGAATAATTACAGATTCCGTTGTTTTTCAGGCATTACCACGGTATAAACAGTAGAGTAGCTTACTTCCATAAAAAAAGAAAGAAATAGCAAGGTCGGTAGATGGCAGTATATTGTATATACAAGGTTGGTCCACTCCCTATCTTTTAATACTCTCCTATCTACGTCACAGAGGCAAATTACGTCACGTACGTTTGATTTGATTTTAAAGTGCGAATCTTTCTTATTTGTGGACTTTATTCAATTAGTGTTCGTTTATTTAGTTATTCTTTAGTGTTTGGATCATAGATAGTGTTGTAGTAATAGATCAAGTGTATACAAAACTGTTATATATAATAATAGTGCCTTTTGTTTACCATATAACAGAAAAACAAAGATAAAGTAAACCGCTGTTAAAACATTTTCTTATTAATATTATAATTAATATTGTCTGTAGTTGGGAGACTGTTCATTAGCCAATTGTACCATGTCTGCTGTAAAGGCAAAAAATGGACAAAAAGGAATCAATTATTTAAATTTGAAAATGTTACAGGAAAAATCGTGTCCAAAATTAAAAAGTCGAATGGAGAGCATTAGGAAAAAAATGAAAAAGACTTAATAAATTAACTTATTAATTAGATTTAATTGAAAAATTTGACAAAATAATAAATAAATTCAAATCCAGTATAAACACAAGTCCAATTAATGTTAGTTTAATTAATGACGTATCACAATGTGGACATAAGTTAGTTTATGAAGATTTTTAATAAAACTGTTTTGTTTATAAACTATAATTAAACTATTGGTATTAAATACTAGTGTTTCCTGGTTTACAAATAACATTGTTTGTGAGATAGTGTGAAAAGTGTTATTTGAAGATAAAAATAATATATTTTCAGCTATTTGACAATTAAGTCATTTTGGACTTAAGCCCTTTTCGTTCTCAGGTGTAGAACTGATACAGATTAATACTCTCTCAATATTAAATTATATCATTTGAAAACGGTATGTAATGCCATCTATTGGGTTTAAATTGAATTACTTTACATTTGCCTCACTGACGTCACATACCCCCGCTTGACCCGACCTCTCTTTCCTAAAAGCTCGCGAATGGACCAACCTGGTATATACAATATACTGCCATCTACCGACCTTGAGAAATAGAAGGTCAACTTTTACTGGATTCATGAAATTCGTCAAGTTTAGTATGTAAACCGGCACAACCATAGCGCTAGTATACAGCTGCTTAAAAAAACGCGAAATTTGAAATAACGTTTTTTATTAAATTTTATTATTTTATTCGTACTACAATAAGTTATAAATGACTCACTTATTGTGTACGAAAAATAAGTGGTAATGATAAAAGGAAAAACATTTTTAGAAATAGATTAATTTTTTAATTTTCATTTATGAAGCTAATATAGTTATGCATAATTTGTTAAACTAAACGAATATACCTAATGCACCAGTAACAATAATAATACTAGTTTACAAATTTGAACTTTTTATACCCTGTAAGGACTATTCTTATGTAAAAGTATGTGTCACTACCTTCCTTAAATCTAAATATGTTAGAAAAATATTCTACTATGACATATTTTTTAAAATATGGATCCACTTAGAACAAATCCACTTGTTAAATCTTTCAGACCTCAAACGGCTCTTTCGGTACAACCAGAAACCGCACACGGTATATATCTGGGCATATTGCTGTAGAGGCAAAAAGAAACATAATATAACGCCAGGTTTTAAAAATGTTAAAGTTAATTAACACTTACCGATGATATAAACAGAAAGAATGCTGCGGAATACAATTATAACCACTATAAACGTTACGTTCATAGAAAAATAATGTACAGGCGTCTCCGAAATGCGTGTACAACGTAAGATCTCAGATTCCTTAGCTTGAAGCAGGTTGATTTAAATTAACTTATCTATATCCAAAGTTGCTTCGTTTCGTCGCTAGAGGGTTTTAAAAATAATATTTGCCGTAAGTTTTTCTTAAATTACTCGAAAATTCTCCATTAGATTTTATTCATTTTTTGACCATGTCTTTATAACAACTGGCTACAACTTTCTATGGAACAAACTCGAATTTCGAAAATACAGGGTGTTTAGAAACACTATCACCACGTGTTATTCATCCAAGTCTTTTTAACCATCCTTTATAATTTTCTATATGTCAATTCTTTTCCTGAATAGCTACATTCATTTAGAAACTATTTTCTCTCTTACAAAATTTCAGTTGGTTTAGGCACAAAACAAGATTTTCTAAATGGCTACAAGTGCAAAACGGTAAACTAAGGTAACATTAACAAAATTCAAAGTAGCAATTTCTTCGCAGAATATGAAGATCTTTCAAGAAAACCACATGTTGTAGGTTTGGAAGTAATTTATTACTTAAATTGGTCTTTATTTAAATTTGTCATTTTATAAAATTTGAATAGTAGCGCCAATCTGACAAAAACGGATGGTTTACATACTCAATCAACCGATTTCAGCATTTTGCAGAGAGTTGACCTACCCTGGTTACGTTTCACGCTTGAGCTCGAAATGACAAAAATCAATTACAATAACTCAGAATGCTCCCAAATGAAGTTAAAATATCTTTTGAACGTGTTGTCATGGAAACGTCGTTGTACTTTCGTATTCGTTTCAAATGAACAAAGTTCCTAGATTTATAAATCTAGGGACTTCATTCAAAAATTGTACATTAGCGCCAATACTGTAACGGTTTACGTACTAAACAACCCATTTCAAAATCACTGATTCATTTTATTGTAAAACTGTATTAATGTGTATCTGCACTACCTGTATTAACGGATGATTACAGTTATTAAAGTATCTCGGCATTGTTGAGGTTTATTTATTTGTCAACGCCAAAAATTTTTGTTTTTAGTTTTTTTTAATCCTTTCAGATTATAAGACTAACAATAAGCATAATTTGCTTCTAAAATATTTCAAATAGGAAGAGGATAAAAAAGGATTTTTATTTGAATAATAGATAATATTTCAAAAATAAAAAAGTATAGATATATATTATTTGGAAATATGATTAAATAGAATAAGTAACAAAATATCTAAATTTAAAACAATTTTCTTTCCTATCGAATAGAAGCAAATCTGATTCTTGAAGTGTGATGTGGAACGGATTTTTTTTCTTTTTCTTCGAAAAATGAAAATATAGAATAAATTACACTTGCACCCGCTGCAACTAAATTAAAAGAAAACAATTTTATTATTTAACCAAATAATTTAAATGTTAATCTTACGTAAATATTTATGATTCGAACTCCACAATAAAATTGGTATTCGACCGGTATCCCATTCTATTAGTTCCGTTGTCTCCTTAAACGAAGACATTACTCTTATATAACTTCTTTGTGTACTTACACTAAAACAGCTCACCTAAAATATATATGTATGTTAAAAATGAGATTCATTTATTGGATAAAAAAAATAAATTAAATGAAAAAGAAAACTTACAACTAATTCACCGCTTAATTGGTTAAACGTCAGAGCGTCTATGATGACATTTTCCAATTGTTTTTCAACCGTATTTTTTGGATTGATAATATTCCATATTTTCAATGTGCCATTGTATGCATCACTCGGTGTAGCGATTATGCACTCTCTCCAAGGATGCCAAGCTAAAGACTAGTTAATTTTATTAGAATAATTAAATAAATAAATAACTAAAACTTCAATTAGAACTATTGTTTTTAAGCTTTGAAAAGTGTAATATTAAAAACAAAGCAATTTACCTTTAAAGGTAATGTCACTTTTGTATGAAACAAGATATCGAAATTGATTAAAGAAAACACTTTAAAACTGTGATCCAAAGTGGAACAAGCCAAATAATGTTCGTAGCACGATTTTTTCATTGAAATAATCTTTTTGACGCTTTCGCAACCAATACTTCTACCAGAACTATAACACAAGCTTTCTTGGTGCTTAAATTGACTAGATCTCGAAGCATCGTATTTCACAATACTCCCGTCGGAACAACCAACCAGTAAAATATCGTTGTGCAACCATTCAAAGCACATCGCTTTTGGAATTTTAGACTTTTGTACAGAATTTTGATCTAACATCGTCGGTCTTAACGAATACAAATAACTACAATACATTACTTTTTGTTCCGTTAGACAACAAATGATAAATCCGCCATCATATAAACCCAATGCTAGTAAATCTCCGGTCGTATTGTGTTTTATCGATCGAGATACTTTACAATCGATGCTGATGTGGTTTAAAGAGCTTGTCAGATCCGGTTGCCACCAGTAAACTTTTTTATGGATTATAGCAGCTATGGTACCTTTCGGGCTCCAATCGCATAAATTCGTCGATAAATTTTCAATACTTTCGACGTTTTTGGGACCTTTTATGCAAGGGAGTTTTCGAGGTTTAACCGGCCAAGTATCTTCAAAGATTACATCGGATGTGATTGATGGTAAACCCAACGCTAACGCCAATCTATACTTTGGTTTCGTGTTGTTTAAAAGAAGAAAAGGTTAATTTTACCTACACTATACCTATTTTGATAACTCGCTTTTTGAACGGCTTGTAACCCATGATTAACGTAACTTTTTTGACTGTTCCAACCTATCTCGTAATTCGTATCCCGATTGATGTTAAAATGCAGCAATGGTAGTCTTTTTCTATTTGGGATGAAACGACCATCGAACGTTTGTCCATTCTAAAAATAAAATAGTTTGATTTTTGTTATTATTTAAAATGAATTTTTACCCTTAAGGCTCTGGACCCCATATTATTTTTAGTTGTACGTTGAAAACACGTGGAATAAACGTACGCCGAGAACTACTTCGTGATGTTATTGAAAACTAGTTTTTGTTAGGCAAGTCAATTGAGTTCATTTTAAAACGATTTCTAAAAATGTTGGTTTATAAAGAAGTTTATACATTTATAAAATCTATATATAAAAAAAAATAATTCAAAGACACATTATATTGTCAATTTTAAATTTATAAATTTCATTATACATGTATACAGGGTGTTTTAGAATTGCACGGCGCCATTTCAGGGATATGTTCTCCAGCACCAAATAAACAAGAAAGTTTATATAAACATAAGTCTCAAATTAATTTTTTATTGAGATATTGAAAAGTTAATTTATTTAACAACAAAACATTCAGAGTAACTGTTCAAAGTGCCCTCGGCTTTGTTGAATGCAGCAATCAGCACGATGAATCCATGATTCTCTGCCATGGCTTATAGCATCGGGACGACCCCTCATAGCTGCTGCTTCTTCGATGCGATTTCTTAGCTCTTACGTGGCAATAGACGTAGAATAAACCACAGACTTCATCCAACCCCACACAAAATAATCTAACGGCGTTAGATCAGCAGATCGTGGTGGCCATTTAACAGGTCCATTTCGGTCAACTCTTCGGTTACCATATGTTGAGTTTAAATAATCGGTGACAATATGAGAAAAGTGAGCAGAGGCACCGTCATGCATAAACCACACCCCCTGCCTGTTGGCAATCGGAGTATCTTCTAGATGCTCATACAGATTATTTTGCAAAAAATTCAAGTAAGATATTCCTGAAAGTCTTGTTGGTAAAAAGAAAGTTCTGATGAGATTATCACCAAGAAGACAACACCAGACATTTAATGAAAAGATGTGTTGGCAATGCGTAATAGCAGTCGTACGAGGGTTTACGTCACTCCAAGTATGAGTGTTTCGAAAATTAGTAATTCCATTTCCGGTAAAGCAAGATTCATCGGTAACTAACAGGCAGCTCAGGAAGTTAGGATCTCGTGTGCATTGTCGATTCACCCACTGGCAGAAATTTATGTGCTTCTTATAATCTTATGGTAACAAATGTTGCACACACGTAACGTGATATGGATACAATTGTTGCTCGTGCAATGTTCGCCATACATTTGCAAATGAAACATTGAAACCATGTAACAATTTTCTGGTGCTAATAGTAGGAGATAGCTGAACAGCATTGAGTACCCCTCCTTCAACGTTAGCAGCTCGTCGATATCTTTTTTGTCGTTGTGGTTTTAGCGTGCCAGTTTCCCTAAAACGTCTTTCAATGGTTTCAAACGTTTTCCGATTTGGTATCCTCCTAGAGGGAAATGTTTCATGATATTTTCGAACAGCAGCAACACCATTTTTATGTACCTCGCCATAAATAAAAAGCATGTCTGTTTGTTCTTCAAAAGTGAATAAATTTGTGGTATCTACCATGATAATACAAAATGGAAATCTTCTTATTAACTTATACGAAAACGCGCAGATGTAGTAAAATAGGTTACTTATTTACACGAACAGTATTTAATACTAATCGGTTTAATCATCTGTCAAATACAAACGAGCTTTGCAATTGCAATCCACGGCTATCTGATTAAATTCAAGACATTTAGATATTTAACTTTTCAATATCTCGATAAAAAATTAATTTGAGACTTATGTTTATATGAACTTTCTTGTTTATTTCGTGCTGGATAACATATCCCTGAAATAGTGCCGAGCAAGTCTGTAACACCTTGTATATTATGCCCAAAGAACAAAAAAACATTCACAAGATCATATTCGCATTGTGGCACTTAAGAAATAGTTAAAATGTGTTATGATTTATAATTAGTAAAGAAGAGCACAAAACGTAATTCGTGTCGTCGTTTCAGTAATATTTGACCACCGCATATGGTCAAACATCATTGAAACCACGACATAAACCAGCACTGCGATTTTCGTGATGAATAAAATAGTTTCTGAACGCAATTCTTACTGGAAATTTAAATGTGTTCCTAAAATTAATCAAGTTGTGAAGAAGATCAAGATTGAGGAAGTCAGTTTGTTCTAATCAGAAGGCTACTTTAAATTTCGAGTTATCGTGGAAGTATGTATTTTGATAAATTTTCCAAAAGTATCCATTTGTTCATGAAGTTCAAAGAACCAACAATTAGTAACCAACAACCAGTTTACTTCTTACAATTAGTTTAATGTGTAGTTAATCGATAAATACCAACACAATCATTACTGTACACTCAAATGATTAAAATGAGTTGTTTTAAATAATTAGAAACTTGTACAGAAGCTGCAATATCTTTTACCCTTCTAAATTAATTTACATTTTCTTTTGTGTTTTCTTACTTGCATATACAGGTGCCCGGAAAGGTCGTATACAACGTAATACTACAGATACGTTGATCAAAAGTATGATGATTTAACCCAACTTATCTATATACAAAGTTGTTTAGTATAGCCGCTAGAAGACTCTAAAATAATATTTTTCGCGAGGTTTTCTTAAATTACTCGAAAACATTTTCATTAGATTTTGTTCATTTATTTAACATGTCTATAACAGCAGACTGCAGTTTTTACTGGAACTAAATCGAATTTCGGAAATTACAAGGGTTTAAAAATACTCTAACGACATGTTATGTATCCAAATCTTTTTAATCGCCCTGTGTAATCTTCTAACATTTTTTTCTGAATAGCTACATTAATTTAGAAACTATTTCCTTTCTTACAAAACTTCAGTGGGGCAAACGGTTTAACTACAAAAAAAACATTCTCTGATTCCCTACAAGCCTAATTCCTTAAAATAGCAATTTCTTTAAGCGGTGCGCAGTTCTTTCAGGGAAACCAAATATTACAAGTTTAGAAGTACCTTATCGTTTAAAATTTTAAAATTCTTGCTAAGATTTGTGGCCATCATCAAAGTTAAAAATAATACAGAGTGCAAAATTTTTGGAATTTGCTTTTTTCGTTGCATTTGTGCTTTATGACACTCCATAAACAAAATTACAAGGTGTTAGGTCTTGTGATCTTAGTGGTCAATTAGGGCTAAACCCTGATGATGGTCACAAATCTTGGCGAAAATTTTAAGCAATAAACTACTTCTAAATATGTAACATCTGGTTTTCTTAAAACTTTACATCGCCTAAAGAAATTGCTACCCCGAACTTTGTTAATGTTACCTTAACTTACCGATTTGAACTAGGGATTTAGAAAATATTTTTTGTGGCTAGACCGTTAGTCCAACTGAAATTTTGTAAGATAGAAAATAATTTCTAAATTAATGCAGCTATCACAACAAAATTGACAGAGGACTGTACAGGGCGATTAAAAAGGTTTGGATGGATAACTTGCCGTGAGAGTGTTTTAAACAGCCTGTAATTTCAGAAATTCGATTTTATTCCATAGGAAACTACAGTCTGTTGATATAAAGATATGACCAAAAAATGAATAAGATCTAATAAAGATTTTTCGAGTAATTAAAAAAAAACTCAAGAAAAATAGTATCTTTAAAGTCTTCTAGTGGCTAAACTAAGCATCTTTGTATATGTATAGACAAGTGGGATTTAATCATCATATTTTTGTCGCGGTATCTGTGGTATTCCGTTTTACCCGACATTTCCGGCCTGTATACTGCGGACTTATTGTTAGTTGTTATGCTTGTGACATGTCTTGGAGACGTCTTTCAGCTTAATCTAGTGGCTTATTTCTGTGGAATAGTCATTTATTTGAACTATCAACTATGCCAAATAGATGTAATTCTTCTTCCGAGAAACTTGAGGATTTGATAACTGCGATCGTCTTCGTAGAATCAATAAATGAGGATGACGTGTAGGCACTTACTTACATTATTCACTATGATCATCATACTAGTTATAATAAGTGCTGAAACATTTGGTTGTTTCTTTCAATGTGGATAAAAATATGGTGGCTTTGTGTATGGTATATTGACCGGGGGCCTAATTTGGTATTTTCCTTAAATCATTTAACCAGTTAAGTGTATTTGACGGATATATCCGTCATGGCGCCAAATTACACAACTCGCAAAAAGTAGTGATATTGGCTATTTAAATTGTAATTTTTGTGAAAATCAAAACACATTCTCAAATTTTAAAATGTTTAGAATAGTTTGAGGCCAAGTCGAATTAGAACAAACAAATAAAAAATATGAAAAATTTCGGATGAACTCGTATAGGTGCGCGCTTTGAAAACGGAGCGCCAGACTTAACTGGTTAAAAGGTTAACAGTCCCCTTGCAATGAATTTCACAGTATTGTTATCGTAATGGACAATGTCCATGTACTATAACCCGAAATGGAGCTGCACCATGAAAAGGAAGATGAAAAAGCAAGCCTCCTCTGCGTAACATTGCCGAGTACTCTTTCATCTTTCTCTTCACAGTGCAGCTCCATTTCTGGTTATAGTACTTGTTAAATGTGAAAGTGTATTGCTCTTTTCATGCTTTGAATGTAATTCACTCATATAGCTATGATCAGTTTATAGTTAAAGCTATTAGATTTTTAGGCATTACAAACTACAGTAAAACATCTTTTTGTGCGGTGGATAGGGATCGCATAAAAGAAGTCGTACAAAAAAATATTCAGAAATTTCATAAATACATTTATCGTAAACAACTCTATACGATATACAAAATGCTTTCAAATAAATTAAATAAATTAGACCTGGAAATATTTTAAAAACGTTTAATTTTTCATTGTATACATGGAGAAGCTTTCAAAATGCACATTGAATAATTCACTACTACTCGTCGTAATTCAAAAGTGTATCTCCTTGTGATGAATTGGTTCAAAATCGCTTTCGTTGTTTGGATATACGATTTCAATTAATTTGGTTTGTAGTATCATAAAGTCATTGATCGGTTTTTGTGACAACGGTTGATTGGTTAGCTGCTTTCAAACGTCACGATAACAAGACATGCATCATCTGTCGACTTCGATTCAAACTCTCTTCTGTGGACTATGAACAATATCTTTCCAGCGTACAGTGTAAGCAGATACTTAATTTTCTATCCGTAAATGAAAAAACACAAGGTATTCCAACTTTTAATCCACTTTTAAAGCTTTACTAAGAAATAGTTCTCCTAAAAATAACACAAACGTTTTTGTAATACGATCATCCAAAGTTAAGATAAAACTGCAATTTAGTATTTATTTCAGCTATTATTCATAGAACCATGAATATGAAACTTTTCAATTATATATTACAGGAGATTTTGTTTGAAGCTTAGATTTAGCCTTCTTACCTCAACGAGTAGAAATTCAAAACTCCTTTTAGATTTTTCATAAACTTTTTTAACATGTTGAAATATTAGCATTAAATATTTTCTGTGAAAAAAAAAAATCTTAATTTCCATTTCTTCTCTTAAATTTTTTGCAAAATTTTTTAGTTTTAGGCCAGGATTTGACTGTGCTTCATCGTTGGTGAATGACGTATGATGACTTATGTACATAGTGATAGGAAGAAATGCCCAAAACTAGCGGTCTATTTACACCCCCTGTGGTATTGGACTTCACAAAAGCATATGATTTGCTTTAATCATGAAATGCTAATATCATATTGAATTATATAGCTTTTTAAAAAAGTTTTTCTTTAAAACACGATTAGTACCTTGTTGTAGTACCTTGTCATTTACGATAAGAACTTATAACGCCAACCGGTTATATAGTTACATAGAGTGTAGTATACTAAATATACTACACACTATGTCTCACCACTTTCCCCTCGAATGCCGAACATCAGGTAATCAAACAAAACATTACTTTCCATGTATAACCCCGACCTGAAACACATCATTTTTCCAAAAATCTTTCTAATCTGCCATAGTAGGCTCCATGTTCGGTGGCTGCAATGTGTCTTTTAGTTATTAGATATGTGGTAAGTGTTGATGAATTGATGTATTCCTTAACCAAAAATTTTCATAACTTGACTGTTTTGTCGCACTCCTTATCCCGGCAAGCATATTGGCCGTAAAATTTCCTACCATTGGATGGATTTTCTAAAGAGTTAAATATGGCCTCATTCTCGGTGTTTGCTAACTGCGAACAGTTTTCAATCGCACCTAAGTCCAAATAACCTGTAAGGTGCTTATCATAAGGGTGCTAGTAAAATTTTCAATTTCCGCGATTAAACCCACGTCTGGATGGGCCATCACATGCAAGTGCTATGGACAATTAGACCAAGATTGAGAAGTGGTCGCTTCCAAGCACGTCATCTAGTGTGATACAAGTGGCACCTGCTATCAAGTCTTTTAAGCAGATAGCCAAATCCAGGAGCTTGTGATGCTATTGCGTGTAAAGAAGGTGAATTTGTCTTCGTTGATCACGCATATCTCCTGATCTTCCATCGGCATTTGAAGGGCTCTGCCTCTAGGGTTTATCAGGTGGTCACTGCTCCAGCGCATGAGATGGGCGTTAAAATCTCCTAGCAAAATAAACTTATTATTAATGGGTATATCGTGAATTAGCCGTTCCCAATCCTCTACGCTGAATTCTCTACGATGATGTTGATCATTTAACCAGATTTCTGTTACGAGGACTATATGCTGCTCATATTCTAGGAGGAAATTGTATAGGGTATCCTTCTTCTTGGGCAGACTCCGAATTCCGGTAAACGATAAGCAAAGTAAAGAGAAACATACCTTAGTACCGTGGTATCGGCGAAGATCACCAGTATTGAAGCTATATCAACATACGAAATTATCCCAACCTCGTTGATAGTCTTTCATTTTAACCTTTTGTACTTCTTAACCTCTTTCCTATTTTCCGTCTTTAGATTTTCCAAAATAGTTTCTTCTGACGGAACATAGGCTCGCGCAATTGTTTTCTTTAACCCCCTTTGCATCATAAGCGCATATGTGCGCGCATTTTTCCTGGCTACTACCACCACAGCGCGCATATATGCGCTCATCGCATATAAAATTGTATATAAAAAATGTTCGGTGATAAGAACAATTATTTCATTTTTCTGTGTGATGCAAATGGGTTAACACAGTTAGATGTTATAAAATTGTTTGCTCTATTGTAGTTATCAAATTCAATCTCTGTTCTGTTACTACACCGTTTTTCTGCCTTAAAAATGCCAGAAGTGTTCCCCTCAAATATAATTTTACCAACTTGGAGGTCCTTAAGTACCCAATATTTTTATCAATCGATTATACATAAACAGAGTAAGGTGATAATTTATTTTCATTTAAAGAATTCTGTACCCAGAAACATTTCATGTATTTGATGCTTTACTAGTTGTTGAATAGGTTGCGTGTTCGATGTAAGAAACCCCATCGCTACGTGGCGACGGACTCGCACTGTTTACTCATGTCGGCCGGAAAAAGCGGCCTTTACCAACGTTTTCAGCGAACTTATAGCAATCTAGGCTTACTTTTTCTCCAAGGAATGAAACAATTACTTACCGCGGGGCCGCTAACTTCAAGTATTAATGCAAACTCAACCGCATGCATGTTTTCAATATTTTGTTGTTTTAGTCGGTAAAGAAGAGTAACTGGTTTACCGGTACTAAGAATACATACATACCATTATACTTTTTCGCTAGATATATTTACGTTGACATTACAACATATTATGTTTACTAAGGTTATCTATATACAGGGGGCATAATGTTTTATGCCGTTTATATTCAAAGGGAACAGTTCGTAAATCAGACGGTCTCCGGCCCGATGATTTGTAAATTGCTCGAGAATTATAACTATTGAATTTTGCCAAAAGTATGTTTTATGTTTCACATTAATAGAATAGCTATTTACATACTCTTGTAATAATGTTAAGTTGGTATGCGCAAACCAGTAACCGCGTGTAGCGAAAACGCCAATTCACAACGCGAATAAAGTTTTAAGTTAAACCTTGTGTATCATTAACCACTTCGGTACAGCGCCTATCGGCCGCGAAACGTCGCCAACAACTGTCTTTCATCGTTCGTTCGCTGGCACAGCCGTCGACTATAGTCGACGCACGGCTGTGTGGGATCATCTGTGGCCGTCGACGTCCCTACCGAAGTGGTTAAAGTACATAAGAAAACATGGTGTCAGGTGAAAATTAGAATATCTGAAATCTCTGGAGCTGTTTTTAATCGAGGAATTGACAAGGAGGAGCCTTTTCCTTCGTGGGCGAAACACGACCAGACACCATCAACGACAACACGACGCCATAGACGTCACGGTATTTTTTTAACAAGGACGGCGTGGTTCATCGTAAAAATTAAACCAGGGTTATCAAAGGTGGATAAAAAAATAAGTGAAATTATATATTCTTTGATAATCCTTCCTTTAGTTAGCTTTTCTGATCACACGGTATTTGATTAAATAAGAAAAAATGTTTAGCTCTTATGACAGAGCGATTTTTGGTCTCATCACAAGGTCAAGACAATTCAAAGATTCCTTTGCCTGGTCCTTTAAATATTAAAAAGGGTGACGTTGCGCAGAATTTTGAACAATTCGTAAAAGCTTAGAATAATTACACTAAGCTGCTGATATAGATAAATGGCCAGTTACTGATGACAAAAAAAAGGTACACACGTTAACAACAAAGAGGCAACAATAAAAAGTCATGTATATAATAAGCACAATACCCAATCTTTTAAGTAAAAAAGAAGAATGTAATCTATGAGAGAGCGATCTTTAACAGCGTAAATCAGCACGACACCGAATCTTTTGATAAATATTTGTTAAGATTACAATAACTTATTGAAACATGTGAGTTTGCAGATTTTAAAGAAGATTTACTTAACCGTCTGCTTTTGCGCTGCGAGTTTCAGTGTGCCTTTGGTGCATCATTGAAGTAAACGTAGTGTTACCTCACGCGTACTTTGCTAAAGTCAACATCAAGTCAAAATATGTCTCGCAGTTTTCAAGCATTCTTGCAAGAATTGCTTAGCAGTCAAACGATTAAAGACAGGATTGTACTAGACATAAAAAATAAAGAGCAAAACCGAAATTGACGCTACCATAAGCTATATATATTTGCAGAGTTGACGAACTCACAGTACAACGTATAAGAGATTTAGAAAATACAGAAAATTCGACCAATAAATTAGTAGGAAAGGATTTATTCAAAAATTATGTCGATTTTGTGGAAATAAGCACAAATTTGACAAGAGCAATTGTCCAGCGTTTAGTAAAAAATGTTCTGTATGTAACAGAAAGAATCGCTTTGCTAAACTGTGCAAGGAAGAGAAAAGTTATAGTTCCAATATTACATTGAATAAAAAGAAAGTTAAAGAGCTTAAAGATGAAGATGTCACAAAGGGAGATAGCGAAATAAGTAAACATTGTAATTCTGAAACAGAGATTATAAAGGTATAAAATAATTCTTCGTATGGAGGAGCTATTAGAGCAGAATTAAAATTCATAATAAACGATAAAAGCTAAACATTGCTTTGTGAGTTGGACACGGACGCGAACGTATGCACAATCGGAAAGGAGCACTTATGCAAAATTTTAAACGTTAGAGATATAAAGTTAAATGAGTCCAATCACAAATTATAGTCTTTTGGAGGAAGTTAAATAAAAGTTCTTGTTTATATAAAGGCAAAAAATACCCTATTCACTTCCAAATAGTTGACGTATGTCACGGACCACTTTTATTAGCAGATATGTAGGTACGTAAAGCTAGGATCGACCAAATTTTGTAATAATATACATCAACAAGTTTCATCCAATGTTGTTAAAAACCAGTTGTAGGAAGAAGCGAAAAAAGAAATAATAAAAAATTATACAGTTTATATTATAAAAATTATAAGTATTTCAGGGTTATGGAACTTTTGACGACGCAGTTAATATACAAACTGATAAGACAGTAAAACCTTTAATACAGAAAGCAAAACGTATACCAATCGAATTGAGAGACAAATTAAAGCAAGAATTAGATCTCTTGGAAAAAAATAACATAATTCAGATTAGAAAACAAACATACTGAATGGGTGAGTAATATTCTTTTAGTTACCATAAATGATAAGGTCAGAATATGTCTCGACCCAATTCCTCTAAATAAGGCGCTCAAAAGGCCTAACTTTCAGTTCACAATTATTGATGAAATTGATGAAGGAGTTTACTGATAACCTTTCGGACGGTATAGTTGGAAAATAATGCCATTTGGGATTACCCTAGCACCTGAAATTTTCCAAATTAAAATTCAAAGTGCCTTAAAAGGATTAAAAGGAATAGAAGTTTTAGCCAATGATTTTCGGTTGTGAAAAAAACGAGTCGAGTATGAAGCGTTGAAAGATCATAATAAAAACTTGGAAGATTTATTAAAAAGATTAAGAGAAGGGAACTGTAAATTAAGAAAACAAAAATTAGATTTATCTAAAAAATCATTAACCTTTCATGGTCATACCCTAACCAAAAACGGCTTGGAATCCGATAAAAAGAAAATTAAAGCTATACGAAATTTTCCGGAACCAAAAAATAAAAAAGTGGAACGAGAAAATGGAATGGAGTTGGGAAAAGAAGCAGGAAGATGAATTTATGAAATTAAAAAATCAGGTAACTTCGACTACACTGAAGTACTTTAACTCTTTTAGGGGCGGATATTTTCAAATAAAAAAAAACCCAAAGTAGGCACAACAGAGATGTTGCGTCATCTAAGAGATTAACAAAAAGCATAATCTGAGCTTGAAGTGGTGAGGTGGTACGCGCTAGCAAACAACTGTACAGCAAAAGGAGTAGAAATTTATAAAAAAAATGGTTTATTTTGTGTACCAGCGAGCACAAAGGTCAAAATTCGAACTGGCACCATTAACAAATAATACTTTCGAGAAAAAAGATATTAATCTATACGATTTCGACAACTTCCGAACAAAAGTGATGTAAAAATTTACAAAGCACCGACCTTTCAAAACAAGTGAGTGTTTCCGAAGAACGATTAAAGGAATTTAGAGACGAAAAAGCTAACGATAAATCGTTCGATAAATGTCTAAACAACATTAACCCTTAGCGCTCCGTTGGCTCCGCTACGGAGCCATCAGTCATTTGTTCCGTAACTCCGTAGGCTCCGCTGCGGAGCCCAATGTTTTTAACATGATTACGCTTAACAACTTCCCTGTCCCCATCCAACTCATATTGATATAGTGATGATATACAGGGTGTCCTGGAAAATGTGGGAAATCTCTTGGATTCTAATAGAACATTAAAAAATATGTTTACAATTTCCCATAATTTTTTTTCCTAGCGGCCTTCCCCTCGGAGATACGGCCTTCTGAAGGAAGCCACTGGAAAACAATTTTTCTTGAATAAATTTTAAAGTAGTTAATTTAATTTGATGAAATTTTAATATGATAAACAGCAGTAAGGACCTCTTAAAAAAATGACCTTAAAACTTAATTAGTCTCTTTAGTTTACCAGGGGCGCACTAGGTTATGCATTTTAATGCTTACATTATAACACCCTGTGTGGTAAGGATTAAAAAAAAAATCAATTTAGATACCTTGAATATTTAGCTAAAGAAAAGGTACTCTTATTCAGTGTCGATAAAATGAACCGTTTTCGAGAAAAAAAATTGCAAAAGAAACAAAGATTATCAATTTATCAAGATTAGAAATGTATTAATATTTCGTATTAATAGTAACGTTACCATAGTAACGTTTGTAAAAGCAGCGCTTTTTAAAACTGATGTTGCAGACAAAAAATTTAGCGCTGTTTTTACAAACGTTACTATGATACCTACGAAATATTAATAATTTTTTAATCTTGATGGTTTCTTTTTCAATTTTTTTTCTCGAAAACGGTTCATTTTATCGACACTGAATAAGAGTACATTTTCTTTAGCTAAATATTCAAGGTATCTAAATTTATTTTTTTTAACTCCTTACCATACAGGGTGTTAAAAATTTAAGCATTAAAATGTACTACTTAGTACGCCCCTGGTAAACTGAAGAGACTAATTATGTTTTAAGGGCATTTTTTAAGAGGTCTTTAATACTGTTTATCATATTAAGTTTTCATTAAATTAAATTAAGTACTTTAAAATTTATTTAAAAAAATTGTTTTCCAGCGGCTTCTTTTAGAAGGTCGTATCTCCGAGGGGAGGGCCGCTAGGAAAAAAAATTATGGGAACTTGTAATCATATTTTTTAATGTTCTATCAGAATCCAAGAGATTTCCCACGTTTTCCAGGACACCTGTATAATGAGTCATATATGACTCATTGGACAGGGAAGTTATTAAGATGTTACGAAATTGAGTGTGTAATTGTATAATAAATACGTGTATAAACTATAATGTACCGGAGTTGCTGGTAGGCAGTGGTACAAAAACGCGCGAAGCGCTAAGGGTTAAAGGTTATATATTAACAAGATGGCCTAATACCATACATGAGAAGCCCGATAAAGTTAAACGTTACAACTCTTATAAATATATCCTTACTTACAAGAATGGTGCAATCTTCAAAAATCACCAAATAGTCACATCATTTCAACTTCGAAAGAAAATGTTGAGAATTCTACATACCAGTCACAATGGCGTTGAAGGCACGATCAACGTAGCAAGACAAAACGTTTTTTGGCCTAGAATAACTACGCAACTTCGAAATGCAATAAAATAATGTACAACTTGTATGAAATTAGTAAATTCACAAAGTAGACCACCTATGCAATCACATCCCATACCCGAATTTCCATTTCAATACGTATCAATAGATGTATTAACAACAACGTACAAAGGAAAGAAAATATACCTTCTAATTATAATTGATCACAACTCAGATGTTAAAAAATTTATCTTCAAAAATTCTTATTGATAACCCGCAAAACTTAAGACTTTGTGTGTAATAAAAAAAAATGTTTAATTTGATTTTTATTTTTTAAGAGAAGAGCATGTTGTAATATATTATGTTGGTAGCCCTACGTGGCAAGTAAGCAATGCGCAAGGCGGTAACCGCGTGTAGAGAAAACCAAGGTCAGTAGAGTACTGGTATCAATGATGTGGCAACGCAGCCAACCTATTGCTGTCCTGTTGCAACCTACGCTGAGAGAAGGTAGTGAGGGACGTTGCCAGATCGTTGGTATAAAGCAAGGGTAGGCAACCTCCGGCCACGTGGGAGTCTAATCTGGCCCCCAAGACCTTTAGAAAGAATAATATACAGGTGTCCCAGACCACCCGTACCACCCGATTTACTCGAAAACTATACGTTCTAGGAACTTGAAACAAAAAATTGGATACATAAATAGGGTATAAACTTTCTTATGAGTGGCAAAGGAACATCTAATATGATCTAATATCAACCGGAAGTAGGAATAATGGAAGGTCACTTTATAATTTGATATATGAAGGGGGGTTAATTTTGGTATTGTTGGAAAGAGCTTTTCAAAAGAAATAACTTTTATAGGAAGCATTTTTTGATATTATTTACTGTTTTTGTTCAAAATCGCTTTCAAAATTTCAATTTTTTACAAGTGTTTTTTGATATCACCACTAGATGTCGCTGTCGGCGATTTAAAAAAATCTAATTGCATTATGTTATTGGGCTTAAGTGTATTAAGTTATGAAATTTAATTAAGGGTATTATAATATTTTATCGTATTGTTAATAAAATTATTCCTTGTGACTTACTATCGCTCATCATTTCTAAATGTCATAATTCTTTTTAAATGGCCGATAGCAACATCTAGTGGTAACATCCGGAAACACTCTTAAAAAATCGAAATTTTGAAAGCGATTTTGGATAAAAATAGTAAATAATATCAAATAATGCTTCTTATAAAAGTTATTTCTTTTGAAAACCTCTTTCCAACAATACCAAGATTAACCCCCCTTCATATATCAAATTATAAAGTGACCTTCCATTATTCATACTTCCGGTTGATATTAGATGTTCCTTTCACACTCATAAGAAAGTTTATACCCTACTTATGTATCAAATTTTTTGTTTCAAGTTCCTAGGACTTATAGTTTTCGAGTAAATCAGGTGGTACGGGTGGTCTGGGACACCTGTATTTGATTTTTTTTTATTTTGAGCCCTACGTCATTAACGACAAAACACCATTCAAATATTCAAATTTGAACTGCAGAAAATTAATATATAGAAATTAACATTTAATTATATGCAATTTGGGTACTGTTGGTTTCTGTAGGTAATATAACAGATTTACAAAAAGATAAATACAAAAATATAAGCACTAAATGCAATAAACGTTACTGCCTAATTTCACGTGATACAAGTTGTTTGTATTCGCTAAAGCGCTGTTGTCAAGCGTCTTACTGATTTCGAGGTTATGTTTACGTTTGTCTCTCCAAACCAAAACAATAAACGCTTGGCAACGTAGATTGTGACGAGTAATGACATTTTCTTTCAAATGGATGACGAAGAGCTCAAAATAAAAACAAACAAGTATAAATAATTTTTGTTTTAAATCAAAAATTTTGAACAGAAAGAAATAGAGACGAAAAATGTCTCATTACTGCACAAGAAAAGCAAGAGATTAAATAATTAACATTATTTTTTATATTAAAAAAAGAAAGTGCTTATGAACAAATGCCTATAATTTCAAAATGGCTGAACAGAATTTAATAAACTTGGTGTCGTTGAAAAGAGCTTTTTTTGGAGAATAAATCCTGACATTTTGGTGGTGATTGTAATTTCACATGTCGACAGTTTCTTATAGAACGGTCCGATTCTGATATAATTTACATTGTGTCAACTCCCTCTTGGACGGACTCGGACACTAGAAGATGTTCTCTTAAACGAACAATCGTACCGCGCACCGACTTGGCTGTCTCCCTTTAATAAAAGATTTTCCCTTTAGCTGGTGTTTTACCGACTTCAATATTTGCAAGGTACAAACGCAACCAATGCCGTGTCTTTCTGCTTAGCTTGAATAAGGGACTTCCCTCCCCGAGTATACCGAGATTTAAACGTTCTCATTTTTTCGGTACATACGATGTTCAATACTATCTAGTTTGACGTCTAACAATAAGCAGAAAAAGATATGCGAATGTATTGTACTTTACAAAAACCGTTTGGGCCCAAGTAACCAACGAAAATATGCAAAGTGAAGTTCAGCTAGATGAGGTTTTTACATCTGATCCAGAAGATGACTTACCACTTAATGTTCTTGCAGATATCCTCAAAAATAAGAATTTGTTGAAATTGACTGATAACAAAAACCTTGATGATTTTTTTTTAAACTGGTTGAAAATTTGTATGTTAAAATATAGATTCAGGACAAGAAATTGAATATCCAGAAGTGCAAGAACTGTCTGAAGATTCTGACGTCGATGAGGTTCCAGGAATAGCAGAGAATAGCCATAATTATGGTTATAGAATCCTTGAAGTTTCTTTCCAAATTAAAAATACGATTTCTGGACTCCAGTTTAAAAAAAGGGGAGACAAACAACAATAGATGATTTTTTGCGTCATTGGACTGACATTTAGTTTCATATTATGTATTGTTACATACTTCCTCCGTCCGAAAATAGTTGCTACATTTTAATTTAATTTTTGTCCGAGAATAGTTGCTACATTTTATTTATTTATTTATTTTAAGGCGAATCAAAAACAGAATAATTTTATGTACAACAGTTTATTGTTTTTAAATGAAAATACAAAATAATTTATGAACTAAAAAAAATCTAAATACAACACACTTAAGTCGGGGCTATTCGGTGGTCGAGATATCAGTTGAATATCCCAACCATCTCTACAGAAAGCTTGGATTAATGTTGGATCGTCAGTGTACAAATGCGGTTTTGCATTATCTTGTTGAATAAATATTATATGTTTTTTTGAATCAACAGCAGGCTATTTCTTCCGTATTGTTGGAATTAATTTATTCAAAATCATATTTCTTACTTCCTTTTTATTGACACTTTCTACACCTTTGGTTACTAGTGTTCCCTTAGCCCAATTTTTGGTATTTCTTTTGGCTGGTAAAGAGTTTATAAATGGCAGTATCCCTATCTTTCCGTAAAAAAAAAAAATTGTGAAAATCCCAACGTGCAACTGTCGCTATGAACTTTACTTTTGTAATGAATCCTTTACTTTTACAAGTTCTATGCGGCATTTCTTCTTCCGGAGTGACATAAATTTTTTATTTGTTTTGGTTAAATAGAACTATTTTTCGTCAATGTGAATATAGTTTAGTAAATCCTCAAAATACCCCGTCGGCAATACAAATTTTAAACAAAACTCTATTCGGCGCCGTTTATTTTCTTCGGTAAGTAACGGCTTAATAAAACTGGTTACTCTCTTAATTTCTTTTCCATTTTTAAATCTATTATGCAACGTATTTTTTTGGAATTTTACTTGAACAAGCCAACGATCAGAACCACATGAAGGTTCTTTTACATAAAGGGATAGAGCATATATTAGCAATTTTTTGACTGTAATCTTTAACTTTTTGACCACAATTATTTTTACGGGAGTTAATATTAATTATTGCGTTTTTACTTGAACAATCTTTTATTTGTTTCCACAATGTCGAAATTGCTGAACGACTGCAAAAAAACTTACGTGCAGCTGGACTTATCGCACCAATTTTCAAATTTTATCCTCCACATTTTGCAACAAATAATGTAAAATTTGGTTTCTTTGCTCATTATTAAATTCTCCGCATTTTTTCCCACCTCTTTGATTTATTCCCGAAATATTTCGAACCATTTTTGATGCAGAGCGGTTCAAATTCAAAAACATTCAAATTCTACGAGTAACAATTACTTATCATAAAACGTGGGCAATAGCTAAGTGGCGGTTAGGGCATGGCACATTTCGATTATTATATGTTCTACCTACTGATATTTAATAAATTAATTTATCTTATATATTTATGATAATTTTTACATTAAACTAAAATGTAGCAACTATTTTCGGACAGAGGAAGTATATCCTATTATATGTATGTATTTTGTATGTACTTTGTAAGCTAACAAATTCTTTTTTTGCAACTTTTAAAAATTGCCGGAATTATTTAATCTTTGAAAGAGAATTTCCGTACCTTCCGTTAATACTTACGTCAGTTTAATTTCACTTAATAAATGAATCTAATTGTAAGTTTTAATTTTTTTATTTATTTTAAAAACATTCACACATTCGCTTTAAATATCCAAATTTTTAAATAATAGTTTTCATTAAAAAAACACGATATTTACTTCTTTTAGGCGGACATTTTTGGTCGGTCTCATTTATGTCCGCACAACGAAAATTTCACTGTATTAGTTTTTAATATAAATAAAAAAAGTACACAAAGAATTTCTACAAAAGCAAGATTCTTTATTTACACTTTTAGGACGCTTTTTTAACTTATCCAAACACTGAACAAAGTTTTAAACACAGTTTTTTCTTCTTTTATATGAATATTCCAATGGCCATTTAAATAATTCTTAACTATAAACAATACAGGTTCTTGTTATTAATAAATTATTTTTCTTATGATTATGGAATATAAACATATAACTTACATATATTTGCTAAAAATCATTTTCTAAAAAGGAAGTTTATGTTTTCAATATTATGTTGTTTACTTTTGGATTAGTCGGTAAAGATGAATGGCTAGTTTACCGGTATTAAGAAAATACATATTTTTTCGCTAAATACATTTACTTTGTACAGCAGATATGTTAATTGTATGCGCTTTCGTTCTAACACACATCAACTCAACGACATGGTTTGTACCGTATGCGAAATATTGTACCATAAATCGATGAGTCACTTTTACTGTAGCTAGTACGGGGTATAATGAATGAATCTGATTTCTCTCGTTTCTTGTCGTTTTAACAGGAAAATGTATATCTGGGGATAAACGAAAGACTATAAAACTTATAATTGGTCAAACTTTTTAATATGTATACAAAATCATACCAAAATTATAATTTTTGTTGTCCACTTAATCAATTCTAATTTTTTAACTGTTAAATCATTTTAAAGGGTATTTTACTATTTCTATAATTTTATAACCTTTTAATTTAAGTTGTTTTAAAATCTTCATAATTTACAACTTGATTTTTACAATTTAATTTTGATCGTTACATAAGAATGCAAGAGATTCTGAAATTCGAAAACTGTTTATAAAACCTGTAATGAAAATGAGTCAAATGTAAAGTATCAACGCGTTGCTTGATTACAATTTATCGCCAAGGAATGACCAGTTTTCCAAGGGAGTAATGTGCACATCATGTGCACAATGCCTTGATTGTGCAATGCATGCTGAGCAGCACTGTTCTAAGGTATTGTAATTTCCTCTGGAATGATTGGTTATTTGGTCTGTAACAATGGTAAGTACCAGATAGATGAATTTGTCCAATAATGAAAAAACCTGTCCTCAATATCCAGCTCGTTTTAATGCTTAAATGATGGTCAGTGTTAACATCAGTCATGCATAGTTACTTTAGCACTAAAACCAGCCTCAATAATAAACAAATTAAAGCAAGCCTCTCAAATATTTTAGCCCTTAACTACAGAGGTGCTATCTGAGAAACACGTTATCAACATAAGTGCAGTAAAGCTCCGCTAATCCAAACTCCAATAATCCGGATTCTCCAGTAATCCGGATGAAATTGAAATATTAGTTATTTACATTATGTATTCCATAATCCGGATTACTTGTGATTCCATAATCTGGATTGTAGGTTGTGCAGTTTGCCATGTATGTATGTCACACTGTTCGTGTAAAAAGCAGTTCGTTAAAAAGCATCATGAAGCCAAAGAGAACACACAAAACATTAACTCTAAATTTTCTTTACGTTTTGTGTACACAATATAACTTTTTAATTTATATTTAGAATTAAGAGCGTTCATTTTTGGTAATATTTTCAATATCTTAGTAGTGTGTGTTTTGATTTAATAAATCCCTACATGTATTTAACACACTTTTGTGACTTTTAAAAAAGTTCTAATAATCTGGATGTTTCACTAATTCGGATTGCCTCGGTTTTCATTGATCTGTATTAGCGGAACTTCACTGTATTCTAAAAAAATTACAGTAATTATTCAATGTTACTATTTTTTGTAATTATTCAATAATCTATTCACAAATACTTTACACAAATATTATGTGGATGTGTTTGCTACAAAAAAATCTGTGACTTTTTTTTGTATCCCAAGTTTCCAAGACTTTTCTTTCCAGGAACAGGACAATAATCTTCAAGAAAAAATAAAAAGAAAAATCGTATTGTGTTAATGGTTAATTTTGATACACCTGTTGTTATTATTATTATTGTAAACATAAATTGCTTTCAATGTTGTAATTTGTCTACATCTCTCTATATCTCGTCATCAACCGTTCGTTATTTACATTAATTAAATTGATTACCACGTGCTTATCTTACTAGCCGTTTTTATTGCACAATTCCAAAAATACTACACAATACACGATGATCTTGCTAATCTTACGTTAAACCAAAAAGAAAAACGGTACCGGATACAAAAGCCAATAAATAAAAAAGCTGTCGATATTTCTCAGTTCTCTTGACTTTTGACATAACCTACAAACTTATCCAATCAAACTCACAACCTACAATGATAATAGCTTCATTTAATGGCAGTTAGTTTCTCTTAATCTCTTTAAATTGTGATCGTACACTAACGGATTGTTTAATTTACATAGTGTAAAATGTTTACGAGACGTTTAGACCGTTTGTGCCGCTCAATTTTGTGCTCAAAAAATATCCACACCAGCCCTTCTAAGCTAAAAGAATTCGAACATCCACTTCGAAGGACCATCCGAATTCTAAAAGATGATTTTAAAAGATTGCCTTTTATAAATAAGGGATCTGATTATGGGGCCTTAGCTAACATTTTCCCTAATTATGTTGATATTTTGGTTATTGGTGGAGGTGCCATGGGTACATCCATAGCGTATTGGATTAAAGAAAAATCTGGGTTAAGAGGTGTTAAATTAGCTGTTGTAGAAAAGGATCCAACAGTAAGTACACACTTAATAACAATATTTTAAATAAGTAATTACGTCCAATTTTAATAAACATTATTTTAGTATTCGAAAAGTTCTACGGTTTTATCAGTTGGTGGCCTTCGACAACAATTCTCTCTTCCAGAGAACATTCAAATGTCTTTATTTGGAGCAGAGTTCATACGCAATTTAAAGAAACGTTTTGGATTTGACGCAGACGTTTATTTTACTCCAAATGGTTACTTAATGCTTGCTAGTGAACAAGGAGCTCAACAACTATTAGATAATTCTAAATTACAAAGAGATCTTGGAGCTTGTAATGTTATTCTATCAAAAAATGAATTAAAACAAAGGTTTTTAGTTTATTACTATCCTCAATTTCATCATAAAATTATTATTTTTATTTTTTTTTGCCCTTAGATTTCCATGGATGAATGTTGAAGATGTTGAGGCTGGTTGTTTAGGTCTTGAAAAAGAAGGTTGGTTTGATCCTTGGGCGATGCTTTGCATTATGAAAAGAGGAGCGATGGATGCTGGTGCCCAGTACATAACTGGCGAAGTAGTCGATTTTACTTTTACCAGAAGACATGATCTTTACGTTGAAGGAGTTGAAGAAGGAAAATACGAGTCTATCGACGAAGTTATTTTAAAATTACCGAACGGGGAGCACAAATCCATACAATTTGCTATATGTATTCTTGCAGCAGGTGCCGATTCTGGTGAAATTGCTAAATTAGCTCGAATTGGTAATGGAGAAGGAATGTTATCAATTCCACTTCCTGTTGAGAAACGGTAAATTTGAAATTACCTAAAAATCAACATCAACTAGCACTCAGCTCACCTATTAATTTTTGGGTTGGCAGACTAAAGAATCTGTCACTATAACGTTAACGTTAGTTGGTAAACGGCAACGTTAGACCCAGAAAATACAAATTTTTGTTAGTTTGTCTAAAATCACTATAATCTAATGGTCTAGTTTCTAAAGTCGACCAACCATGGACGTCCTTTTGACAACAAATTATAAAATTATTAATTGTCAGGATAGATTAGAATAATAGTAGATTTTTGATTTAAGCAGATTCCAAATAATTTTAAACAATTCCAATCAATTAATTTTTTTTATTTCAATCATATCTAAAAAATTTCAAGTTTTGATTGGGAAAAATCCTAAGACGTTTAGAATCGTCTCTATGAACAGTCTTATTATTAATAAGATAATCATCCACAATCTATTTTTTTATATTACAGTTTCTTCAACGGGCTTATTTTCAATGGTTAAAGACTTTTATTTTATTCCTCTCAAATTTAACCCTCCGGTGGGCGCGTATGCGGCAGTTAGCCGCATTTTTTTCCCAAAATATTTCTAAGTTCACTGTGAAACCATTAAAAATCCTATTGCGGTGTAAAAGCCGCAACGCGCCCATTCGTGTAAGTCCGATAGGCGCGCCCACCGGAGGGTTAAAGATCAAGCAATTGCAGAGTATATAATGTTTCTGCGGTGAATTTAACGTTATTGTGCAACATTTGCGTTAACATTGTAGCGTGATTGTGAAAGTGGTGTAAAGTCAGCACATAAGTTTGAAAAAGTTGTAATTCTATAGAAGACGTAAACAATTGACTAGAACAATATAACAATCAGCGTTGGAGTTAAAAATTCTATTTCAGTAGTTTATGACTTAATATATGCTGTAGTTTGCAAACCCAAGAACTATTGGTGGACGTTTGATAAACTAGATTTTTATAATATTAAAATTTCGTTTAATACTATTTTCCTTAACAAATTTACATTTTTGCCTTATCAAACAAACCACAATAGGTTCAAAAATTAGTTTGGAGTTTTTCTATCAGTAAACCTCCATCATTCTTAAAAAATAGAACTTATTTTTATTACAACCTAAAGAATGCAAAGGATTATTACTATAATCATTGATGCTTGTAAATTAAAAGTCTTTCTAAGGTAAAAACAATACATTTTTTTTTTCGAAAGATTGGATTTTTTGTATGTATTGTTGTGGCTCTAAGAGTTTCAATTTTAAGTTCTAGATAATAATAACTGATTTTGACGAGAAATATATTCAAAAAACCAAGACAAAAGTATTGCACCATATATTTTTATAAAATTCAAACTTCACAATTTTTTTATCTATTCTCTAAGGGTCGAAAAAAGCTCCATAACGTTATTATTGGGAGCATTGACTTTTTTTTAGATTATAACTGCAATACTGTTGCACATTTTTAAAATATTGCGGTTTATGTACAGGTGTCCCATTTTACAAGAACGCTAATGTTGTTTTTTTTTTATGGAATGTGTTTGATTTTATTTTTTGATTTTATGCTACAATACGATCCGCTTTCATAGGAATCGGTTTTAATTAATCTGTCAGCAATTTTGATTTGTAGCCATTTGTTTGCCAGAATTTCGATCTGTACAAACAGATGTATCTTCCAAATTCTTGTCTTGACTTCAACGTAATTCATGCTGTTTGATTCCAGTATGTTTACCGTATCTTTTAAATGTTTATTCAACAAATTACTTAGTGGCATGTGCCTACTACAATTTTTTAACCCCTTGAGTACGGATTTATTTCGAACGTTATGCAACTTATGACGAGTCTCAGCCGTGAAATGTACTCAAGTGGTTAAACATGGCAAATTATAAATACTGAACCTTTTTTTTTTCAAATGACTACCCCTATTTATTATTGTCCCGACCAAAAGCTATTCTGACAAACTTTCCATCAATAATAGGGCGATTGCACACAGTCAATATTGTTGCCAATATCCTCATATTAACGTTCACGACATTAAAATACCTTTAATATTCAATAATATTATACTAATCTACAGTCTACTAATACACATTGTTAATAGTATTGTCAATAACATAGTTAATGTGCGGTCGACCATAATGTTAGCATAGTCAAATGTAAAAATATATACATCTTTCGTATACATATATTTAAAAGATGCGATAAACATTCAGAAATCAAACGCCGTGAATTACTTTAAAGTCAAGACAGCGATTCGGAAGATACGAATTTTTGAACAGTCCCCTATATTTCGTAATTCTGTGGCAAAAAAGGGCCACAAATTAAAGTTAAAATCTAAAAATAAAATCAAATGGGGTACATTCCATTTAAAAAAATCACAACTTTAGTATTTTTGTGGTATTGGGACATAGTGCATGTAAACTGCAAAATTTTAGAAACGATATAATACAGTGTATCTCACCTAAGTTTTATAAACAAATTTAGTACATGGTAAACTACATTTTGAATATATTTTCAATCATTCATGACTTCCGGTTATACCGGAAGTTACAAGTGCCTGAAAATATTTTTAAAATGTAGTATCATACTTCTAGTTTTCGAGATATTTCGACTTGCCCACAATGGTGAACATCCTGTACATGTATACATAAAAGAAAGTCAAATTTTCCAATAATAAGCAAGTTATGGAGATTTTTCGGTTGGGTGGGATATCCTGTATTTATGCATTTTTACTGAGTTTAATTAATTATTCATGACTTTTTAATGTTTTCTTTTGTTCAAGAAAACGTTATGTTTATTGCTTCTCATGTAATGAAGAGTGTCCAGGAATTAACACACCAATGACTATAGATTATACAGGGACATACTTTAGGCGGGATGGTTATGGAGGAACATTTATAGGGGGATTGTCTCCATTTCCTAATGAAGAACCGACTACAGATAATATGGATGTAGATCATGTCTACTTTGATGAGAAAGTTTGGCCCATTTTGGCGCATCGAGTCCCAGCTTTTAATAGCGTAAAAGTAAGTATTTCATGGAAAGCATTTTTAAAGAACTGTTTTTATAAAGAATTAAATACAGTTCCTTGAGACTGTAATTAATAACAATTGAATATGTTTTCTTTTTAATTAGCAAAAAGAATAGTTAAATATCTCTTAATTTTTATAGCTTTTAGTTTAATTATTCAATTAACAATTCTTTTCAAATAGGTTCGCAGTGCCTGGAGCGGATTTTATGATTATAATAGTTATGATGAAAATGGAATTATTGGTCCACATCCATATTACCATAATTTATACTTAGCTACAGGATTTAGTGGTCATGGTAAGTTTTTTATATTCTTGCATCAATCCAACTCACGTAATATTTACAATATTTATTTTTTAAGGTATTCAACAAGCTCCAGCTGTAGGTAGGGCAATAGCAGAATTAATTCTAGATGGAGATTACCAAACGATAGGACTAACTAGATTTGGATTTGATAGGTTAATAGTTGATAAACCAATGTTAGAAGCATGTATTGTTTAACAAACGTTAAATTTTTTAAATCTATATTTACCCAATATTTCTGGGTATTACACTATAAATAATGTACATAAAAAATAAAATAAAATTTAATTTTAACTAATTTTGTATTATTTTTTTTAAACTCATTTAAATTGACCAGCATTTTGACCAAAGAACGTGTTGCCTTGTTTAGAAGCCGCCCTTGAAGGTGCAAATCCCAACATCTTCTGAATATTTTGTCTGATCGACATTGTGCATAAAATGTAGAGGAATATAAATGAACACTCTGTATAGTCTTCGCCTGGGAGATTACGATGGCTTAAACCTTGGACCCATACGATTGGTACAAATGGTAATCTTGCTACTACTCTTCCATCAAAACTATAAATAATAATAAATAAAAGTATAGTTGCTGTACAGGGTATGAGGGTATTTCATGAAATTTGTTTACTAATGGTCTTATGCACGAATGTTAACAGAGAGTTAACAATTCGTCGAAAGTTTAAAATCCGTTGCTAAAACTTTTAACATCCCTCGAGATGGGTAAAAATTTACCAAAATCTGTGAAAAATTCGCCATAAATGTAAAATTATTAACTTTTAAAATATTCGTTAAAAATTAATAATTATTAATATTTAAATGATTAAATTAAAATTAATAGACTGATTATAATCAGTCGATTAATTTTCACTATTTTTAAGTTACTCAGGTGGCAACATTTTACAAAATATGCCAATCCGTCAGATTTTAACGAAGTGTTAGCTGGCAATTGGTTAATAGAAATCTTGTAAACATACAAAATTAACTGTGACAATTTGTCAATGGATTGTTAATGGAGTTTTATGCATACAAGAATAAAACTTTTTGTGGAATTACTACTTGTATGTTTTTAAATTTGTTGATTAGTTTTGCCAAAAGGTGTCATGTATAGAATCATAATTATTACTTTAATTACTCTAATTGTTTATAAATATTCATCACTTTATCTGACAAAAAAGACATTTTTTATTTAGCCTTTTAACGTACATACTTGAGTTAATTCGAGTATGCTAAAGCGATCAAATTTTTATTAACCCAAAAAGAAATTAAGTAGAAAGCCGTTCGTATTATCTCGAGTGTGCACAGTTTAGACTGTTTAACACACTCAAATGTGTAGGTCAGGGATTCCAAAGTGGTCGATATCGGTTTCCTAGGGATCGACATAAATGAAAACTGATTTTGGGGGTCGACGAGGTCTAAAAATCGACCCCCTATTAAGTTAACAGAAGTTCTTATTTAAAACTTTCAGAATAGGTAGGTACTGTATTGTTTATGTTATGTTACGTGTACTAAGAATAATTAATATTTTTGTAGGAAATAGCATTGTTGTAGTAATGCAAAGTATCAAGTTCGTACAAGATGAAAAACTCGGCAAGTCTATGTGGACAAATTTGTGCTAGATAATCAGTTTGAGCATACGTCTTGCAGACGCGTTTAATTTTAGGAATTATCATGCATGGAAGCCCAAAAATTAACATTTAACAAAGATTATTAAAAAAACCGAAATTATCGAAGAAAAAGATGAAAATAGAATGTTAATTTTAAATGTCTATATCTTTGTTATTATTAGCTATTTCATTAAGATAAATTTGGCTAATACTAATAACCTGTATAAACAGATTATTAATTTTGAATGAATTTTTTATGAACTTTTATCAATTTTAAAGTAAAAAATAAATGTCAAAAAGGTTATACTTACATGTTATTAAACATACTCAGTAAAGCAGTAAATGCAAACCCAATGGCAAACATCGACTTCATTTTAACTAAAGATAAATCTCTACTATTGATTTTTAGCCTTTCTTCTTGTCTCTCAATTTTCTTCTTAACCTGTTTATAAATTGACTCTCCATGAGTTTCTTTACGTTTCTCCACTATAAAGTGATCAAATTGAAATTACATAACGATCTCAAAATTTGAGCGAAACTTACATTTTTTGCTCTGTTTTTCAACTTCGGTTTTTAGTTTTTGATATTTTTCAGTTCTGTATACCATCAGCCATGTTAAACCTTCACCGAGAAGAGCGGTACAAATAGAAATGAAAACAATAAGAAGCGTATCTGCCCACATTTTGGTTTTTAGAAGAATAAATTAAATTGAAAAAACGTATGTATTCCTCTGTGTGAAAGTGAAATACTTGATGATTTGAGGTTAACTTTTGTGCTTGTGACGTTTCATTCAAAATGGGCAATATTAAAACACTAAAAGTTACTAAGGTGCTTGAATTTAAATTTTTCAAATTCCACAAAAAGAAGCTGTAAAATGATTATTGAACTTAAAGTATTTAAAATGATTCCTCGAGTTATTGTGTACAAATTTCCTACGTTAAATGCGATTGGTTTTGTAGATAATTCATTTAAAATTCTTTCAACCTGTAAATAAATTTAAAAAATGTATAGAATGGTTGTGTATTTATCTTTGAAACGTTACTTACTTCGTTATAAGAAAAATTAGTGGGTAGTGAGACTAAAAAATCAATAATTTTATAATTTTGTTCGTGGATTGCTGAAGTGGAGTAAGAAACAATCATTGTATGAAAGAATACAAAAGAAAAATTAAAGTAAAAGTAAAAATTTTTTCCATTTTTATGTTCCAAGAGAATATAAGAAGTATAATATAAATTCCCTCCGAAAGTGATTAAAAGAATAATTGACAAACTTTCATTTAAAATTTCACAAAATTTAGATAAATCATTTATAATTTCCCTCAATTTTTTTAAATCATCTTGAGTTATTTCTTTTATGTTTAAAACATACTCTATTATTTGTTCGTATTGGTTACTAAAAGATAAAGACACTAATATTGTGTAATAATTAAGATATTGCCAAATTATATCTGTTATAACTTGAGACACCTACAAAATAATATATTGACAAATAAGGTGTTATACACAGGTGAGTCGGGAAAAGGAATCAAACTTCAGGATTGTGCTGGTGGTATGAAACTAATTTGAAGTTATAACCTTATTAAAAGATTTTAATCGAATTAGTTAGGTCCACTACCCATTTGAAAATTCGCTTATATGAAGAATTTGAAAAAGTACTTATGTTAAACAACGTTCGTAATTGGTTAGGTTACATGTTTTATTTGAGGCTGAAATTGAACTTTGAGTTGTACCTAAAAATCAACTGAATATTCGAAGATTAAGATGTTAGTTCTTTTGATTTACAATTAGTTGTATAAGTGTAATGTTTTCCTGGAGTTTAGACTATTTCGCTCGACTCATGTTGTATACAGGCTGGTCTGTAACTAATAATAATGGACACAAAGTAATACTAAATTCCTGACATTAAAATATTAGTATTAGCCATACTTAATTGGCAAACAAATTAACTACTTAACGCGCACAAACGTAAGGCATGGTGTAAAGAAATTGCTACTTTGAACTTTGCTAATGGTAGCTTAGTTTATCAATTTGGGCTTGTGGGGATATATGCAAATTTTATAAGAGAGAAAATAGTTTCTAAATTAATGCAGCTATTCAGAAAAAAATGGACAAAAAATTATATAGGCTGGTTAAAAAGATCTGGATGGATAACTTGCGGTAAGAGTGTGTCTAAACACCTGTATGTTTCGAAATTCGAATTTGTTCCACCGAAAGCTGTAGCCTGCTGATATAAAAACATGGTCAAAAAATGAATAAAATCTAATAGATTTTTCGAGTAATTTAAGAAAAACTCACGAAAAATATGGTTTTTAAAGTTGTTTAGCGGCTAAACTAAGCAAGTTTTTATAGGTATATGTTACCGGCAAACTCCATTACGCCGGCACACCTAAGATTGACTAGGCAATTCGCACATTGCCCGAGCATTTTTGACCAAGTCCGAAATAACTTTTTGTTTCGGGGTTTGCCAAGTATATGCAACTAGGTAAACTTAGGTGCGCCAAACGAGGCTCAGGCAAAGTCCAAAAAATGTAAATTAACTTCGGACTTTGCCTAAGTGTGTCAGGCAAACTTAGGTTTCACATGCTTTCTTTGTCAGTGATGCGCACGACAAAGTCTGCGCACTCTGCAAGTTTCAACTAAATTTATGGAAAAATTGATGAATATGAACAAGTCGTCAAATTCATTTCTAATTGAAAGTAAGCAACGCTACCACGAAATTATTAAAGAAGTAGAAGCTGCAAAGAAAGCAAGTAAGAAAGTTGCAAGAGTATTTCAAATTTTCCCCGATTGAGGTTGGAACATCAGTTACTGTGCCTGTTCCAAGTCTTGACAGGAGCAAAGAAAATGCGCGAAACATAATTGGCGTAGTTTTGGAGACAACAAATGATGGACTTTATAAAATTAAAACCAACAAAGGAATTATTAGCTCGCTGTATTCAAGAAATCAAATTCAAGCGTGTAAAGACACACTTTTTAAAATTCAGGACGTCCCAGAGACTGAACTCTCGCTGCGTCAGATTAGTCGCCAAAATTTTGTCTTCGGGGGCCAAGGGTTTTTGAAGTGTAACTGCAATAAGAAATGTCAAACAAATTTATGCAAATGTAAGAGGGCTAAAGTACTTTGCAACTCGAAATGTCATCATTCAAGTTTGTGTTCAAACAAGTAATGGTTTACACACTTTCCCATATAATCTAACGAGTTGTTATTTTTTGTGTATTTTTTTTTTTTTTTCATTTACAAAAATAAAGTTATATTGGGAAAATTCCAATACCGTTATTTTTATTGTTAGTTAAGAAACCAAAGGATCCGCACACATAGACAGCTTGTTGATAACGCTGATAGCAGTCAATAGTTAATAATAGTAAATAAATTGCCTAAACCCATTTAGACAATGTCCGAAGTTAATCACTTTTCGCACTTTGCCTGAGTCTCATTTGGCGCACCTAAGTTTACTTAGTTGTATACTAGGCAAACCCCGAAACAAAAAGTTATTTCGGACTTGGTCAAAAATGCTCGGGCAATGTACGAATTGCCTAGTCAATCTTAAGTGTGCCGGCGTAATGGAGTTTGCCGGTAACATATAGATAAGTTTGATTAAATCATCATATTTTTGACAAAGGTATCTGTGGTATTCTGTTGCACACATTTCCGGACAGCCCGTATATTCTGAAACCAAGAGAACTTATAGAAAAAAAAAACGAAAGTAGAATGTTAACATCTTATTTTTAAGTGTCTATGTCTTTGTTACTATCAGCAATTCTATTAAGATAAATTTGGTTAACACAAATATTTTGACGTAAAATATTCGCTGTGTCCGATTAGTTACAGACCGTCCTGTAGATTAATAATGTAAAATCTCTTTAAACTTACATGTGCAAGTAAAGCTTTTACTATTGAGAATTTAGTTGCCATAAAGAATTCTTTAAAAACGTTTACGTAAAATTCTTCCGTATTAATATTGTAAATTTGGGTTCTTTCGATTATAAACACAAAATGTCTCGCTAAAAATAAATATATTGTGGAAATGATTTAAGAAATAGTCACTTTAAACGTTAATACTTAATCCAAGTGTGATAAAAATCCCACCAATAAAATTAAATGTCATAGTTTGATTTTTGGTTGGAGATTTTTGAAATAGAATTAACTGATTTTCCAATCGCTTCCATTTATAAATATTTTTTTCCCAACGAATTGAAAGTTGTAATAAACTCACCAAAAGAAGTAACGAACGTAGGTTTGTTAATATGGTTATTGTACAGTTTTCCACTTTATAAGTAGTAACATAGTAAGTATAACAAGAAATTATTAAAAAATTTAAGCACCAAAGTATTAAGCTTAAATTGGAGTAATTTGCCTTAAAAAAATTATTATTGCTGTTTAAAATTCGAGGAAATACCCCAAAAACCCTTCCAAACTGTTTTACATTATTTAAAGATTTGGAAATAGAAAAATCACGTTCATAAAGCTTAAACATTCTTTCTAATGTAACCCAAAAGAAAAAGTAGGACTAATCATAAATCTTTCCCTATAACGAAAAAAAAAAAACACATTAAGAATCTATTAATCATAATCATACTTGCTTGACTTGGTCAAATAAAACGAAGAAAATCAATAGATTTAAAAACGACTCCTAAAAATTTTATTATAAATCGTCTAAAAACGATTTCATATCACAAAAAATACAGGAAGAAAGAAAAAAACAAAAACAGGTTTTTGCTGCGTAATAAATAAGATATAAATCCACACTATTTCATATAATATATCCTTATGTATACAACACACATACAAAATTATGTACAGGTAGGGTCGAAATTGAATTAATAATTGTAATTAACTAATTAATGTTACTGTTTCATTCAAAAACCTCTCAAGCCGTTATAAACCTTGTTCTTCGAATTTTGGTTGAGTAACTTGGTTAATTTTTCTTTTTCCTCTTCAGAAAACTCTTGCTTTGGGAACTCAACATCGAACGTTATATACAACGTTCCGTGTAAATTGTTATCTTCGTAATTAGGCATTCCTTCGCCTTTCTTACGAATCCTAGCTCCGGGCCACGTTACTTTATCTCGCGTTATTGACACCATGTGACCATCTAAGTGAGGTAATTCTAATGTAAATCCTACCAAAGCATCCTAAAAATAAATAAAAACTTATTTTACTCACGATGGTAATGAAATATAAATATGTTTATAATTTATAAAAATTGCTTAAATTCCAAAAAGCAATTTTTTATTCCACTTAACCTTAAAAAAAGTAATCAATATACAGGTTTATTTTATGATTTGTTCACAGAACTAATCCAAAATATAGGAATAAAAGGGGTTCATTAATATTTTCCAAGTTATTTAGATTTACAACAGGTATTCAATTTAAATCTTTTGACTTAAAAAAAAATCGTAGAGACTTTATTTATAAGAAATAAGAAATAGTTATTACATTGAAATGTATTTAAAAGATTATATTTCAGATTTAAAAAGTCAATTTTTTTCGAATTGTTAAATGAATGCATAAGTTCGTGTCGAATTGATCATAGCTTTGAAAACTATCGCTGTTATAATAAAATGCCGATATTGTTGTTTACTTTATATTGCTTCACTTTATTGCCAAATATTATTCAATTAAGTCGATTTATGCTTTGGTGAATTTCTTCAAAATTAAAAACGAAAAACTGCGTTGGTGGTATGTAAATCTGTACGAACTTTGGAAAGATGGCAATGTTGCAATTGCATAAAGAAATATTATAAAGAAGGCGCACCAGTATGACAAAGAGAAAAATGGACATATTTACAAAGGGGCTAAGAGTTATTTTGTAGAAAAAGAAGATGCATGCAGTATCTTCCGCAGGACGGACATCATATTGACAATAATATTGATAGTGTGTGGTCACCCAATGTCATAAAATCGTCCGGAGGGGGGTTTAATCATAATAACCGGCACTTAATCATAATAGCGATAATTTTCAAAGCTATGCAATCTGGCAAGAATTTATGCTATCGTCTGATACTAAAAAAGTGGAAGACTTCGTAGTTAGCATGAAATTTTGACAGATAACGTTCTAAAAAATTGGTCAACTTAAAAAAATCGTACAGTTTATCTAACGTTTATCGTCTTCTTCCGAATTTATACTCCGTCTGGCAAAAGATGTCTCATATGTCACTGCTCGTCACTGTTTTCTCAACGTACGCCAAATATATTTTTTTATTTAATCGTACATAAGAGAAAGAGACGGAAACTGAAAATGATCGTTTAGGATATCACAGTTAATTGATGGCACATGAGACATCTTTCGCTGGACAGTGTATATTTTCAATTTTCGTCTCTCTCTGTCAAGCACAATTAGATCAAAAATTATTTAACTTATGTCGAGAAAACGGTGACAAGTAATGTCGCATGAGACATCTTTCGCCGAATGGAGATTATTTTATTATTGGTAATGAGGATTTTCTTTCTCTTTTACTTTTGTTTTTAAAACTGGCATATAAAGGTTTCCGAACTTGAAAAATTCGATTTTTTTAAATTTTATGTTGCTAACAATCAATGTTGGGTTAAAATCGTTTTTAAACAACGCTTTTTAGACTTATCTCCAAGTTTTTATCTAAAATGTTTCTTCCCATTTGTTTTTATTAAAATGTTACAATAAACTTTTATAATCTAAAAATACAAAAAAAAGTTTTGGATAATTTTTTTTTAATTTTACTAAAAAATGTCCAAACTTGAAAAAGTAAGTAGCAATTAATGTTAGGATAAAATCTCCTTTAAAGAATATTTTTTAGATTTATTAATAAGATATTTATATAAAATGTTTTTTTCATTTGTTTTTATTAAAAAGTTATAATAGGTTTTGTAAACCTAAATTCTTGTTGATAAACATGTTATGATATTCGTGACAGGCAATATACCGTTTAAACGACAATAGTTTGACTGGATCAAACTCTTTCTATCAACTCTATTGAAAGGAAGGTTCTCACTATAATTTTCATTTAACTTTTGTTGATTAACTAAAATTGGTCAACTGAACTTGATTCATGAGTACGTGTGTTTTAATGGAGATTAAGAAACGATTTTTACATTAAATTAACACGTAAAGATTCTGATTTTCATTATAGAAGTCAAATTTACTGTAGTTATTGCCAAAAAAAGAAAAAAAAACACACTTCTTTTTACTGACAAAAATCTGGCAAACTTTGAATTAGAATAACTTTGTCATTTATTATAGAAAATGAATGAATTATTAAGCTTTAATTTAGGTAATGTATAAATCTTTTTCACTACTAACAAAATTAAAAGAAAAAAGGCGAACGAAATCCCTATTAAACTGAAAGTGGACGAAGCCCTGCATGTTTTTTCAACTAATTAAAATTTCTGATTTTTATCAGAAACCACTTAAAATTAATTCTATGAATACATCTTTTACACAATAAAAAGAAAGTAAAAATAACTGATTATTTATATCTGTAATTTGAATGAGATAAACTTTTTACCGTAACATAACCTAGCCTCAAGGAAAATTTAATAACTTTACAAAAATAATTGATTGATTGAAAGTTTGTTCACAAGAATCACTGAATCAAATACATATTTTTGCTTGGTTTATGATTCACAGTATTGTTAATTACAAAAAGGCACCAACTTCTTTAATTCAACTTCACCTAACCTAAAAAATTGATTAATTAAAAGAATTGTTATTCCATAAAGAAACTGTATAAATTAATATATAATTTCTTTATTACACTACTCACTAAATCTCTAGTTAGCAAAATATTTAAAAAAAAATCATAATCAAATATTATCTAAAATTTTCTTTCTAATTTTAATACCTTGAAATATATAATAAAAAAGTTTTTAAACATTTTAAAAAACTAACATTAAAAAAATGTATTTTACTACATAATTGAGCTAATGGATTAACTTAACTTAAAAGAAATAAAAATGAAAGAAAAAATAATCAAATTTTCTAAATAACATACAAACCTGTAAAGATATAGTGATATTAGTATATAAATCATCTCCTTTCCTCTCAAATATTGGATGTGGTTGGGTTTTAATTTTTAAAATAAGATCACCAGGATCCCCATCAAGGTGAGGTTCTCCTTCAGCAACAAACTTAGTTTCCTGTCCATCAACCATCCCGGGTTCAACCTCCATTTCCAAAATCCTCTCCTCATTAACCAACTTAACATTAGGACATTCATCACAAACAGTTTGCTGCATCATTTGGAACCTACCAGGCCCCAAATTCCTCGTGATCATTTCCTGTCTGCAATTACATTTTCTAGTTCCTTTGGTTTGTTTCATAACAGGTTTATTTCTGGTTATCTCAATAAATGTTCCACTATACAAGTCTTCTAATGTAACCATAACGTCAATAACAACATTTGCCCCTCTGGGAGTCTCATTTTGTTGTTCGTTGCCTCCAAAGTGGAAGCCAAAGTCTCCAAAGAAACTAGCGAAAGGGTCAAAGCCATTATCCATCATACCATCTTTTTGTAAGCAATCTTCGCCACATCTATCGTATTTTTTACGTTTTTCTTCGTCCGATAGGACTTCGTAAGCAGCCCCAAGGTCTTGAAACTTTGTGGCTGCATTAGGATCATCTTTGTTCTTGTCTGGATGGAGTTCTTTGGCTAAACGGCGATAAGCTTTCTTTATTTCGTGCAAGCTGGCACTTTTAGAAACACCTAGGATTTTGTAAAAGTCTCTTCCAGCTAATACTGAACTTAGGGTAAGGAGAAGGAGGTTTAGGAGGAGGAGTGCTGAAGCACTCGAAATATTCATGGTTAGTTTTTGACGAAGATGTTCTCACTGCCACATATCACAAGGTAATTCCCGAATCCTATCACTTTTTGATTGATAACTCAAACGGGCAAATACGTTTGATATGTCTTTTAACACGCAAAGTCGACCAACATGTGGATGGATTTGATTGGTTGATGGTAAATGTTATGGTAGGCAACCTAAAGTACTTCCAGGTTTAGTGCTGATAATAAATTAATTAATTCGTTTTACCATGTATTATAACAGAAAACGACATGAGAATCAAATAAACACGACCCTTTTATCAAAAAATATTAAAAATTCCGAAATAAAGAATAATTGAAATAAACTAATACACAAGTGTAGACAACTTGAAAAAGCTGAGAGTGACTCCCAGTTATTTTCCGCATACGGCATTCCAATCGGTCCGTAGAGTAAAATGTGTTAGAAGGAGATGGCAATATTATAATATGTCACTATGCAGATTAAGGTGATCTTCCACTGTATGTAACGTTGTCCAACTCGAGTGGCGCGCCGTGTTTAAAGGGAGAGGCGGGCGTGACGTCACGCTTGTCCGGCGAGATGAAATTTTTATCAATAATTCTTACAACAAAATATAATAAAAAGGAAATTTTGCATATTTTGAAAATAATGATAATTTACTGATAAAAAATGATTTTTAATGGGTGAATTTTTTGTTTTTCCTTTATACTGAAAATTTTTCTTTTAAAATATTGACTTTTTTTAAAGTTTGATTTTTGTATTTAAACAATTTATTCTAATAAATAGCCTTTGTTTAATATAAATTTTAATTATATGATGAAAATTCTCAGGAAAATGTGTAATAATTTTGTATACAATTTCTTTTACTGTTTTTTTTCTGTGATTAACATTTTCCTCTAGATATTTCTTAAATTCTTCTTCCAAATTCCCAATCAGTACTTTAAAGGCAATACTTGAAATAATAACGTGAAATTTACAAAGAACGCGTATATCGCGGACGGCTAGGACAAGGGTGACGTCACATAATCGAGAACTTGGGTATGTGAGGGGAAATTTTGCTTGCAATACATATAGGAAGGATAGGGAGTTGGACAACCTTATAAGCATTACTCTAATGACCTTGGTAAGATCGAAAGCATGAAGTTCGCGCACTCGCCGCATATGCGCGCACTAGACCCAGGTTCACAATTATTTCCTGTGTATATTTAGATATTAAATTTATTTTTATTAAAAATTATTTGCTTTGCTATTAAAGTTGATTATTTATGGAATTAAATGGACCGTTTATTTTGAAAGTGGTGTAAGTCCATTTTCTCTTGTTTCGAGAAAATTAGAGATTAGCATATCTGTTAATTAAAAAATGTAGGAAAATTATATGAAGTCCGGCAATATTTCTATTCGTTTATCAATATTTAATTTGATTATATAGATTTGTTTCAGGCAAATTAGTCTACAACAATACATATTTCTGGACTGTAAATGGACTTACACCACTTTCAAAATTAGACAATTGTAAAAATCGTTTAATTTCAATTTTGAAAAATTAAATATCACTTAAAATATACAGTTAGTAACAGTTATATTTGTACACCTCGGTGTCTAAATAAATTTGTATTAAAATCAAAGGATAGAAATCAAACTAACGTGTTTTCTTTGATTTTTTTTATTGCAAGATCAACAATAAATATTAGGGAATATGAACTGAAAATAACAAATGTAGAAACAGCATAATTAATTTTTTTTATTAAAAATTTATTTAAGTACTGATCGAAAGTTTTTTGAAACGCAACATTCTTATTTGTACATTGATTGAAGGACTCGTATTCTATTGGATAAACTACAAACGCATGGTCACTACTACTAAAAGTGCGCATGCATTACTTTCGAGGGTGCCATTCTAATTAATTGATTCCAATTTGACATTTGGTATTAGCTTTTTTGAGTGTAAAATAGCTAAAGGAAGGGAGTTAAGTAATGAAGTGAGACATGATAATTAGTCTAGCATTAAAGGGATATTCACTCAGAAAAATCGATGGAATTGTAAATAAACCACATTCTACCATAAACTACATAGTGAATAAACTTAAATAAAATGGAACAACGAAAAAAAATCCACGAATTCCTAAAAAGAAAACAACTTAATAAAAGAGACGAGCTCTTCATCATTAGACAACTTAAAATAAATCCGAAATTAAGTGTTCCAAAAATAACAAAAATGTTACAAACATCTTTAGGAACGAAAGTATCAACTCAGACCGTTCACCGAGTATTATGGAACAATGAATATCACGGAAGAATCGCAAGACAAAGGCCATTTGTTAGTAAGAATAATGCAAAATGCAGCAAAAATGGATATGGGTGCGTTATATATGTTTCAACAGGACAACGATCCCAAACATACAGCAGAAATAAATAAGTTATGGCTCATATGGAACATTCCAAAACAGCTTAGAACACCGCCACAGTCTCCGGAACTTAATCCGATAGAGCATTTATGGGCAATTTTGAAAAGGAAAGTTCGTGAGATGGCCACTACCAACAAGAAAGAATCAAAAGCAATTATTGAACGAGAGTGGAATCAAATAGATCCCAAAATTTGTAATAACCTCGTACAGCCAATGTAAAAGAGGTGTAGGGCTGTAATTGAAGTCAAGGGCTATTCAACAAAATATTAAATTTTGTTAAACTTATCTTTTTTCGACAAATTATAAATGTAAATTCTAAGTGTACAAATAACAATGTTGCAGTTAAGAAATTGTATTTCTGTACTTAAGTAAGTTTTTATTATAAAAATATTAGTTATATTGTTTCTAGAATTGTTATTTTACGTTGGTCTTTCCCTATATTTGTTGTTAATGTTGCAATAAAAAATCAAAGCCAACACTTTGCTAGTTTGATTGTTATCTTTCAATTTTAATACAAACTTATTTAGACACTGAGGTGTACAAATAAGACTGTTACTAACTGTACTTCATTTTAATCCCAATTTGTTTACAAATACACATGATAGGACATAAAATTTAATTTTAGACGCTAATTACATTGTAAAAATTACAAGATACTGATAGTATTTACTTATGCTTTGCATGTGGCAGTGTTCCGAAATATGTACGATGCACCGGAGGTATATAAGGTAAAACTGCTTGACGTTTTCATATTTTTCGTAAGTAATAGGCCTGGCATTTTGGTACAAAGGCGTAAGGGCGATTTTTCCAAATTTTAGCGGTTTTCCAGGACGTGTAGGTAATAAATTTATAGTTTTAAATTCAGTGCCCTTCATCGATGTTTTATATAAAATAGTATATGGTGCATTTTTGGGAAACCTCAGCCACCATATTTGCAACCAATTGATCTGTTCGCCATTAGTGTTTTTTTAATCTGTTTTTAATCGCATTTTGAAGATTTTTGTTGAAACGAAATTTTCTCGTTTCATTTCATGTAAAATGAATTTGTCATGTTTTCTACATTGTGCTATTACATGATAATAATCCTGTAGTGAATACTTAAAATTCTTTTCTTTTAAAGTTATCCATTTTAAGAAAAAATAGAATAAGTAACCTAAATTAACAACTTTTGACATGTAATATAAAACGAATGTAACTATAGTCACTTGGACTTACACCACTTTCATGATCAATGATTATGTAATTTCATTTACCGACCGATTTTAAGTTGTACAGAACATGGGATTTTTTTAAGAAATTAAACACGAACTTATCATACATAAAAATTTACATTAAATTAAACATGAATTACGTGATATCTCATTTTTTTTCAAAAATGGACTTACACCACTTTCAAAATAAACGGTCCAAATAATGACATTAAAATTGTTTTTTATAGTGATTTAGTTTTATACAGTAAGTCCGTTTATAACACACTTGGCATAGCTGATATAATAATATACAGGTGTCCGACAATGACGTGTATAATGGAATATCACAGATACTTTACTCAAAAGTGTGATAATTTAACTCAACTTATTTACATACAAAGTTACTTACTTTAGCCACTAGAAGACGTTAAAAATAACGTTTTACGTAACCTTTTCTTAAAATTACTTGAAACATTTTCTTTAAATTTTATTCATTTTTGACCATGTCTTTATATCAGCAAACTACAGATTTCTGAGGAACAAATTCCAATTTCGAAAATTACAGGTTGTTTAAAATAACCCTCACGACGAGTTATCAGTCCAAATCTCTTTAATCGCTCTGTATAATCCTCAAACGATTTTTTTTCTGAATAGCGACATTAATTTAAAAACTATTTTCTTTCTAAGAAAATTTCAAATAAATAATAAATTGACTTCCAATCGCATTAGTTCCTGCGCCCATTACCAAAATACTAATTCATCCCGAAAATCACTTTTATGAAGTGATTGATGCAATGAAATGTGTATGGGTGATGTTGCGCTTTAATATTCTTAAGATGATTGTCTTCGATGTTCTGGCATTAATTGAAAGTCGTCGAATGCTAACTTGAAGATTTACCTCAACACTAACAAGGGAACATACCGAACCCGAACTCACCCGATTTTTTTCAAAATCGGTACATTTATAGAGGGTCCCATCCTAAGTAAAACCCTACTTTCCGTTGCTGCCCAAAAACAGTTTGAAGGGGTGAAAACGACCCCTGAAAATTGAGTAGTTTTTGGAAAATAAAAGTAGCGTATTATTTTTTTTTGTCTAATTGTACATGACAGACACGAAAACTGAAAATCCTGGTCTAACAATAAGATAACACAACCAACTGATTGCGCAAGAGACATCTTTCGCCGAACGGAGTATAGTTTAATTTATTGATTATGAGATAAACAGACCAGGGAAGCACAATCGACACGTCTAGGAAGAGTAGGAAGTAAAATATATGTGTGTCTCCGGCCTAAGGAAGTTGTGAGAACTCGTTTGCCTATCGCAGAGCGAAATTGCCTGATTTTTAAAATGCTACATACCGTTCGGCAAAACATGTCTTATGCGTCATTACTTGTCACCATTTTCTCGACATCGTCAAATATTTTTTTGTTATCTGATTCTACATGACAGAAAGAGACGAATATTGAAAATGTTCGTCTAATTGTAAGATACCATAATTAATTAATGACGCATGAGATATCGTCGTTTATACATAGATAAACGACGCCGACGTCTTGAATGAAGCTCGACTGATTATTAGAGGTCATTTCAAGTAAACTCTACGTTTAACCAGACCTGCCTATTGACGACCAACAAACAGCAATGGTTTTATAAACAAAGTTTTAAATGTTTATGGTCGCAAGTGTATATCTGGAACTTCCTACCTGTTTTTCCCACTTATTTCTAAAAAGTAAGATATCATTAATAATGGGAATGTAATGAAAAAAAAAAAAAACCAGCGTTCTACATAAATATATATTTGTAGATATTTTACGTAACAAGATAACTTTCGCAACATTCTTTTACGTTTGGCACGCACAAAAAATCTAATGATAAATGGTGGATGTCAAATAACCATAAATCACTGGAAATCCTCTTTTCATTGCATTATTTTTGTACATTACATGTCATGTTTTGAAATATTAAAAAATTATTCAAGGCGTGAAACAATATGTACCATTGGTAAAAATAAAATGTTGGGACACCGAAACACCTTTTTGGTGTGCTGATTTTGAACTTGCCAGTTAAGTGTCAATTGATTTGTTAAAGATACAGAGTTAATTTTATAAATTTTATTTCACTTCCCTATGATTAGTTTCCTAGTAAGGCAGGAAAATATTAAATATCGTAATTTTGGCCCTATTTGCTGCTACTATCTTATGATAACATCATAAAATAGTCAAAGAAAACTCCCATGAAGCAGTACGATGAAACTTAATCGTTTGTTGTTGTCTTAATATTCAGTACATAAATAGTCTGTTTTCTGTATTTTTTTAAAACTATTTTACAAATAAGTTTTTAAACACTACTATCTACTAGTACACATGTAAGTTGAACATTGATATAAAGCATAACGTGCTCTAAAAGTATTGTACTTTGTTTTACTGAGGTTGTGTATTAGATGACAATGTTTTGTTCATCATTTTAAAGGTTTATGTTCTGAGATGGCTCGATTCAGGTAATATGGAATAGAGTATACTTCGTAATACCCAACGTAAAACAGTAGTATAGTAATGGCAAACAGCATAACCGTAGTAAGCTTTGGTATCAGATGCAGATAAATACTTAATAAAAAAGACGATATTTGTGTCTTTTGCAAAAAGATAAAAATAAAAACGTTTTAAGATATGTAAATAATTGTTATTGGTTTTAACCACTTATTCCATATTACCCGACTATTTCATATTAGCCTCTGTTTGTATATACAGGTGTCCCAAAATTATACCGACAAATTGCTGGAATATATTCCTTGGGTCAATCTAAGAACAATGATATTAAAACCTGTTATCCGATTTCTTATAGTTTCAAAGATATTTAATGTTAAAGTCCTATCTACTTATGCCAATTTTTCTTACTAACTATATTGATTTTGAGAAGATATGCCTCAATATTCTCACCAGTCTTAAGATTTAACTTCAAATAGATGATAATTTCAAAATTTTATTGCCTCCATAACCTACTTTTTTGACAATCTTTCATAAAATAATAATACAGTTTATTTTCCAAATCCTAGCCCGCATGAAAGTATGTTATCAGATTAAGAAAATTTTGAAATTATTACTATGTAATTAACGTTAAATCCCAAGATTCATATAAAATTTTAAGCCATATCGTCTTATAATTAACGAAGTTATTACGAAAAGTTGATATAAGTAGAAAAGACTTTAACACTGAATATCTCTGAAACTATAAGAGTTCGTATAATAGGTTTTAATCTCAAGTTTACTTATAATGACCCAAGAAATATATCCTAACAGTTTGTTGGTATAACTTTGGGACAACTGTATATTTTTAATAACTTGTTTTATAACAACTAATGAAATAGCATTTCCTTACGAGTGTTAGAGATTACAATCAGTAATGAATTTACACTTGTAATCATGTACTCGTCATGATTCTGCGATTTTTTTTATTCAAAAATCAGTAAAGTTAGTTTTGGAAACGTAAATGATATTCTATAACACCCTCATCTCTTCTATTATTGGAACTTAAATGCCCTTACAACCATTTCTTATTAGAATCAATTAGTCACCGATTTTCGATTTCTATAGTACGACGATGATTTGCGTTCATGATTAGAATTATCAATTAATGGAACTTTTATTGTCAAATGTATGTGTCATTTTATCCTTGGTACATAAATATCTATTCTATTTTATTAAAATGAAACATAAAACGTTGTATTTGTACTCGGTGTCATTAAAGACTTCTTTGCGAGAGAGACAGATAGAATCTACCCATCTTTGTTCTTAAGGTTATTCTTTAAAGACGCCGAGTACACCTCTGGCATAACTCAATATGTATAAATGTCGAGTAATATGCAAAACCTTAGCCCGGAGACTCTCGGATTTGTAAACCGTTCCCCATGAATCTAAACATTGTCCTTATGTCTTCAGTACATTAATAACTAATATAACGAGCCTTCAAATATGATTATAAGGCATTTGAATTAGGCGCGCTATAAGTTAAGTTTTAAGGTTGATATAAAAATGTCATTAATCATTTTCCATAGGCATATCATGGAAAATATTCAAAGGTATAAAGAGATTTATGAGGTTAAGAAATTCATTCAATGCGTAATAATCAATTAAATTAGCTAATAATAACAACTTTGTTGACGTGTACAGGTGACATTTGATAGTTATGGGTCAAGGATGTTGAACTAACGGGATAGCTCAATGTGCGATAATCGTCCGTCAACTTTTGACGTCACTGCTAAGCTTAGTGTCTCTGTCTTACACTCGACTGAAACCACAAGTGACGTCAAACTGGGGCCTGCGCACTAAATTTTGGCATATACACATCTTATGGTATTGAGCCATCCTGTTAGTTCAACATCTTTGATTATGGGCAAGGTTGCCAGATCGTTCGATTGGATTTCCCCAGTCACAATTGAAAAATACCCTAAATTTGGAAGTTTTCAATAAAAAATCCCCAAAAAATAATTTTATTGTTTTCGTAGATTATAATTTTTTACTTTAAATTTTAATCAATTTTTGTGACTGAAGCATATCTCTAAAATACCCAAAAATAAACCAATTTAGAAATAAATCCCCAAGAATTGGGAAATATTCAGAAAATAATTTTTCAAATTAAAAAAATAACTTATAACAGCAATGCACACAAAAACACTGCAACATAGTGCCAGTTGAAGACTAATAAAAAACAAATAAAACTAAAATTCTACTGCACGTATTCTTGCGTTTTATAGTACAGAATTGAATTTTTATATTTATATAAGTTTTTATATCATCGAGTAGTGCTAGACATAAAATTCCCTGTTAATACCCGCCTAAATTTTTTTCCCCACAAATAATCCCCAATAAAAACTATCCTCAAAAAATACCCCAATAAAGAAAAAAACCCCTAATTTTTGGGGAAAATCCCCTAATCTGGCAACCCTGATTATGGGTGTGTGTACAGATGTAAAAAGCAATAAACACCATTTACGGCACTGAGATGACAGCGATGTTATCAAAGATACGATGTACCCAAGGACGTTGAACTATAACTGTTAGGGCCAGTTTTATAAGGCCGGGTGTTCACCCGATCGGCCTAATCAAAATCGGGGCGATTAGAATCGTTCGACCAAAGCAGTGCTTTGGTGTTTTTATATTGACGCGTGCCCATTGATACGACATTAGTTGGACCCGACTGAAGTCATATGCCGCCCAATCGGTCCCAAAGCTATTTGAAGCGAATAAATGCAAAAGCAGACATTCGATATTTTCTTCAAAAATTAGTTAAACACGGATCTGTATTGTAAATTTAGCAAGAAATCAATTTTTGTGGCCCTCAGGAGCGTAACAATACATTTAAGCGAGTTATTGCAATAATAAATTCCGCTTTAAATGCAAAAGCAGACATTTGCCCCAAGTAGTTAGGTGCAAAAGCAGACGTTTGTGTTTGAACCTATCCAGATCTTGCATTACCTCACGTGATAGCCGTGACATTGAAGTAGCTGTTAGTTTTGCTCGCTTCTGCATGATTAGTTTAAACGAGAGGGTGGTAACGAACGTATTACGGAGTTTTGATTACCTTCAACAACATTACCATTGAACCAAGTCCTCGTGACAAAGGGCGAAAGAGAATAGTAAATAAGCAAGAGTGTAAGCGTGAAAAAGCCAAGACAAAGAGGCAGAGGTTTAAGGCAGAAGGCTTAAACCTGAAAAGATAAGAAGCATTTCCTCTTTGCTAGCCAAACACTATGGTGCAGAATGGGAAAACGATGAACGTTTGGAGTTCTTCAAAAACGCCTTTCAAGACAATCCAGCCAATACTTCGGAAACTCAGATGGATGTGAATGAAACACTAGTGTTTTCTGATAATGAATCTGATACTGACTTACGAATTTAAATTTGCACCTAAGAAACTAATTTTGTACTTTTTTTCAATAAAATCAGCTTCTTTAAAATCTCTTTTATCGCAATTCTAAATTTTATTAGTGCAGATACTGCTAGTTTTTTTATAGAAACGCCAAATCCAGAACTTTGCAGTTCACGAAGCAGAGATTTCCAAACCTTAGGCTGGTTTTAGTGCTCAACCGACGGTCGGTACCGACGTCGGTCGCGCGTAGCTTCGCAACGTATTTATATGTAGCTGTTCAGTGCTGCACTGATGAACCCTACGCGCGTACGGTACGCGGCGCGTATGACAACTGTCGGTCGAACGCGTCCGTATGTACGTCAGCCAACTGACAGACTGCTGTCGGTACGTGTACAGTCATCGTGAAATAATAAGCATAGACACAGAACGATTAATAACCGAAGTCCGGTTACATCCGGAATTATGGGATTTTGTCTCATAATTTATATAAAGACCGTGATGCACGGTTAAAGAATTACAGAACAACGAAATACCCAAGTATCGTACAATTTGTTAATGCGTCCATTTTTCGTGAGACTGTACAAACTGACGGTCAGCGCGTTTTGACAGATCTGTCAATCAGCTAAGCACTGAACAACACAAACCGACGGTCGGTACTGACTGTCAGTACTGACGGTCAGTACCGACCGTCGGTTGAGCACTAAAACCAGCCTTAGATGCAAAACAAGACAATCTCATTTCTTTAATCAAAATAACTTTTTTACTATAAGCCTGACTTACGCTTTAAAGCACATAAAGACGCGTCGATGTATTATCTACTTTTGGTTAAAATACCAAGTCGATTGAGTGACTTAAAAGACAGTGAGAGGTTTTTCGCGCTTTACTCACAAGGAGACCTTACGACTTTCCCCTCACCGATTTTAACGAAAGTGGTACCAATCGATAGATATTGGTACATAGTACAAATGTATAAAATATTAGGGCGCAATACTCCACGGTTCGCAAGAAAATTGGTGTTAAAGTATGTAATCGGCTTATATGTCAATGATTTGTCATTTCCCCTACAACCCCCCAATAGCCATAGTGGAAATATATCGGTTTCCAGATCCATAGTACGGTGGTTCGAATCTCGAATAATACATTTTAATTTCCTTTTTTTATACAATATTCTAAGTTTCTTTTATAACATGTTGATGTAATATTAAAATATTTTTAAAATAACATGAAATATTGTACTCAAAATAAAAATAAAAAAGTTATTGTTCGAGATTCGAACCACCGTACTATGGATCTCGAAACGGATATATTTCCACTATGGCTATTGGGGGGTTGTAGGGGAAATGACAAATCATTGACATATAAGCCGATTGCAAACTTTAACACCAATTTTCTTGCGAACCGCTGAGTATTGCGCCCTAATATTTTATACATTTGTATTATGTATTAATATCTATCGATTGGTACCACTTTCGTTAAAATCGGTGAGGGGCAAGTCGTAAGGTCTCCTTGTCAAAACTATTCGAATGTCAAATGTCTGGTTTTGCATTTATACGCTTCATTTATAAGATCATTTTTATGTACTGATCCAGTATCTATGGCGACGCTTTTTTTTTCTTCAATAGCCTCTTCTTCACTTGATGACATGTTATCAAAAATAATAATGGGCACGCTGGCGATTTCCGTTGTTTCGACTAATCTTAGCAACAGATGTTAGTCGGCCCGATTATGATCGATACAATTCGGTGGACACTCGGCTTAAAGCTCGAATTAGTTACCAATTTATTAATTACCATGGTTACATGTAATACAGGTGATGTGATTGACTGGAAAAGCGCGATTAGCAGACCTTTAGCTAATTTGAGTTATAAATTCTAACTTGATTCTAACCTATCCTCAAAAAGCGCAACTCTGGATCTATCTCCACAACACTATAAGACGTCAACATGACAGACGACGTGTTATTCTCCCTATGATCAGCATACAATGTTGTATGGGTGGAGCATCGCCTGGATATTCCGATAAGAATATATGAAGGCAACCTCGACGTGACGTGGAGGTAGACCCTTAATTGGTGTAAATGTGATATTTTTAACATTTTCTTTTGAATTGTTAATTTGTCCCAATATCTTTTCGTCACCAATGGTATCACAAAAAGTAAAAAAAAGAAAACTAAATTGTTTCCATTTTAATTTAACCACAATAACAATACAACTTTAAATGGTAATCCGTAATACAAACACTTTGTTTTCCATACAAATTCAGTCTACTTATACTCCCAATGGTCTCCAACTTATACTTACCTTCATTATATTTTTTTCTTACGGTACTTTCAAATAAACCATCTCCTGGTTGAGTTTTAATTACTACCAAAACATCCTCAAAATAATTCTTTTGTAACATCCCAGAATGGCCGTATTTTCTCGCATCCGTAATTTCGGATAAACTGAGTTTTCGGCATTCCGTTCCCTCTAAAAGCTCGTTAATATAATCAACCGTATGTAAGGCAGCTTCGATTACACCTTTATCGTTTACAGGTATTTTGGAGCTTTCTTGACACGTGCACCAATGCGAAGCTATGGAAGCGCTTTCGCATGTTCGATTTTCCGGAATAGCTTCAAACAGGCTGTAGCTTTGTCGTGAAGAAAAAACTACCGGTGGTTTTTTAAGTGTTATTTCTAGAAGGGTTTGATGAATATCAAACGGTGTTGTTAATCGACGTTTATTACGAAGTAAATTTGAGTAAGCTTTCGGATATTTTTCTTTAAAGCTGTCTGGCAAATAAATATAGATTAGTGGTAATCTTTCTTCAATCCTTCCTTGATAAGTGGTGCGAATGGAACCCCATCTCATTCCGTGATCGCTTAAAAACAGCATTATGGTGTTGTTTAAATTATTGGTGGTGATGAGATTTGTTAAAAAATTCGCGTAGTTGGTATCTCCTAGTTTAAGTTTGTTGAGAAAATCATGAGATAAACTATTTTGCCAGAAGAAAGCAAAATATTTTTGCTGGTGTCGGTTCATTTGTGTGGTAAATATTGTTGCGTACTCTAAAAGAGTTGTATAAACTTCTCTGGAACCGACACATTGTTGAACGTTCATTCTGTGTTGACCACCGATGTGTTTTTCCGCTACCATATTAAAAGGACACCAAAAGTAATCTGTTGGTTGTTTGGAAAAACCTAATTTTTGATAGTTAAACGTTCCCATCCATGTTGCATCCTCGCCAAACGCTGTAGTGTATTTACTTTCATGGAATAATTTCCAAACGAACGGGCAGTCATCGAAATGTGAACTGGAATTGTGCCAACAAGTTTTTTGGAGGCTTTCCTCGCTTAATCCAGTTAAAAGTGGTATCAAATTTGGAAAAGTATTGTCGCCTACTTTATTATAACCTAATAGTTCCACAGCCTTGATTTTCTCTAATATCGACTTGGTTTTAGGCATTTGCCTATGGAAGTTGAGCCTAGACACCGAATCTAAACCTATCACTAGCACGTTGGGTTCTTGGTCGTCTTTAATTAAAGCCTTTTTCAACGGTACGAAAGCAAAGAAATCTTTGTAAATATTTAACGACATATAAAAACATTCTACCATCACGAATTCTTCCCTTATTATCGCTACATCACTAAAATTCACGCTAGATCCAAACGCAACTTTATTATCCTTTCCCCCTTTTTGCGGATTTATCCTTCTAAACGGAGTATATCTACAAGATAATTTTCTTCTGTCCAAAATCCTATAAAAACGCATCGCATTTGGAATTATGAAAATCGAAGTTAAGTTCGATTCGAATAAAGGAGGACGTCCATTATCGCATATTACTGGTTTTTCGTCGAAAATAAACGTCCTTATACTTGGATCGAACGGATTCATTTCGGGTATATTGCATTTTTCGGTTTTCACCAAGTAACCTTTTGTATTTTGAGCGAAAGACGGTAAAGGGTCTAATACTTTCGGCTCCAAAGACAGCTGTAAGTTGTACTTGAACGACTGGAAGACGTCTGTGAACAGTAGAAGACCCGTTAGGCATGCGGTGATCCATATTAGCACTGGCGAACGAAGCTTTATCTCTTCAACCACCATTGGAAAAAACGAAAACCTAAAAATTAATAAAGAAGGAGAACAGCTTGGTTTTGAGTAAATTAAATTTAAGGGAATTTTTATCGATCAACTTTAATTGTAAGCATATTTTTCGAAATATTTAACATTTTAGTAGTTGAAGGTAATGTGAAGTTAAAATTGGAAAAAGTACTTATATCGAACGGGAATTATAGTGGCTGTAACACGATATGGAAATAATTATGGTAGCTTATCAACTTTGGCATGCTATGGTATTGGAGCGAGTTAAAAAAAAGTTTGTTATCGAAAATGAAAAAAGAAGTGTTGTAAAAATATACATGTGTATATTGTAAATGTATGTTTAAATTGTGAATTAAAATTATTATTTTAATTATAATTATACTCCTATATCGACCTAAATTTAAGCTTTGAAAATGGAGAAAAAAATTAAGCGATTCAAATTCAACCTAATTAATTTATAAAATGGGTATTATTTTCTAATGGATATAAAGTTTTCTTTTTATTAAGACACATTAATTAAGTTACAAAAAGCAAATTAAGTCATAGAAAAGTGTGTGTAAGAATATTTTTTTAAATATTTGAAATTATATGTATACTTTTACATACTTAGTATAAAATTATTAAAACATACCGATTTAAAATCAAACGTTGAACTGACATCTTCTTAAACAACTTACACATTGTAAAAATGTATGAAATTTCTCTTATCATTTAAAGTATGTCAGGATTTTTAATTAGTGAACAAAGAGCGGGCGTAGTTTTTTTATCACCCAAAAGTAAAACTATTTTAAACATAGCTAATTTTGAACTAAAAAAAATTTAACCGCATTAATGACATGATAAAAGACGTTGTCATGTTCTCATTTTTTTAACTTCAAAGTAATAAATATACTTTTTTTTAAGGCCGGTTTATTTACCTACCCATAAAGTTCCCGATAAGTCAATAAGCATTAAGTTTATAAGGTAGCTATGGTAGCTATAAGCACTATTAACAGAATAGGGTTTATTCATCTTTCTAAACGCGTGACAGTCGAGATCAGAGATCATAAATGGAGGAAATGGAAAAAGGCATAGATGTGTTGACTTTAAATGTACTGAACTTAATCTTTTAGTTAATCTTGTACTACAATATAAAGACTCAATTAAAAAAATGTGATTCAATGATTTAGCAGGACAATTTATAACGGTACACAAATTGATAATCATTCATTTTGCCATATTTTCTAGATGCCGTAAGCTGTTAACTGTATTATATGGAATTTGAACTATACCTTTTTAAGTTCAAATTGGCACTAATCAATTTCAAATTGGGATTAATCAATTTCAAATTGAGAATAATAAAATTGAAGTTGAAACTCAATCAATTTCAAATTAAGACCGAGTGGGATGTAGTCTTTACATTATATGTCACCAATACCACAGTTTCTTGGTATATATGTCGTGGTCACATGGCGAAATCCGTCAGTTTCCGAAAATCCTAGGCAGTTCATGAAGCGTCGGCATTTTGTGTAAATGTTAAGGATTTCGTTTTCTGGCGAGGTTGTTCATGAAACGCCCGATCATATTCGGCAAATCACGTACTCCATCTCGGTACACAATCTGCCGCAATAACTGCACCCTGGCACACCGGACAAATTATTACATCGTCTTTTGTCGCCATCTGTAGCTCAACAATTCCACAGTTCATATTATCACTTGATATGGAGTCTACGTTTTGGAACTTTTCGTTAGTATCCAGTTCATTCTCCTCTAGTTCGATACCCTAGCTCTTTCGTTGCTTCTGTGACCGGTTCTTCACACCGCTGTTCGTGTTCTTCTTCTCTAAAAACTCCCATTTCTTTCTCATGATTTTCTAGCTCTTCTTCTGTAGTTATATTTGAAAGAATGGTGGACGGAAGATTTGTTGACTTCAAGCCAAATTTGGGGTATAACCAAAAACTGCCTTATAAGGTGTCCGACCTATGACTCTGTGCAAAAAAATTACTTTTCTGCCATTGCGTAAAATAACACCCAACTGACCACCTGGTAGATTTATTATCAGTCATCCACGACCGTAAGATGTTCTCGACATCTTGATTTGAACGAGCAACGCTGCCCTGGCTTTGAGGATGGCGAGGTCTTCCATGAACAAATAATAACTGTGGCCACAAGATTTTCAACTCTTCTACTATCTTGTTCGCAAATTCACGCCCAATGTCGCTTTGCAAAATCGATGGCGCACCCAATTGTAGAGAAATCTTCAAAAGTTCTTCCGCAACGTTTACGCCTGTAGTGTTCTTTAAACAGCTCCTCATCACTTCTTCTAGAATGATTTTCTATACTTGCTAATTTAGTTAATGCTGGGCGTGTACCAAGATGGAGTACGCGATTTGCCGAATATGGTCGGGCGTTTCATGAACAGCCTCGTCAGAAAACGAAATCCTTAACATTTACACAAAATGCCGACGCTTCATGAACTGCCTAGGATTTTCGGAAACTGACGGATTTCGCCATGTGACCACGACATATACATTGGGGATTGCAAAGGCGTGTGTGAGATCATTTAAAATCTTTTTATTTCACTGACGATGAAAGGGTCAAATATTCATTCAATTCAATATATTAACGCTATAGGCATGATCCATAACGAAATTTAAAAAAATACTTTTAAAAAGTCTGAAGCCAACGTGTCGCAATGCCAAAGGGACATATATCTGAAGAACCTGCGATTTTGGGGTCAGACAATGCTCCATATCACACTTCAATTGAGGTCTTCATAGAAATAGTATGAACAGTTTTTGAAGCTGGAGACAAGAGTGGACTTGCAGGCGATATTCCCAATTTGAAATTGATTAGTCTCAATTTGAAATTGACTAATTCCAATTTGAAATTGATTAGTGCCAAGTTGAACTTGAAAAGGTATAGATTAGCTATTGCTACATTATCATCTGAAAAGATACCCATAACGAACGTTGTGAATTATAATCAAAACCACAATAAATGGACTTGTTGACTTTTTTTGTTGCGTTTGCACGCTATAATCCATCACATAATTCTTATTACACAGATAGGCATATTTACATAACGTCATGCAGCAATGAATAAACCCGTTTTTATAGTTATCTCTACGATAAGTTATAAGTTAGTTTATGGGTAACTGAATAAACTGGATCTAAACCTATCAAATTTAATAGTTATTTTAAAAGTGATATTAATCTATTAATCTAATAAAACTTAAAATTCCGACTTAAGTTATACACTTACATTTTTATATTACTTCACCTCCTTAACTACTTGCCATACCATCATATTAAATTTCTAAATCCATAACGTATACGTTACTCCACTTAATGGGTTAAAAAGGTCATAACTTCATCTATTCAATCTGTTTTATAGTAACTTTAAAACTTCTCGAATTAAATTACTCTTATAAAAAACAGTAACAGTTAGAAGATTTCAATTAATACAATTACACTGAGTTCATGACTACAATCAATTAGAGCGTATACTAAAAATATAATCTATAAAAAAAGTAATCGCAATCCTTAGGGAATGTAATAAACCAGATGGCATTTAAACGAATATTTGATCATTCAACTGCGCTAAATTTTCATGCAAAAATATTTAATAAGCATTTTAAGAAAACCTTTAAATAAAAATATGTAAAATAACTTACCTGGTAAAATAAATTAATTCCTTACAAAAATACAGGAAGTCCTGGAGAGAAGCAAACGAGTTCGACATCTCCCCTTCTCATTGAAGGGATTCTGGAACGTAGGGTAACGATGCCATGCTTTTCGCCAACGAAATCACGAAAGCTCGCGTTCAATAAGCTCTCCACGAACTTTGGCGCATGACAAAACCAAAAACTAAACCGCTTACCATTCAAATTCAAACACTTTTTCATCGAGAGCTTATGTGAGAGAGTGTTACATATGAAGAGTACTCTGAACAAAGCCGAGATAAAGTTTATTAAGCCTGGAAATGTGCGTTATCTGGAATATATTTATGACAAAACGTTTCCTCTGTAGTTCACTTATTTAGTTATAGATTGAAATGTGATCTTTGTTTAAAAAAAAGAAAACGCGAATGAAAAAAAATTTCAATTTACACCAATTCAACTCTAAAATCTTCAATTCTAGCAAAGCCTTAATCAGATTTTTTTTAATAGAAAGGTAATCAAAATGTTGTTAAATGAAAGTGTAGATTGGTATCTCTACTTTAACAGGATGTATTATAATCTCAATTCTATTCATTTGTTTATCTCTATGTGAAAGTAATTGAAATCATTTTGATTTAGGTAAGTTAATTTCAGTTTTAAAATATTTGTAAAACTTTAATTTGATTAGATAAAAGACATAAATAAAATTAATAGATTAATTAAATTTATAAAATCTAACATTTTAAACTTTTAAAATAACTTCAAAATAATTTGAAGGACAATCATTGTTTAAATTTTCTTATTTAAAACAATTTAATTAAAGATAGAGATGTATTTGAGAGGTCAAATTCTTTTCCATTTTCTAACGCATAATTACGTATATCCTTTTTTAAGTTAAATTCCACTTTATCTTTTTATCGGACTAACGACAAAATATCCTCAAAAGTAAATAAACAATCGCGAGTACACAAATATTGCACTTTAGTTTGTGCGTGTTCACTGAAGGTATCAAGATAAGGACATGAAATACTCTGCTCAAAATTTGTTGTCAGTTCAAGTCACTTCGTCAGCATGAGCACTCCATTGCTCAAATACCAGCCCAGAGTGGCATCACTAGAATTGAAAAGGCACGCAAAATTTTTACTTTTTGGTTGTTTGATGTGTTTTAGTGTAATTTACATTCTGTTTGCAAGAGATGTTAAAACAGTTCTTGTGATCGAAAACATTGAATCTCCGGATACAGTTCTACCTGACAATTATTTTTTAATAAACACTGAGGGTTGTGTAATTCCCAACATGGATCCTTTTGATGCGAGTATTAAAAAATTTATTTTTGAAGAAGATCCAGTTGTTTGTAATAACGGAACTCCACCTTTGGTTTCTACAAATTTAACATCGATTTTTCTTCAAGAAGACGAAAAAATCTATGACATTTACAACATAACAGATTTAAGGTACTTAAAATGTTGTTATTATTCATTCGTTAGAATTGAACCTAAGAGTAATTCTTATGATAACAAATTCAAATTTAGTCAAAATTGTACTGTATTTAGTAATTCGACAGAGATAATAGATGAATATATTCAAGTTAAGTGCTTTTACGAAACGAATGTAATTTATGAAGACTTCTTTTCTTTTATTCCCACAAATAAGAGTGATGAAAACGAATCAAAATATAATCAAGACAATTTAAATGTTTTAATGATCGGTTTAGATTCAATATCTCGATTAAATTTAATACGGCAAATGCCTAAAACCATTCAAGTTTTAGAAGAATTGCAAGCAATTGGTTTTATGGGTTACAATAAAGTGGGTGACAACACTTTTCCTAATTTGATTCCCGTGTTAACTGGTTTAAGCGATGCAGAACTGGAAAAAAGTTGTTGGGAGAAAAAATTGTATTTCGACGAGTGTCCGTTTATTTGGAAGAAATTTAAAAATTTAAATTTTACAACTGTTTTTGCTGAAGATGCTCCATGGATGGGTCTTTTTAATTATCAAAGAAAAGGATTTTTAAAGCAACCAACTGATTATTATTGGGGATATTTTGATTACAGAGCGACAAAATCTATTGGAAATAATCACAGAATGAATGTTGATCAGTGCATTGGATCATTCGAAGATTATGTACGTCTTTTAGACTATACAGAAAAATATGTTGAAACGATGAGTACACAAAATAAAAATTATTTTGGATTTTTTTGGCAAAGCAGTTTATCACACGATTTTTTAAATAAACCCAAATTAGGAGATGAAAATTATTCCAATTTACTAAAACGATTAAAAGAAAATGGATATCTCAATAAAACAGCTTTAGTCTTTTTTAGTGATCATGGAATAAGATGGGGAGGAATAAGATCGACTTTTCAAGGAAGTATGGAAGAAAGACTTCCATTCCTTTACATTTATTTACCTCCCTGGTATAAAACTAAGTTTCCCATCGCGTTTTCAAATTTAATTCAAAACAGTCTCCGTTTATCAACACCTTTTGATCTTCATGACACTTTAGAAGATTTATTAAACCCTTTCCTTTTAACGGAAACATTTTTAGAATCCCGGTCCAAATTAAATCAATCAACAAGGAGTCAAAGTTTATTTAATTTAATCCCTAAAACTCGAACGTGTGAGGATGCTGGAATTTCTTCTCATTTCTGTACCTGTCAAAGAAGTAAACCGATTGATATAAAAAGTGAAACCAGTAAAAATTTAGTTAATTTCGCTGTGAATAGCATAAATCAGAAACTTACTAACTATAGCGAATGTGTCGTTTTGGAACTTGTCGAAATTTTAGAAGCCAGAGTATTATTGGGTTCAGAAAGTATTTCAAAAAAAGTAAAAAATTACTTTTCGGATTTTACACTTACTTTTAAGACCTCTCCGGGTGATGGTATATTTGAAGCAACAGTTAGAAATAAAAATGTTAATAACAAAAATGAATATGAAATAATTGGAAGTATAAGTAGATTAAATTTGTACGGAACGCAAAGTTTTTGTATGGAAGATTTCCATTTAAAGCTTTATTGTTTTTGTAGACAACTAATCCTAGCTAAATACTCCTAATTTAGACGATTACTGTATTTTTAATAAACAAATCATTCATTTAGTGATTTTCTTAATACCTGCACGAATCTTTATAAGTACGTTTTAATCTTGATTGTGAGTCAGTTCATTGTACCTGAGTTGTTTATTTTAAATTAATTCATTAAGTCTGATAACATATAAGATAAATTTTTGTATTTGAAATAAAAACTTTTTAATCTATTATGCTTTGTTTCTTTGTTAAAAAAATAAATATTTAACTCTGTACCTTATAATTAGAAGTAAAACTTTATCTCTAAATTTATACATTTTGATAAGGTTTGATGTTCGAGTTACGAATATAGGTGTTCCAGAAAACTCGTATCACCAGTTTCCTTTAATCACGGTGAAACAAAGGAAAATCAAATAAAAAAAATAATAACTATACGGGTGACCCGTTTTGATTTCCGATCCTTTACTGACGTGTTCCTTGACTAAAAATAAGTAAAAAAGTTCTAATGAATATGGGTCCAAAAGTGATTCGTTTTCCAGATATTGGAAATTTAATTCCACACGTTTTGATATGATTAACATAATCGAAGTGAATTATTTATATTAAATTATTAACTCGTTACGATGGTTTGGATGAATTGTCAATGTTAGACTACACTGGTTAGGTACAAAAGCTTCTCGAAACCATCGCAACTACTTAACAATTTAATTTAAATAATTCACTGTAATAAAGTTAATAATGGGTTAACATGTGAAATAAAAATTTTGAATATCTCGAAACCGAAGCACTTTCGGACTTATGTTCATTACGACTTTTTTGCTTGTTTTCAGTCACAAAATACGCCAGTAAAGGATCGGCCAATCAAAACGGGACAGCCTGTATACATTTTCTATAATAAAAAATATAAATAAATTTCATAACAGGAAGTGGAAATTCTTCCCAAGAATGCCCTAATCAACCTTTTCCAACATGAAATTTAAAAATTTAACTGTTCACACTTCAGGTTGTTATATAAGGTGTTTTATAACAATTCCAGAATCAGAAAGGGGGTTCCAGGAGATACTAAATGAAGTAACTTTTTATAGTGCAAAAATTATCAAAACTGAAACATAAGACAGTTATGACCCTCTTACATTGGTGTACATAACTACCTCATTTTAGGTACATCTAAAATAAATTATGTTGCTACGCAAATTGGTACTGTCAACTTTCCATTCGTCTAGACACTTGTCAGATTCATAGAAGTCAATGTAGGTCCAGCGGATACAGCAGCTACAGTTAATCACAAAAGTCTACATACACCACCTAAAATAGTAATACCGTTATAAAGAACATCAAGTTCATCTCTGTGACACATATAAATTTACTTCTATTTACTCAAAAACATACCACACTAAACAAATCTAAAATTAATTACTCCATGGACGGAGTAAACGATTAAAAACGGATAAATGAACCTCACAAAAGTCAACATACAGTTACGCGTTTGATACATAAGAGCTGTCACAATGGACTTTATTCAATTTTTGCATTATTTTAAGTTCAGAAAGTTGATATTATAGTTACTTTTTAACAACTGCATAAGCAAATATAGTATTTAAAACTTCCGGCACACGATAATATGGCAAGAAACGAAATATCGGTTGAAATACACCATTTAATAGTAAAATTACGAAATGAGGGACAATCATATGGTGAAATTGCCAAAATTCTGGGAAAAAGTCGAGCCATAGTTCAAACAATTATTCGAAATTTTACTTCAAATGAAAGTGTTATAAATAAACCGCGCGTTGGTCGTCCAAAACTCTTAAATCAACATGATGTTCGGACAGTTAAAAAAAAAAAGTAAAAGAAAATCCACGAACAAGTGCTCCGCAACTTGCAAAACATATTCAACACGCTACTGATAAAGTAGTAAATCCAGAAACTGTACGTAGGGTATTATGATTTAACGGATTTAATGGACGAGTTCCGCGAAGAAAACCTTTAATGTCCGAACAAAATAGAAAAAAAGGATTGACTTTGCCAACAAACACATTGAACAAAATTTATATTTCCGGAAAACAGTTTTGTTCACGAATGAGAGCAAATACAACATTTTCGGATCGGATGGCAGAGGAAAAATTTGGCGGAAAGCAAATGAGAAAATGAAAGCAAAAAATTTCCTCCCAACGATTAAACATGGTGGTGGGTCGGTAATGGTTTGGGGGTCGATGGCGGTTTCTAGGCTAGGGAATTTAGTTTTTATAGAAGGTATTATGGATCATAAACAATATTTGAAAATATTGCAATGCAATCTGAAAAAATCGGCAGAGCGCTTAGGGCTTAGAGGTCGTTGGATTTTTCAACCAGACAACGACCCTACGCATACCGCGCGCGTCGTTCGAGAATGGATCCTTTCCAATGTACCTAAACAACAGCATTCACCTCCTCAGTCGCCTGACCTCAACCCTATTGAGCGCATTTGGGATGAGGTACAACGGAGGGTGCGGAAATACACCGTTACTAATAAGCAAACACTGAAAGATATGCTAAAAAAAGCTTGGGTAGAAATACCAGCTACTGTGACCGAGAATCTTGTCCTTTCTATGCCAAAACGACTCCAGGCAGTTCTCGATTTACAAGGTGGTCCCACAAAATGTTAAGAGTTTTTTATTCGTCCATAATTAAGTTAATATCTCTAAATTTAATATCATAGGGTTCTGTGTATGTAGACTTTTGTGAGCTGTTAATTTTAGTTTATATTTTTTTCCTAAGAAACTATTATGGTAATGCAGATAGGGCGTTTCAAAATTACCTCCAATTGGGTAATAAAATATATTTTTAAAATACATTGTTCAATAACATGTTGTTTTATTTAACTGGAGTGAATTTACTTGGTGTATGTAGACTTTTGTGACTGTAGGTAATTGAGTGACATCAGATTTCTGAACGGTATGGATCAGAACCTATACACCGTTCAGCGAAAGATGTCTGATGTGTCACCGTTCTCCCGATGTCACGTCGAATATTTTTTTATCTAATTGTACACGCGTTATGCAATTTTTTATTTTAAAGCGCAAATGGTAGGGCGCCTACTCACGGTAATGTGACAGTTAAATAATGTCAAATAATTTGAGCTTTAAATAATTTAACAACTTGAGTAAAATCTGTACGCAAGGGATTATATAATTTTCTGTTCAAGTTTTCATTTTTAAAAGTTAAGTTTTGCGGCAGAACGAACAATAATGCCATTACCTCGTAAAAGATTTAAGCTCACGGCAACATTTTTTAAAAGTCAGTGGGAGTTGTTGTACTTCTTTATTGCGAAAGGTAATAACGCCAAGTGTTCCGTGTGTGATCGTATCATCAGTTATAAGAAAAAATTCTCAGTTGCAACACATTATAACAAATTCCATAAAATAGATTTTGAAACATTAACTCACGACGATTGTCAATCAAAACTATAACAATTAAAGGCATCATGTTGAAGAAGATGTTTTTGCTAATGAGAACGAGTATGCGCACAAATATTATGCAAAGTTTTTTGAGATTTATTTTGCAATTCTTGTTTATGTAGAGGGGTGTGTCTCCAAGGTAGTAATGTGCACGTCATGCGCACAGCGCACTGTAAGTGCAATGCACATTGAGCAGCCCTGGTCTAGGATACTACAATTAATTAATGACGCATGAGACATCTTTCGCCGAACAGTGTATAAGCTGGTATAACGCTATGATTCAGTACTAGCCATTTTGAACAGCGCTTTCGGTTTGACATTTAAACGAATGTATGGTTAAAATGGGGTGAAGTATTTATGAGTTTATGTTAAACTGATGTGAGTTCTATGCATTTTCTAATCCAATATAATATTAAACTTTCGTAAGGTTTGCTCGGCGCGTAGTGTCAACTATTGAAGAGGCATCAGAAAGTCAGTGTTCAAATATATCAAAAATATAATGGGTAGAATTAGTGTTGAGCGACCAGAAACCTGTTACCTATCATTACAGTCATTACAGCAACTGCTTTCTTTACATTAGCTGTGTGCGCTGAACACGACCAATATCACATTATCTTAGCCTGGAAATTTCATTTGCCAAATATATTTAATGAAGTGAGCTTTTAACATCACTACCATACTAACTAACTGAAAAAATGACGTTGCTGGCGGTATTGTCAACAGTACCTAAACCGCGGATTATCGAAATTAGGGAGGTCATAATAAAAAGTTGTTCCGTAAACGTCCCTTACAACCCTGTTTCGGGCCCTTCAGTGGTTATGAAACACTCTTTATGTATGTAAATACAGCTAGGGTATATATATATATATATATATATATATATATATATATATATATATATATATATATATATATGTATATAAATACTTAATAAATTGAGTGATGTTGGTAGTCCAGGATATCCTGTATTTTTCAAACATTAGGAAAATATACACCGTCTGGCGAAAAATGTATCATGCATCATGAATTAATTGTGTTATTCTAGTTAAATTGCGCTAGTATTTTTGGTTTTCGTCTTTCTCTTCGTCAAGTAGAATTAAAAAAAAGAAAATATTTGACGTATGTCGAGAAAACGGCGACAAGTGATGACGCGCGCGACATTCTTCGGCGGACGGCTTTTAGATGTATTTTTAGATTACACGTGTTTGTAAAATATTTTTAATATTTTCTAAAAAAGAATTCGAAAAAAAAGGAAATTTTACGTTATCTAAATTATGCCTATTTTTTCTGTAGATGAAAAATTACAAAAAGTTAACCTTGCAGCAGGCGCGTTATTAATTATGTTATATACAGGGCAATACAGGGTCTACACATGTAGACCACGCGCCTGCTGCAGGGTTAATGTATTTCTTAAGTACCTGCATTGATAAAATATTTTCTAAAAAAGAATTTTTAAAATTTATGAACAGAAATAATCCTGAATTAAGCACTTTCTGCAAACCAATTCATCATGTTTTTCTCGCTAAATAATTACGTCTAATTCAACGGTTTCTGAAACATCCGTATCAATAAAGATGTATGAATACATTTTATGGAGCATTAATAAAAAAATAACTGTAAATCGAATAGGTGCTTTTCCAAATTTCAAATATCATAAATATTACATGCGGACATCTTTATGACACAATAAAACCATTATAAAAACCGACAAGGTTTTCTTATGTTAGATAAGATTACTACATATTCTGGAAAAACATATTTTTTAAACAGAAATCGTATCTTATTTCAAAACACATCTTTTGCACTTATCTTTTAAATGTAATGACAGGAAACACAAAAAGGAATTCGAAAAATGAGTTATAATGTAAAAGATTCTAAATCCAACTTCGATTAATTACCAGTTACGTCTAATTCAGTTGATGTGTTTTACCATAGATACTTCTATTTCAATCAATCATTACATGAAAACTGCTTGTTAAATCCAATGTCATCATAGGCTAGCTCCAAAACTAAAAGAGATATAAAAAAAGTAACTTAAGTGTTATGATCTTGATTTTCAAGAAATTGCGAACGGTGAAAATTTAATAAAATAGCAAAGTTGAAATTTAAATACACACAATCACTATGCAAAGTATTTATTAGAAGCAATTTTGTTTATTATTCAATAACCATAAGAAATGTACTCAAAACCTGTCTAACAATGACAATTCATCCTAACCATCATAACGAGTTAATAATTTAATTTAAATAATTCCATTTGATTATGTTAATGATAGGAAAACGTGTGAAATTAAACTTCAAATATCCTGAAAATGAATCACTTTTAGATCCATGTTCATTTGAACCTTTTTACTTATTTTTAGTCAGAGAATACGCCAGTAAAGGATCAGACAATCAAAACGGGACACCTGTATATTTGTTATCAGAAAAATAACGAATTAATTTAGATTATAACCAACCATACTTTGCATTAAAAAAATTAAGTTGGATATTAAATCTCGAAAAGGAAGCATATAAGAAATATTCTCTTTACATCATTGTATTAGTCATAAAATGTCTCACTATAAATGTTTAACTAAAACATTTCATTTTTCATAATAAGTAAAATATTCGCGTGTTATTTTCGCAACATTTCGACGTTTAACCGATAAGGTGAAAATAAAAGATAATATCTTTAAGTTTCAAAGAACACCTCTACGTATCAAATTCATTTATATTCCGATAGGAATAAATGAAATAAATAATTAATAATAAGAATAAAAATCACACAAAATCACATTAATAATTTAATATCTTCAGAAAGAAAACAATAATTGCCTTAAAAACTGATGAACCACAAAACTTAGAAATAAAAAGAAAATCACCGACCTTACAAATACAGAGACATACAAAAAAAGAGAAACTACTCATCATCAGCTTCAACTTAAAATGCGTTAGCTAAAATTTATATTTAATATATTCTTTTATGATTTATAATTATGTACGTTAATTTTTTGTCGTCTTGTTTTCTTATTGTAGCAGTTTGTCTTTTTGTTTTGTGCAGTATATTTGCGCATAGTAATATATAGTATACCCAAAAATTATAATACTAACTGATATAATTTTCGTATATAGCACTTTCTATACTCACAAAATTCGTTTAAATATTAATTTTTGTCCTTGTACCATCCCTGCCACGATATTTGGAAAACAAGGATTTGATAACAAAAACACTACAAATCTATGGCTTATTTCTTTTCCAAACATCCACAAATTGCTACTCAATACATTGAGTATTTTTTTCTTTATTATGAGTCAATTGATGTAGTCAATTGATGCACCTAAGGCACTAATTAACTAATAGGCAATTAAAAAGGAACGAGTAATAAAAATCAGGAACACAAGAAAGAAATGAGTAAAACATAAGCTATAAATGGAGTAATGAGTGAAGAATGAGATTCTGGATGTGCCTAAACTATCACAGATTAGCTTTATGCAAGTGAATGATAACTTGTAGTTTGGGTTTGTTAAAAATAAGCCATTGATAAATTTACTCTTTCTTTCTTTAACAATAGAGGTTAGATCTTTTATAAAGAAAAATTTAAATTTCTATGGAATGAATCTAAACTCTACATTAAGCTGAACAATAAACAGATCAAAAATCACACCCTAAAAAATGTAAAAGCATCATCGTTTTTAGATGTTATTGTCAATTTTTCTTTTTTAAATTCATCTCCAAGTCAATTTTTTCCTCTTATAATGGTATTAATAACTCCAAATGAAAATTACTAAAAACTTTGCCGTTGTTATTTTAACATAAATGAAATAAAACCAATATACTTAAAAACACTTAAAAAAATTTTTTTTGAAACAATAGTAATAAATTAATTCTTATACAGTTCACGCTCTCTTAGAAAATTCCAAACACAACGTTGTGTATACATCAAATACATTAACAATGTACAACGTCTATCACCCGGATTGATGTTGATCTTGTTAAATTGAAGACTTAATCTACTTTTTTAGGCGAATTCGCTCCATATGACGATCCTTTACTGATTTTCGACATTCCTATGGTTTTATTTAGAAGTATAAAAACTAAAAATATATATAGTTATTAACAATCTTTTTTATAAAAATGAAATAAAAAAATACTTACATATTCCAATAATGCTCATTCCAATTGAAAAATATAATAATTCTCCACTAAACAACAGTCTAATTAACGAATATCCAATTGGACAGAGTATAACGACGAACCAAACCGCGATATTCACTAAAGAATTTATCCGTCTAGGTATCTTAATAACGGCAGTTCGTTCGACTCCGGAAGTCTCAAAGAAATCGCCAGTGTTTATAAAACTTTCTTTTAACTTATCCTACAACAAACCATCGCAATAAATCACCTTGCTTCGTTGTTACACCTAAAACTCTTACCTTATTGATAAATAACTGTCTCAAAAACTCTTCTTGTTCTGCTTCTGTAGCTGGTATATCCTCCATTGGAATACGTTTCATGTACAAATGAGCTGTAACTGGGTAACCAAGCAATAATCCGGTCATTGTCGGTCTTCCGGTGTCATTTTCTTTGAACGCTAGTTCGATATCATAGACCGCGGGTACTTTTCCAACCATGGACGGTAAACTCGCCACGAAACCACGCGTTCTTGGAAGGAGATGATGTTTTAATTCTGGGAGGTTTTTCTCGCGGGCAAATTGTAGAGATATCTCGTGTTTTTTGTCTGTAAATCTTGTACCTTCAGGGAATAATAATAACTGCAAAAAAATTAAAATAAAATGAAATTGTAAATTATACAAATTTATTATTTTTTTTAGGTTTTTAGGCTTCATTTAAATACAGCTAACATTCTCACAATACGCGCAGTTTGAATCTTCGAAAGGAAGTACAGTAAAACCAGGCTAAACCGTCACTTTTAGAACTGGGGATATGGTCGCATTACAAAAAAAGTCGGATTACCCGAGGTATAGAGAAATACTTATTTAACCATTTACGGTAGTAAGATCTCCGAACAACTTCAACAATCTCCGAATTCAAAATTAATCTATTTTTAAGACTTGACTCAACAATGTCTTTAGTGTTTGTCCGTAATAAGGCGGAGAAGCACGGTCGGATGAACCGAGGTTGGATTAATGGGGTTTTACTGTAATACAGATTTACATATTGGTGATAAATTCTACGTATTTATAAAAAAAAACTAATGGAATAATAACATACACTTAAGAGAAAAATAAAATAGTATACAGTGAGCTTTTTGAATATTCTAAAATTTCATATTTTTTGACTGTAAACTAAATTATGCATTGCATTCCAGAGAATTCTAATTCACAATGCTAAATATTTTACTGTTCTTATACCAACATTTATTTTAGATTTATTTTCTTTAAATTGTTCAAAATTGACTAAATTGAATTTATTGTCACAAAATGTTTAGAATTTGTCAAAAAATGTAGGATAAAATTACATAAAGTTTATTGTTTCTTAGAGAATAACGCAAAACATTTCACAAATTGCTATTTAATTCATAGTTAAGAAATTGCTACTCAATACATCAGGACGACTAAAGGAGTTATAAAGACATTTAATTAAAACTGTACAAAAGGGAAATACTGCCTCGATAATCACAACTCTCGATACTTGCAATTCCTTGATTTTTACAACATTGCAAATTAGCCTAACCCTGGTAATTCTCTGTCAAATTACCTATAGTGGTTTATTATTATTTTTTTAAATCTTAGAAACTGCCAGTTTTACGAAAAATTTCAAAGAAGCAATAAATATTCAGTTGGAGATATATGGGAGATATTTTCCTAATGTGGTTTCCAAATACTCAAATTATGTCAAAAAATTCTTATCTGCCCAATCCTTGGCTTAACTTTAAAGTATGTAGTTGACGTCGTTTGATTGCTGAATATAGGCCACATTTTTTAATGTTTACTCAACGACATGCTTAGTCGCATTTGTATACTACGATTGTTCAAACATGATGAGTTAAAAAATCGAAAACTCATTAGTTTACAAATGAATTTTTGAACAGACCACTGCATTTCAAAATTCTGGCAAAAATGCCATAAATCAAATTTGCTGACAGTGTAGGTAAAAATAAACTGTATAAAAGTATACAGGTACAATATAAATATATCGTGCCATAAAATCGAAAAATAAATTAAACGGGGTACATTCCATTTAAAAATCATAACTTTAGTATTTTTGTAATATTAGGACACCTGTACATAAGTCATAATATTTAAAAAATGTGCAGCAAAATCGCAGCTATAGTCTAAAAAAGGAAAAAGTAAGTATCTCCAGTAATAAACAAGTTATGGAACTTTTTCGAACCGTCGGGACATCTGTTCATTTAAAATATAGCTCTACTACTAACTACTAACCATATCCCAAACATTTTGATCCCCTAACACAAATAGTCTACGAGGAAAAAATCAAAAACCAAATTTTATTGCAAACTTTGGGACACATAACTCCTTGAAGGAGCTGAAATCGCTTATGGTTTTGCTAAGATCGATTTTTACATTCTTTCTAAGCTGTCTCAAGAGATTCTTAAATGATTTTGCGTCTACTTTTTATACACTTGCATACAGGGTGTTACAAAATAACATCAACAAACTTCAGGAGGAGATTCCTCGTTTATTTTTAGGTCACCCTTTAATATTCAACGAGGAATCACCTCATGAAGTTTGTTGGTGTTATTTTGTAACATCCTGTATGTAAGTGTATAATAAAAAGTAGATGGAAAATCATTTAAGAATCCCTTAAAACATTTAAGAAAGAATGTAAAAATCGTCCAATAGATTATTAACAATGGTGTAACAATATAACATAGAAATGCAATCAAAAATAAATATACAGGGTGTCAGAAAATAACATTTAAGGATTTTAAGGGTGTATAGTATGATTGAAAACAAGCCAAAGTCTTAATAACGCGATTTCATCGCGTAAAATTGTCTGACAGTAATATTCTATCCGTTGTTGAAACTGTGGAATCGTCCACTACTAATGCTTATTATACAAAAACTTTTGAATAATCCCAAATACTAAAAATCGAACGCATTTAAAGCCTAAGGCCTTATAATGCAATGAAATGGAACACATTTGCCATATTCTGACAGGAATTCATTGTTCAAATATTTGTTAATAACTTAATAGTGTTGTCGAAATGCAATCAATTACTACAAATACCTCACGCACACGTAGAACATCCACTAAACTTTTAAGCGTTATTTTTTGACAGCCTTTATAATCATCTCAGAATTTCCTAAAATAATCCAAAATCCTGAGAAATACGGTAAAATGGAGTAAAATCATTTAGAATTCACCAGAACAACTAATAATGGTGTAGAAAATATCCAACAAACTTTAAAATAATGTGATTTAAAATCAATTAAAACTCTGAAAATCGTTGGGAGTTGCCTAAAAATAGACATAAAGAATTTAGTTCAACAATAAGTGAAGAACGTCGACAATGTAATGAGAAATACTATTTAATGCCTATGATAATAGCTAAGGAAATTTCAAGAAAACAATTATAAAAATTCTAAAATTTGACTGAAATACCAAGAGCCGTGCGAAATAGTTTCGAATATAATACAAACAATAGGATTCAATAATGAGAGATAAGCTTAAATATTTTCAAAATGTCTGTGAAAGTATTAGAAATGGCAACGCGTGTAGTATTTAACGTTCTTTAAATCTTCCTATATTTCGATAACATCATTTAGTTCGTTTAATAATAAATCTTGCAATATAACAAAATCTAAATAAACTTATTTATAAAGAGTTAGTTAAATCCTAATTGATGTTTCTCAACACAAGAAATAAGTAAAATAAATAACAAATCTCTAAATCACTTAATAAAAGATAATAAAAGTGCAACGTCAATATTTTAAGGTCAACTACTACTATAAATAATTAAAGTCAATAACCTCTCTAGATATGCATTTATATTCAATGAACACTGCCAAATGGCAAAAAAATTGAAACTGCCATGAAATTCTCTTTTAAAACTTTAAATTTACTTACCCACATAGGATCGGGATGTTCTGCTAATTCGGTAACTTGCTTCCTAATGATTTCCCGATCTTTTTCGAAGGATCGCTCCAAGAAAACAAATTCGGAAAATTTCCAACACCAACCCAAAACAGGCATGTATTGTATTACTCTTTTTGCGTAGGCCTTACAGTTCTATAATATCATTCCGAGTTAGAATAAATATGGAACAAATACTAACAAGGAGACCTCACGACTTGTCCGTCGCAGATTTTGATGAAAGTGGTACCAATCAATAGGTACATGTTTAAAATACGTAAAGTACGGATATGTAAAATATTAGGGTGCGCTATTCAGCGATTCGCAAGAAAATCGCTGTTAAACTTTGCGAGCGTCTTATATTTTAGTGATTAGCCCTTACCCTTAAAAATCCCCAATAGCCGAAATGAAAATAAGTTGGTTTTCACATGCGTAGGAGAGCGGTTCAAATTCCGAACAAATAACTTTTTTATTTTCATTTTCAATACAATATTTCACATTATTTTGAAATTAAAATTGTTTTTGTTAGTTATTATCACTCCCTTAGGTTTATAATATTAAAATATAAAAATAGGGTGAAATATTGTATTAAAAATAAAAATATATATTATTTGAGGTTCGAACCGCTGTCCTAAACATATGAAAATCGATTTATTTCCACTTCGGTTATTGGGGGTTTTTATGGGGAATGGCTAATCACTAACATATAGGTCGCTTGCGAATTTTAGCAGCGGTTTTTTACAAAACACTGAATAGTGCGTCCTAATATTTTACGTATTTGTACTATATACCAATACCTATCGATACCACTTTCATTAAAATTGGTGACTGGCAAGTAGTGAGGTCTCCTTGTAAGATGGGTCATTATCTTACCCCTAACATCCGTATCCGATCGCACAACATCCAACCAACCAGCCAATCAATTTCATAGGTGTGATTCATGACGCAATAAGCGTGCTCTTTACCCCAGTACTTATCAAAGTCTTTTTGGTCTGCATAGAGAATCACTTCGGAACCTGACCACCAATCACACATGAATACTAACTCTGCAAATGGTAATAAAAAAATTATCATTGAGCGGTTTATATTTTTCACTTTTCATTTTATTAGTTTGTAATTATAGTTAAAATTAACTATATTGATACCGGTGGTTTTGTTAGCCATTTTGGAAAAGTACAACAGACTTTAATTTATTTCCTGGTAAAGTGTTAGTTTTCTCATTGAAGTAAATAGAAAAACAACATTATCACCACAGTATAATTTTAATAATGACAATTATAAATGAATAAAAGAATTAGTTAGGGTTTAGAACGATTATAATAACTTATTCATACAGGGTGAGTACATAAACGTGAATAATGAAATACGTTCTCATAGAGCTTATCTGTAATTGATAAAGCTAAACATGTCTTATGGAAAAGTGAATAGTTTAGGATTTATTTTAAGAGAATCAGAATATTAGTTTAAGAGGCGGTTTATTCACCGTTGGATAAATTAATCTATAAGATATTTACTATAGTTACTGGCTAAATAGCCAATCATACCATGCAAAACTACAGTAACCATAGAAATTATCTGATAGATTAATTTACCCAAAGGTGAATAAACTGGTCCTAACAGAGAAAACCATTGGATATAGATTCTTATTAGGCTACTGTCTGGAACTGATGCTGGTACACCTATTTGAAAGCTACTTAGCTATGATTTATTTTATGTTGCTGGCTTGGTGTATACACTTAATAAATGTTATTATAATATAGCCTGTTGGACAATGTGATTTCCTTGAAAGAAAAGATTTTTTCACTTCGTTATATTTACAATTATAACCGATTTATCTAAAAACACTATTTCGGAAGGAGATTGACAGAATTTTTCAAAAACTAATATACCTACATTATTAAAATTTTATACACTTATTTAAAATAAGATTGACTAGCGAATGAATGAAAGGTTTTGGTTCTTTTCGACTACTCCTGTTTTTATCAGGCTAAACGTAATTTACATTGTACTCAAAATCGCACATTTCAACCAACATCTCTGCCAAAAATTAAAATTTCAATTTTTCCGTTAAATCCTTCGTGCTATTACTTATTTATTAACAAAATAATTTTTTGAATTTCGGAAAAAGCTTTTGAATAATCGTGTCCACCGCAAAGATACTTTTTCTTGAAAGCAGATCCCACCAGCTGTGTTCTTTATAATTCTGTGCCCTGGAGATAAAAGACACCATGTACGTTTTTTTACGAAATTGACCTAACACCATGTCCATAATAAAAAATAAATTCTAAAGTACCTACTTCCATTTACTTAAGAGTGTCATTAACAATGTGTAAAACTTTCATTAAGCTATTCTTATTAGTAACAAAGAAACAAATTTGTATAGCTGAAAACTACAGAAAATCTACTCTCCTGAACAATTGCGAAAATGTGACATAGTGTCCTTTACCTCCAGGGTACAGAATTTTAAGTAACAGCCTTTAGTTCTAAACTTTGATACCACAATCAGAGTATAAATTATTGTATATATTACTTTTGTAAAAACTTTGCTACATTTGAATAAGGTATTAAACCATGGCAAAATTTTGATAAAATTACTTAATAACGAGATAATAAATGGCGTGAATACTATTTTGTTAGCCTACCCAAAATTAATAAAAATCAAAATCATTTGATTTTAAAACTAATGACAACGTTAATGCAGAATCCTTCTAAAAAATGAGAAACTCTAAAAATAACAAAAAACCTTTACAACATTACGTAACGAATCTAACTTAATTATAAAATTTTAACGAAAGAAACAAATAGGTAGTCAAAGAAAATTTAGCATGAACGTGTATATAAAGCACGTGTGAACCATTTAAATAAAACGGCGTATTTCTTTAACGTGACAATTTTAGATGTGTGGAATCATGTAAATGGATTGTCTGTAGAGATTAGGATCTGGATTAGAAATGGAGGTCCAATTTCATGGTTTACAAGGCATCCTGATTTAACGTCCTCACTTTTGTATGTGTTCCCCGTGACAAAAAGAAAAATATATGTTACTTAAGTCAGTACTAGAGATGAATTAATGAAGAAAATCCAAATGAAGCAAATGTTTTAAAAACTAAAACTGCAAATAAAACAATAAGGTCAGAAATTTTAAAAAAATGCTCATCTTTGTACTAACAATAAGTGTTGTGTTTCATACTGAGTTTTTTGAGTTACAGTTACAAGATACATTATATAATTTTGTTACTTTCTTTTCCCGTTAGATTTATTAAGGGAGTTATTTTTTAAGGGAATTTAATAAATTACAACTACAATTACGACTGCAATTCGAGGCGTACAAATCTATTCGCGCCTATTGTTATCTTTTTATCCGTTAATTGGAAACATATTTTTGCATTTCTTAATACCCTATTTCAAACGAAACAAAACAAAGATGTTTTCCAGTAATTTATACTCTGATTGTATAAATAAACACATTATTTCAGAATCACTTTAAAAATAGAAAATTTCACTTCCTGTACTTTTAAACCATCCAAATATTTAAAACATATTTTAACTTGTAATGTATATCAGAGCGTAAGCTATCCAGAGAAGTCCATGCATTGCCAGACAAACTTTTAGAATTTCAATATTTATAAGACTACCGATTTTGTATAAAAAGCTAAATATTGAAATAATTCCTAAATTATTCATTTTCCTATAAAGTGTAATTGCCTTAATCGATTACAAAAAAGAATCTAATAATAGAATTTGAATACTCACGTTTATGTATTAGTAATCATGTACTATAACCTGAAACGGAGCTACACCATGAAGAGAAACATAAAAAAGTAAGCCCCTTCTCCATAACATTGCCAAGTACTCTTTTATCTTTCTCTTCATGATGCAGCTCCATTTCGGGTTATAGTACACTAAAAAAACTAAACTATAAAATATTTAAAAAGCATCTTTACTCATTCAATTTTACAAAAATCTTAATGGAATAATTTATTGAAAATAACCAAGGAAGAGTTCAATAAAAATTGGAACAAAGAACAAAAAAATAAAGAGGAAAATACTTACGTGAGTAAATTGTAAAGCAACAATACCAATTAACCTTCCTATAGAGCCTCTTGTTGATTTTATGTAACGTTAAATATAAAATACATTGTACAAAATTTACAATAATCCCTGACGTGAAGAACGTGATGGCAAAACACAATTGTATAAGCCGAGAGCGTTTTAAGGATTGGAGCCTCTTCATGTCCATCATCCTGCTACCTTCCTAAAATCCAACAAAACCAAAACTGTTATATCCTCGCATTTTCCCACCTTTATAATGCACATAGATAGAGATATTTCTCCAAAAAAAAATCTTACTCATAGTTTTACGTATAGATTATCGATTGATACGACCTGATTATTTTGAGAGGTTAGGACGACCGGGTCCTTCAAAAAACAATCGGGGAGATACTTACCGGGACGTCCTTTTCGTACTGCGTTCAAACACTTTGTGCCGATTAATTATTTAATGCGTATCGTCGTCGTAATTGATGCATTTTTAAAATCGGATCATTCCGGGTTAAAGGTACAACTGTCACTTTGACAGCCGTTAAACGGGTTACAGTGATTATTTTTTTGCTCACTTCTTTAGTTTATCTTTTTTTAGTCAACTGACCTACAGGTCAAATTACATACACCTTACTTGTTCATTTTCAATATTAAAAAAATATTTTTTTAAACTATGTATTTGATATTAAACAAAGTTTATCTACATATCTTGGTTATGATAAAGTTGCAAGGAGACACATGCGACCTTTGATAATGCATTAGTTATCTGGTTTCGTTATCTGATGTTCGATTCCAAACAAATTATGTCATAAAGATTAGATTTTAAAGAAGATTTTCAAAGAGTATGTCTAATTTAATACATTATGATAGATATAGATAATTAATACATAATAATTTATTTTTAGCAACTTAGCGTTGAAACTGAGATTTATAACTAATAAGTAGACCGTAAATAAATAAGCTAATTTTAACTTGTTATGACGCTCATACTTTTGTTTACATAAGAATTTAAAATGTATGATTTAGGAAAACGATTGATGCGAAAAAAGTATAGTCTCGAAACGATCGAATAACTTTGTTATTAGAAAAGTATCAACTCTGGTTCTACAGTTGAATGCAACGAATTTATTAATAACATTTTTATTTTCCTTTTGTTTCCAGTTTTACAGGAAATGCGTCCTAATTCTTATTCTTAAATGGCATGTAACAGTGTATTTGTGCATTTTCGAATGCGGAATAATAACCCACGTTTAAAAATATCAACATGTTTATTTTTATTGATAAAAACACAAAATAGGACTTAAATTGAGAAAATCAGCTTATCGAAAAATTAAGCAAACAAGTCATTTTACAAACATTTGTAACAGCCTAATTGTCGACAATTAATGCATCAAGTAAAAAAAAGAAAATAGCTGTAAAATTGACCGAAATTGAACAAATTCATGTTGATGCCCGGATCACCTATTATACACCATTTGGCGAAAGATGTCTCTCGCGTCATCGATTAATTGTGCTATCCTACACCAGTATTTTTAATTTTTGTAGCTCTCTGTCATGTAAAATTAAATAAAGAAAATTATTTGACGTAGGTCGAGAAAACGGTGGCAAGTAATGACGCATGAGACATCTTTCGCTGAACGGATATTAGATCACCGGTGTCTGTAAGAGGGACAGACGTCCAAATTGGTTCAAATCCCATTGCCATCCTTTACCCGAAGGAAAGAAGGAAAAAAGAAGAAGATATTAGATCAGCATCTAATACACTCATGCCATACCTAGCATATTTTTAGTTTTTAAAGTATTTATTCGTTCATAAAGTTCAAATAAATAATAATTGTTAATCAAAAGTAGTTTATGTATGTTAATTTTACTACTGGCCTACATCTCCATCTATTATTGAAACTCTGTACAGTGATGATGATGAAGAATGTTAAATTAAGGTTACCTATGTCACTACATTTATAATATACAGGTGTCCCAAAATTATACCGACCAACTGCTAGGATATATTCCTTGTGTCATTTTGAGTACATTGAGATTAAAACCTGTTATCCGATCTCTTATAGTTTCAGAGATATTCAGTGCTAATATCCTTTCAACTTAGGTCAACTTTCTTTAATAACTTTATTAATTTTAAGGGGATGGGCCTGAAAAATTCTCAGGAAACCTAGGATTTAACCTCAATTACATGATAATAATTTCAAAATTTTCTTAACCTCATAACATGCTTTTGTGTGGCTGAGTATTTGTAAAATAAATTGTATTAGTTTAAATTTGTGAAAGTTTAACAAAAAAGTATGTTATGGAAGGAATAAAATTTTGAAATTATTACCATGTAATTGAGGTTGTACCCGATTTCATTTTATTTTTGGATTCTATGGTTGTACCATACGATTCACTTTTATACAGGTCGTTTTTGTTTAAACTGCCAGTAAATTTGATTTATGACACTTTTTTGCTAAAATTTCCACATGCAATGGTCTGTTCAAAAATTCTTATTATCAATATCCTTGCTTTGTTGTCAAAGTAATTGACTCCGTTTGATTGTTGAATATTTGTTGGATTTTTAAAATGTTTACTCAATGACCTGTTTAGTCGCATTTGTCTACTGCGATTTTTTAAAGATGATAAACTGAAAATGTCGAAAACTCATTCGTTTTTAAATGGTCCCCCTTATTTGTTATTATATTGGTCAAAAATTATTTTGACATGCTTATTTTATCTTATTATCGATGGAAAGTTTGTCAGAATAACTTTTGATCACTACATTAATAAATTGGGGGTGCCATTTTACTTATTAGACTCATTATATTTAAAAAATCGCAGTAGGCAAATGCGACTAAGCAGGTTATTGAGTAAACATTTAAAAGATGCAGCAAACATTTAGAATTCAAGCAACGTCACCTACTTTAAAGTTAAGCCAAAAATTTGACAGAAAAGAATGTTTGAAGAGGCCACTGCATTTTGAAATTCTGGAAAAGAAACTATCATAAATCAAATTGTCTGGCAGTTTAGGTAAAAACGACCTCTATAAAAGTGAATCGTATTCTACTATAGAATTCAAAAAATATATAAAATCGGGTACATTCCATTAAAAAAATAGCAACTTTAGTATTTTTTATAATTTTGAGACACCTGTATATAAGTCGCAATATTTTAAAAATGTGTAGTACCATCACAGCTATAACTTTAAAAAATGAAAAGGTCACTATCTCCAATAATAAGCAAGTTATGGAGCTTTCTCAGATCGTTGGGACACCCGGTATGTTCTCACGACGACTTTAATTTAATTTCGTGGATATATTTTATGATAACTATGGTCACACAGCCTTTTGACATGTAATTATTTTTCTTACATCTATCCTTGAAAATGATAAAGAACTCATTGTTTCAAAGAGGATTTTTGTACCCAGCGTACGTAAAATGATTTTACGAATGGATCACTAGTGATTGCTATGGATAATCTATTTAAGGGGTAACATCTAGATAAAGTTTTTAAAAAATTGAAAATTTTTTTTTTACCTTAAATGATGCTTTAAAGTCTTAAATTTAAGTGATACTTACAGGCGACTTAGAAAGTAACGTACGACACACGTTCAAGATTTTTGTGTAAATTATATCGGTAATATTTTACCAATTAAGTTGGCACTGTAAAACCGGTTTATGAAGATTTGAGTAAGGATGACTTACTCAACCGCTGTTTAGGAGGTTTTGCGCAAAACAGTAATGAAAGTTTTAATTCAACGGTTTGGTCCATCACCCCAAAAATATCATCAAATGGGAAGAAATTGGTTGACATCAGTACTAACCTCGCTCCCTTACTGATGCCGTCAAGGAGGCACATAACACCTCGTAAAAAATAGTTTTTTGTTGAAATTATTGAGTAAAATTGATACTTTTGTTTGAATGCTTGCCATTTGTAGAAATATCAATATTTCAACGAACACACAGGTGTTCATAGGAACTTCTCTAGCAAATATAATGTAGATTAAGAAAAAAAATTTCTTTGTCCTCAGTGGAAGTATACGACATTTCTGCTGCAAGCCGTGTAAGTTTGTTCTGAAAACGCTTGTCTACATAGCCAGCGTTAATGCCGCCATATTAAAAGAAAAAAAATTGCAGAATTCATTTTTACGTATTTTAAGGGACGTACATTAAAACCTATAAAACCAAATTATTCCATGTCTTGTTGTTTCGCTAAATAAAGATCCCAAAGTTACTTCATGTTTTCAAACATTTACTTGTTAGATGTTACCCCTTAAATCGACCTAATTAATAATTATGTCATTTTACAGTTGTAGGACAACTTATGTAAAAAACACCTTTGGAAACGTATTTAGATGCTCGTTCGAATCGTGGTTACTTTCGAATTCTTCGCTGGAAAAGTATCGTTTTCCAAATTTGTTGTTTAAACTACTATTTATAATATTATCTAAAGTCGAAAGTTTTCATTGATAAACCACATAGTTTAGAAGAACTAAAGTGTTATCAAATACAAAATAAGGACAATACCAATAAATATACTCCGTAATGTTATAACTAATTTCAAAACAAGACTTCAGTAATGACTAATTGAGAATGTAAGGCATTTACAGGACGACATTTTCCATATCTATATTTATTCACGCTGTCAACAACAATGACAAAGTATACAAAAAACAATTAAATGTCTACAAAATTCAAATGTCAAAATTATAAATACACCGCTGATTCACTAACAATAAGTTTAAGTTATCGTACAATGTTGATTGTTGATCGTTTTTTTCAGTCAGTCCAAAATTAAACGTGCAGAAATCGGAGCGCCGAGTGAATTAAAAAATGCTTAGTAATTGTGGACCGAATAGACTCGATCTTTGCACGATCTATTTTGAACTGACAAAAAATGTTCATAAACAACATCGAACCCTGGTTTCAACCTTTAGTGTTTACAGGTGCATATCTTTGTTAAATACCCTATAATTGTTCAATTGTTTACTAGCAACGCAAATAATCAATTTTAATTTGGGAAAAAATCATGGGTTAAATTCCAAGAGCTCCAAGTTTTGCCAGTTAATTTGAGAAAACTGGTTGAATGACAACGAAGAGTGCAGAGTTGAGAACCCATAAAAGCCCGACAACGTAGCTGAAAGGCTTTTAATTGGAACCTTTCGAGCTCCAAGCGTTGATTTGGTAATTTTCCAACTACACAGTAGGCTTTGTATATTTATTGTATTAAACTTTGATATTTATACGTAAGATTAGAAGCTACTATATTAAGTCAATTTAGTTTTGCTGAATTGTTGTTTAAGTCCTCACAACGCAACAAAGTCAAAAAGCATATCTCCATCCATGCGGCTTTTGACGATCGGCATTGCCAATCGACATAGTGGAGATGCCAAGGTCGGTAGAGTTCATACTAGAAGGTTATCCAACTCGAGTGGCGCCGTGTTTGAGAAGAGAGACGCAAAGGTGACATAACAGAGGTCTAAAATACAGGTGTCTCTGAAATGCAAGTACAACGTAAGACCACAGATTCCTTGGCTCAAAATAGGTCGATTTAAGTTAACTTATGTCTATCCAAAGTTACTTCGTTTCGCCGCTAAACGGCTTTAAAAATAATATTTTCCATGAGTTTTCCTTAAAATACTCGAAAAATTTTTATTAGATTTTATTCATTTTTTGACCATGTCTTTATATTAGCTGACTACAGCTTTCCGTGGAACAAATTCGAATTTCCAAACATACAGGGCGTTTACAAACACTCTCACCACAAGTTATCCATGCAAATCTTTTTAACCAGCCTGTATAATTTTCTATCAATTCCTTTTCTGAATAGCTACATTAATTTAGACATTATTTTCTCTCTTATAAAATTTCAGTTGGGCAAACGGTTTAGCCACAAAAAAACATTTTCTAACTCCCTGCAAGTTCAAATCTGTAAGTTAAGGTAACATTAACCCAGTTCAAAGTAGTAATTTCTTCACAGGATATACAGCTTTTTCAAGAAAATCACATTTTAAAGGGTTGGAAGTAGTTTTTGCTCAAAATGTTGCCAGGATTTGTGACCATCATCAGGGCAAAAATAATACAGTGTGCAAAATTTTTACTGTTTGCTCTTTTCGTTGCCTTTTTGCTTTTATGATACCCAATAAAAAAATAAGAAGGTGCTAGATTTACTGATCTTGCTGACCAATTTACAGGAGCATGATTTCCTCTTTATTTCCTTCGATTCTACAGTTGAATCTGCATAATACGGACTAAAAGGCCTAAACCCTGATAAGGTTCACAAATGCTGGCGACAATTTGAAAATTTTACGCAATAAACTACTTCCAAACCTATAACATGTGGTTTTCTTGCAAGATCTTCATATCCCGTGAAGAAATTGGTACTTTGAATTTTGTTAATGTTACCTTAATTTACCATTTTGGGGTTGTAGGCATTTAGAAAATCTTCGTTTGTGCCTAATCCGTAAATGAATGTAGCTATTCAGAAAAGTAATTGATAGAAAATTATACAGGTGGTTAAAAAGATTTGGACGACTAACTTGCGGTAAGACTGTTTCTAAACACTCTGTATGTTGCGAAACTCGAATTTGTTCCACAGAAAGCTGTGCCCAGCTGATATAAAGGCGTGGTCAAAAAAGGAATGAAATCTAATGAAGACTTTTCGAGTAATTTAAGAAAAACTCTGGGAAAATGTTATTTTTAAAACCCTCTAGCGGCAAAACGAAGCAACTTTGGATATAGATAAGTTAATTTAAATCGACCTGTTTCAAGCCAACGAATCTGAGGTCTTACGTTGTACACGTATTCCGGAGACACCTGTATAATAGGATTTTAATTTAAATGGTTAAGTTCTTAAATAACGAAAAAAGAAAGTGATATTATCTACGAAAATTAAAGATATTGATAAATTTATGACAAAAATGGAATTTTTATTGGATATAAACCACTATTAAAGCGTATAGCGAATACGCTCGGACCTCCGTGACGTCACGCATGCGAAAACTTTTGTACATATGTAAGGGGAAATATTGCTTGAATATAGGAAGCATGGGGAGTTGCATAACCTTATAATAGGTACTCTATAGACCTTGGAAGATGCATCTTTAGGTTGGCAAATAACGGGTAGAAAGGACGGACATTTTTAAAAATATAGATTTTAGATCACGATCGAGTATTGACTTTTATACAGAGTGTCCGGAAATAACGTTCGTAGACTGAAGGGGGTAATTCTACAGCTAAAAATATGAAGAAAAGTTCATATGAACATGTGTCCGGAAATGCTTCCCAAACGAGCTACAGCTCTTTGAAGTTGATACTCATGGTGTGGTTTTTTTAAATTATTTCACTTATCCTACAGAGTAGGATGTTGAATTTTGGAACATGCCCTATTATTTACATAAGAAATATGGTGATGGTAACCAAAATGATCTATGATGAACAGGTTCTGGTACCGAGGCTGAGGAGCGCATTTAAAGTCCCGTATTTTTTTTGGTTGATAACTTTTTGAAAATCTGATCTCAAAATTGGAATGTTTAGGCAAAAATACAAAAAAAGTCACTAACATACGATGTCCTGCCATCCACCCATTTCGAGAAATTCAACGATTATGCAGTAGTGCACAAGATTTTATGATCAGAAAATCTCTAAATATCGTAGTAGGTTTGCGCCATATTATTTGACAATTAGTATGTGTCACTTCTTAATAAAAAATAATGATAAAAACCTAATTTTATAAGCAAAAACAAGTACATAACTAAACAGGAAAAGATTTATTTAAGCAGAAACACAGAAACTGTACTCGTTTTTGTTTATAAAATTAAGTATTTATCATTATTTTTTATTAAGAGGTGACACATACTAATTGTCAAATAATATGGCGCGAACCTATTCGATATTTAGAGATTTTTTTAACATAAAATGTTATGTCACTACTGCATAATCGTTAAATTTCTCGAAATGGGTGCATGGTAGGACATCGTATGTTAGTAACTTTTTTTGTATTTTTGCCTAAACATTCCAATTTTGAGATCAGATTTTCAAAAAATTAACAACCAAAAAAAATACGGGACTTTAAATGCGCTTCTCAGCCTCGGTACCAAAACCTGTTCATCGTAGATCATTTTGGTTACCATCATCATATTTCTTATGTAAATAATAGGGCATGTTCCAAAATTCAATATCCTACTCTGTAGGATAAGTGAAATAATTTAAGAAAACCACACCATGAGTATTAACTTCAAAGAGCTGTAGCTCCTTTGGGAAGCATTTCCGGACACATATTCATATGAACTTTTCTTCATATTTTTAGCTGTAGAATTACCCCCTTCAGTATACGAACGTTATTTCCGGACACCTGTATATGACAGTTTCTCAATGTAAATCACATTTATAGCTGTTATTTTCGTGTGCATAGGAATCGAACTGTTTTCACTTCATTTCAGCAAGTTGGGACAATAGTCAACATGGACCATTAACTCGTTGACTTGATCTTGTTTCATTGACTATACGTCAATGAAAGGAGGAATAGTACGAGTACTTTGCTTTTGCATACGACAATAACGAATCAATAGGCGCAACTTCATCGATAGCCTATTTTTCGCTCATTGCATTGAAGATCTAGCTATGTGGGCTATTGCCTTATCCTGCTGAAAGAGAATAGGAACATTTCAATATCAACGACAATTTCGTTATACTTTCTTTCAAACTGTCACTATAAAAACTCTAGTCCATTATCCACAACATTATGGCTTCAACCAATTATGCTTTACACAAAACGGCAAGATTTCACGCACTTAATAGCATTTTTCTTAAATCAGACCGCTCTCGTATTAAGTACTAGGCTTTTCAAAAACGTCCAACATTTTTTCCCAATATTTGTCCTATATTAATTTTTATAAAATAGGTTTTGTTAATATGAAGTATGAATAGGTTATGCGTGAAAACTATAAATATAAAAGAATAGGCATTTCCTGAGATGAAACGAACTAAAGAAATTATACAGATATGTTTCGTTATTTTTACTAAAACAATCTCGAGAAATATTTTATTGTTGTTATCCTATAAAGTCCACTAATCGTAAGTTATAAATGTTATCATAAAGGGGTTCGGCTCAAATTTTTAACGATAATGATATAGTTGCTTACTTGTCAATAGATATGCGTATTTATTTTTAAACTCAATAAAAGTTTCGTAATTTACAAGGAAAAATATTAAGTAGTATCTTAATCTGATAAAATGAAAACCTCCAATAATACACTGACTTTTAGACACCACCTATTATACATATGCAATAGTTAATTTAGATAAATTTGAAAAATCACTAAAAAAAAGAATTATTGTAGTAGTGATAGTAAATAATCCTTTTAGAAAATGACCTTTGCCTTTACTTAAATGTTTACACTTACAGTTTGAAAGTATAGTAACTTTCCGTTAGAATATTCTATGGGAATTTTGTAAGTTCACGTTTCACAATACCAAGTAGTAAAATAATATTCTAATTTTCATTTCACGTAATTTTACTTCGTGAAGATATAAAAATATAGTTACATACCTAATAATAAATTTAATTTATTAATCAACCACACTAATCAACTTTTAATAACTATTAATAACTAATGACTTATTTTTAACTTGTAGATTGATTTTGAGTTATCTGAACGAGACGACGAACTTGTTAAAACTGAATAATATGATTTTTTTTATGTATTCGAGAGAATCGACGGATCAATTGATAAGCAATGTAGTCGCGTTCAAAGTACAGAAGTCGTTGTGTCCTTTCCATTGTGTATTGTTCTCGCTGTTCACGATCCAAAACTTTTTTTACTAGTGTTTTCATAAGTGGGTTTGATCACTCCAACGTTTACGTTTTCAACTATCTTTTTAATGTCAATTTAATCACTTCCAGACATATTAATTTAATTCGAACAAAAAATGTAAAACTTATTTATCAGTTTAGTCTTGATCGTAGCGATAAGAAAATTTTACATTAAAAAATTTATTCGTTCATTTTTTATCTTTTTTGCAATTTCATAAAAAACTTCCTCCGAAAATCATATCTAATCTGATTAACATCGCGAAGGTTAACAACCTGCACCGTTTAATAGTCGCGATGATGTGCATTTAGGTCAATAACGAGTTTGGCAAAGACACTTAAGTGGTTCTCTCTTACCGCATGCACGTTAATTTAAGCGTTAATTAACGACAGTAGTTTTCGTGGAAATAGCTAAGTAATTGGCCGTAAATAGTTGCGAAGTCAGTCTTTCTTATTCTCATAAACTTTAAGCTATTTGCTCAGAATTGGAAACTATTCCCATGGAATTAAATAACACTGGCCAACATTTTTTACACCCATAGATCAGACAAAAATACTCTAATAGTTATATTAAAATTTGGCCTCAGAATTGCTCCATCACATCAGGGTTTTAAAATATTCTAACCTAAAGATACAAAAAACTCGATTTTTAAACATGTTTGGGATTAAATAACATCACGAATAAAGCTTAATTCACAAAATACCATGCAGCATCTGAAAGCACAACTGTTCCCATTTTAAACATATTTTGAATTTTTCGAATATCTTAATTTCTTCATGAGGAAATCAGGTTTCTGTAACAGTACTTTTTGAACAATCATTAATTAATTTATTGGAGCAGCAGCAGTAATCATCGATACAGTAGGCCTCTAGTGGCATTCTAGTGTACGTAATCTTGTATAGATTTTAAATGATTTACAGACAATGATGGCTTCAAGAAATTCAAAACATGCGTGTAAGGGCGCTATTATACTATCAAAGATTTTATAAAAGATCTTTTATAAAAACTTTCATAAAAAATATTTATAAAGTTTAAAAATAATTCTTTGATCAAAGATTTGACAACTGATATTATACTACATAAAATATTTTACGCTAGTTATAATATTTTTACCTGAACGGGATGAACAACAGTTCTATGTTTGTGCGACCTCAATTAGTTCGATTTTGACAATTTGTGTAATATTACAAAAACGAAAAATTGAACAAAAAAACCTGGAGAAAACGTGTATGGGTTAAACCATGGGTGTCGAGACGTGAAGTTCTGAGTACACATCAAAAGCTCTTAAGGGAGCTCAGAATTGAAGACATGTCATGCTACAGAAGTTACTTAAGAATGGACAATGCGACCTTTCAGTTGATTGTGCCAAAGGTGTTCCTTTTATTGGACAAAAAAATACACATTTAAGAAGTTGCATTAGCGTAAAAGATCGTGTTTTTGCAACTCTTCGGTTTTTGGCCACATAGGAAAGTTATTCCGGTTTAATGTATTCAACTCGAATACCACAACGTACATTAAGCTCTATAATACCTGAATAAGAAATTTATTTATAATCTTCCAATTTTCTATTTCTGTTTTTGTAATCTTTGTGCTGTACATTATACAGGTGTCCCACCGAAGTGGACAAGTCGAAATATCTCGGAAACCACAAGTCAAAAAAATTTGAAATTTTATACACAGATTTAGTACATAGTAAACTACATTTAGAAAATATTTTCAGTCATCCAAGACTTCCGATTATGTCGGAAGTGGTTAAGGAATTATTTATTATTTTCGAACACAATATTTATTTTTCGTCAGGTTGGTTAATTTGAAGATAATTTTACTCGAAACATTTTTTTCTATCATTTGTAATTTCAGAGAAAAAAATTATTTTTCATAATTCTTTACGTTTGATTATACAGGATGTCTCCGAAATGCGTGTACAACGAAAGACCACAGATTCTTTGGCTCAAAATAGGTCGATTTAAGTCAACTTATCTATATGCAAAGTTGCTTCGTTCCGTCGCCAGAGGGCTTTAAGAATTATATTTTCCGTACGTTTTTCTTAAATTATTCGAGAAATCTTCATTAGATTTTATTCAGTTTTTTAAATTCGAATTTCGCAACATACAGAGTGTTTAGAAACACTCTTACCGCAAGTTATTCATCCAAATCTTTTTAACCACCCTGTATAATTTTCTAGCAATTCTTTTTATGAATAGCTACATTCATTTAGAAACTATTTTCTCTCTTACAAAATTTGAGTTGGGCAAACGGTTTAGTCAGAAAAGAAGATTTTCTAAATGCCTCCAAGCCCAAAACGGTAAATTAAGGTGACATTAACAAAATTCAAAGTACCAATTTCTTCACGGGATATGATAATCTCTCAAGAATACCACATGTTACAGGTTTGGAAGTAGTTTATTGCTTAAAATGTTCAAATTGTCGCCAGCATTTGTGAACCTTATCAGGGTTTAGCCCTTTTAGTCCGTATTATGCAGATTCTACTGTAGAATCGAAGGAAATAAAGAGGAAATCATGCTCCTGTAAACTGGTCAGCAAGATCAGTAAACCTAGCACCTTCTGATTTTGTTTATTGGGTATCATAAAAGCAAAAAGGCAACGAAAAGAGCAAACAGTAAAAATTTTGCACACTATATTATTTTTGCCCTGATAATGGTTACAAATCTTGGCAACATTTTGAGCAAAAACTACTTCCAACTCTCTAAAATATGATTTTCTTGAAAGAGCTGCATACCCTGTGAAGAAATTACTACTTTGAACTGGGCTAATGTTACCTTAACTTACATAATATTTGAACTTGCAGGGAGTTAGAAAATGTTTTTTTGTGACTAAACCGGTTGCCCAACTGAAATTTGATAAGAGAAAAAATAATGTCTAAATTGATGTAGCTACTCAGAAAAAGATTCGTAAAAAATTATACAGGATGGTTAAAAATAATAACTTGTGGTGAGAGTGTTTGTAAACGCCCTGTATGTTTGGAAATTCGAATTTGTTCCACAGCAAGCTGTAGTCAGATGATATAATGACATGGTCAAAAAATGAATAAAATCTAATACAAATTTTCCGAGTAATTTAAGAAAAATTCATGAAAAATATTATTTTTAAAGCCGCCTAGCGGCGAAACGAAGCAACTTTGGATATAGATAAGTTAACTTAAATCGACCTATTTTGAGCCAAGGAATTTGTGGTCTTACGTTGTACACGCATTTCGGAGACATCTGTATAAATAAAATAATTCCTTAACCTCTTCTGATATAACCTGAAGTCATGGATGACTGAAAATGTTTTCAAAATGTAGTTTAGTATGTACTAAATCTATGTATAAAATTTCAAAATCATCGTATTTGTAGTTTCCAAGATATTTGGACCAGTCGACTTCGGTAGGACACCTGTATAAAAACTTATGTCTTTCGTATTTGGTAATCAGAATTCTGATAGTAGTTAATGTTCACGTGAGCTTGCTTGACGTCATTTCGTCAAACTGCACCAAATTTTTGATCAAATATAGTATAATGCACCCAACTTTGATAAAATATATTTTATGCAGTAAATCTTTTATAAAATATAGAACATTACATTGTAAAATTTCTTTCACAGAGATATTTTATAAAAGATCTTTTACAAAACCTTTGATAGTGTAATAGCGCCCTAAATGGAATGAACGAATGATGCCGTACTAATGTTGAACTTTGAAAAGGGAAAATAATTGCATAAGTTTGGTTGAATCATTGCAACGTTCATTTGAATTAGGGAGACAATGGTGTTCTAAGGAGATATAATTTTATTATTCAAATAAAAGTTTAAATTTACTTGGTTTGGATTTGATAAAGGTGCTGGAAACAAGGATTTCAAAACCTTGCATCGTTTTGAAACTACGACCTAATCATTGCTTACTATACCGAAGACTACGATTGGGAGATTATAAAAAAAAATTTCATGAAAAAATTGAGATATTGAAAAAATTCAAAATACATTTTGAATGGGAAAAGTGGTACATTCATATGCTACATGGAGTTTTGTAGATAAAAACTTATTTGCAACATTATTTAATTCCAAATATGTTAAAAACTTGAGTTTTTTGCATCTATAGATCATAATATCTTAAAAACCTGAGGTTATGGAGCAGGTCTGAAGTCATATTCAAATTCAGTGCGCCAAAACCTTTTAGAAATGTACTATTTGATCTATGGGTTTCACCTTTTATAAAATTTTGTAGGCCTGTGTAATTATTAAATATGTCTTGGATAAAGAACTATCATTGAAGGAAGGAAGGAAACGTTTAAAATGACAGATAAAAATAACAAACATTTTTTTAATAGCAAACTTTCTATGATAACTTATCGTTATGAAACACTTTCTATTATGTGTATATTTTTTCTTATGGGAACATACAAGTTTTACGTGATGTAATAAAACAAAAGGCTATAGAAATTCTTATGATTTTTTTTTCTTATATGTTTTGTACACGTTAAGATATATCTTTCTTTCAATTTGCATTAATTTTTGCATTATTTTTCAAGTGATTTACGTTTAGATTATTACATTTTTTTCCATTTATGACAAATCTTAACTTCAAGTAATTAATCATTAGTGGATAAAATGAAACACAAGTTGTTTTAAGAGTGAAAGTTTGTTATCGTTAGCATAAAACCAGTTACACATAAGGATCATTATCCCTTCCAGCATTAAAAAATAAAAGTGAAGTCTTTATTGGGAACGCCTATCAAGAACAGAGGGGGATGAAAAGAATCTTTTCCCAAGCTGTGGTGACAATGACACCGCAAGAGGGAAGGAGTTGGAAGGATCTTATGTAAGACGTTTAAATGCAGTCTTATAGTCCTTTTTCGCTTATTTCAATTTCACTAGTCGAAGAGTACGGATTTCCTCTTGGTTAACTATTAGTAATTATTATTATTTCCAATTAAAGTTTCACGATTTTAGTCTTTTTGAAATGTACAAAGTGATCTGTGTGCTTATTGTCTTCGTAGCGTTAAGTGTTTCTTCATCAAATAGTCAGGTAATTAATATTTAATATTGTCTGATTAAAGAAGAACTGAAAAATATTTTCATGAAAATCACATAGTACATCTTAACAATTAAGCATTTTTAAAACCGCGTAAAAATAGAGATTTAAATTGAAAGAATAAATCAATGAAAAATCTAAAAAAAATAAATTAACTCAAATTAACTTAAAAATTGTGATTTTAAGATAGAAAGAGGTTCAATCATGAGGTTTCCCAGAAGAAAATTAAAAATATTGTAAACAAATTTATACCATTTTAAAATAGCTTTTCTTTATAATTAACAATGAAATTCAAAATGAGTACAACACGGACAATCAAAATTGTTTTGCTTTTACTAACATATTCCCATTTCTCCATAACGAATCACTAAAACCCATAAAATGCACTGTGAAATTAAAAAGTTTCTTATCACAGCTGCACAAAAACGGTAGGTATAAAACCTCACTTTTTATGTTTTTCTTATAAACTTTCAATTATCCTTGACTGCACCTGTAATCACAACATTGAACGTATAATTCTTGTTTTTTTTCTCTACTCTAATCACGTCATTTACCAAGTATTTTATAATAATTATGATTTTGCAATACGAATTGATTAGATTTACTTGATGTTTATTACTCACCAACAATTTAAACATATCCGGTTCATTTTAGATTCAAAAATGTAAAGTTCCTCCATCAGCTCCGAAGAATATAGAGAAAGTGATTAATAAGTGTCAAGACGAGATTCGATTGGCGATTTTGTCTGGTAAGCGAAATCGTTGCGTAATTTCGTCTTTATGGGACGAGAAAATCAACAATTTCGTAAATGGGAAAGTTTCACGACTAATTTCTTATTTATAGAGGCCTTAAGTGTTTTCAATTTAGGCGGTGAGGACATCCAAGAGGAAACCAAAGAATCTGAAAGTATAACAAAACCGAGAGATTTAAGAACCATTAGGAAATCAAAACGTCAAGTTTTTACGGAAGAAGAAACTAAAATAGCCGGTGTAAGTATCACTTTCGTCATACATTGATGACACGGTCAATTAGACCGATTAAAGTCCTATCATAAAACACGAAATTTCTCTTTGCGGTGTACACAGGAAGTATTGCATACTTCTTGGTGAAAACATGGTATTGTCTTTGATATTTTGATTGTCAAAATACATATCGTTATAGATGTGGATCATTGAAAATGTAACATTAAAACAATATAACTAGAGAAAATTGGAAAATTTCTGGCGAAGTCTACGTTGAAAATGAGTATTTATCGTTTAGAAAGCGAAACCAATCACAACTGTAAAACATATCGTGTCGCAAACCAATCTAACCTTTAGTTATTAGTCAGTATAATCAATTAAAGTAATTTACTAATTTAAATATTTCGCAACATTCATATGAATAATTAATGATTCTCTTCTTATTTTTTCTAGTGTCTCCTGCATTGTGTTTATAGAAGAATGGATGCTGTAAGTAGATAATTACTTTTTAGAATTGTCCTCTTTTATAAGTGACTTTCGATTTTATTAGTTGAATGAAGATGGTTTTCCCACAATTGAAGGATTGGTGAACCTATATGCGGAAGGAGTGAAAGACAGAGGATATCTGTTGGCAACTTTGCGTTCAGTTGCTACATGTCTTATGGACGCCAAAACCAAATTTGTGAAAACTGTTGATTCTTTAAAAGGTTACTAAATCATTTTTTAAATTTTTATGGATTATAAATCATTAATTTCTTTATGATTTTAGAAAATGGAAAAACTTGTGCCGTGGCTTATGATGTGTTTAATTGCGTTTCTGATAGAATCGGGGAATATTGCGGTCAAACACCGTGAAAGGATAAAAATAATAAATTAAACCAGCAATAAAATAACTTATTAATAGCACCTAATAACTAGTGATTTGTATAAGTCATGCATATAGAACTATGTATTTAATTGTAAATAAAAAAAGCTCAGATTGGACAAATACGTATATTAGCGTACACAATACATGTGGATAAAACAAAAGTCGTTTATTTTTCGTAAAAATAAAAGTCAATGAGTGGTTTATCTAATTTCGTTTTTTACCTGGAATTTTACCTAATATTGTTTTTATTTTTAATTATTACTTAAAAGTACATTTTATTTGTAAATCGATTTATATAAACAAAAGTCATTCAATCTAATACATGCTACTAAATATATCTCATTTATTATACTTACAAGGAGGGGTTGAAAATCTAATAAGCATTAAAAAACTTTTGTACAAAACCTAAAAACAGAAGATCACAAAGAATATGGACAATACTTTCATTTTTATTCGTTTGAATAAAAACAAAAAAATCTGATGCTCTATTTGGCTTTTAACTAACGTCAACTTGATATATTTTATGAACAAATAAATATTGTAAAGTATCAAATATGTATGGCGTATTAAAATTTATAAACACAAATTAAATTACTGTAAATAATGTATGTAAATTGGAAATTACAACAAAAGAATCATACATTTTATAAACATCTGATATGTAATAAAGATGATTTACAAATATTTATCGAAGCTGAAGAATTTTAATAGTCATACAAGATAAGGTAATCATTACAGAAATTACCTATACGAATAAAAATCTTATATCCAGTCTGATTACTAGTTCCGATTAATACCGATTTTATGCAATATGAGAAAAGTCTTTATATCGTGTCTTCACCATATTACATATTGATAGTTGAATATGAGTGATGGTAATTATTTATATAAATATTGTTACGTCTCTTAAATCATCTTCTTGATCAAGGATACCTTGCATTTTACTATGCAGGGTGGAATAAAAGTATGAAATATAGCAAATAAATACGCCCTTTAAATGAAAAATGTTTCAAATGAAAATATCTGGGTTAATAATAGGATAAAGTTCCTATTATTAAAAGTTGCTATTTTTGTTTGTTTGTATTGTTTGTTGTATCGTGCCATCATATCGTGTTGTATGATGGCATTAAACGTCAAAAACTGTCGATTACAACAATTATAGCTCAGTTAAGCCAACAACAATTAATAGAAATGCTGATGATCACGGGTAGGGGGATGTGGGTACCTTTGAGACGGTGGTATGTTTGGGACAGTTAATCCAAACCGAAAACTTATGTGAACTCACCCCGTTCTCTTACTTGAAATTTACTAGTGCTACCTACAGTGTCATATCGTCGAAACTTGAAATGCAGTCAATTATTTTAACCTTAAAAACTGGACGTTTGCGTTGATATTGTTTCAAAGCAAAGATCAGGTGCATCAAGTAAGCACTGGTTATAACTATGTTTATTTACAAAACTTAATAAATTATTATTGGTGAAGTCTACAAACTGTTTTTAACTAATAGACCTTGCTGTCTTTTATTTGTGTCCTATACTAAAATTTAAAAGAAATAAAATGTAGACAAACTACAATGAGGTATGTTTGGGACATTGAAATAAATGGATATTTGGAACGTCCAAGACATACCTCCCATATACATGATTGGCTCTTGATAATTGGCTCTTGGATAACCTTCACAAAAAAGTCTATATAATGACAAGATATTTACAGAAGAAGCGAACTTTCGAATATCTGCTGCAACAGATCGAAAATATAACGCTGATTTATCTAGTAATATAAACGTTGTTAACGATTCTGTAGTGGATATTCCCAATAAGGCGCCCCAAATATGTTCATATGAAGACGACTTTCATAATATTCCATTAACATCGAATACGAATTTAATCACTTTTGAAATGTTAAAGCCATTGCCTATTGCACCGCCAAGAAAAGTGTAGGAAGGAAACTAGGTTGGACAAAGATATTAACAAGCATACACGAAAAACTGTTAATAGAAGAAGCATTGAAACTCAAGAATGAAAAATTTCGAAAAAAGGAAGAAAAGGGTAAACAAAGGGTAAACAAAGTGTTAAAAAGAAATTCACCAGATCGTCAGAAACGGAGAAAGATGCAGAAATCAATTATGCAGAAAATGATGATGCACCGTATGAAATTCTTATCAAGGATTTTGAAGAAAAAAACGTCTTGAAGGACATAGAAGTCAATATTGAGGATTTTATTATTGAAAATTTGCTACAAAGAAATCTGAATGTTTCTATATGTATAGGTAAAATTTAGAAGTCATTAATAATGTATATGCAAGTGATCACAAAAATGGACGTCCTGAAGAAAGAACAGGCTACATCTACACAACGACTACGAAATGCATCTATATTTAAATATATTTGTCATATTTCTAATTTATGATAAATGTTATTTATATACAAAATTTGTAGAAAAGTTTTTTTTTTTCATTTTATTTAAATTCAATAGTAAAGTTTAATATTTGGTTGCAAATGGAATGTTTTATTATCACAGAAGTGTTTATTAACTCTTATATGGTTTTCCATGTACATTTAATTTTGATTGTATTATTTAATGAGATTCGTCCCATACATACCTTCCATCATTTTGTGACTGTCCCATACATTCCTATGCAAGGTACGTTTGGGACAAAATACAAATGATCAATTCTGCTGCAACAGAACTCTAACCATTAGAAAAAATGACATCAGGTAATTACCAAAATATAGTATAAACAGTATGCTCTTCGATGATATACATTTTGAAATTTTTACGTTGCTGATATGGCCACAATTAAATGGATTATAAAAAATGTCCCTAACATACCCACCTTCCCCTAATGATGTTGGGTACGGTGTAGAAAACGCATTCAAATTAAAGTTTGAGTAACAGCTTTTTTGATTATTGTATAATCCTGTATTTTTCTCTCTTTTTATAAACTGAATATCCTGTATTCTTGAAATTTTGAAAAAGCTTTATTTTTTAAATGAAATTCCTTGCTCTGTTTTCCTTAATTATTGATTTATTAAGTGGTTTTTGCGCATAATAAAACGAAAGATATTCCCATGTTTTCATGGCTTAAATTTCTTAAGAAATTTTGAAGTTCTTCAACAGCCAAGAGCACATTTAACGTAATTTTTTAGTATGTGGCTATTTTAACTCGTAAAGATTTTTCGAATTTTAGGTACGATACATTGTGAGATTTATTTTTCTGGGTAAATTTAAAAAACTGCACAAACTTCAGTTTGAGTTCGTTTTCTGTTACAGTTCTCGTACATCTTCAGTGTTTTTTCTTTGTTGCTGGCTTAATTTTGTCATGTTGTCAATTACATCACTTCAGTGCCTATTTTAATGCTAATTAGTTGATTAAATATTTTCAAAAAAATTATTTTCTTGACTTTTTTCTGATATAGCTTTATAATATGATACGTCTATCGTGTAGACTGAAAACAATCTATCAAAATTTGCATACAAATATACACATCCCATTTAAGATAACAAAGTTGGTTACTGGAGCAACGAAACAACAAACAACAGAAACAAATATAGTCAGAATATGCCCAACCGAGAAACATTTGAAATATTTAAATTAGAAATGGCGTATTTATTAGCTGTAGTCCATATTTTCGCCCCACCCTGTAGACAAGACTATGTTGGTAACCGTGTACAACAAAAAAACCTTTTTCCTTTAATTAGTGAGTTGTTTATGGTCAACATAAAACTATTCTGCTTAAAAAAAAACCCGGGTGAGAACTCTATGCCTCAACTCACGACAACATCTTCAGAATCCTTCCAAGATAAGTAACATTCAATAGATAACAAACAGCAACTTAATTCAACTCCTTTGTAGAAGGAGTTGAATGCACTAAGAACAGTCAACATTAAGAAGAGTCAAACACGGAAACTCGGGTTCCAGTTAGAAACCGATAAAGGGTTCAATTAAAATACCTTTCTATTGTTTTGATTTATATTCTCATTCTTCCAATTGGAGCAGTTTTAGAACAAGTCATCAACAATATTTCCCAATCTTTGCTATTTTTATAAACGACTTGCTGCTACATATTACCATTCTACGGATAATTGTAATGTGTTTAAAAGCTATTTTAAATCTGCATGCAACAGTTAAAGCGGCATACCCGCAAACAAACTTCATTCGCTATAAAATTGGTTTAAAGTTTGCGTAAACGATATGTAAGATTCATTAAGTCAATCATTTTTTGTGTTTTCTGAAAAATTAGGCTAAGAACTTTTAATTGAAATTAAAAAATCTTTTTCTTTTGGCCCTTAATTTCTATTTTGGAAGAGAGAGTGCTTACAGTGTCCCTAATTTTTTTGTGATCAAAGACATCTCATATTTTAATGTTCATAACCATGTTAAAAAGCCTTCATTCAAATAAAAAATCATTTTTAGGAATGTTCAAGAAAAGCTTCTATCGAACCAGTTCCATATTTTAACCTTTTAACCCAAAATTCTATTTTTATCAAGAACCAACTCTTCACATAGCTACCCCAATCACCTAACTTATCGCTTGTCATCTTGTAATACTTCCTTTTAGGGCTTTTCTTATTTTTGTGTGGTTTCACAATCAGTCTGTGCATTTATGTTGAAAATTATGGATGTGCGAAAGGCACTACTAACTGACAACACTGCTGAAGACTAGCTGATTACACACATTATATACATTCGTCGTCTTTTATCAGTAATCTTTTTTTTAGAGAGACAGGTAAACTGCATCCCTATGCGGACCTCGTGAACATACAGGTGTCAAAAAATAACGTTTAACGTATGAACGATTTTATTGTAATAACAAGTCAAACTTTTTAATAAACTTCTTCCATTTCCATTGGAAAATTATCTAGACTGCTAGTATTTTTTATACCAACTTTTGTTAATACCCCAAATACTAAAAATCCAATAGATTTAGGCCTTACGATGCAATTAAATAAGACACGTTTGAACTATTCTTACAGAAAATTCAATATTCAAATTTTTCCTAATAGCTTAACAGTGCTATCGATATGCAATCATTATTGCAAAGATCTTGACAAGGATTGATTTTCGAATATATGTTTATGAAAGTTTTTAGCTTATTTTCAACAGCACAATATGCTCCTAAAACCTTTAAACAGCTCTGTAAACGTTATCTTTTAGCATCCTGTAAATGAAGAGATAACAATCCCATCAATTAAAAAATAGTTTAAATTATAGATTATACGAGGTATAAAAATCACCGAACGTACTAAGGCGGATTAAGCTGAATGATGAATTACTATAGTCGCGAATGTAGACTAATAGACCAAAAGTACACTGCTATGGAAATTCTTTCTAATTTCTGCTATTAGAAGTAAATACAATTTTTTTATTTATTTTTGTTTCTATATAAACCGTCAACTTTACAATTTAAAGAATTAAATTTAAAATGGAGTCAGTTCTGAAACAAAATTTGTAAACGAATAATGCTTTAAAAAAGTTTTGGGGGCCAAAGTCACCATTAAGACGAAACAAAGCATTAATTAACCACAAATAACTTTTATCAGATTCCACTTTAGAGGTCAATTGCCACGGTTTCGCGCACTTTTTATTAACATATCACCCGAATGTCGCAACCATTTGTATCTTTCTTTTTATTTTCGTGTCGACTCGTTTTCTAAAACCAATTAGTTCGACTACCACCGCCAAACGTCTTTTAAAGGTTCATAATGAGCTTTTATCAGATATAAACAATGTCACATTTTAAAACGATTTAGCGAAACTTCATCGATAAAATCGTCATGTTTTCAAGTAATTGCATTATAATTATAATGTTTGCAGTTAATAAATAAAAAGGTTTAGCAACCGTATTAAAAAGATATTGCAGTAAATCTTTTGCAAGCATCCAGTGTGTAATTTCTCCAACATAAATTTTGCGTGTGCGTCCCTGGAAGTACAACGATTCAATTATCCTTTCATATTCTTCTTAAATAAAGTTTAATTATGATGCTAGTTGTGTGAGAAACGTAGATAAATATGTCATTGTTAATAATACCTACATAATTAACTTGAATACTTTGTACACACATAAATACGCACAGTACGCTAATTCTCTCTTCAGTTTTCCGAAATTTAACACTGAATACAGGGTTAATTACTAGCCTTGGTTAAATTTTAGAGAGGATATTGCAAAATTTACCCATCTGCTTAAGTCCTATCTAGTTGTATCGACCTATTGTATACCATATAGCCATAATTACAAAGTCGGGAACATATCGGACAAGTTGAACTCGGACAATACCCTCTACATATCTCCAAAAGCATTGTTTCTGGTTATCGCCGAAATTTTCATCAATCTGTTCTATTTTTTAAGCTGGAAAATTTTTAAAAGATTCTTAATGATCACATCACAATCAATTATCTTGAGATCGAGCATCAGTGTTTATTTATCTAATGTGTTCCCGACAGCCATTCATTAATCTCGAATGAGTACTTCAACTAAAAATCCCAGAAGTGCTAATTGCGACCATCGGACCGAAGAATCGTAGTGGCCTGCACGCGCAAGGCCATCTACGATCTTTCCGCTAGAAAGAACATCTTACCTATGCTTTTAGACAATGAATCTTCAAAATGCCCATCGGTTTACCCCACTATCGGATCCTTTGCGAAAATATATAAGTACCACAAGAGATTTTTTTGAGTAGTGGTTACCACTTGAACTAGCCTAAAGCAACTATCTTCAGTAAAGTGTCTTGGCGAGGTTTTTATCGACTAGTTTAAATCAAAGACTAACGATATCTATATAATGTGGTAGTGTTAATTGGATGTTCTGGATTTAAATTGTGTAGTGTTAAAATGTTGTGGAGGAATTTAATTTTTAGTTCTTTATTAGTGGCGAAGACATTTTCTGCGGAAAGTGATTACAACATCGTACAAAGTGATGGATCTTTTGATTTTCGTTACGATAATCCAGATTCGTTCCATGAAAGTCACGGGAATAGAAATAATGTTGTGAAAGGTGTTTTTGGGGGAAGAAATTCTGGAACAGGTCAGTTACTTCCTCTTGGCATAAAGAATAAAAAAAATTGATAAAAATTTAATTATACATTAATATTGACACATTGTATTTCAGGAGCTATTGACTCAATCGAGTATACAGCTGGGCCCCGGGGCTTCAGGCCAAGAGGAAAAAACGTCATTAGAAAATACGACTTTGGACAAACACCTCGTGGTCCAATTGGAAATAAGGACGATCCTTATTACGATCCTTATGAAGATCCAAGTTATAATTTTCAATTCAATACCCCAACATATACCAGAAAAGAAGGTAAGCATTCAATAGAAATATTAAATCAAATCAATTATTCAATATTTCTAAACAAATTTGTTCAAAAGTACATTTACCTTTCTATAAATTGAAAAGTTTAAATGATCCAGCTTGTAATTTATTTTGACAGAAAGCTTTATTCATTAAATGCTATTTTGAATACTATATTATTTACTTGAACCTAATTCTGAATTTTGTAATTATTTCTTCATATCTTTACTTTACAGTGGATTTGTATAAATACACATTTTTCAAGTGTAATTCAGAAAATGTTATTTTAAAATGAGATTTGCCAGTTCAGTTTCAGAATATAGAATTTATAATCCAGATATGTCAACTACATTTCAGCACATATTTTTATTTATGATTCTCACGGTTAATTTCAAAATGTATCAGATGTAATTCAAATTTGTTCATGTAATTTCAGAAATCGTCACTTATATTTCGAAAAGTGTAATTTATATTTCAGATAACGTCAGTGATGATTCGGGTATTATATAAAATGGTTGCTTTCATAGAAGTTTATTTATATTCATAAAATTTTGCAAAAAATATACTATGTACAAATGTAAACATTTATTATTACAAAAAAGTTATAATAAAAATTAATTACACAGGTATTATAGTAGAACATGACATGGTAGTATCATGCCTGATATAATAATATGTAATTATTATGTGAATTGTACTTGACATAACCCGTAATTAATTTACTGCTTTCTGAAATTAAAATCGGAATCACATTTGAAAAATTCTTAAACAAAAATAAGAAATCTGATATTAACTCTTAAAAATCTTTTTATTTTGACACATGATATTAGCTGAGTCTCATTGTCAGTATTCCAAACATAAAATATATTGTGTCCAGATGTCCGCAATGTCTGGATAGAGAACTCGATAGAGAAGAATATAATGTCCACAGTGCCTGAACAAAGGACTTTTAAGGGTTAAAATGATAACTTCTGACATTAAATTGGCAAATTTGAATCTAAAATGATATACTCTGATATTAGGTTGGGGAAAACGAAATCCATTATTTTTTCGATATAGTTCACGTAAAAATAATGGATGGATTTTTCTCCAACATAATATTAATTTCGTAAAAATGAATTACATTGAGCTCTGAAATTAACTTACTATTTTCTGAAGTACAAGTGGAAAAAGTAGATCTAGAAGTTGTTTATCTATCATGAATCAACTAATACCTTCTCTTCAATCCGCCAGTACTTAACTGATTTAGTTGAATATTTTCCAGTTTTTGCATTTCTATAACAATTATCAAATAACTCATTTTTATCTCCAATAGATGTTAAAAAACATGTTCAGTTAAAGTTGTTTAGTCTACTGCAGGTTCTTATTTTCACAATTTTATTCTGACAGTAATGATATAGTTTATAATAAATCACTAACATTTATATTTTTGAAATTTCTTAATAACGCTAAATAAGTGAATCTTAAGATGGAATTCGATTTAAGATACACAATGAGACAAGATGAGATACAAAACGACAGGTAGCACGACACATGTTACTAAGTGTTATTTCGTCACCTTAGAACCAGTTTATTCTATGTCATTTTTTTTGATTATACAAAACACAAATTTAGTTTTAACGTTCAATGTAACGTAAAGTGCTTCTACAAAAAACCATTTGATTATTTAATGACACGAATAGACATAGATTGATTTGCAACAAACTGTCATAAAAAACTTGAAATACACCAAAGGTTGGTGTTAGAAACTTATTATTAGATCTAAAAAAAATTGAACATAGATTTGCTTACAATTAGTTCTAATGCGGTTATCTGTTCGACAGTACCATAAATCTTTATACATGTCGGATGAAATTTTACACTTGTTATTACATGCACTTTATCGTCTAATCATAACATCTAATGTGGATTTACTTGAAATACAAAAATTTTGTAATCACTGACATTAAAAAGTCATCACTACACTTTTTACCTAAAATAAAGATCTAATTTCATCTTATGTAATTCAAAATAATAATTACATATAAAATAAAAACTATAGCAATTAGATAGTAGTTATACATAAAGTACATCTTCATCTAGTTTCCTTTAACACTCCTACAAAATTTTGGAAAATTAAGTTACGATGTTTTTTTATATCATTGACGATATGCATCACTGCAGTATGTTCAAACATCAATCTCAATAAATTTATTGAAAATAATACATATGTAAAAATTCTACATGTATATATTCATGCTACACATGTAAAAAGTATTATGACCAAACAAGTGTCTATATTCGCATGGTAAATAATTCCGCTAATCATCATTACAAGGTTCAAGTGACCGTCAAGTGCTAGCTATAAAGTTCATGTGGCGAAATCACACGATCAGCAATCAAGAACTATCATAGATTTTAATTTACATACAACATTCCACGTGTTTAGTGTCATAATTGAATTACATATTCTACATCTATTTTATTTTCTTTTATTTATTCCTATTTTATTAACAGTTTATTTTTCTTTTTTATCTTGTCATTATTTACTTGCTAATTTAAAATTTATTTTTAGGTGCCAACAGATTAGGAGACGTTAAAGGAACATATTCCTTTATCGACGATGTTGGTGAAAGACACGATGTGGAGTATATAGCGGGAAAGAATACAGGTTTTCACGTAAAAACACCTCACCCGGATTCAAATTTAAACGTGTTCAGAGCGCAGTATTTCAAAGATCCTCGAAAACCTTATTTAAGGGGAAGAAGTTTCGTACAACGTGGATTGGATGGAAGCTATAGATTTGCCCACGTTGGTCCGGATCAAAGAAGAACAGAAACTAGTGATGCTGTGGGGAACGTACGTGGATCGTATACTTATAAAGATGAAAAAGGCGTTCAACACTCGGTACATTATATAGCAGGACCGAATATTGGTTACAGGGTGTTAAAAAATGTTAAAGGTCCTCATTTACCAACGATTTATCCCTTTAATTCCCAAGATATTATTCCACCTGATTTTTACGATAATAAAGAAGCTGATTTGGAGGTTTTTACTGAAGCTGCAAGCTCTTACACACCTCCACCAAGTCGAGATGGCGACTTTTATCCGGATAACACAAATCAAGTTGATATAAGTCAAAGTACAAAACGACCAGGTGTAGGCGGCACATTACCACCAAGTGTGGATGAAGAAGAAGTATTATTTGCTGATTTCTTTAGTAATGGTAAACCTGGAGGAAGACCTAGTACTAGTAGACCTGGAGGTGGAAGACCGACCACTAGCAGACCTGGAGGTGGAAGACCGACCACTAGCAGACCTGGAGGTGGAAGACCGACCACTAGCAGACCCATTAGTGGTAGACCAACTACATCTGGACCAGGTTTTGGAAGACCATCTACATCTAAACCAAGTTTTGGAAGACCAACAACCACCATCAAACCAGGATTTGGTGGAACAAGCACAGAAAGGCCTGGTTCTACTGGTACGTCTACTTTACGACCTGATTACAGCGTGTCTGGTCGTCCAACAACTACAGGTAGACCATCACTTGGATTTTCAGAAACGGGACGGCCAGATTTAGATGAAGAGGCAGCATTTGAAGCAGGATTTGGATCAGTAACTGGAAGACCAAGTTTTAGTACTGCAAGACCAGACGGTGGAACAAGTGTTGGTTTACCAAGCACTAGAAAACCTCCTACAACTTTTAGACCATTTCCATCAACATCTATTAAACCAACAACATTTGCTCCTGGCACAAAACCTCCAATTTTTGGAGGAAGACCCCAACCTCGACCAACAACTTCTCGTCCGTTTGGCCGACCAAGACCAACTATCAATGGCGGATTGGGTATCGCAGGAGATGAAGAAGGGGAAGAGGATATCTTTGGTGCCCCAAAGAAACCCAAACCAAGTCTACCAATTTCTAGACCATCACCATTTCCTTCTTCTACAACTATTTCTGTATCTTCAGGCAGACCTCAACCTACATCTCCTACTTATTCCCAACCTTCTTTATCTCCTTCATATCCAGGGCTTCCATCAACTCAACCGACAAGTCCCGGAGAAGAAAAACCAGTTTTACAATTTGATTTAACCGAAATAGAAAAAGGGAAGTTTCACACTTTAGTAACGAATTTAGGTGACACTCTTTTCACGGTTCCTCCTGGAGTTTCTGTAAGAGCTCACGTACAAAACATAGATTTAATTCCTCTTTATGCCCGATCTCCATCTCCCAGTGAACAGTACAACGCAGAAATTCACGAAGATGAACAACAGAATGCGGAAACGTCCAACGCTCCTGTTACTGTTGTTAAAAGTACACTTAAGACTATATCAACAACCACACCTCTTCCACCAACATCAAAGACTAAAACAACTACAAAAAACCTTAGCAGTGTTACAAGTGAGAAAATTGAGGAAAAAGATGACGACGACGATGACGATATAGATATATTTTAGATTTATTTATTAGTCTTCCTTTTGTAACTTAACCTTTTTATTTATAAATCTCTAAATAAATGTTTTGAAAGAAGGTTATCCTCATTTTTGCCGTCTTAATCATACATATATACAGGTGGATCAATTTTTACTAAAGTGCACAAATAATATACCTATGTACATAAAGAAACGAAATTTTATAAAAAGTAATTACAAAATTGGAAAATACGAAACTAGTTAAACTGGTAATATAAACAAGTATATTATAATGTTATAAAAAGTAATTACAAAATAGGCACATACGAATCTAATTAAACTGATAATATAAACAAGTATATTACGTAACGTATGGCTTAAAACACACGTAAAAATTTTTCTGCAATATGCAAATACCCTTGACCGTTTCCTGCGATTAACCGTTTGATAAATCAAAACCTAAACGTGATCGTTATCTGACCGGACTTGATAAACACGTGAAAACTTCATTCGTGAAATTCCCGCATTCCCACAATTAATCAGAACAAGATCTTCAATTTATACACAAGAAGAATGCGAGTAGCTCGCCTTGTCCTTGGGTGTGGCGAATTTTATTTCATCTTGCTGGTAAAGAAAGCAAAAAAGACACGTTACGCTCGTCTTTATCTGACTTATTTCTAGCAATCGCATCAAGAAATGAAATGAATGAGAAATATTTATAAAACGTTAGAATGCGTGGTATTGCCACCTCGCCCTTTATTGCCTATTTCAAACTTGTTAATTCACGATAAACTGTACTTGTTTATCTAAATTAACTATGCATTAGGCCTTCGATGAACCAACACTGATGTTATGTAGATCATGTGGCAAGAAGACAGCGAAACGAGTATAAATTGATTTCATTTTAAATAAGGCTTCATTATCTATCCAGAATCAGTACAGTGAAGATACAAAAAAGATGGTGTTTCTAGTCGTAAGTAATTTAATATATACACAATCTGTTTAACAGTTATTTGCTAATAGTTGTTAACATCTACTCATTTTCTCCAGTTAGTTTTGTTTGGACTTAGTTTCTATGGAAGTTTTGGATGGGAAAGTCTTCCAGAAATTCCGAGTGGAAGAAGATCTGAGTTCTACGTCCTTAATGAAAACGGTGAATACAAGTATGGATATGATACAGGGAATGGAATTGCTGCTAAACAATCTGGAGACAGTTCAAATCAAGTTGAAGGGCATTATTTTTATAACACACCAGAAGGAAAGAAGTTTGATCTTAAATACTCGGCAGGAGTACAAGGATTTGTACCGAATGATTGGAAAAGTACCAGTAATAATAATGGTAAATACATCTAATGGTTTCTTTAATGTAAAATTCTTATTACTAAATATTATCTATTCACAGGATACCCTACCCTATCCAATGTTAATCTTCCACAAATTGATGAATCTGCAGCACACGGTTCTTTAAATCTTGACGGCTCGTATTCGTTCGGATTCAAAACTAACGATCAATCCAGAGAAGAATCTGCTGACGCTAATAATAACGTAAAAGGAATTTATTCCTATAAAAATTCTGCAGGAAACCATGATTTATCTTATGTGGCTGGATCGGAAACCGGATTTAAACCAACTGGTGGAAGTTTGTCTGTTCCCAATGGTCTTTCAAACGCACCAAACAATATTCCACCAACAGCAACACATCAACAACCACCTTCTTCGCCCGGAAATGACAAAAATACTTTAGCTTACGGTTCTTTGAATGCAGATGGTTCTTACTCATTTGGATTTAAAACTAATGATCAATCCAGAGAAGAATCTGGTGATGTTAATAATAACGTAAAAGGAAGTTATTCCTATAAAAATTCTGCAGGAAACCATGATTTATCTTATGTGGCTGGATCGGAAACCGGATTTAAACCAACTGGTGGAAGTTTGTCTGTTCCCAATGGTCTTTCAAACGCACCAAACAATATTCCACCAACAGCAACACATCAACAACCACCTTCTTCGCCCGGAAATGACAAAAATACTTTAGCTTACGGTTCTTTGAATGCAGATGGTTCTTACTCATTTGGATTTAAAACTAATGATCAATCCAGAGAAGAATCCGGTGATGCTAATAATAACGTAAACGGAAGTTATTCCTATAAAAATTCTGCAGGAAACCATGATTTATCTTATGTGGCTGGATCAGAAACTGGATTTAAAACAACTGGCGGAAGTTTAGCTATTCCAAATGGTCTTTCAAACGCACCAAATAATATTCCACCATCAGCAACACCTCAACAATTACCTTCTTTGTCCGGAAATGACAAAAATACTTTAGCTTACGGTTCTTTGAATGCAGATGGTTCTTATTCATTTGGATTTAAAACTAATGATCAATCCAGAGAAGAATCCGGTGATGCTAATAATAATGTAAAAGGAAGTTATTCCTATAAAAATTCTGCAGGAAACCATGATTTATCTTATGTGGCTGGATCAGAAACTGGATTTAAACCAACTGGCGGAAGTTTAGCTATTCCAAATGGTCTTTCAAACGCACCAAATAATATTCCACCAACAGCAACACCTCAACAATTACCTTCTTCGTCCGTAAATGACAAAAAATCTTTAGCGTATGGTTCTTTGAATGCAGATGGTTCTTACTCATTTGGATTTAAAACCAATGATCAATCCAGAGAAGAATCTGGTGATGCTAATAATAACGTAAAGGGAAGTTATTCCTATAAAAATTCTGCAGGGAACCATGATTTATCTTATGTGGCTGGATCGGAAACCGGATTTAAACCAACAGGTGGAAGTTTGTCTGTTCCCAATGGTCTTTCAAACGCACCAAATAATATTCCACCAACAGCAACACACCAACAATCACCGTCTTCGCCCGGAAATGACAAAAATACTTTAGCTTACGGTTCTTTGAATGTAGATGGTTCTTATTCATTTGGATTTAAAACTCATGATCAATCCAGAGAAGAATCTGGTGACGTTAATAATAACGTAAAAGGAGGCTATTCCTACAAAAATTCTGCAGGAAACCATGATTTATCTTATGTGGCTGGATCGGAAACTGGATTTAAACCAACAGGTGGAAGTTTAGCTATTCCAAATGGCCTACCAAGTTCAATAAATATTCCACCAGCGGGGATACCTCAACAACCATCTTCTTTATCAGGAATTGATAATAATGGTTTAGCATATGGCTCGCTATATCAAGATGGGTCGTATTCTTTCAGTTTTAAAACAGCAGATCAATCAAGACAAGAATCAGCAGATGCCAAGAATAACGTTAAAGGGAGTTACTCGTATAATAACGCAGCAGGAAACCATGATTTATCTTATATAGCAGGTGAAGCTACGGGATTTAAACCAGTTGGAGGAAGCTTGTCTGTTCCCAATGGTTTGGAAAAGAATTCAAATGGTTTGCAATCAACATCACAAATGTCACCAATTCAAGTAGTAGACTTCAATCAAATTTCAACACCACAAAATACTAAATTTAGTTATAAGATTGGACAATTGGCCGTTCATACCTATTTACCTCCGAGCAATGATAAGCATAAATTTGGTTACATATTAGATACGAAGTCATAAATATGTTATCTCTGTTATATATTTATTTTTATGTATTTAATTTTGTTAATATGTTCTTAGATGTAATGTTAATCTTAGTCTGTTTGAGTTTGTTACGCTCTTTTTTTTGTGAATAAACTAACAAATCTGCATGAAACATTTTCTTTTTAATCAAACAAATGTTTAGATGATGTAATTTTTTATTGATGAAATTTTTTGATGCATGATTTTTTTGTGCAATACTACAATACTAGGTGATGCTGTTGAGTGTTGTATATATGATTACTTCTTGGCGAGCTTCTGCAATACGTAAGGTTGTGGAAACAGTGCCGAAGGTTGATAGTACAAGCTCACTTGTGGATACTGATAAATATACTGTGGGTGTGTAGTGTATAACAGGGGAACCTCGTACGTTTCTAACAACAAATGTCTTTGCTGTCTTTTAAGTTCTTCTTGCTGTTTGAGCGCTTCCTCTGGACGTTCATATGGAGGATCGCTCAGGCCGTTTGCAGGGGCTGCCAAAAGATTCTTTTCATTCTCTAATTGCGCCTTTTCCGGCAATTCTGGTTGTTCTGGTTGTGAGGCTTCTTCTTCAGCGAACGAAGTCGCCAATAAAAATGAGAGAAGGATGATCTAATAACAAGAGGAAAGATTGAAGTAAAAATAAATTAAATCGTTTAAGAAGCAATGTAAATTTTGTACACTTACGTATTTCATGTTGGTTAAGGTTTGAGTTCTGCTGGTAGTTCACGACAAACTGATACCTTTGGTATGGATTGTAAGGTATTTATACCCCTCCAAGAGGAATTACTACCCCTGGGGAAAAAATCGCATCCTGTTAGGCCGGGATGTTGATCGGGTGGCATTTTAAGTCGTCGCAGAACAGCTTCACATTTTTCTTGCGGCGGATGCTGCAGCTTTGCCGGACAAGAGACTAAAAACACGAAAGATAAGAGTAAAACAAAATTTTACTTGTTGGAAATGGAAACAATCTTTTCCACCAAGGTTGATATATCCGCATCATAGCGTTTTTTTATTACTCCATGGAGCGAAAGATCTAAGATCAAGTCCCCTTTCTGTAATTTTGACCTTACTAAAGCTCAAGTCATATCAAACAAAAAAGTATTACATAATGATTAGTTAAACTTTTAAAAAAAGGGGAAATTTATTTGGCAGAAAATTGCCTTTTCAAGAAAAAAACTTTCTTGCTTAGTTTATTTCAATCTAAACCAATCTTAACAACAGATTTCCTTAAATGGCGATATTAAAGCACAAAATGGAAATGAACCAATTTTTTTAATTAAACTTTGTTATTCTTCTCCACGTTTGAAATTCAAATTCAGTACATTTCATTAAACACTATGGAATTAAATTAATTTTAAAACTATTTTCAATCGTTTAAAATAATCCCAAGCTATAAACTCCATAGTCTTTTAAACGTTGGTGGAACAGCAATATACCCAGAACAAGTTTAATTTTTACCATTTTCGAAGCGGCCCAGGTTGGTAACTACATACGATTCCGAAGGCTAATAGGCGAACGATACACACGAAAGAAGGTAAAAAGAAGACGCTATAAGTCGAGCAAGTGAACTGACTTCAAGGACAACATCGCATCTTGCCAGGTGCACTAACCATAAAGATGACTAAAAAGTACTAAAAAACATTATAAAAATACATCAATTATCGTATACCTTAAAAAGGAGGTAATGACGTAAAGCTTTTATGTTCGTATAAAAGATGGGACAAAAAAAGAGTACGTAACTGTATTTTGCCGAATCCTGAAAGGCATTACATCTTCTTGTGAGGAACGACGACGACCACTTGAATAGTTAACGACCAGACAGTTACTTGTGTGTCACATATTTGGGTTAATAGACCTCTCCGACAATCTCACGGTTGATTTACTCAGGTAACATTTAAGAGATGGTCACGAAAAAGGATAAGGTGGAAAAGATTTCATTTGGACTAGTTTATGAATTTGGATCTGGGTTAAAGCGATATACTTAAATCTTGGTATACGAAGACAATACAAGACTTTTTAACACGCAGATATATAATTAGAAACAATAACAATCAATAATTATAAACAGGCTCTTACAAAGAACGTTGCTCGAAAGAATTATTGTGGGCGTCGTGAAGGTTCATCGACCAGTTTCTCGCAAAGTCAAGGTTCTCAACTTAAATCCAAGAGAACAATTCAATAAGTAAAACAGGAGCAGCAGTTACAAATAATCCGATTGACTTGCATTCACTCCTTTCTTCGTCCACTCGCCACTTTACAGTTATCAGAATCTAGAATACTTTTTCCCAACCGCAAGGAAACCGATTCCGCTGACTGTTTCTTCTCTTTCTTTTACATTGCCGAATACGACAGTTATTCGATCTAAATACTTTCCTTTTGTTTTAATGATAAATAATAAGGTGCATAGTAAAGCCTCGTAAATAAAATTAACAAATCGAGGAAGTGTTATGGTTTTCGTAATTTATTTTTTGACTTTCTATGAGTTACGGTAAGAAAGCGTTCATAGAATTCTAATTTGGTTTTTGGGGAGTGTTATCACACTAGGAAAAGCACGTATTGGCCCGGATTGAGAATTTGTGGCTGTTTAGTATGCTACAGTTGTTGAACTCTGTGGTTAAGAATAATGTTAAAAATGTGTTAAACGAAACATAAAATTTAAATAAAAATGACGTAATTTACGAGTTGTCTGTAAATATTATGATTATCTAACATTTTTGTATAATGATAATAATTATATTAGAGTTAATTGGTAAGGTCATCTATTAATAGGAATTAAATGTCTTCGGGTTAAGCGAGGTTAATGAATCTCAGAACCCGCAAGCAGGTAGTACAAGGGCTATTTGTCGATTTATGTAACATTCAGATAAGAAGACGTGCTTGTAACGTTTCTTGCCCCTTCCATCGACACCAAGAGGTCGATAGGCAGACGAAGAAGTAAGCTTCGATACCGGAGGAGTTGCCTTATCGTCCAAGTTGAAGGTGGTGGGTACAAAATTGTCTTCCGGCAGTTTTAAAAAGGCCGACACTAAATATTTCACGGACAGTTCGATGAATCGGTAACCAGTAACAAGTGTTTTGAAATCTTCCAGTAGTTTACCATGAAGATTCTTCTACTGGTATGTAACTTAAATACATTTCTTGATATCTTCTGTTCAAATTTTTTTTAATCGAAAATTTTATTGTTAAATATAATTTAATACCCTAACGTTCTTCCTGATCTGGAAGTTTTTAATTCAAATTATGTACCAAATCTTCGTCTTCTTGTATTAAAAAAGTCCTTCATTTTCCACATTAATTATTGAGTGTCTTAAAATTTGTTTTTTTTTATTTTTTCACTTGATCTTTTACACATCTTCAACTTCACTTTATAAATGTTAGCTAAAACTTTTGGGTCACGTTATATTCATTAACAAAAAAAGAAAATTAAACCGGTACATTTCCTTTTAGATTACGACATTGGCACTGGCGGAAAGTAGGCCACAAAATCAAGGAAAAGAAGTACCTGTTTCAATAGAGTAAGTAAAAATACAACTATGAATATCAAATCTTTTCAATATACAGACGAGTTTCTTTGTTATTCTGTTCTATTCTCATTATAGACAAAAAAGATTGAAAGAGATTAGTGATGGATCACACGTAGTGACTGTATAGTGGTTGTTTTTTGTGTTGTAGTGAGTGTGCTGTAATATGTAGAATGTGAGGATGGGTAAGTGGGATGGATTCTACTGTGATTAACTTCATTTCTCGATTTTTCTTTTTCAAACTAAGAACAAATAAATTTAAAAATCATAAACTAGAAAAAATGTAGATACACCGTAAACAAATTTATCTTCTCCTTTTTTAGGTTTGAAAAACATGAGGTAATACAACTGGAACCAATCAACGTGAGTTCAACAACCGTTATTAAAGAGGCAAAACACCTAGATGCCGCTACATACGAAATCTTAAAGAAAATAGATGACATCAACCAAAAATACGGTTATACAAGTACAAGGTCACCAGCTCGCAGTACAAATGTTCAAATACCACACTTTTATGAACATTCTTATGATAGACCGTTACCAGTTCGATTGGGAAATTTTTTAAATCAAAAAGTTAGTTCTAAATCTCTAAATACCGAAGATATAAAACAAATGAACATTGAAAGACATAACTTTATTCAAAGTCAAATGTTGAATAACGTTAAAGGAATTATTCTTAAATCACAACTGCCACCGTATATTCAAGGATTAAATAATTTTAATCCGTTAGTTCAAAATTTACCATTTTTGAATTCATTTATTCCGTACAAAAAAAGTGAGAATTACGATAGTTCTGGGTACATTAATAATGTTCCAAATATGCCTTTTAATGAGTATAAAGTCGATGGTTATCAACCCGATCGGGATATTCCTAAAAATACCAAACCCATTGAAAATGGCAATACAGGCATTTTCAATTATTTACGAATACTTTTTGATTTGGAAAACCATAATATAACATTTGGTAATGTTTCTGAAAGAACTGGTAAACAATATCATTTTTCACAACAACCACAACCTGATAAACTAAAATTTATTATTGAAAGTATTAAAAAAGGGGTTCAAATTGCTGAATACAATGACGCACCCAATACTAAAAAATTTCCAAGAAACTTAAATGGTACAGCAGCAGGAGAAATAGTTCAACTCGAAGACATAGCAAACGTAGTAAAAAACAATTCTACGGATTTTACAGACTTAAGATTGGAAAAATCACTTAAGAAAGTCCAAACCACCAAAAAAACTGACACAAAAACCTTAAACCCTCTGCAATTTATTATCCAACAACAGAACAAATTTAAACAAACCACCACAACGACCCAATTACCCTTTCCTGTAGAAGACAGTGACCTTAAAGACATAATAAACGAAAACAACAAAAAACTCTTAAGTAGGGACAATACGGGGAGTGGAATTTTTATTCATAGAATAAAAGTAAAAAAAGGAGGAGTTGCTATAGCAGGACCTGGAGGGATCGCAACAGCAGGAAGCGGAGGAACTGCAATTGTTGGTCCAAATGGATATGCTTATACTCATCCTGATAGTTTAGCTATCGCTGGAACTGGGTCTAAGGTGATTGCGGTCGAACCTAACGTTAATCTAGCTGACATTATTAATGGAAATCATAAAGGGAGGAGGGTTGGAAAAGTTGTAGCGATCGGTCCTGTTATATATTATAATAAAGGGTAAAAAAGTAAAACCTCAAAGTATTAAAACTTGGAATCATTGTAAAACGTTGGTTATAGGCAACTGATTTAATAGCAACGAAATGTTGGTTGTGTAACTATTACTGGCTATATTTTTAGATTGGTAGTCTGAAGATGTTATCTGTGATAAAGAATTTTAAATTTAATTATATAGTTGTAAACGTTTTTGAACGCAACGTGTATAATAAAATAATTTTAATTCTCAATTGCGTTTGCTTTTATAAAAAAACTGTATGTCTATTTAATACTTTATCCAATTTTAAAAAGCAAGAGACTACACTCATGCCGATTCTATTACTTAGATTTACATTATTTTTTTTTATTTGTGGATTTCCTGTCCACAATGGTTTTTCATAAAAAGTTTTTTACAGTAATGGAATGTATTATTACAATAATGTAAATGGACCTTTACTGACTTTTAGGACAAGTAACAATTTCATAATTACGAAGACTTGGCCTGCGTTAAGTTGCAACGAATACTAGAATTAATACTAACTAACAATAAGTATTATTAACTCTAACGCTAGAACTATTTAGAAACGTTCGCATTTATTCTCCGTGCCAAAAGTCAAATTAGTAAACTTTCGGATGCTCGTACTCCGAAAGTTTTCGTCGAAAAAAATCGGGGTAAAGACTGTCATGATCGGTGATCATTTCTGCGTAACGTAACCAAAATTCAAAATCGTAGGTCCCGCGGTTTAGGAAATATCGCGGGTTAAATGAAAAAAGGACCGGTTTTTTGACCGGTCTGCGGGGAACGTAAATTTTAGGTTTTTTTTTTCTCGGAAACCGCTGAAGAAAACAATTCGGGCCTTTTATAGGATGCAGCTTCATCTGTTTACTATAACGTGGTCTTTACCCCGATTTTTTCAACGAAGACTTTCAGAGTACGAGCGTCCGAAAATTTACTGACTTGACTTTTGGCACCAATAGTAGTCGTACATCCTTGAAAATTTTGGAAAAAGCATTCAAAACGACAAACACCTCCTGATGTACACGAATTAAACACGAACATTTTCTAAGTAATAACAATTTGTGTCTAGTATTGATACATAAAAATTCTAAATTTTTATAATTGTCTTAATTACTAGCACCTGCATACAATAACTTTTATCAAAAAAAATTGTAGATATAAATATTGGAAATTTACGAAAATTTTCTTTTCTTTCCTGCTTTGCTGAAAATTTTGCCATATTAATTGCTTCTTTTCTTCTCCTTCAGGTCACTTAATTCGGAACCTTTTTATCAAACATCTCCGATACTAACACCTAACGTTTTGGATATTCCGCAATACTACAGCTACTTTTACGATTATATACCACCAAATAATCAAAAGTCCCCAGAAAATTCAATAAAACAGAACCTACAGGGATCATTAAATCACTTCGTCCAGAAAAAAGAAGATATCAAAATCTCTAATATCCTCAATCAAAGAACCGCTCAAATACAGAAACTTTTGGAACTAGATGAAGTTATCAAAGATACGAATGCTAAAGTCGCTCCATATAAAGCACATCCTTTGCTGAATTATTTAAAAAATAAGAACACTCTTGAAGAAGATAAACTGATAAGGTTTAGAAGTCATGAAACCGGTGATGATACAATAACGTTAATTTTGAAGCCGACCGCAAAAGCTGTAGCTGGCCAAAAAGGAAAAGCGGTCGCCAATCCTATTTCTAGAGCGATTTTAAGACAAGGAACGAATGTTGACATTCTATTCGAACCGGACGCTGTCGCTATTGCCGGACCTGGTGGTATCGCCCATGCAGAGAGTGATTTAGAAATAAATTATGAAGAAACCTAACAGAAAAATGTCACGTATTAATCTGGATTTCTTTGTACATTAACGTTGTAAATAAATATTTATGTGACTGGTTTTATTTTTTAATTAACCTTTTAACTTTCACCAAAACTAAAAGCTAGAAATTAATATTGCTGTTAGTATTGTGTGTAAATAATTTATTTACATAACTTTATTTAATACTTCTTAAAGCAGCTTTCTGGTAACCGGTTGGTGCGTAATCCAGTAAATATTCTAATAAGATATTCGAACCGTATACCAAATTTAAATAAACACATTGCCTACGAAGAAAAAATGTGGCGAAGTTACCCTATTTAAGATTCAAAAAGCGTCTCAATTGGCCAACATTGTTGGAAATGTGCCTATTCCTTCGGTGCCGATTCATCTCCGTGTGATTTATTCAAATTAACTCTTCACCTTGGTTACTTGCGTGTGTTGCTTTGTTTATAAACAAATAATTGGCCAAGACACGCACTTGGTATTACGAATAAAAAAGTCCAAACTAAATCATAAATAATTTTTCTTCATTCTTCACAGTCGAATACAAGAAATTCCATACAAAGTAAATACGATTCCGTTTTACGGGGGAGCTCAAGGACAAGCTCTTCAACTAGTAGAGTCTCCAGATGGTATAATTTCTTCTAAAGTTATTATATTAGATTCAACATCAGAAAAACCCGATCTTGTCAATAAAGCTACTGAATATGAACACCCCGAACTTCCGAGTAAATATGAAGCTGAAGATGGTTTTAATATAAAAGGTCTTCAAAAATCAGCTGTAAAAATAATCAATTTTCAACAAAACGCTCAGGAAAAACCTTTAAATACTGCACAACAAGAGCAATACGAAACAGAAATGGAAATTCTTAGTGAATATGCCAGAAATATTGCAGATCTACAACTTTCTGGTGCTGGTGAGGATTTTTTTAACGACGAAGGTTTAACAGCTTGGTTTGATAGAAAGAGGATAGAACAAGCAAAGAAAAAAGGTAATTCCACACAAACCGAAGATATTAAAAAGAAGGAAAGTAGTAATGGTAATACCAACAATACTAATAAAGTAAATGTGGTTAATAACAATAAAGATGATAAAAAAGATAAAAATAAGACTAAAGAAAAGCAAAAGCAGAAACCAAAGGAAAAAGAAAGCGAGAAAGAAAAGGAAGAAAATAGTAATAAGCAGCCGGAAAAAGGTGAAGAGGAAGAAGAAGAGGAGGAAGAAGACGCTGATGGGGTTGTTGTAAATTTACCTCCAGATGACGCTTCTGTTGCCGAAGCCAAACCAGTTGGATTAGCTGTAGCTGGTAAGTATTATTTCAAACATTTATTTTGTAACTTAAATTGGGTTGAGGAAGACTTCAAAGTATTTAATACATTAACTAGTTTTTAAAGCGTAAATCAGAATGCGTATAAAATCAGTTAAGAACAATTAAACTTTAAGAATTTTGATAGATAAGAAAAACGGAAATGCAGTAGGAAGTGATATAAAACCCGCATTTCCTCTAGTTTTCTAACATTTTAACATTATCTTTATCTATATGTTTCACTTTATTATTATTACAGGCGCAGGTGGAGTAGCTGCAAGTAAACCGGTAGCGACTGCTGTTGTTGGTCCTGCTGGATTAGCTATTGCTCGTCCGGTAGGAACTGCAATTGCAGGAGTAGATCCTGAACAATCACTTGTACCGATTTTCGCAGAGGGATTGGTTAAACCGTCTAAAAAGCGTGAACCGTCAAGTAGTAAAAAACAACAAACTTCATCTAGCGATCTTTTGAATAAAATTATTTCTAAATATCATCAAGTCTAAATTATAAGCTTCTACTCCTAATATTTATGTTTATAATTAATTTTAAAATATATTATTTTTGAATCTAATGTGTTTCTTTTTTTTTATGCAAATAGTCTAGTATGTAAATTAAGATAAATAGGTATTATGGAGTCACCCTTTAATATTGTTAGAATTTTAACTTTCTAGTTAGCTACTTAAAAATAAGTGCCATCAAATTTTGTATTATAACATTTTAACGAAAGTATAGAAAACGAAATGAATAGCGTTCTTGGTCTCTATTGTTAAGTGGAAGTAGAGTAGAAGCCTGAAAGGATTTATTTCAACGTTAATTTGCATAAACTTACGTAACTTTCCCAAAGACTTTTTCTTTAAACCACTAGTACTAAACTTTGGTTATTCTATTTAAATTAAAAAAGTATGCGTTTCGTTTTCACAATGACTTGATGCAATGTTTATCAATTGGAATGCAACTGATATTAACATAGTAACGAGTGCATCCTTAGTAAAATGTATTTCTTGAGGCGATTGCAATGGTTATTCGTCCTTGTTTGTCACGTTCGTTGACTGTTAATGACGCATCGCGAACTGTTAAACTTATAATTTGGTGTCGGGGCGATTGACAAAACAAAAAGTAGAACGAAAGAAGGCATTATATGTTAATTTTGCGGCTAAGAATTACTTGCACTTTTGGTACCGCACCCTTTCATGTGGGTTGGACTTTCGGGGAAGACTCATCGCGAAAATATTGTCGAAAAATATTTTTATAAACCAAATAAGCGGAGTTTTTGTCTTGAATATTAATAGAAATGCATAAAAATTCCATAAGTATATTTCTTAATTTCTCGTACATTAAAACATAAAATATCTTTTTCGGGATATCCAATACCTACAACATTGTTAAAAATAACTTAAATTCTTGATCATAAAGACTAATTGTAAAAAAACCAAAACGTTGGCAACGTATCTGAGTTACATACAATTTTATATCTCACTATTTCAACTGGGTTGGACTTCGAAGAAATCATGGCGAAAACATTGTGGAAAAATATTTTTATAAGACAAATACATTTGATTTTTTCTTGAAAAAAATAAACATATTTGCCTTGAATGTTAATGCAAAATGCTTATAAATTCCATAAGTACACTTAACTGAACGTTTCATTCTTAACTTGTCATTAAACCCCCTCTTGATACATTAAATCTTCAAATTACTCTTCCGGGATAATCAAGGTCTAACCCGATTACATACTACTTTGTCAATAATAACTGAAATCCTCGATCTTAAGGCCAAGAAAACACAAATAATACCAACACACGGCATATCGCGCTATGAGCACTTTAAGGACCTAACGTCTCGTAAAAAAACGCCGGAAGAATATAAGATTAACCTCGCCCTTTGTGGCTTTGTATTCTTATCTGTTGATAAAGCATACAAATAAAATGCAAAAGTGTCAGCATTTTTTCTTCCTGCGAATCTTGAAGAGCACTTGAGAACGCGGAAAAATGCAACGATGCGTTGTAGATAACGACGAAAAGACTATAAAGAAGAGGAAGAGGACGAAACGACGAGGCGGCTCTTCTACTCTCCGTCAACGGTCTTCGTGTTTGGCCCCCACTTTTGACGGTCTATAAGAGAGGTCGATGGTCTGGGGACAACACTACTCCTGAACGAAACTGAACCGCGAACTGTTTGTGCTGAAGGTTGGTCCACAATAATCTACAGGTAAGTGAAGAACTTTTTAATATTGATGTGTTTTGTTGTATTAGAAAATCATTGGAAAATTGTTAATTAATTAAAAGGCAGTTATTTAGAAAATAGAATTTGGTTGAAATCATTGAATACTTTGACACACACAGATGTACTACAGATACTACAGATGTACTTTATTGGGGCACATTTTTTGGGCCTTCCACAATTTGTCCCAATTAAGCAGGTATCCTGATTAACAAACGTACCAATTAAGCGGAATGCATTTTATTTGGATTTAGGATCGTATTTGAATATTTTTGATTTAAAAGAAATATTAATAGACTTATAATTTTGCTGATTTTTATTAATTTATTTATTGTTAGAAACAAAGATAGCATACGCAAGAGAAAAATGTTGAATTCGATGAAACTGCGTCAAATTTTAATTCCTTGCAGCACTAATGTTTATTAAAATTAATTTTAAGGGCTGATTTATTCACCGTTAGATATATTAAACAATCTTATATTTGCCGTAGTTACTAGCCAAATAATCAATCATATCAAGTGAAATTACAATAACCATAGAAAATGTCAATTAGATTAATTCATCCAAGGGTGAATAAATCTTCCCTAAACATATAAAATAAAATACGTTGGTATGTAGAGGGCTGGACATGATGAACTACGTGGTATTCTATGAGATGACAAAGATAACTATTTCGATGACTAAAATTGTTTATTTTTAATGTAAATACATACTAACAGTATTAGCAAGGACATGACAGGTTTTTAAATGAACGAAATGAAATCTATATTTAGCACATAAATGCTGATATTAACTATGAATGTTACCGCAATTATTTACAGTTATACCATAATAATTCGATTCTAACTAGAATAAATAACTTTTGATCCCTTTAAATTGTTTTTAAATTTAGTTTTTCATCAATGTTTTCATAACTACCAACAATAAGTATATTATTATGTTACGTAAAATAATAATTTTCTTCAAATATACCTTTGTGAATCAATTTTGTAGGAGTATTAAATTATTCTAAATAAAAATATCTGTACTATTAATATATAGAATTAAAATATTGATTGTTACTTCATTATAATTTAGAAACCACAAATCTACATCTGTAGTTGCTCCATAACAACAGTTAAATACAGAATATCCTGCAATATTCAAAATCACTCACAATAGATATATTTTTTTAATTTACACCATTGCATTATTTTATATCTTGTCATTGCAAAACTTTAAAAATCATATTGGGTGTTATTAATTTACCAAGGATAATTAAGATCGCCAAATTTTAGTTTTTCCTAATTGTATACTTAAATTTTAAAAAGTTAGGGTGAATTTCAAATGAGATCCATTGTAAGTATTGAATTATGCAAAACATTTTCCATGGAACTGTTGTTCTATATCTACAGACTGTAGACTTATGAAAAAGCTGTGTCAAGCTTTAAAAATGGCTTGATAATAATAAAAATTATTAATTGAACACAACATTAACAATGAATATTTTACAAGGAAAGGTTATAAATCTTAAAAGATTTTCGGTATCTATCTAAATTCAATCCAAACTATTAATAATTAATATTAATCAAACAAATTAGTAACGAACCCAATCCAACTTTTTACTGATTGATCTAATTATTTAAAACTGTGTCAACTATCTTATTTATAACACTTATTACAAATTGCTTCCGAAATTATATCCGATAAATATTTTTACAGAATTTCTCCAATGATTAATCAAATTTTTCCTTTCGTACTCTTTATACGGTTATGAAATAACAGGAATCGAAAGTCTTCAACCCACAAAATGTAAAAGTAACGGTCAAAAAAGAGCGTGATGCATTCATAAAATTCCAATAAAACAATTTGTTAACAGTTTATCTTTAATTATTAAAACACCTAGAAAATTTCCTTTGCAAAAAATTTAAGGTCAAAGAACAATAACCGTTCGTCCTGAATAAACAACTAATTAACTAGAACTACACTCAATGTTTGTTTCAGACATGTTCTTCCTATTACTAACGGTGAGCTTCTTAGCGGGCATTAACTGTCGACCTCAAGTTCGAACTGAAAACGCCGAACCCAGGCAGTTGGCATACAATCCACCGTACGGAGTAGACTTGCAATATGATTTCAGCCTTTTGGATCCCCAGCTTCAATATCCGGCATATCCAGGACAACCCAGGTTAGATAAGTGGAAAATGAATAGGTTGTCATCATTTAAAGAAGTGGTCATTGAAGCTTTAAGCGCAATCAAAAAATTTCTTTCGTTGCATGACAATCTTACATCACCTTCCACATAGAAAACGACAAATTATACTTAATGGGTGTCTTTCGGTTATGGTTCGATGAAACGGGACTTTGAAAGAAAAGAGAAATATTAATAATAAGAAGACGGATTTCAATTCTTTTCACTTTCATCCATTCTATATATTATTATTTTTTGTTTAAATCATTTTTATCTACTTAGTAGTGACAGCTTTATTAATTAGATCAAACTCTTAATAGAAAGGTATAATTTTCTTCCTTATTCCCGATAGAAATCAAATTGGATGAATGATTTATTTCGTTACGTAACGAAAAACAACTGAAAGTCCAGAATGGTATAATCATACTCACGACCCACAAAGGCTTATACAACGTTCACTGTCCCATTCATTCGGATGTCGAGTAGCAATAGACGTTTTTTCGCTCAATTTACTTCGCTTACTTCAATAATCTTAACAACTTCTTCTATCTCAACGAGCTTTTAATTTAATTCCAATAGAAAGTAAATTAATGTAACAATCCATTTATTTTCTAATTTTCTTCTTCAGACTTCAACCTCAAGTAATTTTATACACTGGAGGAACTCCAGGACAACCTTTCCTCCTTCAACCAGCAGGACATCCCGGAAACTTCTTAATTCCACAACCTCAACCAGGATTTGTTTTGAGAGATTCACCTCAACCCAACCTAGTTTTCAATCAAGGACAACCAAAACCTTTTGTTCCTCCGATTAATAAAGATGCTGAAGAGATTCCGACTGGACCTAGTTTAACTGCTCAAGGAGCTCAAGGTACTTTAAATTATCAATTTAGAATAAGAATACTAAAAACCACTATTCTTATTTAAATGAAGTTAAGTCGTTTTAAATATTTCATTAACAACTTTACTTCATTAAGAATCAATACGCGTGTCGAGTAGAAATATGTGTCAGTGTCACAAGGTAAAAATATGGAAATTCATAGCCAAACGTAAACATAACAGACTAGAATAAATAATAAGATTAAATAATTATCACGTGAAAAATTAATTTTGTTTAGGGAAATAACAATTTTTATTTTTATACAGGTGTTTACTAACCATTTGGAAAAAAGTTACTACTTACAATTAGAAGGAGAGTGCAAAGTCTTGGGGTCACAGATTTCATTGAAATTTTGTAGGATGGTAGATTTAGTTTCCCTGTTGATGAAAATATATGGTTGTAGGCGCCACTACTCAATAGTTTTTTAGATATTTGCAATTGAAGATGCAATTCACTAGTTAAATTCAGTTTTCTAGAAAACGATTAAACGTAATGGTTTAACGTAGCAACAACAGTTCAGTGCTTCTCGTCATTAGGCGCCGAAGTAAAGTTCGGGAAGAGCGAATAAATTTTTTTCAATGTTCTGTCTATTTTTACACATAACGATACCGTCGGTGCTCCTAAAATCTTGCAACACCGAAACATTTTTTGAATGTGCCCCGTGCTTTGGATTTGTCAGTAAATTGTCATTTAACCGTTAGGCTGCCACGGCGCTGCGAGTTTCAATATAAGCATATGGAAACACGCAGCCCGGTGGCAGCCTAACGGTTAATGTGTGAAAACTTTCTTTCTTTTTCTATGGTCAAAACTTTAAAATTAATACAGGAATACCTATTACCTAACATTATAACCTTTCTTCAAAAAGCCTTACTTAATCGATAAAAATTCGATTATTTTTAACATTATACAACTTCGGACTTGTCCTGACGAGTGAGTAGCATCTTCAATTACAAATATCTAAAAAAATATTGAATAGTGGCCCCTATAACCATACATCTTCATCAACAGGGAAACAAAATCTACCATCCTACAGCATTTCAACTAAATCCGCGACCTCAAGACCTTGCACTCTCCTTGTTATATCATTGGCCTGAATATACGGTAGTAACTGTACTAAACTATTCTAAGAGTAGCGACGTGCTGTGGACAATGTAGTGATCACTAGACCAATTAATTGAGCGTCACTATTTGACCATCCTTAATAATGCTGGAACTGGTATAATGATCCTAAAAATTGTGTTTAACGAATGATAAGATCAGAAAATGTATTTACTTCAAAGAATATTTGAATAGTAATATAGTCCCAAAATATTAAAGAGAGATAAGTCTAAACCTAAAGTGAGTGGAAGTTGCCATTTTGAAGTACTACTTAAACACTACGTAGGATCCTACACAAAGTCCTTTAGAAAGACTAATTATAAGTAGTGTTTCAAAATTGCAATTTCCGATTCCTGATTTAACAGTTATGTAAGCTATTTCTCTTTTCTGATACTACCTACGTTTAATCTTACAATTAGAAATAATAAGCATAAATGATGAAAGTAATAATTTAAATATCGTAGTTTTAACGGATATAGGCTACCTTTCTCCTAAAAGCAGGAAAGAAGTATTAATAACAATATTCACATTAATTTTTCTTTCATTTAACTTATTGTTAGTAAAAGAACGTTAATTTTAGTTTTGTTTTTCGGTTTCCAGAATTATATGAATTTTAAACTACTATTAATTTGACCAGTAAATTAATCAATTCACCAAATCTTATTTGGTCAATCACTTGAATTGACCAAACCCTATTTGACCAACCCTATTTGATAGTAGGTGCTTGTTTTTTAAATGATCTGTTGTTTTCCACAGTTTTTATACATTGTCAGGAATCGTTGAAAGCAACAAAAATTGTCGATAAAATTATTTAGAGAAAATATAGCTTAATTATGACTGATTAAACTAATCCCACTGTAAAGAAATACTGCATGTAATATTCCAAAACAAAATACTACAGCTCAATAGCCCTATGAATTTTTTAATAAACACCCTGTATTATTCAATTACCTGTTTTTTAAAGTGAAAATACAGGTACCCTTCTCTTAATTTTACTTTCATTTGTCATAAATGGAAAGTAAAGCAATATTACTATAATCTACATCATTATCGTGGTCGTCATATGTTGCAGGTAAAACACCAGAGAAACTAGAAAGTTTCGGTGATAGTCCTGAGTTTTCCTCTGGAGAAGCGGAAGTTTTAGCTGCTGCAGATAGAACTCAAAGTTTAAAACCGGGACAGCGTTTCTTCATTTTAAACGGTCAACCGCTATTCTCAAATTATCCCCTTCCACAGTTTTCAAATAGTCCGTACCAACCAACTCCGGAAAGATATGGACAAGAGTTTTATTATAAGCAAGCACCTTCCTTCCCGCAACCAGAGTTCTATCAAGGAAACTCTCCAAGTCCTCGACCTTCATTGGATGATAGGTTAAATGAATTGGATTTCCCCCAAAACTTCTTGAGGTTACATCAAAAAGGTGACAATTTACGTCACGACAAAGTTACCGATAAAGTTTCTTTTAAATTAAGACCGATCGAAGTGCCTGATGAAGAGAGTTCAACTGAAGATATTTATGGAAAAGATTTGGGGAGGTTTGAATCGAAAAAAGAAGACTCAAACTTAAAAGTCACTGGTAAAAAATAAATATATTTATTAACAAAGTATAATGCATAAATATTTTTTGCAGAAAAGTCAAGAAAACAAGCTGTTAGAGATGAAGAAAGTATAGCTCAGGCCGAACCTGGTGCAATAGCCTTAGCGGGCGCTGGAGGTGTAGCGTCAGCATCTCCAAAAGGCACAGCTCTTTCAGGATCGAAAGGACTTTCCGTTTCTAGTCCAAAAGCTACTGCCATCGCCGGACCAGCGAAAGAAAAAGATTCCAAACCATCAAAAGTTAAAAAAGAAAAGCAATGATTTTGATATAAACATGTAGTTTCTTTGTGATTTTAGAATTAGTGTTGGAAAATTAATTTTTAGGTAAAAACTAATAATATTGTATTTTTTGATTTAAAAAAAGTAATAATAAATAAGTATAGTTTTGTTTTTGATATTATTAGTTCTTTAACGTACATCCCACACTAAATACACATCATCAATTAAAAAATTAAAGGAATGAGTTTGAAATTTTTTAAATTTATCTTAACGTGATCTTAACCTTTAACTGGTGACGTATGGGTCTGTGGGACCCGTGATTTTTGATTTTGGTTGCCAGTTTTTTTGTAGGCTATTGCTGTTTATTTAATACCGCCCTTGTTAATAGTAATAAAATGAGCAGAATCCACTTTTCTAATTAAGTAAGGTATGAAGTGAAGCATAAAACGGCAAACTAAAAGAAAAATTGAAGAAAAATATACCAAAGGCTCTTAAAAAGACTTGGGTCCCTAGGATCCAAGGTCACTACGTACGTCCCTCCACATGCACGTCTCCAGTTAAAGGTTAATATGTCAAAATTTGACCAGTGCACATAAACCATAACCTCAAAAATGAAACCATTTGACGTTTACATACAACCTAACAATAAGTTAAACATGTGATAAGTTATCATGTAAAAACTAACAAGAATTTTAACAATCGGCTTACCATTAATTAATGTTAAATCTCACAGTGAAAGTGTTTAATTTTATGGTGACTTTTACCATAAGGAATTGAATATTTGAATATGGAATGGAATTAATACAAACCTTCTAACAAGTATCAACCACTTTTTCTCCACTAAAAATGTACTTATCAGCTTTATATTTTGCGGTTTTGCTACTTAATTTTAGCCAACAAGTTACTTCAGATTGCGGCTGCCAGTTAAATAGAAATGAAAAATGCAGCACCACATCCGATACTTTGCAAGACAATAAATACACAGCAGAGAGTAATGAGGATTTTTTACACAAAATTGGTGACAATATTAATAATAACCTGAATCTAGACAATATGATCTTAATCAAAAAATCGACGTTTGAAATGGGTACAAACGATCCGGTTTTTGAAGTAGATGGTGAGGGTCCTGCTAGAAATGTAACTGTTGATTCTTTCTATTTGGATAAATATGAAGTTTCAAATAAAGATTTTAATCATTTTATAAAAAGCACTGGTTATGTGACTGAAGCTGAAATATTTGGAGATAGTTTTGTGTTTGATTTATTACTTCCTAAGGAAAATATAGAGAAATATAAAGATGTTAGAGCTGTACAAGCTCCTTGGTGGGTTAAAGTTCCAGGTGTTACTTGGAAAACACCAGAGGGAATTGAATCAAATTTAGATGGTAAAATGGATCATCCTGTTGTTCATGTTTCATGGAATGATGCTAAAAGTTATTGTGAATATTACGGGAAGAGACTACCTAGTGAAGCTGAATGGGAAAAAGCTTGTAGAGGAGGATTAAAACAGAAGCTTTATCCTTGGGGGAATAAATTAAATCCAAAAGATAAACATTGGTAAGTTAAAATTAAAAATGATTTCATAATACATCACACATTATCCATAATTTAGAATCTGTCCATCTGTAGCAAGCTTTAATCCTGAACTTTAACTGAACATAGATATGGTGGGAATAATGCAATTATGTTTGATATAAACAGGTGTTAATATCAATCAACTGTTTTGTTTTTGAAACATAAAAATCTTAGAGAAATAATTAGAGCAAAAGTAATCTTTTTAACAAAAGTTTTTGAAAAATGTAGGTGGATTTTTAGAATTTTGTAAAAATCTTGTTATTTTTAAAATTAAAGTTAGCTTCATAAAAAGAAAATAATTTTATTTAGATTATGAGCCGGGTTGTTTTCGTTCAATAAATCCAACTTATAGTTGTGATTATTAAATAAATAGCCAACTAAAATAACCATAAAAAATATCAGATAGATTAATTTACCCAAGAGTTAATAAACTAACTTTATTAAAATCAAATTATTTTATTTATTTTTATTTAACGTTTCCCAAAACATGTTTTAATTACTGTGTGTCATAAAAGGTAACATAAATTACACCTATTATAGATAACCATTAAAGGTAACATAAATTACATGGCCTTTTGTTTTTGAGCAACAAAGTAAAACTAAACATGTTTTAAAGTTTGTTATTATACATCATATCTTGAAAACAAGAGTTATCGCCCCATCTTTATAACAATTTCAGTACGTCAATTTCATATAAGCTGTTCTCCCTGTATGAGCCTAATAAAATGTTAAAGCACGAAATTAATGTTCGATCCTTTACTGCATCGGACATTAATTGAATCTTTACTTACTAATCAACATACACTTGAGGGAAAAATAAAATAGTGCAATAAAGTATTTAGCAGTGTGAACTGGACCACTTTTATTATTCAAATTAACAATTAAAAAATGTCATAATATCGAATACGACTTTTTGTAAAAATCGTATTTTGTATGTTTGGAATACTGGTTCCTTTATACAACATAATCTCAGAGTGGAAGGTAGTTATGTCTGTCTTTTTACAAGCTTTGACAATTAATGACACAAGTGAATGAAGAAGCCATTTTTGGGAGAATCCGTTGTTTGACATTATTTTCCTGAAAGAAGCCTGCAGTATATTACTCTAATGGTACTTTCCATGAATTTAGTTTTAAAATAGGTTTATTAGAATATATATAATAAAAATCGTTTTTCTTTAAACATAAAAGTATAATGCTGCAGGAAACTGTAGATAGTAATATTTCTGTACCCTTTTGAAGAAAATGACTTAACAGAAAAAATCATAGGTATGTTAAATTTACTAGTAATCAGTACAGTTTTCAGAAAGTGTTATCCAACGTTTCAAATGAGTTCAGTAGTGTTCTGGCACCTTTCAATATTAGCATATCAAGGGCTGAAACTCATAATTTGAAAAAATGGAATATTACAAAAGATAATGCCAAACGATGATCTTACACATTTTGAATTCATACAGGATGTTCCATTTTGATTGTCCGATCCTTTACTGGTGTATTCCTTGGCTAAAAAGAACTAAAAAAGTTCTAACGAACAATGGTCCAAAAGTGATTCATTTTCAAGATATTGAAAGTTTAATTCCACTCGTTTTCCAATCATTAACATAATCGAAGTAAATTATTTAAATTAAATTATTAACTCGTTACGATGGCTTCGATGAATTGTCGTTGTTAGACTACATTGGTTAGGTACAAAAGCTTTTCGAAACCATCGCAACTGCTTAATAATTTGATTTAAATAATTCACTATAATAATGTTAATAATCGGTTAACATGTTAAATTAAAACCTTGAATATCTCGAAAACGCAGCACTTTCGGACCTATGTTCATTAAGACTTTCTTGCTTGTTTTCAATCAGGGAATACGTCAGTAAAGGACCGGACAATGTAAAGGGGACCTCTATACAGGGTGTTTAAAAAATACGTTCGAATATTTGGCCCACTTATAGATCTCATCAGTACAAACAAAAAAGTCAAAATAAACATAAGTCCAAAAATCAGCCGTTTCCTAATTACAGCCTGTTTTTCAAATTAAAATAATTTACACTCAAATATCAGTATAAATACATTTTAATTATTACAAATTAATGATTCTTAAAGAAGATGTTCAAAATGTCCTCCTTCCATTTGTATACACATTTCACATCTCCGTAAAAGTGAACGCCGCACTCTCTCAAAGAGTCCCGGATTTATACGAACAGTCTGGCAGGCATGTTCAATTCGTTCTCGCAACTCATCTAAATTATTCACAGGACTTGAATAAACTAATGTCTTTAAATACCCCCAAATGCAAAAATCGAGTGGAGTGAGGTCGGGAGATCTAGGGGGCCATGCAATTGGACCTCCTCGCCCTATCCACCTGCCATTGTAATTTTCGTTTAGATAATTTCTGACCAAGACTCCGTAATGCGCAGGAGCTCCATCGTGCATCAACCACATATTAATTCTGTGGTTGAGGGGCACATCTTCTAACAGTAGTGGTAATGTATTCCGCAAAAAGTCAAGGTACAATTGACTAGTCAAACGCTTAGGCAGGAAACAAGGTCCTATCAGATGGTCTCCTAACACACCAAGCCAAACGTTGATTGCAAATCGGTGTTGATTATTCGATTCAACAACGGCATGCGGATTTTCGTCGGCCCAAACATTATGAAAATTAAAAATGCCATTTCTCGTGAAACCAGCTTCGTCTGTAAATGAAATTTTTGTAACAAAATTTGGGTTCTCCGCGACTTTTGTCAACATGCTTCGACAAAACACCAGTCGTGCGGCATAATCAGGCACAGCTAGAGCCTGTACCCTTTTGAATATGGTATGGGTGCAATTGCTGCTCCCGTAAAATTCTCCAAATTAGGGAAAAATTAATATTTGTTTCAGTAGAGAGTCTTCTAGTACTAGTACCAGGATTTTCTTCAATTCGTCTTAAAATGTTAAGTTCTGCGTCGGGAGTACAAACTGATCTAGGCCGACCACCATCACCGTTCCTTGATTTAAACGATCCAACTTCGGATAAACGTTGATGTAAATTTGTAAAAAGTTTGTCACACGGAAGTACCCGGTTTGGGAATGCTTCGGCATAAAGGCGACGTGCCTCACAAGCATTTCCATCGGCTTTGCCATACATAAAATGCATGTCTGCCATTTCTGCGTTGGTATAAGGCATATTCGAAAATTTCAACAATGGGTTACAGCAACAACTACTTCAATAAACACTGACAATAACGGACACACAATAATTACAACAAATGTGGCAACTACACTAACAGAAACGAACAAAATTTGTTTTGTTATTTCCATGGATGACTTCATAAATACGCGAATCACTCCTACTGAGTGTAAATTATTTTAATTTGAAAAACAGGCTGTAATTAGGAAACGGCTGATTTTTGGACTTATGTTTATTTTGACTTTTTTGTTTCTACTGATGAGATCTATAAGTGGGCCAAATATTCGAACGTATTTTTTAAACACCCTGTATATGCCTAAAAAGCATTTTGTGCTATGCGCTTGAAATACAAGTTATTTTAAAATTTGATTTTGCTATGCTAACGACGTTAACGACTGCTATAGACAGATCATTCCATAGAAGTTTTAGTTCCATCAGTTTATCTGTTATTAACCGTTTGAGGCCGGGGAAGCGCTATCGCGCTTCATTTGTATGGATATAAAATTCTCCCTGACCCAAACGGTTAATGCCATCAAAGTGAATCATTTAAATTAAATTATTATTAGTTCGTTACAATGGTTTTGATAAATAGTCATTGAGTGACACTATACCTTTTCAAGTTCAAATTGGGACTAATCAATGCCAAAATGAGATTAATCAATTTCAAATTGGGACTAATCAATTTCAAATTGAGACTAATCAATTTCAAATTGAGACTAATCAATTTCAAATTGGGAATGTTATATTTATATAAAAAATACCTAAGTTTTGGTAGTTACTTAATATTAATGAACTATTTTTTTTATTTAGCTATAAAAAATATAATTATAAAAAATTAAAATTATAAAAAATATAAAGGGGCAGTGGCACGTACTACAACCCGATATAGATCTGCACAATGAAGAGAAAGATGAAAAGGTAAGCCTGCTCTCCATAATATTGCCGTGCAGCTCCGTTTCGGCTTATAGTACTTTTGTGTACACAGTGTAAATTTCGTATATGTAGCGATAGATATCACTCTGTTTTCCTCACTAAAAAAGAATTGTCTGAATGTCGTCGGCCAGACCACTCTTGCCTCCAGCTTTAAAAACTGTCCGTACTACTTCTATGAAGACCTCAATGGAATCGTGGTATGGAGCATTATCTGGTACCAAAACCGCAAGTTCTTCGTATATACGTTTGGCATTGCGAAGACGTTGGTTTCAGGCTTTTTAAAAGCATCTTTTTGAATTTCATCATGTATCAGGCCCGTAGTGCCAATACAATCAATTAAATGAATATTTGATTCTTTCATCGCCAGTGTAATAAAAAGATTTAAATAGATCTCATATACACCTTTGCAATGCCCAACGTATATACCAAGAAACTGTGGTACTGGTGACAGAGAATGTAAAGAATACTTCCCACTTGGTCGGTAATTTGAAATTAATTGAATTTCAACTTTGATTTCATTAGTCCCAATTTGAAATTGATTAGTCCCAATTTGAAATTGATTAGTCTCAATTTGAAATTGATTATTCTCAATTTGAAATTGATTAATCCCAATTTGAAATGGATTAGTGCCAATTTGAACTTGAAAAGGTATAGTTTGGTATAAAAGTTTATCCAAATTGGAATAGTAGATTTGTCACACATGCATTATAAACGCCCTCTAAACACGCAAAAGCGTGCGTAAATCGACCACTAAAATACCTTAAATTTTAAATAATGATTAAAATAATTAATTAATTATTATTGATTTTTTAAAATTTATTATTTTTTGTTGTCAGCAATGTGGAAATTACAAGATTTTAACAATGATGAAGGTTTATACTGATTTGAGAATGATGAATCACAAAATAAGTGCAGGCTGTTCTAAATTCGATATCATTATAGGCAATTCCCTAAACTAAAAGAGATACAAAAAGTTGGCTTATATGTTATGATCTCGATTTTCAAGAAATTCCGAATGCTGAAAACTCCAAATCTAACTTTCAGTTTTTGTAAGGTCGGTGATTTTCTTTTTTATTTTAAGTTTTGTGTTTCATCAATTATTGTTTTCCTTTTTGACATTAAATTATTAATGTGATTTTGTGTGATTTTCATAACTATTAGTATTACTTTTTAATTTATTCTTATTAAACGAATTTGTACAGGGTGATTAACTAAGAATGCAGAGTGCTGTATCTCGGAAACTATTCATGGTAGAAGCTTGCGGTAAAAAATTTAATAACTAAAGTGGCCAAGGGAGAATGCTGGAAATTATTTTCAAGTTCCTAAGACGGAACTAATTTCCAGCATTTTCCCTTGGCCACTTTAGTTATTAAATTTTTTACCGCAAGCTTCTACCATGAATAGTTTCCGAGATACAGCACTCCGCATTCTTAGTTAACCACCCTGTACAGAGTGGGCGAATTTGGGTGTTGTTAGAAGCTATCTCAGAAACTATAAGAGATACAAAAAGGAGTAGAAGTACAGAGTATTCCAAGGCCAAAGCCTGTGATTCATACGGGTCTTTTCATGTTTACCTGATGGCGTCTTGACATACCCCTCCCAAATTTTCCAGTAACCAAACTCATTGTCGTGCGAACTCTTATTCGAATAAGTTAAAAGGTATAAATACGCGTCTCGAAATGTTACAGCGATGTATTTATAAGAAGCGCCACCCTCATAAAAGAGTTAATTTAACTAAAAGAATGTGTCAAACCGTCTAAAACAATAATATTAAATTACATCAGAAAATTTTGTGCCTCTTGTGTTCACCCGCCTATGATTAAGTGAAGAAGGAATACTTGGATTTTCACTGATGTCAATTTTTGGACACACTGCAGAAATGAATCACTGGCTTTTGCTGTGGAATACTCTGTAGTAAGGTCTTAATTTCGGAGTTAGCCTATGATGACACCAAATTTAGGTTTCTTTTTTAAATGGTTACGATGCATTTATAATAAAAAATAGCGTATAATACAGTCCACATTAAAACCACCCCGCTGCAACTCTTCTATCATAATGTACTATTGAACAACAATTTTGGAAAACGATTGTTTGCAAACAAGTTCAAAAGTTTATAGCACGAACTTAGGAGAGTACCATAATTGAAATAAGTAAGACGTTTCCAAACGTGTAGTTGGTACTAATTTTCTACGACTGCAAATATCACATTAAAATCATGATTTTTAACCGTGTGACTGCTAAGTAATTCTTGCAAGAACGCTCGAAAACTGCGGGACATATTTTGACTTGATGTTAACTTTACCAAAGTACGCGTGAGGACGGACTACGTTTACTCCAGTGGTGCAACAAAGGCACACTGAAACTCGCAACACAAAAACGCTGCATCGTGCTTTTCTACAGAAATGAACGAAGTCGTTTGGTGCCTCTTAGCAGTCAAACGGTTAATAAATTGAAGAACAATTTAAATAAGCGCCGTCATTCGACGTCATACACACCTATTGAAAAATCGCTTTACGCACTACACACAGTGTGTATAAAGATGCGCTTTGGACATATGCTTACAATGCTGCCCCCATAAGGATAAACGCGGTATGTTCAAAATAGTTCAAATTTGAGTTATGGGCGTAATATGGTTTATCGTACATCTATTTAATCGTGTAATAACTAATTTTATGGAATAAACTATAGTTACAAAACAAACGTATTCACCCAAAAAAGTAAAGTTTTCTAGCATATATCTAAAGGCTGAGAGAGAACACAAAAAACGTGTTTTCTCAGCTTCATGTTTTTGTGACATACCGCGTTCTTCTTTATGAGGGCAGAATGTGTTTTTTATCACTTCAAAGGTAGCTGTACGAAAAATTTTCGTACTTAAATTCAATTTCAGAGTACCTAATTTCCTTAACAAAAGTATTTTGTTTATTTAGGGCAAATATTTGGCAAGGAACGTTTCCAAAAAACAACACCGTTGAAGATGGTTATATAAGTACAGCCCCAATAAATTCCTTCCCTCCAAATAACTTTGGTTTATACAACATGGCTGGGAATGTTTGGGAGTGGACATCAGATTCTTGGAGTGGAAGTCCGGTAAGAACAAAATTAAAAATAAGTTTTCCATTTCTTTTTCAAAATATATTCATGTTCAACAACTTCATATATTTATTAATCCCTATTTTAAATGAACATTTTCAGACGTTACGGGTGAAGAAAGGAGGATCGTACTTATGCCATAAGAGTTACTGTTGGCGATATCGTTGCGCGGCCAGATCCCATAATACCGCTGACAGTTCTGCCGGAAATCTGGGCTTTCGGTGTGCCAGAAACGCGCCGAGCGACGACCAATAAGGGTCGTTAGGCTGCAGCCTTGGTACAACGCGTTTACACGATAATAATTATACGATATGTACTTATACGCCTGCCTCGAAGTCTTCCAACGTTTATTAATGTTACTTTATACAAAATATGTGGTTAAATGTATAAAAAAATATATTGTCTTTAGCTACCTTGTGGACTGTTTTAATTTTTTCTTGTGCAAAACCTTTTATAACAGGGATAGAAAGAAAAAAGACAAAGTTATTTCACTACAACAAACCTTTTCGTATCACCACTTTTAATATCAAGATAAAAACAAGAAATAAAATATCCCATTGGAATGTATACAAAAAAACGTGAACAGAATTAGAAAGAACTAAAAAGTGTAATCCTTAATCCTAGTGGCAATTTTTTGGAAAGCCTGGTTCGATATATCCCTGAGACTTTTCGGCATCGGTACGTATTTATACGCCAAGTAACAAGCCAGTGTCATCATGCTCAGCTTAAAGCCCATTTTTATAATTCTAGTCGACATCGCTGGCGGAGGAATCGTCAAAATTTCTTTTATTTTCGAACGTTGATCTATTGGCCATAATTTTGATATTCCAATCGCGTGACCAATCCCAACTACCGCTACTACTCTCAAATTTTCATTCAACAGATTTCCTTAAAAAAAATAAAGTTATTTGTTGAGGAAATTAATAATATACTATTATCTATCACCACATAAATTCATCATATTGAATGTCTCTAAAGTAAAGAAAAAGACATTTCTCATAGAACTTGGGAGTTTTACAATATAAAGCGTTCGAAAATAATAAGAAACAGCAACAAATTAATTCTAAAATATCATGAAAATTTAAAGTAACTACTATAATCCTCAATAGTTTGAAATTAAAATCAACCCTTTTAAGTGTATGGGTGGCCCAAAATTAATCAGTCATATGCTACCATCATATTCTACGTCTAAAAATAGGAATAAAAGTTCAAAAAAGCATTGCTCGAAAAATTCGTCCTAAGAGAGCTAGAATCATGTTTTAAGACTTTGTCATTTTTATGGCTACCCAGAACAATAGTAAAATCAAAACTCATGTGTACAATTTCAGTTTCAAAATGGGTGCAGATACAAACTTTTAATAAAAGAACCAATTTTACGAAGAAAGTTCTACAGAATTTAAGTTTTGTGTCAGAATAGTAAAATTTAAAAAAGCGATAAATGATTGCTGTAAACGAGTATCGTGTAGCACATCATTTGAAAGCTATCATAACACGTCGTTTGGCGTTTACAGCAATCATTTATCGCTTGTAGTTTTCGAGTTATAAGAGAAAATGTGTTTTCGACCCTCAACTTTCAACCCTTATAACTTTCCCCAGAGGCTTTTACCGCACGTATAAAAAAATACGTCAATCTTATTTTGACCCATTCTACAACTGTACCAAATTTAAACAAAATCGGTGAGTTACTATACTTGCTAATGATGATTAATGATTTTCAGGCAAAATGGACATCTTCATTTCTTGTTATAATTTAGACTGGTGTGTGAAATTTTATTGACTCATCTTATGCTAGTTTAAAACATTCTTTAAAAATCATTTTTCTGTCACAACCATCAAGAGGCCGTAACTCTCTTAGGAAAAAATTTTCGATCCATGTTTATTTGAACTTTTGTAATTCTTTGTAGACATAAAATACGCTAGTAATGTATAGTCGTCCAATTTTGGAATTTTTCCTATAAGGTCTTTAATTCTTGAAATTAGTCGAATTTATTTTAACTACGAAATAACGTAATTTTTTAATGACGGAAACTGTCTTGAATTAAAGGTCGGAAAATTTTCGAATGCTTTATTATCGAAATTACAAAAGAAAAAACATATTATAAATAAAACATTTAAATAAAAACAAAAAACAGAATATCTTGAAACATTGGTGGCACATGTACTGATCGATGTCTAAAAGTGAACATAGATTACATCCATTTTGCACGGGGGTAGCCAGATATCTGGTTTTATCTTCCTCTCTGTGCTATTAACCCTTTGCGTACCAGAGGGCTTTGAAAGAACACGATCGAAAAGCGTCAAGGAGCGCGATCGCGTTCCTTCAATTATGTGCCGAAAAAAGGCAAAGAGCGCAATAACGCTCCTTTGGATACATGTCGAAGATTTCAACAAAAAAATTCGGGTGAGCTATCAGTTGTCTAAATCCGGAGAACGCAAAAGTGGCTCGTGGTACGCAAACGGTTAAAGACACTTACAGAGATAACTATTGTTATGAACACACAGTAACCCAACATGTTTGGCCTAGTATTTTTTGTATGTATCTCTCTTAAATGTGGTATTACATGCCTTTAATGCCGCATCCACATTGCAAAAATTTGCATCGTACACGACACACAAAAATTTTTGTGCGTGCACGGAAATTAGCGTGAATGTGTAAGTCATATCTGGCGAATATATTTACATTCGGTGCAAAATTTTATAACTGTGGGTCTGGCTTGCAATGTATACATAGAAAACTAAGGCCAGGTATGATGAGGTTCAGATAAGTTAATGATGAAATAACTGCCGCATATACATATGCAGTATCTAAAATTTTATTGTGATCAAGGATATCCGCTTAGGATTATTGAAGATTGGTATTTACTTAAAGACTATTCATAAAAAATTAAAAATATATATAATTAGGACGTTCGTAACAACTTTTATCGAACGATCCCATTTTAAATGTTTTATCTACAAAATTTTATTTAAAGACTTAAATTCTTCAAAATAGTTACTCCATTTTTGTCAGTCACATCTGTTGAAATTATTGAATTATAGCAATTAGTCAACGATAATCTTAGCTAAACTTTATAATACTGAGCCTAATGGCAGCAAAGTTCGTTTTCAAGCCTGATATACAGTGTGGAAATCATCGATCGCTATATAGGTATTTTAGTAAGAGCAAACGACAGAACCGAATAAAGCGTCAGTAGAAGCGAGATGAGTACAGACCTTCCACTTAACTTATTAAGTTGTTACCAATCAGACGATCGGCTTGGTATGCTGTCACCTGTCACATTTGCGCTGTGACAGGGGTTAGATGAAAATGCATAAAATAAACCCAACCTAACCCCTGTCACAGCGCAAATGTGACAGGTGACAGCATACCAAGCCGATCGTCTGATTGGTAATAACTTAATAAGTTAAGTGGAAGGTCTGTAGTCATCTCGCTTCTACTGACGCTTTATTCGGTTCTGTCGTTTGCTCTTACTAAAATCCCTATACAGCGGTCGATGATTTCCACACTGTATAAATAGTGATTGGTTACTTCACTAATAGCCATTAATAAACTGTAGTTAAATTGTCGAAATTTGAAAAATCGACTTACAAATGTATTAACCTGGTTCAGGATTTGTTAAAATTAATCTCACCTGGTTGAATATATTTAGTGGGGTCTGACATTGCAGCGGCTTGTAGAGTATAAGTCAGGAAACAATCACGTTCATCAACAAACACTTCGCCCAAAACGGGATATTCTCCAGACATGTCAGCTAAAAGTTGTTCAAGCATATCCCGGTTTTTACATTTCTCAATTTCCTCTTTACTGCAACAAACCTGATAGAAAACAACAAATAACACCACAAATAATGCATAATTTACCTTATAGGGTCTCTAGAAAACAGCAAATACCACGCGAGCTTGATCTTTTGATACAGCGACAACTTTGCCAAAGCTCTCAGCAAAGTAATTCGAATCGGACGATCACCTAAAACAACTTCCGCTCCTAATCTGCTAGCCTAAAAATGCAAGATCATCAAGATGGTATAAATAATTTTCTAATAAGCAAATACCTCTTTAAAAGCGACTCGAAACTCGCCACCTGGAGCCATACCAATTTGTTTCGTTAAATGAGCACTTAGGTTCAATAACAATAAGTACGTAACACCGTAATATAATCCGTTCTTTTTAATCATAGAACGAATCATGTCGATGCTAATATTTTCGGCCTGTTCCAAAATCGCTTTTTCATCCATTTGAAGAATATTTTTTCGAGCATCACATAATTCCAATATAACGATGTGTGGAAGAACTGTATTGATCACCTAATAATTAAGATTACTTTAGAAATAAATAAATATTTGACGACAATTTTTTATGGACGTGCTTTAACAACTTCATCTTTAGACTCTTGGCTAAAATGAGCTGTGCCCACTACGTAAACCTTAGCCCCAGTTTGGGGATGTTGCAGCAAGGTTACCGTTGGTGGAAGGCATTTATCAAACTCTTCGTGTTCTATTGTGTGTTTGGCTTCTTCCTCAGCTATTTCTTCAAAACTTTTCTCTGAACTGGGTTCAGAATCAGAGCCTATTTTTACGGTACTTTCAGAGAGTTCTAGGAGAGAAATTTTATTTTGGATTAACTTTACCATTATTTATTTTTGTTTGATTGTATGTTCATTTGACAACTAATTTTTTGTATTAGTAAGTTTCTATAGAGTCGGTAAACAAATTGAATATAATATTATTATGCACATTAAGAAAATATAGAGTGTCAATTTTTATGTCAAATAATTAAATAGGGTAAACCGTACAGTTATTGGCCGTTCGATGAATTTACAGAAATAATAAACTTTCCGTGTTTCCAAGTAGTTTTCACTGTTAATTCTTAACATATGAAAAAAAAGAAAAACTTAACTTCTAACTTATAGAAGGCTTATTATGTATGTAAATTCATCGGACGGCCGATAACTGTACGGTTTACCATATACAAAATGAGTCGTTTGTAAAAAATTATGTTATGAAAAATTTTTTAAATCAAACACTCGGCATATTATTTGGGTTTTAGACTGTGCGGTACTGATACATTTTCAAACATACACATTTTCATATATTCTAACATAGTTAAGATATCTCCACAACACTACAGAGCGACACGACGTTTGACTCCTTAAGGTTATCTCGATATATTAGCTTTGTTCGTTAGGGCTGTACTGCTTGCACTTAGCACTTCAGTGCATTATTAAATTTTGGTTACAAATGCGTTCGTTGGATCACAGTTCATACGTGAACTAAAGTGCACCAAATTACACTAAATTGCAGTAAGTCCCCTTTAAATGCTGCACGAAACTGCGCCTTTAGACCATAGTGCAACTTACAATTAGAGCAGTGGAATTTTTAACCTAACGAACAAAGCTATTGTTATAGAAACATGGTACATTACATCCATGTCAAATTGTACGCTGTGCATAAGAAGAATGTTGTCTGAATGTCATACTAATGTCCTGTAGTGTTATGGGGATAGACCTTAAAACTTAACGCACACTTCCAAACTACATACTCAAGATAATTTGTGTACATTAACCCCTTAAGGACCAGACCCGAGATATCTCGGGATAGAATGTACGGTTTTAAATGGCCGTAAAAAAAAAATCGGTCCTTAAGGGGTTAAGGGGTTGCGTGATTACGTAGTTACATCCATAAAATTTTGACCACTTTCTGACAACCCATACACGTACACTCGGCATTCCTAAGGAACAGCCTTAAGAATATGGATGTATAGAGAGCTCTATGTAGAATCGCATAGAGATTCATTCTGTCTCTCTCAGAAAAGTTATTTTTTCCCCGAATACATATGTAAAAGACTTTAGAGAGAACTAAATTCTCTACCGTATTAAGCGAACAAACTGTTCAAGTCTCATAGTTTACTAACAAAAAAAAAACTTCTGATATTTTATACGCGATTTTGATAAATTCCCTTATATCTTAAAAACCCTAACTGATAGGTATAAGGATATGTATTACAAATTGGTAGAGAATTAAATTTTCTATCGGATAGGCTAATAAAATATGGGGTGTTCCGTTTAAAATTGTCGACTTGTTTTGCAATTGAATATGGAAGAATGGTAATTCTCTTTGTGACCAGCCGGTATATGAAAGAGTACTGTGGGTAGTTGTGTTCTATTTCGCAATATCTGGAAAATAATCATGTCAATTATAAACTTTCTTGCTTGAACGATAGTAGAGAAATCCGATTTTAAAGAAGAGGTTTAAATTGTTGAAAAACTCTTAAAATCAGAATAACTGGAGAACGAAAAATGATAGTTATTCAACGTCCGGTGATCGCAAGTAACGGTCATCCAAACCCAATAAAATGCTAACGAATCAGTTGCGTGAATAACCCTATATGTTGAATAAAAATATATGTTTTTGACTTTGATACTTTCATTTCCATAGCCATAGCAGCACTTTAAAAATGGGTAAAATCCTTTGCCCCATCTTGTACTGTTATATTGTAATAGTTGGCTGAAATAAATCAAAGTATCATTTATATCATTGAGGACCTTGGTGCAAGAACGGGATAAGGCACTATTTTTGTAAAATTGAGATATATGTTTTACAACATTCTACAAGACTTTATTTACCTTTTGGCGCAAAAACAAGAGGTGTACTTTCATAAATTACAATAAGTTAAAGAAAGTTTTATATAAAGTTTATATGCCAAAAGGTAAATAAAGTCTTGTAGAATGTTGTAAAACATATCGTCCCCTTTCTCACGTAGTGGCGTATCTGACATGCACACAATTTTACAGGAGACGCAAAAAATTAAAACTCTATAACATAAGCACATAATATTAACACATACGACAGTACAAGATTAACGAATTCCTAGTATTGTGTTGGGAATTCAGATACGCCACTACGTGAGTTGGTGTGGACACTTTAAACTTACTTACTGCCGGTATATCTCATTTTTTTCATTTTTTGCTAGATACGTCACTACGTGAGAAAGGGAACGATATATTTCAATTTTGCAAAAATAGTGACTTATCCCGTTCTTGCACGAAGGTCCTCCATTTCTGTTAAGATACTCAAGAGCTGCATTTTTTCTGGTCTTCTTATCATATATTGCATTGGTGCGATTCCATAAAAGTAGGGATAGGTCATACTGCTCAAAGAACAAACCAGGAACATCGTGTTCCATATGACTATCATTGGATATTCTGACCAAAATCCTATTCAAATAAATCAATCATTATCTGCACATCATACCATGCCACTGCGATGAGAACTGAACTGAATATAGATAGAAATATTAAGATTGGCTCTGTACAATCAATAATATGGACAATGTCCCTTCTCTTTTCTAGTGTTGATACATGAAAAGCAGAAAATCCATATTTTCATCAATATTACCCATCAATCGTACATGATCAATATTATAAAATATTATCAATACTATTTATTGTGCATTAATTGCTTTGACAATAAACAGATTTTAAATGCCCCTTTGACAAATAAAAGGTAAAGTAGATGATTTTTTTTAATATCAAGAACATAGTGACCAAAATTTTATGGCTGCAACTATACATACATAAAAAAATAAATTTATTTGCTCAAAAACATAGAAAATACCCAGTACAGTCTCTAAAAATGTGTATATTTTTATTTTAATGACATGTAATTATTGTTAAATAAAAATAGTATAAATTATCTATAAAAGAAAATATTATGTGTATACCACGAGTTAACCAATCTTTTAAATGCAAAACCTAAACCATGGAATTTGAAGGAAATATCAAAATACATAATATATTGATGTTTACCACTACAGTTAAATAAAAGATAAGAAAAGGACAAGTCGTTTTTTAATGATTTTTCTTTACACGTATTTAATCAACCTTAATCTTACAGCTAGCATTATCATACACATTTTATTTTTAACTTACCGAAATTTATGGTCGAATCTTCCATATTTTACACTTATTCCTACCTTAGTTTCTTAAAAAAATACCTAGAAATGGTTAAAAATCGAACTAAACACTAAATGAAACGTCGACACATCACAAGCTGGGAGAGACCAGCGGCGACAGCTGATTGCTAAACTTTGGTTATTTTCCTTCACTCACACAAAAAAGTTGTATATAAAGACGTTTTTAAATAAAGTCATCAACGCGAAAAATTTATTATATTAAATTAAATGTCGTAATCAAGTATCAAAATATCCTTTAAAGTAGAAGTTTTGAGACAAAAATAACCAAATTCTCCTTCAACTTGACAGCGAACGGTCGTGACATCTGTACGTGATTTTAAGTAACTTTATATCAGGTGTAAAGGCCTTTATTAATCAATGTTCTATTATTAAAATTCAACAACAATAAATACAATCAATTACGATGGTTAGAGGATTGGTAAGGTTTTCAATAAGTTTATAGAAGGAAAGTTACATATTGTATACTTCTAGCTTAGCTTTTTTGTTGGTTTATATGCTGGGATTTATATTAGCCAGAATTACGATGTAAGTACCAAGAATTAATAAGTAATTTCACGAAACTGTATATATTAGAACAACCAAGAAAGATAATACAAAGAGATAAAACATTAATTAAACCTTAATCTTTAGCTAATAAGTAAATAATAGTATCTTATTGTTTAGCATATTTTTATTCTATAACACTATTTTTAGACTTTGTTTGTCATAATTCTTATGTAAATAATAAATTTAATCCTTTTAGGTGCCTAGAGTAGACGACCCAGCAGCACTAGTTGAGAAAATAAAAGACTTTGCTGATAAACATAGAAAACAATAACTTTTATTGCATGTAAATAAACGTTTATTCACTTAAATTGTGTTTACAGCTATTTTCCTAATATTCTAATAAATTACATTAACAACATTCCTCCTCCTAAATATTCCTGTCTTGCCTGAGGCTCAATAAAAGCCAACCAATCGCTAGAATGAGTTGGCAACAATCCCATACTTTGGCATTTGTATAAAGCCAATCCAATATTAATTAAATTACCTAGTAGGTATACGCATTTTTGACCAATAGCATTGGAATTCTCAACCATTTTAAAGGTGCTATTTACTGAGAATAAAGCCTGAATTGGTCTAAGGAATAACATCCCAACCATCATTATTGGAAATATAGATATTGAATTTCCAGCCATGTACATAATAAATAGGTTCATTGGTACTTGTTTTAACGGAGCTAAAGCCAATTCCCATGATTTTTTAACTATTAGATGACTGGTATCTGTTTTCTTCGTTACTTCACTGTGGCTTAAAGCCCCTGATGTACTGTAAGCGGGAGGTGATGCTAATGTGGATAAATCAGTTGTTACCAATGATTTATTTGATCTAAAAAATGAAACGATCAAATAACTTGAAAATTTGAACATAGTCTATAGATGTAATACATAACTAAACAAACAAAACATAATTTTACAACTAAAAAATATTAAATGTTGAAGTTAAAAATCATTTAGAATAATTATACGACCGTATTAAAAGGATCTTTTTATTAATAAATGATGAATTTGAGGTTAGGATCTCTTGACAACGTTTACCTGGTTGTTTCTAAGCTCCATTTCAGCCTCTTATTCACGGTTTTCGTGGACATTTTACCTTCGTGTCGTTAATAATAATTACAATAACAAGGTGATAGAAATTCTAGCTAAACTATCTTTTAATTATGCCTGTTTGTGACAATTAAGAATTTTGATTTGACAGAAAAAAATCGATGACCACCCAACTTGACTTGAAGGTTATGATAGCAGTATAAAAATAAAAATTAAATTCGCAAAAATCTGGGTTATTGTTAGTAAAACACGTATTAAATTGAAATTGGTTTATTAGATTTTTACTTTACGTAATCAGTCTAATTTCCCCATGTTTTTGATTTTAAGGGTTGGTGTTATCTATGAATTAATTAAGATTTTGATTTAATCATTATTTAAATATACAGCATATTTAAGTAATTTGTAACTTTTTGCTTATAATTTATCAATTTATATTCATATAGAATCAAAAAAATGTATTTTTTCTAAATTATTTTTATTAAAATTATTTTGAAAATGTAGTAGATACTTTTACTATATCAAAGTTGGCAGCAATTCCTCCGTTAGCCAATCATCAATCGCGTGCGTTTCTAACCTAAAAAAGATCAAATGCATTAATATTCCGAAAAATAATGGTAAAATCACAAATCTGTTAAATAATGCGAAAAATCCAATGGCCCGTTTAGAGAAAATGGTAGAAAAACTCAACGCAAATAATTTGTCACCCAGAAGGCGCGTGGACAGCTTCGTAACAATAAACGAAAAACCCGTGGACGAAATTTCATTAGATTTTTTCTATAAACCTCATACGATTACGCTTTTAGCGCTATCGATAGGGGTCGTAATTTACACTGCTTTCGTTAGGTAAGAAATTATATTTGTTTTTGTGATTAATTATTTTTGTGAAATGTCATTGTGAATTTAGGATTCTTATGTCCGTTCTAACTAAAAGATGTAAGTTTTGTGTGAAATTGGCTTAATTTGTTTAGTAGAATAATTTAAATATTAAATTGAATTATAGGGAAAATGTATTTTTAGTTGATGTGGTTTTTTGGGGTTACCTAAGAATAGATGTTGATCCAGAGTATATTTATTACCTAACCACTGATCTATTGAACTTTAACATTTGCCCTATTTGTATATTTCTTACTTATTTTTTTATGAAGGGTATAAGTGTTAGGAAATGTTGTGTAAGATTGGAATAATTAATTTAATATTGTTTTCAGCTTCAATTAGTATGCTTATATACTTTATTTGGAAAATCTGAATATTAAAGGAAACATCTCATTTTCACTAAATAATTTTGAATCTTTTTATTTCAGAGAATATAAACTACTAATGTTTAAAACTATAAATAAACCCATGTGAAGGGCACAAGAATAAATCACCGTCATTTCAAATTCTAACTAATTAAAAAAAAAATGAAATAAATAATTTCATTCTTCAGTTGGGATGAATGTTAAATAAATGAAATGTGGAGTTTCTGCTGTGGAGATTGATTAGCACTTGATTACAGAGTTTCAATCTTATAGTAGATCGTCATCAGGTCGTTTGTGTCAAACAGCAAATAACATGGACCATCGTCAATCACGTTGTTAAAAATTGTTAAAAATTTAAAGCTAAAAATGATAAAATTTGAAAACGAATACCTGAGTTATAATGAACTCACACTATGTTTTCAAATACCTCAAATCTAACTCGACAACGACAGACAGTTTAATGTCTGTTGTTAAGATCTAAACCTGGTAGTCCAGTACTAATAAATCTCTTTAATAGAAACTCCACATTACATTAGCTTTGTTCGTTGGGTTAAAACTTGCACTGCACTAACTTACACTATGGTGCAAAAGTACAGTTGCGGGCAGCATTTAAAAGGGGATGATGAAAATCGATAGATATTGGTACATAGCACAAATGTATAAAATATTAGGGCGCAATACTGAACGGTTCGCAAGAAAATTGGTGTTAAAGTATGCAATCGGCTTATATGTCAATGATTTGTCATTTCCCCTACAACTCCCCAATAGCCATAGTGGAAATATATCGGTTTCCAGATCCATAGTACAGTGGTTCGAATCTCGAATAATACATTTTAATTTTCTTTTTTTATACAATATTCTAAGTTATTTTTATAACATGTTGATGTAATATTAAAGTATTTTTAAAATAACATGAAATATTGTACTCAAAATAAAGATAAAAAAAATATTGTTCAAGATTCGAACCACCGTACTATGGATCTGGAAACCGATATATTTCCACTATAGCTATTGGGGGGTTGTAGGGGAAATGACAAATCATTGACATATAAGCCGATTGCAAACTTTTGCACCAATTTTCTTGCAAACCGCTGAGTATTGCACCCTAATATTTTATACATTTGTACTATGTACTAATATCTATCGATTGGTACCACTTTCGTTAAAATCGGTGAGGGGCAAGTCGTAAGGTCTCCTTGTCAGTGTAATTTAGTGCTTTTTAGTTCAGGTATGAATTATGATCCAACGATTGCATATGTAACGAAAATTTAATAATGCACTGAACTGCCAAGTGCAAGCAGTGCAGCCCTAACGAACAAAGCTATTTATTTAAATTTAAAAAATCATACAGAATTTATTTGTGAAAATTAAGAAGTGATTGTTAAATTAAATGAAAACTTTAGGAATTTATTTTTTGGTATAAAAGTTTAATTGATTCTAATTATTAGCAAATATAAAAAAAAAAAAATAATAAAGCCAAGGTATATTAGTTCATCTATCATAACCTCACAAAATTTCACCAACTTTAAATAGTCGTAACTACTTTATTGATAGGAGTTAGGAAGTGATTATATTGAACTTAAATAATTATATTTTTTATTAAAATAGTCAATTTTGTTGCAATTGCAATTGAAACAATAAAAAAATATCAAAAATTGACCACAGTTAATTATATTTTGAGTTTATTTATGGAAATTAAAGAATGGTTTTTAGATTAAACTAATACTTAAAGAAACTATTTTTGATTATTGAAGTTAAATTTCTTTTCATTACCAAAAAATTAGACCAAAGAATTTTGATCAAACCTAAGATAAACTCTTTTTTCTTTAATTATTTTTAAAAAATCGTCCAGACATTATTCATAGGAATTAAAAAGTTGGTCTTATGTTAATTTACAACTTAAACACAGTACTTTCTGTAATAAATGTCAAATGCCTTTAAACACAAATCTCTTCTTAACAGATTATCAACCAACAATCCGTTAATTGGTTGTTACAGTTGATTCACATATGTAAAAACTTTTGATAATCTGATGGATTATCACATTTTGTAAAACAGTGTAATTTGAATAAACAAAAATCGTGAAAATTAATAACGAATTTTTGACCAATTTTGATGAATTTTCGACAAATTTAGACGGATCTTTAACGAGTTTAATAAAGTTAATAGCGAATTTAAAATTTTACAATTTGTTATAAAGTGACAAATTTTTAACAAATTTTGCGGAGTTTAACAAAATTAAGTGGAGTTTCGACGAATTTTTAATAAATTAAGACGAAGTTCTGACGAATTTTGGCGAACTTAATAAAATTAACAACTATTGGTAAAGTTATTGACGTATTTCAAAAAATTAAAATGAATTTTATGAAATTAATGCGAACGAATCGTGACGAATGTTTTACAATTTTTCTGAATTTAGATTAATTTACAAAATTAACAGCCAATATTATTTGAAATTACATAAATATAATAGAATTAAATTTTGGACGAAATGAAGTTGAATTTCTGACGAATAAAAGTAACACGAATTATGACAGATTTTGAATTATCGATAAAATCAAGAAGAATTCTAATTAAAGTAAGAGAAACTTTGAAGTTTATAAAATTTGAAATTTAAATCAATAAATCGTTTGTGAAAGTGTTTAATGTTTAATCAAACTTCAAAGTTCAATGCGTTTAAAAGGTAACTAAATTAATAAAAAATCGCAAAGTAGTTATTAAATCGTTAAAAATGAAGTTGAATCGTTTTAGAGTAATTGCATTGTTTAAAAAAGTCACTAAAAGTCCAAAAGAAGGTCATAAAATCATGCAACAATATCACTAAAAAAATATTAAAATTACAAAATTATCAAAAAATTACTAAATTATTAATTAAGCCGTAAGTCGCCAAAAAAGTCATTAAATTGTTAGAAAAATTACAAATTATATTTAAAAAATAGTAAAATTGTCTAAAATTTCACTAGATAATCAAAAAAATAATATGAAAGTAAAAAAAAAAAATAATAAAGATAATCAAAAAAGTTGTTCTAAAAGGTCATTAAATCGTGCAAAAAAGTTACTAAATTAGGAATAATCGAACTGTCACTATTTAATATTTCGTTAACATTCTGTTGATGGATCGTCAGATTTCGAATCTGAAGGATTGTTAACTCTTCGTCAACGTTTGTGCATGCGACCAAAAATAAAATAAATTAAAAAGAAAACAAAATGTTAATAAATATCCAACCTCGACGTGGTTTAAAATAACTTTTAGAATAACTTTTTCGATTTACTTTCTCAAATTTCCTTAATTTACTTTCAGAGACACAAACAATGTTGAAAACAACATCTGGACCGGCATGTTATGCTGCATCTTCTTCTTCCTCATCATCTCAGTGTTGGCATTCCCAAATGGACCCTTCATCAGGCCACATCCAGCAGTTTGGAGAATAGTATTTGGATTAAGCGTCTTATACCTGCTTGGCATGCTTTTTCTATTGTTTCAAAATTATCAAACGATTCGAAGCATTTTGATTTGGTTGGATCCAAGCCTTGCGGATTTCCATATCGACATGGAACGTGAATACGGCGTGAATTGTTCAGATATTACAATAGAAAGAGTTTGGAGTCACGTGGATATCTTCGCTTTGGGTCATTTCTTAGGATGGATGTTTAAAGGAATTTTGATAAGACATATTGGTATTTTGTGGGCTATTAGCGTCATGTGGGAATTTACGGAAGTCGCTTTTGCGCATCTTTTGCCCAATTTTATAGAGTGCTGGTGGGACGCTTTAATTCTGGACGTTTTGGTTTGTAATGGATTAGGCATTTGGTGCGGATTGTATATTTGTAAAAAATTGGAAATGCGCGAATACAAATGGGCTTCTATTAGAGACATTCACACGACAACTGGAAAGATTAAACGCGCCGTTTTACAATTTACCCCAGAAAGCTGGACTTCAGTTAGATGGCTTGACCCAAAGTGCTCGTACATGCGCGTATTAGCGCTCTGTCAATTAGTTATCTTTTGGCAAACGTCCGAACTGAACACCTTCTTCTTAAAGCACATTTTTGAAATGCCTCCATCGCATCCTTTCGTTACCGGACGCTTAATTTTAATTGGCGTAATTGTTGCCCCATCTGTACGTCAATATTACAGCTATATAACGGATACGACTTGTAAAAGAGTTGGGACACAGTGTTGGGTTTATGTTTGTATAATGGTAGCAGAGGCTTTACTTTGTATCAAGCATGGGAAAGAACTTTTTGGACAAACTCAAGCTATTAACATTATGGTTTGGTTGTTGTTACAACTGATTATAACGATTTTGTTTATTTTCGGCTGTGTGATGTGGAACAAGTACAAACCTGAGAAAAGTGGGGATGTTTCAAGAGAGGCGAGTCCTACAAAGTACAAAAAGGGGAAAGGACCCTTAATGGGGGGTGATGTTTCTTTTTCAAAAGACGATTAAGTTTTTTGTCTAGGCAATTTTTTTTGTTGATTTTTTTGTTAATTTGGTTTTTATCCAAGAAGTATTTATTTGTTTAATGATTTGTAGCTTCAATTTGAGCAGAAATGTTGAATTAGTAATTTGTTTGGGATTATATGAGAAAATAAAATAAAAGATATTAGTCTTTTTTGGGAATACATTTCCAAATTTATATCTTCAAAAGGACATAAAAACTAATACAAATGCCATACTGACTGCTAAACAAGGAATAAAAACAAGCATATAAAAAAATTAAAGCTCGCACAACAATTAAATTGTTAATACATTTTGATATTACACAGTAAGAACTAATAACTGATAATGAAAACAAATTCTAAAGATACCATACTCTTAAAAGTTTTTGTGTCAATACAACCTAAAAATATGACAAAAAAGAGCTAAAAATCTTACCTATATAAATAACATGTATCAAAAAGTCAGTTTTTAAGAAAAAATATGGGTAAAATTAAAATTTATAATAAAGGAAACTGATAATCAACCTAATTATTAAACTAAACGTTTATGAATGGTGAAGTTTTTATTATCCACTGTTTATTCCTTGTATTTTCGTTTTGACAAATTTTAAGTTTAACAAATCCAATAAAATAAAATGTACATGCTACAACTTAAAATTATCTGTGACCAGAATAAATTATTAACCACTCTGTACATACGTTTTGGATAAAGATCAAATTTGCCTATTTTCATGTGTTCGTTATTGATTCTAAATTTACTTTTTAGAGTTTTTTGTTTTCATAGGTAATTATTTGGGGAAGACAAATACAAAAAATTAAGAGACTGTTGTTGTTATCAGCAATAATAATTGATTTAAAAATGTAATTCAATTTTAATAAAAACCCTTTCACAATTCATCATAAAGTGTGCCATACCATTCGCATTATATCCACATTAACTGTACCCACCTTAAATGTGTTTAGGTATAAAATACGTATTGACCACTTTACTCGTACTTAAGGTTTGCAATCGACTTTACCACTATTTTCGTTGCGAACAGGGTGCGAAAATCTAGTCCATTTTCTACAAACTCACTGAATACCAAATAAACGATGAGAATTGTCTCGAAATAAACAAAAGAAAAACAAATTTTCGTTTAGTAAATGCTATGTTACAATAATTATGTAATTGATTAAATATTGTTATAAATATAAAACAAGATTATAAAACAAATAGGTATTGTGTGTTAATACTCATGTCAGCAATAAAATCGATAAAACCAAGTTGAGTTTATTTCATTTGAGTATTTCATTCACGTGTAGAGTTAACCTCCAAATGGGGCGGTTTGACTAGTAAAGGAGGATAAAGGAGCGGAGTTGTGGGAATCGGAGCTCGATTATTAGGAAGGTACAAGGCGGTGGGCGTTACCATTGCCACCCCCGCGGCATGGACCAGCCCCTGAAACGTACCTAAATTTAATAAGTGCCTTAAAGCCCGTCGGGCATTACGACGTTTTGTCTTCTAAAGCAGCATGCTTTTACGATTTTGTGCTTTTAATGGGGTTTATTACTGAGTTTTTATAACTAAAAATCGGTTAAATGTCATTACGATGAATTTCGGAGCGCGATGTAGGTCAAAAGCACGGCGGGGTGTGGAGGGGAGGTGCAATTTGAGATGGCAAACGCCCCTCGGCTCGCGGGCAATACAGGACTGTACTCGGGAAATTTTAAGTTTTAAGTGAAAAGTAATGATACGATTATAGAAAAAGAGAATTGCTATTTTAGCATAATAAAAATAGAGTACAGATATTAATAAGCTTAATTAAGAAAGGTCTTCTTATCGAACTGACAATCGAGAGTAATAATTAAGTAATCAGAAGAAAATGATGTAGAACTCTTAGTATGTACAAATGACTGAATCCATAAAAGAATTTAGAATATCTACCGATTTTTTGTAGCTATTGTTATGATTTTGTAGTGAGAATTGCAGCAATTGAGATTCAAAAACAAGTATTACAAACTTAACCTAAAATTGGCTGTCAATGTCATTATCACAAAACATAAAATTAGGTTTTTGTGTAACCAATATGTAAACAATCGTATCTTTGACTATATAGTATGTTCAATAAAAAGAAAACCTCTACTAAAACACTATGAAACATTTTATAGGATGGATACTTTGATGTTAGAAATGATAGGAATATTTTTTGGAATAGGAGTTAATCTCGTGCAAAATTTTCAAAAGAAAGATGACTGGATATTAAAAAAAAAAAAAAATTCAGATGTTATTGATGATAAAATATATTTGCCGTTGGTGTATCATAAGAAAGGGAAAGGTGAAGGACCGTTGTTTATTATGTGGGTAGTTTGTCCTGAATGGGGACCTGGTGCTATCCCCACCGTTCCCGTGACAAGCTCCGCACTGCTGGCGAATGGCGTGGTTTCGTGTCCGATTGCCCGGCCTGTGTCGAGCGAAGTTACAGTACCAGGGTCGCGTTGTTGGGTGGTGAAGACCGGAGCGGTATCGCCGCCCAGAATCGCCTAATTGCCGCGACTTTTCTCACGCCCTCGTTTCGAAAACCGCGCTTACACGAAGACCGTCCCAAGAAAAGTACTAAGGAGAGGACACGGTCGTATGACGATCGTATCGATTGTTGGCGGTGTGCGTGTGAGGTGACCGCTTCGCGACTTGCAACCGACAAAAACGGCTCCGAAAACCCGAACAATGCCCATGATATCCGACTCGGCTTGCGACGATGACAAGTGAAGTGTCGCCGGTGAAGCAGGAATCCAACGCCGAAAACCAGGTGAGGACCCGAGCCCCGTGGGCCGCGATTTGTTGGTCGGCGCCGCGAGTTTAGGGCGGGTGCATCTCGTGACGTGTCTCTGTGGGTGTTGCTTTGTGCTCATAGAGGAGGTCGAGCCTCGGTTCGCCGAGGTGACCACTGGCGGGGCTACTTTCTTATTTCTCCGTCTTGTTCTCCTTCGTTAGATGTAATTCCTATCAGCACCTGCCTTATTCCCGCTTCGCTTCGCGCACCTGGCGACGTTTATTTTTAACCGGAACCGTGTTTAACGGCACGATCCGTCCTTATCGTGTATTTCGGTACCTACTGCCGGTTCCACGAAGGACTGCTGCTAAGGGGACGGGTCTGGCGGTCCTTGTGCCGAATTTAGGGCGACCCTCGGGTCGGCCTGTCCTCCAGGGGAGGTATAGGGCCCCGCCTTGTCGGCCGTTTTTGGGAGGGAACTCGTCTAGGCGCGATTATAATATTTCCCACCGTGTATCCCCCTTAGTAACTCTGTTTAGGGTTCTAAAACCCTCGTTATTTCGCCTCAGGTATACCCGCGTGTTATCGATGTTATATTCTTACAATTAGCCGAGCAGACAAAGAACTTTTTTAATTTTAATCATGTATTTGTACTATAGAAATTTAACGTATCCTAAATTCAGCTTAAAATATAACAAAATATTTCATTTTTCAACATGAGATAATAATAAATAAATATTGTCTCATGAAATTGTACGGTACTTCACAATAATAAGTCGATTCAATTATATGATTAAGTCTTCACTCGTCAGGAAATAAACACACACCATAAAAAACATTCTGATATTTTCATTGTTATCGTGAAAGTGAAAGTTTGTTGTCGTTATGCATCATTCAAAAACAAAAACTTGTTCTCCTCTTCACTTTCTCGATGTTATGTTAAATTCCTTTTTCAATTTTTTATTACGAAATCTGAGGCGAAATTCTCGTAAAATCTTTAATAATTCACAAACATTTCCAATAACAACAGTATTTAATCAAGGGTACATGTTTTTGAATAAAACATCCCTAAATCCCCGTTAGAAAACATCATTACGGTCCTCCTGACGGATGTATGCACGTGTCTAATCTCGGATGCTAGCGGAATAGCTTCGTAGGTGGTCCCGGGGTTAAACCCCTCGTGCGCCCACGCGGCCCCTTTAGGGCCGGGGTCACCACCCACGGCCGTGATCCCTCCCCCTATCCCCTCAACCCCGTTGTCCTGCCCTCATCCCATTATGACCACGTGGAATGCTGCACGACCGCGAATACTGAAGCCACGCCTCGTCTTCTTCCTGTTTGCAGGAGAGCAAGCCCACCCCGTCGCCGTTGGCGCTGTTGGCGGCCACCTGCAGCAGAATCGGGCCCACTTCGAGCCAGCAGCAGGCCGCCGAGAACGCTACGCCCCCACAGGCGATGGCAGGAACGCCGACGCCCGTCAAGGGTTTGCCCGTCGGAGGACCGCAGGTCCTCAGCGTTCCCGTCGGCATACCACAACAGCTCCTGCAGCAGCAGGGCTTGGCGGCGGCCGCCGCGGCGGCCCAGGGACAGAATCTCGCCTACAATGTCATGCAACCCATGCAAACTGTTACGGTGGATGGACAGGAGGCCATACTCATTCCTGCAATGTCGATAGCAGGTGCGTCTTTGATGGTTTGGGGTTACTTAAGGGTGCTATTGATTTTATTCGAGATGTGAGAAATATACAGGGTGATTTATTTACGTGAGACATTTTTGCTAAAAAGAACTATCTGTTAATGTTAATACAGGGTGTCGCAGACCACCCGTACCACCTGATTTACTCGAAAACTATAAGTCCTAGGAACTTGAAACAAAAAATTTCATACATAAATAGGGTATCAACTAATATCAACAGGAAGTATGAATAATTGAAGGTCACTTTATAATTTCATATATGAAGGGGGTTAATTTTGGTATTGTTGGAAAGAGCTTTTCAAAAGAAATAACTTTTATAGGAAACATTTTTTGATATCATTTACTGTTTTTATCCAAAATCGCTTTCAAAATCTCGATTTTTTACAATTGTTTCCTGATGTCACCACTAGATGTCGCTGTTGGCCATTAAAAAAAATCATGACATTTAGAAATGACGAGTGATAATAAGTCTCAAGAAATAATTTTATTAACAATACGACAAAATAATGTAATACCCTTAACTAAACTTCATAACTTAATATACTTAAGCCCAATAAAATAAAGCAATTTGATTTTTTTAACACTTTGTTGACCGGCAATTTTATGTAGAAACTATGTCATGTCACCGCAATGTGACATAACAAGTGCTATAATGACGAGTTAACTCGTCACCGGTCAGCAACGTTTGGATATGAAATGACGAGTTATCTCGTCACCGATCAACAAGGTGTTAAATGCCCGACAGCGACGTCCGGTGGTGATATCAGAAAACACTCGTAAAAAATCGAAATTTTGAAAGCGATTTTGAACAAAAACAGTAAATAATATCAAAAAATGTTAATAATACCAGTATTAACCCCCCTTCATACATCAAATTATAAAGTGACTTTCAATTATTCATACTTCCGGTTGATATTAGATGTTCCTTTCCCACTCATAAGAAAGTTTATACCCTATTTATGTATCAAATTTTTTATTTCAAGTTCCTAGGACTTATAGTTTTCGAGTAAATCAGGTGGTACGGGTGGTCTGGGACACCCTGTATATTATAATAATACTTTAATAAATATTAAATAAAATTGGCTTTAGAAATCATTAAAAACAATCTTTAAATAAATATTTTACAAAAATTCTATTTCAAGCTATATACTTTCATTTTTTTTATAAAGTATGCTAAAGAGTCAAAAATTCAGTTAGAGTAACTGAAACACTTTAAAAGCAAGTCACAACTACCGATTATCAATGTTACTCATATTTAATTTTACTTAACATTTAGGAGCAGGACAACAACCTCAACAACTCTTCAGTCCAAGTCAAATAATTCGTGCACCAGGTGTACTCCCAACAAATCTCCAGAATATCCAAAATATTCAAACGGTCCAATTAGCTAATGGACAAAGCGTAGCGGTGCGACCAACGATTCCGCAAGTGATACAATTTCCTATGCAACAGACCATACCAGTGCAAGTGCCTATATCGTCTGGAAACGGCCAGACGATCTATCAAACTATACATTTTCCTATACAGCTGGCAACGGCAGTGCCCAACATTATACAGACGCAGCAGATAGTACCCCAGGTCGCGAACATTATAACGCCAAGCGGACCAATTCAACAGGTGCAGATAGCTACTTCCGTGGCCGCTCCCCAACAGGATACACAGCAACAATCGCCGGCCTCATCGCAAAGTGTTACCGTTCAAGCCGACACTCAACCCATGACGTTTACGGGGGCGAATGGTCAGCAGTTTACGATTATTCCGGCGGCTAATGTGCAGCAGGTTAGAAGCGCTAACCTAGGAAACATTATCCAAGTGCCTAATATACAGACAATACCAACTATGCAGAATATACCAGGTACATAAACCCCATATATCAACCTAAACTAAGCGTCTATGTAAGAACTGTTTTTCAGGAATAGGAAACGTTCAAGTTATTACTCAAGCTCAAACACAACCACAATTAACCGTTGGGCAACAACTTCAACAAGACCCTTCTGATCCGAGCAAATGGCAAGTTCTTCAAAGTATAACCACGCCTCAACAACCACAAGCGACGACAATAACTCCTGGGGTGTTTGTTAATGCTAAAGTAGAACCAGCGACTGCACAACCAGCGTCACCCACAACGGATCAAAATTCCGATCAGAAGCCCAGGGTGCGAAGAGTAGCGTGTACCTGCCCAAATTGCGCGGAAGGAGAACGACACACAGACAGGAAGAAACAACATATCTGCCACATACCTGGTTGTAATAAAGTCTACGGTAAAACCTCTCATTTACGTGCACATTTACGATGGCATACAGGAGAAAGACCTTTTGTCTGCAACTGGTTATTCTGCGGGAAACGATTCACTCGGTCTGATGAACTTCAACGACACAAAAGAACACACACTGGCGAGAAGAGATTCCAATGTATGGAGTGTAATAAGAAATTTATGCGATCGGATCATCTTTCAAAACATATCAAAACGCATCAGAAACAGAGGATAACGGTATGTTTATGTTTAAATTATTTTTAACTTTACATATTTTATTGATTTGATAAAATGCGACTACATGGTGGACATCGGGAGCATTTTAACTGAAGAACTGCGGAATCAGTGTGACAGACGAATATACATTTTTCAGGATAGCGACGGTGAAGAAGCGCAAGCGACGAAACACACGTGGAAAGAAGTACGATTTCCTAATGCCGAGGACGAAAATATACTCGGGGACGAACAGAAAGGAGACAAACATGAAAAACAGAACAGTGTTAAGGTGGACAAATCGGGGAGGGTTAAAAGCTGGTTGTACGGAAACATGCCTTTCGTTGATAAAGAGGACAATGCGGCAAGTATCAAAAAAGTAAGAATTGGTAAAGAAAACGATCAAGGTCAAACGATCTTTGATATCTTGCCGAAATACTTTAGAAATAGTGTGCACTTTACATAGAGAAATAAGGATAAAAATATTTATGGTGTACGGATGGTCGATAATTAAAAAAATGCATGTAAGAAGAATGTTGCAATGATAAGATTGATAATATGTTTCCGCGTAGAGGAATAATTGAAAGTGAATCTTCTATTCAAAATATCCATGATGATAGTTATAGTTGATTACTGATGGTTACAAAACTTGAAGACAGCTATGGCGCTTTGATGATGCAATACATTCTGATTCCAAGATATATATAATTTTTGATCATTTTGCTCCATCATTATCTTGCACTTGCAATTTACTAATTTGTACCTTGTTGTGTTATATAAAGTTAGGCAGAAAGCACGGACATTTTTGAAAATGCTTTAGTATAGCATGAGAAGAGATATATATATTTGAGGCAGTTAGCATCCAGTTTGCGAGATTTTAGCTTTTTGTAAATAACTGTCACTTAATAAGGACATAGCGTCTTGATTGGTGTTTATCATCGGAATTTCAACTTGCATAGAATTCAGATTGTTCCTGCTTGGTTTCAGAAAGATGGGATGTATATCGACAAAGTTTGATCATCAATAAATGATATAGATTTGTTACTCTTTAAGAAACTATCATACGAATTCAACCAACAAGAATTGTTTACACAATATGCTAAGATCTGTCAAACTGAAGGCCATCAACTGCATATCGATAGTCCCAAGTTAAAACGACAAACTCCAAATAGTAAATTTTACAGGAGAGCAAAAAAATCTTCGATACAAAAATTGTATATTACTATCTCTATTCCATAATAAGTGAGCCATTACGTTTTGGCATGAATAATTTTAACCAAGAGATAAAGGGTTGCATCTCGTATTTTTTCTTTTTCAAAATCTTATTAATAGCATAAATGTTTGAAAAGAATGGAGATGTAACCTTTTATCTTTCGGCTATAAATATACAAATGGACTTATTATTGAACAGATAATATACAGGTGTCCCACCGAAGTAGACTGATCGAAATATCTCGGAAACTACAAATCCGATTAACTTGAAATTTTGTGCATAAATTTAGTACATACTAAACTACATTTTGAAAACAATTTCCATCATCCATGTCTTCCGGTTATATCAGAAGGGGTTAAGGAATTATTTTATTTGAACGTAATATTTATTTTTCGTTAGGTTGGTTAATTTAAAAATAATTTTGTTTGAAACATTTTTTTCTATCACTTGTAGTTTCAGAGAAAAAAAATATTTTTCATAATTTTTTACGTTTGATTGAAAAATAAGCTATTACTCGCAATCCAAGATAGCTACGCCCATAAATTGATGCTATTTTTTCATGGCTAACCTATTTTTTTACCCCAATCAAACGTAAATAATTATGAAAAATAATTTTTTTCTCTGAAATTACAAATGTTAGAGAAAAATGTTTCAAGTAAAATTATCTTCAATTTCAAATTCAATTAACCAACCTAACGAAAAATAAGTATTGCGTTCGAAAATAATAATTCCTTAACCACTTCCGGTATAACCAGAAGTTATGGATGACTGAAAATATTTTCTAAATATAGTTTACAATGTACTAAATCTGTATGTAAAATTTCAAATTTATTGGACTTGTAGTTTCCGAGATATTTCGACTAGTCCACATCGGTGGGACACCTGTATATGTATATATTTTTTTTACTGGTCGATCATTTATTGTCTAATGCTGTTATTATAATTTCAATGAAATGTCTTCACAAACTTTCATACTAACAAGGAAAAACCAAAATATTGTCGTTCAAGGCACTTTAATTTGTCTAGAAGACATTTTTACATGGCGCTTAAGACAGTTTTATGTGGCACTTATGCTTTTTAAATGTTTCAAAAACTTTTATAGTATCGCTTATGGACACATATATGACATTTATGCGTCTTAACTTGAGAATGTCGATATTATCCATGTACATATCTTTATGTAGTAGTTTGGAAAGATCTCTTCAAAAACGTTCGTCTTTTATACCAAATGTTGTATAAGGTTTTTATTATATACACGTGTCTATTAAACCTACTAATAGAATTGTGAAAAGTGATGCTTAGAATAATTTCTTATAGTTGACCAAAAGGGTTAAGGAGATGAAAATATATGTTAATTTAATACCATTATAATTCTATTAAGCAAAAATATTATAAAAGTTAAAAAGTTTTTAATTTTTCACTAAATTCAATTCAGATCATTTTTTGATGACTTGGTTAATTAGTATGTTTATGGAACACTTGGACAATTAAATCTCGAAACATCATATAAGTAAATTCAAGTTTCTCTGAAAGTGTTATTTATTCTTTACAGGAAACAGGAACGTCCACGCAATCAGTGTCAGGAGACAGTTCTAGTAATGACGAGAAGATGATGATAACAATTAACGAAGCGGACGAACTCATAATAGCAGATCCGTTGGATACATGAATTAGTTAATGTGTTAAATTAGCTTAATTTTTGTACAGTAAAAACATGTTTGTAAATACCGAAAATGATCGATCTTAATACGTAATAATATATTTTTATATTTGCCTGTTCCAGATTATTTACTATAACGTTAAAACGACCAGTCAACATTATAAAATTTATTGTATATAAAATTTACATAAGGTCATAAAAAATAATAATATACGAATAATTAACCTTCAGTTCCGAAGACTGTGTATTTCCGCCATGTGTCGTTTATACGCCTCCCGATAATCGAAAATTTCGGGGCACAGGTGGCAACAGTACAAATTGAGCAAATCTGAGTGCATCAGTCTGACGTGATATTTCAATGCCGATTGGTTCGAGTAGGTTTTCCCGCAATGAGGACAATTCCCACACTGCGAACTATGATGAGATTGAGCTTGAGAGGCAGATCGCAGGTGCGTTATCGTTTCAGTCGCCACACTTGGGTCTAACGGCACTTCTATTGACTCTTCTTCAACTTTTATCAGTCCACAAGATTCGTTCGACAGATCTACAGATGGAGAATTGTTTAAATTGTCACGGGATATTGACAAGTGCTTTGCTAATTCTGATGTTGATTGTGTTTGTTCGTTTGAGCTGTGTTTTGAAGTTGAACCTGTAAAAAAAATAATCAAAAATACGAACTTCAGATTAATATTAAAAGTTCTACCTGTTGTATGTGACAACAAAGACCGCTCTAAGATACTCGAAGTATCTTTACTCTCTAAAACACTTTCCAAAATAGACGGTTTATCACCTATCGCCGAAAATGTCCCTAAATTTTCATTAACATCGTGTAGGTGTCTTTCTTCTACTTCAACTTTAATCTTTTCCACCGAAACCTTTTCCGCTTCTTTTTTCGTTTCATGACCCGCCACTTTTCTTTCAGGATCCTGTTTTAAAAAGTCTTTTTTCGCAAGTTTCGTCGGCGTTACTTTGATCCTCTTGGCCACAGATTGCTGCAAGTCGGATTCTTTCTGCTTGGAAGGTTTGGGTTTTCCCACGTCGGAACAACCCAGCAACCCTGACACTTGCAGCACTTCCGCCGTTTGGAGGAACGAATGAAGACGATCTTTGGTCACTAGCACTTCACCGTGGTACATGAAATTGAGGACTGCTAATAGGTCATCATAGAGGATGTCTTTTAGAATTACTATTGGGTGAGAACATGGATTTTCCTAGAAATTTTAAAGAAAGATAATGAGTTTTGATCAAAAAAATTATTACTACTGTTTTTATAAATTTTTGAGCATTCTTCTGCAGATTAATTTTGAAATCAAATAAATTAAATTAGAAAATATTTTAATTCAAGCATTATTTATTTATAATCATTAACAAGATTTTATTTTATTGCAAATTAATAATTGGATTTTGCCAAGATAATTAAAAAGTTATCTAGTAATTAAAATTTAATTACAAGTTACCCCAATTTGAATAAAAAAATTGTGAAGTTTTTAACTATTTTTTTTTTTTAATTTTGATAAAATACACAAAACTTGTCTTTTGTCATAAAACAGTTCTTGTTTCCGCATTTACTTAAAAAAATTTCTTTTTCTAAAATTTTTAAAGACGAAAATAATGATTTACATATCGACCTATGCAACGAAGACTATCGTAAGTCATTTTTGATAGAACTGAGTCAGATATAAGTGTTTAAAGGTTTTGAACCGATTTCATTTTAAGAAATAAAATTTTCTAGGTAAAAATTTCCTACTTGGTTGCTATAGATATCTTATAGAGGATTCCGAAAGGATTCACCATAGAAGTATAGCAGTTAATTCTGTTTTCTTTTCAAATTTTTCAAAATCACCATTTTTGACTTACGATAGTTTTCGTTGCATAGGTCGATATGTAAAAAAACAGGCATTGAATTACTTTTGTGCATGGAAAACTTATTTTTAATTAGTTTAGTTAATTTGAAATTTTTGCTTGAAACATTTTTTTCTCCATCACTTGTAGTTGCAGAGAAAAAATGTTCTTAATCATTGCTTACGATTGATTATTTTCGAAAAGTAAGCAAGGACTTTTTATCCAAGGTAGCTACGCAAGTAAGTTGACAACATTTTATTCTTTTAATTATGCAAAGGTTTGGCATTGATAAGGTATTTTTTAAGAAATGAGTACATAATCGTATCAAAACGTTTTCAATTTATTGGTTATGCATTGTAATGCTGAAAACTATTTCTTGCCATTATCGGGTATTTAATGGAAAACATCTCAGTGAAAATAATAAGTCACTTTTTTATTTCCTAACTAATAAAATAATGGAATTATTTTATTAAATATATTTTAGATACTTTGTCTCAATTTTTACAGATTACATGAACTATTGATTGTAATTGTAATAATAATAGTACAATTCAATTAAAAATAAGTTACTACCATAAACAAATAGGGTTTTTATACTCAACCTGAGCGTAAATTAAAATAATTTTTTTCGAAGAATCTGTTTAACACTAACAAAACTATTCAATTGATTAATGTAAGTACCTTGAATTAAAAAATGTGGTTTATTTTTCGTCTCTAATCAAACGTCAAAAATTATAAAGAATAATTTGTTTCTCTGAAGCACAAAAAATGTTTCAAGTAAAATTATCTTTAAATTAACTAATTTAAGGAGAAATAAATATTCTGCAAAAAACTAATTCTTTAACCACTTCTGTTATAATCGAAAGTTACAGATGCCTGAAAATACCTATTTTCAGTGTGTAGCTTACTATTTATTAGAGATGGAACCGGAGCCGAATAATTATTCAGTATTCGACTCATTCGGCTTCATTTGCAATATTCGGTTTTCGGCCGAATATTGAATTTTTTTACCGAATATTCGGTTGTTTATGTGACTGTTGTAAATTTTAATAAATTCGAATAATATATTGAATGAGCATACAAATCGACGCTTCCAACGGAGTCTGTACTAACTCAAATTTTTGGTTAATTGAGTTACATTGTCTAAAACATTTATTTTCAAGTGGTCTTCTGACGAACAAAAATTCGACGTGTAGTGAAGACGAGGATGAGAGTGTGGAAGAAGAATAAATTGAATAACAAACAAAATAAATAATATTGGAGGTGGTTCAAAAGTTTTACTTGATTTATCTCCAAAGTTCAAAATTTGAGTTAGTACAGTCTTCGTTGGGAGCGTCGAAATGATAAGCTATTTAGAGAATAACTGCTAACTGAAAACTGTATTTGATGGGGCTGGTAAGTATACTTTTGCCAGCTTACTCATTTTTGCGTATTTCAAACTATGTTGTTTCCACTAAACAAATGGAACTTGGTCTCTCATTAGTAAGTCCTCAGACAAGTAACCGTCCAGTTCAGTTGCTACTCTATTTCTAGGACTGCAGTCATTAACGGCCTTAGTAGATGTAGCTATGGCTTTATAGCAATCCCAAAACGAAAAATGACTTCGATTCAAATTTTTACCTGTTGTAGAGAACAGTTGCTGAATATTTGTGTTTATACTTATGTTTATCATTTCCACCGCTCTCTGTATCATCTCTACTACTGCTTCCGAAGTTTAAATCTATTCCAAGTGCTTCCAAAAAATAGTACGGCTTATAACGGATATGTTTTCACATGAGAAAAAGTTTAAATGATACCGGGGATTCAAGAACGTTGCCATAAAATAATTGTTCCCCCTCTCTATTTCTTTGAATCTTATTTTCACGCCATTCAACACAGACCGAATATTCGGTTCATATTTAGCCGAATGTTCGGTATTCGGTTGAATTGCTATTCGTCACATCACTACTATTTATATACAGGGTGGTCCGTAACTAATGGGACATAGAGTAATAGTGAATTCCTTACCTCAAAACATTAGTATTAGCTAAACTTATCCTAGTTGAATTGTTAATAATAATAAAGATTGAGACGGCTAAAGTTAACATTCTATTTTCGACTTTCTTCAATAATTTCCTTTATATTCGGAATATCTTTAAAAAAATTGGTAGAACGCCGACTTTAAAAACGGAAAATACTAATTTGATATCAATTTTTCTCAAGGTTCAAAAGGGCGTGTTGTATCCCAAATACCAAACTTATCTTTGGTAAAAATAAAGATTATGTTTCAAATTAGATGGTAATAAAATTTCAAATCTGTAGAACAGTTAGTTTCTTAGATATGATTCTTTTAAAATTAAAAAATTTAATCAACATTAAGTTACATTTTCTCTTCTGAGGAAAAAAACCAAAAATTATAGAAAAATCATCTTTGGTAAAAATAAAGGCTATGTTCCAGATTAGATTGTCATAAAATTTCAAATCTCTAGAACAATTAGTTTCTTAGATATGATTTTTTAAGAAGAAAAACTAACAATCGTAGAAAACTCATCTTTGGTAACAATATAGATTTTGTTTTAAACTAGATCATCATAAAATTTTAAATCTTTAGAACAATTAGCTGCTTAGATATAATTATTTTTATTAACAATTTTTAATCAAAATTAAGTTACATTTTCTGTTCTGAGGAAAAAACTAAAATTGTAAAAAACTCATCTTGGATAAAATATAAAACTATATTTCAAACTAGATTGTCATAAAATTTCAAATTTCTAGAACATTAGTTTTTTAGATGATTTTTTTAAATTAAATTTTAATCAACAATAAGTTACATTTTCTCTTCTGAGGAAAAAAATAAGAATCGTAGAATATTTATCTTTGGCAAAAGTTAAGACCAAGTATCAATCTAAATCTTCATAAAATTTCAGTCTCTACAACAATTAGTTTTTTAAATATATTTTTTTTAACATTAAGAAATTTTAATGAACATTAAGTTACATTTTCTCTTCTAAGGAAAAAACTAAAAATTGGAGACAATTCATCTTTGGTAAAAATAAAGGTCAAGTATCAATCTAAATCATCATAAAATTTAAAGTCTCAACAACAATTAATTTCGAAGATATAAATTTTTTAAAATTGACTAATCTACTGTATTTGTGTATAAAATTCATCGCACTGATAGTTTTCGAGATATGTTGACTTGCCCACTTCAGTGAGTCACCTGCATATCGTGTGCTCGTGGAAATTTTTAATCTACCTAAAGTTTGTCTTTTCTTATGTAAAATAAATATTTTAATATATATTTTATTACAAAAAACCTTTCTTAATTTTCATAAATACGCTCTAAGTTTCATTAAATTTATTAGATGCGAATAAAAAAATTCAGTAACGTCTTTACAAATTTAGTTTGGTAATAACTCGGACGATTTTGGTTTATTTAATGTAAAATAAATATTTAATCTGTCGTTAAAAAATCTGTTTTTAAGATCCATAATATGTAAATATACATTATGCCAGGCCACTTTTGCCTTGTTTTCCCAAAGTTTTAAGATAGGATTTGGTCCAAAAAATTATTGAATTATTAAGATTTTTGTTTAAAACTGTTTGCTAAGAGTTAAAACCAATAATATCAAGATTGAGTCAAGTTAGGTTCACATTTCTTTACTCCTCAAAGTTTTCTTATTCATATCATTTTTATACCTAAAATTAATAAAGAATTTAATTTATTTATTCTACAACATAATCTAAAGTATAATAGAACCTCATTTAACATTTTTTTGAACTTAATGTTCACATTATGTACTAATTTTTAACTGTTATAGTAAGAAAATGAACTAGTTCTGCTTATAGCCGTGTTGTTTATATTATCTCAATTTTTAATTATCGGAATTACTAATAAACCCAGTTAATTCAGATAAATGAGGTTCTATTATACATTAATTATCTCTATTAATTAAGATATTATTGTTATATTAAGTACCTCTTACTTTAAGAGACTTATTAAAAAAAAGTGTTATAAAGAATTAAATTAAATAACATAAATTAGTACTGACCTTAAATACAGTACGAAAATAAGGACTACAAGCAGACAAGATGATCTTGTGTGCTTTAACACTAAGGCCCTCGGTGGTGAGTGTAACATCTGCCAAGTCTTGAGTAGTTTGAAGGCTTTCGAAGGCTGATATGATGCTAGCTTGGAAGTTGTTCCATTTCAGGCAGAATTGGTCCACAGCCATGGTTTTAGTAACTTCATATAATCATTACAGATTGTCACGTTTCCGTCTTAAAACATAACCTATTTGTGGTCAAGTTTGGAGCGAATCGAAACTTCTGTTGGTAATGCGAATAATTGCGTTTGTAGATTAATGTAACGGAATAAAGGGATCGCATGGAAACGGCCGAATAAATTAACAAACGCGGGGAAAACGTCAAAATAACAAATACGTCACTACCCAGCTAAATAGTGGAAGTGAAAAGAAACTACTTAAAACGACTGTTTGGATTGGATACAATTGTTCATTTCTTTATTCTTAACTTTCTGCCGAGTCCTGTACTTTCTTTCCAAACTAACACGCATTTTTCTGCTAAGTAATTAATAACTCGACCGTTTTGTTATCGATGCGTATTATGAAATTGGTTGCGTTATCATCAAATTGACCTTCATTCCTATTATATGTGCACCATACCATCTGTAGTACAACTTTAAACTGTCGTTTTCTTCTTTTATAAATGAAAATGATTGAACGAAATCCTGGATGTAGTTTAGGTAAATAAACAATCTTATAACCTTCATTCATCATTTTAAGTTCGAATTTCTTTTATTGCAGATCTAGAATGGTTAAAAAAAATATCAGTTAATTTATCAGCTGTAAATGAACAAGCAAAAAATTTTGTGAATTCAAAACCGTTAAGTGATGAATATTATATTGCCTGGCTTTTAAAAGCTATAACATTAATAGATTTAACTACTTTAGCCGGTGATGATACAAATAGTAATGTTACACGTTTGTGTTTGAAGGTATATAAATCACTTTTAATTTTTCCTAATTTTACTTTTTTTATTTTATTTATTTTTCAATTCATTAAAAGCAACTTTAGAATCTGTTGATAGATGAAAGAGTTCTCTATGTCCTGGTTTCATTCATAAAATTCATATTAATATAAATACAGTAATGACAGTTAGGTTGCATTTCATACTTCAGAATTCCTCTTTGCACTCCTTTATGTAACTTTTCCAAATAACATGTCCTATTGTTAGTATGAATACTAATATTTTTATAAAATTATTTGAAAATTTAGGCTTCACGTCCTATTCCAGAAGACCTCTTAGAACACTTAGGTTTCTCTTACGACCAAAAATGTCCAATTCGCACAGCTGCGGTGTGTGTGTACCCATCGAAAGTAGGAAACGCAACAAGTGCTTTGAAAAAAATGGGATTATGTGGAAAAATTAATGTGGCTTCTGTAGCGACAGGATTTCCCAGTGGACAATTTCCATTACAGACCCGATTGGAAGAAATAATATATGCAGTGAGTCAAGGGGCCACAGAAATTGATATTGTCATAGATAGAAGTTTAGTTCTAACTGGTCAATGGGAGTTGTTATATAAAGAATTAAAATCTATGAGAGAAGCTTGCGGAGAAGCTCATATGAAAGCTATTTTAGCTACGGGAGAGTTAACTAACTTGAATAACGTTTATAAAGCTTCTTTAGTTGCTATGATGGCTGGTTCTGATTTTATTAAAACATCAACTGGAAAAGAAAGTATTAACGCTACTTTGCCATTTGGGATTGTTATGTCTAGAGCAATTGTAGATTATTATCAGAAAACTGGTTATAAAGTAAAAAATTGGTTTTATATAACTTTATAGTTTTACTATTATTAAAGATATGTATTTTAGGTTGGATTAAAACCTGCTGGTGGTATTAGAACTAGTGCAGATGCTATTAATTGGCTGGTTATGGTGAAAGAACTCTTGGGAAACGATTGGTTGTCTCCTGAACTGTTCAGATTTGGGGCCTCAGGTTTATTGGGAGATATTGAGTGCTTGCTGTATAAAGAAATCACTGGAAATAGTCCTGTTCCATATGAATTCACAATGGGCTAATTTCTTTTTTGTATACATAATCATATAAAAATGTTAATTAATGTTGTTTAAATAAATAAATAATATATAAAGGCTGTCTCAGGTCACCCCTACCAATAGATCTATTCAAAACCAGGGAATCTTAGAAACTCCTAAGAAAAGACTTTATATGAATTGAAATTTATCGAATAATCTATTATACTAATTACAGTATAAGAATAAAAACGAAATTTGAAAAACTTTTTGTACTTTTACTCGTTTTTATTAACTATTATCTGACTATTCAAAATTAAACCAAAGTTTACACCATCATCGGAGAGAAAATCTAAAATCATTTCCAGGATATTAACATGTAATTGACAAACTAAATGTAATCAACTCCAAAAACAACAGACTAAAATGAATTAAACGTCTTACAAGTAAAACAGATACCTTAAGATATATGAACGAACATGATAGTGTCCACAAAAGGTTTTATAACAAAAGTGGGTATCAATTTTTTTAAGAACTAGAATAAACTATTTATCTTTATTTTTTATTCTTCTAACCTAATTTAAGAAAATCAATCAATTCTAAATATTCATCAAAAGTTCATTTTTAAAGATTTTGATTTGATTTTTTTTTTTTCTAAATGAAACAAAAATATTCTAGCTTTAATTAAAAAAGACCGATTTATTCCAAATGTCGTCAAAAAAAATTAAAAAAAAATTTAAAGATGGTAAGAAATTTTTAACACTTCTAATCTAAAATCGATCAACTTTAAAAATTCATCAAAAATTCATTTTTTAAGATTTTGATTTGATTCTTTGGCTAAATAAAACCTAAAACATTCTAGTTTTAATTAAAACAGACCAATTTATTCTAAATGTCATCAAAAAATTTAAAAAAATTTTTAAAGTTGATAAAAAAAATTTGACGGTTCTAACCTAACTTAAGAAAATCGATTAACTTTAAAAAATCATTAAAAATTCATTTTCACAAAATAGGTATTTTAATTTGTATTAGATTAAAGATGGGGCGTTCGCGACGAACATCAACCGGAAGTGTGAACGATGAAATGTTACTTTAAGATTTCGTATAGGAATACAATTTTTATGTTTAAAGCTTTTCTAGAAAATATTTTGCAGTACTATTTATTGTTTTTGAATAAAGTCGTTTTGAAATTTCAGGTGTTATATCAATCAAATGCAACACTACCGCTAGATGTCGCAAAAAGATCGAAAAGAGTTTTCTTATGCAATTTTCTCAAAATGATTGGTTATTTTATTTACTCTCTTACTGAAACCACCATCGCCAATGTTATTTGAACACTGTGTGCACAAGTTATTGTGCACACACTAAAAATAAAAAGCAAGCGACATCTATCAATGGTTAGATACTTGAAATTTCAAAACGATTTTATTCAAAAACAATCAAAAAGATCATTAAATGATTCCTACAAAAGTTCTTTATTTTGAAAAATTCTTATCAATGACACAATAATAAACCGTTCTATACGAAATTTCAAAGTAATATTAAATTGTCCATACTTTCGGTTGTTGTGTGCAGGTGACACTACTCTTAAAAAAGTTCACACTCACTTTTGTTGTAAATTTATTTTTTTTGGGATATCTAGAACTCATCGTTTATATATAAATCAGCTGGCACGAGTTACCTGGGACACCTTGAAAGTAAGTTAATTTTAATTCACATAATTAAAATTTTGTAACGGAATCTAATAAATTCAATGACAATAATTTAAATAACAATTTTTGTCAAAACTGCAATTAGAGTTAGATTCACCAGTAATCTTTTTTAAAATAATAGTTTTCCATTACGTTTTTAGTATGTATATTTTTTCGAAAATTTATCAAAAATTTGGTAAAAAAACTACTCCATATTTAAATAAAAAAAAAAATTTGTTTCTAAATATTAGTATTTAAGCATCTCTTTGTCAGATGGCGCTTACACAACGGTCAGTAACAAGTTGACGATATTTGTTACCATACCATAACCTAAAAGTCGGTTGGTTTTAAATCAGCAAACATGTTTTATCACGTAAATATTATATTAATAATATAGTTAATAGGGTACATTACAACAAAATATTTAATTTTCGTTGTAGATTTCGTTAGAACATGAAATACTTTTACACCCTCAGTATTTCGGACCACAATTGCTTGAGAAAGTTAAAACTAAGCTTTACACTGAAGTGGAAGGAACTTGCACAGGAAAGTAAGTTAATTTTTATGAGAATAAACGTTAAATGTATAAATAAAATTATGAAATTTTATTTATTTTGGTATTTTTTGTAGATATGGCTTTGTAATTGCTGTAACAACTATAGATAATATTGGAGCTGGTTTAATCCTTCCTGGACAGGGGTTTGTTGTCTACCCTGTTAAATATAAAGCCATTGTCTTTAGGCCTTTTAAAGGAGAGGTTTTGGATGCTGTTGTACGACAAGTCAATAAGGTAATAAGTAGGGGAAAAGTGGCATGAAACAGCCATGTTTTGAAAAAGCTACTCTCATTTATTCAAAAGTCTTCAAACTAATTTTGGGCGAATTTTCGTTTTTATATAGCAATACCCAAAGCCTATTACCCATAAAAATTTGACACTTCATCGGAAATAAACAACACTTGTATAACATATTAATAATTTGGTCACCAAAAAATACATATTTGTGTTCATTTTATTTTATTTTTGATGATAATAAATAAACAAATAACGATAGAATAATCATACCGTGAGTCTATTTACACATTTTGTCTTCTATTTATGTAAAAGTGTTTTAGTTAAAGCTTTTGTATTACACTGGTTATATGTGTTATAATTTCTGACAAGAAATGTTTTGAAAGAGCCGAACTGTTCGGTTATGAAAATGCCGGCTCTTTCATGACCGAATCTTTCAAGACTAAAAAATGTAGATTAGAAGGTGGTTGATTTTATGACGATAGTACCTATGTACTCCATTAACCTGAGATAATTGAACTGAACTGAACATAATTTCTTCTCTGCCTAAATTCCTTTAGGGATGCTTATTTTCAAAAAATTATTTTGATTCTTATCTGTCCAATAAACAAATATGGAAAAAAAGAAAAAATTTAAAAGAAGAAACTAATTTAATTTATAAAACCACTCAACAACAAAAATTAGATAAAAATGACAACTCAAGAGTGGTTTTAATGCAAAATATATGTTAGTTGGGCACATGAATCCTGCGGTGTGAAAGGCGGATTCAATGACCTTTGTAAAAATTGTTTTTAATTTTAAAACTAATTCTTTCCAATTGTATTAAAAATTGTTAAAAGCATTAATTTTAGCCAAAGATGTCGTAATATGGACTTTCATAACTAACACTGGTTCTTTCAATACCATTGTGTTATGAAGTTCACATTACTTGAAAATGCTGATTAAATCAAGTTAATTATTCACATGGTTTCATACACCCTGAATGTGATGAGATAGATTGTAAAATGTAAACTAATTCAACTTCAGTTCATAAGAAAGCTTATCATATCAGCTTCAGAATTAATAACTGAATTTTAACACTTTCAAAACCGTTGACACCAATGTGGTGTCATAGGCAGTCCAGTCGTTGTATGTTGGTGACACCAATGTGGTGTCATTGGTATAACGTCAGTTGTTATTGATTATTATCCAAAATATTGCCGGCCACTGGCGACGTTTCACTGCGCAAACATGCGGTTGTGAAAGTGTTAAGAAATGTCTTTGCAGATGTCATTATTTAATGTACATTATTCAAAATGTTCAAACAACGTTGATTCAGGTTTTGTCAGGATATTCCATGATTTTCAATTTTTCAATCCACATCCTGCCTGTTTAACTCAATCATAGGAAATACTCCATATGCAAATCAGATTGATTGATCATTCTTTTCTTTTTTAGGTTGGAATGTTTGCTGAAATTGGACCATTATCTTGTTTCATTTCACATCATGTAAGTGGTGTAAAAATATTCATTTAATATGGGGGAAACTGACTTTATCTCTGTCATGCTCCTAAAGTCGGGCTTCGAGATTTTCTAGATGGGTTTTTTTAGAAAGGCCGACTTTAGGAAATCTTTTCTTGGGGAGGGGCGACATTTGGAGAGTTTACCTTAATTAATCACAAAAATTTTAGTCAATTCCCGCTGAAATGGAATTTTGTCCAAATGTGAACCCACAATGTTACAAAACTAAAGATGAAGATGTTGTAATTCATTCTGAAGGTGAAATAAGGTTAAAGATTGTAGGAACTAGAGTGGATGCAACAGGAATTGTAAGTATAGCTTTATGTCTTTTAAAGGAGGATAAATATTCTTTTTCTTTTATAGTTTGCTATTGGTACCTTAATGGATGATTATTTAGGTCTTATCAGTAACTAAGTGTAAATTAAAAAGAGTGTATAGGCTAATAAAAATATTATTTTATTAAATGATCTTATTTATATTGTATAAAAATATTGTTAACATTTTTAGATTCCAACAAAAACACCTTTATCCAACTTTTCCAAATAATCTTTCCTACAATTCATTTCATCAACAGGCCGGTTATAAGCAGTCCATACAGGATCACCAATAAATAATCTTTTTGCTTTGATATAATTCTTATGATCTAAAGTAAATCTGTGATAAATCCCTCCTGGGAGTATCAACATATCTCCTGGAGTAACTTCTACCCTAATCCATTCATCATTCTTGTCTCGAACATCAAAATAACCAGATCCTTCAACGCAAATGCGAATTTCATCATCTGTATGTAAATGCTCAGTAAAAAAGATTTTTAACTTCTCTTCGTAATTAGCCAAACATTCCTTAGAACAAATCAACTCATCTTCATATGTATATCCATTTTTCTTTTTTATTTCCTCCAAAATGCCGTCAGAATCAATGTTTTTCACATCCAACTTGAAATATTGAACACCTGTTAACTTATTTAGGGTTTCTAAATCAACGTATTGTGGTGGATTTTTATGATGTTCGCTTCTTTGATCTGATGGATCATCATCCATATACCACGCTCGCACCATTTTTTAGAACTGAAAATACGTTTTTATTGTTCATAAAGTGTTTATATTTAACTTTGATGATAAACTTAAAGGTTAAAGATCACACTGTCAAATTTAACAAACAAGATGGACATCTAGTGGCTTGTAAAGTAATTATTTAACCTTTTAGATGTTAATAAGGTGACCTTGATTCTTGATAAATTGAGTGTCGTTAAAAATCTCATTAAAATGATCGTGTTGGCAGTGACGTTTTTATTGCTATGCATATTAGCAATTATAGGTGCTCTGTTAATGATATGGTATTATTTACACGTGAAACACGAAAGGTATTTATGTAAATTTCCGGGACCAAAACCTTTACCTCTTGTTGGAAATGCTTTGCCTTTTTCATCTGCTTCAAGTAAGTGATCGAAGTAGATGACTAGATGTATATAAACTATATAATAATCAAGTTTTAATTGCTGCTTAATAGATGGAGCTGATGATTTAAACGATAATTTAAAGTAACTTTGAGCCACATTTCCACATGCAATGAAAAGTGGCGTTTTTAAAAGATACCATGGTGAATGACATGGAAAGGTTATCTTTTAATTCGTTTCTGTATCAATCACTATGGTACCAATTTTCAATGCATGTGGAAACGCACCTTTATGCAAGGGATCGATTGCTTTTGTACGATTCAGTAAATGTTGACAGAGATCCAGCGTTTTGCTATAGAGTAATCTCTTAATCAATCGACTTCCGTTTATTTGGTTCTCCCTACATCACTCCATTTTTACCGACCCTTTCGTCCACATTATCCGATTCTTTAATTCAGAGCAGGACTTCGAACCGTTATTTTTTTCGTTCTGGTTCTACACGAAAATTATATCTATAGTTGAGAGATAAAAGGTCGTATCTCAATTTTTTCTCCAAATATGTTTTTTAATGTTCGTATGATACTACGATGACTATCATAAAGTGTTATCAATAAAATTTGGAAAAAACGTAAGCACATGAATATTATAATATGAGTATGATATTAAATCTATCTATATTTTCTGTTCAGTTTCGGTCATAGGCTTTGGAAAAAACTACAGACCTTAAATAGTTTTTTATATATTAACAATAAATTTAAGTACTAATTTTATTAATATCTTAAACTCTTAAGTAATAATTGGAAGTCGAAAAAAACCGGTTTTTTTTTCGATTCAGTTCCGGTGTTTGTTCCGGCAAAAATAACGATTTTTCCGGTTTCAATTCAGTTCCGGTTCAAAGCCTTGATTTTCAGTGTTCAGTTTTATTTTATCTATTTATACTAGTTGTGCATCATGCTTTGAAAATACCTGATGACAATATTAGAATACATTGACAATCAAAGTTGTTTATATTTTTCATGATTTCTAGTTTTGAAATGGAAAACAAGTTAGTCGTAAAAAACAACCGTTACCGGTTTTTTCCTGAACCTGAAAACAAACGTATCGTGTTATCACTTTATAGTGATGTCACAGCTTACGATGCCAAACGTTTATTGTTTTGGTTTGGAGAGACAAGCATAAACATAACCTCGAAATCAGTGATACAGAAAATAATGTTGAAATCCAAGGACACTGGACTAACAGGATAGCTCAATCTGCAATAATCGCCCGTCATCCTTTAACGTCACTTCTAGGCTTAGCGTCTCTGCCTTAAGGCCCCTACAGACGTTCCAACTTATCTTCAGGCAGGCCTGCACAGACCACACTGCTCAGGCCGCTTAAACAAAGAGAATTGCATCCACACGGTAACTATACGCAAAGACTTACGTGCGCAAACCGGGACTGTGCAGGCAAGTCGGAGCGTCTGTAGGGCCCTTTACACTTGACTCTCTGTCTTATCACAGGCCATATACCTATTATTATCTTATACTCGACTGAAACCACAACAAAACGGTCAGCAGTGACATCAAACTGGCGGCTGCGCACTAAATTTCAGCGTATACACATCTTATGAGATTGAGGCATCCTGTTCGTCCAGTATCTTGGGTGAAACCTATCTATACACGGTTCGGCGAAAGATGTCTTATGCGTCACTACTTGTCACCGTTTACTCGACATACCGACGCTGCCAAGCCAAAACGGCATAAACGACATTTACCTAATTTTTCAGAAAACGCAAAAAATGATTGACATAATGAATCTTTAATGGCTTTTACGCAAACTTTAAACCAATTTTATAGCGGATGAAGTTTGTTTGCGGGTATGTCGCTTTAACTGTTGCATGCAGATTTAAAAATGCTACTCAACGGTACAGCTAACTAAAAAACCGCCGTTTTGACGTTTATGCCGTTTTGGCTTGAGAGCGTCGATACGTCAAATATTTTGTTGTTATCTAATTGTACATGACAGAAACTGAAAGTGTTCGTCTGGGATACCACAATTAATTAATGACGCATCATAGGCGCACGAATGCAAGGGGCACCAATAGTTCGGGTGTAAAAGATATTTTCGAATATAATATTAATCAATAACATTAAGGTACACCTTTCCTTTACAGGTACATCTGTAAAGGAAAGAATCGAAATCAAAAAACTCTAAAAACTTTTAAAAATAACATCCAACCTCCAATTATTGATATAAATAATTTTCTTAATCAAATTGTAAAATGGAGTAATTACAATAAGTATGGCACGTAAAGAAGAAAATGTAATAGATATACGATTAACACGAAAAACCATTCTTTGTTAGAGGAAAACGTAACTTCGAACGTAAAAACTAAATTTGAGACGTCTATGGTTTGTTTATATCTGAGATCTAGGGTGCCAGTTAAGGACGCCAACTGACAGACGTGAAATACGCCGCATTAGTGTGACGTCAAATGTTGTGAAGGTCATGGAATTGAATCCAAACAAACTTTTTCTACATAGATTCAGTCCATAAGCGGCGAGAAAATAATTTTTTTAGAGTACTTAGAGACATATTTAAGGTATGAAAAGTTGGCAGTACAGTACAAAATACCGTGTTCTACATCTAAACCAAAAATGGCAAGTTAAATAAATTTTTTAACGCCGTAAAAGCAGAAATGAGTTCGCGTACACATAACCTCAAAAATCGTATCTGTCAAACATAAGCTTAAAAAGTTCGTAGTTCGGTAATTAATGAGATTTGGGCCACCAAATCTTACAAATGGGATGGTATTATCCTTAGAATACCTTACAGCCCTTCTTTGGTGAAAAACAACACCCTCGGATTATTTTAGATTCAATGCTAGCAACAGGTATAAATTTGATAAAAATATATGTATTTTGTCATAAAAGAAGGGATTTTCATAGTTTTATGACCTTTATTATTGTACCCTTTGTAGGTAAAACTTAACAACTATGAAATTTGCTGATAAAGAATGTCTATTAAAGGTATTTACCACAAGGCGTAGAAATACATCAAACAGAATCACAGTAAGAGCTAGGATACATGCTAAAAGGACCATACACTCTAACACAACAGTAAAAGTTATTCAAGTTCTTACAAATTTGTAGCCCCCTTTAGTTACATATGTAGAACATTGCCATTCTTCGAGTAACAGAGATTACCGTGGACTATTTTGTACATTTTATTTCTGGAATAACTAACGGTAAGTATCAGTACTACTAAACTAACTTTTTTCTGTTATAGGATTTCATAGGATCAAACTCTGTTGGGTTATTGTAGTCTTCTATGTTTTGACTTCACAACTTCTGTTTTTTCTTAGGTTCTTATAATGTGAATGTAATTTTAATTATAAATATTAAAGATTTTTAATTCTGATCTTTAGATTTTTAATATACCAGTGCTCATAGTACTCTTATTCTATATCTTATTACAGGAAGGTAAATATTTTAAATAAACTAATAAAAATCAGAACACAGGAAGGAAAATATACAAAACATATTAAAATTATAATAAGTCACAACAAAATACTTATATTATTGAAATAAAAATCCTAGCTAGTAACAAATGGGGGTGGTAGTAATAACTATAATGGTTAGGTTCAAAAGTTGGATATGAATGTGTAAATCTGAATTAAAAGTAAAACACAGCTAAACATTTTAATTTATTTATTAATTAATTATTCAAGTTAAGTAAAGTAAATCTTTAAGAGTTCTAATAACTTATACTATGATGTCGGAGTGCCTTCAAAGAGTGTATTCGCACTATTCTGTTTGGTGTACATGTACGTCTTGAGGTAAAATGTCTCTTAATAGACATTCTTTATCAGTAAATGTCATAGTTGTTATGTTTTACCTGTAAAGGGTATAATAATAAAGGTCATAAAACTATGAAAATCCCTTCCTTTATAACAAAATACCTATATTTTTATCAAATTTATACCTGTTGCTAGTATTGAATCTAAAATAATCCCAGGGCGTTGATTTTCCCCAAACGAGGACTGTAAGATATTCTGAGGATAATACCATCCCATTTGTAAGATTTGGTGGCCCAAATCGCATTAATTACCGAACTACGAACTTTTTAAGCTTATGTTTGACAGATACGATTTTTGAGGTTATGTATACGCGAACTCATTTCTGCTTTTACGGCGTTAAAAAATTTATTTAACTTGCCACTTTTGGTGTAGATGTAGAGCACGGTATTTCGTACTGTACTGCCAACTTTTCATACCTTAAATATGTCTCTAAGTACTCTAAAAAAATTATTTCCTCGCCGTTTATGGACTGAATCTATGTAGAAAAAGTTTGTTTGGATTCAGTCCCGGACCTTTGACAACAATGTGACGTCACCACTAATGCGGCGTATTGACTAAAGGCCCCGATGAGTCACTTCATTTGATTTTGAGACACACTGTACACTGTTCGGCAAAAGTTGTCTCGTGCGTCATTACTTGCAAATATCATTTTACTATTGCCATGTTAGAGATAGAGCAAAAAGTGGTAAAAAAGATTAGTACAGTAAAACCTCGATATAACGGACTAATACGAGGGAACCCTCTCCCTATAACCCCCCTATAACCGAACGGACACCCCCGTCCGTTGTAGCCGAAAGTCCGTTATATAGAAATACAGTCCCGAATACGTTTTTTTTTCTGTAATTGAAATGCAGGTATGAAACTTTAATAGTTACCACAATTGAGGGTTATTGACGAACACGGAAGAGGTACAGTGAATTCTCTTTGAAAGTGTCCGTTCAAGAGGGGTGTCCGCTTAAGAGAAATCCGAAATAAATATCGTGTTTTTTTAATGAAAAATATTATTTGCAAAATCGGATATTTAAAGCGTATATGTTAATGTTTTTAAAATAAATAAAAAAATTAAAGCTTAAATTCACTTATTAACTAAAATTAAGAGTTTTCTTGCCTTCTGTATTAACAAATTGACGTAAGTATTAACTTAAAGGGACTGAAACTCTCTTTCGAAGATTAAATAATTCCGGCATTCTTTTAAAACTTTTGAAAAAGGGATTTGTTAGCTTACAAAGTATATACAAAATATATACATATAATGGAACATATGTAACAATACAAAATATGAAACTAAATGTTAGTCTAATGACATAAAAAATCATCTATTGTTGTTTGTCTGCTCTTTTTCTTTAAACGAGCTTCCAGAAATCGTATTTTTAATTTAAAAAAAAGCTTCAAAGACTCTATCACCATAATTTTGGATATTCTCTGCTAGTACTAGAACTTCATCGACGCCAGAATCTTCAGACAGTTCTTGCACTTCCGGATTATCAATTTCTTGTCCTGAATCTGAACAACATACAAATTTTCATCCAGTTTAAAAAATCAAGGTTTTTATTATCAGTCAATTTCAACAAATTCTTATATTTGAGAATATCTGCAGAGTATATTAAGTGGTAAGTCATCTTCTGGAACAGTTGTAAAAACCTCATTTAGCTGATCTTCACTTTGCATTTTGTCGTGCTTAAATTTTGCTCTACGGAAGCAATTTTTAACTGTTTCCTTGGTTACTTGGGCCCAAGCGGTTCTTGCAAAGTACAATACATCCGCCTATCTTTTTCTGCATAGACGTGAAACTAGTATAGAACCCCGTATGTACCGAAAAAATGAGAACGTTTAAATATCGGTTAGTCGGGGAAGTCCCTGATTCAAGCTAAGCAGAAAGGTACGACATAGGCTGTGCTTGTACCTAGCAAATATTGAAGTCGATAAAACACCGGTTAAAGAGAAAATCTTTTATTAAAGAGAGACAGCCAAATCTGCGCGCGGCGCGATTGTCCGTTTAAGAGAACACTTGGCAGTGTCCGCGTCCGTTCAAGAGAATGCCCGTCCAAGAGAGAGTTGACGCAATGCAAATTAAATGAATGTCGGTCCGTTCCATGAGAAACTGTCCGTCCAAGGGGGGTGTCCGCTCAAAGGGGGTGTCCGCGAGGGGGAATTTCACTGTATATAACGTCAATTGCTTTCTATCAAATATAAAATATATAAAAATATAAAAAAAAATTACATTATTAAAAATAAATAATTTAAAATATTTTGTCCGTTATATACGAAGTCCGTTCTATCGAGGTCCGTTATATCGAGGTTTTACTGTATTTACCTTTAATATTTAAAGCAAATGCCTTGATGTTTACTCTTGGCCACTTGAGTTATCAATTTTTTTCTCGTAAACCTCTATGATACAATTATTTATCCACTCTGTATACAGTTAATTTGTTCTGTTGGTTCAGACTTTCTTGACTAGAATCTCATGCAGTTCTAAAATTAAAAAACCGAACTGTCTTATTTTAAAAAGAGGATTTGATCGACCATTTGTTATGCTTGAAGAGGTGGATACTTAGAAAACTTTCGCGAGGAAATGAGAAAAAAATAATTTACATATTTTTGGCGAGTGATGTAATTGTTAATGTTAATTTTTTGAATTTTAGAAATTATTTCGGCTATGTTAGAAATGGAAGAAAAATATGGTAAAACTTATCGTTTATATTTTGCGGTGGAACCTAATTTAATGATGGGCGATGCAAAAGCTCTTGAATTTCTGTTGAGTTCCAATTCTTTGATTGATAAATCGGTTACTTATGATTATTTTAAGCGATGGTTAGGAACTGGATTGTTAACAAGTACAGGTATATTAAAGAAAAAAAATATTTATATCAACCTAAAATAAGTAATTAATTTTATTTACTTAGGAGAAAAATGGCGAAAATTTAGGAAAACGTTAACACCAGCTTTCCACTTCCAAATTCTCGAACAATTTATTGACGTTTTTAACTCTTCAACTGATATTTTAATAGAAAAACTTTCAAAAGAAGTAAATAAACCTAGCGTGGATATTTACCCGTTTATACAACTATGTGCTTTAGATGTTATTTGCGGTATTTTTTTAAAATAGCTTTAGCTTTTAATAGCTTTCTTAATAAAACTTTTAGAATCATCAATGGGAACGAGTATAAATGCCCAAATTGAAACAAAATCAAAATACGTGGAAAGCGTTAAAGAAATGGCTCGAATAGTCATCGAAAGAGGATTTTCACCTATTTTTATTTTCGAGACTTTGTACAAGTTCAGTTATAATTATTATTTAGAGTTGCGTCATTTGAATGTTTTACATAAGTTTTCTAGAAGTGTAATTCAGAAAAGAAAAAGTTTACTGAGTCAAAATATTTGCAATAGAGAAGAAATTGATGACTGTGGGATTAAACGACGATTAACATTTTTGGATATCCTCCTAAAATCAAAAGTAGATGGACAACCAATTCCTGATGAATACATTAGAGAAGAAGTTGATACGTTTATGTTTGCAGTCAGTATTCTTTATTGGGTTAATTTTCGTTTTGTAAAAATAATTATTTGTTAAGGGCCATGATACAACTTCTTCGGCAATTACTTTTACTTTGTATTGTTTATCAAATCATCAAGATATTCAGGTACATTTTTACACGTTTTTATTTATATGTTGGTTTTTTACCATAATTGATTGGTTATAGCAAAAAGTTATTGATGAATTGAAAGTTATATTTGAAGATGATTGGTCCAGACCAATAACATACAGGGATCTCCAAGATATGAAATATTTAGAACATGTTATTAAAGAATCGCTTAGATTGTATCCACCTGTTCCTTTAATAGGAAGACATGCTATTAACGATGTTGAATACGGTTAATAGATATTTTTAAATTTATTAGGATGACTTCATAATTTTCTTGAATTTATTGTAGACAACAAAATTATTCCAAAAGGAACGATGGTAAACGTTTTCATTTATGGAGTACATAGAAACCCGGATTTTTTCCCAAATCCATTAAACTTTGATCCTGATAGATTCAGTCTTGAAAATACAACAAACCAAAATCCCTACGCTTATATTCCGTTTAGTGCTGGAGCTAGAAATTGCATTGGTATTTATTTATTCTAAATTAAACAAAGGAGATTAACGAATTTATTTGTATCAACAGGTCAAAGATTCGCTATGTTGGAAATTAAAGCAACTGTATCTAAAATTCTTCGACATTTTGAATTACTACAAACCACGCCAGCTCATAAAGTTCAACTTACTGTCGAAAGTATACTTAAATCTACCAATGGTGTCCGGATGAAGGTTAAAAAACGAACGTTGACGTAAATGACTTGTTATTTTAAGACGATGAGATAACTATAAATTTGGGTTTTGTCAAAACTTTCTCTGTTATAAGGACAGATTAAAAAAACAGATAAGAATAAAAATTATTGTCATTTATTAAGAAACGAATTATGCAGTGAAAAAATCTGTTATTTTTATTCAGTTATAAGTAGCAAAAATGTAACAATACGTTTTGAGGAGCTTTTAAAAATAAAGTAATTTACTTTCTATTAACTTTATAAGATACTTTTTTTAAAATGGAGTCTTCCTGTACTATAAAGGATTCCTTATTCTAAAAAGAAGATTCATCAATTTACGTAATATATCACACATATACGGTTTCGGTCCAATTATATCACCCATTATTAATATCAAAATTGAGATGGTTTCGATAAATTATCGCCATTAGATAGCTTGAATTAGCTACTAATTTATCGCAATCATCATCAAGCAGTTAATAGTTTAATTTAATTTAATTCATTGCAATGGTGATGTTAATAATAGAATAATTTAGGGAAACCTTGAATATCTCGAAAACGATACTTACTTTCAATAAGGAAATAGGCATGTTAGAACAATTAATATACATTTTGAATATTATTTATTCTTTTGTAGGTATGATTTTTTTAGGAGAAAAAAAAGTAAATTGATGTGAATAATTCCATTTTTCAGTATGATGATGTTAAGAATAAATAAAACGTTGATGTTTCACTGAAGAGATTTTTATTTTTGGTTCTCGACTACCCGGGTTTCGATCATCAAATAATCGTCATTCAAATGATAAAAATTAAGTTAAAATATGCAAAAAAATGAAAACGTTTTTCCCACAATTGTAAAACCCACGCTCCGATTTCTAAAACCCAACTCGCCTCGATCGTGACAAGCAGTAAGTAGTACTGTTTGTTAACAGTACTGTTTGGAACCGTGACAAACAGTAAACAGTATTATTTGTTAACAGTACTGTTTTTAAACAGTAGTGTTTACTGTTTGTCATGGTCGACGCGAGTTAGATTTTAGAAATCGGAGCGTGGGTTTTACAATTGTGAGGCGAACGTTTTTATTTTTTGCATATTTTAACTTCATTTTGTCATTTGAATTTTCAATACGACGTGGTTCATGATCCTTCGCAGTTTTCATAACATGACGCTATCGGCCGTCGACGCATCGACAGTCGGGATCCAAAAATAAAAATCTCCTCAGTGATACATCAACGTTTTATTTATTCCTAAACAGAAAAAAGTTGTTAATAGTGTAGTACAAAAAAATTATTTTACAAAAACTGCTCAATTTTTAAGTGATCGTTTTTATACCTTCAAAGCGTTTTTGGGGTGAAACGGCAGTAAGGTTCAATTAGGTTGGGACCAACTACAAATGCAACGATTTAAAAAAAATCGGTGTGCGCATTTGGTATGTTTTCTTGTTCGTAAAGATCGGACAATCAAAATCAAATAGTCTGTATAGGGTTAGTACAAAGTCCCGGAACGGTCGAATAACTTCGTTATTTGAGAAGTGGCAATTTTGAAATTCTGCCTAGTTATACAAGCTGTCCCGAAATTAAACGACCATATGCTACCAGCGCATTCTACGTTCAAAAATAAGAATAAAAGCCGAAATAAACATTAGTCGAAAAATGTTTCCTAAGAGAGGTAAGCGTTATTTGAGAAGTGGCAATTTTGAAATTCTGCCTGGTTATACAAGCTGTCCCGAAATTAAACGACCATATGCTACCAGCGCATTCCACGTTCAAAAATAAAAATAAAAGCCGAAATAAATATTAGCCGAAAAATATTTTCTAAGCGAGGTACAGTTCTTTATATTAATGGCAAAATAGACCAGTTTGTAATTTTGTAGTTTCTATCGTTCCGCAATTCAATTATAAAATCAAATCTCCAACAATAAAGACAGTGCGCTGCTACAGCACTTAGCACACTTTTAGCAAAAAAATCCTATTTAGTTCAAAGATGCGATTAGTCAGTCTTTAAAGATGATTTACACGAAAATGCTTGCAGTTACGTAATTAAAACAAGACGACCTTGCATTACATGACGATTCTTACGTAGAAAGGTCTAAGATATCTAAATTTTAGGTCAGGGTAGTAAAAAGATGAATTTTAGATAAACGATTACGCAACTCTTTCATTTACACGTACGCCACTGATGAGTTTCATGCGAAGTTGATACCGTCGTCTAATTTCTCTTGGAATTTTAGGCCAGTATATCAATTTTTATCAGGGACTAAAAACGGAACGAAAACGAGAACGAAAGAACGAAATTAACCGAATAATTTATAAGAACGAAAACGGAAACGAAAACGAAATTTTTATTTTTCGTTCATGATTGAAAACGAAATAAATAATTTCGGTTACCGGTTTTAACCGGTTTAAGTACACAATATTTTTGTGTTATTATTATTTAAAATATGAAGCAAAGAAACAAAAAAAATTGTCACTGGCATACCACTAAACTGCAGTTTGTGCGTGGTTTTCAAGTAACTAAATTTAATGGGAATAAATGAAAGAAACTAAAACAGATTCGAGCCTCTCCAATACAGAAACGGTCCCAAACAATTCATTCTAAATTTTATTTTTAATATTTATAAAAAGCAAAAACATCATCACAACTTAAAATGCAGTTGATTGAAATTTTTAACATTTAAGTTCTTAAAAGCTTAAATTTTATGTTAGTAATGTTTGCCAGCTTTGATTAAAATTATGACAAGTAACTTATTTGTCAAATATAAAAAAAAATTAAAAAAAAAAAGCATGTTGGCATACTTTTATTAGAAAAATAGTAAAAAACCGGTTTTAACCGTAATTTCATTTTGGTTCACGAAAACGATATTTTTTGGGTGTGAACGAAACGAACGAAAACGAAATGTTTCGTTTTCGTTCTGATCGGAAACGAACAAAATATTTTTCGTTTTTAGTCCCTGATTTTTATTGACTTAACTTCTGCCATTCTGAGAATATTCCTTAAAAATTGTTTTTCTGTTGCCTCCTTCAAGGGTCTGTAGCTTCATTAGGAAGCATTTTTCGGCCAATCTGTATTTGAGTTTTTATTCTTATTTTTAAACGTAGAAAACACTGGTAGCATGTGGCCGTCAAATTTCGAGACATCCTGTACTTATATCTGAATATAACGAATTTATTAATAACATTTTCATTCTTCTTTCGTTTTCGGTTTTACAGGAAATGCTTCCTAGTAATATTTCTTAAGTGGTATATATAATATGTTGATGCATTTTCGAAAGTGAAATAAAAAACTATGTTCAAAAACACCAACATATTAATTTTTATTGATAAAAACACCAAATAGGACGTAAATTAAAAAATTACGTTAATGTGAAATCAAGCAAACACGCCACTTTATTGAAACTTGTCACACGTTACTTTCCTGATTATCGATAATTGTTTAATGAATTTCCATTTTTACAACCGTTTCTTATTTTGCAATTGATTAATTTAATGTTTGTATATCAATTAGGCTGTAACAAATTTCTGTAATTTGACATTTTTTTTTTAGATTTTTGGTTAAACTGATCTTTTTAATTTAGGTATTATTTTCCGTTTTTATCAATAAAAATTAATATCTTGGTATTTTTGAACATAGTTTTTTATTCCGCATTTCAACATACATCAGTATACTATACAGGTATGCTGTTTTTATTGTTCAATCATTTACTGACGTATTTTCCGACTGAAAACAAATAAAAAAGTCCGAATGAAGACAGGTCCAAAAGTACTTTGTTCTCGAGATATTCAAGGTTATTATTTCACAGGTTAATGCATTATTAACATTATTACAGTGAATGATTTCAATTAAATTATTAAACAGTTGCAATGGTTGCGACAAGTTTTTATACGTAATCAGTGCAGTTTAATAATAACTATTCATCGAAACCATCCTAACGAATGTATGATTTAATTTAAATCATTCACTTCGATTATGTTAATAATAGGTTAACGTGTGGAATTAAACCTCCGATATCTTGAAAACAAATCACTTTTGGACCCATATTCATTAGAAGTTTTTTACTTATTTTTAGCCAAAGAATGTGCCAGTAAAAGATCGGGTAATGAAAACGGGACACCTGTATATGCTATTTAAGAAAAAATCGGAAGTATTTTCTGTAAAACCGGAAACCACAAAAAATGAAAATGTTATCAATAAATTCGTTGCATTCAACAAAATAATTAAACAGAATTTCAAAATTGATACTTATCAAATAGCAAGGTTTTCGACCGTTCCAGGACTTTATACTAACCCTGTATAAGGATGTTATGCGCTAGTTAAACGCTAAAATAGTATTCTTATTATCTAATTTTTATCTTAAACTGTAGATAAAACAGTTATGAAATCCTTACAAGGAAAAGAAAAAAGAACTACGTCTTTTATAACTACTATTTCAACAAAAACTTTTCACACGGTTTTTCCGTTTTCTTAAGATTTTAAACTATTTAATACTCACATATCTAATTATTCTATTACATTAGCAATAATGGTTTAATTAAATACCCCATTATCCCTACCACTTTCATAGAAATGCTGTTTTTCAATTTATTTTTCGTTCCTAGACACTCTTAATAAGCTTATTGACTGTCTTATAATGAATTGTTGCGTGATACGAATCTCATTCGCTCGTTGTTATCCTTCGCGTGAACATGATTAATTTCAAATTGTTTACAATTGCGTATTACGTAGCGGTTTGCATTTTCGCTATCGTTTTTGCGTATTGGTGTCTTCTTTATTTTAAATATTGGAGGAAATTTAATGGAAGAATCCCGTCTTTGCCTATGCTACCGATTATTGGTGCCGGACATGTTATAACGTCTCCACAAGGTAATTGCATAATAATAAAGAAATTATTGACTGAAATAAGTAATAACTTGTAGATTTGTATACAAAAGTTTTGAAGTATAGCCAAGAAAAAGGAAAATTGATGTGGACTATGCTTGGTTTTGAAGGTTTTTTATTTGTGGCTGATCCGAATTTGATTGAAGTTATTTTATCATCGTCTAAATTGATCGACAAAGCCAAATCGTATACGTATTTGCATAATTGGCTTGGTACTGGTTTACTAACAAGCACAGGTAAATAATTCAATTCTTTATCAATAAAAGATATATGTCTTGAGTGTTTTAGGAGGGAAATGGAAGAAACACCGTAAAATTATTACACCAACGTTCCACTTCAAAATTCTAGAAGATTTTGTCCCAGCTTTTGACAACGCCAGCGATGTTTTGGTTAACGTTTTAAAACAAGAAATCGGGAAAAATTGCACAGATATTTTTCCCTATATTACTTTATGTACTTTAGACTCAATTTGCGAATCCGCTATGGGAACAACTGTTAATGCCCAACAAGATTCCAATTCAGTTTACGTTCGTTCTGTAAAAGAAATGTGTAGAATTATAATATACAGAACTATTAGTCCTCTTGGCCAATTTAATTTCACTTATCAATTTACAAACGATCATAAATTGGAAGAACAGTCACTTAAAGTTTTACATGATTACACAAACTCCGTTATTAGACGTAGAAAAGTGGAGTTAGGACAAGAAAAAATTGTAGATCACGATAAAGACAATATAGGGTTGAAGCGAAGAAAAGCTTTTCTTGATCTTCTTTTAGAATATTCTAAAGGAGGTAATGGTATGTCAGATGAGAATATAAGAGAAGAAGTTGATACGTTTATGTTTGAGGTTTTATTTAAAATATTATTATTCATGTGTAGGCTAAAACAATCAATTTTTAGGGTCATGATACAACAGCTGCAGCTATAACTTTTTGCTTGTATTTACTTTCCAAGAACCGGGATTGTCAGGTACTTTGAATGTTTTTTAAATTGTTGTATAGGTAAAATCTTTTTGTGCTTTTAATTTATTTATTGTTTTAATTCAGGATAAGGCGTTCGCTGAAATCAGGGAAATTTTCGGCAATGATAGAGACAGAAAAGCAACTTTAAAAGATTTGCAAGATATGAAATACTTAGATCTGGTTTTGAAGGAATCCTTGAGGATGTTTCCTTCTGTACCGCTATACGCTCGTGAACTTTGTGAGGATTTAACATACGGTACAGAATCTTTCATAATTTGATTTAAGAATTTGCTGAATTTGTGAGATGGAAGCATACGATTTTAAACTATACCTTTTCATGTTCAAATTGGGACTAATCAATATCAAATTGAGATTAATCAATTTCAAATTGAGACTAATCAATTTCAAATTGAGACTAATCAATTTCAAATTGGGAATAATCAATTTCAAATTGGGAATAATCAAATTCAAATATTTATATAAAAAATACCTAAGTTTTGGTAATTACTTAATATTAATGAACTATTTTTTTTATTTAGCTATAAAAATATAATTATAAAAAATTAAAATTATAAAAAATATAAAGGGGCAGTGGCATGTACTATAACCCGACATAGATCTGTACAATGAAGGGAAAGATGAAAAAGTAAGCCTGCTCTCCATAACATTGTCGTGCAGCTCCATTTCGGCTTATAGTACTTTTGTGTACACAGTATAAATTTCGTACATGTAGCGATAGATATCACTTTGTTTTCCTCACTAAAAAAGAATTGTCTGAATGTCGTCAGCCAGGCCACTCTTGCCTCCAGCTTTAAAAACTGTCCGTACTACTTCTATGAAGACCCCAATGGAATCGTGATATGGAGCAATATCTGGTACCAAAACCGCAGGTTTTTTATATACAGGGTGTCCTGGAAAATGTGGGAAATCTCTTGGATTCTGATAGAATATTAAAAAGTATGATTATAAGTTCCCATAATTTTTTTTCCTAGCGGCCCTCCCCTCGGAGATGCGGCCTTCTAAAGGAAGCCACTGGAAAACAATTTTTTTAAATAACTTTTAAAGTACTTAATTTAATTTAATGAAAATTTAATATGATAAACAGTAGTAAGGACCTCTTAAAAAAATGACCTTAAAACATAATTAGTCTCTTTAGTTTACCAGGGGCGTACTAGGTTGTACATTTTAATGCTTACATTTTTAACACACGGTATGGTAAGGAGTTAAAAAAAAATAAATTTAGATACCTTGAATATTTAGCTAAAGAAAAGGTACTCTTATTCAGTGTCGATAAAATGAACCGTTTTCGAGAAAAAAATTGTAAAAGAAACCATTAAGATTAAAAATTTATTAATATTTCGTATTAATAGTAACGTTACCATAGTAACGTTTGTAAAAACATCGCTTTTTTAATACTGATGTTGCAGACAACAAATTTAGCGCTGTTTTTACAAACGTTACTGTGGTACCTAGGAAATATTAATAAATTTTTAATCCTTGATGGTTTCTTTTACAATTTTTTTTCTCGAAAACGGTTCATTTTATCAACACTGAATAAGAGTACCTTTTTTTTAGCTAAATATTCAAGGTATCTAAGTTTATTTTTTTTAACTCCTTACCATACCGTGTGTTAAAAATGTAAGCATTAAAATGTACAACCTAGTACGCCCCTGGTAAACTAAAGAGACTAATTATGTTTTAAGGTCATTTTTTTAAGAGGTCCTTACTACTGTTTATCATATTAAATTTTCATTAAATTAAATTAAGTACTTTAAAAGTTATTAAAAAAAATTGTTTTCCAGTGGCTTCCTTTAGAAGGCCGTATATCCGAGGGGAGGGCCGCTAGGAAAAAAAATTATGGGAACTTGTAATCATATTTTTTAATATTCTATCAGAATCCAAGAGATTTCCCACATTTTCCAGGACACCCTGTATACGTTTGGCATTGCGAAGACGTTGGCTTCAGGCTTTTTAAAAGCATCTTTTTGAATTTCATGATGTATCAGGCCCGTAGTGCCAATACAATCAATTAAATGAATATTTGATTCTTTCATCGCCAGTGAAATAAAAAGATTTAAATTGATCTCATACCGACCTATGCAACGAAAACTATTGTAAGTCATTTTTGATAGAACTGAGTCAGATATAAGTGTTTAAAGGTTTTGAACCGATTGCATTTTAAGAAATAAAATTTTCTAGGTAAAAATTTCCTACTTGGTTGCTATAGATATCTTATAGAGGATTCCGAAAGGATTCACCATAGAAGAATAGCAATTAATTCTGTTTTCTTTTCAAAATTTTCAAAATCACCATTTTTGACTTACGATAGTTTTCGTTGCATAGGTCGATATACACCTTTGCAATGCCCAACGTATATACCAAGAAACTGTGGTACTGGTGACAGATAATGTAAAGAATACTTCCCACTTAATTTGAAATTAATTGAATTTCAACTTCAATTTCATTAGTCCCAATTTGAAATTGATAAGTCCCAATTTGAATTTGATTGGTCCCAATTTGAAATTGATTAGTCCCAATTTGAAATTGATTATTCTCAATTTGAAATTGATTAATCCCAATTAGAAATTGATTAGTGCCAATTTGAACTTGAAAAGGTATAGATTATTGATTTCTATATAACTCAATAATTAAATTAACCACTTCGGTACGGAGGTCAACTATAGTCGACGGAAACAGATGACCCCACTCAGCCGAGTGTCGACTATAGTCGACGGCTGTGCCAGCGTACGGACGATGAAAGCCGGTTGTTGGCGACGTTTCGCGGCCGATAGGCGCCGTACCGAAGTGGTCAAGGCTAGTTTTATAAAGCTCAAATTATATCAGTTATATGGTAATGTCATTGGTTAAAACAGTGCAATTAGCGGACTGTTAACTAATTTGAGTTTTATAAAACCAGGCTTTAGACTTATTAATGAATTTAAAAGCAGATCTCACATTTTAAAATAATGCATAATACACGAGTAAACTATGAATTTAGTATACAAATATAATATGTAGGATCGTGGGGCAGGGTATTATTACCCTAACACTTATTGTTAGACTGCACTAGGTCCCTTGTATTAGAGTGACCAGATTTCTCAACTGTCAATGCTGTACACATACAACGCATGTACAGGGTGAGCTAACTTGGAAACTGAATAGCCAAAACCACAAAATGATATCCCTTACGGTTCCCGAGATACAGGCTGTTTTTCGAAAAAGTGCATTTTTGAAAATGCATTTTTATTCATCATGGAGAATTGGATGTGTTGGTTAGAATTCTCTGCAGGCTATAATTGAATAGTTATATACATAAAAATGATTTTTTCAAATGGAACACTTGTATATTTTTACGTACTTATTCGATGAGAGCTAAAAATTTCCTTAACCCCTTAAGCGGCTATGACGTATATATTCGTCATGATTACATGTCATTTCAATCCATCGAGCCGCTTAACGGGTTAAAATTTATGATATTTTGCTCAAGTCAAATTTATTATAAAGAAATCTTTTACCTCTGAATGTGAATTAATTCAGGTCGTACTAATAATATAATTTTATCAATAGTGCACAGTCTGTAATTCACCTGAAGTGTCCCTTCTTTCTGTCGATAACAGAAAAATCTATAATATGAATGTCACTGTCACTACTCTACTCATTAGCTTTGTTCGTTGGGTTAAAACTTGCACTGCACTAACTTACACTACGGTACAAAGGTGCAGTTGCGTGCAGCATTTAAAAGGAAATGACTGTAATTCAGTGTAATTTGGTGCTCCTTAGTTCAGGTATGAACTGTGATCCAACGAATGCATGTGTAACCAAAATTTAATAATGCGCTGAATAATGCGAAGTGCAAACAGTGTAGCCCTAACGAACAAAGCTATTGTAAAATGTCACTAATCAATCACAAATTCAATAATAAATAGCGAATGCTGTGCATTTGCTGTACACGCACGTATGCTGTACTGCGTATAATATTGCTGTACAATACAGCAAAATTCCGTACGTCTGGCCACCCTACTTGTATTAGACCCCAGAAAGTTGGTGTTGAAATAACTAAATAGCACTGACTCCTTACAAACCCCCCGTAAGTTATACACACCAGCGTGATTATCACGCTGTCATACATAACCAGAGGTTTTCGACTGGTTACGGTACCAATAGCTTTAAACTCTCCGCAGGCTGGTAGACGTCTCGGTGTCAAAATAACTGGGGATCAACTCGAAAGCTAGCCCTTGAGTCATATGCTACATATAAATATATCGTCGCCTTGGAATTAGACTATTCTATATCCGCTTTTTAGAAGTTTTACAGAAAACTTATTACTACCTCTGTCCCATAATAAGTGACGATATGGTCACTTATTCAAATGCCAAAATCGGACACTTATTGTGGGACAGAGGTAGTATTAGTTTTGACGTTCAATGTAATATAAATTGATTTGGAATAAATTGTTAGAAAGAGCTTGAAACATTATACAGGTTAATGGCAAAAGTCAATTTTAAGAAAAATTGTACCTAGAACAGTGAAATTTTTATAGTTTCAAGGATAAACAATATGTTCCAATTTTAAGAAATATTTGTGTGTTGCATTCATATCTACATTTTCTTTTTAAAAAAATCAAAGGTCTACTTTTGCATTTATATGTTTAAATAGTTAATTTCGTATACATTTTAAATTAGTTTATAAGAATTATAAAACTTTAAGTAATCTTCTTCTTAATCACTTTGGGGCTTATTATTATTTTGCTTTTATTTTTTTCAGGTGATGTAACAATACCAAAAGGAACATCCGTTATAATGCTAGCTTTTGTAATGCATCTAAATCCAGATTTTTTCTCAGACCCCAAAATATTTAAACCCGAACGTTTTTTAATGGAAAATACTACAGAGAGAAACCCCTTTACTTATATTCCATTTAGTGCTGGTCCAAGAAACTGTATAGGTCAAAAATTCGCTATGTTAACGATGAAGTCCACTATATCAAAAGTATTGAAGTATTACGACTTCTACCCTATAGATTACGAAATGGAAATTTCTGCGGAAACGGTTCTTAGATCTAGAAATGGAGTTAGAATGCAAATAAAACAAAGAGTTTGGTAATAACATAACATTTTCTTTAATAAAGGAATTTATAAAAACCATTCATTTTCATTTCATTTATTACTGTCCTAAAACTTTTTGATTATTGTCCGTTATAACAAAATTCAATCGATCGTAACCAAATCAGGTTTACAATAGTAAAGCTCTAGGGATTACAGAACGATACAGTCCCAGCAAATCTCTTCTGTAATATTTGTACGAACAATACCCTTTTGATGCGAGTGGTAGTGAATTTTACGTAGCAAAACGTGCATAGAAATTAAAATGGATGGATACTATGCAATAAAACCCATCTAAATTTGCTATTCAAACCGACTACATTTATTGATATGTTACAATAGGACTGCGTAAATGAACTCTCTTGAAGTATAAACATTGATTTAAATATTTTTGGGTTGAATTTTTTTTAATAAACCCTTTGTTTTTGGCTGAGTGAAATATTCATAAATTTCATAGTGAAATGTAAAGGCAAAACTGTAACGCGGTCGACTGCGTAAGTTATGCCAGCAGTAAAAAGGACGCTCATTCCCTTGCGGTTATACGAGTTATTGCTGCCTTTCCTTCCGTTTATTTACGAGGAACTAGGATGTGGGAAAATATAGAAAAGAGGAGAAAATAAAAGCATATTTATTTTTGAAAATTGTATGACCTTAAAAACTATCTACATTCGTTAAATAATTATATTAATCATTTCAAAACGAAAATAACGTGTTTCCTCTTTTTAAATTAACAAAATACATGTAATAAAAAATTGTATTTAATCGCGGTCAAAACAAAACCAAGTAATATTCGTTACGATTCGACCCTCATGGTTATTATAATAGCCAAGCTTTGGGTGACTTAATTAAAATTTCTGGCGAACCCAAATAAGGGGATAGTTAGGTTACAGTTGCCCTTTGCCCCGACCTTTAAGGGTTAATTGAAAATACCCCGTCAGCTGTTGGCTTTTTCTTGCCAATACGCAACCGAAATTACTTAATTAAATAAGCAGCAAATACGACTTAACATTCCACTTATTTTAATAATAATTCTATTGACGAATTAGGATAAACTGTTGGTAATTACGGATTTTCCAATTTCGACTCGAATCTCCTAGTTAGGACAAGTTATGTGCCCTGTGGCATATTAATAGGGTTCCGTTAGCTCCTCACATAGGAGAGACAGTTACCGAATTACTACCATTTGCAGTGGTGCCGCTAATAAATTAGACAATTATGTCGGGAATCCTGCTCCAGGTTATGCGCCCGAACGGGAAGCACATTAAAGGTCCTTTGGAGGACGTTAAGGACTCGCCGCAGGACAGTTGCACATTCAGTTCCGACCTCTCATTGTGTTGACCGTCCTGCTATTTTCATCTCTGTCAATTATCCCTTTAAATGGTCCACGAGGTGAATTGAAACGATTAATAAATCGTGTGTTAAAGAGCTCCGCAAAGTTACTTGCAAAAAGTGCAGCAACTAAGTCCGACAATTTGTAAAACGGCCCACACACGTAACGATTTCTTTCCAACTACAGGTTGGAGAGAAAATCGTGGAAATTGCAGTACTGTCGTTTTCCCTACACACGGTTCAAACACATCGGACTACTGTAGTTAAGATTATTGCAGTACTAGTCTCGATGAGTGTAAACTACACATACATCTTTACACACAACTCTCTACACACGTATCAACTTGCTTCCAAACACGACCGTTGATACGATATTTTATGGCAGTGCCGAACTGCAAACGATTCGATCACTGTGTACTACGAAGCTTACGATTTGCCTACACACGGTACAATTTTGCTTTACTACAGCAGTTTCGACTAATGTCGCACTGCATGCAGTACGAGAATTCGTTACGTGTGTGGGCCGTTTAACTCCTTCAGCTGGTGCTGCAGGATTTACTTCATGTTCTTAAACAGTTGATTACTGTAGGAATTGGTGCTGCAGCTTAACTTTTTAACGCCTAGAAAAAAATCTCGTTGCAGTTTCGGAATTATTTATCTGGGCTTGTTTCCTGCTGTTAAATATGTCCGTAAATCAAGACAAAAAATTAAAATGTCAAGTTTCATTAAATATGGCTTCATTTGTAGCATAAATACTAAGACTATCTTAAATCTGTTCATTGTTTTCAGTCAGTTTACGTTAGAGATAAAAATAGTTCTTTCGAATGTAGCTATCAGTAGGTTTCATATGTTCTTTGATATCTCCATTCCTAACTTTCCTAGAGAGTATTCTTAATCTACAACTCTGAATTATATAGCAAACAGCAGTTTTAATGTCGAAATGTAAGATTACTAAACAGCTATAAAATAATAAAACCTTTTACAGCACTTTAAATTTCGTGTCTTGGGTTAATTTTCTTAAATTTCAATGTATGTTCGTTGAGAAGAGTAGTAATTAAGTTAATTAGTAAATTAGCCTTCCAGTTATAGCTAAGCCCGGGAAATTCAATCTAACCTCACGGAATAATTGACAATATTCTTAATTTCAATTTGTATGCAAATGGGAAGAGTCGGTCGAAATTTGCTCGGAAGTTTTGTTTCCCTAAGTAATTATAACGTTGATCAACAGATTTCTTTAATTCCAGTCATTGTCTAACATCATTATTGAGCAAATTGGCCCGTTTAGGAAAACAAAAACAGAGAAGATGATAATCCAAATGTGTAGGAGGCCTGTTTTACAATTTAGTAAAATCGTGGGCGCTCAAAACCTCCGTTTTCGTAAGCACGAATACTATCAAAGTTTGCGCTACGAATGTTGCTCTTTCATTCGGCGCTTAATTACTAAAGCCCCTTTTGATGGTAATCAAGAGGGCGCGCGGGGCGTTCTTTGTGGGCCGCATAGATGCGCAAAGTTATAATTAGGGCGAAGTTCTAATTAATAATTGGGTTTTGCCGACAACAACGTGAGTTTGCTTTGACGAACCGCCACAAACTTACATTTTACCGGAAGGTGCCGGGAATCGACAATTTTCAACTTCCGGTAGTTTATAAACGGAGCGGAACATGCACAACATTGATCGTTCCTTATTTTATCGAACAGACTATCCTTTAACTCTACTAGGGGGCAGGATAAGATGCGACATAATGACAAAGTGGTTCGCCTCAACCAGACAAACCCCATCAATTGTCCTGCATCTGTATACACGTTCATGCCCGTGGTAGCGGTCACGATCCTAAACACAATTGCAGAATAAATTTGTTTCATGGTAAAGGCTAAAAGCACATACACCGAAGTTACACGGAGTTTCGGAGCTATAACGTCGCCGTAGGCATTGTATACTTTTGATTAATCACATCAGAACGCGGTGCAGTTTAGTTCGCGTACTAATATAGGCGTTACATAAAAGTATCCCTTCATCCTTTTATAAAAATCTGCTATAAGAACCTACGTGATCCTTTTTGTAAAAAGATCACGTTTGAGTAATATTAATGATTCATTATTAAAGGAATATTGTTGTTCTATCTTGATCTCGAGTAGAGGAGGGTGTAAATGATACGCCGTCTTGGTGTTAACCGGTTCTTTATTATCAGTATTGGGGGTATAATACATAATTCAATAAGTAAAGGTGGTGATCTGCACTACAATGGTAAACCGTATCTATAACCAATTAAAAAATGTAATTCAGGTATATACATATGTATAAATTTGCACAAACGCTACACGTGGCTACATTCTTCGTACAATTTTAAGTAGAAAATCTTATTGACAGAGTATTGTATCATGCTTCGTATGTCCTCAGGAGCCAGTTGAAAGATACATATACAGTGTATTTGGTAAAACTGCGGGTTCAGGATTTCAAGCCCGTTCATGTCCGAACCCTTTTTACATCTACACCATATTTTAATAATTTAATGTATTATGTGTGTTTGTAATACTTTGTCTACCAACTTAATCGGTCCCAATATTAAACTTCTGGGGAGTTCTCACCCCAAGAAGAGCAACTTGCACCAAAACAAGTTATTTTTTGCTGTTGTTTTGAACGTTGTGCATCGACGGTTAATAAATAGAAACAATTTCGTTTCTTGTATATAAATTTTTATCAAAAACGGTCGAAAGTGTTACGTTTTCGCTGAAAATGGTTTAAGGTGATCTAATTTCATTAGAAAGTTAGGTCGAATGTCGAATTAATAAGAACATGACCTTCAAAATTAAATATGGTAAAAATTGTTTTACAACATTGCCAGAACTGTTTTTTCGGCAATATTCATTAAGGAAAAAATAGTTATCAATTGAGAAGAATGCGTTTACGAAGAAATGTTATTAAACCTTCTTTAGTTTAAATAGCAGTTATCTATATTCATGAAGGTCGTAAAGTCTTGGAGTATAGTACATTTTGACATTAACATTTTCATCTCAAACAGAAGTGTACAGCTACGTGTAACTTTTGTGCAAATTTATACAAACCCTATATATTTAATTGGTTAAACAGGATCACATATAATATTGCACTTATATCAATGAACAAGAAAATTACGTCAGGACGTTCTGACCGTAAGCTTTAAGGTTTCTTTGCGCAGTAAAGGTTTTCTACGTTCACTTCAACGTTCTGACCGCAAATACAGGGTGTTTAAAAAATACGTTCGAATATTTGACCCACTTATAGATCTCATCAGTACAAACAAAAAAGTCAAAATAAACATAAGTCCAAAAATCAGCCGTTTCCTAATTACAGCCTGTTTTTCAAATTAAAATAATTTACACTCAGTAGGAGTGATTCGCGTATTTATGAAGTCATCCATGGAAATAACAAAACAAATTTTGTTCGCTTCTGTTAGTGTAGTTGCCACATTTGTTGTAATTATTGTGTGTCCGTTATTGTCAGTGTTTATTGAAGTAGTTGAAGTAGTATCTAGCAGCTGTTGGGTTGTCGGTCCGTTCTTTAAGGCGAATTTTATATATGTTAGAAAGAGTTGAATTAGGTTTAATTAAATTTCTAAGTTCCATTAACGTAGTGTATTGAGAATAATGAATTTTATTTCCCTGATATCAATGAATTAAATGTACCCTTGCATCACTTTTAATTCAACGTCTAAATAAGCAAGTTGTTTTGTTTCATACTATTATCATTTTATAAGGTTTTTCACGCAACTAGTTTGTTAGAACTTTATTGGGTTCCACTATCAGTAAATTTTTAAGATATTGCCAAACCACATTTCGCACTCATCGTTTAAGCAAGAAAGTTAATAATTGACACGATTACTCCTCAGATATTGCCAAATAAAATGCCACTGTCGTCATCACTTTTTCATACACAGACTTGTCACAAAGAGAATGATCGCTCTTCCATAATCAATTGCAAAAAAGTCGAAAATCTTAAATGGAACACCCCATATTTTATTAGCCTATCTCATAGAGAATTTAATTCTGTTTGTGATCTGCCCCTATATGAAAGAGCGATTAGGGCAGTGGCGTTCTATTTGGCAATGTCTGGAGAATAATCGTGCCAATTATTAACTTTCTTGCTTGAACAGTGACTGAGAAATGTGGTTTTAAACAACAAGTTGAAAATTGTCAAAAAAACAAAATCAAAGTAACTCGAAAACGAAAAACGTTAAGTACTGACAACCCTTATGAAAGTGTACTTATTTTTGCACGTAGAATTAAAATGCGCAACAAAAACAATACCCTTCGAAGGATGAATAACCCCTACTGGGAAAATCTTAACAATCTATTAATAGTGGAACGCAATAAAGTTCTAACGAAGCATTTACGCGAGAAACTCTGTATAATAAAATACTGCAAAAGAGAAAGTGTTTATAAACATATGAGAAAGTTTCTACAGAGCGGAGGGTAACTCTCATTATAAAGAATTCCATTTAGAAATAAATTTAAAACTTAAATTGTGGGTATTCCAATAACTATTGAACCTCTTATAAATCAAGCATACAACATCTATTTCGGCCTTTTCAGGGACAGATGTCTTCATTCGGCTGTTAAATATGCATAATCCAGCGTTCATATGTCGCCCACAGTGATTTACCCCTCGAATTTCTGTGCATAGAGTTTCCCGCTATGCATATCAATTTGAAAATGAATAATGGAGAACTAATAAATATAGCCTCACGCCTCGTTTCAAGTATCGGGATCTCGCGTTTGCATAATTGAGGAATGCCACCACGATATATACATTGTGGTGGTATAAATACGGTACCAGGAGACTCTTCTAATCTACTCCAACTTATCAAAACATGGCTCATATTTGGAGGGCTTTCAGAGACCCGAAATTGCCCAAAAACATATTCAGAGTAGAGGTAATGTGTATCAATACGAACTTTGTTATGTATATGTAAGTACCGTCGTAATGGAAACTCCAGGTTAACATTTTGAGAGCTCTTGGAATTGAATTAATACGCGAGGAAACAGTCGGTTATAAAATATTTTCGCGATGCGTATTGTTCTTTTTGGTATATTTCTTTACTTTTTGTGAAACACTTGAATTATATTTTCAATGGGGTGATTTAAATGCAGTTGTTAACGTTATTAACTACCTTTTCACACACGTTACAGGTATTAATTTCTTTCACAACTAAATAAATGATTTTATCAGTTTATTTTTAGGAGCTATAAAGGTAACATTACTTTTTTATAATCGTAAAAAATTTGGGAGAATGCTTAGAATCTTTCATGAAAAGCCGTTCGCTCCAGATTTTATGAGGGGTGGTAATATGGAGGAAATTTATGTGAGAGATATTGTCCGCGTCACAGAAATACAAGTAACTTATAAATACTGTATAAAACTACTTTAAAATTTTATCCTATTTATTTTCTTATTACTTTATTAGCTAGTTGTTTATTTTCTCATAGTTTCCGTAACTGTTAACTCCGGAATCCTAATTTGTTTAAAATCAAGATTATTCGAGGACAAAGACAAATGGCAATATCCTTTTGTTCCCATAACAGTAATTGATACCAGAGACTCCCCTTTATTTGAAATTGCCTCTATTTATCAATACATTTGTGTACTTCTTTACGCAGCAATCATAGCTACAATTTATGTTCTCTTAAGTACAATAATGGCTCAGTTAAGTGTACAATTTAAAATCTTAAATAATGCTTTCAGGTAAATAGCCTTAATGCGTTATTAAAATTAAATTCATTAACTTTTGTTTCATCGACATTTAGAAATCTTAGAAACAGGGCTGAAGAAGCCTATAAGAAAAATCCAACCTTTCACAGTGTTGAAGGTTGGATGAGAATTATTTTAGGTGACTACATCAATCATCATTTACAAGTTCTTCGTTTAGCAAAAAGCTTAGAAGACTTCATAAACGTTATGATATTAATAATAATCTTAATGAGTACAGTTTTATTATGCTTTTTACTCTATCAATGTTCTTTGGTAAGTTTTAATTTATCAATTATTAAATGTTTGGTAGTTATTTAATTTCTTATTAATTAGATGGAGATTGGTAGTTTTCCGTTTATTCAAAACTTGTTCTATTATTGGATTATTGTATGTCAAGTGAGTATGTATTGTTATTGGGGCGAAGAAGTAACTTCGCAAGCTGCTGATGTAACTTCAGCGGCTGCTGAGATCGATTGGCCGGGAGCATCTATAAATGTTTCGAAAGCTATTGTTATGGTCATAGTAAGAAGTCAAAAACCAGTTTACATGACAATTGGAAAGTTTTTTCCACTGTCCATGCGAACTTTAATGAGTGTAAGTGTTAAAATGTCATAGCTAGTGTATTTCTATGATTATTTTTTATTTTGTAGATCTTGAAAGGATCATTTTCATACTTTATGGTAATGAGACAAACTCAAAAATTAGAACATTAGATCCAACAAAAAATATTTCTTATTTCTAATGTACCCTAATATAGTTTAAGAATAACAAAACGATTTTCCACCTTCATAGCTTAGAGTAATTACATCACGTTTGGTGCATAAATTCTCGATTACGCTCAATGGGTCGACAAATTCGCAAGGGAATTTCCCGGTTTTTATATTAGGTACGTGTCCACGTAAAGCACATTAATCCAAGATTTAACCTGTTTCCCGTCGGGCAGCTCTTTGGGGTCACAAAATCCGTTCCGCTTTAAGCCTCCTACTATTTACTAGGACTTACTAGGCAAATAAAAACTCATTAGAACAGATAACACAAAAAATAATGGTAAGAAGGAAAAGCATGAGTTTTTTGGAAGAATGTAAATAATTGGGGAAAGAGATGTAGATAAAGTAAAAAAAAACAGGTGTCATATATAATCAAATATTTTCATGCAAATAGTACAGGATGTAACAAGTATAAGATGTAATATGTTGGATTGCTTTATTATTGAAAATAAATAAATAAAAGGGTAGAAAAAAAATGAAAAGTTGATTAACGAAAATAGTCTCAATTTCAACATTTTTTTATACTTCGTACTATTTATTATAATCAGTTATGTAAAATCTAAATTATAGAGTGGTACAAACTGCACACTTATTTTAAAATGGGTAACACAAAATATCAGAATGTGTTAGATAATAAGTAGGTAATGATATGTATATTATAAATTTAGTAGAGGAAAGTAAGTTTCTGTAAATTAAATGCAAAAAACGGCTATTTATATTAATGTGGGATATAGATTGTGTATTTATAATAACCACATCCGTGTCCATTAATAATGTACGAAATGAAAAATATTCGATTTACCAAAATAATACATAGAATTTATCGTTGAATAAACAATAATAGCCCATTATGTACTCTATTAATAACTACTTTAATTTTATTTGGGAAATAAATCTATGCATTTGTTTTATTAAATTTCAAATTAAACAAAAATTATAATTCCAATATTTTAAATCGGTTTAAGCAATCGTCAACAATCATGCTTCAATTCTCAGCAAGGTCAAAATCTCCGGTTTCCCCGAATCCTGCTGCGTCGGTTGAAAATCTGCAGGGAATTGGAAGGCTGATTGCTGTCTGGCCTACAATACTACTGCACTACTGGGCGTGCTTTGTCCTCCAGTATATTGCGATTGAATCGGCAACGAAGCAGTCTTGGGACATGGTTACTTGAAATTCTCAACGGGGTTACAATAACGTACGACCGACAATGACACAATTGGTTCGCCGAATGACTTTTACATCAATTTATAACGCGGCAAGGCGTTATCGCCCCGACCCCATTTTTCATAGCACTTATATCACCCTGGTAAAAGTTTCGGCCCGAAGGAAATTCGAAGAGTAGTCGACTAACAAGAGATGCAACTTGTTAATGGCCAAACAAGCCAACGGACGACCCTCCAATTTAAAACTTTATTCCACTTTCCTTAATAACTTAAACATAATTACGAACTCTGTTGAACCTTTTTGTGGAATGAGAAATTTTCGAAGTGGAAATGACTAACAATAAGATAAATTAAATGTCAGCTGTTCTATATGTTTTAATTGTCGTGTTTTGGAAAGTAACAACAGTAAAATCAATGCCAGAGGTAATGACAAAGAAGATATTTGGTGTGGTGTTTAAAAGTTAAAGTAGGGCGGGTGGTTGAAAATTTTAAAATATCAGACTTTTAAAAACAACCTCCAGGCAATAAATCCGGGGGTTACTTCCTCAAAGTTATGAGCGCATTATCAGCGATCTTTACTGCTTTGAAAACAGTTTAATTGCAAAAGTTTTGACTTTCGTATTAAGTGGGATAAGAGGGTATTCAATGTAGAGCACTCGCCGGCGATGGCAAACAGATTTAATAGGCAACATAATGAACTGGATGTTGAGGTCAAAGCTTTAATAGAAAATAAGGAACTCTCGAAGCCTTAATCAAGGAATCCTTAATCAAGCCACTACACATTAATAGAAAATACTATATTGCTGCGTGGTGTATGTATATTTGCGGTAGTCGCTTTTCATGTAGCGTAATATTCGAGTAAATTGAAATATTCCTCGGACGTATATTTGCTTTATTTTCTCAGTTCGCACGCTTAGGCGCTATATATTTCCTGGTAGGCGTACCTTAACTTTGGCCGCAAGTTACGACTGTCCCCGTCTAAAAACTTTTAATGAAAGCTTAGTTCCGCGCCTGGTCGTCATTAGTCCAAGTTTTACCTTACTTGCGCAAGTTTATTTCAATTTGGACTGGACTACCTCGCTTGAAATTGCGGCGTGCTGCGACAAGTTTGCCGACGATAAGCATTCCTACAAGTTTTCCACGTGGAATTAACGCGCAGGAGTATATTATGTAATAAAAACCGAAATTGAAACACAACCCCCAGGAAGTTAAACATATCCTAGCATGATATCAAACAAACAAATTAATTAGGCAGGAGTGCTGAGTAACATTGTTGACGATATTAAATCTTATATAATTCTTTTTTTCAATTTGCGTCATTTCCTGAATTCAATTTAATATTTCGATTAGACATTTTGTTAAGTTAATCTTATTAGAGGAACATTTTTAATATTTATATTAATTTATGTTCTTCAATATCCGAAAATCGGTTACATACCTAAACGACTTTTCAATTTCTTGTTCATTTAAACCATATGTAGACGATTTCGGCTTCCCCGAAGAGCTATGCTCTCCCAAAGTTATCGAAAAAAATGGTTTTTATTTTTTTTCTCAAAGACTACCTGTGCTAGAGCGTTTTGACTTCTTAGAGATTTGTAAAGTTGGAATGATTTGTTTTACAAAAAATGTATGGTAAGCGTTGGATGCAATTTTTGGAAATTTTAGCATATTTTTTCCATTTTTGTACTGATTTAAGTAAAATATAGTATAACTTGGTAGTGCAATTGACTACTTAATGGCATTTTCTTTTGGATGCATTAATGTGCACCAGAATTTGATCTTGAATGTATGTCAGGTGCATACGTCACACTAGTTTAGTGCACAAAAGGTAAATTCAACAGTATACAGGGTGTCTCCGAAATGCGTGTACAACGTAAGACCTCAGATTCCTTGGTTTGAAACAGGTCGATTTAAGTTAACTTACCTATATCCAAAGTAGTTTCGTTTTGCTGCTAGAGGGCCTTAAAAGTAATATTTTCCCTGAATTTTTCTTAAATTACTCGAAGAATCTGCATTACATTTTATGCATTTTTTGACCACGTCTTTATATCAGCTGGGCTCAGCTTTCTGTGGAACAAATTCGAATTTCGCAACATACAGAGTGTTTAGAAACTCTCTTACCGCAAGTTATTCATCCAAATCTTTTTAACCACCCTATATAGTTTTCTATCAATTCTTTTTCTGAATAGCTACATTCATTTAGAAACTATGTTCTCTCTTACAAAATTTCAGTTGGGCAAACGATTTAGGCACAAAAGAAGATTTTCTAAATGCCTACAAGCCCAAAACGGTAAATTAAGGTAACATTAACAAAATTCAAAGTACCAATTTCTTCACGGTATATAAACATCTTCCAAGAAAACCACATGTTATAGGTTTGGAAGTAATTTATTGCTTAAAATTTTCAGATTTTCGCCAGCATTTGTGAACGTTATCAGGGTTTAGCCCTTTTAGTCCGTATTATGCAGATTCTACTGTAGAATCGAAGGAAATACAGAGGAAATCATGCTCCTGTAAACTGGTCAGAAAGATCAGTAAACCTAGCACTGATTTTATTTATTGGGTATGATACAAGCAAAAATGCAACGAAAAGAACAAACAGTAAAAATGTTGCACACTGTATTATTTTTGCCTTGATGATGGTCACAAATCCTTGCAACATTTTGAGCAAAAACTACTTCCAATCCTCTAAAATGTGATTTTCTTGAAAGAGCTGCATATCATGTGAAGAAATTACTACTTTGAACTGGGTTAATGTTTCCTTAACTTACAGATTGTTAACTTACAGTTGTGCGGAGAAATGTGCATATCAACGCCTTGTTATATGCCACCTTTTTCATATTATTCGTCAATTTTTCCCAAAAAAGAAAATGAAAATTGGCTAAATAAATTCTATATTAGAGCTAAGATTAATTTCACTCGTTGTGATCCATCGTCTTTTATATTTCGTTTCCACAATGTGAATAGGATTTTTTGAAATTTCCTTAGGACTGTAATCATCACATGAAATATTAAAACTGAAAATTGTTTTAATACAAAAAAATATCAAAGATTTATTACTGAGGTGTGTATTATTACATTATCATACTTATTATCTTCCAATTTGAAATTTGATAAGAATTATTTAAAACTAAAGTAGTAAAGTTGTGCTGCTTTAGTTCGAAGAGGATTAGTGCACAAGCGATTTCATTAAGGTTTAATTGCATTTTGGTATGATTATGCTCCTCATTTACATTAACTCCGCGAAAAAAATTAACCATAATATTGGTACTTTTCTGCATATAACCGCTTAGGTACGCAACGTTGAAGATACACAAGATCGCATGCATACATATCGACGCTGCCAAGCCAAAACGGCATAAACGCCATTAACCTAGTTTTTCAGAAAACGCAAAAAATGATTAATGAATAAATTAATTAACATAATGAATCTTAAATGGCTTTTGCGCAAACTTTAAACCAATTTTATAGCGAATGAAGTTTGCTTGCGGGTATGCCGCTTTAACTGTTGCATGCAGATTTAAAAATGCTACTCAACGGTGCAGCTAACTAAAAATGGCCATTTTGGCGTTTATGCCGTTTTGGCTTGAGAGCGTCGATATATTTATTTTGCCGTCAGAAATAAAGACCCCTCACTCTGAAGCGGAATATTTTTGCAACCATTCGTCAAATACAATTTGGATAAAGATTATCGTATTTCGTAGACAATTTTGTGTAATATGATTTTCTACAAAAAATTTCGGGTCGCTGTTTTGGAAAATTTTTTTGTGAATTTTTCGTGGAAAGTTATCGAAGAAAAAAAATTGGTTATATCATATATCAGAAAATTTTAACTAGTTTTGCAATAGTCGCGATTTGTTTGAAGTGCTGAATATATGCTGATGTCTCCAAAACGGCTGAATATATTTTAATCAAATTTGGTACGATGAAAGTGCTCAAGTTTTTTTTTTTAATTCGATCCATATGCTGTAGTAGTAAAGAAATTGCAAGGCGTCGTTCCCCCTCGCGGCAAGGAGGGAGTCGCCTCGATCTTCACTCGTGAACAAGCAACGTTCAGGGCCGAACTAATTATGTTTTTGTGATAATGTAATAATAATTTTCTTACAAAAAACAAATTATTGTTTATAGTTTATTTATAGTTTGATTTTGACTGTGTATTGTACGTTGCTACTCTATTTTTATGAAAGCCCAAATTAATACAATAGCGTTGAATTCGTAGTTAGTGACAGGTAATCTTAAAAGTTTTACATTATTTTCCCTTAAATCTGGGGTTATCGGAGTTAATAATATTTTTTTAGCCAAATGAATATTTTAAGATTGTTAGAAGAATCAGCTTATTTCCGAAGCTATATTCCTTTCGGCGAGAGGAGTCTCATGCGTTATTAATTAATTGTATTATCCTAGACTACTATTTTCGGTTTTTGATATGTATAATTAAATAAAAAAAATATATTTAACATAATTATTAAGAAATTAGAATTATTTTATTATTGTTAGAAGTTATTTGTAAGCTGGGCACTTAATAAATCATCAAGCTATATAATTTATGTATCTACATCGAAAGCTTGCTGCATTTTTAAAAATTATTTTAGAATTGTGTTAAAAAATAATTTCCTTAATGCTTACAAAGCGCGTTAAGTAGAGCTTGTTTGGTTAACCTTCATACAGTATTTCTAGGCAATTACCGGTGACTTATTGGGGTCTTTAGGAATTTTCGTCTTTACCCGTTGGTGTCGTGACATTCCCTTCCCAAATTCTGAAATAACCAAATCATTGTCGTGTCAACTCTAATTCAAATAAGTTAAAATGTATAAATATGCGTGTCGATAGATTGCAGTGACGTATTCATAAAAAGCGTTGGACACTTAAAAGTTTCACTAACACAATTCCTCATTGTTTCAAGCCAATCAAATTTAAAAGTAATAAATATATATCGATAGGCAATCCAAATTTACAACCGAAATTTTCGTGCCCCTTGTGTTTACCCGTCTATAATTAAGTGGCGAAGGAATAATTGGATTTCATGTGGTACCAATTTTTAGATATTTTGCAGAAATGATCACAAACATTTGGGTTGAAATACTCCGTATCTGTCCTGATGTGATTAAAATATACGAAATCCTTGCACGTTATATGACAAAGGTGTTACAAAATTTTAGAATAAAAATAAAGGCCATATGCATAGCTGTACGTTTAGAATGATTTTAACATGCTTTTAACTAGTAATCACTAGTTGCAATTAAAAGCATTTTATAAATTTGTATGCATAGGTTCATTTTAAGTTATCAGTAGTTAGTTGACAATTAAATCTTTTAAGGCGGCAACATTGCAAAATTTCTATGTTTTTGGACTATTGACAAGTGAAACGAATGTCACGTGGAAAAAATTCTGCCACACGGTTGGTTTATTTAATATTACAGAAGAATTAGAAGTAATTAAACACCACCACTTTAAAAAAAAAACGCAATAACGTAACGACAATTAATCATTTGTAATGTATAAATATGCTGCAAAAGTTGAGAAAATTATAATATAGGGAAGGAGTAATAATGAAATAATAAGGCCCTTCTAAAAGATCTAAAAAAATGATGTCAACCTTTGAGTCCCAATTATGGCAAACTTAACAGCAATAACCATATTATATAACTTTGTAAATAAGCGATTGACAAAGACTGTAATCTAGCCACATTTTTTACCATTAAATTGTTTACTAGATTGCTTAGAGTTTATTTTAAAAAAATATACAGTGTGTTCCCGGATAGGTGAAACGACTCTTATAAAAGGTAAAAAATTTTCGATGTTAATTGTCATCTTTTGGGGTTTAGTCCTGCTTGGTTAAAGATTAATTTGCAACATATTTTTACTTAAAAAAAGACAAGCGAATCTGGACAGTGAATAAAAAAGTCTTTCTGCATCAGGTAAAGTACCTTTTCTGTTTACCGGACATCAAACTGTTACTAAGATATTTTATTCAGGATGAAACGTTATGTTCATATGCAAATTCTTGGAATGATCGGACTACTTTGATAAAACGCATGGTTATTTTCGTTAGTACTGGAGCAGAGGCTATCTCCATTATGCAATTAATAAAAAAGGCAATATTTTAAAAAAGTGAATGTGTGGTGTGCTGTGTCACACGAATTAGGAGTCATTGGACCGTTCTTTATTAGAAGGAAGATTAGATCAACACACTTATTTGCGAATTCTCGAAAAATTTGTTGACGAACTTCCTTTGCATGTTCGGCAGACGCATTTCTTCCAACATGACGGTTGTCCTGCCCATTCAATACAAATGATCACTGAATGGCTCATTAATAAATTTAGTGAAAGATGGTTTGGAAGAACGAACGCGATATCTTCGTCGGCCAGGTCTCCAGATCTTTCAATTATGATTTTTTTTTGTTTGGTGGAGGGTAAAACAAATAGTTTACCAAAACAGGATTACCAATAACCTTGAAATATTGAAAAATAGAGTAACGTGTGCAGTGCGATCTATTCCTATAGAACGTGTGCAGGCAGCTTTTAGAGCATTTCGAAATAGTGTTGAAAAATGTGTGACTTTAGGAGGAGACTTAATAGAAAATTCCATGTAGTTTGAAATTAAAACTTGCTATTATTGCAATAGTGTGTTATTAATGTTAAGCCTTAGAGTTGCCCTTAATAATTAAGTATTTTGTAATAATCGTGTTTTATAATGATTTATTGAAGTTAAGCCAACAGTTAGCAAATTTAAATACCTTGCAATAACTCTTTTTGTTTTATGTTTCAAACATTGCTTAACCGGAGGTACTCTTTTTTATTGCGTTTTTCTTAAGCTATTTTAAGAACGTTTCCCTCATTTGTCCAGAAAAGGTATGATACTCGACAAAAAAAATCGTGATGTGTTACTAAAGAAAATAATAATGCGTTTTATCAAAGTAGGCCGATCATTCCAAAAATTTGCATATGGACATAACGTTTCATCCTGAACAAAATATCTTAGTAACAGTTTGATGTCCGGTAAACAGAAAAGGTACTTTACCTGCTGCGGAAAGAGTTTTTTCTTCACTGTCCAGATTCGCTTCCATTTTTTTAAGTGAAAATATGTTACAACTAAGCAGGGCTAAACCCCAAAAGATGAAAATTAAGATCGAAAATTTTTTACCTTTTATAAGAGTCGTTTCACCTATCCGGGGACAACTGTATATGGGAAAGACTTGGAATGTTGCGGAAAGGTAGTTCGAAATATTATTTTTTATTAAATTTATCGAATTTTTCTGTTACGAAAAAATTAAATAAGCTCTAATTGTAAGACGGAAAGGATAATCTTAGAAATGTTCGATCAATTTTAAAAAATTGTGCATTTGCGAAAATTGTATTACTATCCCCTCTTGTGATACAGCATACGAGAAAGATATTATTTTTAAGAACTTTCGGTTTACACCAAACCCATTCGGTATACCTAGATTTTTATAAGTAGTAATGATGACATTTTTGTTGTACGATGGGTGACATTGTAGAAAATGAGGTTAAAATCCAGTTAAACACGCCTATTTTGGCCACTAAAATGTTAGTAGCTAACTAGCGTTAAAAGGCTACTAAATACGGTTATGCATACAGGGTTTGCTTAGTAACGTGTAAAAATGACGTTAGTAGCCACTATACTTCATTTAATAACTAGGAGGAGTGATTTGAATTTTGCGCGCCAAAATAGTGAGCTGTTATTGGTCGCTCCGCAGTCAAGTTTACGAAGACGAAAAAATTGGTTTTTGTCGTTTATTGCTTTTAACGTTTGAGGTTAGGTACTTTACCTAATTTGTCAACTTGTTTCTCGCTTTTTCGCTGTGCTCAAATGGTTGCGATCAAAAAATATTAAGTTCGAAGAAGGTATGGTACGATGTCATCTGTTGGATATAATACGTCAACACAAGAAACAAACACAAGAAAGAAGATATTTGGTGTGTTCTAGAATACTACGCTCAAACGCTTGGTGTTTTGTTGGTTGCATAAATGTGACTGGTTTGAAATTTAGAATTCAAATTTGCCGCTAAAAATGTTTAGTGTATTTTTTAGTTACTTTTTCCTATGTAAATGGGGTTTTGAGATTTACTCCTCCTAGTTATTAAATGAAGTATAGAAAAGCTATGCATATGGCTGTAAAATTTTTATAATTGACTAGAAGAAAATTTGGCATATTTATTTTTCATTGAGCATTAAAATACACATGGATCTTCCTCATAATAATTAGAAACTGTGAATATGATTAACTCGTAATCGTTAAGATGACGTGACTTTCTTGTCACGTGACGAGACATGACATATCTTTTGAGTGGATTATATAAGGTGTTCATTTAAATTCATGCTCAAGTGACCTATGAGCTTTACTAACATCTTTGTCGCGTTCGTTTCCTAGGTATCTCTTCATCATTGTCTAATAAAACTTCAAGGCATGCTTGAGCACGAATTTAAATGAACACCCGATAAATACTTCACATTTTTAGTAGAATTTTAAAAACTTGATCACGCCAATTATGAAATTGAGTGGGATTTAAGAAACCGCCCCTCGCAGATTACGGGTTAACAATAAACTAAGATTATAAAGTAAGCATTCATCGATTTAATAACTTTGGTAACACAATAACGAAATTAATAACATTTTTTAATTATTTTTAATTAAACATATTTCTTTCGTGCTAAAGTTTTTGCTTCTCTCTGAAGTCGTATAAAACAACATTCGTTTGACCGTCGCCAAGTTTACATTCGTGGAAAACGTGTAATTTAAAGTTACGAGTTTCAGCATGTTTGTGTCAAAGGTAAATAAACTTAAAAAAAAGGAACGTAAATAAAGTAGTAAAGCTACATTTATATTCTCTCCTATCGTAAATTAACAGTTTAAAATTGTGCTAAAAGTTAATCTTACAATTAGTTCTTTTTGGAATATTTAATACACCTCGATTCATTTCATCTTGTTTTATAGATATGTGTTAATACTTTTAACACATTTACTGGCTACAAGATAATTTGTAATTTCAGCGTTATTTTCACATAGGGTTTGCAACGAACGTGTTAAGAAGTAAAGAATGTGTGAAGTACAATAATCCTAGGTTCTCAGTTACATTTAAAATTCCAAACGCGTTTTCTCTGTGGGATTTCTACATTGGCGCGTTGAAGAAGTCTTTCTTTCCGCTGTACACCCGCGATGAATGCTGCATTTCAAATAAGGGTTACTATTTTTGTTGTTTATGAAACAGAAAAGCTTTGACAATTTTATTCTTTTTACTTTTCTCTTAACTTTACTCTAATTTGTTCGGTTTGAACTCAATGTCTTTATCCGATTATGAAAACGTAATCGTCTTTACTTCCTGAGAATTGGATAATTACAAAATGTACTATCGAGTTAGTTCTTATAATCTCGATTTTAATTTGCTCTAAAGTAATTCTAATGGAATAATTCTCGTGATACTACATTAAATAACCATTTTACATTTAACGACTAACGTTTCCATCACTGAACATAGCGAATTGCGGATGAAAATTTTAAAATTACAAGTTGTCACTCGGTTTATAAACATAAATATGACATGCAACACGAACGTGGAATACATACAACAGGGAAAATTTGCGTACTATAAATTTCACACCTGCACCGCCCCCAATAAATCAATTACATGCAGCCACGTTCATTGTTTTGAATTTTTTACATCAGCAGCTATAAATATTTTACTCTCTTTCCACTCAATTTTATTTGTATTTTTTTACCTCCTTGTTTTGATAAAACGGCTTTTAAATTTTGGAATTAAAAAAGTTTCCTCCCACCGGAAGATTAATTTTATTTAATCATTTTTCTGTTAATTATTCAACCAAGAAATAGAGCAATTCTTAATTAATAAAGAAAATTATTTTTTCAAATTATCTCTTCAAAGTAGTCATCTTACATAATATATCTGACTTAAAGAGTTTAAAATAACGATTTGAGAAGATAACGTTGGCCAACACTTTTTAGGCCCACAAATCAAACAATAGTTTCCTAGGCGTTTTTAGCGCGTTGAACCCACATTTGGCCTCAGAATTTGCAAAAGGTACAAAAAAGTCGGTTTTTTAAATGTTCGGGGTTAAATAACGTAGCAGATAAATTTTTATACACAATATTTTATGCGGCACCTGAAAGTTCTGTTGTTCCCAATCAAAATCCATGTTGAATTTTTCAGATATTTTAATTTTCTCTTTATGAGATCATCTTTCTATGACAGCACTTTTTACCCAATCATCAATCTGTAGGAGACTATGAAGCAGTAATGAGTAGTGGGCGATTCAGTAGATCTATCTCATTTTAGCATACATAACCTGTACGACATAAATAAGTCAAATACAGCGATGACTTTAAGAAGCCTCTTTTCTACTAATAAGGAGACCACACGACCGATTTTGATGATAGTGGTATCAATCGATAAGTACTAGTACATAGTACAAACGCGTGAAATGTAAGGACGCACTATTCAGCAATTCACAAGTAAATCGCGATTTCAGCTCACCAATCAAGGCCACGTCGCTTTACGTCAGTGGTTATCTACTCCTTCTGAAACCGTCCCTGATTTTCTTTTAATTAATTTAAATTAAAAATCAAAGTAGAAATGAAAAAGTGTGTTGAATTATGTGTTTTCAAAACGTATAATAATAAAATATTAGAGAAAATACAGTGAAATAGTGAAAATTTTGATTATATTAAATATAAAAAAAGGTTATTTTCTAAGATTCCAACCATCTTGTTCCGCATGTTGAAGCCGCTTCGTGGTGAGTCAACAAGAGGCGCGTTCGGAAGGAGGCCAACCATTGATATATGAGTGTCGTGGTCTTGAATCGCGAGCTGAAATCGCGATTTATTCACGAATCGCTGAATAGTGCACCCTAATATTTTACATATTTGTATTATGTACTGATACCTATCGATTAGTACTTTCATCAAAATCTGTGAATACAAAATGGCGTGGTCTTCTTGTAAGAGTAAATACTTACAACGTTTTCAGATAAGTGTGAAAAATTTTGACAAATCATGGTTACTTACATCAGTTTGTAATTTGTGGAGGCTAATCTTGTTTCTTTGTAAGTGGGATGGTAAAACAGTAAGAAAAAAATATTATTCAACTAACCATGTACAGTATAACACTAGCTAAATATCATATGAATAAAATTGACGGCAGATTTTTTCAATCTACTATATTTGAATCAATTGATGCTGGTGAAGTTGATGGAGATAAAAGTAGTATTTGTGAAGGAAAGATAAGTTCCTTACGCTATAAAGGGAAGTCATTTCATTAGACAATTTTGCATAAAATTAATTCAAACGTTTCACATTGGAAAAAAATCGATATTGCAAATACAGGGGCGAGCAATATCGCATGTTGCCGATTGCCTCAGTGTGAGATGTTAGTTAGGTTAAACAAAACACGCTGGTAATACAGACAATTAAATATTCCCAAATTTCTTACTATATGCGCCGTTTTGAAATTTCCACTTCCAAAATTCCATGCCTCGAAGTTGCCTCGTACACTAACCCGCACCACAATTTGAAAAGGTAAATTCAACAGTATACGATGAAGTGAAACATAACCATACCTACCAATGTGATCATAAGATCACTTATAAGTGTGTTCAAGGCTTAAGGTTATTTAAAATGTTTTCTAAACTACAATAATAAAATATGGCAAAACACAAAACATTAATTTGCTGCAACCATAAAACGCGCTATTTTGCACTGGCACGCACTAGTGTGCCAAAAGAAAACGCTATATATCTATGTAACATTGTATGGTAATCATAGGGAGAATGACATGTTGTCCGAATATCATGTTGACGTCCTGTAGTTTCGTGAGGATAAACCCAAAAAAAATTTTGAAAATCTAAATGCATTTTAAATGGAAAAAGTGGTACATTAAGATATCACGTGAAGTTTTATGAATAAAAATGTATTCGCTTTAGTACATATAGGTTAGGATATTATGAAAACCTGATGTGATGGAGTGTGCCAAAATCATTTAGGAGAGTGCAGTCTATATGTCTCGCTTTTCATAGTTTTTTGTCGGTCTGTATAATCTTTTAAAATTTGAATCACTAATGTTTTATCACTCAAAGCTATTTATTATAAATACGTGACACCCAAATCGTTAATTAATTCATGATTGAATAGATCCCCTCGGCCATAACACCTAAACGTGTTAAATCCGTCTTGCTGATCGAATAGAATCCCTCTAAATATTTAATTGTTCCATTTTCATTAAACGACGTTCCGAACGCGGGATAAAAACCATTACAGCGATCGGAATTAACCGATTAATTATTTACCAACATAGCAAATTGACGCTAGCGAAGGAACAATGGTTTTGAGCCTTGTGTTGTATCTCTCATTGGATTAGAGTCTATAAAAACAATATCGGGAGCGAAATGGCATTGAATAAACGCTCTTTGTGATACTAATGGCGGGAAATACGTATTATTTGTTCTCTAGGCTTTCGATAAACACGTAGCGAAGTGTTGTTTCGTGTTTCCCGGTCTATTTATGGGAGTTTCGACAAAGGAAAGTTGCATTAACGTCGAAACCGTGGTACTTCGCGTTTTGTTATTGATTGGTTCGCTCGGCAAAATGTTCGAGAGTATAAAAGAAAATTAAAAGTAAATAAAGATAAAATAAACTACATTTTTGTCAGTGAAAATGTTTTCAGTCTAGTTTCAACTGCATTTTTTTATTTTATTAAAATATTCATTATAATTTCGTTCTTGCTGCGTTTTAAAAGTTGAAATGCTTGTACAGTGAAAGCTCTAGTACGCGGACGCTCTAAAGGTGGGTACCGACTTGAGCATTTTAGTCCGAACTGATCCGAACGAACCGAACGAACCGAGCGCGCACAAACAAAGCGAACAATAAAAATATTCGCGGTGGTCGATGAATTTATTTGCTCGTTGTGTTCCCATGTTCGCCAGTCACAATTAAACATGGACCCAGAGAGTGTTGTCATAGCTGCTGCTGCTTTTTTCCTTGTGAAAACCGTGACAGATATTGGCAAAGCGAAGAAAAAAAAATCGAAACGGATGTGGACAAGACGTTTATTTTTACGACGTCAAAATACGACCCTCCTAAGAGATATGGACAACTGTCACTTTACAAATTTCACACGAATGTCTGCAGAAGACTTTGAAAAGTTAGTCCTACTAGTCGGTCCCAAAATTGCTAAAAAGGATACGAAATTTCGAAAAGCTATACCTGTACATGATCGCTTAGCACTGACTTTACGATTCCTAGCTACAGGAAACTCGTATACCAGTTTGCAATATTTATTCAAAATTTCCAAGCAGCGCATCGGTGTCATAATTCTAGAAACCTGCGACGCACTAATTCAAGGACTAAAGGATCAAGTAAAGGTATGTAAGTTTTTCATATTATTTTATTATATTTAAGATTATTACAGTAGTAGTATTATACAATATTAGTGGTAATAATTCACCAAACGTGAAATCTCGTGGACTCATCCTGATCTAAAATCGTGTTATCAAGGCCTTGAGTGGTGAGGGTATCGGATAGGTTGGTGTACGACGTATTACTTGATGCTGTCGAGGTTTGCAAATTTGGTAAAGGGGTAACACACATTTGGTAAGAAGTATTGCAAGAAGAGGGCGAAGGAGAAACTATTGGGGTTTGAATTTGTGGTGAAGGTAAGGGCGTTTGAGTGGCTGAGGATTGGTTTGAAGATGGGTATGGCGATTCAACATGATTGTAATACCCCATATAAAATATTTTAAGATAATAGTTGTTTATGTTTTAATAACGTTAAAAAATCAAAAATTGTTAGAAATAGTGCAATATTTTCCATTTTAATAGCTCATTCTTATAAGCGGACATCTCCAATAACCGGACAAAAATGTTGGCACCGTCAGTGTCCGCTTATTGGAGCTTTCACTGTATTAGTTTTTGGACTGGGAACATTGTTTTCGTGGAATATGTATGTATGTTCTTATCAATAAGTTGTAAGCGGTACATTTCAAGAAATGTTGATTCAGACTTGTTCCACTGTTAAATTTTTCATTTTGTCGTTTTATAAACGACGTTTACATGGTAAAAGCATCGCTTCGATACACGACGATTTTACATTCTAAAAATCTCCCAACTTTATACACGCGACGTCGAGACAAATTCCGCATGTCGCAGCGAACATTTCTCAATCTGTCATGTCACTTAAACCTACTTCTTATTCACACACTTTCAAACTGAGGTTTGCTAAAAGCTTTCACCGAAAACTTATCCATCACAACTATCTTCATCTTTTTGTTGTACTTTCTATTATGTAGCGTTTTATTTTAATTTTTAAGAAACCTTAACTTTTTTTTTATTCTACCTTTTCCATATTAAACTAACCTAATTTAATTTTGTAGCAGCGGAGGAACACGGTTCTCTTAAGTCTTTGTCATGTTGGTTAATATTAAAGCGCACAGAGTAAGGTTTATTGGATTTGCGAATGTGGGGTGAGTTCACTCGATGACACAATTTCGTTCGGAACTTCCTCCCTTCGGCCTACTCTTGCTTCCGAAAATAAAACCAACCCGGCTTCATCTTCATAAAATAGTCAATATCCTCGGGTTTATCTTTGTTGTCACTCAGTGTCCCTGCCTTCGGGGATATCTCCTTTACTTCTTTAACCTCGATTAAGTTCACAAACCAGCTTAATAAACACAAATATATTTTCTTACTTGACTGAAAAACAAATTTGATGTTATAAATTATCTTATTTTGAAATGATGTGTGGATTAGTAATATAATTAGCGCCTGCAACAAATTTTAAACATTCCTCACTCCAGCGAAAAAACTTTAACAATTTATATGAGTAGAAAAATAGTAAACACGATATCGTGTAAAATACATGCATTAAATACTCCGGAAGTAATAGTTTCGCAAATAGGGTACGTGCGACCACGCGATGGAGGTAAAGAGTGTTCAAATTACCTGCCACCGTCAATGACAAAGTACTGTTTGTTAACGGTTTAAAAACATAGTAGTTACAGTTCCCCATCGGATCTAGCAAATGGTTCTAAACGGGAAAACACGCAAACTTTTCGTCTTAATTTATTTGACATTAAGTGGTTTGCCAAAGCAGTACTTCCAGTAGCTTGCGGAGAGCTGTTTAAGTTTTTATACTTTTAAGACCAGTTCTAGATAAATATTTATTTTTAAAACTGTTGAGAAATCAGGTATTAGTTCTCAAGTTTAGCCTGAAGGTTTAGTTAGTATCTTGAAGGCAATATAAATTCAATTTATATGTAAATTCTGCAACGATAGTGTTTTACTCGTTAATATAAACATTTTCTTTATCCAGTGAGAACGATTTTCTTTTAAACTAAATGGTAAAGCTTTTGTTGATCGTTAAATGGGATTTTCTTGTAGGTATATCTACTTCAATAAGACAACGAAAATTAAATTAATTTCCACGTTCGTTGGATGTTTTCCACAGTTTAGAGGTGAAGATTTACCAAACGCATGTATGGTATCTTACATAGAAACATCGATTAACCTTAATTAGTTCGCACTTTCGAGGGCCAAAGTGTGTGATACCACCAAGTGTTACCGCAATTAATTAACATCGTTAGTTAGAGCTCTGTCGTTATATCAAATCCCTTTATAAACACCGATAAGTTTATTATCACACGTAAGATAGTATTTATTCATTTTATGTATTTGCATAATTTGTCCTTTAAAACTGCTTCAGAAGGATTTATGCTTTAAAACTGTTAATCGGGCTCAAGAAAGAGCATTAAAAAGTCATTAAAGTTTATCAGAAAACTAGGTAAGTACATAATTAGTTAAGGGAAGAGCTTAGTTTGTATACGCCGTACCAGCTGTAGTGAATGTGACTCATCGATTTATGGTACAATATTGCGCATGCGGTAAAAATGATGTCTATAAGTTGATGTGTGATAGAAAGAGAGCGCATATTATTAGTGCATCTGTTCATACGCTTTTAAGCGATGAGTCACTTTCAGTGTAGCTGGTACGGCGTATAGGTCTGAATTGCTACAGAAATGATCTTTATGCTGCGGTTATTTTTTAAAATAATTACGATACACAAATATATGTTGGGTGTTTGATCCTCTTAACCGACTTTGCACTTTTTTAATATTAATATAAGTTTCAACATATCGGGTGTTCATTTAAATTCGTGCTCAAGTGTGCTTTGAAATTTTGTTAGACGACGATAGAGAGAAAAATGTATGTGGCATTATTAGTGCACACTAATCAATTAAATTTCAAATTTGACAAACGTCAAATCTTGTCAAGCTACAGTGAACGGCTTATATTGGCAATTCATCGATAATGTTTTTAATTTCTGACAAAAAACTTGATGATAAGTCTTACGTTTAAGCGGTTTTGAAAGTCGATGAAGTTTGGGAATATTTACTGTATAATTTTATTCACTACTTGAACATCCCTATGAAATTTTGGACGACCTGTTTTAATCACTGAAAAGATTAGCGTTTAGGTAGGTTTTAGCCAAAAGCAAGTTATTTGCTAATTTCCTTCCATTTTCTGTCTCGTTATTTATAACCTATTGAACATTTCAGTGTTATGACATTGCTTCAATTAAGTTTTATTGGACATACGTCAAAAATGCAGACAAAATCCATAGCTCACTTGACCACGAATTTAAATGAACACCCGATATAAATGTTTATGCTATAACATATAAATATTGTAAGTGAAAAAGCTTTATTAACCGTTTGAGTCCGGGGAAGCGCTATCACGCTTCATTTGTATGGATATAAAATTTTCCCGGACTCAAACGGTTAATGTTTACCAAGTTCGTTTGAGAAGAAATGTACGCCGAGTTTTAATTAGACTGATTTATTGAATTTGGTTATTTAATATAAACAGAATACTTCTCATTATTCAAATAAATTGTGTTTCTTTACTCTTTTTCTACGAATATAGGCGGATCGAGTGTCAGAAATATTCGTCTTTTGCATTGACTTTTGTGCGATAAGATTATGAACGTAATTATTATCATAATTGTCTAATTTTTTTAAGTGTGTTCTTAAAAGTACAAACTACAGTTTCCATGAATTATATTTCGAATTCTTTGATTGAGGTACTCATAAAAAATTGTTAAAAAAATACCTAAAACTCAATATTTACTTATTTTTTTAGCGCTTTTGGTGAGTATTTAAAAAAAACTAATTCACCGAAATTATACATCAACTAGAGCTCTAAACGGAGGTATTTTTTAAATTTTTAAATCACGAACCCTGCAAGTGCTAGATAGTCGCACATTTACATGTATTTTATATAGTTCAAATTATGGGAACAGTCCTCTTAATAACAAGAAAGTGAATTTCTGTTAGTTAGAGGAATAAAGACTTTTTGAAGAGTTTGAAAATTAATAATCTTACCCAAACTAATTCTGTACATGAGACCCAAAGGGGCTTAAGTCCAAAATGACTTAATTGTCAAATGGTAGAAAATATTTTTCATTTCAAATATAATTCTTACACTGTTTTCTCAGAAAAATTTAATCATAAACTATGCAATAATTTTATTTAATACTAATAATTTGATTTGAGTTAAACAAAATTGTTTTATTAACTAATTTATGTCAAAATTCGACTAATGTTCCTTTAGTTCTCAAGTACAAAATTAGCTTAGTGAATGGTCGAATTAAAATCATTACAAAAATTAATTTTGCGCTGTAGTTGCTCTACCACACTTACATAAAATGTAGAGTGTAGAAGAAAAAATGTATCAGCTTTAAAGTAGGTGTTTTTTTGTTAGATTGGGTTGCTAGGTTGAGTTGTTCTTCAATCCTATACTGTATGCGATAGAGACAAGTGGTCTTTAGAAGATTGGAACCTAGGGTAAGTATAGGCTGCTGGGATAAGAATAACATGATTTAACCCAACTAACTTACATCCAAAATTGCTGGGTTAAGTTGTTATAGAGCGCGAAAGTTTCAAGGGATTTTTAGAATTTTTTTTTTGTAATTAATTGCAACCTGATCTTTAAACTTCAAATAAGCATTCAATTGTATTTATTAAGAATGCAGAATTTTACACCCGTATGCATAGTCGATCGCCGGCGATTCGCCGGAGATTCTTCGGGGACTCGCTGTAGATTCGCCGGCAAACGATCGGAATATAATTTGTGATGCATAGTCGATCTCCCAGCGATCTCCGCTTTGGCGAATCGCCGGTGCTTTGTAACGTGATTTGTGATTTATTGGCACTATACATCCATTTCACATCCATATCCATTTTATATATCGACGCTCTCAAGCCAAAACGGCCATTTTTTAGTTAGCTGCATCGTTGAGTAGCATTTTTAAATTTGTATGCAACAGTTAAAGCGGCATTTGAGATTCATTATGTCAATCATTTTTTTGCGTTTTCTGAAAAATTAGGTAAAAGTCGTTTATGCCGTTTTGGCTTCACAGCGTCGATATACAATATTAATCTGACATAAATTATGATTTTATTGACGTTTTTGACATCGACCGATCTCCGGCAAATCTCCGGCGCGTCGCCAGAAAAAACAGCATAACGCACGTGAATGATTTTTTTCCATGGCGATTGACTGCATCGGAATTTTCTATTGGTGAACGGAGAATCTCCGGCGAATCGCCGGCGATCGACTATGCATACGGATGTTAGTTTTTCGTATTTTGTTAAGTTTGTCAATGGTAGCAGTTCTAACGTATTCTTATAATGAATAAATTGATATATTGTTGATTCTTGGATTTCGATAAACTTTGTACTTATTGCAAGACTGGTTTACAAACCTTTCACAGTTTATACTGACTTAACCAGACAACTTGAGATATAGGTATGTTTGAATATGTTAAGTATGGCCATTTCATCTTATTTTTTATTCCAGAATCTTGTAGTTAGGTAATGTCTCTTTGGAAATTATGATACAAACCAGCGAAACTCAAGCACTTGATTAACGTTGGATTTGGTTATAATCAAGTACAAGTAGCATGGCTTAGTCAGGTATGAATTAAAGGGAGGAAATACAAAGATCTCTTATAGTGAAACCTTTCGAAACTATCCGTGTTTATGCTAAAAGAAACCTTCTAGAATTTAATGAGTTGAAGTTGAATGTGTGTTCCAATCTACCAGTTGAGTTAATTTAATAAAAGAATAATAAAAACGACTTCTGTACTTTTACTGCTTGATTGTAAATAAGAACTTTCTTACTAGTTTTAGAAGTTAACGAACACCATGAAATTCTAAAACTAGTCCTTCTCTGAAGATAGTAAATAGCCGAAACTAATAAGAAAGTTATTTTTTTACAATAAACTGGCAAAAATGCAAAAGTCGTGTTTATAATAGTCTAGTTTAAAAAACTTCTAAAATTTTCTTGTTATTCTTTGGTTTACAGGTGTTCTTATTTACCACTTTTCAGAAGATGTCCGTTTTTATGTTTTTAATCTTCATCCGCCGAAAGGTGTCTTATAAGTCATTACTTGTCACTGTTTTCTCGACGTACGTGAAATGTTTTTTTATCTAATTCGGCAGAAGAGAGAGAGGCGAAAACTGGAAATGCTTGTCTAGGATAACACAATTAATTAATGGGGCATAAGATATCTTTCGTCGGACGGTGTATAGATGAGACATACATGATGGTACATATAAGTTATACAAATGATAAGAGAAACTGTAGCAAAGAAGTAATTAATTAAATGAAATGACGAGTTTAAATCGTCACATAAATGAGTAGGCAAGCTTTACACTTCACCTATGTATTTTTTGAACGGTACACTTATTTAAAACGCGAGCATTAAGCGGAAAAGTTCTACCGCTGTTTACCAGATTCGGTCGTGGAACTTTATACACACCGAGCTTCAATCGTAGCGATTTGTTGGGTTACTAGCGTAAATTGGCCGAAGTTACGTGTGCAAGCAGTCGACTGTAAGGCGACAACTTTGAAGTTTACCGATAAATCACGCCGTATTTGCCCCAACGAGAGTTTCGGTCGCAACCCAAGTAAATAAGCGAGTTTGGAACAACGCAAATTCATCTAACTCAATTTGCTTTCAAACGTTTCCACCGTTTTTTTGCGTAATTTCGCAGTTGAATCTGCTAAATGTTTTATTGGCTTTGAAGTGGTATATTAATCTAATTTAACCCTTAAAAACGTTCTTGTCCAGCATTTTGGTTTATAAATGGAATATTCTTAACTCTGTTTTCATTTTAAATAAATTAGGTGATGTGGAGTATTGAAAGTAAATGTGGGATTGCTATCGCGATAATATAAATGTTAAGAAAATAAATAATGGTTTTAGTAACCACTTTACGAACTTTTACTTTTACTTGTTGCGACTAGGTTGGTTTGAGTTAGTTGGTCTATGACGGTAAATTTAAAGCTTTTGCTCCCACCGGTGACTTTAATAAATTATAAATACGCCTTCTAAAAGCTTTGATAAGTTGTTAACTTGTATGAAAATAAACTTCTAATACTTTCATATTTTCCGTAAATTATTTTATGAAAAGCAAACTAAATCGATTACCTCAAATGACTTTTTCAAACTTTTGCGTTGAAATTGCAGTCCTTTTCATTTTTCCAGCCGGAACATGCGACCAACTTTTCACTCCTTTATTCCTCGTTAAAGTTGGCGGTATGAACGCAGATGAAAGTTTTCGCGGTTTCAGTTCTGCACACGTCACCGAAGCTCGGTTTAACTTGAAGTTGGTTTATTTCTCTGACTTCATTGAGATTGATAAAAACCAAGTGTTATAGCTAGAATATAAATTTAAGAACTAAGGTGATATTTCTAAAAAAATCAAAATCATAAAAAAGACAATCGAGTAGAGAGCAATAGCGAGCAGAAGCACAATTTTCTTTGATGGTGCAGATAAAGAAGGAACTGTTAAAGTTTGAAATGCCCCAAATGAACTGGAAGAGAAACCGTGAGATGGAAAATTTTTGTTAGCGTAATGACAGTGACGAAATCGCTTTTTATGGTTATCTCTTTTTAATGGATGTCGTTAAGGGAAGAAGATTTCCATCCGTTTGAATATTAAACTTGAAAGAATCCAACTCACTCATTTTTTTTAGCACCTGAACAATTAAAAATTTGAATTTCGTAACTAATACTGTGCATAGAACCTCTAAATTGTAACGTAACAGTTCAAAAGCCCCCCTTTATTAAGTTTATCATCAACCATTATTGGACGTACTTCATGTTCGATAACAATTGAATTTCTATTGGCACCGACGTTGATTAGAGGAGATATTGCTTCTAGTTTAATTTACAGCCCACAGTTCGATGGCAATGGAACACTTGCTGATTACCATTTTGACGATTACATTGCTGTAATTCAAATTACGTAATATGCAATTTTAGCTAATGTAATTAAGTAATCAACAATCATATTTGGTTGATGTCAGCAAACCATTTGTTCTAAAATAATAAAACGAAAGGAAATAATGAATGTATAAATAATAAATGTATCTTTATGGATTATATATGGGACATAACAGGTATATTTACGAGAGAATTAATGTTTATATGGCAATTTATCCGAAGACCTATATATGGGTTAAAGTTTTATTCCATTCGTTTGGCAGGGTTAATAGAGGTGAACTTTATTATAAAATACTTTTTTCTATTAAGTTTGATTGATGAGTATGCACGAAAGTGGACCAATTTATTTGTGAAATTCACAAATAAATTGTGTATACCTACATGTGATGAAAAACTACAAACGCTCTGTACCCGAAATAAATTGCGTGCAATAAAGTATTCAAAATTAAAATGTGGAAAAATTTTTATATTTTTTTTTATGTTGACGGAACAATGTGTTTTCAATAATTAATAACCTAAACCAACAATAAGAAATTTAAAATTGATTTGTAGATTCCGTTCAGGTACAATCCATTCCAAGCGTTATATTTCTCGTATATCATCATTTTTCATGCAGAAACATTGATTATTGCGAGCACGGGGTCGACGTGAGATTTAATGCGCCTTTCGCACATGATTTATGAACGAATCCCAGGTCTTATGCAGCAAACCACGTGATATAATCACTGAAATAGGTTATTTTTCTTATCACATCGTCTTATAACGGTCTTTGTCTTATATTAAAGGAGGAAAAAGCTTTTCTTTTCAGTTTTATACTGCTACGGAATGTTATTGGCAATAAGGATTCAAAGTCAATTTTTAGGTTAATAAACATTCATTCGAAAATTTGTTGATTAACAAATTAGCTGATATCAATTGTAATATAAAGTATGATAGTGGTTTTATATTTATTATGTAAATTTTGTGACAAATTGCGTTTTAGTTTTCATATTATTTTTTGATTTCAATTTTAACTGTTTCACATTGCTGTTCCTTTAAAACTTGCAAAACATCACTGGCAAATGCACTGCCTGTTTATTTGTATTGATGTATCATAGACATTCGTGTTTCTGTTTACAAAAATAGCACAATGCGAACGCTTTGGCTATTGATTCGTTGAGCCACAGACGGCACTTTAACGGAAACATAAATACAAATGGCCAGAACCGAGAGAGATCCGACTTTCGGAGGTAAAGTGCAAAACCGGGTGGGATTTGTTTGGCACAGAATGTCCCCGTTCCACGGTCGATTGAAGCAAACAACATTCGTACTTGTACGAGTTTGTGCTCGTCTCAATGTTTGCCATCTAAACTGTAACGAGTTCCCGTTCGTGGTTCGCCAAAACAACATATCTACACTTTTTCAAAATTCCCGTACTCATTTGCGACCAAATTATTTTTCTTTCATCGACTTTACGCTGTAATGTGAACTCGCGGAAAGCACTTGTTGTGCTCTCTCCACCGGAATTTAGTGCTATTGTTTGCGGTAGGAGTTTTACGATCACAGCGAAACTTTAATGACGGTTCACATACGGCAGTCATAAAATTTACTTGACTTTGATGACTTCCGACAACCGGTATCGGGACATTGAAAGCTTTACAGATGCACGATTATGATTAATTAAACTTTTCGTAAAGTAATAAAGGGGTAATGTGTTAATAATAAAATTGACCACCATTTTGAGTGGTACTATTAAATCAAACTTCTCGTGAACCGGAGTTGTAAATTCGTCCGAGGAGAACGTGCAATTTCCAAGGATTGCTGTTAATGCCGCAAGTCGTCTAATAAAGTGGCACGCGCACAATGCACTGGGTACGTATTAACAGGAAGCTCTAAAGCGCTGAATATACTCCCGCTAGATTACAAATGTTACGTCTGCTCCGTTCAAACTTCTTGATTAACCTTCCTTTCATAGTATTACGAAATTCTAAACATCAGCGGTTCATATGGTTTTTTTGCTCCGTTTAATATAAGATGTCGTCGTAAATTTACGTTTCATACAGAAGATTTCCTTAAGAATGCATTTATTCTAAGAATAAAAATGTAACTTTTCAGGCAATATATTCCTAAGGGAACCACTTGTTTTACATTATTCAAATCCAAAAAGAAAAAGGAATTTTTCACAAGTAAGAATAAAAGAAAAGTAAAGAAAAGTCATTGGTTGTTTACCGTGTCATCTATCAAAGGAGACACGCAATTTCCATACGATTTTCACACTCTTCTTGCAACCAAAAAGTATCGTCGGTATGCCATTGATTTTCTACGCTGGGAATGGAAAAGCCTCCATCACGAACCGCACGATAGTGTCACCTGTTTTTGAAATATGGGAATGCATAATGCGGGAGAAGCGCGAAATTTGCCCGCCTAATGTCGGCGTGTTTACCGTCTGGTTTTCTATCCCCCGCGGTTATATTTCCCCTATACACCAGCTGTTCTGGCATAATTTATAACAGATTTGTTCCGGTTCTATTCCCGATATTAACCGCACGCACCTACATACATAGTAATCAATAAATTACAATCCGACACTTCGATTGTGCTGTTTTATTTCTAACACTTTGTAGTAACGAAAATGGAAAACTGATCAGATAAACTCAATTTGGCGCATACAATCCATTATGAAACAGCAGCTTTTAACAAGAAAGTAAATTAAGACGTGGTCGGTTTGCGTGTTTGTCAAACTCCATTAAGAATGACTTGCAAAGTATTTAAAGGAACGGTTGTAATCAACCAAAATGGAAAGTCTTACACGCAAGGGCTTATCTCATGAATTCAAAGGTTTTCATACTAAATTTAGATTACATAATATTTTCTGTATATTTGTTTTACTACTACATCAGGGTATTATAAACAGATTTAAATTTTCATAAAATATCAGTAGTTCGTACTAAAAAAATTAATCTATTTGAAATTCATTTTAGGATTATTAAAAGTTTTGCGACTTCACATCGTATTCGGCATCCTTTTAACACAAATTTAATAAAACCCATCTCTTAATTAAGTTTGGATTTGTGTATGATCCACGGGAAAAATAAAGAAAATGAAAAATATTATTTCGGAAATAAACAGAATTTAGAATTCTGCAAACGTACACTGTCCGTGCTTTTTCACATATCGCCATTTCCATGTATTTTCCATGTGTACATCCAGTGAGCAATTAGGTGCGAATGCAAAAACTATCCGTTCCACGTCTGCGTGACATGGCACACCTCCAATATGCGCACCAAAAATAACACGACCACTGAACCTTGGTTCATTTAATTATCACTATGTCTAGTGAATGATGCTAATCAAACGTGTACGTTGCTTTTTCGACTGTGGGGAGCATTAATTATAGTATCTATGTAGTATGTTACTAATTAAATATACACCCTTCAGCGAAAGATGTCTCATACGCCATCAGTTAATTGTAGTATCCTTGACAAACATTTTCAGTTTTCATATTTTTCTGTCATGTATAATTAGATAAAAAAGTATTTAACGAACGCCGAGAAAACGGTGACAAGTAATGACGCATGAGACATCTTTCGCCGAACAGTATACAGATATATTCAGTTCGGTAAAAAATGTCTCATGCTTTATCAATTAATTGTGTTATCCTAGACCAGTATTTTCGATTTTCGTCTTTCTCTGTCATATACAATTAGATAAAAAAATTATTTGACGTACATCGAGAAAACGGTGATAAGTAATGACACAAGGTACATAAGGTACCTACGCATAGAGAATTCTTTAGTATGGTAGCTGTATTATAGTTTGTTAAATATTTATAAAAATAAATGACAACATAAATTACCTATTGAAGTTGATTTGGAAATAAACTGTTCGAAACGAGCATTGGTAGTACAAATGTCGATTAAGTTAAGGCGGGGTAAGTGCGACCCAAAACGTAATAACTATAACTTCCAGTCGTTACATCAGTAATATTTGCTAACGGATTTTTTGTTTTGTCAGTAATAATAATTTGATGCATACTCTGGATAATGAATGATATTTGATTATATAAAGTAATGCTGATTAAATTTTTATTTTTTAAATTTTATTCGACGTGGACGCACTTACCCCGCTAATGTGGAGCAAGAGCGGCTAGGGCCTCTTTCTCCGAACAAAATATTTTGATTAACAAATAAGGCTAATGCAATCTAATTTGAAGAATATTCTTTATTGTGTACCAAAGCGAAAATCATTCATTTCAAAGATATCGAATTCAGTCACCTTTAACTACCGGAGCATAAACTATGGAACTTAACACAAGGCTGTTTCGTTAAAAAGAAGCTGCAACGAACAAAACAAATAAAATATTATTCTAATTCAATCTACAGTTGCTCCCAAAAGTATCCGGCCGCCTGGCAAATTCTCACATTTAACACTATATTACTTAAGAATTAAATAATATAACCAATAGTTATTTTTTTTATGATGCTAGTATATTATCATTCAACTTTTGATACATTGCAAATATAACAACAGCAAACAATGTAACAAAGAACATAACATTATTATAGGCACACAAAAGTATCCGGCCACCTATACAAAATAGCTTTAAAAAAACTAAATATGTAACTCTTAAAAGCTATTAAAACAGTTTTTTGATAGTTTGTGGGGTAACCTTTTGAATTTAAAACATCTCTCAATCTGTTGGGCATTGACTTAACCAATTTATTCGTTAATGAAGAGTTTATCATCTTCCATTGCAGCAGTGAATGGTTTTTAAACATTTCTTTACTGGAAATGCGCTTTTTGTTCAGATTAACAAAACTTCAAAATTGCCCATAAATGCTCTATTGGGTTGAGATTTGATTTGTTGCGTTATATAATAACCATTCTCCCGTTCTCATGCCACAATATGTATTAAGTAATATAGTGTTAAATGTGAAAATTTGCAAGGCGGCCGGATACTTTTGGGAGCAACTGTATACCTTTTCAAGTTCAAATTGAGACTAATCAATGTCAAATTGAGATTAACCAATTTCAAATTGAGACTAATCAATTTCAAATTGAGACTAATCAATTTCAAATTGGGAATAATCAATTTCAAATTGGGAATAATCAAATTCAAATTGGCACTAATCAATTTCAAATTGGGAATGTTATATTTATATAAAAAATACCCAAGTTTTGGTAGTTACTTAATATTAATGAACTATTTTTTTTATTTAGCTATAAAAAATATAATTATAAAAAATTAAAATTATAAAAAATATAAAGGGGCAGTGGCATGTACTATAACCCGACATAGATCTGCACAATGAAGAGAAAGATGAAAAAGTAAGCCTGCTCTCCATAACATAGCCGTGCAGCTCCATTTCGGCTTATAGTACTTTTGTGTACACAGTGTAAATTTCGTACATGTAGCGATAGATATCACTCTGTTTTCCTCACTAAAAAAGAATTGTCTGAATGTCGTCAGCCAGGCCACTCTTGCCTCCAGCTTTAAAAACTGTCCGTACTACTTCTATGAAGACCCCAATGGAATCGTGATATGGAGCAATATCTGGTACCAAAACCGCAGGTTTTTTATATATACGTTTGGCATTGCGAAGACGTTGGCTTCAGGCTTTTTAAAAGCATCTTTTTGAATTTCATGATGTATCAGGCCCGTAGTGCCAATACAATCAATTAAATGAATATTTGATTCTTTCATCGCCAGTGGAATAAAAAGATTTAAATTGATCTCATATACACCTTTGCAATGCCCAACGTATATACCAAGAAACTGTGGTACTGGTGACAGATAATGTAAAGAATACTTCCCACTTAATTTGAAATTAATTGAATTTCAACTTCAATTTCATTAGTCCCAATTTGAAATTGATTAGTGCCAATTTGAACTTGAAAAGATATAGAATTAACCATGAAATGTTATTATTCTTCTGTACTTCTTTGCTGGTTAGGACGAAACTACTAAAATAAGGGATGGGACAAGTGCGCTATAGCTATATAAATGGAATTGTATTAACCAGTAAGAAAAATACCTTAAGAATAATTAATATAATTTAGAAACCTACATACTTACCACAAATTACAACAACTTAATTAATATTGAAAATGTTGGGAAATTTACTTAAACACCACTAACTCGCTTTGTAATTTTGATTGCAACAATTATTTTGAACGTGTTTTTTTTTTTTTAATAACATAGGACTCGAACATCACCAGTCGATAATATAGGGATGAATGTTTGTTAAGATTTTTATTCATAGATCTCAGTGCAATAAATTGAAAACTATAACATTTAATGAATGAAAGTGCACTTGCCCCGTAGACGCACTTACCCCACTTTACCTTAGAGTTATTAATGAATATATCGTCGGTATACAAGAGAAAGAAACCAAGTCCATAGATAGTTCTATTGAGTTATTAATATTTTAAATTTGGCTTCTGGTTATAAAATCAATTATTTGATATGAGATTAGTTTATAATGATATTTATGAACAATGTATAACGGCATTTTTGATCTTATTCATTTTTCCCTTAAAAATAATATTGAATTTCAGTTACATGAATATTAAAACCTAAAAATCAAGAATTTTGGACTTGCTCTCTTTCTCTTGTATACCGACGATATAATATATAGGGTCAAGTGGGGTAAATGTAAACTAGGGTAATTATAAACAAGACTTTGTTTTACTAAATATTCAAAATAAGTGACTTTCGCGTACCTACTGCATCAACACGTTCCTGCCACCTAAAAAGTAGACGGTACGCGAAAGTCACTTATTTCGTATATTTAGTAAAACAAAGTCTTGTTTACAATTACCCTAGTTTACGTTTACCCCACTTGACCCTATGTATTTTTTTTTTTCATTTGTATTTTCTATTTCATCATGTCCTGAAAAGATGAATAGATACATTTCCTAATTTTTTGAGCATTAAGATAGACCTACAATAGAACGTTCAAAAAATTCTAAAATCATCTGATAAGAGAAATTGTAAATGTATAATAGTTTTCAAATATTTCCATAATGGAAATCAATGAAAATATGTTTTTAATTTATAATACATGCAAAAATATATATTGTTATTTCATATTCACCTGTCTTGTCAGAGTGACTGTAGGTTAGCCGAGATGGAATTAGAGGGATTCAATTGTACTTAAAAAATTATGAAGGAAATTTTTAGGCCAAGTAGTCCAGGAGAATTTAAAAATTTTAAATTTTAATGTACACGGTGACCAGAGATTTCAGCGAAATTCACGTGTTTATCTGGAAGGAAGCCGGGCTGAGCAAATGCAACTTTAATGGCGGTAAAACATTCAGTTGGTCTTATTTCGAAATAAGCTCGACATCAGGGGATGGATGGATTAGTTTCAACCTAAAAGCATTACATCCGAAAGCAGAGTTTTTTACTCCTTCGAAAAGGGTTTGAATGAAGTAAGGTTTCCTGAAATTGTGCCAATTATGTAATAATTCTCGTTTAATTAAACATTAATATCTAATATTGTATGTACACACTTGGACAGCGATTACGACGCCTAAAGCTCTGTGCGAGAGCGATAGCTAGAACGGGCTCGGGCACGGTCGGTTTTCGAGGGAAAGAAACCTGGCACGAGGTTAGGTGTAGAAACGTTCGACGGGCCGCAGCCAGACTCGGTGCGGCCCGTCGATGGTTTCTACACCTAGCCTCGTGCCAGGTTTCTTTCCCTCGAAAACCGACCGTGCCCGAGCTCGTTCTAGCTATCGCTCTCGCACAAAGCTTTAGGCGTCGTAATCGCTGTCCAAGTGTGTACATACATTCAACAGAGAGATATTGATCTGGTCAAGTTACACACATTCATTCCAAAACAGTCAATATCATAAATCTCAACAAAAAATATTCAACCTACACCATGAAGTATACGGGAGTACACATGTCCTAAACCACCCGTACCACCTAATTGCACCGTAAAAACTGTAAGTCCTAAGAACTTGAAACAAAACGTTTGATAAATAAATCGGGTATAAATTTTCTTATGAGTGGAAAAGTAACATTTAATAGCAACTTGAAGTATGAACAATTGAATGTTACGTTATAATTTCATAGGGGAAGCGGGTTATTTTGGGTATTGTTGGAAAAAGCTTTTCGAAAGAAATAACATTTATAGGAAGCGTTGTTTGATGTTATCTGCTGTTTTCGTCCAAAATCGCTTTGAAAATCTCGTTTTTTATGAGTGTTATCTGATGTAACCATTAGATATCGCTGTCGACCATTTACAAAAATCACGGCATTTAGAAATTACCGGTAATAATAAATGGTGGCTCTAGTGGAATCCGCTACAAGTAAGGTTTATCTTCAAAAGTGTATCGCATTATTTGTCGTATTTTTAATAAGTTGTTTTTTGTTTATTTTATCCACTTTTTTGAGAATTGCTTTACTATCACCCGTCATTTCTAAATGCCACGATTTTTCAAAATGTTCAAAATGGTCGACAGCGACGTCTAGTGGTGACAATAGATAAGACTTTTTAAAAATCGAAATTATCAAAACACTTTTGGACGAAAATATCAAATAAAATCAACAAATACTTCCTACAAAAGTTACTTCTTTTAAGAAGCTCTTTTCAACAATAACGAAATTAATACCACTTCTCATATGAAATTATAAAGTGACCTTCAATTGTTCATACTTCCGGTTTCTATTAGACGCTACTTTCCCACTTATAAGACAGTTAATACCTAATTTATTCAACACATTTTTTGTTTCAAGTTCCCGGAACATATATTTTTTTCAATAAATAAGGTGGTACACGTGGTCTGGGACCCTGTATACAGAGTGCACGCCGGTGAGCTGCGGATACGTTTAACGTAATTGGAAAAAGGACGACAATAAGGCTTCTATTAGTTAACATAGGACAGATATACTACGTTTACTTATCGGTCCGATTGAAGTAGATATATGTCTCTTTATCTAACTCATTAAAATCGTATGCAATTCGATATCTTGTCTCACACATTGAAAAGCCCTATCCGCAGGTCGCACTAACCACACAAACCTCGATGTGCGACGAAGACAGACGTAATCAACCGCACCGTTCAAGCGATTTCATACAAGTTGGGAATTTATCTTATACCTCGAAATAAATTTTTATTTTAACAAAAAATCATGTATTCTTGCGATTTATTTGCTGCTTCAAAAATGAAGCAGATGATAATATTATCGTCTGCTATTAGCACATTGAAACTGGAAACATGTGCATTACCAGAACTAGATCGTCACAAATCATCTCGCGAAATTGCCCGTGAAGTTTGTAATAACGCAACAACAGTGATAAAAATTGTACGTAAACATAAATACCGATCATATAAAATTTCAACATCTCAAGTACTTTCTCCGGATGATTATTACCAACGTATGGAGTTTTGCGTAATAATGATTAACCAATGCCATCAAAATGAATTATTTTTAAATAACGTTTTATTTTCGGACGAAAAAAACATTTTATTTACATGGTCGTCATAATTCAAGAATTTGTCGATATTGGTTCCGTGAAAACCTCCATTTGAATGTTCCCACGAGAGCACAATACCCTCAAAAATTAAATGTATGGACAGGAATTATTGGAAATGAAATAATCGGGCCCTTTTTCATAAATGGAAATTTAAACGGCAACAAATATCTAGGCTTATTGCAGAACAATGTTCTTCCTGCAATTCAGGAACGTTGTGATATTAATAATCTCTGGTCTCAGCAAAATGCCTGTCCGGCTCATAATATTCGTAACGTGGCAAATTTTTTAAATATGACTTTTCAAAATACGTGGATAGGTAATTCAGGTCCTATTAAATGGCCAGCACGATCCTCTGATTTAGCCCCAAACGATTATTTTTTGTGACCCTTTTTAAATAATTCGATTTACAGATATGGAGATGACCGTCCAGAAAATTTAGAGGAGTTACAAGCAAAAATTATTGAAATAAGTAATACGATTACACCGGATGTATTTGCTAACGTTTTTACAACCGGTTGGGTTATTGTTCAGCTCAAGAGGATGGATTATTTGAACATTTATTAAATAAATAAGGAGTTATTTTTTTTCATTTCGGCTTTTCGTATTTTTCTTGATTAGTATGAAGTTGTGATGAAAATTTGTTGCAATAATATTTTTTGCGGTGATATGATCTGGTTCTTTTTAATTAAAAGAAAATATGTAAAGAATAAAACCTTCTTTTTTACATTTTTTTGTTAGTGAAAACAATTGATAAAATGACTTTAACAAAAACCACCCATTCTCAAACCTTTAAAGCTTTCGATACAACTGTTGCTAATGCTTCTATCCGCAGGTCGAATGGGTGCACACTGTGTATTCCTTTTGGCGAAAAATGTCCCATACGTCATTAATTAGTTGTGCTATCCTAGACCAACATTTTTAGTTTTCGTCTCTCTACGTCATATACAATTAAATAAAGAAAATTTTATGTACGCAGAGAGAACGGTGACAACTAATGATCCATAAGACGTGTTTTGCTAGACGGTGATTACATTGATGCTCATTATATTACTACTAATCAACCATAAACATCATTTATATTAGATCACATCATAATCATCGTAATATTCACACACAACGTTAGCAATCATGTAGATCCCGAGGGATCGTCCAGGATAATGTATACGTTACATTTGATGAACCCGACCCGCTCTCATATCCATAATAATTAAAGCCGCAGTCGTTTTCATAAGCTTTAAATTGAATTAGAGGGCGTAAATCTCACCTTTTTAAACATGTACACACAAAGTGAATTAATTTACATATCACATTTACTCGCAATTTAATGTGATATTCGAGTCAAGTCCAAGAGTTAATGTGCATACATACACAGGATAACGCTTGAGGGAGAAGGGGTTTGTAAACTGTGGAAGTCCACAAGCATGCAACTAGTGGAACTATGTTCAACTATGTATCCTTGAGGGATAATGTAAAGTTCTGGTTTGGTCTGAAAGGTATTTACGGGGTTTAATGCGTAAAAGGCATGGACATATCAAAACTTTTAACAAAAGAAAGCTGAGAAACGACTTCTATACTTTGAAGATTATCATTGTTGTAATTTTAATCATGTTGAGTGTTGCATTTTGAAGTAGAGTATATAATTTTGCGCACAATTCTTCAAATGTTAACGTGTTCATAACACTTATAACATCGGCATTATGTAATCTGAACATATACAGGGTGTCCGGAAATAACGTTCGTATACTGAAGGGGGTAATTCTACAGCTAAAAATATGAAGAAAAGTTCGTATGAACATGTGTCCGGAAATGCTTCCCAAAGGAGCTACAGCTCTTTGAAGTTGTTACTCATGGTATGGTTTTTGTAAATTATTTCACTTATCCTACAGAGTAGGATGTTGAATTTTGGAACATCCCCTATTATTTACATAAGAAATATGATGATAGTAACCAAAATGATCTACGATGAACAGGTTCTGGTACCGAGGCTGAGGAGCGCATTTAAAGTCCCGTATTTTTTTTGGTTGATAATTTTTTGAAAATCTGATCTCAAAATTGGAATGTTTGGACAAAAATACAAAAAAAAGTTACTAACATACGATATCCTACCATGCACCCATTTCGAGAAATTCAACGATTATGCAGTAGTGCACAAGATTTTATGTTCAGAAAATCTCTAAATATCGTAGTAGGTTCGCGCCATATTATTTGACAATTAGTATGTGTCACTCCTTAATAAGGAATAATGATAAAAACCTAATTTTATAAACAAAAATAAGTACATAATTAAACAGGAAAAGATTTATTTAAGCAGATACACAGAAACTGTACTCGTTTTTGTTTATAAAACTAAGTATTTATCATTATTTTTTATTAAGGACTGACACATACTAATTGTCAAATAATATGGCGCGAACCTACTACGATATTTAAAGATTTTTTGAACATAAAATTTTATGCCACCACTGCATAATTGTTGAATTTCTCGAAATGGGTGCATGGTAGGACATCGTATGTTAGTAACTTTTTCTTGTATTTTTGTCCAAACATTCCAATTTTGAGATCAGATTTTCAAAAAATTATCAGCCAAAAAAAATACGGGACTTTAAATGCGCTCCTCAGCCTCGGTGCCGAAGCCTGTTCATCGTAGGTTATTTTGGTTACCATCACCATATTTCTTACGTACATAATAGGGGATGTTCCAAAATTCAACATCCTACTCTGTAGGATAAGTGAAATAATTTAAAAAAACCACACAATGAGTATCAACTTCAAAGAGCTGTAGCTCCTTTGGGAAGCATTTCCGGACACATGTTCATATGAACTTTTCTTCATAATTTTTGCTGTAGAATTACCCCCTTCAGTATACGAACGTTATTTCCGGACACCCTGTATGTATAAATAACTATATACGGTCCGGCGAAAAATGTCTCATGCGTCATTACTTGTTACCGTTTTCTCGACGTAAGTGAAATAATTTTCCCTATTTAGTTGTACATGATAAAGAAAGATCAACATCGAAAACAGTCGTTTAGGATAGCACAACTAATTGATTACGCATGAGACATCTTTCGCCGAACCGTGTATATTATGATTCAATTGGTTATAATCTCTTAACTACTCTCTTTTCCGTATTGTTTTTAGGTTGTAGCTTATTAGGTGGACCAGAGAGTAATGCCATATCCGCACATTAAGTTGTAATGCTCGGATATGACATTACTTTCCGGTCTTCCTAATATTTCTTAACAGTAAGGGTCAGTTTATTCGCTGTTGGGTAAATTAATCTATCTGATATTTTCCATAGTTACTGTAATTTCACTTGTCGGGATTGGTCATTTAGCCAGTAACCATGGTAAACATCAGGTAGATTAATTTATCTAAAGGTGAATAAACCGGACCTAAATGTTTCTTTTAATTATTAAATTTATTAATTCATCAGGATAACATATGTGGCTTTAAAAATTTAAATGACGCATGTCCATATTATTATCACAATAAAAGTTACAGATACAGAGAAGTATTCAGTAGAGTTTTTCAGTAGAGTATCTAGGATACCCGATATACAGGGTCCCACTGAAGTCGATATATCTCGAAAACAAGTGCGATGAATTTGAATTTTATAGACAAATTTAGTGGATAATAAGCTACACCTTAGAAAATTTTACTTTCGGGCATATGTAACTTTCGGTTATACTTAAGTGGTTAAAGAATTAATTATTTTGTGCAAAATATTTATTTCTCGTTAGATTTGCTAATTTAAACATAATTTTACTTGAAATATTTTTTGTATCATTTGTAATTTGAGAGAAAAAGTTGTTTCTTATCGTATGTGTCATTACAACCACAATCAATGTTTGTCTAATTTGCAAAAATTAAAATACAATAACTGAAATATTCTTAATAAAATAATTTTATTACTTAACCATGGAATAAAAAAGTAACTTATTATGTTACTTATTATTTTCAATGGAATGTCCTTTGTTAAACTCCTGACAAATTTAAGTTACATTTTTCAACATTTATAATGCATGACCTATAAAGAAGAAGCGTTTTCATACGCTAATGTACTAATTTTTTAGAGAATACCTCATCAATGTTAAGCGTTTGAATATAAAAGAATAAAATGTTGTCTGCTTGCGTGGCTACTGGGGATTAATAACTCCGTTTTCAACGCTAATCAAACGAAAATTATTAAGGACATTTTCTTCGCAGTTACAACTGATAAAGAAATGTTTCAAGCAAACTTATCTTACCAATTTTTAAAATGATTGTAAATACTACTAACAATAAGTAGTGGTCACTAAGTAGGTAAAAGCATTATAACATGAAACCATACTAACATGTAAGTAGGCCCATACCTCTGCATACGGTATAGTTTGCACGTAGGTTTTATAAAATTGGATGGTAGTTTAGTTATAAGAAAAACGAAAAATGTTACGAAGAAAGGGGATTTATAAAAAAAATTGTCCAATTTGTCTCTAAACTAAGCCCAGCTTTGTATTTGACGTTTGTCGATTTTACATAAAAAATGGCTCATTTTTACCGCCAAAAATGTGATATATAGAAGTACGAAGACTGTGTGAGAAACAAGATGAAAATTATCGCAAGACGCAATAAAACATTTTATGGTGCATTAAATGAATGAATGAGGATGAAACCAGATGGGCCCTATTTAATAAAGACACTTATAAATTTGCTTAAGACCTACCTTAAAAGGGGCTCAGTATTTTATCTGGGATAATTTATTAGCGTGGGACATTAGAATATATTATCGCTCTGTTTTAAGATGCCCACGAAAATTGATTCCATTATCGAAATGAGCGCGAGTAATTGGCAGGTTCGTCTCGCTGTGGCCCAAGCCAAAAACTTCGTTTAATTAGCGTGTGTAAATGCATTCCTTCGGAGTCTCGATCCAAAGTAATATTTTGAACTGTACTAAAGGAGACGAGGAGTTGGCGTTGAAACTATTAAAACGCATTCCGGATCGCCGATTCGATACGTCTTAAGAAGTTATCCAATCACTCAATAGAATTTCAAAGGGATTTCTCTACTTTAGATGAGATACTTAATCCGACGGACGGGATTTACTTCCTAGCTTACAATTAGTAAATAGATTGTGGGCGTCAAATCTGTCTTTGTCAATTGAATGAGCTATTGGTTCGGTTCAAAAACTGGTTTTGATGTAAGCATAATATATGAAAGAAGGTCGCTCCTTTTTTTCGGTTACTAAAGTTAACTGGATGGAGAAGTGATTGATGGGCGAAGGATTAAAAGCTCCAAGCTTTCTGATTTACATATACGTGACATTTTATCAACTTGGATGATTAAACCAGCGATTTGTCATATTCCATCATCGGTATTTCTTAAAAAACTTTTAAATTATTATTAATGGACATTAAAATATTTTAAAGAATCTAGTATTTTGTGGTAGAAACTTATAAAAAAGTGATTAAAGGATATTGTCTTCCAAAGGGAATCTTTACCCTTATCTTTATTCATGAGATTCAATTTAAAATCCGCTTGTATCGCTTGATCTTTGTGGGTAAAAGAGCATTCCTTGCAATTAGAAATTTAATTGGAAATATTCCAAGTAAATCTGATTTCACAGATCGTTTGTTTTTAAACTATTTATCCGTGATTTTTCTATCAGTGCACTTTCCATCTGTATTAAATTTAAAAAAAAAACAAATTGAATTTTTTTTAATTCAATTGCTGTTTAGTTCGACATCAAATTGAGCTTTCCATTTAATCAGAACTATGCACATACTCTTTGAAGTAACCTTTTTATAAAGCTGTATTATTTTTCGTCGACGTCTACAAAACTGGGAAAGTAAAAAAGTACGTTATAGTACAAAGACGGTCGCTCTTTGATAATTCAAACTGTTTGAGATGTAGACGTACAAAGGAATTCGTTTCACGAGAGGAGGACCTTTGGACCTCGCGGATTGATTAAATTTTCCGTGAGCTCTTATCTTTTTCCAACGTAAAACAGCGGAGGTCCATTTTCTGGCCACAAAAGAACGTTAACATACCTGTATTTCCAAGGAAATAACCTTAAGTTAAAACAACTTAAGCTTTTATAGTCTTGTAAAAGTTTCAAGTTACATTAGTAATTTACCTTTCTTGAAGAACATTCTCTAAATGCAATTAATGGAAAAATAACATGTTAGGCTTTAAGTTAACTAGAAATATTTCATCTATTCTCTAAAAACTGATTAAGGCGAACAAAGTAAAATAGAAAATTTAATTAATTGCAACTAAATTTATAATTTTTCTAGGCAAAATGTCCTATGTCATAGTAAAGGCAAAAAGAAATACTGACATCATTTGCTGTTGAACAAGCTACAACAGATATCAAATTTTGGAATTTTGTTAGACAATGATGGAGAAAAAATGTAGCTCGCATTATTTGTACTCATAATCAATAAAGTTTCAAACTTGACAAACACTAAATTTGGTCAAACTACACTGAACGGCTTGAAACGGCTGTTTATCGATAATGATGATTAATTTGTAACAAAAGAATTTATAGTAAAAGTTTGATTTTCAAAGTGGTTCGAAAACTAGTGAAGTTTGAAATTACTTACTGCATAATTTTATTGGCTTCCATCCATCCATGCTGCGTTTACTATGTACAGATATTCGTCGAAAATAAGTTTTAAGGGTTTAGTCACATTTTTGCTTAGCTGTGTGACAGAGTTTCAATATAGTAGAACCTTAATAAATCGAGCCCCAGTAATCTGATCGTCCGACATGCATCATCCAAGGAGTAAGTTTTTGTTTGCGAGTCTTATTTCTTGGCTTTGTTTCATAATAGTATTTCATTCGAATTCAATGAACTGATAGTCCGAAACACTTTCGCTCCTTCCGTTCAGATTGTATAGGTTCTATTACACGATGATTCATACTTGAGGGTAGGAAGAAGCAATGGTGCTTCTGTAAAATGATCAAACAGATTAGTAGACCTATCACTTTGTGATTTTGTTTGTGGGTGCCATAAAAAGAAAAATGTAACGAAAAAAAGAATCTCTAAAAATTTTGCTCACTGTATTATTTTTACTCTGATGACCACAAATTCTGGTGAAAATTTTAGGCACTAAACTATTTATAAAATGGTAACATTTGGTTTTCTTGATAGAGCTTAACTTACCGATTTCGGTTTGTCCGGATTTAGAAAATATTTTTTTGTGGTTAAACCGTTTACTCAACTGAAATTTTGTAAGAGAGAAAATAGTTTCGAAATTAACGTAGATATTCAGAAAAAAATTAATGGGCAATCATACAGGGTATTTAAAAAGATTTGGATGGATAATTTGTCGTGAGAGTGTTTTGAAACACCCTGTAATTTTCGAAATTCGAATTTATTCCAGAGAAAATTGTTGCTTTCTGATATAAAGACATGGTCAAAAAATGAATAAAATTGACTTTTGTTATTTAACTGTTTGATTTCCACAAGTAAAAGAAAATGGCGTAATAACTTTCTATACGTCAACTTCGGTACTAAAAATTAGATAAATGCAGCTCATGTAATACGAAATTACCCTCTCTATCATATCTATTTGTTTTGACTATGCTATTCTGTGTTATGTGCATATGGGACACATGCACATAACACTTTCTTTTATTTGCCAAACTTAACCGTTTGCGTACCAGAGGGTTTTGAAAAAACACGATGGAAAAGCGCCAAGAAGCGCGATCGCGCTCCTCGATTATGTGCCGAAAAAATCCAAAGAGCGAGATAGCGCTCCTTCCATAACGTGTGAGTGGGCCGTCGGTTGTCTGTTTTGACAAAATGCCCTGGCTTTTTTTGACAGGTTATCGCAAACGGTTAAAGAATGTTTGAGGTTGGAATGTCTTTTAAATAGTACAAAAAGTATTAGGAACGGTGCGCCGTTAGTTCCTTAAAAAAATTTTAAAGGCAATTGAGATTAAAATTTACATCTGTTCTGTTTATTCACCGTTGGTTAAATTATGGTGAGTATATGATGTCAAACTTTACCGTAACTTTAGCTGTAATAACCATCAAATTTATCGCAATTTCTAGTCATTGCCTACTATTGAAACAATATAGTTGATTTTTTTAAATACTATAGCTACTACTAAGGTTACGGTTATAGTCTTTAATGGTGGGTTTAGGATATCACACTTAACCGTTTGAGTCCGGGGAAGCGCTATCGCGCTTCATTTGTATGGATATAAAATTCTCCCGGACCCAAACGGTTAAAGGCTGCAACCGTAACCGTAGTAGTAGCTGTAGCATTTACAAAACTTCAACTATAGGTGGGTTTAGGATGTCATACTTAAAGGCTGTAATCGTTGGCGTGGCAGTAACTATACTATTTAAGAACAGTTCAATTATTTGGTATAAATTGTAGCGTTCAGGCAACATCTAGGAATTACGGCAAATTTAATCGTTATTAGAGCTAAGTTTACGGTTAATACTGACATCCTAAACAAGGCTTATGTTTATTTAAAAAGTATCGTTTAGGCAACGGCTTACGGTCCTTAAAAATTACAGCTAAAGCTAAATATTTGCTGAAAATTTTCTGTCGACGTATTGACAACAACTACTATTAACTTCGTTACATTCCTCGTTATTTTATTGCCTCATTATTTAAATTTTAGAATCTAAAGAAAATCTCCCTATACTAGGCAGTTGTAAGCACTACATAATTTACAGTTACGATTAAAATCACTGTTACGGTTAAGTTTGACATCCTAAACTCACCATTATTCACCGTTAAATAAATTAATCTATCTCATATTTATCATGGTCAACAATATCAAGCGAAATTACAGTAACCATAGAAAATATCGGATAGATTAATGGTGGATTTAGGATGTGAAACTGATGCTGGGTTTAGGATATCGAACTTGTCCGTAACCGTAACAGTAATTTTAATCGTAGCTGTAAAGGATGTAGTGTTTACAACTGCCTAGTTTAGGGAGATTTTCTTTTGACTTCTTTTTTGAGGAATATAACGAAGTCAATAGAGGTTGTCATTGTCAATACGTTGACAGAAAATTCTTAGCAAATATTTAGCCGTAGCCGTAATTTTTAACGGACGTAAGCTGTTGCCTAAACAATATCATTTAAATAAATATAATTGAACTTTTTTAAATGCTACTGCTACGGTTACGGTTGGGGCCGTTAGGCTGGTTTTAGTGCTAAACCGACGGTCAGCGCTGACGTAGGTCGCGCGTAGCTATATCAACGTACAGTACTTTACTGTATTTATATGTGTCTCTTCAGTAATTATTGAATAATTATTATTAAATAATAATAATAAAATATTTGACGTAGATCGAGAAAAGGTGACAAGTAATGACACATGAGATATCTTTTGCCGAACTGTGTATATTTTTATTAATTAACAAAACTAGGAACTAGTACAAATAGTTTGAATCGATGATTTTTAAACAAGTTTGTGTTAAACTTGCTTCCATTCTCAATATTAAGCTTAAAGAAATCATGTCAACACTTCTATGGAGCTAAATAAATAAAAAACTGAAAAATAGAGATAATCGACGTGTGATTATGATTCAATCAAACGGATTGTCAATTACTGTGACACTCTCCTGTATATTCTATCGTTAAATTAGGATTGCAGATTGCTTTGATTCTGGTAATTACGGTGCAGGTTGTGGAGTACCACTTTAATTAGTCAGTTAATCGGAGCGTATGGCATTCGATAGTGCCAGGGATGAGGAATGTAGGATTTGGTTAAAAACGTGGCGAATCAACGTTAGTGTTGAAAAAAGTAGAAATATTCGAGGTTGTAGTAAACAAAGTAAAATAAGTAAGTAACGGTATGGAGTAATTACGTTGATTGAGGTAAACATCAATAACGCATTAAATCTCAAACCGCTCCAACATTTGTAACCGACGATTCAGTTAAAAGAGGGCGTCGAATAAAATAGTTTCCGTTTTGCTCGTACTTGTGATAAGCAAATACCGTCGGGGGCGTCTGTTTTAGCTGACTCTTTATTCCGCTGCATCGACTGTTTCATGAAATATTCAGGAGGGGTGGTGCGTCCTAAAATGCGGAGTTCTATTTTGGTTTAAAATTTAGTTACCTAGACGAGGCTTTTTCCGTCAAATGGTTATTTTAAGCAAATAGAGCCGTTTTAGAGTTCTTCTAGTGTACTTTTTTGAGATTTCTCTCGCTTATTCGAATGATTGTAAAAGAAGCACATTAATAGCAGTTGAATAATAATTTCACTGCATCAATTTTTAAGCCAATATTTGATTGTGAGTTTATTTTAGAAAGGTTATAAGAGACAGAAAAATAAACATTATGACAAAATTATTATTGGTATTAAGACTAACATTAAAAAGAGGTTTTTAAGATACTGTCGTGGAATGAAAACACAATACCGTGCTTTTCAGAGTTTTTATTGTAATAATCATACTGATTACATACAGAACTTATTCACCTTTCGAAAAATGTTTCTTCAAAGTCCTTTGTATTCCATTTAAGAAAGTAATTGTGATATTCGAAACGACTTAACTTTTGTTCTTATTGATATGTCATTACATACACCTATATCTAAACTTACTTCACTGCAAAACTAGAATAATTCGGAGAATTGTTTATGGGACTTGAGTCTGGACCAGCCAGGTTTGGAATTACTCGTGCAACTTTTCTATAATCTTAACTTACGATACGAACTACTGAAAATTGCAAGACATATGAGAATATGAAAATATGTTAAAAAAAAAGATACAAATACAGGTGGTTTACAACAATACAATAAAGTTATAGCAATAGAAATTTTCTTTTAATCTGTATTCGTCATCGTCTGCTTTTCTTAAACTTTTTTATTGTATTTTCTTGATCGTTTATAAAAGAAACACATTGGTACAATTAATAACATCACTAAAAGCCAAATAAACCATCCCCATTTAATTTTGGCAATGAAAATATTAAGAGTTAAATATTTAAGAAACAGTATCTTTTATTTTTTGTGTTATTATAAATGTAATTTCTTATTGATTGTGATAGACTTACAATTAAAAATTACAAGTGTTCTAAAATTATTCTAAAAATTAAATCTTTTATAAGTAAAATTATTTACAAAAATATTTCGAATTAAACTTTCAAAACATTGATTTTTTTTTATTTTGTATTTTCTTGTTTCCGTCTTAAAAGGGGGTGTACAAAGTTGAAAAAAATAAAAGAAGTCTAAATCACGTCCCCTTTAAAACAATGTAGCTCTCGAGTACATTCTTGGAATATACCACGTGGATGTGATTTTTCCCCTGCTACAGTTTGCGCAGTAGAAAAACAGGTCGTCGGTGAAAACTGGAGAAGAGAAGAGGGTTATTTCCCTCCGCCGGGGACTGTTAAAATTCGTATCGTTTCAAAAACGACGTGAAAATTCTCTAGTGACTCTTTATAGTTTTTCTCTTGCAAACAACTGTCGAACGAGACCTTTGTTGCTGTTGTTAAGGAAGGTATACAAAGTAGTTTTTATCGCATTACACCTTTCATAGATCTATACGCAGTAGATTTCTATGCTTTCAATAACTATTGTCACGGACGTGTCGTTTCTAAAGTATGACACGGCGATATAAGGTCGTCACGTTTCGCGTCCCATTTTTGTATTGGAAACCTTCCAAGACGTTCGTTGGGAAATCCGTTTTCCAGGCAACTGCATATAGCACGAAGAACGAGGGCCGCAAAAGAAAAAATTGCAATATTTTACTATCGCTTTGCACCGGCGAATCAACCTTTATACACATAAGAATCGTCTGTCACTGTCGAGAGCGCGAGGCCCGCGGTGGGAAATTCCGTATTCATGGAAATTTTTATTCCCGTCAAACATGTGCACGCGATTTTACCGGATTTATGTATTTTACTCACCGAGTAATCACTAGGAAAAGTATCTTTTATGATATCTACACGTCCTAAAACTACCAAATAACAAGCTCGCCTTATCTCTTAACAAAAACACTAAATTGAAATATTCACCGGGAAACACATTTTTTATAGCTACCTCTTATCCTTAGCAAAAGGAGCTCAGAAAGTGCTTTCTCGGACAAAATTGTACCTTGGTCTATGACTATCGATTTTCATTACCTCCCCTCATTACGTCTTGGTTCAAAACCGATTGCCGAAGTAAGTTGTTCGGAAGAGCGGTTGGAATTTTAATTACTCTTCAGTAAGACTTGAAGTGAAAAGACTAAAAGATTGAAATCCTTTTTAGAATTGCAATTGAGATTGTTTCAGAGCTGTTTTTAGTGATGATTTTTTTGAAACTTACAATTATTACTATTAAAATATAAGAATAACAAAATTCAGTTTACCAATTAAATTATAAGAGACGAGATTATTGAACTAAAAGTAAAATTAGCACTAGCACTATGTCTATAACTAGCAACTTTTAGATTTAGTCGTGTATCTTTTGAAAAAGCATTTCAAACTAGACAAACGCTTCTTTAAAAGACCGAAAGCTCCTAGCTGTAGGTTTCGTGTTATAGTTACAGTTAATATTAGTTCTAGTTTTAGTTTAGTAAGCACTTATTATTTTATTTGTATTATAAAGTACATAATAGCTATGATAAACTAGAAATAGTTTTCCTAGATCTATCACTTAATCTATGAATCATTAACTAAAACTGCTGTTTAAATTATTAATAATTTTGACATATTTATACACACACAAAATCTCACTTAGGACACTTAAGTTAGTTTGGAATCCTCTCTTATGCGACAGTAAATCCGGAGTTTCGAAGCGCGATCATTAAATTTAATTAATTACGGGACATCGCGTGGAATCCCTACTCGGTGATCAAGTTTCCAAGAACCTAACCGAGTAAGCATCGAAATTCACTTAATAATAAATTACTTCCTGGGAACGTTACTTTATTTTTATTTAATGTACTTTTATTTTTAAAACTTCAATTGTTTTTCTTATTGATATTTGGAATATTATCCGCACTTTGCAAGAATTGTACACAATAAACAATGTAGTATGAATCATAATGTGGCGTGATGTATTATCACAAACAGATGTAAAAGTATTTAAATAACTTTTGTTTTTAGTTTGCTATCAATAAATGTTTTGTTTGAAACAGTTTGACTTTGCGTGTAATTTGATTCCAGTAATTATACAGGGTTCAAATTTTAATCAGGAACCTTCATTTGGTCATAGTTCTTATAGAGACAATAAAAAAGTTTAATAGTGTTAAACAAAGGGCTATGATTCCATGCTTATCTGAAAATTTTGTGCTATTTTTATTAGAACTATCATCTGGTAATGTTTGCGGAGTAAAACTTAAGTCATCCCGTATTTAAACTTTGTTTGACAATAGCATGACTAATTCTTTTTTCATACGCGGTAGCTATAAATATGATTATCAACTGAATGACCAACAGTCTACGTCGGTAGCTGTTCGCTGCGGTTGGTGTTCCTCTTTGGGTAAGTTTAAACGCGAATTATACCTAACAAAATTAATTTATGATTTGAAATAAACGATATCTTCTGCACTTAACTGGTTTATTGTTATAAAATAGCCTTACATGTTTCGACTGTATGTCATCATCAGAGGTAACTACAAATTAACATAAAAATAGAAACTTTTTGGTTGATATTTGAAATATTAAATTATGTTAAATTTATAAATTTACTGTAGAAACTTAGGTAAAATGAAACATTGGTAAAGTTATGTTAAAATATAAAATTATCAAAAGTTAAAAAGAAAGATTTTTAAAAAACTTAAGTCTAAAAATAGTGTGGTTTACAAAAATGTTTACTTACTTTAGTCTTAAATAAATTGATTCAAAAGGTGGATTAACATTGTTCAGTTGGAATATAAGTTTTTTACCATTAATACACACAAGTTACCTTAACAAACTCTTAAATCAGCACGAGGATATGTGAGAAGTTAAAATGAAAATCGGAAATGGAGGCAAGTATAAAAACTGGTTTATATTTTAGTGATTTTTAGTGATTTTTAAGTTTATCGTTGTGAGCAGAGGAAATAACCTGTTATTAATAATTCGAATTTGAAAATATCAGTAAAATTAGATTTAATAATAAATGTTAATACAGGGATATGGGAAGGTCGTTATAACTTGAAATGATGGTAAAACTTGAAAAATGGATAATGGGAAGGGAAGTTTTAAGGAAAAGGGGGTTTTTAATTTTGGGATGGGAAAGGTTTGAGACCGCTAGGGCCCCAAACAGTGCGGATATCTTACGCGGTCTCGGAAAAGATATCCCTAGGCTGTTTGGGGATAATTTTTAAAAGGATTTCTAAGGAATTTGTATAGGGGTGTTTTGTTCAGAAGAACCTGATCGTTGAGGCATTCTAAGTCTGTGTTGTTTTCTTTAAATTTATCTATTTCAAAGGCTTCAAGCAGATTAAGTTTATAGCCTTTGTTTTGTTTATGAATAAGTTTAACATTTTTCTGTTCATCAAAATCATGTCTGTAAGTAAACATGTGTCTGCCGAAATTCGAATTAAGATTAAGTTTGTGTTCTTTAATTCGTTGTTTAACAGATCTGCCTGTTTCTCCTATATAGGAGGCACCACAAGTATCGCATTCTAACTTATATACTCCGTTCTGATGGAGAAAGTCAATACTGTCTTTGGCATTGAAAAGGAGTTTTTGTAATGTTTTATTGTTTTTAAAAGAGATTTTAACATTATATTTTGTAAAGATGTTGATTATTTTATTAGATATTAAGCCTGGATAGGTAATTGATCTATAAATTTCTGTTATTCTGTTAGATATGGGTAATAATGAAGTAGAATTTTGAACTTGTAATCTGGATTGGTATCTGTGAATAATTTTAGATATGTAATTTGGTGGAAAACGATTATTTTTGGCTATGTTATGGATAATATTTAATTCTTTATTACTTTTATTGTCATTTAGTGGTGTATTAAGATATCTGTAAATATAAGCTCTAAAAGCAGCTGCTTTATGGGCATGATGGTGATAGGAATCAAATGGAATGACTGTATCTGTGTATGTTGGTTTACGGAAAATGTCAAATTCTATGGTGTTATGTTCTTTAATTAAAGTTAAATCTAAAAAGTTTAATTTGTTTTCGTTTTCCAATTCAATAGTAAAAGTGATGTTATTATGTAACGTGTTTATGTATGTGTGAAGATTATTAATTTCATTGATATCATTTCCCTTCCAAATTACTAAAATATCGTCTACGTAACGTCGCCATAATAAAATGTTATCATTAAATTTATTATCGTTATCGTTCAAAAAAGCAATTTCTAAAGAATTTAAGAAAATATCTGAGAGAAGATCGCTCAGAGGGGAACCCATTGGTAAACCTTCCTTATATTTATATATTGTGTTATTAAATTGACAAAAGTTTTGTTCAGTACTGAGTTTTAAAAGTTTATGAATATAATCTGTGTTTTTTGGTGTAAGATTATTTGCAAGTAAAGTTTTCGTTAGTTGAAGGGTTTCAGTAACTGGAATGTTTGTATACAAATTGGTAACGTCAAAAGAGAGAAGTGTGAACTGGTCTGGTAATCCCCAAACAGCCTAGGGATATCTTTTCCGAGACCGCGTAAGATATCCGCACTGTTTGGGGCCCTAGCGGTCTCAAACCTTTCCCATCCCAAAATTAAAAAACCCCCTTTTCCTTAAAACTTCCCTTCCCATTATCCATTTTTCAAGTTTTACCATCATTTCAAGTTATAACGACCTTCCCATATCCCTGTATTAACATTTATTATTAAATCTAATTTTACTGATATTTTCAAATTCGAATTATTAATAACAGGTTATTTCCTCTGCTCACAACGATAAACTTAAAAATCACTAAAAATCACTAAAATATAAACCAGTTTTTATACTTGCCTCCATTTCCGATTTTCATTTTAACTTCTCACATATCCTCGTGCTGATTTAAGAGTTTGTTAAGGTAACTTGTGTGTATTAATGGTAAAAAACTTATATTCCAACTGAACAATGTTAATCCACCTTTTGAATCAATTTATTTAAGACTAAAGTAAGTAAACATTTTTGTAAACCACACTATTTTTAGACTTAAGTTTTTTAAAAATCTTTCTTTTTAACTTTTGATAATTTTATATTTTAACATAACTTTACCAATGTTTCATTTTACCTAAGTTTCTACAGTAAATTTATAAATTTAACATAATTTAATATTTCAAATATCAACCAAAAAGTTTCTATTTTTATGTTAATTTGTAGTTACCTCTGATGATGACATACAGTCGAAACATGTAAGGCTATTTTATAACAATAAACCAGTTAAGTGCAGAAGATATCGTTTATTTCAAATCATATTACTTCCTGGTGAAAAGATGGATCCAAAAGTCTCTACTCTTGAAAATTAATTTACTTTTCACTTTTAGAATACCACATGTACCTGTCCTTTTAGACCTCATTTATAATAAATTTCCGTAACCATCACCCTTGGTTGAGACTTTGTGCCAGCCTTTTGCACAAGCACGGGTGACCATCTCAGATGGGGGGACTTTTCTCGTTATGCACCTGAAGTCGCCCTAAGACGACTTTTTGTGTATAATGGGATTGTCTTACTCACTGAAACCTGTATATCAAACACACTATGAAACAAGCAAACAAACAAACAAAGCAAATAATTACCTACTATATAACCTAAATCTCTACTCAACAAAAATCCTCATTGCTTCTCAATGACGCAACCCTTTCTTCACGGAAAGGGTTGCTAGTTGAGTGCTCCCTTTGACCATGCGTGTTAACAGTGAAATGTTGGTCATTCCTAGTTCCGGATCTCCTACAGCGTAAACTTTGATCGATTTTTTCTATTGGAATTTATACTAAAGTCAAGGAAAATTATGATTTATTATCTCTATCCATGGTTTAGCTGAAGATAACAGGCAAGTTTTTTTTTAGTTTTAGATAACTCTTTTATCTATGAATAAATTGTTTTAGTCACCAATTAGACATCATTACGAAGAAATGATTCGACATCTTCATGTACACGCATAAGAGCCTTGCCATTGACTTTCGTAGTTGATGAGCTACTTGGTTCAAAGTAGTGGCCATCCAGGATTTTTTTTTTGAGGATCTCAATAGAGATTTAATAGATTAATTGTTGTTTTATTTTTCCTTTGTATTTTTTTATCGATTAACAAAAAAAGACAAACTTCATCAATTACAAAGTAAATTTCCCAGCTGCGCTAAGAACTAGTCAAATATCTAAAAAATTCAAATAATGTCAACCAATGAAAATCGAGTATTCCCAATAAAACGGCTTGTAGCTAGAACTAGCTTTCAGTTTTGGTAGATCATAAGGCAAACCCTCATTGTCAACTGTTATAGCAACAAATAAATAATAATTTTTAACGTATTGATAATACATTTTCAATTATTTGGAAAATAATATTAATAGAAACTCCTGGAGCTACAAGTTTTAATTCGGCAATTTTCAAGAATGTGGTTGTATGTAAATTGGTCGTGTCAAATTTGCACTCTTCGTTGCCATGTAAGCAGTTTTCCCAAAATAACCGGAAAAACTTGGAGCTATTAACTTTTAACCTATGATTAATAACGATAGAATCTTATCATCGTTTTTTGTATGTATTTTAGATGATAATTAATTAATATCATAAAAGATTCACTTGAATTCTTTCAGAAAAACAGTTTTTATTTGATTTATACAGTGGAGCTCATTGTCAGTTAATCCGATCTCGCAAGCCCTAAAAGCATTCTTTCCTGAAGTTTTGAGGATAAATTATTCTCGAGTTTAGATATTGTTTGTGTTACTGTACTTTTTTATTGAAATAAAGCTAATTTTTGGTTCAATAAGTTTTATCTATTAAGTACCGAGCAAATTCGAACTCGGCTATAACTCCTCCGAGTGAATTATATTCCTATTCGTTCTTATTCATTTTCATTCGCACATAATATTTTGATTGTTGGATTTAAGGTATGTTTACACCTGACATTTCTCTTCGGGAATATAATATATTGTATTATTATACGCCATTAATCGCGTGCTTAAAAGCACTCGTCTGTACTTACTCTGAAGGTATACAGAGACGGACGGCACTTTTGGACGTGCATTTCATCATACGCTTGGTAATGCGGGTTTTGTACATATTCTAGCGCTAAACGTCCTTTGACGGACGATGAGATATCCATAGAAATATCGAACATAATATCTGACATCCACATATCGACGCTGCCAAGCCAAAACGGCATAAACGCCATTAACCTAATTATTCAGAAAACGCAAAAAACGATTGACATAATGAATCTTAAATGGCTTTTACGCAAACCAGGGTGGGCGAACTCTATGTAAAATATTTGAAATTGATTTTTAGTACGTAAACCGAAACACCTTTAGCGCTGATGTATAATTTTTTAGTGAAGTCCCTAGATTTATAAATCTAGGGATATTCATTTTAAACAAATACGAAAATACAACAACGTTTCCATGACAACACGTTCAAAACATATTTTAACTTCATGTAAGAGCATTCGGAGTTATTATGATTGATTTTTGATCATTTCGAGCTTAAACGTGAAACATAACGTTTACAGTGACTACAATTGTGTTCCGTACTATTTTTTTACTTCTATTACAGGTAAGTGTTGATTAACTTTAACATTTTTACAATCTTTCGTTACATTATGTTTCCTTTTCAAATATATATAGCGTGTACGGTTTCTATTTGTAATGATAAGGAGTCTTCCCGCTATCGATTCCCGAATTGCAGTAAGGATCCGGAGAGATTTAATAAGTGGATTTGGGCTAAGTGGATATTAGGTATATTTGTTTTGTTTAATAAATTACGCATTCTTGTATTAGCTTCATAAATGAAAATAAAAAAGATTAATCTATTTTAAAAAATGTTTTTTCTTTCATCATTGCCACTTATTTTTCGTACACAATAAGTGAGTCACTTATGGCTCACTTATTGTAGTACGAATAAAGAAATAAAATTAAATAAAAAAATATTTTATTTCAAATTTCGCGGTTTTTTTGAATAGTTGCACATCAGCGCTGTGAGTTCTCGGTTTACGTACTAAATTTGACGCATTTCAAAAATCTAGTGGGAGTTCACCTTCTATATCTTTCTTTTTCTATGACGCAAACTTTAAACCAATTTTATAGCGAATGAAGTTTGTTTGGGGGTATACCGCTTTAACTGTTGCATGCAGATTTAAAAATGCTACTCAACAGTGCAGCTAACTAAAAAATGACCTTTTTGGCGTTTATGCCGTTTTGGCTTGAGAGCGTCGATATTATGTCGAATACGCGAGTGAACCATAGAAAAAATAATATATAATAGCAAGGACAACTTCCACTATATTGCTGAAATCAATTTCCAGTAGTTAGTAATCCGCCCGTGACATTCGGCCAAAGTATCAGACCCGCGAAATTTGATATAATTTTCGTACTTTTTTACTATTGACATTTAGTATTTCAACTATGTCACAACAATCAAAAAAAAAAAACATTTTTATGTGCTTATTCAAAATATTATTTTGTTATTCAAAATTGTTTTGTTATTAACCACCACCAAAATAGGATCCACGAGTATAAAGTTGTGTTAGCAGTTGTACTGGAGAGGGTCCTTGAGTTGCTATCTAAACCTTTTGTATTTTTTAAGTTTTGTATGATGAAGTTGAAGAAAAACAACCATGCTACAAGCAAAATTTGTTTTTGTTGAATTTTATCATGCATGGTTTTGCAACAAATAGGAGTAACATTTTATTTTAAAGATTTTAAAAATTCCCCCGTTTGCTCATTAGCGCCAAATGCGGTGCGGGTTGAATTAAAAACAATGTTAAAAGTAAAAATCAGAAGTCAGCCATTGATATCAGGTGTTCATTTAATATCGTGCTTTAAAATTCTGTTGAACGACGATAGCGATAAAACTGTATATCGCAATATCAGTACGTTCTAATCAGTTAAATTTCAAATTTGACAAACGTCATATCTGGTCAAACTAGAGTGAAGTCTTGCATTGACTATCGTTAATATGTTTAAGGTGTAATAAAAAACTTGATGGTAAGTCTTACTTTCAAATTGGTTTGAAAGTCTATGAAGTTTGGGAACATTTACTGCATAATTTTATTGGCGACTGGAAGATCCTCAGTCAAGAAATTTTGAAGAACTGATTACTGAAAAGATTGGAGTTTAGCAAGGTTTTAACCAAAAACTAGGTATTGGTCAATTCCCTTATATGTTCTGTCTTGTTACTTATAACCTATTGAACACTTCAGTGTTATGACATTACTTTAATTATTATTACATTTTATTGCACATACGTCAAAAATTCAGACAAAATCCATAGCTCACTTGAGCATAAATTAAAATGAACACCCGGTATTAGTATATTATATTCAGTCTAGGATTTTATTAGAGATACGTCAAAAACATTAATAAAATCCATTGGTGACTTCAGCAAGAATTTAAATGAACACCCGATATTATTGGATACGTTAATGCAGACTGAGGAGGAAACAACGATGATCAAAAATATACCACGGGATACGTATTCAAAGTATTTTCCTAAAGACTTAAACAGCGATTTACCGAAATTAAGAGGGTCATAACTCTCTTATATTTAATTCTTGGTCACTATTGTAGTATGAAAAAAATGATTCATTTAGTGTCCCCTGCAACCACTGTGCATTACTATCCGTGTCATAAGTCAAGGCAGTACACTTTCGGATGCTCGTACTCCGAAAGTTTTCGTCAAGAAAATCGGGGTAAACACTGTCATAATCGGTGATCATTTCTGCGTAAAACAGCAAAATTCCAAAATCGCAGGTCCTGCTGTGTAGGAAATATTGCGCGTTAACTGAAAAAAGGAACGGTTTTTTGACCGGTCCTCATAAAAGGCAAATTTTGAGAATATTTTTCCCAGAAATCGCTGAAAAAAAACTTGGAACCTTTTGTGGGATGTAGTCTTATCTGTTTACTATAACGTAGTATTTTTTTCTTTTTCAAAAATTTCGTCTATTTTTGCTAAAAAATTCAATTCCCGAAATAGTCGTTCTCAAGAACCGCTCGCCACATCTTAAGATTGCCGCCAGGTGATAGCTAAGAATGCAAACTATTTCAATTCCTACGAATATACTCATTTTCCATTGTTAAAATTTTAATAAATAATTATTTCCCCCCACCACAATCGATAATTTCCCCTTACCGACAGGGTTTGAGAAGGAATAACCGCTTGAGGGTAAAGGTGCAGTGTCAATTACGCGACTGCAGCGACTATAGTCGCGCGGCTACAGACGCGCGACTCTGCCGACTTTGTGTCAGCCACTCGTTTGTATTGAATTATATGGATATGTGGGTCAACAACGCGACTGCGGCGCTGGCGACAGAAGCGGCCGCGGCGAACGTGTCGACGCGGCTGCCATAATAGCAGTCTAGCCGCCAGAGCAGCTACGACAACTTATGAAAAGCACGTTTTTTTCTAAAAGTTTGATAAGAAAATGGGCGAATCACAATTAAGTGAACTGGTAAGGCAGCACCTGTATAATCCGAAAAGGAAGAATTATAGGGACCAACATAAAAAAGAGAGTGCATGAGAAGAAATAGTGAACGTTTTAATATAATTAGGTAACGAGTAAAATCCGATAGAGAAAAAACCGAAGGCGACTATTGTCGCACAATTGACACTTAATAAGGCCGCTACAAAAATCGCTGGTCTGCAGCCGTGCGGTTATAGCCGCTCCAGTCGCGTGATTGACACTGCACCTTTAGAGTCACAGGCGCCACGCAGGCGTCCGTTAGATAACTTTGAGACTTGTCCAATTTTTATTTTGAATGAACGCGTATCGCATTTTTTATATAGAATTTACATAATGAATTCAATTACATGATTATACGTACAAAAACGGCATTTAAGGACGGTCTGGCAGGGGGTGCCCAACCACTAACGTAAAGCGGCATGGCTTTAAATCATGAGCTTTTAAAATGATTTATTCGCGAATTGCTGAATAGGGTATCCTAGTATTTGACACATTTGTACTGTACACTAATAACTATCGATCAGTAAAATCGGTGGATACAAGATTATGTGATCTCCTTGTGAGTGACATCGAATTTCTGAACGGTATCACTGGTTTACGGCTGAAATTTAGTGCTGTCAATTTTAACCAGCGTTTTGATTTGATGTTTTAACTAATGTAATGAAACGTTTATGAGTTTTATAAATCATGTAAACCAATTTAATATTAAACTTTCACAAGATTTACACGACGCGTACTGTCAAGTATTTATCCTTTCAGTACACGCGCTCGGACTGAGAGTCCGAAAAATTTAAATTGTGTAATTTGACTGTTGCGTCATTTATTGATGAGTAGTACAATTATTTGATCAGGAACGTACATATGATGCAAGGACAATGGACTAACAGGATGGCTCAATCTGCGATAATCGCTCGCCACCTTTAACGTCACTGCCAAGCTTAGCGTCTCTGTCTTACACTCGACTGAAACCACAAGTGACGTCAAACTGGCGGCTGTGCACTAAATTTCGGCGTATACACATCTTATAATTCGTTAACAGAATGTTACATTAATAATGAACTTATGTAAATACGTTAATCTTTTTAAACGTGTATTGGACATCAATTTCTTATTCATCTTTATTCAAATAATATTTCATATTACCAATTTTGCAATTTTTACTAGCGTCATCTTTCACCTAGTTGCCATTACTTTCGGGCTTACTGCTATACTCTGAAATACTCGCGATGTATTAAAAAGCGCGTGTCCTGGAAGGTTAAAAGAGGTCAGGAGTTCAGTGTTTAAATATATCAAAAACATGATGAATATAATTATTATTCAGCGATAACAGGTAACCTGCTGCCTACCATCATTGTCATCACGTCATCACAAAAGATGGCTTTTTAATTATTTTTGATGAGGTTTTATTTTATGTTGCTATAATTTATTGATAATGGTTCATATTCTTTTATTTTTCATCACTCATATATAATTCTTGTACAAGTTCACTTAACCCTCCGGTGGGCGCGCCTATCGGACTTACACGAATAGGCGCGTTGCGGCTTTTACACCGCAATAGGATATTTAATGGTTTCCCAGTGAACTTAGAAATATTTTAGGAAAAAAATGCGGCTAACTGCCGTATACGCGCCCACCGGAGGGTTAAGTACATGGTGTCATACTTTCATGTTTTGAAAGTTCAAGACGTAAGGTGAGACATGAGTGGAATACGAAATGTACCACAGGACAGTTTAGTCAGTGGGCTTAATATTATCCAGGCGAGATCCACGTTGAATATTCTATCCCGTTTTCTTTAATAACATCCTGATCAATATTGCCAAGGAGCCAACGTATATTAAATGTCAGACATTCACGGTTTTCTGCACAAATATTCGTTTTAAATGAAAGTTCTATTTTCTCATTCATATTAATGTAATTTCCCCTTGGCGAAAGATATTTCATGCGTCATTACTTGTCACCGTTTTGTCGACCTACGTAAAATATTTTTTTATCTAATTTCATAGTGAGACATCATTCGCCAAATGGAATATAGGAACATATTTTGCCTCATTTTCTGTTTTTATAAAATTAGAAAAAAAAGTCTTAGTATTTTTAGATATCAACATATCTCAGATTTTTAACCAAACATTAAATAATTAACGCGTTTTATGTTAACAGTTTTCTTTTACTACAATGTTGAGTTAAGAGACTACATTTAAATCGCTCTCATTTATCATCTACGATCCGGAAGGAAGAAGTCGCATAGATCTCCTTAGTTTTCGAGTCGAAAAGAACGAGGACATCTCCAAGTTTAAACAAGATGAAAGACTACATTTTTCTAGTTTGGATTAAAAATTAATTATGTGACATTTATAAAACGTTAAGTGAATCTATTTAAAGGGTTCTTAAGAACCGTTTTTCATTTATAATTACATGATTTTGGGCATTTTGGCTTTTAACGGTAACGGGATAATGAAGTTTATCCGGACTAGCAAACTGCTAGTGGGATTACCAAACTAATTAATTTCACTTGCTAAGCGATAAACCAATTTTCAGCGGTTAACAAAATTTCATTGGTCGAGCGTAGATTATTATGTAAAACTTCCCTTATTCTTCAATATCGTTTCCTTGAATAATTTTTAAAGCTATTGTAAACTTTGCCAAAATCCCCACCCAATGATCAAATATCTTGGGACGGTGCTCCTAATTTTTCACTCTTTTCATCTTTCCAAACGAACCCGGTTTCTTTTTGTGTACTTTTTACTTTTCAACGATCGAACCCAAGTCGTTCCGTTCCGACACATGATTAATAATGCTTCCTCTAAACGCATTGACTCGGGGACGTGTTACAAATGAACGGGATGGTCAGTTAATCCCCTTTTGTGGGACAAAAACGAGAGAAACATCTATTTTTAAATTTGACAATTTTGAAAAAAGAATGACTGGTTAAAAGGTTAAAAAATTTCAATCGTTAAATTTTTGAAGAAGTTGTAATGGGGTAATGTCTCGTGATTTTTCAACATTATTAGTTTAAAATTAATGGAAGGTCATTTCTTGAGAATTACTTTTCTTGGAGTTATTAGCTGAAATATACAAAAATCGTATATTAAAACAGGAAAAATTTAGTAAAGCTTTAATTAAGCTTGGCAAAATAATGCTTTAAAGTGAGAGAAGTTTCTTATTCATTCAGAAATTCCGAAAAGAATTGAAATGGGTTACCGTATGCTCTGGCTTGCTCAGCGTTTCCAGTTAATTAAAAACTATTTCTTCTCTAGATAAATTCTAATTTATACAATTAACTTAGCGTTGAGCAGTTCAACAGTGAAGTCAGTTCACAGCGTCAGTGAAGTCATCAAATCAATACTGCACATGGATTGCTTTTATTGAATTCATACCTCATACTTTACGTTTCTAGATTAAGTGTGTAGATTCTAATTTTCAAACAATATACAGGTGGTTCAAATTTAACATTTAACGTTTTAAATTTCATTTCAAAGTGTAACCAAACTAGAGTATAGAAAAGCATTAGGTCACTAGAGATTTTTTTATTGAATATAAAGCGTATTTCACCCTAAGGCAACGAGCAACAAATGCCTAGCAATCAGCAATAAGCGTTATTGGTAACATTCTATCATATCCCTTATTTGCTACAAGATAGCCATAACTTAAAATTCCTGCTTTTTGAGATTTTTGTCACATTGTAATTTAGATTTGTGTTACTTTCTTCATATAAGACTCAAGTTTATGAAATCCCCTTAATAACGGAAAAAAGCAGGAAATATTGTTACATATCGAGTGTTTCGTAACTATTACAGAGGGATTGCAGGGAACGTTAAATGAAGTAATTTTTCATAATACAACAATGGTAGAAACTAAAATACACTCAGCAGTAGAAGTCGGCATACAAAGGACTTGGAATACTTTAACGAAGAAAAGAATGGTCATAATCTAATACAGGGCTGCTCAATGTGCATTGCACTTACAGTACATTGTGAGCATGACGTGCACATGACTACCTTGGATACACACCCCCTCCACATAAACAAGAATTACAAAATAAACCTCAAAACACTTTGCATAATATTTGTGCGCATACCTCGTTCTCATAGGCAAATACATCTTCAACATGAGATGCCTTTAATTCTTGTAGTTTTGATTGACGATCGTCGTGAATTAATGTTTCAAAATCTATTTTATGGAATTTTTTTATAATGTCTTGCAACTGAGAATTTTTTCTTCCAACTGATTATACGACCACACACTAAACACTTCGCGTTATTACCTTTCGCAATAAAGAAGTACAACAGCTCCCACTCACTTTTAAAAAATGTTGCCGCGAGCTTAAATCTTTTACGAGGTAATAGCATTATTGTTCGTTTTGCCGCAGAACTTAACTTTTAAGAATAAAAACTTGAACATAAAATTATATCAACCTCTTGTGTACAGATTTTACTCAAATTGTTAAATTATTTAAAGCTCAAATTATTTGACATTATTTAACTGTCATATTACCGTAACTAGGTGCCCTACCATCTGTGCCTTAAAATAAAAAATTGCGTAACGCGTGCATTGTGCACTGCACATTTGCTCCTCAAAGGGCACATGTGCACTATTTGAGCAGCCTTGATCTAATACGACAAATTTCTAATCGTATTTATTCTATATGTCAACAGTATACAAATCAATTAACAAAGTATAAATCAGTAAAACAGAAACATTCGCTAAAAAATAAATAAAACTTAAAATACTTAAAATAATGCCTATGCAAAAATCAGCGTACGATTCAAAATGACTGGTATAAACAATGGTTTACAGGTAAATAAATAACATAATTTATATGTTATATGTAGTTGATTGCATTAGTAGAGAATTGGAAGCTAAAAGTTACAACGGAGACAAAGGGAAAGGAAATTGAAGCAGGAGAAAGAAAAATTATGGCAAGAAGGAAAAACCTCGAAAAATAGCAACAACTCTAGGGAGATCACATTCCTCCACTTAGAGAGTCATCAATAACTGGAAAGACATTGAAGATTACATATCACGTCTACGATCTGATCCACCATTTCTTTTAACACATCTAGACCAACGAAGCATTGTACAGCAGGTGTGAAAAGAAACTAGGCTAACAGCAACAAAAGTAACACATAATGTGCAACAGCAGTTTCATAGAACTATTAGCAAAAATTCGTAGCAGACGTCAAACCACAGAAATGGATTGCCTTTGCTAAATAACACCTAATCAAGTCCACAGAATTCTGAGAGGAGGTTCTTCTTACAGATAAGAGTAGGTATATTTTCCATCTCTGGTATTAAAGGTAAAAAATTTGTGCGGATAAAACCCGGTGTTGCCATCGATCCGCAAAACTTAAAAGCTACTGTAAAACAGGGAGGTGGTATAGTGATGGTTTGGGGGTGTATGTGCGCCAAAGGAGTATGGAAATTGGTTTTTATAACATTCACAATGGACCATAAAACGTACATCAACATTTTAAAGGAAAATTTGAAGCCAAGCATCGACAACTTGGGATTCTGCTCACAATAACAAACTTTGGCTGCTATATAACATTCCAACACAATGAAAACACCCCCATAATCACCTGACTTAAATCTCATTGAGCACTTATGAGATTTATTGGAACGCAGAATTCGTCAATATAACACAAGATCGAAAGAAGTATTAAAGCAATTTATAATTAACCAATGGGCCAAATTCAATTCGGACGAGACAAAGAAATTAGTACAATTAATGCCGAAACGTTTAAGAGAGGTCATTAAGCGTAAGGGTTGTCCGACTTCTTACTAATGGCGTTTTCGTTTGGTTGAATTGGTGCGCACCAGTGCATAACAGCGTGTTCTGTAGGTTGTTTCGTCGTGTTTCTATTACATTTTGTTATTGTAGTTTATAAAACATTTTAAACTACATCAAGCCTTGAAACCACAAGTGATGTTATGATCAGATTGGCGGTTATGATTATGTTTGATTTCATCGCGTTCTGTTGAATTTGCTCTTTTTTGCACCAAGCTAGTGTGACATATGCACTCAACGTCAAATTCTGGAGCGCACCAGTGCTGCTAACCGATACCGCCATAATATATTTTCTTTATAGAAGCTGTCTTGCTCTGTACGCAGATTTTTGCGTACGCATTATTTGAAATGTTTTTACATTTGATTTTATTCTTTTATTATTAATAGATTTGTATATAGTTAAGATACACAATAAACACGATTTGAAGTTTATCGTATTAGACGATGACTATTCTTTTCTCGGTTAAAGTACAGTAAAGCTCCGCTAATCTGAACTCCAATAATCCGGATTCTCCAGTAATCCGGACGAAATTGAAATATTAGTTATTTACATTATGTATTCCATAATCCGGATTACTTGTGACTCCATAATCCGGATCGTAGGTTGCGCAGTTTGCCATGTATGTACGTCACGCTGTTCGTCTAAAAAGCAGTTCGTTAAAAGGCATCAGGCGCCAAAGAGAACACACAAAACATTAACTCTAGCGGAAAAACACGATATATTGCAAAAATTAAAAAGTGGTGTTAGTGGAAAGGGGTTGGCTACTAAGTATGGAGGTGGTATATCCACGATTTTCAATATGTTAGTAGTGTGTGTTTTGATTTAATAAATCCCTGCATGTATTTAACGTACTTTTGTGACTTTTAAAAAAGTTCCAATAATCCGGATGTTTCACTAATTCGGATTGCCTCGGTTTTCATTGATCCGGATTAGCGGAACTTCACTGTATTTCAAATTCTTTGTACGCAGACTTCTGCTGTTGAGTGTATAAGAAAGTTATAACCCCTTTAATTTGTCCCTGGTGGGTTTAGGATGTTAAACTTAACCGTAACCGTAACAGTAATGTTAATAGTAACTATAAGGGTTGTAGTGCTTACAACTGCCTAGTATATGGAGATTTTCTTTAGATTCTAAAATTTACTAAATAATCAACCAATAAAATAATCAGGAATGTATCGAAATCAATAAGAGGTGTTATTGTCAATACGTTGACAGAAAATTCTCAGCAAATATTTAGCCGTAGCCGTAAAAAGTTAAAAGTTGGCCAACTTTTGTACTTACATTTAAATAACTATAGTTGAACTTTTTTAAATGCTACAGCTACTGCTATGATTACGGTTGCGGCCTTTAAGTTTGACATCCTAAATCCACCAAGTGCTGCTAATACCATCACTAACGTCAGTTTTTCTAGTTAGTAACTATCGTAACGACGTCAAATGGTCACTCCATTAAAAAAAATTAACAAATAGGGTTTACAGATTAAGGCTGGTTTTAGTGCTCAACCGACGGTCGGTACCGACGTCGGTCGCGCGTAGCTTATCAACGTACTTATATGTAGCTGTTCAGTGCTGCACCGATGAACCCTACGCGCGTACGGTACGCGGCGCGTATGACAACTGTTGGTCGAACGCGTCCGTACGTACGTCAGCCAACTGACAGACTGCTGGATTATATTATAGCGTTCATTGTTTGGCAGATACGTCACTATGGTCAGTACGTGTACAGTCATCGTGAAATAATGAGCATAGACACAGAGCGATTAATAACCGAAGTCCGGCTGCATCCGGAATTATTGGACTTGTCTCATAATTTATATAAAGACCGTGATGCACGGTTAAAGAATTACAGAACAATGAAATACCCAAGTATCGTACAATTTGTTAATGCGTCCATTTTTCGTGAGACTGTACAAACTGATGGTCAGCGCGTTTTGACAGATCTGTCAATCTGCTAAGCACTGAACAACACAAACCGACGGTCAGCGCGTTTCGTCAGTACTGACGGTCAGTACCGACCGTCGGTTGAGCACTAAAAGCAGCCTAAGATAATTCGTCATTGACACTTACAAATTCGACAAATAACCAGCCAGATGACACTTCGACTAATAATTTGTATAGTAACGTGATTGATGTCAGTAGTGCCTAAAACGTAGTGTGCAAAAATTTGGGGGGTCATAACTTTATTATGCTTGAATTTTTGCCATTTTTGTTTTTTTGAGAAGTTTTGTTTTGAAAAGTTGGTCCATTTGACTCCTTTTTGTGTTCTGTAACAGTTCTGTAAAACATCCGCGCACTGTTTGGCTCAAGAATGTCTTATAATAAGTAAAAACTTATGCTTCAGTCACACCTATTGACAATCTTATGGATAGGAGCAACAGACTTTGTTATTTAACGTTAATTAGCGTAAAATAGTTATTTAAGAGAAAAACTTTAAATCTATTTTTCTCAAAACTTTGTTTTTTGAATTATGACGCCCATGTCATGGCGTATCATGGCGTGTCATGGCGTAATGATATCTTTCACATTAGAGCAATTTAATTTCGCAACTACAAATGCGATATAGTATTCTTCCAACGTTCGCTTTAGTTGTACGTAGTGTCGTTAACAGTAATTTTAGGGATATGCAAGATGTGTTCACATTATCCTATACCGGGTGCCCCAACGGTCCGAAAAAGCTCCATAACTTATTTATTATTGAAGATATTGGCCCTTTCCCTTTTTTAAGTTATAGCTGTAATGGTACTACACATTTTTAATATATTGCGACTTATATACAGGTGTCCCAAAATTACAAAACATACTAAAGTTACGATTTTTTAAATGGAATGTACCCGTTTTTATTTTATTTTTGGATTCTATGCTGCTATACGATTCACTTTTATACAGGTCGTTTTTCTCTAAACTGCCGCTAATTTGATTTATAACACTTTTTTTGTCAGAATTTCCAAATGCAGTAGTCTGTTAAAAAATTCTTATTTTCAATATGCTTGCATTGTTGTCAAATTAATTGACTCGGTTTGATTGTTGAATGTTTGTTGGATTTTTAAAAAGTTTACTCAACGATCTGTTTAGTCGCATTTGTCTCCTGCGATTTTTTAAGAATGATAAATTTAAAATATCGAAAACTCATTCGTTTTTAAATGGTAACCCCTATTTGTTATTATATTGGTCAAAAGTTATTCTGACATCCTTATCTTACCTTATTATGAATGAAAAGTTTGTCAAAATAATTTTTTATCACTAGACAAATGCGACTAAGCAGGTTATTGAGTAAACATTTAAAAGATGCAGCAAACATTTAGCAATTAAACAACGACACCTACTTTAAGGTTAAGCCAAAAATTTGACAGAAAAGAATTTTAGAGCAGACCACTGCATTTCGAAATTCTGGCAAATAAACTGTTATAAATCAAATTTCCTGACAGATTAGGTAAAAATGACCTCTATAAAAGTGAATTGTATTTTACCATAGAATTCAAAAATAAAATAAAATCTGGTACATTCCATTTAAAAAATAGCAACTTTGGTATTTTTTGTAATTTTGGGACACCTGTATATAAGTGGCAATATTTTAAAAATGTGTAGTACCATTACAGCTATAACCCAAAAAAAGAAAATGGTCAATATCTCCAATAATAAAGAAGTTATGGAGCTTTTTCGGACCGTTGGCACACCCGGCATATCGCTTATGAGAAATTTTGTAGAAAATTCTTTCAAAAATTGAACAAGACAAGAAGACTGCGCGATGCTTACCCAGAAATTACACTTCTGTTGTAAATTAATTTGATAAAACTGTTTCATCTCTGACAACCTTATATTTTTTTAGGTTTAAATGAGCATGGCTATTTAAAAAATGTAGAAACTGAAGTCAATTTCAATAGCAGATACTTTTAAAACTTTTAATCTTACAATTAAATTGATTACTGATTGTAATATTTTTTACTTATTATGAGCTGGTACTTTTTAAATCTAATTTCGAAGCAATCTCCATTTATGGTACAATATTAATAAAGTCAATGAAAATGTAAAAGAAGTTAATTTTACCTTATGCGCATTAGTGAGAAGAAGTGAATGAAGAAGAATGCTGCATTAAAAGCCTTAATTGTACGTAGTGTCACCAAGTGGCAATGTCGTGTATTGTTAGGTACTACTAGCTTGTAGCTGGTTATTTCAATGTTGGATGTGTGGAATTAATTTGATAAAACTGTCTCATCTCAGACAGTCTTATATTTTTTGAGCTCTAAATGAGCTATTAAAAAAAATGAAGTAACTGAAGTTAATTTCAATAGCAGATACTTTTAAAACTTTTAATCTTACAATTAAATTCATTGAATATTTTTTTACTTATTATGAGTTGGTACCTTTGTAAATCTAATTTCAAAACAATCTCCGTTTATTGGACTATATTAATAAAGTCAATGCAAATAAAAAAAAGTTAATTTTACCATATGCGCGTTAATGAGAAAAAGTCTCTCATCGCTGCACTAAAAGCCGAACCCAGGTCTGCTGCTTTGTGGATAACTACCCAGAACAGCTGTTCTAACCAATTAAACTACACAGCTCAACAACTCCTCCTTACTTTAAGAATCTGGTTATGTAATACGATAAAATTAACTTTCTTTAATTTTCTTTCTAATAGTAGTGCGTTAATAAATTCCTAATATTAATTTATTAACTAATAAAGATCCTTATTAATTTGTCTAGAAAATTATTAAACCACAATTGGTTTAAATTGCAAATTGTTTTGTACCATATCGATATTATTATCGAGTTGTAAATTCGAGAACAAACGGTGCAAATACAACACTAAATGTCGATTAGGTCACGTTTCATGCATAAGTTCGCAATTTCGAACGCCAATGTAGTAAACATTAGTTTATAAGCTTGGCAATATCCTATGTATTCCAGTAGTTACACTAGCGACATTTGTAATGAATAGTATACAAAATGTATATAAATATATAACAAAGATTGCACTTAATTTTATAGCAAGTTTTTTGAAAATTAGTCAATGCGAAAATGAATTTTGACAGTAGAATATTTCAAATTCCAAACGATGGTGAGGTTGAACGGATTTGCTATAAACGAATATTAGGTGGGAGACAATTAAAAAATCCAATTTATTTTCGCCGAAATATCATCTCTTCGTTACCGAATAAATCAATTGATTGCAACCGTTCGTATCAAATATTTCCCGCGAAACTCAAATTAAAAAAAGAAAAATCGGCTGCTTTTTTTAATTTAACGTGTTTAACTGATTTCAACAGCATAACAAACAATAATAACATTTGCACTACATCTCTGTCACTACTAGAACTAAATTACAATTCTGACATTCCTAACCCAAAGTTTCTCCTTTGGAGTTCCCAATTTGATTCATTAATCCGAACCATTCATTCAATTCAGAGATTCCGAGGTAGTTAATAACGTTTCTATTGGGAAAACATGTTACACCACGGCATTCACTCGAGGTTTGTGTAAATGGTCGTATTATACTCGAGTATACTAGTAACGTTTCATTCTAACTGTTTAAGGGCTAGATTTAATAGCTGCAGGTGATTAGCTCATATTAGTTTGGTAGAATAATACTTCTACTATGTGTTACAAAGTTTATGTCGGGAATTTAGAGTATTCATTTCTGCGTCATTATCGCTGTTTTTGATGTAACAGTTGGCCAATTTGTGGGCCGTTTATTTAACGATCAAATGGTACATCATTGATATAACCTAATTAAGTTATTCTACTGTTTATTTTATATTTAGAACGTTTAATTTGTAATTTTACCGGATATAACGTTCCAGGTAATTTAACAATGGGAATGTTGATCTAACTTGAAGGTAGGCGTTGAAAACTATTACAAAAAAAGTTCTTATTTCTTTGTAAATTTTGAGTAGTTGTTTAACCTGTTAAGCGGCTCGATGGATTGTAATTACATGAGATCATGACGAATATACACGTCATATCCACTTAAGGGTTTAAAAAATGATTTCGTTAGCTATTTTATTCAAGTAAAATTAACACAATTTAATTATGCAAGAATGCAATTAGAAAGTCAAATGGGAAAAAATATCAAAATTACGTTGTTATCTAAGGATTTTAAACGAAGTAGGGAGTTTGCAGAAAATGCAGATGCTGCAGTGTACAGCTTATAGCTCCTCGCAAGAGAAATATGTTTGCAGCATTACAATTAACACGCCAACGACGGTGGTATTTCTACTTAATGTTCCACGCGTGTTTTGCATTTTGAGATTATATGAATTCTAAAGAAGATTAACAGTATGATTTCTTGCGTGATGTTTTACTTATTGTGGTAAAATAATTTAAGAGGAATTAGTATTAGCTGTTTTTAATATCTAAAAATTGTAATAAAGATTCTTGAAATATGAGAATAAACACGAGCAGTCCAATAGTACGTATTTTTCTGCAGAAAACGATACATATGCAATTTCCCCATGCGGAGGTAATTCTTCCGGGTGCAAGGTAACGTCAACAAAGAGTAATTGATGCATTCTCCACAACAAAGGCAAGCCTCAACTTTCCCTTCACTTCTTTTTCGCTCCCGTTTCCGTATCTTTTGTGCGGGAAAAGCGGGAGAGCGCAATTTAGTTTCCTGCGGTAAAAAGCTCCGAAGTGTTTAATTAACATGGGAAATTTAGGTCTTCATGGAGTAAACACCCTCCTTCATTTAGGATAGCCCAACGATCCTGTCTTTACTTTTAATATTTCTTACGCCATATTTACCAAGGAATATTCGCGAAGACTTTTTAAACGGTAGAGACGATTTAAACGCACTCGCATTAAGATGAAATATTAAGTCCAAAGGCAAACAACGGAATCGCTTTGGAGGCCAGAGGTAAGGTACATTAAAATTTTAAATCTTGGAAACCCCACAGCTTAACGGAGTGTTTTAAAACCTTTTCAAATATATTTTTAAGGAAGTTCTTATTCACGATGTTTTAAATCTTGTGCAGTATTAGAGTATAAATAGTACTTTGAATATTACCTATTGACAATGAATACTGTTTTTTATTTTAAATTAAAACTAAAGAGCTCTTCATAAGACCATATATAAATTTTTATGTTATTTTTAGAATTTTAATGTTAATACTCTGGACTTGATACAAATAAAAAAATTCAGGACATTTGTTCGTGTTCATGATTTTTGATTACTTTTAAATTGTACCACTAAAATTGGTTCCTAGAAAAGAAAATCTAAAAACTCTGATAAATAAATAATATAATGCTGTGGTATACGCCGTACCAGCTATGGTGAAAGTGACTCATCGATTTATGGTAGTATATTGCGCATGCGGTACAAATAAGTTGATGTGTGTTAGAAACAGAGCATATACTATTAGTACATCTGTTCATACGCTTTTAAGCGATGAGTCACTTTCACTACAGCTGGTACGGCGTATGTATACATATTTATACGTACCCCGTACGTTAACATTTCATTTAATAATAAGGTATAAGATTTGGTTTAAACATGGGGGAACGTTGTAGTTAGGGAAGGCAGACGTTTTAGGGGTTTGATTGACCGATGTAAGGTCAGCCGAGTGTTGTTAGTATTTAGAGATGGGTAAAGAACATAAATGAAATTAAAAAAATGTTAAAACAATAATTCAGATTTATTATCAATAGATAATTAAAAATAGATAATTCCAATTTAGGTAATAAAATTAGGTAATTAAATTTAGTATAACTTCATTGTGGAAATCATTGTGACTAATTAATCATAAAAAGTGTTTACATACTTAAGTTCTTTGTTTGTAGCGGTGATCTCGAGGGAGAGATTTCGATTTTAAGTTGGGATGAAAAGAAATCACTTAATTCGATAACTTCTAAATTTGACCAAATCTCGAACGGTTTCCATATTATTTCGCTCATACGAAATACGGATATGTTCCTACGGTTTCTCCTTAAAAGGAGACAACAAGACCTTGTCTTCACCGATTTTGACGAAAGTGTTATCAATCGATAGGTATTAGTTCACAATATAAATCTATAAAATATTAGGGCGCACTATTCAGGGATTCGGAAATAAATCCTTACTGAAGTTATTAATAAAAGACGTATAAAGTTCGAGCGGCTTATATGACAGTCTTTAGCCACTCCCACTAAGAACCGCCTTTGGATCAGATGCGAAGTGGCTCGCTTCGGTTTCCACTTGCGAAGAATGATGGTTCGAATATCGCAATTTATTACCATCAAATTTTTTTTGTCGTAATTTTAATTTAATATTTCACTTCAAATCAAATATTATTTATATAGAAAAACCCAGTCAAATTTGACATCTAGTTTGGTATAGTTGGAGTAATATTTTGTTATATTCTGTTATTTATAAAAAATAAATATTTAATCCCAGTTTATCTTTTCTTTTTATTCCGACTACAAATGTTCTCTCTTTTCCTTTTTAGGATTTTTTAAATAAAACAAAAGTGTTTTTGGTTATTTTTTTCATAACATTAAAAATTTGGTATATTTTAAATTAAAATTGACTGATGTATGTACAACGATTTATAAATTACACACCTATTTTGAACGTTACATCAACAAAACAGAACAAACCTGTTCTCAAAAATTAAATCAAGAGAGTAAACAATATCCCTTATTTTATTAGCGCTTCAAAGAATAACAAAATAAGGTGTATTAAAGATCGGGAAAATGGCGAAGGCATTCGAAATAGCTATTGTTAACACGCGTACTATGATGATACGGGTGTTAATTATATCAATAAAAACACTTTTTATTTTTAACTGAAATAATACGTGTCTCTTTATTCTATCTAATTACAACTGTTGCTTTAGTTGCTAAACTAAGCTGAATATTTTTAAATTAAACATTATTTTCTATAACATGCCCTTTCTTTTTTTTTTAATTAGTAACAAAGTCTTTAAATTTTTCTGGTACCCTAACTTTTCTTTTTGGGCGTTGAAAGTCGATCACATTCTTCTTTTCTTGATTGTGTGTAGTTGACTTTTCAGTTTTAGTAACAACTTCTTTCTTCTCTATCGTCACCAAATCTTCAGTCTCTTTGAGTTCTGTCTTCTGTTGGTTTTTCTCATCTTCTATTCCTTTTTCTTCTGTCCCTGGTTTTCTCTTCTGTTCTTCTTCTTTACTTGATTCTTTGTCATTCATGATTTTCTTAGAACTTACTCTGCTTGTGTTTAAGTCTTCTAGGATTACTTCAGGTACAGGTTTAATGTGTATCAAACTACGGCGGTATCTTTGTCCTTCCGTGTTAACAATATAAGATCTATCGCTTAATTTTTCCTCTATTTTACCTGGTGTCCACAAATTCGACTTTTCCGGGTGAATCTGTGCTGCTACTGCTTGACCTATTTCCAGTTGAGGTAATCTTCTGCTATGTTTGTCAAAATAAAATTTCGAATTCTGTTTGTTTCTTTCAATGCATTCCGGTACATTTTCTATTTTTTCCGGTAGGTAATTTTTTACTGCTGAAGGAATAAGGGTTCTTGTATTTCTTGAAAACAATCTTTGAGCTGGGCTTGATCCAATATGATTTGGAATATTTCTTAAGTGTAGTAAAGCAAGCCACAAGTCCTCTTTGCTGTTCTGTGTTTTCTTGATTAACTTCTTAGCAATATTGACAGCTGATTCTGCCTTGCCGTTGGCTTGAGGATAATGCGGAGAAGAGGTAACATGACATATATCCTATCCCTTAACAAATTGTTGAAGTTCTGAACTGACAAAATTGGTACTGTTGTCCGTACAAATTCTTTGGGGGATTCCGTGTCTGCTGAAGTTTTGTTTACATATTTCAATTAGTACTTTAGATGACAAGTCTTTCAAAATATTTAACTCAAAATAGTCAGAATAATGGTCTACAGTCACGAGAAAATATGTTTTCTTCTCCTTATAATCGGTAGTTAAAATATCCATAGAAATGTACTGAAATGGAAACTCTGGTATTTGATGAGTTTGCATTGGTAGTTTACGTTAAAAATCTGAAACCTTGATACAAGTTGAACATTCTTTTATTTTATTTTTTATCTCACAAGTCATTCCGGGCCAAAAAATGTTACGTTTAGCCAGTTTAATTGTTCCTTCTAAACCATTATGACTAACGTGAAGTCTTTCTAAGATCTTTTTCCTCAGCGAAAATGGTATTACTATCCTATTATTCTTGTAAACGATTCCGTTTTGGTAAGATAAGTCATACTTGTAAGGATTGTATCTTTTCACTTCATCTGGTAGTTGATAAATAGTGTTTGGCCATCCTGTAATTATATAATTTATAATAGTTTGTAGACATGCATCTTCTTTGGTTTTTTCTTTTATTTCTTCCATTCTTTCCTCCGAAACCTTGACTTGTTTATAAAGATCTACTTTTTCCAAGTACTTACAAATTTTTCTTTCCGTAGTTTCATAAACAGTGGATAAATTAATTCCAGTACTTTCTGTCTCAGTAGAGTTTATTGGAGCCCTCGATAATGTATCGGCTATGACGTTTTCTTTGCCAGACACAAATTCCAATTTTATGTTATAACGTTGTAACGTCATTAACATTTTTTGAAGTCTCTTAGGAATGCTTAAAAGTGGTTTTTCAAAAATCGATATTAGTGGTCGATGATCTGTTCTTATTGTCGTAGTTGAATTTCCCAGCAATAACTGATTAAATCTGACACATGCAAAGACAACAGCCAGCAATTCCTTTTCTATCTGAGCATAATTTTGCTCTGCTTTAGTCAATGTCCTAGAAGTGAAACCTACGATTTGATTATCCTGGTAAACTGCTGCTCCTAGTCCATAATTTGAGGCGTTGCATTCAATAGTTACGTTCTTGTTTTTATCGAAGTAGTGCAAAGAACTTGCGTTTACAATCTTGTCCTTTATATTTTCGAATTCTTGCTTTGTCGATTCATCCCATTTCCATTCCACGTCTTCTCTTATTAATCTTCTTAAATGGTGAGTGTTACTACTTAAATTTTTAATGTAGCGACTCAAATAGGTTGTCATACCTAGAAAACGTAGTAATTCCTTTTTATTTTGCGGAGTAGGGAACTGAACTATCGCTTTTACTTTTTGTTCATCTGGTTTTAAACCTTCATTGGATAGTATATGCCCATAAAATTTGACTGATTTCTTGCACAAATTAAGTTTTTCTTTGTTTAACTTACAATTTCTCTGTCATAAACGAATTAATAATTGTTCTAAATTGTGATTGTGGTCCTTTAGAGCTTCTTCTTCGGTGTCTCCACATCCGATAATCAGTATGTCATCCGCAAGTACCTCAATTCCTCTTAAGTCCATTAAAATTTCATGCATCTTGTTTTGAAATATTTCGGGTGCAGGGGCGATTCTGAAAGGCATTCTTAACCATTTGTAACGACCGTAAGGTGTCCAAAACGTGGTCAAATCCGAACTTACTCCGTCCAGTTTAACTTGCCAAAATCCTTTTTTCGCGTCTACCGTGCTGAAAATTTTTGCTTTTCCCAACTCTGGTAAAATTTCGTCAATTGTAGTAAATTGCGCATGCGGTCTTTTAAGAGCTTTGTTGAGAGGTATTGGGTCAAGACAAATTCTAAGCTTATTGTTTCTTTCTACTAAAAGTATATTGTTTACCCATTCCGTGTGCTTATTCATTTTCTCTATAATCTTTTGTTTTTCCAATTTATCCAACTCAATTTTCAATCTTTCTCTCAAGTTAATCGGTATTCTTCTGGCTTTCTGGATAACGGGTCTTACTTGCTTGTCAACTTCCAGCTTCACTTCTTCCCTAAAACAACCATATCCTTGAAATACGTCGTCGTACTTCTTGATTATATCATTGGCTTCTTGCTTTAAATAATTACGAGTTTCTTCTTCCGTGACAGCATTACAAAACTTTACTAATCCGAGCCGAATGCACTCACGAGCTGATAGTAAAGATCCATGGTTAACATCTACTACCTGGAAATTTATATTGTACTCAACTCCTTTATGTTTGCACATTAGTTGTTTTTCGCCTAAAACATTGATTTTATTACCACCAAAAGCGTAAAGGTTATGTTTGTATTTTTTTAAATCCGCATCTTTCCCTTCAAGAAGAGAATTCAGTTGGTTTCTCCCTATTAGGTTTACATTCGCTCCTGTATCCAAATCGCATAATAGTTTTGTAAATCCGTTTTCAACCTTGAAAAGTAGTTCTGCTTTGACTGATCCTCCTTTTCCCGAATTATCCAAGATCTTCTTAATATCTCCATCCGAAAAACTTCTTTCTTGATCTTCTTCATCAGTGCTGACTCTATTGTCTGTAATTTCTTTGACTTTTCTTGTTCTCTTAACCCCATCGTTGTCCTTCTTTTTCTTTTTGCATACTTTGGCAAAATGATTCCTTCCTTTACATAAAGTACAGGTTTTACCGTAAGCCGGACACATTCCTTTCTCAAATTTATGATTATTTCCACAAAACAAGCATTTTCTATTTTTCTTTTCTATTTTATGTACCATCGAGCCTGTGCTTTCATCTAAATCTTTTATTCTTTCATTAGTAACTTCATTTACTTTACAAATTTCTATTGCCTGTTGCAAAGTAAGATCAGGTTTGGACATTAACTTCTTTTTTATATCTCTATTATTGATGCCAAGAACAATACGATCCCTTAATAAATCGTCTTTGAAATTTCCATATTCACAACTTTCTATAAGAGTTTGTAATCTAAGCAGATAATCACAAAATTTCTCATTTTGACCTTGATTGGCAGTATTAAATATAGCCCTTTCATATATTATATTCCTTTTACCACAAATAACTTTTTTAATCGCTTCAATAAAAGTTGTACAGCTTATTTTGTCTGTTTCCGTTAAACTAAAGTTACTGAATTTAATCATAGCACGTTCTCCTATTGTAGATAACAACATATGTACCTTTTTTCTTTCTTCCGATGGTGGCCATTGATCCATACCTTTTGCGATACAATAATTGTCCCAACTCTTCAGGAAGTATTCCAAATTTTGCATTACGTCACCATGATCCACATTTAATGCTGTTGGTATTGGTACACTTACTGGTTCTTGTAATTTCTTCGCCATTAATTCCAACATATTAGTTTGTTTTTGAATGAGCTCTAGCATTTCTTTATCCATTTTTACTTTTAATAATTTTCCCTCCTTTTTCTTACTTTATAGGTTAGGTTATCTAAAAGTCTCAATAAGACAACTAATTCTTCGATTCACTCTATTATGATGAATTTTCCACACCTGACACCATGTTAACACGCGTACTATGATGATACGGGTGTTAATTATATCAATAAAAACACTTTTTATTTTTAACTGAAATAATACGTGTCTCTTTATTCTATCTAATTACAACTGTTGCTTTAGTTGCCTAAACTAAGCTCAATATTTTTAAATTAAACATTATTTTCTATAACAGCTATAAATGAAGTTCATGATCTGATTCATAGCAACAACTCGAAAACAGTTTTAAGAGGTTTATAACACCTTCCTTCTTCGTCACTTTCGTCCAGGAGAATTAGCTCATCCGTACTAAAAAACCTTTTCTTTTTGAAAATGTCGACAGTAACAGCAAAGACTTCTTCGCCAATTTGCATGGCCTCCTCAAAAGTTTGTACTGTTTGTTCTAATAATACAAGATCACTTTCGTGAAGTAGTTTTTCAAAATATAACACCACACCTCTTAAAATAATCTTTGAGTTGTTGCTATAAATCGTATTATCAACTTCATTACCATTATTTATTGTTATGCTGTTATTTATGCTCGTTACGTTATGTTCGTAACGTAATAATATGTATTTTTTTTATACAAATATTTTACTTGAAGTGAAATATTAAATTAAAATTATAAAAAAATAGGTGGTAATAAATTACGAGATTCGAACGAACCATCATCCTTGGCGAGTGGAAACCACAAAACAATATGAGAACAAAACAATATGTGGAAACTGAAGCGAGCCACCTAACCCAAAGTCGGTGCTTAGTGGAAGTGGTAAACACTGGCGTATAAGCCGCTCGAATTTTATACGTCATTTATTAATAACATCAGTAAGGATTTATTCCCGATTCCCTGAATAGTGCGCCCTAATATTTTACAGATTTGTGTTGTGTACTAATACCTATCGATTGATACCACTTCGTCAAAATCGGTGAATACAAGGTCTTGTGGCCTCCTTGTTAGTTACACACCGATTATTATTTTTCTATACCTGAAAGGAACAGCAGAAATCGTTGATTACTATGTTTTATATTAATCGCAAGAATTACTTACCTTAACTGTTATTTTATTTAACTTCTACATAAGTATTTGTTTTATACATTCAGGAATTTGAAAAAATCTTCCCTCACTAACATTAATCTTTCCTATCACAGAATTATTTAGAATTCAATAGGCCACATAACTTATTTATTTAGATTTAATGAGTTTTTGTATTAAGGAATATGCCTAAACAGCCTGGCAATAGAGAATACTTGTTTTCGGGAATCTGAAAATAATCAAGTTTTTGGTCTTTATATTATTTTGAAAGTATACATTAGGAGACGTGTGAAACCAATACCATTTTCCATTTCTGTTTCCGATTTGCTGGAAAATACTTGCAGTAGAAAAGATGGATATTGCACCTTTTTCGACGGCTACGTTATATTCATGTATGTTCGTTTAGTCGAGGGAAATTGTATGTCGCAGAAAAGCGCTTATTTCTTGTTTATCAATATTCGCTACGCGTACTTCATTCAAATTTTCAGTAATGGTCGTCAAAATTCACCAACCACTCACGTAAAATCGAAAATGTGTCCAGAGTTGGCAATTCGAAACGTTCCATTTTCAAACGTATGATTTTTGTAGCGATTTCTACTATTTTACTTCCCCAAAAGAAAACACTTTCGATTACAAACCGCGACGAAAGCTCTCCGGAGATAACCCATTACTCTTGCTAATTAATATCGGCCGTAATAAAGTTTAAAATTAAATTTTCAGTCTTGAGAGGGCGTCTACATTGATATTCTAACTTTGAAGTAGACCTTTTGTCCCTTGAAACAATATCTTTTAACCCAGTCTGGTTAATATTAAAACTTTTCAAGTGGATTCCCTTCTCAAATTTATAGAGAAGACAGGAAATAATCATTTTCTGTTTTCTATGTGGAAGACAAGTCAAAATATTTGTGTTAAGCAACTATAACACTTTAGTCAGTAAACTAATCTTAAAATTAACACGCCATAGCAGTTTGTGTGGCGTTAAATCCCTAAATCCAATTACGTCCCAGCATTATGCCCAAGTAAATCCCCGTAATAACTGTAAAATATAGCTGTAATTTGAAGTAATCTTAAAACATGGCTAAAGTTGAGATCTTATTCCACTCATTTTAGTATGTATTTGTTTTTTAGTTAACGTGGTAAATTTTAATTCGAAATTTGAAAGTCCTCATAAAGCATTGTCTCGTTTAAATCCTGTTCAGTAAATTAAGTTATAACTGATGACATGCTTAGACTCTCACGTTGATTTACTACCCCAATATGTCAACGGTGAATTAACCGTTTCCATAACAATGACCTCATCTGATGGAAATGCGCCAATAATGACCATATAGGATTTCCCGAAAAGCACTGATATGAATAGATAAAATCATTTATAATGAGTTTAAACATGGAAATATTAAAGTTGAATGTACCAGATCAACTTACTACAAAATTTGTATGAAAAGGTTCGAGGAAGACGTGATATATGACGATCATTTACATGTTCTTCCTTTTACCCTCTTAAAGAAATCGTTACGTTTACTTTTACGGGGGTGTAGTAATTTAAAGTTCCTTTCGACCAGATTACAACGAGATAAACTCATAACGTTCGCTAGAAGCTCTTTAGGTAAAAGCTTTCCTGAGTGAACGAGATGTGATACTGACTTTTCGGGAACAGGGTAATATCCTGCCTTACACCACAGGCGCATCATTTAACGGGATTAATGAGCCAAATCGTGTCGAACGATTTTATACCCTCGTTTCATAAATATTGTCTTCGGCTAAATAGAGATATTTTAAAAAGTTAAGGTTTTTTTTTGAAGAACTAAAGGGATTTAGAGATCTAAATCTGGCTTTAAACGTACTTACATGCAAAGCTTAAAGATAAAAATCCAATATTCCGTGGGTTTATATAAGCTTAAAAGCTCTTTCTTTCTCAATGGAATAAACGAAAAAACTTAGAAAATTCGTACGTTTTATTTTCGTAGTTGTTCGTTTGATCTCTACGTCTTCTACTACGAAAGAAGAATTAAATCAGATTACAACTTCGTAGAATACACATATTATGAATACAAAGGTAGTATTTTTGTGACACGATATTCAAAAATAAAATTAAAGTTGAAAATAAACTCTACGCAAAACAATAGCGGTTGTAAACTCATTCGAGTGGGTGGAATGTGCGATGAATTTATACCGTTTTATATTAAGCGTTTGCCGGTTTGAATTACCACCGGTGGATATCATCGGATAAAACCGCGAAATTTGAGCCGAGCGTAGAACTCGAAACGTGGTTTTATACCATATGCAATTTCGATAAAAGGGTAACTCGGTATTCATGTCGACTAGAAATAAAATTTGCATACGTGACCTTTTAATAGCATTTGTTACGGGCTGACATATACGTGCCATAATAGAGAAATAACATTTTAACGAGATTAACTTTGTTTCCTAAAGATAAAGTATATAGAGATGAAAGAGAAATGTATTAACTTTAGTAACCTGAGACTGAAGCTTTAAATAAATCGCCTCTTCAACATTTCGACGATCGTATCTCAAAATCGTGGTTTTGAGGATGAAATACGACCGTAGACTTTACAAAAGCTGATCATAGCAGATGTCCACTTGTATTTGTTGGCAACAAGTTTGAATTTACGACTATAAACTTGCTTATGCAATAGTTGTGTAAGTATTAAGTAGGATCTCAACGTTGGAAAGACGAAATTAATTTCAAGTACTAAATAACAATGCTTATTTATATCTTCTAAAGAGGAATTTAAAAAATGTCATTTCGAATTAATTTAAAGTTAAATTACTCTCTTTTTATTTTCTTTGTGTTGTTGACTTTCTCAAAGTCGCGTCTGGAGCTCAACTTTCCACTCCCAACTTTTAACGCAATTTGTTTAGGCTTTCCGGAGCAATTAACGTCCTCTGAGACCAAAATAAAGTTTATATGTCGTCGGTTTATTAAATTAACACCGAAACTTTTATCTTAAATGAAAGTCGTTAAAGCACACTGCGTATAATACAGGGTTATTCAAAACGAATATAGGGATTACAAATGTTCATAACTATTTAAACGAAAAGAGTTTATCGATAAGAACTACAGAGAATGTTACAGTTAATCTCAAATGTTGTTTGTATAGTTTATACTTCCTCCTGATCGCACGGATATTTACCCGAGAGTCTATTTCACGCCTTTTGGGATCCTATGTGGAGCAGTAACGTAACAAGGATTAATGCTAATATCTTAGCATTAATATTTCTTAATATTTTAAAACACTATGCTTAACGTTCGTTTAAACAGACGTTCTTTTTATTAAAAAAAATCCTTACAACAGACATTAAAAGATCTTTTCTCTAAACGTGATGAAAACATAGTCTAATGGGTTATGTGACATAAAGCACATTTAAGCTAACAATAAGTAAACAAAAGTTTTTTAAGTTCCTATTATATTCTGTGTTATTGTTATTGATAAATTCCTTTGGAAATCATAATTTGTAATTGTTATATTTATTTTGAAATACTCTATAGTACCTTTAATTTTTATGAGATAATACCGGCCTGAGTAATGGTCATGAAAAGGATTACTAAAAATTATTGAATATATTCAATCATAAGGTAAGGTGGGGTAAGTGCGACCCAAAAAATGATAAGTATAACTTTCAATCGTTACAACATCAATAATGCTTGCCAACGGATTTTTTCTTTTGACAGTATAATAACCTGAGGCATACTCTAGATCAGTGTTTCCCAACCTTTTTCTGCCATGCCCCATGTTAGGTTTTGTAATATTGGTATGTCCCCCCTAAGGTTCCGCGAGGCCCCACCAAGAAAAAGTTTGTTGATTTGGGTATTTACATATGACAACAATATAAAGTTGAAACATAAAATGTACCTCAAAATACATCCATGCGCCCACAAAAAAAAAAGGTCACACGGTTTTAAAGTAATAACTTTTTATGGGATTGTTCATATAACAATCTTTTCTGATGCCTTTTAGGAAGAAATCAATAGCCATTTTTTTACGAAACGGGCTAACAACATTTTTTAAACACATCTTCAAAAACCGAAATTGCCCCCCTTAACAATCCATTTACGCCCCACGTTAGGAAATACTGCTCTAGATAATGAAAGATATTTGATTAAATAAGGTAATACTGAATAAGTAATTTTTATTGTTTTTAACTTTATTCGCCGAGGACGCACTTGCCCCGCTAATGTCTCCGAACAAAATACTTTGATTAACAAATGGGACTAATGCAATCTAATTTGAAGAATACTCTTTATTGTGTACCGAAGCGAAAATCATTCATTTGTAAGATCGACTTTAGTCACTTTAACTACCGGGGCATAAGGTATGGAACATAAGGCTGTTTCGTTAAAAAGAAGCTGCACCGAACATAACAAATAAAATATTTTAATTCAGTGTACAATTAACCAAGAAACGTTATTATTCTTCTGTAGTTCTTTTCTGGTTAGTATGAAACCCCTACTGAAATAAACGCACTAGACCCATCAATAAAAATGGACGGGGCAAATGCGCTATAGCTATATAAATGGAACTGTATTAACCAGTAAGAAAAATACCTTAAGAATAATTAATGTAATTTAGAAACCTATATACTTACCACAAATCAGCACAACAACTTAAGTAATGTTGAAAATGTTAGACAATTTATTCAAACACCACTAACTCGGTTTGCAATTTCGATTGCAACAAAAATTTTGAACTCGTTTTTTTTTTTAAAGTAATAGACGCACTTGCCCCAGTTTACCACAATTTTTTCAGAAAAACAATATTTTTTTAATTTTCTTTTTGTTGTCGACTTGTTTAAAGTCGTGCCTCGAGGTAAACTTTCTATTCCCAACTTTCAACGCAATTTGTTTAGATTTTTCGGAACAACTAACGTTCCGTGAACCTAGAATAAAAGTTATGTCATCAGTTTGATAAATTAACCCTGAAGCATGTAAGTATCTTAATTAAAGTTGTTAAAGTGTTGTTCGCATAAGAGAAAATTCAGTAAATATATTCCATTTTATATTTTTTAAAAAGCAATCTTAATTATTATCCTTTGCCCTTAACATAAAGATCATATACATATAGTGTTACCTATAGCAATATGCTGATTTGCTGTAGATTTATAGTCCTTGTTATGCATACGTATAAAAGGATACATTTTTCATTACATTAAAAAATATCCCTGAGGTAAATTAAATAAAATATGTTGGGGAAAAATGTGAGAAAACACCCGGTAATACTTCGAAGCTAATAAAAAGAGGCGACCTTTTAAAATTTCGTGCTTAAAATAACGAAATAACCCTAAGCTAATTTGTCACCGAGTCCTGGTCGGCAGTCGACTGACCGTGCCACGTTTCTGGAATAACACTCTTTCAGTACGTCACGTTCATGAGGTCCATCGCTGTGGCAGCGAACACATTTCACCCAGTTTATTTGCTCGCTAGTTCCGAACGACAAAAAGAACGGATACGAAGGTTCGTTTGTCCTTTTTCCCAACTCTCGTTTACGATATACACGGTATTATAACTTTAACGATACTGAAAATTTCCAAATAGATATGTTATAAAATATCGACATACCTTTTAATCTCATTTGAGTAAATTAAAATAAAATAATGGATGATTTTGCTCGCTTTTGTTATTTTTGGTATAATATTGTAAATCATAAGCTTTTATTCAATTTCATTTAAAATTTAAATTAACAGTGTAACAAATTTACTTTATTTCTATTTATTTCGAATTCTGTATTCCATTTTAAATTATATTACAAGTCTTGCGCTTCGAGGTTTTAATTAATTCCGATGCGAGGAAGTAAGTTTGTTAAAGTATATTCCATATTAACATATACACTACGTAGGAAATTATTATATTCTAAATATTCGCATTAATATTTGGGCTTAAATCTCATCGTAAATTTTAATAAAAGCTAACCGGACAGGTTCAAATTAAATCCAATAACCGGAATTTATTTTGTTTATGCGCGAACGCGTGTTTGACGCCAAACCGAACCGAAACTAACCGTTCGGTTTTAAATTGCAAACGACGATTTATCGGGTCAATATGTCAACGACGAATTAACCCTTTCCCGCAAGCGTTGTTAAATAGCACTCAGTTAGATATGCGATGATTTTTAGGCGTTAATATCAGTTATAAAGAACAATAATGGTACAGCGATTTCAAAAGATTTGAATCCATTTAAACGTTTTACTGTAAATCAATCACTAATACATTGTGTGCTGTTATATATTACAACAGAAACTTTACGTAGGAAACACGATATTTTCTTCCTTGGAAAGCATTGCCAAATGAGGAAGGTTCCTTTCGTCGCCGTCAATTAATTTCCCGTTTAAAGCCGTCCCCGAAATCCCAACGCTTTGGCAGCTCTACAACCGACTGTGAATCCAATCTTTCATGGCTTTCAGCCTTCCCCCCTTTTACTTTTTGCTGTAGCCGAATCTAAGTCATCCATTCGACTCCTCATGATTGATAGAGGCTTCCTTTTCGATCCGATCGTATAGCAAAGAGTTACATGAAATGTTACAGCTTAATTTTAACTTTCTACAAAGCTTATATATCTTCTTACTAAAAAATATTATTGGGATTAGTTTTTATCATGAATAAGCACTGTTTGTAATCATCCGTCACAGCTTTAACCTATTTGTGAAAGTCACGATCTTATAAGATTAATAAGATACTCACCAAGCAAACATTTGGGTATATAAATTATTAATCTGATTTTATAGTCCAGATTGACACAGATTTAGCAATCGCATTGTAAAATGCGTGGTTTGGTTTGTAAAATATTTGGATATTTAGTTGTCATGTCTTGTTCGAATGTGCAATACCTTGTGTTCGCCATGACACCATTTTCTTATTGAAAAATTGCACATGTTCGAAATAGGTCTTTCAATTAACAGTCTCCTTTTTCGTATAACGATGTCTAACAATTAGGGAACGCATGTGTACAACATTATATCATATTGTATATGATAACTTACTTTTACCGTTCGGTTGATGTGAATAGTTACATTAGCAATAAGATTAAGTTGTGCTTAAAATGACATGAAAACTAAACTTCCAAGTCTCTGCAACCTCTTCACCCCAAATCACATCTTTCAGAAATGTAATCACTTAATCACTCAATATCCGTCTTGTCGTACATCCTACTACTGGTTAACATTTTTTATCTAGTTACAAGATTTTGCGGATTTAGTATCAAGCAATTGATCGCGGATTTTATTTTGTGTACGGAATTATATACTCAACACTTTTAAGTTGACAACATTTACTTACGTTTTTAATTAATGGGATGTTGGACTTTGCATTCTTATTGGAGTAGATACTTTAATGTGCATATGTTATGATTAGATTCGGAACAAAGGAGCAGGAAAGAGAAACCAATTTAAACTTTCTTCCTGGGCAAATTCTATTTGTGGGGGTGGCATTTCCATTTCTTAGGGTATTTAATTAAAAAGTATGAAGTGGCATTTCAATTCCGAAATTACCCGTTTCTCGAACTTCCACCCGAAGTTTAATTGCAGTGCGGCTTCCACGTGAGCCTTCTCGTACCTTTTAGTTGAGTGATGATTTATTAAATTTACCGTTCACGCTTTGCAGCCTCGTATTTGCTGTCGTACGCGCTGCGGCACTAACTACTTGAAACTGTTGGGAAAATTCGAGCTGCTAAGCTGCAGGTATAAAATTAACTCTACTAAAAACTCACTGTAAACTACTTTATATTTTATTAGCTTGGTCGCTTTTTTATCTTTGCAAGCGAGAAAATCCGGATCTAATTAACCGCTCATCAATAACTGCTTTACCTGGGGCGAACTTTCAAGCCGAGATCTTAATTAACTATAATAAATACGCCCCAGGGAAAAATTAGGGATATAAATAGAACTTTTGAGGTTTTCTTCTTAATAAATCATCTAAAATATGCTGTTTTTAATTATTAATCAAGTAAATTTTCTTTGTTAATTTTATTTACTTTAATATCCATTTTTTTTTAAACTTTCATCGAATTTGTTCTGCTGTGCCAGTAGCAGTCCTGTCAATAAAGATCAGAGATCACCCTTTCGAGTTTGGAATACAGTTCCTGATATTTCCACTGTTGGTTTCTGTGCGAATCCAATTTGAACGGGAACTACTTCGTCTAGCCATAGTACGATTATTGTAGTTTTCGAATTATCTACTATCGGCCCAGAACTTAATCGAATACTTTATGTAACTGCCCATTGTTATTGGTATTTATTCCTACTAAAATGGGAAGAATTTCCTAAGTAATAGAGTATTGTAATATTTAAGATGGATCGATGCAAATTGACCTAAATTGTTACTACAGTGAAACCCCGCTAAGCCGTCACCTTTGGGGTTGGGAGTGTGATCGGGCAAAAGGTCAGATTATCCGAGGTACAGAAAATCCTAAATTTAAAGTAGAACAATTATTTCTGAATTAAAAAATAATATGTCTTCAAAACTTGACTCAAACTCGACTTGGAGCATGATCCGAGGTCGGATTAACGAGCTTCTACTGTATTCGATATTGATAAAATATATAATTTCAGATAATGCCATAAATAAAAGGATGTAGTAAATCTTTGGATTAACATAAGTTGATGTTTGTTTTTTCTATTGTCAGTTAAATTTGTTATGTAGTTATATCGACTAAAATTGGTTTTTCTTAATTCCAGGTCAATATCTTTTATTGGCTTAATGTGATTGTTGGTTCGATATTGTATACATCTATAAATATGGTATGTAGATGTAGTTACTGTGACGGTATCAAAACTAGTTTCGGTTGAATTTTTCTGATATGAAACGAGAAAAATTCTCATAGAATCGTCTAGATACCAATTTGATGTTGACGCGTATTTTCAGGATAGGAAAGGATAATCGGAATTCTCCTGAAATGGATCGGAAAATGGTTCGATATCGATTGCTTGGCGGGGTGGAAGTTGAAGATAAAGTCGTAGAATTTTATGTGGTGAATTGATATTTTTATTTTCGCCATGTAAATTATTAAAGAAAGAACACGAAAATACTCAATACATTTATTCAAAAATTTTATTAACTATATTAAGGAAAAAACAAAAAGAAAACCTCTGTTATTCCATCAGAATCATTTAGTTTTCATTTCCAATTATAAATCTTTTGTATGTTCTACTCTCAAAGGAAAAGTTCTTCGTGTTAGTTTGTATTTGTCTTAATTTTCTTTTGTTGACCTCTCTTTTTAATAGTTGTTGTCAGTTAAGGACGACTGCTTACTAACAACGAAATAAAACCATTAAAAATTGAGATGACAACAGAACAGAAAATAATTAAATTGATGGATGAGCCTTGGACCTTTGTTTAAATTCAATTTGTCTGGATCCTGGTGCGGATGATTTCAAATCGTCCTGCAATATTTCAGTCGGAAGACCGAAAGCAGGAAGTGAAGGCCATAAAAACGAATCTAAACACTTCCTCGTCGGCGGCTTTTCCACAACGCAACTTTTAACGAGCAAATAAATTAAGAGTCCGGGCGTCGCGTGACTTACGGAACCGTTAAAATCAACTTGTAGCGCGGTAAGTACTGTCGTAACGACTAGATTAGAGTCATTACAGTGTCACACGACTTGCCTACGAACAAAGTGTGCATTCACCTTCAACAAAACTATACGTTAAAGTCCCGCAAGGAATAATTGCAGAAACTTTTAGAAAGAAGTATGTATGTCCAAAATGTCAGATCGTAGTCAAATTTTCAAAAGCTATGGGGTGATATTATTAAAGCTGGAAGTGCCCATTTGGACGTATCGATCGTAGGGAATTATGCAGGCGGATTTGATACTATCCTCTCAGCTATTCTATAAAGCTCCCAGCGAATACAGTTAATAATTCAACTGGGACCCTATTTTTACACCGATCTCGCTGCGCCCGACAGGCGAATGAAATGTGCCCTTTTTTGCTTAAACCCGTCGGTGTTTGTTTGTCTGGTTGACTTCTCGATTTTGCCATGTCCCAAACCCATACTTTTTGCACTAACAAAATTCGGAAATCGGTGATTTTAAACTCTCACCATCGATATGATCAGTTGTAGCTAATTCAAATATAGTACATTCCGCTTAACAGGGGCAAATTGGGGTTTGTACAATATGTCCTAGTTATGCGATTTTCCAACTTATGCAGTGATAAAAATGTAGAACAGTGCATTTTATATTAATAATTTAGGATTAAAAATAACAAATGGACTAAATGTCATTTCGCCGAAGTATGAGATATTACTATAGAAAAGTTCTAAATGTCGTCGATAATATTCTATCAAACTAGTGAAGTGCTCGGACAAAATCTCATAAAAAAATTGTTTGTCTTGAGAAAATTTGAAGAGCTTACAAAGAGACGTAGTGCAATTTTGCAGGAAAGTAAGAAAGCTCCTATTAAGAGTTTTGGCATTCAGTCCCTTTGTTACTTCTACTCCTCAATTGTAGATAGGTACATTCGATGACATTAAAAAATAACCCCAAAACTGTGTATAAAGGAGATCGATAGGTTGGGCGCAGATGCGGTGCAACGGAATACCTACCTTACACATCCCTTTTAGCCACAGAGCTAAAGTTAATGTACCTAAATAGGATCTATTCTTTGGCGTAGAGAAAATCATATCGATCGTTTTCCATTACAACCTAAGCTTGTTACAGTTTACTATTAATAAGTAAGGTCGTTATAGTAAATATCATAAATTTGAACTAACAATCTAATCCTTTAAAAAAGTAACAAATAAAAAAACATCATACATAACATCCAAAAGGCTCGATAATTTAAGTCGATTTTCATCTTCGGAAGTATTCTCCTGAAGCGAAGAAAAATCACAAATGAAAAATTTCTCAAGTGTTGTCTCAAGTTTCCTGAAGTGAGAAAGTTACAGAGACCTGAAAATATTTTCAAAATGTAGTTTAATATGTACGAAATCTGTGTATAAAATTTCAGTTTCATGGGACTTGTAGCTCTAGATATACTTTGACACTTAATTGCATCAAAAATCGTAATGCAGGAAAATTCAGGTGTCGACAGGTTTTTTATTAGAGCATGCCTTTTTATATTTTTTTAGGGGTACAAATTTTCCAAAAGAAGAGTTATTCTACCTAAATAGGTATCACTATGTTAACCATTGATACGTATAAAAATAGGTTAATCATTTGGTATTATCGGTGTGGTTATTAATTAAGGATCCTTGATTTAAAACGTCACTTTCTCCATTACTGCTTCCAAACTTCAGCTTTAAATGAGATGTAGATACGTTTTTATTTAATTTTGTTTACAAAAAGCAGATCAAAATCATACTATTAATGTGTGTTACCCAATTACGTCGAAATATGGATTTATTCGGTTTTACATTTTCTCATATGCATTTCTGGTTGTTTCTTTAACATTCTAGAAACATTGTATCTGGTTAAAATACAATTCCTAATCCATTAGATACAATCAAATAATTACTGAGACAAGTTATTTACCGTCGCTGTCGTAAAATGTTAAATCAAGTATACTGCGTGACATTGAAATTGCAACACCTAGAAGTAATCGGTACTTTTTGACAAAATTAGGTAGAAATGTTGCTCCATAGAAATATAAAAATTGATTAAGGTTTTTTTTTTACCCTGGATCGTTTAGGTTTGACGCAATTGAAATTTCTTTTCTGTACATGGTGTAGTAATTTCTAACCAATCTGTTGGTAATTTGTCTATAACGTGACATCGTTATCTATCAGTTTGACTTGTTATGAGTTTGCAGTTATTCCTAGACCAAGAGGGTGCATAAATTATTACAATTTAACAGAAAATGAGACGATAGAAAAAACGATATGAAAGTTTATCGTTTACTGAAATTGCTCTTTGTGTACATTAAAAGTGTTTATATTCGTTATATGTTTTAGAAGGAACCTTGTGAAAGTCATTTCAAGTGTGAATACACATTGTTTAGGTAAAAAATTGGATTTCACCGATTTCTGCATTTACTACTATGAGACCTAAGTGTATTTATTTGTGACCAAAGAGTACTTATATGCGTTCACTTTCCAGTCATTTTACTACCCAACTAATTGTAAGTGTTTTAGGCTCACAGAATATCGCAAGTTATGCTCTACTGTTCAGTATCGATCAATTGTCTAAATTAATAAACAAAAAGGACATATTGAACTTTGAGAAACGTTGACTTGACTTCTTTAACAAATTCGAATCAGTCTACAAATGCATAACAACCTTAAGTCGGTTAGACGCATTTCTACAAAGATGTATATTTGCAACGTAATGTTGAAATGTTCGTTCATGTCCATTCACCGTATTGTTGGAGTTATGATATGGAACGTCATTGTTTATGACAGTTCATTGCCTTTGATGTGAACTGTACGAATTCACAACGCCTAGTAATATAGTGTAATCCGTGGAACTTAATCTTGTTTAGCGCTGTTAAGGGGTTAGAAAGTTCAATTGTACAACAACAAAAGCGCATTCACATATACAATATCCCTTTTAGAAAAGTTTTTTTTTGTAAGATCTGATGGCAGTGGACAGCTTTTAGTTTATATGAGAAAGAAATTGTGTACTGTTACTTACTTCTGAAGAGCAGGGGGGGCTAGCGAGGCACATGCGGTCTTTGAAGGATTATTTGCGGCTTTCGATAAATATACCCGAGAACCCTTTTCATTTTTGTGCTATCATATTAAAAAAAAATACGTTCCGTTATCTAGCTATAATGTATTAAATCGTTTTGTAGATTTGTTTAATCCGATAACTACATTTAAAAAAGGAAATTACTTATACTGAATTAGACGATGACCAGTGGTTACAAAACTTGATGTTTTGACTGATGACATGGAACATTTGCGAACACTGAATTTACAATTGCAGGGGAAGGATAAAATAATATCTGACCTCTTACAGTTTATATTTAGTTTTCATAGTGAATTTTAACTTTTTCAAAAGGACATTAAAAATAAAATTTTTTGTCATTTTCTTCGAATTAAAAAAAAAAATTGTTCCAATATTAAACAAGAAAAACTCAACGAGTATATAAAAAAGCTTAAAAGGAATATTGACGGAATTCTAAAATAGATTTAGAAGACTTGAAATATTTTAAATCGTTTCAAGATTTTTTTCTGAATCCATTTGAAATTAATATGATTTGAGGCGATTTTTCCATTTTCAGTATAATTATAACCCAAAATGCATTTGGAGAATTAGAATTAATAGAGATGTAAGAAGATCAAGGTCTACAATTAAAATATAAGTTGACGTCGATTATCGAATTTTAGAAATTTGTACCAGAATCGAAGTATCCTGAATTAAAAAGGGCTGCAATTTTTAAAGAATTATCAAGAGAAGTGAAATAAATGTGCTTAATTTTTAATATTTAAATTCAGTACACATATTTTGTACTTTTATTTGTAAATTTTCAATAAAAATAATGTCTGTAAAAAAAAGTTTTAATACCTTTTTTGCATACTTTTTAAACACATATTTAATTGAGGCTCGCGAAACATTTCAAATTTTGTAAAATGACTTGGACTCTTATAGAGCTTGGACACCTTGCTACAGACCGACATTTCTACCAAATTTGATTAAAAAGTGCATACCCTTTCTAGATGTTGCAATTTCAACGTCACACAGTATATTTAATTAACTATCATATTGTTTTTATCAATACATTTCATTGGTTATAGTTTATAATTTTAATGTCAGGTAATATTATTTAATGTAGATGTTAAGTAGGTTGTTTAACAATAAATATTGAAAAAATTACGAAATATTGTTATTTACTATTACTAATATTTTTTTATTACGGAATAAAATGCGGAGAAGTTTTTTAAAGAACAGATTATAAAGATGTATCCTTTTTAAATCAGAAGAGTAAGGTAATTTTAGAGATCCTTAGGTAAAACGCGATCTCTCCTCACTTATCAGTAAACGTCTCCTCGGGGTAAAACCGCCACGAGTTGAGACACACCACGTCGAGAGGGTTCCTTCTAATTGGATGTGATTCATTGCCCGCAGTGCTAACGGCACGAAACTCCCCGTTTTGCCTCTGATTAATCGCGACCTCATCAGTCAACAGACACTCGCTAAGTTTGCTGAACGTCGGTTTCTCCTGCGACACGAAACGCGGCTAATCGTCGTCCTTCTAAACTTCCTAGCTACGATACTTTTACCTCATTATCATTTCCGCCCCGGAAACATTTCGGGTAATTAGGTGGCTTCTGACAAAAAAAAATTTTAACTCTTCAAAAAGTTGATTGGTTAAGATGATGTGGTTCGTAAAGTGTGGCGTATAGAACGTAATTAAAACGAAGGATTAACGAATGCCGTCGTCCGTTGGCGGGCAAAATAGAATAGCTCAGCGCGGTTCATTGCCCGAAGTTTCTAATTAATTTTCTCCAAACGGGGGGAAAATTAATCGATTTATCTCGCCGGTTCTAGCGTGGCCTTTTTTTTCGCTTTGCAATTAAAAACTTGGGCGGGAATAGGCGAGATATACTCTTCGCTGCAGATGATGAACGAGATTACAATCGCAAAATGAACAACTACGATTTCTTTAACTCTACACTGAATACTGAAAATCTACAATATTCTACAAGAAATTAAATAAATCGCTTAACGTCGTAAACGAAAATCATTCTTCGTCGCAATACAAAGCAGGCGAGTTTTTTATCTATATTATTTTATATTTCCTTTTCATTTGTGTTTTATTTAAATACCCTTCTCTTTATTTCATTATACCTTTGATAATGTATGATACTAAAACTTTCGCAGTATCTGCAATCCCTTTGAAGTCATCAAGCAAGCTAATAGCCGCCCCGAAGACAAACAGATTGCGTCTTTCGCGAACTATTAATTACCATCGTCTCGTTTTGGGTCCCAAAAACGCTTAGCGTCCCGCATCTGCGAGTCACATCGCTAATTGATAAATTGATGACCTTAAATGATTACACCATCCCGAGGACGTTCCGCGATAACTATTAATAGTGATTGATGACGGCCGACGAGGAGCGACGGTATGAATTTATGTAGTTCGGAGTTCGAAACACCTCCGACGCCACTGACGCCGTCGACGCCGTCCAGCGTTCCGGTAATCGATGGGAATTGAGTTTGCAGTTAATCTACGGTTACTGCACCGTTCAAACTTGCGCTTCAATGGTTTAATATACGAGAAACGCGATTAACAACAGATTGATTAACATCACGACGTCTTAAGCTTTTTGTGATCTCTGAGATATTATTCATGAAAATAGATGGTGTTATGGGGAAAACATTTGGTAACTTAAGAATTTCTTAAATTGATTAAATAATAATTAAAATCTTCATATAAATTATATTCATTTTTACATTCTTTAGTTTCATGTTGAAGTACGGGAGAAAACCATTACATCCATGATTAATGACCGTAGGGTAAAACTGGTCTGATTTACATGAACGTGACGCTTTTTTCGCGGTCGCAGCGGTATCATCTGGATAATTTGTCACGTCCTGTCACCACGGGGGATTGATTTAATTTCCTAGAATTAAAATTTCTTGTAAAATACGTAGATCTTAAATTAAATATAACCTCATTCTATAAACGCCTTGAGGCCACTACATATTAAATTCTTTTCTAGCACATTCTAGAAGTTCTAGAGCTTGCAACGCGAAAGGCTGACGTGTGGCGCCAAGTCTAAATATTTCATATCCTGAAAGTCCTGGGAACCTGTGGGTTTTCAAACATGCTGAAAATATCATGCGTTCAAATAACACGTAAACCGCAAATAGTAGGTCAGCAAATATTTCTGATGTGTTGTAGTCGAGTGAACTAATTTAAATGTAATTCCGATTTGTATTAATTAATTCTATCGAGGAAAAATCGGTAGCTTAATGCGATTGGGTTGTGTTAATAAAGGTAGCTTGCCTGTTTTGTCGAAAATTCGGGATTTTAAACGAATTAATACCTAGATTACAGGCAGGCTGCGTCATTAACAAACCGAAATAACACAATTTTAATGGTAATTATCGTTGGGCACAAATGTATAAATTTTGGCCCTAATTCCACTAATGCGATTTTAAAGAGATCTGGAACAACAGCATTACAATATCGCTCCATGAACAACACCATAGGATTTAATTGCGGTTCGTTTAGCAAATATAAATATTAAACAGTATTCACATACAGTAGAATTTCTACATAACGAACTTCTATACTACGAATTTTCTCTATAACGAATTTTTTTTTGGGTCCCAAAAATTCCTTTATAAAAACACTTTTATACAAACGAACTAAAAGTTTCTAAAAAAATCCACAAAGCTCAGTTTTTTTATTAATGATGGTAAAGTTATGTTTTGTTATCTCATTTTGTTTTGATTTATATACATCATACTTGTTTGTAACCTTACTATTAATAAGTGTAGGTTACACATTTTATACTCTTTCATACAAGAAAAAATATGGTTTCCTTATAACAAAGTTTCTATACATATAACGAATTTTTTCTTCGGAACCTTCAAGTTCGTTATACGGAAGTTCTTCTGTAATTATGTAGGCTGAATACAATGTACCATGATGGTATGGTTATATGTTGAGTATGAGTTTCAGTTTTCAGTAAATCTTTAAGACTAAAAATACCCACATGTGGTAGAAAAAATTTGACTATTTTACGTTATCTTTTTCTAACATCATTTATCAGTCCTGATAAAGCTCATATTTTAGGTAAGAGTGAGATCGGCTAAGCGATGGGCTATAATTAGTACCCAATCAACCGAAAACAAATTTGCGGTTATATGAAATCTATACCTTTTCAAGTTCAAATTGGGACTAATCAATGCCAAATTGAGATTAATCAATTTCAAATTGGGACTAATTAATTTCAAATTGAGACTAATCAATTTCAAATTGGGAATAATCAATTTCAAATTGGGAATAATCAAATTCAAATTGGCACTAATCAATTTCAAATTGGGAATGTTATATTTATATAAAAAATACCCAAGTTTTGGTAGTTACTTAATATTAATGAACTATTTTTTTATTTAGCTATAAAAAATTAAACTGATTATAAAAAATTAAACTGATAAAAAATATAAAGGGGCAGTGGCATGTACTATAACCCGACATAGATCTGCACAATGAAGAGAAAGATGAAAAAGTAAGCCTGCTCTCCATAATATTGCCGTGCAGCTCCATTTCGGCTTATAGTACTTTTGTGTACACAGTGTAAAATTCGTACATGTAGCGATAGATATCACTCTGTTTTCCTCACTAAAAAAGAATTGTCTGAATGTCGTCAGCCAGACCACTCTTGCCTCCAGCTTCTCAATGGAATCGTGGTATGGAGCATTATCTGGTACCAAAACCGCAGGTTCTTCGTATATACGTTTGGCTTTGCGAAGACGTTGGCTTCAGGCTTTTTAAAAGCATCTTTTTGAATTTCATGATGTATCAGGCCCGTAGTGCCAATACAATCAATTAAATGAATATTTGATTCTTTCATCGCCAGTAAAATAAAAAGATTTAAATTGATCTCATATACATACACCTTTGCAATGCCCAACGTATATACCAAGAAACTGTGGTACTGGTGACAGATAATGTAAAGAATACTTCCCACTTGGTCGGTAATTTGAAATTAATTGAATTTCAACTTTGATTTCATTAGTCCCAATTTGAATTTGATTAGTCCCAATTTGAAATTGATTAGTCTCAATTTGAAATTGATTATTCTCAATTTGAAATTGATTAATCCCAATTTGAAATTGATTATTCCCAATTTGAAATTGATGAGTGCCAATTTGAACTTGAAAAGGTATAGATTTCATCATTTGAGCACAAAATAATTATTTTTTTTTAATTTATCGTGATTTAGACTAACCGACTCCTAGTTCAAACATCATTTTTTTAACCCATATGTGATCTTGAAAATCGAGAAGGGGTTTTCTATAAAAAAAATAATTAGGTTGTATGGAGTTATTTTTACAGGTATGTACCATATGCTGAATGTAAATCGCTATGTAATAGAAATGGATTTGTGGGCATTAATATAACGTTCGTTGTTTTCGAAATGCATGTGTAACGTAAGACCTCAGATTTCTTGGCTCGATATTACTTTATGTTTGCAAGACTGTTGAATTCACACGGTTATAATTAATAAGTGATTTATTCACGTTATACACATAAATTATCATTGGTTTAACCCGAGAGTAACTACGATTACGTTTTATAACTGCAATAAGTCTATTAGATCCGCCCTAAAAAATCGTTTTTTTTGTGATTTAACCACTTATGCAATTAAATTTTTATAAGAAATGGAAAAATTTAGAACTCAATAGGCTACTGATGACAATAATTTGCAGGTGTGTAAATATGAGATCTAAGGTTTTCCTGTTACATTATACAGGGTGTCCTGGAAAATGTGGGAAATCTCTTGGATTCTAAGAGAACATTAAAAAATATGATTACAAGTTCCCAATTTTTTGTCCTAGCTGCCCTCCGCTCGGAGATACGGCCTTCTAAAGGAAGCCACTGGAAAACAATTTTTCTCGAATAAATTTTAAAGTACTTAATTTAATTTAATGAAAACTTAATATGATAAACAGTAGTAATGACCTCTTAAAAAAAGACCTTAAAACGTAATTAGTCTCTTTAGTTTACTGGGGGTGTACTAGGTTATGCATTTTAATGTTTACATTTTTAACACCCTGTATGGTAAGAAACCATCAATATTAAAAATTTATTAATATTTCGTAGGTACCATAGTAACGTTTGTAAAAACAACGCTTTTTTAATACTGATAACAGTTTTATTTGTTGCAGACAAAAAATTTAGCGCTGTTTTTACACATTTGCAATTGAATATGGAAGAACGGCAATTCTCTTTGTGACCAGCCGGTATATGCTGAAAAACTAATAACTAAAAGAAACTAATCGAAAGAAACCAATTTGGTTTTCAGAAAGGTAAGTCAACTCTAGACGCAGTTTCTAACGTTCAAATCATTATAGATCAATTAAAAGAAAAAAGCTATAGGAACAGGGAATTATGCGCGTTGGTGCTACTTGATATTAAGAACGCATTTAATTCTGCTCCTTGGAAAGGAATTATAAAAACTTTAGAAGAGGATAAGATTAGTGACTATTTGATGAACATAATAAAGTCCTATTTCTCAAACAGAAGCGTGATATCTGAAAACGAGGAAATCCACAAGGTAACTTGCGGAGTTCCTCAAGGCTCTCTTTTAGGACCTCTCTTTTGGATTATTTTTTATAATATAATTATTATATGTATATATATTATATATTTATTATATATAATATAATAAAATTCTAAAAATTAATCTAAAGCCAAATATTCATTTTATATGCTTACGCGGACGATCTTGCGCTCGTAATTACACACAAAGATAGCACTACGAGAAAAGGCTACGAGAAAAGGCTAATTATGTGATTGAAAGGGTCACAGAAGAACTTGATAGAATGGGACTTCAAGTAGCACTAGAAAAAACAGAAATCGTATTACTACAAGGAAGAAGAAAGCCAAAAGAAATACAACTAAAAATAAACGAAAATGAGATAAGGAGTGCCAAGAAGGCAAAATATCTCGGGGTCTACTTAGACAAAGATATGAAAATGACGGAACATATAAAGGAAATTTGCAAGAAAGCAAATGTCATGATAAATAATTTATCGAGAATTATGCCAAACATCAGAGGACCCAAAGAAAAGAAAAGGAAACTGCTTGCTTCTACTGTTCTTTCGGTCATTTTGTATGCCGCTCCGGCATGGAGTAGAGCTCTAAATTATAAATACTGTTTAAATATGCTTTCCTCAATTAATAGAAGATTAGGAATCAGGATATCTTCTGGATATAGAACGGTTTCTACGGTGGGTATTGAAGTGGTGGCTCGTCTATCGCCCATTGACCTATTAATTGAGGAAAGATTTAACCTATACAGTAGAGGTAAGGAACATAAAAAACTATATAGAGAAAAATTATTGGAAAAATGGAACAGAAGATGGGATCACGGAAATAAATGGACCAACGTATTAATCAAAGATTTAAAAAAATGGTTTGAAAGAATTAAATTACTACCTAACACAATTTTTGACGGGTCATGGAATTTTTTGTAGTTATTTGTTCAAAATAAAAAAGAAGGAGAATGAATTTCGTTGGTTTTGTGAAGAAATAGATAATCCAGAACATACGTTTTTTATTTGTAATAATTTTGTCGAGGAAAGAAATATTTGTCGTAATAAAATCGGAAAAAATATAGAAAAAGAAAACATAATAGATATAATGCTAGAAAAACAAGAGCACTGGAGAGCCGTAGATGAAATGGTAACAAACATCATGAAAAAAAGGAAAAGCATGAAAGAGAACTAGTAAATAGAAGAATAAATGTACAGTAGACCCCGAAAAAAAAAAAATATGTATATGCCTCTGAAGTTATACCTTGATGGGTGGTTCCGGAGGTGGAGGGGAAAGGGTTTTAGTTGGTCGATATATTCAAGATGAGTACATCAACCCAACACAGGGTGGTCATCGATACGAATCACTTAGATAGTGATTCGGACCACTCGTCTGTCAACAGATTTCCTAAACCCCTCCATAAAAAAAGCCGGTATATGCAAGAGCGCTGGGGGTAGTGGCTTTCTATTTGAGAATGCCTGGAGAGTAATCGTACCAGTTATTAACTCTCTTGCTTGAACAGTGACTAAGAAACGTGGTTTTAAACAACAGGTTGAAAATTGTCAAAAAAATCTTAAAATCAAAATAACTCGAAAACGAAAAACGATAAGTACCAACAACCCTTATCAAAGTCTACTTATTTTTAGATGTAGAATTAAAATACGCAATACAAACTATATCATTCCATTTAAAATAACGAGGTTGTATCCTACTTCCGGTCGACTGGAAATGGCAACCATCTTGAAAATATTTTAGATCGAAAGATCAGGATGAACAACCCCTACTGGCAAAATCTCAAAAATCTACTAATAGTGGAACCCAATAAATGAAATGGGTTCGTATGTTTAATCTTTGATTATGTTAAAATTTGTGAATTAGCATTCCATTCTTGCCAAAAATCTTAAGGTTTAACCGTCGAAGGTTATATAAACTAAAAGTATTTTTCTCTATGAACGAAATTCTGGATTTTATTTTCCTTCAAACCTTAAGTACCCCGTCTTGCCCACCCTCTCCTATACCTATTGGTATCGGTGGTATAATGCGGGAACATGTATCTTTCATATTTTTTTCCAGCCATGATGAATGATCTAACAATAAAATGAATATTTATGTAATTGTAAGTCTAAAAAACATTCAAAATAACATTTTCAGTTAGTACCTACCATCGGTGCCCAAAAAATCTTAGGATAAATCAATACTTGGATAATATCAAAAATAACGGAACTTATACTGATTTACAGGCTTATTTTGCAGTTGTCATTACTTACCGACATCGTTTACCCAACGACTCCAATCCCAAATGATTTTTTGTAAAAACCGTATTTTGTAAATCAGTCGTTAGGAATTATAGCTGTAACTAAAACAGTTAATATTTTCATATAGGGTAGTAACATAAAATATCACTTTCATGATATCATTTCAATCATCACATAACCTCAAAGGGGAACTTATGGTTGCATTTTGACAAATTTTGACAATTAATAACGCAAGTGAATGAAGGAGCTGTGTTTGGAAGAATCCGTTGTTTGACATTGTATGTCCGCACACGGAGCAACCGGAAAGCAACTCAACAGCAACTTGATATCGCTTCTCGGTTGCTTCCTGGGTAATAAAGTAGAGGTCCGTCAGCGGAGCAATTTAAAAGCAACCTATGAGCGATATAACCGATATGCACGATCCTCGCAACATTAGCAACCTGCACGAAAGTCACAAGATTTTAAGTTGCTCATATCGCCTGTTGACATTGAGGCATTTAATACTAAATACGTGGCTGACATGGGAAAATATTAAAAATATGACTGAAGGCGACAGTTTTAAGCGACAGTCATCAAAAATTGGACTTCTCGGATACATGTTAAGTATTAAAATCGCGGGATATATTTGAGTGATTTTTAATTCAGTACTTATTGTCATAAAATATTCTTTAAAATACAGAAAGAAATAAGTGAGTTCCTCACACAAAACTTACTTCATTTACATTTGAAGGTAGTGCGTTTTTACGGAAAGAACCTATACATAATCTACACAACGTAATTTCTTTGCTTAATGAAAAATTTGCCAAAATGGAAATTTGTAGTACTTTGATTAACAATAAGCTTACGAATAATCAGACAAACAAACACAAGATGTTCGATTATACGTTTGAACGAATAAAGTAGAGCATCGATAATCCAAATCCCAGTTATCCGAACTCTTTGATAATCCGAATTGCCTTCTTCCCAATTCGGTTGAAAGTTTAACTGAATATTCCTTATTCGGCTAAGGCATGTACAATTCATTATCTAGCATACTAAAAAACACTCCTAAAGGTCACTAAAATACACCCTACTTTACTTTTGAATAAATAATATTATTAATAATAATAATATTGCTTACAGAAATACTATTTTTGGAAATACAATAATTATACAGGTGTCTTCATGCAGCTGCTTAGAACTGATTCGTTACAACCTTTTAGAATTTGATTCGTACTTTTTTGAAGTTTTGTATATAAGGACTACTCATGCTACTGATTGAAATAATTTTTAATGTATATTTCAATTGCAAAATATTTTTTTGTATTTTAATTTTTACTTTGTATGTACTAAATATTCAGCCACCATTTAAGAAAAACCTTAAAAATTGGCTCAATTAATCTTCAAACGTAGTTAATACTTAATATTTATTAGTACTCTCTCCTCGGAAATTATGAGTTGACTAACAAACAAGTTGCCCCGTGTGCAAATCTCTGTTGCTGATGTCACCGATATCAGCAATATCGTCAATATCACCCCGCGATATTATTGCTTTGGTGTTGCCGTGTGCGGATAGCCTAACGGTTTTAATTTTTCTTATTCAATCAAATTTGAATTATTTGATTTGGGCCATCTGTTGAAAGGTGACATTTTTAATTTTCTTGGTTTTATTGCGAACTAGGATATTGGTTGGTTTCTTAGATTAGTGCGATCGGAAGTGGTGGAGGAACAGTTCTTTCGAGTATCATAATTTAGATTATTTTACCCTCTTCGTTTTTGATTCATGGAAGATCGTGGTCGATATTTGGCTCTGGTAGAAACTGCGTGGGTGACGAAGCGTAATAGAAGCATTCTCTTTGGTGTTGTTTGGGAGAACTTCTAATCGGAATTTGCCGGATCAGCTTCTCACTCCACAAATTTTGGGCATTTATTGTGCTTTGTCGGATTTGGTATTGGATTATTGGGTTTTTATCAGCGAACACGCAGAGCCGATTAACATAATAAGGTATGTTTGTGCTTGCAGAGACCTTGAATTTTTTTGTTTGGACCGTTTTGTAATTCGTGTTTTCCCTAGGCTTTTTGGTTTTTCTTTTTGGTCTTTTTTTAAATTTTGGATTTGGAGTTATTGCGTCGAAATTTTGAGTTAACCCCCTCCCCTTCCCTGGGGGTTAACTTTCTATTCATCACTACATTGAACGCTGTTAGAAGAACAAGGACAGTAGAACATCTAGCCGGACTTCAGGGCGACGCACGTAATCTTGAAAGAGACACCACTCCTGGCAGACCTGACCACAACAGATAAGCCAACGCTTTATAGTTTCTTTTATTAAATTATCGTGATTTAATTTGGTTATAGCGGATTTTCAATCCTTAATAATCTTTAACTTGCTGATTAACTTGTGTTGTTCGAAATTTATTTAATATAATTTTCTAAATCGTTTGTGTACCTAATCGCTCAGATATGTTTTTATTTCGCGTTTAAAGTTAGACACTCATCTGATAGTGTGATACATATATTTGACATCACCTGATATCATTTATTTTTGTGTTCGCGTTAAGATTTAAATTTCAGGACATTTATTTGTTTGTTAATTCTTTAGAGTCTTCTACAGCGATAGGGGTTTATTATACTTTGTTTTATATGTGTACATTTCACCTGGACATTTTCTGATTTTTTAATTATTTCAATTTTTTTTGTTTCAATACAAGTGAATATTGGGTTGCAAAATTGTCTTTTATTTTGTTGTTGCCCCTCGATCATGGATTCGGACTTGCCTTATTTTGGGATAAGTGAAAGTTGGTAGGTATCGGTTTAAGTTCGTGGCGCCCTTTTATTTAACATCGGAACCTCCCCTTCTCCGCGGAGCAAACCGGAGCCCGAACCTAACAACGATAGTTTTGGAATTTATTGCGAACTTAATTATTATATCTTTTTATTTCATTATAATTTGAAATTTTGCGATACAAGATTATTTTCCGAAAAAAACTGTTATATGTTACATTACTGACATTTTTCATGATTTGCTTTAGAAGTAGCTTTTATAGCACATTCAAGCATAAAAGTATAATACCACAAGAAATTGTAGGTAGTAATACTTTTGTACCGTCTTGTGGAAAATGGCTTAACTTAAAAGAAAAAAATCATTTATGCACAATTTACTAGAAATTTGTATAGTTTCCAAAAAATGTTATCCGGCGTTTCAAATGGGTTTGGCGAGTTTTTGGCATTCTTCCATGTTAGCGTATCAAGGGCTACTTGATAAATGGAACTTGTAAAAATCGTAACGATGTCGTTAAGAGTTACAAAATAAGCCTTCAAGTCAGGCTTTTTGGGGAAGGTTATAATGTCAGATTATATTACCCTATTAATTTTAAAATTTTTGCACATCAAATGACAAGTAACTGACAAATCCAAAGTTCGATAGACATTAAAAAAATTTCAATGTCCTAACATTTTATGTTGTTTATTGTTAGTACAGTGCTGCCCATTTTGAATAGCGCTGTGGTTTGACGTTTAAGCGAAAGTCGGGTTGAAGTGGGGCGAAGTGAGAATAATAAACACATACAGTTGCTCCCAAAAGTATCCGGCCGCCTGGCAAATTCTCACATTTAACACTATATTACTTAAGAATTAAATAATATAACCAATAGTTATTTTTTTATGATGCTAGTATATTATCATTCAGCTTTTGATAAATTGCAAATATAACAACAGCAAACAATGTAACAAAGAACATAAATAACATTATTATAGGCACACAAAAGTATCCGGCCACCTATACAAAATAGCTTTAAAAAAACTAAATATGTAACTCTTAAAAGCTATTAAAACAGCTTTTTAATATTTTGTGGGGTAACCTTCTGAATTTAAAACATCTCCCAATCTGTTGGGCATTGACTTAACCAATTTATTCGTTAATGAAGAGTTTATCATCTTCCATTGCAGCAGTGAATGGTTTTTAAGCATTCCTTTACTGGAAATGCGCTTTTTGTTCAGACTAACAAAACTTTCAAAATTGCCCATAAATGCTCTATTGGGTTGAGATCTGACTTGTTGCGTTATATAATAACCATTCTCCCGTTCTCATGCCACAATATGTATTAAGTAATATACTGTTAAATGTGAAAATTTGCCAGGCGGCCGGATACTTTTGGGAGCAACAGTATGTATAAGTTAACATATTGCGACGCCAACCTAAAGCCAAAAAGCTCCCTACCACCTCTCTGTTGTTCTGTTAACCACCCTGCACTAGCTCAGGAAGAGGGGGTGAGTTGAAATATATTTTAAGGAAAGGGCGCCACACAGTTTCCAAAGGACAAGGAGCAACACCAACTGTGAGATTGAGAAGTAGTGGGAATAACTCGTACATAAACAAAACGACAATCACACACAACAAAAAAAAGATAACAATAAAAAAACTATGCGTATAAATCGAAAACAAAATACAAATTTATTGTTGCTACGAAAAACCAAAATAAAGTTGTAATGTCAGCCAATAGCATCAAAAACAAAAATATACAGAGTGGGCCACTGAAAACAGTAAACGCAAGTTTTGGCCACTTAACATCAATTTTGCGAAAAACGCTCGAACACGTCAATTTTATTATGAAGGGGGATATCGGAATGGATTAGTACTATTTGCATAACTCCAACCCTAAGATAGGGATAGAATGCACCCCAAACATTTTAAATTGAAAGGGGTGTCAAACGCTACACAGTTTTAAAGGCCTTTCAAATCTCTTTTCAGCAGTCTTTTTATTTTTGAAATCCGATCATTAATTCCAGAGAAAAAGACTTCTAAAGTTTTATTAAGTAGCCTTAGTGACACGTCATAGTAGGCAGTTGACCTGTTAAACTAACTAATTCTAGCTAACTCTAGCTTACACTAACTAACTCTAACCAACTCTAGCCAATCCTAGTTATCTCTAACTAACTCTAGCTAACTTTAGCTAACTCTAACTAGCTCTAGCTAACTGTAACTAACTCTAGCTAACTCTAACTAACTCTATTAGAGTTGGGTTGGGTTAGCTAGAATTAGTTAGAGTTAGCTAGAGTTAGTTAGAGTAAGTTAGGATTAGCTAGAGTTAGTTACAGTTAGCTAGAATTAGTTAGAGTTAGTTAGTTTAACACGTCAACTGTCTACTATGACGTGTCACTAAGGCTACTTGATAAAACTTTAGAAGTCTTTTTCTCTGGAATTAATAATCGGATTTCAAAAATAAAAAGACTGCTGAAAAGAGATTTGAAAGGCCTTTAAAACTGTGTAGCATTTGACACCCCTTTCAATTTAAAATGTTTGGGGTGCAATCTACCCCTATCTTAGGGTTGGAGTTATGCAAATAGTACTAACCCATTCCGATATCCCCCTTCACAATAAAATTGACGTGTTCGAGCGTGGTTTCTGGGCTGGTGTTACGAGTCCCAGAAGATGGTAGAACGGCGTGGATGACTTGGTCGGAGTTAAAATGGCACCCACGATCCTCTAATTTAATGTGAATTAACTTCTACGTTATTACGATCAAAATTAATACGTAATAAAAAAGAGCCTTTAGCGTGCTAAAGCCTCCGCAAAACAACGTGCTTTCCAAAATTCTCAAAGATATATCCGGTAAATACCGCCTCAAATTTAATCGGGAACAGCCACAGATTCAAATCCCGTATAAACGGATCGGGTAAAACCAAAATTCTTCACAAAGAACGCAAAAATATCCCGAAGAATCGTAATGGCGTTGAGAAAAAGGATTAGCTTACGCAGTTCTCTTGACGTAAATTCGGCACAGAAAGAGCCCGATTTCCAGTGAGGATCGCTTATATAGAGGATGCAGAAAAACTAGAATATGACGTTACACCTTAAACCAACAAGGTCAAAATCAGATTAAAAATGTAAGAAGATATCAATAAATGGGAATAAAATGTAAGTGAAGAACTGTAATAAAAAGAATTAAAATGAAAGATAATTAATGGGAAATCTCTTAAAGAAGAAAATAACAATAAAAAGGAAACAAAAATGGGAAACTCAAAACACCAAACCCATCTGACCACCAAATTAGGAATGAATATCCGCCGAGCGCTGTAACAAAGCTAAACAAAACAAAAAAAATGCAATTAGCTGACACTAGCAATCAAAGAAAAGAAAATGAAAAATTTGGTTTTTCGTCGCAAACAATATTAAAAAAAAAAATAAACCGTAACAATATCTTAATGTTGTCTTTGACATTCCTACAAAATGTATAAAGAAACAACAAAAATAAATTATGTTGTTTAAAAAATAATCTAATACTAAAATTTTATGACTTCTATACATTTTCTATTTCAGTTTAATATCAAACTTTCGCAAGGTTTATTTTTGCAGTAACCTGCTGCCTAACATTATATTCATTACAAAAGCTGTTTTTTACATCAATTCTGTAGCCTGATCGCACCTATAGCCAGAAAATTTTAAATCTCTTGGATTTTTAGTATTGGGGGTTATTCGAGAAAATTGAAATAAAAGAAGGAAATTTGACTATTTGCTTCAGTTAAATCTTTGCATGGAAACAATCAATGTCAATAAGTAATACAATAAGTTTGATCTATTATTACAATAAAATCATTGTTATCTTGTAAACTGTTGGGTTCTGGACATGTCTTTATTAACATATTTTGGCTTATTTTCAACCATACTACACACGCTTAAAATCCTTAAATCTTATTTTCTAACAACTTGTATTTTGTGTTTAATCAGAAACCAGAATTCATTTTAAAATTTGATTTATACTTTTTTTATTACATATTTAGAAGGAATAAATTATTTAAATGAAAATAGAATACATATTTTAAAACTGTGAAAAAAATTGTTTTTATTAGTGTTTATTAGTTATTGTTTACATTTTAGTTTACATTTATGCTTTTGGGTTTGGAGAAACTTTTTTATCAGACATTACGAGTTTTCCCTTTACTATTTTCTCCACCTAATCCGAATGGACTTTTATCGGGAACAAGTCCATGTTTTGCTACTAATTGTAGGTTTAATAAAGCTAACAGCAACAAATTAAAGAAAAGAAGATTTGAATTCTTCGATCATTCTACATTTCTAATATTATGAATTGATATTATTGATTTAAATTTACAACATGTTTTCATCTTTTCCTGATGAATATTTAATAAGTAAAAACTATTGTAGGTCATGATTTTATGTTATTCCTTTAACAATGGATATTAAGATAACAAAGCAAAATTATTTTACATTTTTTATATTACCTCTACTTTATAATAAATTAGTCATTTCCTTATGGATATGCATATACAAATGGCTCACTTATCATGGAACAGAGGGTATTATTTTTTTTATACAAGGTAAAGCAGAAAAATTTCAGAAAGGAATCAATATGGTTATAATTGCTCTCAAATCCTACGACACCAAACACGATCAGTAAACAAACACTATTTACCTGTTAACTGGTCTAGTGTGCCGCAGACTACGCTCTTTGAAATCAGCATTTTCTACATAATTCCCCTCTTTTTCGAGGATGATAAATATGAAAAATAAGGTGAAATGGGGTAAGTGCGTTTACGGGGCAAGCGCACTTTTAGTCATTAAATGTTACATGTTTGAATTTATGGCGCTGAGACCTATGAATAAAAACTTTTACTAACGTATTCGTCCCTATTATATCGATTGGCGATATTCGTTTCCTTTGTTACTTTGAAAAAAACGCGTTCAAAATTTTTGTTTCAGTCGAAATTACAAAGCGAGTTAGTGATGTTTGAGTAAATTGTCCAACAGTTTCAATATTACTTAAGTTATTGTGGTGATATGTGGCAGGCATACATGTTTCTAAATTACATTAATTATTCTTAAGGTATTTTTTTTTACTGGTTAATACAGTTCCATTTATGAGGCTATAGCGCACTTGCCCCGTCCATTTCAATTGACGGGGCAAGTGCGTTTATTTCAGTAGGCGTTTCATTCTAACCAGAAAAGAAGTACAAAAGAATAATAACGTTTCTTGGTTAATTGTAGACTGAATTAGAATAATATTTTATTTGTTATGTTCGTCGCAACTTCTTTTTAACGAAACAATCTTGTGCTAAGTTCCATAGCTTATACCAAGGCAGTTAAAAGTGACTAACTTCGTTATCTTACAAATTAATGATTTTCGCTTTGGTACACAGTAAAGAATGTTCTTCAAATTAGATTGCATTAGTCCCATTTGTTAATCAAAGTATTTTGTTCGGAGAAAGAGGCCCTAGTCGCTCTTGCCCCACATTAGCGGGGTAAGTGCGTCCACGACGAACACAATTAAAAAAATAAAAATAATTTATTCAGTATTACTTTTTAAACAGTTTTTACTTTATTTAATCAAATATCTTTCATTATCTAGAGTATGCCCCAAGTTATTATACTGACAAAAGAAAAAATCCCTTGGCAAGCATTATTGATATTATAACGATTGAAAGTTTCACTTATCACTTTTTATGCCGCACTTACCCCACCTTACCTTATATGTATTTTTATTAACATTAAGATAACTACTTAGTCCTCGAAATTATATCGGAATTTTAGTATTACAAATAATGCACCGGAATAGTTTGGATTTAAGTAGCCAATCTCTAAGTGTACAAGTATTTTCTTTAGCAACACCAAAGTTTAAAATTTTAAAGTTATATTTAAGAACAGTGAACGATAACCCAAAATGTTTTATACAAATACTTTTCTTTTCTTTTAAAGGTCTTACTAGCACAGTCACCCATACTAAGATTCGAAATTATGATCCCCATAAAGCGTTTTAAACATCTCGGTTACTGTATGGTTGGGAGTACTTGACCATTTTCATCTAATCGTAAGTCTTTTGTTTTACGAATTCAAGAATCTTATGCAGTTTACAAGATCAGGGCCGTACAAAGTTTGTTTGTAGAACATTACTTTAATATGTTGCTCAAGCCATGCCTGGTTTCTATCCTATCACTAACACCTACCTGTATTTACGACTTCCATACCTGTGCCTACATAAAACTAGATATTGTAAAGAGTATTATATTGTCGGGTCGTAATTCGAGACCTTAGTATGGACGACTACATATACAGACAAGTTTGTTCGAGTTTAACTTTATAGGTTAGTAAATTATATGTAGAACATTATTTTTATAAAGCCTTTTTGCAAAAACAGTATCTATTTTGTCATTCCTACAGATAGCCATATTTATAACTGCTTTACCTCCACTACCATAAAACCATTGATAAGGGTTTTATATTGCCATACCTTAATTCTAAACTTTGGTGTGGACGATTGAACATCCAAATTAACTTTCATTTCTACGGAAAATTTGAAAGCAACATTGAACATTGTTCGCGCGTCTGTTATTATTCGATGTTACTACTTCTTGCATTTCTTAATAAACTAAACCATATAAGTGATCACACCTATATCACGGTTTGTCATATTTTCTATAATTTATTTATATTGAAAATATGTTTGTAATTAAAACAATCGTAGCAAGTATGTTTTTATTCGTCAAAAAATTACATTTTGAAGAAGAGGATTATGATTTGATAAATGGTTGGCTAAATTCCCCATTAAATAATAGGGGTATACCTAATTCATATTCCGTGACAAATAACCGTTGTTTATCTCCTTCCAATTATGCCGTACCTTGAAATTCCGTTCCCATCTGAGTTTCGTTTCCATCGGGAATACTTACAATTGTACGAAGTGGGCCATAGATCTCCCTAGTTAATTAGTTTCCTGTGCCGGTTAATTAGGTCCTGCAGAGCAACAAAACTCTTAAACGTAGTCGGAATTTTGGTTTTCCTAGCAAGATTTATTACCCCTAGGGATAGGATAATTCCCTATTTACTGCCTACCATAGAATAAACAACAAAACTAAACCCGGATGGACGTTAACGTAAAAACCTTTTTGTTAGCATCGTTATTTATTTTATCGATTTCCCGCCATAGTTTTGCAGTTTTGTTATGACGCTTCTACGCTCAGCTGGCGTATGAATAATTGATGGACCTCGATGGAGAAATAACGTCGGTGGTGGTGCGGAAAATAGGTCGCCAATAAGGCCAAGAATTACGTGTTCGCCCGCAATATAGCAAACATCAACAATACGAACTGAGTTAGCAGAATTCACGTTTATATCGAGAATAACACCGAATTAGTGTTAAATAATCCATGGTGTGACACTTCAGGCGGGTTCTTTGATCGTTCCTACATCACTTTTTAACGGTTAATTGAATTGGTTGAAAAATACAGTTGAAACCCACTGGCATTGTCGAAATGCAAAGAAGATCGGAAGATCCGAAGATGCAGAAATATACGGATTTATAGAAAAGTAAGCATTCTCTGAATTAAGAAATTACCCCATTTGTCTTTAGTGATTTGCTGTACTTATCGGATTAACTGCATTGACGAATTACTTGTGATTAAATTAATAGATAAAGATATTGTGTTGTGTCCTCGAGTTGTAATGTGAACCACTGCAGGAATTCATGAGCCTCAATGTGAGCTATTTTTTCGGTAGAGTTCATCTAACATAAATTTGCGTATGAGACGCGCATAAGGGAAAAAGAGTCATAAGTGTAAAAAAGGGATAACGGGTGCCACATAAAAGAGACTCCATCCGCAGTCAAAAGCTCGGTACATTCTGGATAAATATTTTGCCCAAATGTGTAGCAAAAGACGTAGACTTAAAGGCAAAAAGAATTTTGAAGGAGAATGTACTTTTTTTGAGTAATTTGTGTAGGCCGGGTCCATCCCTACCTACCACCAATAAGAAGAAATTGTGAAGTCAACATGACAAATTGTTAATTTATTACTCCTTGTCCAACCCTTTTTGTCGCTGTGCAACACGCGTCTTTAAAATAGAATACTATATTTAATTGTTCCATACACTGTTTAAAAAAGTATTAACGATTTAATAGAAAGAAAAAAAAGTATTCCGAACCCTTGAAACGAATTATAAACCACTTCTCATCAAAACTTCCTATAACCAACCCTTTTTTCAACTATACTATAAGGTGTTCATTTAAATTCATGCTCAAGTGACCTATGGGCTCTACTAGCATCTTTGTCGCGTTCGTTTACTAGGTATCTCGTCATCATTGTCTAACAAAAATTCAAGGCATGTTTGAGCACGAATTTAAATGAACACCCGATATTTTTTAAAAGTGGTTCGTACTATTGCCGACTGCTTAGTTTTCCCAACCATTTAGTATTACATATTATTAAAAATGTATATAATATGCTTAGCCATAAGGAAATGGGTCACTTATTATAACACAGAGGTAGTACGTTATATAATTACATCGAGAATCTTCGTAAAGGTTAGCTAGTACCTGCAAATGACACGAAAGCACGTTTACGGAGCACTAAACGTGTTGCATTACAATTTCCGCAATTGAGATATTTTCTCTTTACTGCTCGTCGTGTGGTCTGCATCTTAACAGTCGACACTGCAACGAAGAAACTCCACTCGTTTAAACACGTTCTCTGAACGTGCGGGTTAAAGAGTTACAAAGTAAACTAACAACAAAACTGCGAGAACACTTCATGATTATACTCAATTATTTTTGTGCAATCACGTACACATAGTTTACCGTAAACCCACTTTAGCTCTTTCAGGTTATCCCGTTGTATTGCGAGTGCAATCGTTTTCATTTTACAGGTTTTACAAATAGGTCTCGTGAGTAATATTCCAAATTTCTTCTTTTGTAACAATACATGATGTGCAAGTTTAACTTTAAGTACGCATTTTTGGTATTGTTTGAAGTAATAGTGATTTCATTTTGAGATATTTCGTAGAACCTAATCGATATACACCTAATCTGATAATTGATTTTTCTCGTCTTTTTGGTTCTCGGAAAATCCTCGTGCATACAAAGGGGATTTGGCGGAGCTTTGGCGTAGGCGAGCCCGCAAATCCATCCCTTTTTAATTAAACGTCACTTTTAAAAGCTGTACAATTTATGCTAATCACACTAAAGAAACTAAAGCAGGTCTTACGTTAATTAAATTAAATAAATTAATTTACCTTTTCACAAACATGTTTGTAGCATTTGATTACAATTTTTAATTTTTTTACCAACAAAAAGTAAAAATTCATATAAATTAAAAAACTGCAATTTTTAGAATACAAATTATAAAATAAATAACCTTTTTAAAATGTTACTATTAAAAAGTTGAATGTCTAAAATTAGTGGTTTGTGATGAGAGAGAACTACTTTGTTGGGTGATCCGATTATTATTTGTTGCTATCGCCACTACTGTAGCGACCCAAAGGGGTGTGGACGTTGTGCGGCTACCGCCAACGACGACACTATGATTTGGTGGGCTGCAAAAACGTTAGCATTAAGCAAAACCTCAACAACGCTAGGGGATAGTTGAGTAATGAGGACTTCTATATGAAAGAAAGAACCAAAAACTTAACTTACCTGCCTTATTATCACTACAGGGAATTCAAGGTAAAAATACGAGGATAAGGCAGGATAATTAATTAATTAATATTTAATGAACCCAAAGCAAAAATGATAACGATAAACAAACAAAAAAGAAATATCTTAAATCTAGTTGATACGCGGTTTCGGACAGGATAGTTACACTCTTACATCAACTTACCGGTAATTGTTCGGGCTGATATACTTAATCCTAATTCGGCGTTCAACAAAGTCTTTATTGCGGTGGACCGGAACCTTGAATAATAATATTCACCAAAATGACGCGCGCGATTGACAATACTTTCGAAATACGATTTAGTAATTTTAACGACAATATTTCGATACTACTCGGTACACTAACGTTACTACTCAAAAAGAATTAAAGACGGAGACGTATTTGAACAAAAACGAACAAAAAGGTCGTAACGACGAACGAACGAACCAATTAATTAATCAATCAAAAAGTACGAAAAGGTCTTAACCAATCCCCAATGAACCAACAACAAAAACCGAATCCCCTATTTAGCTCCGCAAGGACTTATATATCCTTCGTCGATAAACTTTTATTATTACCTTATTAATACCTTTTGCGGTTCGCAACACTACCATTAGAAGCAGTATTTTATTGTGATAATTAATTACCCTCAATAACGCGCGGGCACTACTTTAAACTTGTGAGTTCTTGCACTAATGCATTGATAAAATAAGAAATAAAGGTCCAGTGTAAAAGTATGCTTAACTATATTTGTAAATAAAACTAAAAGGATTAAAACAGTTGTAAAAATAGAAGTTTAAAATCGTAGCTTAACTAGGCTGATCCGAAGTTTCTTTAGCAAGAAAGAGAGAAAAATTAAATTTTGATCTGACGCGATAACATAACAATACAGAAATTACCTAATCAGGTGATCTCAAGAATTTGCAAACAGACTTAGGCTGGGCCTTTGATTGAACCTGATATAATATTTTCTGATGGTGGATCTGGATTCGCCTGGTGCCTTTTCGCGCTGAGCTCATCGTGAAGTTTCAACACCTCGCAAAAGGACATACCACCCCGGAATATCCGACTTCTGGATATTTGACGCGGTTTACTTTCAAAGTCCTAAAGTCTGAGACCACCGAAGAAAACTAATACGAATTGTAAGATTTGACGATGAAAACTAAGATTCAATCTTGTGAAGAAGTTAAAGCTAAGAGTTTGATTGTGATTCGAGTCAGCATCTGGTGTTGGCTTATTGTTAGATCGTGAGTGTCAAAATGAAGAAACCTCTCTCTTACGAAATAACCTCAGTTCAGCGAAGATGGTAATTAAGTCTTACTAGGGCATTTTTAACGCCTGGATAGCCCCACGAACGGGGCCAATCGCTATAGTTTGAGTGGGAGTTTTTACAATAATTTTTGACCAATCTCTAACTGCAGGATCTAACATTAAACCATTACGTGAGCCAACACCTAATTTTTCAATGGTTACTTTCTTCCTGGAAATTATAACATTGCCGATATGTAACTTACATTAAAATTCCTCAACCCTATGTGTCTCTACCAAACGTCGAAAACGAAAGACTTGATTTTCGACTTTTGTATTAAACACGTTACCTATCTCGAATCCATAATGTGAATATTTTTTTTTAATCCACAGTTATAGACACAATGTGAAAACTTTTACGACATCGTATCTTTTATTCTGAAACGAAAACGGATCCTACATGATATACAACACTTGCTATTTACCTATTCATAGCAAGAAAACTAGTTTTGTGCTGTTATTACGTGAAATTGGATCGAATCGAATCGGAGCAGACAAATATGACTACACATGAATGCTAAAATTGTAATATAAGTTGTAATCGCGCACAAACCGCGTTTGCGTGGTTGGTGGGGATTTTGTTACGTCAATCAATTTCAGTTTAAAATTTCACTGTAGCTAGAACGGTAATTAACAATAACTGCGGAGAGAATTCGAGATCTATTGGATTTCGGCGAAATTAAATCGGACCCGTCGTGTTCGCTTGTGGCCTGCAATGGGGAAGTGGATTAGCGCTAAATTAAATATCAATCGGTGCCGCAGGTTTTGCGACCCTGCCGTTATTGATTAGGCAAGAAAAGAAGCGGATGCATCAATCTGCGTCCACAGAACTAATCGATCTACGTCGTCCAGGGTCACTCAATGTCTATTCTCTTTTAATATACGGGTTTATGGAAAAAAATCTCTCATAGAACGAAGTTGAAGTTCGCAAAAACACTTATTTTGGTATAAAACATATTTTCATTGTTGAAAGTAATTTATCAAAAAGTAGGGTCAACTACTATCTGCTACGAAGATTTTATGGACATACTGAGACGATAACCGTAAAAACACACTGACCCGTTCGCTTTAGTAGACAATAAAGCGATGTGCCTCATGTACCCATGCTATTCTGACAATAAACGTGTTGAAACAGGCGAATAAATTTTACTGCTTCTAACCTATATTGCGACCGCACCGAGTTTTCGAATTGAATAATTTTCAATATAAGCTATCTCATCATATAATTTATTACATTTTAAGTACGTACCCACAGAAAATCGTAATGTTACCTGTGCAATGGCCTTATCCTAGAGACACATCGAATGAGTATAAATTTTGGCTGTGCATACCCTGAAATGAAGCCGTAAAACTGGGTTACCGCAAAACTCGGCTGAGCTGTAAAACCGAAAATGTGTCTCCGTGCACTTTCCCGAATTATGGGCTTGTAAAATATGATGACGTAAAAAATTTTTTGATGAATTGTAAATTAATATTTTACTTATAATCATTTCATCATGTCTCATATAATTTAAATTATGTATGTACAATAGAATTCGCTTATCAGTCATTTTTGGGAGTGGATATGGTCGGAATGGAAACTGGTCGGATTACCCATGTAAAGAAAACACGTACATAATAAAACAAAACAAACAATCTTTGACCTCAGAAATAATTTGTCTTCTAAACTTGACTCAAAACTAAGACAGACAAACACGTAAAGTTACACACCATAGTTCCTAATTTTCAAATAGAGAATTAATTTACTCATGGAAAACAACCATTGCTGAATTTCATATTTATATTTCAAAAATCCATTAATTCATATGAATGCTTTGTTAAAAATGAAATGATTTTTTCCTGAACTTTTTGAAATTCGTCACAGTTTTCCGGTAAATTTTAAAATACAATATTGTCTTTTTTTTACCTTTTGAGAAAAAGAAATAAATAAAGCAGCAAAATCTGGTGAATGTTCTAATTAAATATTGTTTCACCGATATATTAGGTTAGGAAAATGATATCGAAGGCTTTAATATATTATTTTTTCATGAAGAAAAAGTGATACAGTCATTTATACTTTTTGGAGAAAATTTACAGTTTATAGAGGATTTTATAAAAAACTGGTTCGTTAGGACTGTATTAGGTTTCATTATTAATACATTTTTGAGGTTTTCGCAGTGGGGGTTGTTCATCTTTTGATGAAAAGTGTTTTCAAGATGGCCATCACTTCCGCCACTGGAAGTAGGTTCCAACTTCGTTATTTTAGATGGAAGCTATCGTTTTTATTACATATTTTAATTCTACACACAAAAATATATAGCCTTTAATTCAGGTTGTTGGTAGTTATCGTTTTTCGATCTCCAATTATTTTGATTTTAAGATTTTTTTAACCATTTTCAGCCTACGCTTTAATACCACATTTCTCAATCATCGTTCAAGCAAGAAAGATAATAATTGGTATGATTAGTCGTCAGACATTTCCAAATAGAACGACACTTCCTTCGTTACTCTATCTTATACAGGTGTTCACAAACAGAATTCTCGTTTTTCCATATTCAATTGCAAAAAAGTCAAAAACTTTAAATGAAACACCCCTGTATAAAATTGTGTTTGTGGTGGAAAGGGTCGCTGGTAAATAACCAAATTCTTCGTTTTGAATAACAATATATTGATAAACTTTGTGAAACGGTCTTGTTTCACAAAGTTTATCATTAAAGTTTAAGGTCGGGGCATGTGCGATGTTAAAGCTTATTTGAACGATGCGTACAGCGACAACGACAATGAACGAATGTAAAATCAAGAATACGAGTTGTGCGCAGATATAGAATTTAACAAAAACTAATTTTCCAAATAAATCGTAAAATAAAAATAAAATTGTGTTAAAATATAAAACCCAAATGTAAATGCAAATTATTACGAAATGTAATAACACAAAAATGTAATAACAGTGGAACTCAATAATCTTTTAATGAACCAGTTAGTTGCGTGAGAAACCGTGCATAAAAATCTCGAAAAATATCCTCCAACGGCGACATGTGGAATTAAAATCATCACAAATACAATAGGATTTGTTATCCTACAAATATTCTTTTCAACGGCACCAAATTTATTAAATTCCTTTGCTCCATTTTGAAATTATTGGCATTAATTTATAAGCCCTTTGGAAAGCCTTAATATCTTAATATAATATATCTTAATATAACGGAATTCCGAGAATAAACACATTTTGTAATTCAAAATGGCGGATACGTCACCTGGCGGCTATTTTAGAGAACTCAAAATAATTTCCAGAATTTTCTTTTGGTCACTTTAGTAATTAGTTTTCTATTGCAAGTTTCTACGATGATCAGTTTCTTTACAATACAGTTATACAATAAGCATATTTTGCTTCGCTTCACGAACGATACTACCTTTTATGAACACGCACCCACAGAACACAGAGTGAACGAGACTCACAGTAAGCAGATACAGCGCACTCCGCTTGGACAACCACTTAATGTAGACAAAACTTGAAAGACCAAAAGTATTCATATATGTTTTGTTACGATCGGATAATTGTGTGATACAATTTATCCCTCTTTAGTTGGGATAAATTGTAGGATGTTCGATGCGTCCCAATTAAGTCGAATGGACTGCATAACCCAGCACACAGCAAAGACTCAAGCAACAAACAAATTCGCACAATATGGCAAAATAAACAATCGAGATCAAGGGACGAAATTTAAAAAAAGACGTCGTCGTGTAAATTAGCTAAAAGTAAAAAACTAGCAACTAACTACAAAGGACCGTAAATAATATATCTACCATCTGAAAGAGATTAAGTGAATTAAATAAATCGGTAGTTTCATTTTCTTTTATTTCCTTAAATAAATAGTGTCCCAATTCCAAGATAATTTAAATGGTTCTTTAATACTACTACTTTTTAGCTGCATAAATAAATAACTCATAGTTGGCCATATTTACTGATAGCAATAAAATAAATTCAGATACTTAGCATAAGAAGAGATATCATCGTGCATTTTTCCTTTAAGGCTTGCAAAGTTTTAACATGTTATTTATCCCCAAAGGTAACACTAAAACTTTAATACCCACGAAGGACGCTTATTATACATCTACACGTGTGTACTGTGGCGTGTTACTCTACTTTATCGAAGTGGATGGTCTGAGAAAAGAATTTTCCAAATAAAGTCTTCTTCGCCATAAATAAAGTCTTTTCTTCGTAAATAACCTCCCCTTTTTGTCGAGGGACTTAACCAATAACAGTCGGGGGTAATTAGTCGGTCAACGAAGGAAAACTTCCCAGATTCGAACGCGCTGGGAAATATATCCCGGCGTGCCTTAATTACTTGATTAATTAAAGAGTCGATTATTCAAGTTTAGCGCAAATTAATCTGTGTCCCCATCGTGCTGCTACACTGTTATTTAGCATTGTTCTTTATGCGATAATCGATTGGTACGGAGATGCAGATACTTGAGTAATTCTACTCCAGAACATTAGGGAACATTAACCGCTATATAAACTCTCACAATCAGTTATAATCCCGATCGATGTCCTTCGAATAATTTACGCTTTGTCCATTCAAGTGTAATTAATTATGGTATCTTAATCTTTGTTTTTGGTACACTAACATTGTTTTAATCTGATACCAGACGGTCTCATTAACAATAAACAATCTTCAAACATTAATTATAATTTTGCATTTATAGAATTGATAAATTTTTTAGAATAAAGTCAAAGTCATAATTTAATAGAAGGTTGAAGAAGGAGAGGCAAACCGTGAAAGAAAATGATGTGGAGGTAGATTTGAAAAATGGAAGTTAAAAGATGATCACCGCTGTGTGGTGGGAGATACTGGAATATCACTGAGTAGACAAGAAGAAGAAGATTCACAAATTCTATAAGTTTATCGATATTTCAAATAAAGTTACAGCTACTTATTGGCTCAACAAATTTTATTTCGTTTTAAAATCCAATTTTCAATTATTTTGTGCTCCCAAATCACATTCTGTGTTGAGAATTAGATCAATATGTGGCCAGAGTTAATTCAAGGTTTACAGGGTTGGGGTTTTCGGCGGGAACCGCCAATTAAAAACTAGTTATTTCAATGTATCGCTTTGGTTTTGGGATTAAATGCATATTTGCACATAAATAAATTTGGGCTTTAAATTTTGAAGTTACCGGTGCCATCGGGTTTTATTGAAATTTATTGCTAGATTTACGGGAATTAATTTTATTGACCAAAATGGACCAAATAATATTCGTAACTTTCCAAACTGTTTAAGATTTTAAACACCTCTAGTAAATATAAGTATGTATATGTATAAATACAATTGTAGTTTTAAACAGTGTATTAAAAAGAAGAAATGTCTTAGAAACTGCAAAGTGGCAAGCAGGGGACTTATTTTCTTTCGAGTCCGCATACATGTTTGCTGTCGTTAAAAGTCTAAACGTTGAGCACCAACTGAGGGGACGATCTCCAAGGACTGTTTATTATTTCCAAGTGTCTTGAAGAGAGAATTTTTGTTATTATTTCGAGCCTGTCGTAAGGGTATGAACTGAAGTGCTTCGTTTTTACGATTATGCTTTCTTAAGGAACGCTGTTTTGAGAGATGGTTTCCCGATAAATTTCATGAATATACAGGTGTCCCGGAATAAGTGGGCAAGCTCTCGGATTCTGAAAGTTTGGGTCAAAATATCGCTATATATTTTTTTATAGTTTCTATTTATATGTATTTTATAGCAAAACCTATAAAGATTTTCGATACGTTACACCCTTGCGGACATATTCACCCCTAAAGGGGACACCATGAAAGTGGTTTTTTGCTTATTGTAGTGTCTATAAAATTCTATTGTAATTAAGGATATCGTTTTCTTTTAATTTTTCACACTTCAACCTATCGCACAGAAAGCAATGGCAGTCTTGAGAAATTCCATCAAACTTTAAAGCCGGCCTTAATAGCTAGAGGTGATACACTTAATTGGAAAAATGAGCTTATAGACCTTTTAGGTCTTCGGTCAGCTGCTAAGGAAGACAGGTTGCCCTTCTGCTGAGCCAGTTCACGGATAGCCCCTAAGATTTCCTGGCGAATACGGCAGGACAGTTCTCGACAGTTTACACAATACATTTACCAATCTCCATATCAACATTAAAAAAAAAAATGGGGTCCTTGACTAAAATAGAATTTTATAGATACTGCACTTCTATTTTATTCATAAAGATATTTTTATAAAATTCTATGTGCTGCTATTGTGAATGTTAAGTGTGGAACCGGTTAAATTAGTGTGTGAATATTGCTAATAAGTAAGGGGCAAGGAGTGGAGGTCAGCTGCCCCTATGGGTTTTTACCTTAAATTTTTTAAACCCTTGGGATATCTGCTTTCCAGACAGTTTTTTTCAATTTCTTAATTCTTTTAAAGAAGAAAAGATACTGTTATTCTAAATTGATAAAATAAATCGTTTTCGAGAAAAATGAACTTTTAGCTGTCACCGTTACTCATAATCGACATCAATGGTTTTATTTGATCAAGGATAGCTATAACGACTCTCGAGGTCATGTTGAAATTCAGCTTACAAAAATGAATTTCTTTCTCAAAGATTTAAATTTATGAAAATAAGTCAAATCCCAAATCATTTTTAATATCACATGTTACAAGACAAAACGAAACAGCAGCAACGACAGAGGAAGATTATTTTTTAGAAATATTATTATTTTTCCGGAAACTTTTCCAGAAAATTAAACATGAATAACAACAAAAATAGCAATACAATATCACTAGAATATTCTAGCTTTTCTAATATCAGATCCGGCGTTAGATGTATGTTCGTACGTAGAACAATTGCTTTTTTTATTTTTAAAACTAAAACATGTTTAGTTGCTAAATTGAACGTATTTGATATATTTAACAACTAAATTGCATCATGGCGGCGAAAATTATCAGTAAAGATTAGTTACTAGAAAATGATTTATTTTATCGAAACTTAATAAGAGTACCTTTTTTACTTCAGAGAACTTAAGAAACTAAAAAAGCTATCAAAAAGGCAGATATTCTAAAGGTATTAACAATTTTCGGTAAAAACCCGTAAGGGTAGCTTACCCCCACCCATTCCTACTTACAAATCACCAACATTCATTCACTAAGTTAACCGTCTACATTCACAATAGCAACACATACAATTTTATGAAAATATCTTTACAAATAAAACAATTATAAGTAAAAAATTACTTTCAGGGTGTCCCCTTTCAGGATGAATATCTCCGCAGGGGTGCGACCTTTCGAAAAACTTTATAGAAACATATAGTGATGTTTTGGTTTAAACTTCCAGATTCCAGATTTACTTATTCTTGGACATCTGTATATATTAATACTTGGCATGCGGGAAACGTATTTTTACGTTTTACGCTTACGGTAGCGAAAAATACCCGCATAGCAAGTGTTAACAAAATTCGAAACAATTTTTAATTTATACCAATTTTCATCTTACAATATCACAAGAAGCGTGTTTAATCCTAGAGCCTTGATTTAATACTTTAATACCTACTCCCCTGTAAAAAGTGTGCAGGGCCAGGGTTAGCTCAGTAAGCCCTATTATTGAACGCGCTTTTAATCGCACATTTCCTAACGCGTGTTTTCATTTATACGCATTTTAATAGGAGTGTACAGACTCAGGCCCATCAAACGCGTGTTCAAAAACCTCTCATCTGTACCGGGGCTAACTCTCAGTATCGTCAGTTTTCTGATCAGTAACTAAAGTACTGATCTCAAATAATCACTTCCTTAAGAAATGAAATGTTGTTTTCGGTAAAAAAATACGATTTTTAGCAACGTTTTATTATACATTGACAATTTAATTCGTATACTAGACATCCCACAAACCGCGCTGTTCTTTTCATTATGGCCGGAGCAAAAGTTTCCCGAAGTACATATCGCCGTTCCGGAACAACTGCAATTTTTTGATAAAATAAGTTAGGGCCATCAATGTATCCAAAAAATGCTTATCTTAATTGTTTTTCCTTCTCCTGCGATTTTTTTTTATTTTGCAGTTATGTCGATGTTCTTCCTGAACGGCGATATGTAGTTTATATTTAGTAACAAAACAGAACTTAATATTAGAAGCGGTCTAATTCTAGTAGGTTAACAACGTTGATTCTTAACAACACTAACATTGAACTCATTATACTACCTTATTCGTTTTCCTGGAAGAAAATTTGTGATTTGAGTTTCGTGGTATTAAGCACTTCAACTAAAAAAACTGCCAGCAAAGATTACTCATCCATCGAGAAATTAAAAACAATCTATTGATAAGGCAATATAATTTCTGAAAATTTTTACTTCAATTCAATCCAAAAAAGTAAGTGCCAATTTAAGTTCGTACACTATACAACTATTTTTCGTGTTAAATGAACGGTTACGGATATTTTTCAGCAGTTTGAAATGGATTTATGCACGCGAAAGATTCATTAAAACTGATACGGAGATTTCGTGTCTACATTTATAGAGTTTTACTAAAAATAATGACAAATGAGCTATCTTATGTAATATGTGATTTAATCCCTTAGTTTAGGTTTTATTTAAGCTATTCGTCACATGTCACAACCAAGCGTGATTGTTCGGCATCAACGGGTTTACTTTCGGGATTTCGCCCTTCTGATTAATTGGGTTTCCAATCGATAACGACAGCCGCGTTGTTCAATTTATGACACCTGAGAGAGCACTGTACAGAGATCGTAACAAACAAGAATACATAGAATGCGGAAAGAAATAAAACACTAAAAGCATTAAATGGGATCTCATATAAACCGAAAAGTAATATAGAGGAACATTTTAGTCAAAATTATCCCCAGTGATAGTTATGTTTTGATTGGTACCGTCCCGATATATACCGTACATCATAATTAAAGCATGCTACATCTGCGTTCTACTATTTTCCGTTTTTTATCCTTTGAACACAGCGCAACCGGTACATGGTCGGATACGCAATAGTTTTTTCACCACGTTTAATTGTGCACCCAGGCCGTATTACAGGCAAAAGGAGAAAAAAAAAAGCGGATGCGCTAATAAATAGAATGGCCCGACAAACGTTCCATTCGCTTTAGCTTAGCACGCTTTTCACAATATTTGTTGGGGAATAATGGCGATCTATTACATTTTGTTACTGATGGGAGGAATAACTAAGCAAGGGTGAAGCGCTTAACAACAAAAAATTGGCCAAAACAAATGACCGTAAAACGTTGTAGAGAATTTTTAAATTACCTGTCTCCACCAATACGTTTACAGTTTATTTAGTGGACTTATTTAAACATACAAAGTTTGATTTAAATTTTAATTAACCTGTTTTAGTAGCTATAACCGGACAGTTATTAAAAGAAATTCTTTTCTTGTGTGAAGCCGTAAACAAAACTTCAATTGGCATAATCACCCTAACATTTTTACTTTAAACGGTATACTTATTTTATCAAATTCGGTGAGCAACGACGGTGAGCAAAGATAATTTCAAAAATATTAGTACTATTAAACATTTCCGAATATAAAGTATAATACCTACACAATGAAAGCACTCTAAAATCAAATTCGAATGTAACAATTATTTTAACTCATTGAATATACTACAACCAGAAATGGAGATGCATCATCACGAAGAGATGAAAAAAGAACCTCCTTTCAAAGGAAAGATAATTTCAAAAATATTGGTACTATTAAACATTTCTGAATATAAAGTGTAATATCTACACAATGAAAGCACTTTAATTGTAAAATCAAATTCGAATGTAACAACTATTTTAACCCATTGAATGTACCACAACTAGAAATGGAGATGCATGACGAAGATATGCAAAAGGAAACCCCTTTCCGTAACATTGCCTAGTACGCTTTCATCTTTCTCTTCATAGTATAGCTCCATTTCGGGTTATAGTACATAGTCGTTTCTTTGAATTAGCTTGACACAAATTTGACATTAAAAATCCCGTTAAAAATGACAATTCTACACATAAACGGCAATCGTTACGGTACTATAGAAATAAAAAAATCGGTGGTTCTATTGTTATCAACCTACACTCGCTATTTTACAGCCCTAGGGCTTTTGGATTTCAATAATATTCAATATTCTAGAAACAAACAACACCATTTAAATAGTAAAGAGTTTTACAGAAAGCAGCAAAGATTACCATCTTCAACTATTAAGGATAACATTAGTGTTCAGAACTAAGAAACTTGTAAGTGACGTCCTAAATCAACTTTTTATAAGTCGGCTGTTTAAAAATTCAAATTAGACAAAGGAAATGAAAAAGAATGTATTATTTAAGTTACTAATCTAATTTTATTCAATTATTGTATATTTTTACATTTTTTTGTCTTCCTTCCGCCAAATAAATTCTTTTCTATCTATCAAGCTGACTGTAACATTTAGCAGAACGGAGATGACACTTTAATGCTCTAAATTCCCTTCTATTGTATTTTCGAACAGTAACAACGCTATTTTGGCGGACAGTGTATAATTTGGTATCTAGGTTTACATCAAACAATATGTATTTTGCACGTTCCACTAACAAGAAAACCTTATGTCTTACCCGTCATCGGTTTTAATGAAAGTATCAATCGATAGATACTGTACATTGTGGTACGTAGTACAAATGTGTAAAATATTAGGGCGCACTATTCAGGGGTTCGCAACAAAATCGATGTTAAAGTTCGCAAGCGAACTTTATATACTGATTAGCCATTCCCCTTAAAAAGCCGAGGGGGAAATGAATCGGTCTCCTTGCAAGATTTTATACATTCGCTCAGGCGTATCATTTTCTTCTGGTGTGCAAGATGTACTTAATTGATGAATAATCCCATTCGTTTCCAAAAAATAATCAAATCTTTTATTACAGCACTCACGTCCATTGTCCCATTTGGAAATCTTAATCTTATAGCGTTTTTTTTTGTAGAATTGGTGCCCACCAGTGCATAATAACGTGTTCTGTTGGTTGTACCAAATTAGTGTTTTATGTTCTATTACATTTTATTATTGTAGTTTAGAAAACATTTTAAACAACCTTAAGGCTAGAAATAGATTTACAGAGTGTCCCAAGGTCAAACGGAGTGACTCATTTCTGCAGTAAGTATGCCCAAAAATTGGTACGATTGAAAATTCAAATATACCTACACCGTCTGATCATAGGCATACGAATGCAAGGGGCACGAACAGTTCGGATGTAATTTAAGTTGACATCTAGGGTTCCAGTTAAGGAAGCCAACCGACAAACATGAAATTTACTAGAGGCCATTTGACTCCATTTGACCTTGGAACACTCTGTATAAGCGATTTTATAATCAGATTGGCAGTTATGGTTATATTTGATTTTATCGTGTTCTGTGGAATTTACCCTTTTTGCACTATAAGTTATGGTGGATTTAGGATGCTAAACTTAACCGTAACCTCAGCTGTATTAACCATCAAATTTGCCGTAATTCCTAAACGTTGCCTAAACGCTTCCATTAAAACAAAATAGTTGAACTTTTTTTAAATACTGGCGTTACTGCTACGGTTATGATTGCAGCTTTTATGTGTGACATCCTAAACCCACCATTAGTGTGACGTATGCATTCAATGTCAAATTTTGGTACACACCAGTTCAGCAAAAAGAAAACGCTATTAGTCTCCTTTTGGTTTTGCACCATTGATTTGAAAATCTTGAATTTTTCAAATGTTTCATCTTTTTCTTTCATGAAATACAAAAAAATATCATTTTGCTGTATTTATCTTCAAATAAAACAAAATAGCTCGATCTTTCAATTGATTTCACCTCCATAGGTCCACATACATCAAAATGTATAACTTCCAAGAATTTTTTTGCACGCAATGTTGAATTCCTAAAGGAAAATCTAGCCTGTTTCCCTTCGCGGCATACCTTGCATTGACTTGGTAATTCAGTTTCAAAATCAATTGCATCAGCCAGAACTATTTCTCAGCGTTTTTACATCATTGAAGTTTAAGGGGAGATATCAGTGTGAAAAAAAATATTCGATTTTTTTTTCTTGCTTAAATAGTTAGTTTTGTCCTTTAAGAATATGCCTACAAAATGTTTAAACAATATTCGGCTTAGAAGTATTCGAAATTGGCGTCAAGCGTCGACGCTTTCAGAGCAGTCTATAGAAGACTGTGTTTTTGTGGCGCCCAAGTAGTCAAAACAGCTGCTAATTTGGTTACTGTCATATTCAACGATGGTCACGTGGCTTTGTTAAATGTTGTTGAGGACTTGGGAACCTCCATCGGCGAGAAACTGTTCAATTATTGCCGCGAAATCGACCGAAAACGTATCGAGGACGCCGAACGCTACTCTTTAAACCGATGTGAGGAGGAGGAAATGTTATTGTTGGACGCAGATGAACTTCTATATGGTCCAGGGATAGCAGAACAATCGGTAAGAACTTGTTTTATATTAATATTCAAGTTACATCATTCAATTTTATCCTCTCAAAACTTTAAACGCGTTTTTCTCGAAACCATGTTTTTTTACCTGGTTGACAGCATTACTCTGTTAAATTTTGTCCAATCGACTTTATTCAACATGGATTCTCTCCAGAAAACTTAGCTCTATCGTTGCATCGTAGAGGTTTTTTTTAAATTGTTTACTTTTTTTTTATTCACGATTTACTGCAAAATTTTCGTGTAAAATCCGAATTTTTTTTTTAAATGGCCACCATTTCTTTTTAAATCAAAATTTTCAAATTTTCTACGATGCTGCGATAGCTATACTATTATAATTTAATAATCTTTTCGAATTTTTCATTTCAGATGCTTGCTGTGGCTCTAATGTTGTCAACCGTCGGGAGATCTTTTTTCTAAGACGTCACTTTACGACTGCTCCCCTGCTTCATAGATCGTAATATAAATTCAAAGAAAATTTTCTTGCATACTTTAATGCTTCAATAATTAATAGACAAAATCCCAAATAATTTGATACAGCCGTTTAAAAGAAAAAAAATCCCAAAAAACACCTCATTTTTCAGCCTGTCACACTGATATCTCCCCTTAAATGTCCTAGTTGCCTATGTCATCTGTCCAGTAAAACCCTTTTGGTTGTAAGCATACACTTGCTTTTATTGTCTAATTGTAAGTTCAACTTATAAACATTACACATTGCTTTTGCCGTTGTAACAAGCTTTTTTTCGAATTGAATAATTTACAACCATGGTCATTAAATTCGACTGAATTTCCATTCCGAACTATTTCAGTTACCGATAATAACTTCATTTTCTGTCCTGGCACATAAATAACATTTTTTACTATAAAATCAAATTGATTTGACTTAACTATAGTTGTTATGTCTACGTTGCCAACACATTCGACAATAAGCTTTTCATCATTTGTAACTACAACCTTTTTTGCTCGTACATCATACAACACATTTTTCAATAAATGTTTATTAACCGTCACGTGGATACTGGCGCCGGAGTTGACATACCAATCGTTTTTCTGAAAAGAACCATTCAGATAAATATCACTTAAAGCATTTGATTTATCTTTATTAGGGCACTTCTTAAAATATCCAATCTGCTTATATCCGTAATATTTTATGTGATCGGTAGAGATTTTTGATCGGTTACATTTTTTTACCGAAAAAAAGCATTTCCTGTTCTTGTATTTGGTTTAATATTCAACAATTTTGTTTGTATTTTACCTATTAAAAACCGAAAATTTCACGCCTTGCACTTTTAAACTATCGAAATAATTTCAATATTAGAAGAAATTTTTGAAGGAAACACTGTACTTTTATTGGTATTATAATTTATTATCGTCTACCATGTTTCTCATCATCATCAGAGACGATTACAAAAAATTAAACATTTCGTGATGTAAAATGAATTATCAAAAAGTTCGGAAAGTTTAAATCAAAAAAGTTGCAATAAAAAATCAAAACGGAATCGAATACAATAAAAATACTTACAATTTAGATATCTTGTCTACAAGTTAACATAAAAAGTTTAGAAATTTGCAAATATCAACATTAAATTTAATTCCAAATATAAACACTTTAAAATTAATTAAAAATGTCGTAACAGTAAAATGTACAAAAAAGAATCATGAATTGAAAACTAACGAAAATATTAAACTTTTACATAATCAAAATAAAGGTTATAGACTTACAATTAGTTTTCTCGAACAATATGAAAATGATAAATTTATTAACAATAATACACAATTAGAATGCCTGAATGGTCAAATACAAAGTCTAAAAATTCCCTTATTTAAATACCTATCCCATCCCTTTCCTCAAAATACAGAGGACTAACGCATCTGAACTACGTGCGCTTTTCGCACTTTTTGGGGTCCCAGTGGCCACTTCCTTTCCTTTTACCCATTTTCAAATCCTATAACCCCTTTCCTATTTAGTTTATTTAGAGCACCCATTTTAATTCCCAATCATCTACAGACTGCACAGATTCGAGTTGCGGATAGGGCAGGTCAATGTGTTAGACAAGGCATCGAATTCCATACGATTTTAATGAATTAAATAAGGAGGCACATATCAACTCCATCGACCAGATAAGTAAACGTAGTATATCTGTCCTGTGTTAACTAACGGAAGCCTTATTGTCGTCCTTCTTCCACTTACGTTAAACGTATCCGCAACTCATCGATGTGCACACGGTATAACATCCCTTACATTTTTAACTGTGCAATAATTTTTTATAATGATTGCATTTATATTACATAAAATATTTTAATAAAATACATTTTTACATTATAATTTTCTAAGTGAGAATTTTCAATATTTATATTTTATCTGATTACATTTACGCTTTGTTTTTGATTTTGTATTTCCACATGCGCATTTTCGTCCTCTTACAAAGTCGTAATATAACCGGTTCATATTACTGTCATGTCAGATTTTACAACGCACATACTTCACGCTTACAACACTTTTAATTAATTTTAAAGTGTTTATATTTAGAATTCCATTGAATGTTGATATTTTTAAATTTCTAAACTTTTTATGTCAACTTGTAGACAAGATATCTAAATTGTAAGTACTTTTATTGTATTCGATTGCTTTTTGGTTTTTTATTATAACTTTCTTAACGTAAACTTCACATACTTTTTGATAATTAATTTTACATCACGATACCTTTAATTCTTTGTGGTCCTCTTCGATGATGATGAGAATCGAAACATGTTGGACGATAATAAATTATAATACCAGTAAAAGTACACTGTTTCCTTCAAATTTTACTTTTTTAACAAATATTCTCTTATTTAATATTAATATTCTTTTAACTAGAAATGTGCATTAGGATGTACTCTTTCGAGAGAACTGAACAAATTTATTACAAAACAAAACTATTAGTACCTCCAAAACTTAACTCTAAAACTGTTTACTTTTCTTTAAGTTATATTTGGCTTAATCAACTACAAATGGACTCTATCCCAACGTATTTCAATATTCACATTTATGTACCAGTCACCCTGTATAATCAATAATTTAATAGTAATAATGAAACAAATCTAACCAATCTCGTTTTTGCCAGAAGGAAAACCAATAAACATAAACGTTATTAATCTTGGTTTATTCGGTATGGGAGTACTTTCGGTGTCTAAAGCTTAGAAAAGTTGCGAAGTTCGTTAACGTGGCCAGGGGATTACAAGGTAAAGTTTTGGTCGGAAAAGTGGGTCCGTGTCCATTAGTAGAGCGCTCGTCAAATAATCCGGGTTAATTCCGTCTGTCCGTTCAGGTGGACGAGGAAAAATTATTACGGCATGAAAAATTGAATCAGCCATATCGTGCCGTCCGAGTTCGTTTCCGACGTTATCCGGCTATTGCTTTAATTTGCCCCCTTTTCTGGCGGGACTAAGGCCGGGACCAGTAACGACGGATAATTAGGACCGTCGTGGACTTAACTTTATTTTACGATCCATATATTCTCCGGCTTGATATAGTCCCCGATGTACCGAGCTCACTTTATGGCCCTAAGGGACCTATATATACAGCTATTAGAAACCGTTTAAATTATTGCATAGCCTGGTAGTGATTGAAATTGAAAAACGATAATGAAAAATATTATTAATAAGGAATATATATTAGCATTTATTATTCCCTCTATTCAGTATGTTCCCTATTTATTCGGTATTTAATGTAGGTAGTAGGGCATAACACAAGTTGAATTACAATTGAATGAAATATAACAATTTTACCAAACGTGGTCGAATGCCACCAATTCTGATGAGAAATATTTTATGGAATAAATCTTTCATAAAATCTTTGTTGGTGTAATACCGACCTAAATGATCGCTAAAGAATCACTTACAGAGATATTTTAAAAGACCGCAGGTAATTAATAAACAAAATTTGAGATGTTAATAAAACAGGTATTACATTAAAATTCAAAGCTCCCGGTTGTTTTATAAATTTTAATTTTTAAAATTGTATTAAATAACCATTCAATTTATTAACGCCGCAAACAAACATTGGGGAAAATTCGCGATTTTATTCTCGGAAAACCCGTGTTTATGTGTGCATACACATATGTGGCTAGTGAAAAATATATTTTGTTTATTAACTAACTAAAAAAAGGAAAACAAGCGTATGTTTGCAGAAGAACTTGTTTCATCAATATGTGCGCGAATCCTTAAATTTAGTTATCCTTCCTAGTATTTTAATTATATAAAGCTATTATTCATTTTTAATAACATTTACCAGCTTACTTGTGCCTAAATAAGCTATTATTTCGCCAAGAAAATATATCACGAGGCTTATTTAACGGACCATTTGATTGAAATCAATGATACATTATAATATGGCGTATATTATAATTTAATTTACTAACTGCTTGTTATAGAACATTTAAACGATTTTTATTTATTTACATTCATTAATCCTATTTACAGTTAAGAAAAGCTAAATTTAAATTTTTAGTACTTTTCAAATATTAGTTGTATGAAGATATATTGTTTGGGATTTTAAAGAAATAAGCATATAAATATGGATAAAGTCATTTAACCGAATAATATCCTTTTTATAAACTTTCAACGAAAATCATACTTAAAATTTGTCGTTGTATTAGGAAATATTTTCTATTGACACCAACACCGACATTTCCAAGGGTCATTTGGGATAAATGCGAATCCTATTGTTGCCGCTAATTCGTTCTCATTGTTTCACAAAATACTGCGAAACGGCTTCAATTAAGAATTAACGAGATCGCGACTTCATTCCTTCCGTTTCCGGCTTTTTGTTAAACTTTCCGGGAAATTGTGTCCATATAATGATCTCTTCGTAAAATAACTAGGTATTGTTGAAACATCAATAGAATTATTAGGTGAATTTAATAAGTATTTTAAAATATCTATATTTACACACAAAACCAAACGCAAAACTGATTAGAGGATTTAAGTGAAAATGTTTTAACTTTAGGTTAGTTTTATAATTCAAATTTGCTTCTTAATTTAAACTATGGATTTGTCCAAAATAATTTCCTATTTCAGGTTGATTTAAATCAACATTGACTTGATGTTCAATTATGCACTCGAAGAATTCAAAAAACAACTTATAAACAATACTTTCAAAGCGTAACATAAATATCATAACGTATGACGTACGTTCATCGCTTACAGTTACGGTTTCATTTCGATCGGCGGATTTGCTTCCGGAGTTTGATGTACGTTAATGTTCAGGTTAATTGGATTCTGCTTGGACAGCGCTATCACACTAACGCGGTTTATTGCGGGCCTTTGCAGTTTAGCTGTGATTACGGCTCTGCATCGCTTCGTCAAATTATATGCTCTTGAAAATCGTCTAGCTAAAACTAATTCCCGTTTACAAGCCTTTGTTTAATATTTGCAAAATCGTAGTTGAATTTTAACGTAATTGCAGAAAACCAAACATATTGTAAATAGAATGATAGGTTAGTGGTACACCTAAATAATTGGTGCACATATCAAAATTAGTAGAACCGTCTAATATTGAAATCCTTTTTGAAACGGTATTTGAAAAGCCATTTTTGAACGTTTGTTTAAATTAATCCGTACCGTTAGAGTTCCTTTGAAGTATGTAATGGCTCCTCCGAGTGTTTAATTAAGGTATGAGGTGGAATTTTAATTTCAAAATTTCTGGCATCCCGAAACTTCTAATTAAGCTTAGCCGCCGAGGAGTTTGCGAGCTTTTATGCGATTGCTGGTGTCTGCAAAGCTTCCGCAAATAATCCTCAAGCTTCGTGTTTACAGAAGCCAGCTGGTTATACGTGGCTTATCGGCTCTTATTTTCGCCTATTAATTACCTCCACAATTAGCTCAATTGAAGGAGTCAATGCAAGAAGTGGACATGTCCACTTTTAAAAATTTTACAGAGGGGGTAAAAAACGTTTTTAGTATTTATTAATATAATTAATAAAATTTTGACTTTGGACAGTTAAATGTTATTGGTTTGTGGTTACTTTCTTTATAAATTATTCCCGTTTTATATTTTTACTTGTCTAATAATGATGGTAAAAATAATGGACATGTCCACTTTTGCACAGGGTTTTTTCAGTATTTATAAAATTATTTATATATTACTTTTAATTTAATAGAAAACTTGTTGGCTGTATAAATAAAGGCTGATTCTTGCACAGGATGATGCAGAATTCTTCAGAGAACATATCTACATGAAAAAGTAATTTTCAACAAAAAGTGGACATGTCCACTTCTTGCATTGACCCCTTCAATTGAGAAAGTAGAATCAATCTGATTAGATATTAAATGGAAATATATAGGGTTGCAAAGAAATATAATCAAAATAATTTGACCAAACAGGGTAGAATTAGCAGTTGTCACATTGACTCCTGTGCTGCTAAAGTCCGTTCGGTGAAAGATGTCTCCTACGTTATCTTTTACCACCTTTCTTTCAACTTACGTCATAACAAACAAAATGCAAAGAACTATATCTCATAAACTATATATTCCGTTTAGCAAAAGATATCTCATGCATCATTACATTATACTGACATATTATAAATTTTTTATTGCAAGTCACTGCAATGACTTCCTGAAATACTGTACTTTGTACACTTATTTTGCTGCTGGTACATACCAGAGTGAAACGAAAACTGAAAGTACTACTTTTTTATTAGTCTAACAATAAGATAACTTTTACCGCGTCCTGTGTCCAGACGTTCTGGGCATAACATCCAGACAAAACAAATTTAATGTTTGAAGTATATAGACATGCGGAAAATTGTTACCAAAGATAAGAGTGTTGAATATATTCCTTAATACAAAATGTAAACAAATCTGGAGATTAGATTATAAAAATTTTAAAACAAGAAACTTTTCTAAATATATAACTTTTCATCTAATAATCGTCAACATTATAGAACTTAAAAAAATCGCCTGAATTTGGTTTTTAAGGATCAAGAAAAGATCCTTAAACCTTTACCTTTTGTGACAATTATGGGCTAGAATGTTTTCTTTAAAGCATCGTACAAAAATCTATGTACTAGGACCTAACATATAACCAGTAGCGTGACTAGGGTATGGCAGGCATGGCACGTGCCATGGGCGCCATCTCAAGGGGGGCGCAAAAAATGTAATGTGTAACGTAAAAAAACGAAAATGAAAAAAAAAATTAGGAAATTATCGACTTAGAGGGGCGCAAAGTAGGTGTTTGCCATAGGCGCCATTTACTCTAGGTACGCCTCTGCATATAACCTAACAATGGTTAGATTCTAACCATTGATTTTAATATTTTTAAAAATCGTCCTGTTTCAATTTCTACGAATCGAGAAAAGATTGTTTGGAGAATTGCTCTCTAGAATGTCTTCTTTAGCATATTAAGGTGAAGTGGGGTAAGTGCGTTTACGGGGCAAGTGCACTTTTAGTCATTAAATGTTACATGTTTGAATTTATGGCGCTGAGACCTATGGATAAAAACTTTCACTAACGCAGTAGCGCACCGAGAAATTTCCCCTAGGGGGGGTTTTCGCTAAAAATTTTCTTGGCTTATACTTTTAATGCAAATTTTTGTACAACCTATAGTATAAGGAGTTCAAATTGTCTTAATGTCTTAACGAGTATTAACGACAAAATTAAAAACTTATGTTTCGTCTGGGGGGGGGGGGGTTTAACCCCCAAAACCCCCCCCCCTGGGTGCGCCACTGTACTAACGTATTCGTCAGATGAATAATAACGTTTCTTGGTTAATTGTAGACTGAATTAGAATAATATTTTATTTGTTATGTTCGTCGCAACTTCTTTTTAACGAAACAGCCTTGTGTTAGGTTCCATAGCTTATACCACGGCAGTTAAAAGTGACTAACTTCGTTATCTTAATGATTTTCGCTTAGGTACACAATAAAGAATATTCTTCAAATTAGATTGCATTAGTTCCATTTGTTAATCAAAGCATTTTGTTCCGAGAAAGAGGCCTTAGTCGCTCTTGCCCCACATTAGCAGGGCAAGTGCGTCCACGACGAATAAATTTAAAAAGGAAAAATAATTTATACAGTATTACTTTATTTAATCAAATATCTTTTATTATTTTGAGTATGCCCCAAGTTATTATACTGACAAAAGAAAAAATCCGTTGGCAAATATTATTGATGTTGTAACGATTGAAAGTTACACTTATCATTTTTTATGCCGCACTTACCCCACCTTACCTTGTATAAAATGATAAAATAATTGTACAAACTTTGAGAACTAATTTTTTCTTAAACTGCTATATTTTCATTAACATAAAAGAACTTTAAAAAGTCGTTCATATTTGGCTTTTAGGAACAAGAGAAAATGTTTTCATGAATTATAGACTAAAATTGTTTGATAATAAGGTAATTATGATGCGAAAAACATTGAAAAAGAAATTCTTCCCGAACATACATAACAGAGTAGGTCAACTCAGCAGAAAAAAGTTAAATCAGGATAAAGTACATACCCCGACTCATTGCTGCCGCTGATGTGCTAATTTTGATTTGTTCAAATAAATCTACGTCATTTCCTGATTACCGTTACTATTTACTTATTTATTAAAAAAATTTGAACACAAATGCCAAAAAATGTGGAATAAAATCTAATAGCTTTCTAATTAATCCTGTAATCGGTAAGGTAATTAACTGTAAAATTTTAAATCTCGGCATTACAACGTTCGTTAAGGTTGATGAAGCTTAAAGAAATTATTATGAACCAATGCAGTCCTGCTCAGCTGAAACCCCGCAATCCTCTCAAACCCAGTACCCCGCTAAGATATGTCATTCTACATTATGTAAGTATACTATTTTCGGCGAAAGATGTCTCATGCGTCATTGATTAATTATGTTATCCTAGACTACTATTTTCGGTTTTCGTCTCTCTCTGACACGTACAGGGTGGTCAAATAAGAATGCAGAGTGCTGTACCTCGGAAACTATTCATCGCAGAGACTTGCAGTAAAAAATTTAATAACTAAAGTGGCCATGGGAAAATGCTGGAAATTATTTTCAAATTCCTAAGATGGCCACCAGGGGGCGTAATCGTCATCTTGAATTACAAAATGTGGGTTTTCTCGGAATTCCGCTATATTAAGATAACACAAAAATATGCGCGTTTTAAAGTGGCGATAAGTATCAATTTTTTTTATTAAAAACTTTTTTCCGTAACTTCAAAAATAAAGTGGTGGGGGGCGTTCGAATGTGCTTGTAAACAAATGCCAATAATTTCAAAATGGCTGAACGGAATTTAATAAACTTGGTGTCGTTTGAAAGAGCTTTTCTTGGACTATGAATCTTACCGTTTTGGTGGTGATTGTAAATTCACATGTCGCCGCTAGATGACGTTTTCGCAATTTTTTTAGAAATTGCGAATTTTCTTCGAAAAGCTAAATGGAACGATATCACTTTCTCCTTACGGAAAAATAGCATAATAAAGCCCAAACAAGCTAGTGAAAACCGCACCTCGATATCGTATTCCTAACCTAAGATATTGGTGAAAAACCATTCATCATAAAACTGAACTGATTTCGCCCGGTTTTTTATTCTTTTTTTCCAAAAATAACAAAAGAATGCTGTATTTTAAAATTTCTGCTGTGGATTTTGAGAACTTCAAGAAAAAACACTTCATTTTGTCAAGGCGTTATGTGAATTAGTCGATTTTCTAAATATGATAAGGAAATCCGAAAATGGTTGTTTTACATGAGTAACCCGAGTTTCTTTTAGACAATTAGAAATCATAAAAAATATTGAATCAATTTACTACTTTTAGAGTATATTTTTATAATTTGAACACTTAAGGGGTCATTAAATATAGCTTTAAAGGTTTCTTGTGGGTGGGTTTCTTCTCTTTGAATACACAGTTGTGACGTATCCGTAATGGTGTTTACTTTTTCGATATGCTACATATTTGCTTCTAATTGGACAAGAACAATATAAGGTAGTAAGAAGAGAATATTAATAACTTTACATTATAAAATCAAATTTAAATTTAAACCACGGAATGCTTCGAATTACAAACGAAAGTTTGGCATATTGAAGAAATAACCACAAATTTAAACAAGTAACAACTGTTTTTATTTGTAAAGAATTGTTCGATTACGATGTTAGATTGTTTTTATGTCGTTAGCCATTTGTTTTTTCTCTTTTATTTTTACCCACCACCTACTATGTTTTACCCTTTTCTATAAAAACGTCAAAATCTTAAAGTGATAAAGGCATACCCTAAAAGTGATAAACTGATGACGATCGATCTGTTTATATTTTTTATGATTCCTAATTGTCTAAACGAAAATCGGATTACCCATGTAAAACAACCATTTTCAGATTTCGTTATATTTGGAAAGTCGACTAATTCACGAGATGCCTTGACAAAAATGAAGTGTTTTTTCTTAAGCTTTTCAAAATCCACGGTACAAATTTTTGAATATAGTATTCTTTTGTTATTTTTGGAAGAACAGAGTAAAAACCGGGCGAAATCCGTTCAGTTCCCTGATGAATGGTTTTTCACCAATACCTTAGGTTAGAAATACGATATCGAGGTGCGGTTTTAACTAGCTTGTTTGGGCTTTATTATACTACTTTTTTGTGAAGAGCAAGTGATACCGTTCCATTTAACTTTTCGGAGAAAATTCGCAACTTCTAAAAAAATTCCAAAATGCCATCTAACGGCGACATGTGAATTTACAATCACCACCAGAATGATAGGGTTTATTGTCCAAGAAAAGCTCTTTCTAACGATACCAAGCTTATTAAATTCCGTTCAGCCATTTTGAAATTATAGGCATTTGTTAACAAGCACTTTCGAACACCCCCCACCATTTTATCTTTGAAGTTACAGAAAAAAGTTTTTAATAAAGAAAATGATATTTATCTCTACTTTAAAATGCGCATATTTTTGTGTTATCTTAATATAGCGGAATTCCGAGAAAACCCACATTTTGTAATTCTAGATGGCGATTACGTCCCCTGGCGGTCATCTTAGGAACTTGAAAATAATTTCCAGCATTTTCCCTTGGCCACTTTAGTTATTAAATTTTTTACCGAAAGTCTCTACGATGAATAGTTTCCGAGATACAGCACTCTGCATTCTTATTTGACCACACTGTACAATTAAATAAAAAAAAATATTTGACATATGTCGAGAAAACGGCGACAACTAATGACGCATGAGACATCTTTCGCCGAAAATGGTATATACTCTTTTCGCGGAAAGATGTCTCATGCGTCATTAATTAATTATATTATCCTAGACTACTATTTTCGGTTTTCGTCTCTATCTGACATATATGATTAAATAAAGAAAAAAATATTTGACATATGTCGAGAAAACGGTGACAAGTAATGACGCATGAGACATCTTTCCGCGAAAAGAGAGTATTTGTTGGTTACTTTTATTAACACAAAATTATAGAGATTAGGTTTTAACTAGGTTGCTCAGTTCAGAAACCACCAATTGGTGACTTATTCTAAGATTGTGTTGACTATGGACAAGTAAAAACAACAAATTTTACTAAATATGCGCCATCTTCCAAGAACGAAGGACAGCCAGAAAGTTTGTAAATCACAAATTTTTCAAATAAATAATTGAGAATGTAACAACCAAAAGGCTATTAATTACCTGATTCGGCAAGGAACAGCTACCAAAAATATGATAAGTATCCGCCTTATCTTATTATCGGAATAACTTGTTTATCAAAAATTATTATCCACATTTCGACCTATACAACGAAAACTATTGTAAGTCATTTTTGATAGAACTGAGTCAGATATAAGTGTTTAAAGGTTTTGAACCGATTGCATTTTAAGAAATAAAATTTTCTAGGTAAAAATTTCTTACTTCCGAATTCCGAAAGGATTCACCATAGTAGAATAGCAATTAATTCTGCTTTCTTTTCAAATTTTTCAAAATCACCATTTTTGACTTACGATAGTTTTCGTTGCATAGGTCGATTTGTATTAATTACGTAAATGAAAATTAAAAGATGTTTTAACTGATTTTAGAACTGTTTTTTAGCATTACTATTTTCCGTACAATAATAAATGTGTCATAGTCACTTATTGTTGTATAGGTGAAATAAAATTTAAGTTAAAAAAAGGAATTTTATTTCGAATTTCGCGGGTTCAAAGGTAGTTTTAAGTATTTCGGTAGGGGGCGCTTTCTAAAAAAAATCATATTAGCGCCATCAGTGTGTCGGGGTATGAACAACGACAAATCGATTTCACTGATCTGGTGAGAGTTGACCTATATATATTATTTTTTCCATGATACATAAACACAGTTCTGTTTATAAAACGTCAATTTAACAGTTAATAACTATAAATCCATGCTATGTTACCTCTGTATATGTATTCGTTGACAATCATAGAAAAAATAATATACAATCTGCCATGTTTGAAATGTTGACCATAAATTTAGTTCAACCCGCATCACTGGAAGCGCTGATGTTGATTGTATCTCTGACATCTACGTAAGTGTCATAATTGTAATGAAATTCTTGAAAAAAATGTTAACATCGTGTGTAGTGTTGCAATTTGTCTTAATTAGTATCCAATAACTGGAATATTGTCACGTAGGTCCGAAAATAAGTGGAAAGATGATAGGCTCTAATGGGAACTACGCGGGAACTATCTTTGATTTTACTAGCATCGCGAGATGTGGGAACTCTAGATTTGCTGAAGATGCGAGGTTTCTTTTAATATGCTTATTCAAAATATTATCTTGTTGTTAACCATCTCCAGAATAAGATCGATGAGAATAAAGTTGTATTAGCAGTTGTATTGTAAAGTGTCCTTGAGTTGTGCTCTAAACTCTTTTGTATTTTTTAAGCTGTGTATAATGAAACTGAACAAAAACAAACAGGCTACAAGCAAGATTTTGTAACAACTAGGAGTAACATTTTATTTTAAAGATTTTAAAAATTCCCGCGTTTGTTCATTAGCGCCAAATGCGATGAGGGTTAAACTAAAAACTATGTCAAAACTAAAAGTCGGGAGTCAGCCATCTATATTACTATATTATATTTAATCTATGTATAAATATCCTGATTTTAGACTGTTTTGATTCAATATCTCTCGAAATCATTAAAAAAGTGGACTGTGAACTAATATCATGTGTCAAAATAAAAAGACTTTTAAGGGTTAACTGGGCAAGTTCGTACTCCGGGTTCATCGTGTGTGATTAACAAATTGAATAAAACGAGTACGAAAACGAGTTTGAAAACAAATTGACTGAAAAACGAAAATAGACCAATAAAATGACCGCCCTCCATAAATCGTAATTTTTAGTATTATTGCGTTAACCTTGATTCAGTCATTCAATCACCAAATGTTATCCAGAATGGATCTTTATTTAATTTTATAATAGATGATTGAATCAAGGTAAATATCTTTGTCGTTTATATTTAGTACTTCTAATTGGTCTATTCTCGTTTTTCAGTCAATTTGTTTTCAAATTATTCAACTTTTGATTATATTTTCGTCTTTTTCAAATTTGTAAGCCACGTAAGTTTAACCTGATAGCGAAACATTAAAAAAAGCACTCATACAAAAATACAAACATTTATCATCGTGGTTTACAAAAAACTACTCGTTTTATTCAATTTTTTAAGGGTTAATTCATGACGATCTAACATCTTTTACCGGGCGGATTATAGAGGTAATTTCGCAACTGAACCAACTTTTCATAAAAGAAAAATGGCCATAGGTGCTGTTAACAATACAGCCAGTAATGTCAATTGTTTTGTTTCTAAGTATGGTAATAACAGCAAAATGTCACTTCATCGATGGCATTTCAACCATGTATGGTTGTCTAATCATTATAGCTATTGTCATAGTAATCTAATTTACATAAGTAATGGCTAAGGTCCATACGGCAAAATATCGTATGCGTCATTACTTGTCACCGGTTTTTCGACGTATGCCATATAATTTTGTTTATTTGAAATACTGGTCTAGGCATAGATTAAATAAATTAATTGTGGTATCCTAAACAAATATTTCTTGCTTTTGTCTCTTTCTATATTTGCCGTACGGCAAGAAAACGATTACAAGTAATGACACATGAGACATCTTTCTCCGAACCGTGTGTAGATAGCTCACTCCCGACTTTTAGTTTTTGCGTTGTTTTTAGTTCAATCCTAGTCGCACGCGGCGCTAATGAACAGACACGGGAACTTTTAAAATCTTTAAAATAAAATGTTACTCCTGATTGTTTCTAAACCATGCATGACAAAATTAAATAAAACTAATTTTGCCTGTTTGTTTTTGCTCAATTTCAACAAACACAGTTTAAAAAATGCAGAAGAGTTATATAAGGATTATTATGTTTTTTTCTTTGATCTAGGTAAACATAATGAATTGATGAATGAAAATTGAAGGTGTCATATTTCTCTTTTGCTCGAGGTTTGATCATTTTTGTATTATAGAAAGCTGCTCCATATGGCGTGCTTAGAGAACTCGAAAGGGTGTAATAGGTAATCGTTATGAAATAACCTGTATGTACGAATATGACCAGCACCTGGATAAATGTTCGAAAGAAACATTGGTTTTTGTAATTCAATTGTAAAGCATGCGAAAATCAATACCGCACTATTCAATTATTACAGGTGGCATGAAATCGTCGGCAATTCTGTCAGATATGAAATAAAATTAATCGAGTTCGAATGGTCATAGTTCCCAAGCTAGTTTCAAAATTCAATCACTGTTGGTAGACCACATAAACAGTGCAATATTTTTGCATAGAAAATACGGAACCGATTCTTGTTGGAATCCGATATTCACTGGAAAAACATATCAAAACCAGATGTGACAAGTGAAATTACTTGTAAAGTCGCGGCATTCTCCCCACCGAATATAAATAATGAAACACAATTCCCGGGACGGAAATTAGATTCGACGAAAAAGATTTATTTCCCATCTTTTCCCTACGAGCCGTCGTATCAAAGCGTGTCACACGCGCATGAAAATCCGTTCCTCGACGTTTCCTTCTAGGAAATGACCTTTAATAAGCGCGATATCCCAGGAACTATACGTTCTATTGGGGGTCAAGAAGTAATCAGAGAAATATGCGTTCGAGGGAAAGAAATGAGATCTCTAGGCGAAATTGAAGCCTCTTCCTCGGAATTGGTTGAGGTACGACCAGATAAACCCGGATATTGACTGTTTTACGACGACCGACCCTGTGCTGGGATAGAATTTTAATTTATTGCCTTTAAGATTAAGACCGAGAATATGTTTGCTTTAGATCGAAGTTGTAACTGAATGAATTATAACTTCCCCATCGGTTCACCTTTCAAATTTGATGCAATAAATTTATGTAAGTAAATGTAGTAAAACTATAAATCTCAGAAGAAGCAAAAAAAACGATTATTGTGAAGTTGACACCGAGATGATGAATCGATCAGAAACACCGAAAAATATCCCCTCCAGCATAACGGAGAAAATAAATAGCCAACATTATTACCGAGGGAAATCATCGAAATTTATTGGGTCGTAAATCACGTTGCGCGGAAAAACTCATTGGCTTCAGTTTACGCAATTGAACGCCAAAACACTCGCGAAGAGTTTATCAATGAGAATGCACTCGTCCTCAATGGAACTCTCTAATCCGCTAATCAGCTTAAATGCTCAATCGTGAACTAATTCACGCTCCTTTAAAATAAATATTTCAAACTATAAGCTCCTACAGAGATAAATAATGTTTCCCTTGATAAAATTCTTCCTTAAACTTGTAGTCAATTCTTTATGTGTAATTGGATTTTGATACTACAATGAAATTATATCTGATATCGCTATAAAGAATACTGCTAAAAAAAATTAGAACAACACTTCAAGAAGTTAAAATTTTCATTCCTAACAAAGACTTCTTCTCAACAACAACACTTTACAATAACAACAATTTCAAATAAAAAATTGGAATTTTGTGAAATTAATATATGGATCGGATCGAAAGATTTAAAAACTTACATCGTACCAAATTTGATTAAAATATGTTCAGCCGTTTTCGACATATCAGCGCTTTAAACAAATCGCGATTATCGCGAAAGTAGTCGAAATTTTCAAAATGTAAAATACGTTAACTACCATAAACATACCATCTGAACGCCGATGAGCTGTGGATACGTTTAACGCAAGTGGAAAAAGGACGACAATAAGGCTTCCATTAGTTAACACAGGACAGATATACTTCGTTTACTTATCTGGCCGATTGGAGTTGATATGTGCCCCTTACTAACTCACTAAAATCGTATGCAATTCGATGCCTTGTCTAACACATTGAAAAGCCCTATCCGCAACTCACCGGTGTGCACACGGTATACTGTTATCCATGTGAGAGTAGTGCACATCAGTTTTGTCAAAAGAAAACGCTATAAGTAACATTTTTCAACTTTCAGAGTGCTAAACCAATAAATTGGAAAAGTTTTCATACGATACTGCACTTACGTTTAAAAAACTACCTCATCAATGTCAAGCATTTGAATAATTAAAAAATAGAATGTTGTCAACTTACTCAGATTCTTTGGATAAAAATCTCACTTATCACCATTATGCTACAATTAAAGTTAGAGAATAAAAGATTTCAAACAAAATTATTTTTAAATTAACTAATTTATTTAAAAATAATTTTCGTCCAAAAGAATTAATTCGTTAACCTTTTCCGGTATAACCGGAAGTAATAAATGCCTGAAAATATTTTTAAACTGTAGGTTACAGTCTACTAAATAAATTAATTTAACCCTTTCGACCCCGATTTTTTTGTAAACGAGTAAAAAATTTGATTTTGGCATAACAGTTACTTAATTTATTTGATTTTTGGTTTTTGTCTCATACTTACAAACTTTTTCATTTTTGACTTTTGGCGTGCACTATAGTGTATGCCAGGACCGAAAGGGTTAAGATAATTATACATATATTATAATTATACAGAATGTCCCAGAACTCAGTTGCTAAACGCTAACCACGCATTCTAAAGCTGATTTCATGCCGATTCAATGAAATAGTCCTTATCCCAAATTGCTTCCTAAGAGAACTAGAGCATCCTGAAGATGACGTGTCTGATCAAATTTTTTCGAAATGTCTTAATAACGCTTTTAACTATCACAACGAAATTTTGAGCATTTGTAAACTTCGAAATTATTCAACGCTTGCTGGCAAAACAAGTTTTCTATTGCCATCGTAAAGGTGTTAAGTAGTACCAGGGTAAGATATTTTAGGTGCTAACTTTTTAACATTGTTGAATTCAGCATTTTTAATGTCAAAATTTAAAACTTTTAAGTTTTTTATGAAAATACATTTTCTTATCTGAAACCGCAAACATACACTTTACGAGAAAAAATGCTTTAAATCGACGCTCCCAACGAAGACTGTACTAACTCAAATTTTGAACTTTGGAGATGAGTCAAGTAAAACTTTTGAACCACCTCCAATATTATTTATTTTGTTTGTTATTCAATTTCTTCTTCTTCCACACTCTCATCCTCGTCTTCACTACATGTCGAATTTTTGTTCGTCGGAAGACCACTTGAAAATAAATGTTTTAGGCAGTGTAACTCAAATAACCAAAAATTTGAGTTAGTACACTCTTCGTTGGACGCGTCGAAATGTACAGTGTTTTAGCCGTTCATTTCTGTTAAGAAAGTTTAAGGCGGCTTTGACTTATATCTTACCCTGGTAGTACTTAATACCTTTACGATGGTAATAAAAAAATTGTTTTACCAGCAAATGATTCTTAAGCAAAGCGTGGGAAGGATCAAAGAAAACACCTTTCTGTGAGACGTCTGCGCAAAGACTAACTTTATTTAGTATAACTCTTATTAATAAGGAGCGTGTACAGATGTCGCCACACATACGTTTATTGATATCCTACTTTTAACAATGATGAAGCATTTCAAAGTTCACAAACACTCAACATTTCATTGAAATACCTAAAGGCGTAGTAATTAAAATATTTCAAAAAAATTTGTTCAGACACTTCAATTTTGATTAAGGACTGTTTCGTTGAATCGGCATGAAATCAGCTCTAGAATGCGTGGTTAGTGTTTGGCAACTGAGTTCTGGGTCACCTGTACATACAGGCGTCAGACGAAAAACGTCCAAAGCCATATCGTCGATACTTCTATTCGCATGTTCGTGAGGCAGGTATCAAATGAAACGTTTTAGTGAATACTACGTTTCGGAGGTTATTCATTTTTTTTCAGCGCCACCTTCGATTCCAATCGACAATGACTTTTCTTTTTCAAATTGTCATTCGTATTTTTCTCCTGAATGTCCTTAAAAAGTTCTAATCACCGTATCTTTTAATTTTTAAAATGTAAAAACCTTAAATCGATCATTTCTTTTTGTCGGAGACCAACAGATGACAACGATTTTATTTCTAACGTTATTTATTTATATAGGGTCAATGCATTGGTTCTCGACCAGTTAACAAAAAAATTGACTTTGAATGTATTTTACATGTCGAAAAATGATTCAAATTTTAGTACACCTAGACTTCAACGATTCCTCAGTGAGTTCTTAACAGTGTGCAAGCATGCTTTTTTCTTTCTTTCAACAATATTTATTAAAATTTCAATAAAAATAAAAAAAGTACAATATCACTACTTTGCGACCACTCCGCGGAGTTCTCGACCATTTTATATTAGTTCTCGACCACCACAAATTGGACTAATTTCTAAAAAAATATATTTAGAACAATTGATTGCATTAGAGAAAAGCATAAATTCAAACAATTTTAATATAAATATACACATATTTTTCACTAAACAAACGTAAATAGGAACTTACAAAAAATAGATTATTATTTTTTACTAATGAAGAAAGTGACATTAATCAATTTCCTTGTTGATGTGGTCGAGAACTAATTGATTTTCGATCACCTATAACAAGAGTGTAGAAAAAGAATACTTTGGTCTAATTTTATGGTCGCAAACTAAAACTTAAAAAGTAGATATATAAATTAATTGAAGTATACACCAAAATACCAACAACTCTTAAATAGATGATATTACCAAAACAATTATTTTTTTTAAAGCTTACTGATTCTCGACCATTTTGGTCGAGAACTGAAAAAGGCAATTATTTTAATATTGGTTGGCGACCATCAAATATTAAGCAAGAAACTTACTGTGGGCCTATTTTTTCTTAAAATATATAAGCAACTATAACTAATAATTGATATAAACCATAATATGATCACCTAACGTGTTTAAAATCAAAATTATTTACTATTTTCTGGCCGAGTTCGGTTGACACTTTTTTACACTATACATAAAACTATACTGTCATCGCGATAGACATGTATTTACTGATTTTTTACGGAATAATGTAGATTTTTGGCTCCATTTTGAGAACAATTTTAAAAGTGCTATAGATGTATAAAACCAAATATGCACACCTTTCTGAAGTAGAGCGAATATATTTCTTATTATTTGAATTTAAATGATAAAATGGTCGAGATTCAGTGCCGGTCGGCTAACCAGTGCATTTACCCTATTAGATTGACGAAAAAGCAATCCATTATTTTTTCGATCTAGTTCAACTAAAAATAATGGATATCTTTTACCTAACCTAATATTTACTGAATGACAATTTACATTTCGAAAATATTTTGAGACATCTGTGACTTTCGGTTACTCCGGAAGTCGTTCCCGAGTTAATTTTTTGCGCCTTTATAATTTATCATTAGGTTGGTCAAAAAGCAACTGTAACTTGTGATCCAAGGAAGCTGGATTGATAAATTGAATTTAGCCCCATAGTTAACCCACAAAACTCATGTTTATTATAGATGATATACACAGGGTCTCAGGCGAAAAATGCCCAAAACCATATATCGGTTATTTCCATTTGGATTTTAATGAACTAGGCACCAAATGAAATTTTTCAAAGAATTCTATGTTGTGGAGTTCATTTCAATTTCTTTCAACATCACCTTTGCTTTTAACTGATTACGGCTTTTATTTTTCAAATTGTCTTGTATATTTTCTTCTTTGCCATTTACAAGATTTTCTCTTTTTGAATCCAACCATATACAGTATATTTACTTTTATTAACTATTTACTGCAGAAAATAATTAATATACTTTCCATTTCTCTCGACTATTTTTACGGAAAATAATAGAAAACGTATGGAAATTGTAAGGAAATTCATCGATTGTAAACCATTCCTCATTGATACATACCGACTGCAAGAAATTTTTAGGAAAAAAATGTTAAAAGTAAAATCGGTGCCATCTGTATATCTCCGATGAAAAGTGACGATTGATTTCACGTTACAAATGTTTGATTATTAAAGCTACTTAAGGCACACGAGGCGTCTGTTTGGTAGAGCCTTTCACGCACGATTCCAATATAGGATCCGAAACGTAATGTCAAGGTTGGCGTCGTCCACGATTGTTAAAAACTTGCGCGTAGAAAGCTCGAATAAAATCTTTTTCCGTCAAAAAATTTGACGGACTACTCGACAAAAACGTAACACACTGATTAAGAAAAGTATTTTCGTTTTATCTGCAGTAAATAGTTAGTATACACCGTTCGGCGAAAAATGTCTCAGCGTAGCGTAATAATGACTATTTATCGAAAGCATCATATATCGGACTAACTTTCATCTTTCAAACCAGATTTTCTATTATCATTCGCCATATGCGCCCAGCGGTTCTTGAGATGTCAATACTTTGAGTAATAATGATTTTAAGCGACAATACATGAAATTTTTGTACGTGTAAAAGTACGTAATGTTTTCCTTCAGCGGTTCTTGAGAAAAAATTTCCAAAGTTTACAATTTACTCGGGCGTTGAATTAACTTTGAGGGTTACGTTGAGTTAACAATTAACCCTATAAATGATAAAGTGTTGTACTTGCAACAGTTAAAACATAGTCATAAACAGTGGTAAATATGCAGTAACTTTCTTTGAGTTTAACTGTTCCGGTAGTACGGTATGGTGAACCAAGCAATAAAGGATCGGCTGCTCTTCTTAATAGTACAGTTGCCGTATCCTTAATGTGTCGCTGTCAGGCATCCTATACTTAATTGTGCGATTTAGGAAATGCAGTGTTGGGATTACGATTTGGTCGAAGAGATTCTCGTTGAGGATCTATTTTCCGAGCGACAACGTGACCACTGATTAAATCAGTTTTCCGCGCGTTAGATCTTGTTTTACGGCTTTTGTCGGAACGGTTTATAACGAACTAGGGATTGGCGAGGTCAACTGGCCATCCGGAAACCCAATTATCCTAATTACGGATACGCAAACATACCTACGCTTATCTCACACCAATTCTGATGTAACAAGTGGAATGGAGCTTTTCATTAAATTCCAAGGTACATTTACTCACCTGCAGTTGAGACTTTCTCTAGATACTTTCATATAAATCTTGAGAAATGTCATCATGATGTATTGCGTGCTTAGCACATTTTCTAAAATGTATACTATGTATGTATATAAACCTCTCGTGTACGTACATTATACGTGACCGCCTTTGTACTACATACGTACTATGTACTAAAATAAAACCCTGCTCATCGAAGGTCGGAAAGCAGAAAAGGTCGAGTTTTTCGAGCTAGAGAAAAACACGAATTTAAAGTAAAACAAACAAGTGCGGTCGGATTAACCGGGGTTCTACTGTACTTAATTTCATAATACAGTTATCTTGAATGATGATAGAATTTCATAACACTTTTAAAACACTCAACATTTTCCTCAAAGCTCGAGGTAGGATGAAAAACAGTCTTTTTTAAAGTAAACCAACAAGAACAATAAAAATTGCGTTTCTGTACATCTAGATCGCTAAGTTTCCATTTCGGACCCAATCTGGAAACTTCCGGGTCGGCACAAGGGACGCGAAATGCCACAAATAACTTCAAAACTTGCGCAGACATCAATAACCGCATGCTGACACTCCGTAGCCGCACAAAACATTAAGGCGAAATTTCGACAACTTATCATATTAACTGTTCTACATTAGTTAGGGTCTCACAAAGCTGAATAGTTTTTATTGAGCATCAAATGTGGGTAGAGAACTAGTGAACTTATTATATAGTACGTGCAGGGTGAGTCTAACGGGCGCTCCACTCTACAACTTGTAAACCACTAAACATTTTATAAAAATTGTAGGACTACAGGATTCTTATATGTTAGACAGGGCGTGCAATGTTATATTATTGTTATTTTCGCAATGATGTTGCGATTACCGTAGAATTGCCATAGAAATGCTATAATTCTAGAGTAAATTATGGTATAAAAGCTGGCTTGATAATATAATCCTCAATCCAAGGCTTTGATTGGTATTATTTTACTCATTAGTATATCAGCTATGCCACTTATATGTGTGCAAGCAGAAATATGTAGGCGAAGGTTCGCATGCAGTAGGTATGTTTGCATTTACCTGGATCCAGGAGAGGGCTTTTGCTTCCTTTGCCGACATTTGGTGGCGGTAGAAAGAACGCAAAAAACCAATTCGAAGTTCCGGAGTTTTAGTTCTCGTAAATAATAGTGGGGCGGTTGGACGGGTGGGTAAACCGTCCCTTTCAGCTAACGCCCTTTCAGCAGCTCAAACCGGGTGCTCTTACGGAATATTCTATGCGCGTTTCGATCAGATTAGGACAAGGTGCATTATTTAAACTGGAGCGAGTGGGCGAAAGGGCATCGCTGAAAGGGGAATTTAAAAATTTCCCGAGCGAGAAAATGCGACGGCGCGGCGTTCGGTAACCAACCTTGTCGTTTTTTAGAGGGACAAATTCCTGGTATCTGCCCTCTGGCACGTAGTGAAAAGACGAGATTGAAATAGAAAAGCGTCGGTCTTTATGAAATGCTCATACAGGTTTTGATCTCAATTATTTTTCCAGCATCACATAGAAAAAAACTTTTCCTTAACGAAAGCAGTTAACTTCATACGTGAAAAATAAACAATAAAGAGCAAAAAACAAGGTCCTAGTACAGAAATAAATAGAAAATACAAAAAAAGCATTTCTGCTATAAATAAAACAGGAACCTATTATAACAAGAAAATGTATTAAGTAGATATTTTTAAAGCAATTCTTCTTTGCTGGCTTAGCTGAATGTATACTTTCACTTCGCTGTAAGTACCTATATTTATCGATATTATAAGGGGCTTGTATTTAAATTCGCACACTCAAGCGTGCTATAAAATTTTTTAGACGAAGATGAAGAGATACGAAGAAAACATACACGACAAAGAAGTTAAAGAGATTCACAGGTCACTTGAGCACGAATTTAAGTACGATACTTTTTAACTAACTTGTAAACTATTACATTTTAGGCTGGCTTTAGTGCTCAACGGACGGACGGTACTGACCGTCAGTACTGACGAAACGCGCTGACTGTCGGTTTGTGTTGTTCAGTGCTTAGCTGATTGACAGATCTGTCAAAACGCGCTGACTGTCAGTTTGTACAGTCTCACGAAAAATGGACGCATTAGCAAATTGTACGATACTTGGGTATTTCATTGTTCTGTAATTCTTTAACCATGCATCACGGTCTTTATATAAATTATGAGACAAGTCCCATAATTCCGGATGCAACCGGACTTCGGTTATTAATCGTTCTGTGTCTATGCTCATTATTTCACGATGACTGTACACGTACTGACCATACTGACGTATCTGCCAAACAATGAACGCTATAATATAATCCAGCATCTGTCAGTTGGATAACGTACATACGGACGCGTTCGACCGACAGTTGTCATACGCGCCGCGTACCGTACGCGCGTAGGGTTCATCAGTGCAGCACTGAACAGCTCCATATAAATACGTTGATAAGCTACGCGCGACCGACGTCGGTACCGACCGTCGGTTGAGCACTAAGGCCGGTTTTAGTGCTCTACCGACGGTCGGTACCGACGTCGGTCGCGCGTAGCTTCGCAACGTATTTATATGTAGCTGTTCAGTGCTGCACTGATGAACCCTACGCGCGTACGGTACGCGGCGCGTGTGACAACTGTCGGTCGAACGCGTCCGTGTGTACGTCAGCCAAATGACAGACTGCTGTCAGTACGTGTACAGTCATCGTGAAATAATGAGCATAGACACAGAACGATTAATAACCGAAGTCCGGTTGCATCCGGAATTATGGGATTTTGTCTCATAATTTATATAAAGACCGTGATGTACGGTTAAAGAATTACATAACAATGAAATACCCAAGTATCGTACAATTTGTTAATGCGTCCATTTTTCGTGAGACTGTACAAACTGACGGTCAGCGCGTTTTGACAGATCTGTCAATCAGCTAAGCACTAAACAACTCAAACCGACGGTCGGTACTGACCGTCAGTAGTGACGGTCAGTACCGACCGTCGGTTGAGCACTAAAACCAGCCTTATAGTTTGAAACATCGCCTATCTGATTAAATTATAAAATAACCTCGTTTATTGGGACTAATAGTATTGTCTAACCTGAATATTAATTTTAAAAAATGTCTGTAAATCTGATCGGGATTATTCGGAGATTAGATCAAACAAGGTTCCACCGTATACCAACCATGTATAACGTTGGATTAGTTAATATTCAAAAGCTATGGCAATTAAACAAACACCATTTAGGTCGGGTGCTTCATCGTGCACAATACACGCTGTATGTATTTGTACAAGCAAACACAAAATACCACGCTTAACCGTCTGGTAATTGACATTTATTAAAAATATTACCGACGTCAGCCAATAAATTTCCATATCCACGTCGTTCAAAATATTACATTTTGAATAATTTAGTAGTTCGAAGCTCTTCCATGATTTCTTATTTTTATTCAAACTCTAGAAAGAATAATAAATCATTCTGACTGTGGGTATATTTAACGCGTGGCAGGAACGAACAAGCGAATTCTAAATCGAGAATGGGAGCTTAAATTATATTTTTGCCACAATAACGCGACAATCGTTCATTTTTTGACGAGTTGTCGCCAAGTTTTTCGATTGAGCTGCCCATAAATCGGCTTACTCAAATAAATTGCCTCTAATGGATTTCCGTCCACACGTCGAAAAAGTTCACGTCGACGCCCGGCTTAAAAATAAATTAAAATCCCACGCCCACAAACATTCCCCGGCATTTCGCGCAAAGCTCCTTTTATGCCACTTTTATGGTAATTTAACACGCTTCCTGCAAAAAAGTTCAAATCGCCCGCAGCCGGTATTGTCGGAAAAGCCGCCTAAACCCAGAAAATTAATCGATGCTGTCCCACAAAAGAGAGAAAAATATTACTCGTTTTATGATGGCAACGAAAGGCAACTTATAATAATAAAGGTGGAAGAGCCTCAAAAAATTATCTTAGGATAATGAAAATTGTTTTAAGAGTATATTTTATAGAAAAATAAGAGGAAGCTGAGAAAAAATCCACTGAAGTGTTTAATTTAGACGCTCCAAATATATCAAGACTAATAAAAATGTAGTAAATTCATCAATTTTTACTTTTTGTAGAGAAAGTTGAGGTTTGCAACATAGTAATGTTTGTACATATTTTATTTTTCAACCTTAATTATCTATTTCGCGTAGTTAGCCAATTGGGAAAAAATGTGGGTAATATAAAATTTTGGTTCGCTTAAAATTAATGACTAAAGTGACCAAGACAGAACTATTATTGACAATTATTTCAGTTTTCAAAGATGTAACAACATGGCGTCTCTCGGAATTGTGGTCCATTTTTAAAGCAAACAAGAGATAAATTCAAGTTTCTTTTGTCTATTTTCAACACTTTTTATCTCTCTGTGAACTTCGATAAGGTTTTTAAATTCTTCTGCAAGGTTTGAAATAAAAAGATATTAGTAGAAATTGACAGAAAGTGAAAATTTTGCTAAAATGCAGAGAAATGTGGGTGGAATGGGAGAGAAATGTAAGAAGTGAATTTGAAATTAATTGTTGTTGGAGGAACATTTGCTTATGCAAGAAATTTCATCAAGGGGAACTAATTGGACAGTGAGGAAAACAACTCTGCAATGAGTTAATTATTTCACTATAAATGCCAATTTAAGGTGCAAGTTTCAGTTGATAAGAGACCCTTTGTTTTTATCTTAATATTAAAGTGTGATTAACTGCAAAAAAGTATTATATAAATTTCAAAAATATATTATTTGTCATTTTTTCAGAACAAATACTTTAAACTTTTTCACTTATATCCAATGCGCCTGAAGATAAAATTTGGTAACACGGTCAAAGTCGTTTGTTCCATGTTTAAAGTTTGTATCATAGACAGGCCCGTTCTTCTAACCATCAAAGGGACCGTCCATTCTCTCGTCGAATATTTCCTGAAGTAATGCTATTGTCTATATTTCCACAGCGATGCACTTCCTCCGCATTTCAGAAGCATCTAGCCCGTATGTCTCCCGGTCGTCCATTCGCTTCAATATATTCAAGGGCCGGAACTTTGTTTAAAAATGCGGACGAGTACTGTACGAGGAGTGCTAGTTAAATTTTCTAAACAATCCCTTTGAAGCACTGAACCGCAAACGATTTTAATTGCAGTCGTATATTTCAACTTAATTGAAGCTAATAAATCGGTATACAGAAAGTAATGGATGTTTTCGAATTTTACTGATTGAAATTTCAGCGTTGATTTAAAATTAATGAATTAATTAAACGTTTATATTCGAAATTAGGCGCAATGAATATTCAGAATTTTGTATAAAAGAGCTTTGGAAATGTATTCTCCCTTTCTGCGTTTGTAATTAATTGGAAGCGTAACGGATAAACACAAAATGCGTGGCTTTTATTTAAATTTTTAATAAAATTTATAACAGTACATAATCATTTACAGAGAGCGTTGTCGTTCGAACGATACGGTTTCATAAAAAACTTGTCTCGATATTTACACTGTACAAATATAGAAAAACCCAATCCCTTAAATTTTTAAAATACAACCTAACACATTTAGTTTATTAGTTACGGCTTTTTAGACCAAGTTGTGCACACTTCTTATTGGTTTGAGGCACTAAAATATTGTTTAGTCGTTCTTATAGTCCAGATATGTATAATATTTAATGCCCTCCGGTTATGTTATTTTTGCTTTCCCAGTCTCTTAACTTTACGCATCGATATGTATGATTATAATGTTAAGGAAGATGGCAGAAAACTTCAAAGCACTGTTCCGTTAGGTAAGCTGCTTAGTTGAGACTCTTTTTTCATATCGTCGATAGTAGAAATAGAAGCCCGCCTTTCGGTCAAATCGAGCGGAAACTTGAAGCTTATTTCTGGTTTGCTTCCAAAAGCTACCGCGGGATCTTCAGTCAACTCGATGGCAGTTCTTTTTCTTTTTCTTCTCTCCTTATTTTCTCCGCGATTTCGGTGACGTCTCAAGCAGGAAAGAACAACAAACAGAACACACGCGGTAAGGAACACCAACAAACTAACGATTCCTATCACCAATCCAACGTTTTGTTTCATTTTCTCAATTAAACTTAGTTCGGAATACGGTGTAGGACACTTTGGTAACATATTTTGTTTTAATGTTAAGTCGATGGGATTGTCTTTTAATATTACTGGAGTACCACAGCTTAAACCTTTTATATTAGTTATGTTAGTTCGTGTTTTATTAAGATAATTTAACACAGGTAAAACGTCACAGAGTTTACAAGAAAATGTGTTATTGTCTAAATAAACTGTTTCAATTTTTAAAAGCGCCCTTAATAATTTTTCCGAAATTTTTTCTATTCGATTTCTGGAAGCATCCAATAAAGTTAAATGCCCCGGAAGAGATTGTACGGTTAAGTTTTTAATATAATTACCGGAGATATTAAGTTTCTGCACTTGACTCCCAACAAAATTTAGAGGAAACTCTTCAAGTTTCAAGTCAGCCAACGACAAGTCGCGTACTTTGTAAACCACTTGCAATATTAATTTAACCACTGCAGCCGGAAATTGATTACCACTTATGCTGAATCTTTGCAGGGAGTTCACCACCGGAGTCAGAGATTCCACATCGAATTTGCTGAGTTTATTATAACTGATATCTAAATCTATCAGTGTGCTTAAATTAAAAAAAGCTGTGGCAGTTACTTTCGCCAATCGATTCCTCGCCAAACACAACGTCCTTAGGTGAACTTGGTGAACGAATGCTTTTTCTAAAACAACCGGCAACATGTTTCCGTCCAGATATAACGATTTTAATCTTCGCAGGTCGATGAATTCATCCGTATCCAAGAACTGGATGCGGTTGTCACCCAAATCTAGGTGAGCTAAGTAAGGCAGGAGGTGGTAAATTTGAGTGTTAATCCGGGATATTCCGCAAGCTCTGCATTCTAAAACTCGAAGTTCCTACAACAAAATAAATAAGCTATAATAATACCAATGATCCTTGAAGTAAATTATTAGATACGATAAAATAAAAGAACTTTTATTCCGTCCTGATTTTATTTGACTTAACTCTAGGGTAGAACCTTGCTAATCCATCATCTTTCGGACTGGAGTTATGGTCGGAAGGCAAGAAAAGGTCGGATTAGCAGGGTTCTACTACACTCACTTTTGTAAAATTGGATATAAAAATCTAAAAAATATGTATTTTTTCTTATAAATCATTTTTCATTTAATGCCGATATTTTGATACAAGTATAATTTGAATTAAATAGATGATATTGTTTAAAAGTATGTGATATAAAATCTTCAAATGCAAACTTTTTTAATAGCTTTTTGAGGAGTAATTAATTATTACAAAACCGTTACGCTTTCTTGGGTTGTCGGAAACCAGTATAGTTTATGCTTTTCGAAACAATAGAATGGCCCTGTTATTACAACCGGCGACGTAGTGCAATCGATTATATTCGATAGGAGGATTACGTTCGCGTTGAGTTTCGCGAAATTCGATAATTTACCAACGCTGAGGCTTCCGTAATCCTGCCCTCTGTAATTTATCAAAAGTCCCAATTCCGCATGGAAAACTCTAATTATACTTGTTAAAACCGCGCAACTTCGTCGCCATAAATCGACGATTGTGAATATACGGTTCACGGTCCTCTGAAAAGCGGCATCGTCGTGATAAATCTTGCTTGTTATCCCGAAGGAAAAGACCCGTCTCCCGTCGAACGAACGAATGCTTTCCGGAACAAACGCGAACTGATGTTGAATCACGTACTATTTTCGCATTATGACGATAAATCAGATTCGACACTTTAATAGTTCGGCGATTTTAAGGCGAATTTAGTACGGTTTTTTAACTGAAACGTGTAAAAATATATCCGTATTCATTTATAACTGGACTTATTGTTAGTTGTTTGTTCATTGAAAAATGAAAAAAGAACAAGTGGTAAGTAACACTATGAAGTAATTTCAACTCGAATCTCATAACTAGACAGATTTTACTCGCCAAAACTTTATCAAATGGAAAAGCAATTGAACTAAGTTAAACATTTCCACCTCCCAAAGGATTGAAGGGGAGCTGAAGCTCCAGTTTAGCGAACAAAGCAGAGCTAAAGAGGGATTAATCTTACCGGGACATCTTTGAAAACTTCCGGATCGAGATCGACCAGCGGATTCCCGCTAATTTTCAACACCTGCAGCTTGCTAAGTTTGATGAAGAGTCGCGGTGAAAGTTCTCGAACGTAGTTGCGCTGCAAGGACAAGATCCTTAACTCCGACAAGTGTCGGAAAGCGCCCGATGGCACCCTAGAGATAGCATTGTCATCGAGATTCAGTTCCACCAGGTTCACAAGGCCCCTGAAGTTGTGGTCGAACAGCGACGTAAGGTTATTATGGGTCAAATTCAACACCCGTATCGAAGGGACGCCCCAAAACGCATGTTGGCCTATTTGGATAATGTTTGACTTGGTGATATGCACTTCCTCCAAGCTCTTGAATCCTTGGAAAATCGAGTTGACCGACAAAATGTTCCACTCCCTGTCTGGAGCGCTTATTTCGAGGATTTCCATATCTGGGTCCATGTTAAATGTGGGAATTGGATCGATCATTCCACCTTTTGTGCATGCGACACGACGTTTTCCTGCTTCGTCTACTCTACATAGGCAATCGATGGGACACATTGTGTTTACTGGGTAAAGCCAAAGAAGAATCAGACACGAAGAGATCACATGCCAGCGCAAGAGCATTCTGAAAACAAAGAAAGTAACCAATGAATATTAAATAAATTCATATGTAATAAGCTTAATCTTAAATAAGAATTAAATTTAAAAACTGAAAAATAAACCTACTTAATTGTGATTAATTTGAAAAATATAAGACTGTACGGACTTTTGTTTTCAACATGTTGCTTAAAGATTTATAGTAGTCCATCTGTTCTACCTATAATATTTATTTGAAGTCTGTAGCAATAAAACTGTGGGAAATAGTCTCTTTGAGTGTAAAATAGTTCCACATACCGATATCATATTTTTCTGTAAATAACGCAACATCAAAAAGTTCTGGGATGTAGTAGTTCCGGTTAACATGCAGCAGCATCGACATGACAGGAAAAGTGCCACAATAACACGGCACCCGCGGCCGTTTGGGAAATCACATCCATCACGGCACACAACCAACGTACATTGAAAATTCGTTCCGTTCGCTTTATTTTCCGCGACGATAGCATTGTTATTGCGTCGCTGGGGAAACACTTTCTTTCATACATTTCTTATTACGGCTTTATTTTCCTCGAAGCAAACAAATAAATCGCCATTACGGACGCGATTCGCGTCGGTTTGGCGGCAGAGCGCATGAAAACGTATGGAAAACGGAAACTAATTTTGCCACTGGCATTAAATATTCATAAGAACCGACGTCGGCGGCGGCTCTCTTCTTTGGGCCAACGTTAGAGATCATATCGCATTGCATAATTACCATGTAAATTTCGTTTTAGTTGTGGATACACTCGGACGAGGAAATACGAAAACGCATGGTTCAACGAGGAATTTTTAAATTTATTTCTCAAGTTGTTCGAGAGACACATTGTTCAGGGAAAGTAACTACTGAAAGGTCAGTAGCATCTACTGCATGTATACACGCATGGTGATCTATCTAGAGAGATAATTATGGACGAAGGTTAACTGTTGGTCGTCGTTGTTAAGGCAGAAGTCAATAGTTGTAAGTCCAAAATACAATTTAAAGCAAAATCTGTTTAATGCATCTTAGAAATCGATTATGTACATAAATCCGACTTAAAGACAACGAGTTGATAACTATATATTAATAAATTTTGAACTATAAGATATGCCTTGCTAATGCTGTAATTCTGTCGAGGGCTATTAGATAATTTCAGCAAAATCAACCCTTTAATTAAAAGAATGTGAAGCAATACCATAACACTGAAATATTAAGTAGATTATAGTATACTATGTTATATAAGGTACATTTAGTCTATTGCACCAGTACACACTAAATAGTGAACAGCTCTTGTTGAAAATTATGTTTGATATCCTTATATTTTTAATAAAAAGTGTGTATTAGTGTACAGGGTGGGCCAAACTGGACACTTTTAAAAGAAAATCCCTGTTTCTGTAAGAGGTAGAGGAAAAATAATAGCGATGTCTGACGCTCGATTTTTATAAGAAATCGAATGGTCAAAAGCGCATATTGATATCTCTTATGGTTTCAGAGATACAAAGTGTTTTTCGGAAAAATGCATATCTTAAGTATTCAAAACTTTTTTATTCGAAAATGATTTATGATGTAAGTTAGATTTGTCTGTTACCAATATTTTAATAGTTACAGACACAAAAATGATTTTTTCAAATGAAACAGTCTACAAATTTTTATATATTTGATGAGAACGTAAAATTCCCTTGACAAAAATATGATACACATCATATTTTCTTCAAGTCTTTCTTGAAATATAAAACTTCAAAACTTACAATGCAGATTTTGAATACGTAGTCTTTGAACAAAAAACAAAAGTGAGAGTATATTTCTAAGAAGTATTGAAATGGTTAGAACCTAAACTTATATTCCGAAGTAAGTTGCAATATCTTAAAAATGTATCTAACCAGTTTTGTTTTAGATTACTGATTCTAATAAACAAATTTTTTTAACATTGAGAACAATGAGTTAAAACGTTATCTTCTCTATAGATACCGTTTGCATAAATGCAACCTTTGCATTTTCGGCAAATTCTCTGAAACAAATTGTCGCATTTATCCCGTTTTTCATAATTTTCGCAAATACGTTATTATTACTAAGATAGTTAAAGACAATAAAGAAATAAGTAGTAGAAGTTATAATTTAAATCAAGATTTGATAGAGAGATACACTTTCTTGATAAAATAAACTGTATTCTTTGGAATTTATTTCGTCCAGGTTCCATAATCAGAATTAAAACGAAGTAGTGACATTTTTAGGAGAGTACGAGTAATTTCTGAGTTTAAGCTTCAGTTATAATCAAACATCTCCGTACTACTTATAAATATACTTTCGCTTTTGCTTTATTGTTCGAAGCTCACTTATACAAAATTTGCACTGTAAGCTTTAAAGTTTTATATTTCGAGAAGGACTTGAACAAAATATCATGTGTCATATTTTTGGAAAAGGAATTTTAAGCTCTTGTCAAATATGCAAAAATATAAAGGGTATTGCTAAATCGATATCAATATGCGTTTTGATCATTTGATTACTTGTAAGTATCAAGCATCAGACACTGGTATTATTTTCCTCTGTCTTTAATACAAACAGCAGTTTCCCTTTAAAAGTGTCCAATTTGACCCATCTCTTTATTAGTGAAAGATACCAAGGAAACCTACTACCTCTATTATTTATGTTATGTGATATGATATGATATGATATGTAAGTGTCAAGACAGAAAATGGAACCAATAAAATTTTGGCTAAAATCTAACCAAACGGCAATCTTCTCAGTAATAGTTTCTCCAAAATTTCATAACAGCAAATGGAACCAATACATTTTTGGCTCAAATCTGCCCAAACGGCAATCTTTTCAGTAAGAGTTCGTCCAAAATTTCATAAGGATTTTCACTGCTACAAATTCCAAAAATGTATTATAACGCCATTATATCTATAAACAGCCGTTCTGTGCAGTATTAGCGTTCTTCTACTTTTCTATTAACGTTCTTAACCATACAAAAATAATACATAATATAGATCAACTCCTACTACATTGCTGAAATCAGTTTGCAGTAGTTAGTGAACCGCCCGTCACATGTGGTTTGGCACTTTAAGCAAATTAAAGCCTTCTACCGAAATATGCACAACTATCAGAACCCGCGAAATTTGAAATAATTCTCCTATTTTTTTAATATTGAATTTTAGTATTCAATCTGTTCTATAACAAGTAGAAGAAAACGTTTTAAAAAATCAAAATATTCTATTAATTTCTAGAACATTTCTAAAAGTAATACAATTACTGTTGTATATTACCCTTATTCAAACATTCATTGACACTATATTGAACACTGTTGATCTCATCTACTGTTCAGGAGCTTCCAAAACCAGGACTACCGCAGATTCGTGAATGATATCCCATTATAACGACAGATGCTAAACTAAAAAAACGAACGTGACCTTATTAATTTTTGATTTCCATATTTAACTGGGTTGTAATTACTGCTTACCAATATAATCTTTCATTTGTGTGCGTTTAATAAACAAAAAGAGGTTAAAATAGTTATGCTCATTCCAATTTTTCTCAAGAGTAAAAAGTTAAAAAAATCAAGAAAAAGTAGAATATCTGAGAATTTACGTTTTCATGAAAATGTCTTCCTATAAACCTGTCAGTTTTCAAAACTTGGATGCTAGCGCTATTCTGACAATAGTGGGCAATTTACGTACCCAACGGATCGATTTCAGCATTTTGCACCGCGTTAACCTACCTGTTCTTAACTCTCAAACTTATGGCGAATTCGATTGGCAAAACTAGTGTGCACTGGTGCGCACTCGTTGAGTGCAAATTGTGACATATGTCACACTAGCTTAGTGCAAAAAGGGCAAATTCAACAGAACGCGATGAAATCAAACATAATCATAACATCACTTGTAAGTGTGTTTAAGGCTTGATGATGTTTAAAATGTTTTATAAACTACAATAATAAAATGTAACAGAATACAACGAAACAACCAACAGAACACGCTGTTATGCACTGGTGCGCACTAGTGCAACCAATCGAATTCGCCATTAGTTAATTAAGTGCACTGATATTGTGACATCAATTTCTCTTCTATCTTATTATACAAATGTTATCAACCTTTAAGTATAGAATTTTACCTTCGTTATTAACCTTTTCACTGCTGAATGTTTCGATTTAAAACACTTGGAGTCAATAGCGTACGGATGGCAATAAGCATTACTGGTGATTAAATACTTTTCCACGCAATCTGAATTTGTTCGGCGATGTACTAAATCATAATATACTGCAGAATCCAATTACTTTTACTTTATCCACATAGACTACGGACGCATAAATGCGGCTAAGTAGTGGTTTTTGCTGAGCGCATATTTGCACCCGTAGTAGCCAAAGGGTAAATACATGTATGGCAGATTCGATGTTAAAGTAATAAAGTGTCAAAGATTAAATAAATCAGTTTCAGGGCCGGTTTATTCGCCTTTGAGTAACTTAATCTATCTGATATTTTCCATAGTTACTTCAATTTCATAGGCTATGATTGGTTATTTAGCCAATAACCATGGTAAATATCAGACAGATTAATTTAAACCGGCCCTCGATGTTAATTTCCTGTAATTATTTACTCACATCCGCCTATTAACATAATATTCTTGGTGCTTACAAATACACTTAGGGGAAGGTGGGTATGTTAGGGACACTTTTTATAATCCATTTAATTGTGGCCATACCAGCAACATAAAAATTTTAAAAAGTATACCATCGAATAGCTTACTGTTTATACTATATTTTGCTACTTATTTGATGTCATTTTTTCTAATGGTTAGAGTTTTGTTGCAGTAGAAGTGATCATTTGTACTTTTGTCCCAAACGTATCTTGCGTTGGTATGTATGGGACAGTCACAAAATGACGGAAGCATAATTGATTTCTTCATCTTCTTCCGTCTCTAATTTCTTTTTACGATGTGTTTAACCTTCTCTTCCCTTTTTCGAAATTTTTCATTCTTGATTTTTAATGTTTCTTCTATTAACAGTTTTTCGGGTGTGCTTGCTAATATCTTTGTAATATCTTTGTAAATTGTAACTGTTTTGCACGGTTATTCAAGAACCAATTACCAAGAGCCGATTATGTATATAGGAGGTATATCTGGGACGTCCCAAATATCCCTTTCTTTCAATGTCCCAAACATACCTCATTGTAGTTTGTCTACATTTTATTTTTTTTTTAATTTTAGTATAGGACACAAATAAAAAACAGAAAGGTATATTGATCAAGAACAGTTTGTAGACTTCACCAATAATAATTTATTAAGTTTTGTAAATAAACATAGTTGTAACCAGTACTTACCTGATGCACTCCATTTTTACTTTGAAACAACATCAACGCAAATGTCCAATTTTTAAGATTAAAATAACTGACTGCATTTCAAGTTTCGACGATGTAGCACTGTAGGTAGCACTGATAAATTTAAAGTGAGAGGACGGGGTAAATTCAAACAAGTTTTCGGTTTGGATCAATTGTCCAAAACATACCATCGTCCCAAACATACCCACCTTCCCCTATTGATTTGATTTTGAATTACACACAAAATATTTATACATTTTTACTGTAAAATGTACCATTAGGACCTTCATGGCTCTTCATCGTACTAAATTGATGTACGCGTACCTATTAATGTATAGAACATTTTCCTTTTTAACGCCCCTTAGTTTACAAAATATAGATAAATAAATATTTAATATTTAAATCGGAGAAAAATATGTTGTGAAGTAGAGATCTTTGTGTTAGCAAAAACAATGAGTTCAGTAAGGAGTTCAAAGCTTTTCAAGCATTTGAGCCATAGTAAGTACAGAAAAATGTTCAGTAAAAATTTTACCTAACCGGGCAGCCGAAGTAATTACTAGGGCGATTTATAATTCGCAACTTTTTGACAACCACGTCGCTCAACTTTACTCTTCCTAAACCTTTTATGCGACATGCGACAAATAAATTTCGCTCAGTAATACCTAATTAAAAATTGTAATAACTTAACAAAAAATGGTTTCCTGGTACAATATTAACAGATATTGACGTAAACAAATCGTGTTCATTTTGATCACTTTGGCAATTCAGTTCTATATATTCTACTTGCCCATTTGGGTTAAACCATAACAGTTACATGAATGGAACGCAGTAGTAAAGTATTCCCAAGCGGCGATTAAGAAACGCAATCCAAGTAGTTCTGGCTCGAAAATGAAGTCCGATTTATCGGATTTTTACTTCAAAGCACTAAATTAGTACTTAAGAACTACGAAACTGTTGTGTTTCCAACGTGTGATTTGTGCTCACACCGCCGCGACGCTCTAGCAATAAAACGGCCAACGGAGACGTCCCGCTCACTAATTCTCCTAACTAGCTCAACGGCCCATTCAGCCAGCTTAAGATACACCGTGTTCAACGGAACGTGAACCCTCCACCGAGGTTTAGAACGCGTCAGCTGCTAGAGCGTCGTGACGCTGGTTCGGTCTGCATTGTCCCAGTCAGCGGACGTCGAGAATGCATTATTCAGCGACCACCAGTTCCAACCAGTACTCGTAATAGATCCACCGTGTCCACTACGCTCCAAGCTGATCCAACAATGAACAAATCCGTACTCCTGTGAGATTTTCGACGACTTCAGCGTGGAATAAACGTGATTACAAACGAACCGAATGAATCTCCTCGAGTGAAAACTCGCAATGACAATAAAATTGTAATTTACAGAGAATAGTAGATCTTTCAGGGAGTGTATAATAATAATTATGTCTCCCTCGGTGAAATAAATAATTCTGAGCGTAGAATAGTAAATAACTTCTTAAAACAGTTTAGTGATTAATGATAAGAATTACATCGTTATGATATCAACCATAGATTAAATATGATATACTGGTATAGACGGCTCACTCCTGACTTTTAGTTTTGACATTATTTTTAGTTAAACCCTCACCGCACTTGGCGCTAATAAACAAATTCGGGAATTTTTAAAATCATTAAAATAAAATATTACTTCTATTTGTTACAAAACCATGCATGTTGAAAGAGTACTCGACAATGTTACGGTGAGGGGGCTTACTTTTCTATTTTTCTCTTCATGGTGTAGCTCCATTTCGGATTATAGTACATATCAGATATTATGTTCAACATCTTCATTTTGGTCGGTAAAGAAGCTGTTATTTCTGCTATCAGCGCTTCCAATAACGCGGAGTGAACTAAATTTATTGTCAACGACTAATACTTATACAGAAGTAACACAGCATGATATCAACATCACTTATATATGTAAAAAGCAAAAGTTTTTCTCGTAAATATTATCAAGACATCACTAAAAATGCACTGTAATATTATAAAGTGCACTTTGTTTTTAATTTTAATCAAGATAGTTAACGTAATAAATCATCAGTGTCTATTGAAATATGTCCATCCTTCATTGTGATGGTAGTAATTTAGCAAGAGGACAACAGCGCGGTAAATTACTGCACCTGCGGTGCAAACAGCTTACGTCAGAAAATTAATTGTCCGTTATCATCGGACGACACGCTTTTAAAAGTAGGAAGCTTTCAAAAGACAGAAAAATTACGAACGTTATCAAAAACGTATTATCGAAACAGGTCAACAAGAGTCGATACTTTTCGAGATCTAAATTTTAAATTACCGACCGAGAGTATAGATAGCGATTTGTCACCATTTTGGATCGGAGTAAACCAGACCAAACCACCTGACCCAATTCTAGCCTAGACAAACGCGTTTAGCTCACTATATCACCTCAAACGTACTGGTCGCAATGGTTCTTTGTATATTCCGGCGCCTCCGCCTAAAAGGGATGTTACAACTCAGTCGTAAAAGAAATAAAATAGAATTATTTGCCTTTACTAACTTAACACTTTCCAGTGACGGTTGTGAATTAGTGGTCAACACAGTAAACGTGCACACATATTGTCGTGTAGGTTTATTGTATGAGACAGGCGCACGCGCGTGTTTCCTTTCCGGAAACTGATGTGCCGCTTTTGTGATTTATGACTAAGAATGATGTGTGTATGCAAAGTAATCCCATAAGGTCGCAAAAGGAAGTGCACATATTTGCAGCGGGAATTGGATAAAGCCGCTCGAACAATATTTTATGTCCAAAACCGTAATACCCTGTACGAAAATAAACAGATAAATCGATTTTGTTCAACCAATTTAGTGTACTGACTTCATTCTCGTCTGTTTGCTAGATCTATTTATACAACTGACTAAGAATGAACAACTCATAATAAAGCATGAAGTCAAAACACAGATGACGCCTAGTAGTTAGATTCCTAAAAAACTAATATCACTTCCTGGACCGCGGTAAAGTGTAATTGTGTACAAAGACGCCGTTTTATGTGGCGTGTAACCTGCTTCAAAGATTTCTAGTGTATTGTATTTTAATCCTTTTCTTCTCAGATGAAATCCCACGTAAAAACACATGTAACGATGTAAAATGTAATGTCCCACTTTACTTTAATTAGGGTCAAATAAAAACAAACCTGATCACAAAATGGTCACATTGCAGTCGTTCCTGAATTAAATCACGGTCCGACGAGCACTTTTTTAGACGTTACTCCAGCTTCAGGCGTCGGTGCGCTCATGCGCCAACGATAAATCTATTCGAGGACATAGGCACGGAAAATAGGGCCGGTAATTCTACGGCAAACATTCCACGACGTAATCACATAGATTGCGTCCTCAAAGATTTATATGGGGAACACGCGTACGCTTTTTTATTGCCGACGACCGTTCAATTCGACGGTTTTTATTTGATCGTCCTTATTGCACACGTTGTGCCAAACGACGTCATCAATCATTATAAGGCACTATTGCTGCATCTCATCAAATTCAAAAAATATATATACAGAGTTAGTATAAGTTCCGGAGCGGATAAATAACTTTATTGTTTGAGTATCAAGTTCAAGTATCAATTTTGAAATTTTATTTGGTTATAGAGTTGAATATAATGAATTTACTAATAACATTTTCACTTTCTATTCCTTTCCGGTTTTACAGGAAATGTTATCTAATTTTTTTTTTTCGTTTTTTTTAAGGGCATGTATAGTGTATTCGTGCATTTTCGAATGCAGTACAATAAATTACGTTCAAAATATCAACATTTTAATTTTTATTGTAAAAAACGTAAAATAGGATCTAATTGTAAATTAAGAAAATCATTTTAAAATAAAATCAAGCAAATACGACCCATTAGTGAAACTTGTCACACATAAGTTTCCTGATTAGAGATAATTAATCTTCTTAAATTACTCGAAAAATCTTCATTAGATTTTATTCATTTTTTGACCACGTCTTTATATCAGCTGGGCACAGCTTTCTGTGGAACAAATTCGAATTTCCAAACATAAAGAGCGTTTAGAAACACTCTTACCGCAAGTTATTCATCCAAATCTTTTTAACCACCCTGTATAATTTTCTATCAATTCTTTTTCTGAATAGCTATATTCATTTAGAAACTATTTTCTCTGTTGGAAAATTTCAGTTGGGCAAACGGTTTAGGTACAAAATAAGATCTAAATGCCTACAAGCCCAAAACGGTAAATTAAGGTAACATTAACAAAATTCAAAGTACCAATTTTTTCACGGGATATGAAGATCTTTCATGAAAACCACATGTTATAGGTTTGGAAGTAGTTTATTGCTTAAAATTTTCAAATTTTCGCCAGCATTTGTGAACGTTATCAGGGTTTAGCCCTTTTAGTCCGTATTATGCAGATTCTACTGAAGAATCCAATGAAATAAAGAGGAAAGCATGCTCCTGTAAACTGGTCAGCAAGATCAGTAAACCTATTACCTTCTGATTTTGTTTATTGGGTATCATAAAAGCAAAATGCAACGAAAAGAGCAAACAGTAAAAATTTTGTACATTGTATTATTTTTGCCCTGATGATGGTCACAAATCCTGGCAACATTTTGAGCAATAAACTACTTCCAATCTTCTAAAATGTGATTTTCTTGAACGAGTTGCATATCCTGTGAAGAAATTACTACTTTGAACTGAAGAAAAACTCATGAAAAATATTATTTTTAAAGCCTTCTAGCGGCGAAACGAAGCAACTTTCGATGTAAGTAAGTTAAGGTAAATCGACCTATTTTGAGCCAAGGAATCTGTGGTAAGTAAAAAAAATAGGTAGTATTTTCTGTAAAACCGAAAACGAATGAAAAATGAAATTGTAGTTGATAAATTCGTTACATTCAACTATACAATACCTAATGATATATCAAACAGAATTTTAAAATTGATACTTCTCAAATAATAAAGTTGTTTGGCTGTTTCGCGACTTTATACAAACCTGCACACTCCGTTCGGCAAAAGATGTCTCTTGCGTCATCAACTTATCGAGTAATCCTAGACCACTATTTTTCTTTCTTGTCTTTCTCTATCATGCACAATTAAATAAAGAAAATTATTTGGCTTATGTCGAGAAAACAATGACAAGTAATGACGCATGAGACATCTTTCGCCGAATTGACAATAAGTACAGGTGAACAAATCAGAAATCAAAGTGCTATATCTCAGAAACTGCTAATCGCAAAGCCTTGCGGTAAATAAATTAAAGACCAAAGTGACAAAGAAAAAATACTGTAAATTATTTTGAAATTTCTAAGATGACCGCTAGGTGGCGCAACCGCTGTCTTAAATTACAATATGTGTTTTCTCGGAATTCCACTTGACAAAAATGAAGTGATTTCTTTTAACTTCTCAAAATTCATGACACAAATTTTAGAATATACGACTTTTTTTACAAAGAAAAGAACAAAAAAGCGGATAAAATCCGTTCAATTTTCTGATCAAAGGTTTTTCACCAATATTTTAGGTTAGGAAAACGATATTGAAACTAATACGGTTCTATTTAACCCATTTGCATCATCACTATACTTAGGCCGACGCACTTAAATATCAGAGCCGAACGACAGACGACAGACGACTGACGCTTATCACCGCGCGTTGTTGGGCATATGGGAAAAGATAGTCGTGGGTTCGCGGAATATTCCGCCCTTGGTGATGGTACACAGTCGAGGCTCGCGGAATATTCCGCGTTTGGTGATAGTAGACAGTTGCGGCTCGCGGAATATTCCGCTTCTGGATGCAAATGGGTTAACTTTTCGGAGAAAATTCACAGTTTCTAAAAACAATCGAAGATGTCACTTAGCGACGACATGTGAAATTGCTATCACTACAAATATGGTAGGATTTATTGTCCAAGAAAAGTTTTTACAATAAGTAATTACAGGTATTTGTTTACAAGCACTTTCAAACGACCCCCATAACTTTATTCTTCTCCACTTTAAAATGCGTATATTTTTGTGGTATCTTAATGTAGCAGAATTCTGAGAAGACAAGCATTTTATAATTCAATATAACGGTTACGCCCTCTAGAAGTCATCTTAGGAACTGAAAATAATTACCATCATTTTGTTTTAAACACCTTTGTTATTAATATTTTTATCGCAAGTCTACGATGAGTAATTTCTGACATGCGGCACTTTGCATTTTTATTGGCCACCTGTACATGTTTAAATGTGTGTTAACTGTGTCTATTAATGTAATTAACTGTTAAATATAAACAATAAATTGTGTGTTTAATCTTAATATTTTTAACAAATTTAAAGATTAATTTTAAAATTAGAAATGAATCTCGCTGTATATTACTCTAATTTCGAATAAAGCACTACATTATATGTATGATATGTAACCGAGTTATAAGTAACCCCATATTTTTGTACTCATAATAAAATCAATAAAGTAAATCGGTATTTCAAATCTGTTAAAAAGAGTAAAATTAAATATGTAATTTACTATAATACGTACCTTGGCTTCATACATTTGCCATTCAAAATATACAGAAAATTTCATTGGTGGATAATTATTTAAAGTAGCTAGAAAAGATAGGTTTATCTTGGTTGTGAACGTGTCACTTCTGGTAAAGCTAACTGAAAACACTTTGTTGGTTTCAGTTTTGGTATGTTAATGATCTATTAGCGAATAATTAACCTTTGTTATCATTCATCATTAATAATAGCAATTAGAAACGAAACAACATCGTTAAATTCAAAAACAATTTAGACACGGCGATCTAGAATATTACCTTTCTGTGTGCAGTTCTTGGTTTAATCGATAGCGCCATGTTTGAGGACCGCAAATCTATTTAAACGCCGTATTTGGCTGTCCGGTTTGCACAAGGCGAGAGGGTGAAGGGAGAGCGGAAGCAATTGAGGGAGCGTGTTTCGACGGGCTTACGACCTGTGTGTTGGTTGGAAATCAATTGTCGCTGATTTGGACGAGACAAACAACGGCTGAAACAAACCGCTACTGAATCGGTCAATCACAATAGAAGAAATACTGAATCGGAACGTATGCATTCAAAACATGTCTACTTGGATTTTCTCTCCAGTTTGTATTAACGGATTCTAAAGTTCTTTAAGTAAAACCCGGAGCATTTATACCAGCAAAAATAAACAACGAAAATTGACTATTTTACGAGGACGAAGAGTTCCCTTTATTTTATCACCATTGGGTGAGTTCAACTGTCGCGCAAAATTATGTCATCAAGAGGTCCCTTTTCACCCTCGAGGCCCTTCTAAATCCAATAAGAATATCTTCCAAAACGTTTTAATATTAATCGGGACGGTGTTGGGGAAACAATGTAAAGGACCCTAGACGTAGAATTTTTTTGGCCCTTCAAAAGGGTACATTATACCGTTGCGCACTTCTTTTTCTTAATATAACTTTGAAGTTAATGTGTTTACACTTATAAATAGAATAAATTATATAACATAGAACACCGCCTAACGCTTTTTTTCGTTCTTGTTATTCCTTTTATTTCCTGCAATTTAAATAGCGTGCACTGGAAAAACTGGTAACCCTCGCGCTAAACTGGTCGAGGGGAAACATTTGATGGATGGCCCCATTAAAAGGATATGAGAGGGTTGCTATTCGAGCGAATATGCAGAATGGTGCAGATGGCATTGAGAACAGGAACACTAACCAGACTTTGACCTAACCGTGAATGACACCCCAATAATGGGATCGAGTGGATTTAGATAATACTTTATGTACACACTGGCCAAATAAGCATGTAAAGTATCGTATTTTAGAAACTGTTTATAGAAACTTGCGGTAAAAAAATTAGTCATTAAAGTGACTATTGTAAGATAAAACACTGGGATTTATTTTCAAGTTCCTAAAATGACCCCTAAGGGGTGTATCTGCCATTTTAAATTGCAATTTTTTTTTCTCAGAATTCCACTATATTAAGAAAAGAAAAAATATATGAATTTTAAAGTAAAGGTAAATCTTTGTATTAACATTTTTTCCGTAGAAATTAATGGCGTATTCGATTGGCAGAACTAGTGTGCACTGGTGCGCGCTAGTTGAGTGCAAAATGTGACATATGTCACACTAGCTTATTGTTAGTGCAAAAAAGGGGAAATTCAACAGAACGCGATGAAATCAAACGTAAGCATAACATCACTTGTAAGTGTGTTCAAGGCTTGATGATGTTTAAAATGTTTTATAAACTACAATAATAAAATGTAATAGAACACAACGAAACAACCAATAGAACACGCTGTTATGCACTGGTGCGCACCACTGCAACCAATCGAATTCGCCATAAGACTTTATGAAGGTGGTTGTGAACAAATGCTAATAATTTTAAAATAGCTGAGTGAAATTTATTAAACCTGGTGTCGTTAAAAGAGCACTTCTTGTATAACAAATTGTACTGTACTTATGGTGATGGTAATTTTACATGTAGAGAATGCATGGCATTTTTTTTTAGATATTTATAGAAATTATGAGTTTCCTCCGAAAAGGTAAAAGGACCGGTATTACTTTTTTTTTCGTGAAAAAATAGTATGATGAAGCCCAAAGCACCCAGTGAAAACTGCTCAGAATCGATCCAAAAATTAAACGAAATTCACCGTTTTTTTTTTATTTTTCTCAAAAAAAAAGATGGAATGCCATATTCTAAAACTTATTCGAAATGTACAGCAAAAATCACCTCACTTTTACCAGGGCATTCACATGAATTAAATGTGATGCGGAAAGCGAAAAGGGACCAGTTGTCGGCAAAATAAAATTTTCAGTACGGAAGAACAAAGAGGATTGGGTCGAAAACATCAATTTTGAGTCTTTAATCGATTACTATAATAAGTCTCTTCTTTTACACGCCAAAGTTGATTGTAACGTCGCACTTAGTAAGAAAATACTTGATAATATTAATTATGTGAACCCATGTTACGTTTGAGAAAAGGGACCAGTTGAACACAAACTTTAAACGCTTTTCTCTCAAAACACCATTTTCCTAACCGGTACATTAAAATAGGCATAACTAAGACATTTTTTAAGATATCGCCTTCGTTTTGATGTAAAAATATTCATAATTTATTCCTTTACCAAGAAAAAACAATAACTCAATTTTGAATTTTTGAGCCAACTGGTCCGTTTTCACTTTCCGCATCACAAATCGAGTTTTGAAATATAAAAATGAAATCCGGCATCGTTTGTTTTTCATGGGTAACTTGATTGATATTTTGAAAACATTCGAAATGAACAGCGATCATGTCAACAGCAGGATATCATGCCATCAGGATAAACTTTAAAAATGCCTTTTACAAATGATGAAGCTGTTGGTTTGATCCCAATTTATTTCGAATGTTTTCAAAATGCGACATTTGCGTAAACACTTAAGGTAACTCTTTTGATTTTTTTATAATCTACTACTCATTATGCATATATATTGTTAAATTTGGTTGTGTGTAACAAACATGAATTATGTACGTTCTTTTCCATGAAAAGTTACACCCTAATTGTAACTGCCGGATTTCATTTATACTGGGTGTGTCTGATTCTGCAAACATTGTTCTAGAATGTCAATAGGATGTGCAACGTTCTACTTTATTAACCACTAAGTATTTATACAGGTTATTCCATAATGGAACAGTAAGATAATCGAATGTTTTTTGTTTTAATACGGTATGGTTATTGTAAGCGTATTAGATAGTATTTTCAAAAACAAACATTTTGATATAACATAACCCTTATCAGAAATTAATCTTTTCATAGAAAATAACATTCGCTATTCTCCAACGATGAGTAAATTTAACGCCGATTTTCATCTACGCAGGCTATGCTTATTTAAATTTTTATCAACTGCTTTACGATATTGACGATTGTCGATCATATCCGATTTTCGTTTTTCAAGAAATGAATTAAGAAATACACGTCTTACTTATTTTCGAAGACAATTTGGAAGTATAATTTGTAATTACAAAATGTAAGTAAAGATGTAATCTGGTATAATCAACAATGCCCAGATGGCAGGTGTCAAGTAATTGTTGAAAGTTAACGAGACGCAGCCCACGTGGATTACTAAAATTGGCGCTAAATCTGCTCATTATTGTAATCTACGAATGGAGTTTTCTCTAAAACTATTAATTCTTGATGAGCATTATGTTATATCAAAATGCTTGTTTTTCAAAATCCCATCTAATACGCTCACAATAAGTATAGCGTTTTACCATAAAAAACATTCGTTTATGTTGCTGCTTTGTTATGGAACAACTGTATAAATGTTTTTTGTTTGACAATGTAGAACATTGCACGTCCTATTAGACTCCTGTAACAACTTTTGTAAAATCTCTAACGGGTTAGAAGTTACAGAGAGGGGTGCTTATCCAGACTCACTCTGTATATTTCAAAAATCTACAAATCCATGAAAATGCACAGGTAGAAATATGGTGATTTTCCTTGAACTTCTCGAAATTCATCACAGTTTTTAAACAAACGTTACAACATAACGTTGTTTCTTCTATTTTTGAGAAAAAATCCTTTAAAATTCATCAAATGTTCTTTCACTGATATTTTAGGTTAGTAACACAATACCGAGTTCTAGCTTTCAATAACTTGTTTGGGTTTCGTTATACTATCCTTTTTCTATAAAGAAAAATTGATACCATTTCGTTTAACATTTTGGGCAAAATTCAAAATGTTTATAAAAATCTCGAAAAATGTACATCGACATGTGAAATGTGGTAATTGTTTCCAAATATGGTAGACTTGATTGTCTAAGAAAAATTCTTCTCAACGACATCAACTTTATTAAGTTTCATTCAACCATTTTGAAACTGATGGCATTTGCTTACAAGCAAGGATACCGGACTAACATGATTGTTCAATCAGCAATAATCGTCCGCCACATTTTAACCCTGAATTTTATTGTTGAACTGATTGCCGAATAGTTTACGAAATGGTTACAATGCATTTTAAATTAACTTTAAAGCTATTTAGGATATTTATGTAAGTCATAAACAGATTAGTACACAGAGAAATCACAACCAAACCGTCAGCAATGACGTCAAACTAACGGCTGCGCACTAAAATACCGCGTATACATCTTATGGGATTAAGCAATCCTGTTAGTCCAGTATATTCGATTTATAAGCACTTTCCAATGCCCCCATTATTGTATTTTTAGAGATATGGAGAAAAGTTCATTTTTTTAATAAAAAGATTACAATTTATCTTAACTTTAAAAAGCATACATTTTGTATTATCTTAATATAGCATAATTCCGAGAAGGAACGCAATTCGTGATTGAAGATGGCTGTTATGCCTCCTAGCGCTCGTTTTAAGAACTTGAAAATAATTTCCAGCAATTTATCTTGGCCACTTTAGTTATTAGATTTTTTACCGTATGTCTCTATGATGTTTTTATGACGGCTTGTGAGATACTGTACTTTCCACGTTTATTTGGCCATCCTGTACAATTATATTACCATTGAAAAATACGTAGGTACTTACCTACCTCAAAAAATGAGACAAAACTTTTTAAATTTAGAACTTGATTTAGATTTTATCACCAAAAGTAGTTACTACACGGTTCAATTTATGTAGATAAGAACAACGAAATGGTTGCTCACGTATAAAAATCTCAACTTTCGTATTTTACGATATCGTTTAGAGTCGTTACGCAAGATTTGTTTGCTTCCCACCAAATTTGTTTTTCCAAACTTGTCTTTTTGGTGACATCCGTTGTCAGACTCTGGGGATGAGATCCCTATATCACGGCCACCGCTGAAGCATCTCTTGAATAATAAAACAGTTTCGACGAGTTTTCCCCAAAACCCCGACGATAGCTTATCACTCAGAAATCAACCCTAACGTAGAACGCCAACGCGAAATGTTGACGACTGTTCCTGATACAATTACGCCGAAAATTTACTCGACCCCGAGTTCTGCCGAGTCGAGCTCTTGCTCGGTTGAAACTAAAACGCTCGTGCAGACAATGTCTGCTTTTGATTAATCATGCTCTCTGTTCGCAAAATCGTGTTTTGCCAAGGGATACGAGGATAACAGAAGCAGAATTCATTCTTGTGCGATTCATTCACGTTTTATCCAAACAGAACAAACGATCATTGGTAAATGTTGTGATGCATTGTATCTAATAGAAAACTGAGAGGATTTTCCATCCTGCATATTTCTATTTTGATTTTTTTAATAATAAATCTATGTAAATGACGTCACTTTGTTGTTTGTTGGGATGAAGCGGATTGATTTAGTGTCGGAATAGAATTAGGTCATTGAATAGAATGTCAATACTCTAGAGAAAGGCCTACATCGGTAATAGCAACTAATAGAAATAGAGGCAGTTACACATATTAAAGTTATTACACCTACCAAAGAAAAAATATACAGGGTGTCTCCGAAATGCGTGTACAACGTAATACCTCAGATTCCTTGGCTTGAAACAGGTCGATTTAAGTTAACTTATCTATATCCAAAGTTGCTTCGTTTTGCCGCTGGAGGACTTTAAAAATAATATTTTTTCTGAGTTTTCCTTAAATTACTCGAAAAATCTTCATTAGATTTTATTTATTTTTTGACCACGTCTTTATATCAGCTGGGCACAGCTTTCTGTGAAACAAATTCGAATTTCGCAATATACAGAGTGTTTAGAAACACTCTTACCGCAAGTTATCCATCCAAATCTTTTTAACCAGTCTGTATAATTTTCTATCATTTTTTTTCTGAATAGCTACATTAATTTAGACATTATCTTCTCTCTTATAAAATTTCAGTTGGGCAATCGGTTTAGCCACAAAAAAACATTTTCTAACTCCCTGCAAGTTCAAATCTGTAAGTTAAGGTAACATTGGCCCAGTTCAAAGTAGTAATTTTTTCACAGGATATGGAGCTCTTTCAAGAAAATCACATTTTAGGGGATTGGAAGTAGTCTTTGCTCAAAATATTGCCAGGATTTGTGGCCATCATCAGGACAAAAATAATACAGTGTGCAAAATTTTTACTGTTTGCTCTTTTCGTTGCCTTTTTGCTTTTATGATACCCAATAAACAAAATCAGAAGGTGCTAGCTTTACTGATCTTGCTAACCAGTTTACAGGAGCATGATTTCCTCTTTATTTCCTTCGATTCTACAGCAGAATCTGCATAATACGGACTAAAAGGGCTAAACCCTGATAACATTCACAAATGCTGGCGAAAATTTCAAAATTTTAAGCAATAAACTACTTCCAAACCTATAGCATGTGGTTTTCTTGAAAGATCTTCATATCCCGTGAAGAAATTTGTACTTTGAATTTTGTTAATGTTACCTTAATTTACCGTTTTGGGCTTGTAGGCATTTAGAAAATCTTGTTTTGTGCCTAAACCGTTTGCCCAACTGAAATTAGTAAGAGAGAAAATAGTTTCTAAATGAATGTAGCTATTCAGAAGAGGAATTATTAAAAAATTATACAGGCTGGTTAAAAAGATTTGGATGAATAACTTGCGGTAAGAGTGTTTCTAAACACTCTGTATGTTACGAAATTCGAATTTGTTCCACAGGAAGCTCTATCCAGCTGATATAAAGACATGGTCAAAAAATAAATAAAATCTAACACAGATTTTTCGAGTAATTTAAGAAAAAGTCACAAAAAATATTATTTTTAAAGCCCTCTAATGGCGAAACTAAGCGACTTTGGATATAGATAAGTTAACTTAAATCGACCTATTTTGAGCCAAGGAATCTGTGGTCTGACGTTGTACACGCATTTCAGATACACCCTGTATATCATGTTGAACATCCGTATATAACATTAAAAATATATAACATCATAACACTCTGATGTTACAATATCGGTACGACTCAAATATTGAAGCAATTTAACTTAACGACAATTTTCTCACACATGAACTGTATGTTGTTATACGCTAAAAATAGAAAATTGAAGCTAATTGTTGTTATCGAAGTAAATTTTTTCAGAGGTTGCACTTGGTAAAGTTATAAACCTGTTTTCTGCTGTTGTACTAATCATGAAGTTGCATGTATCGAGAATTACGATTGCTGATGGACACTTGTTCTCACCTAAACCCTATCTTCGTATAAACGTCAACATAAGTGCTTTTCAAAATTGACAGCGCTGAATCTCAGCAGTAAACCAAGAATATCGTTTAGAGCAGGGCTGCTCAAATAGTGCACAATGCACATGTGCCGTTTGAGGTGCGAATGTGCAGTGCACAATGCACGCGTTATGCAATTTTTTATTTTAAGGCGCAAATGGTAGGTCGCCTAGTTACGGTAATGTGACAGTTAAATAATGTCAAATAATTTGAGCTTTAAATAATTTAAGATAATTTTGTGTTCATATTTTTATTTTTAAAAGTTAAGTTTTGCGGCACAACGAACAATTATGTCATTACTGGCATTATTTCGAGAAGAAAGAACAGTATCAATAAATCACAGTTATAGAAATAAAAGGTGTTAATGGACATTTTTACTAATCTTTATCACCGTTAACAAAAAAGTTAAAATAATACGTTGTAATAATAAAATAAACTAAAATTCGTAAAATCTGAAGAGTTTAGGATTAGTTAGTATCTGTAATTTTACGTTGTCATACGTGAACAGTATTATAAATAAATGCTTTATAATTTACAACTTGGCTTTTATAATTTTATTTTAATCTTTACATAAAAATGTAAGAGATTCCAAACCTCAAAAACTATATAAAAACTGTATATTATAATTCATAATATTTTGAGGTCATTGGTCACTTGAGCATGAATTTAAATGAACACATTATGTACAGGCCGTAATGAAAATGAGGCAAACATAAAATATCAACCCGTTGCTTGGCTACAATTTATCGTGAAGTAATATGGAGGGGGTGTGTCTCCAAGTAGTAATGTGCACGTCATGCGCACAATGTGCTCTAAGTGCAATGCACATTGAGCAGCCCTGGTTTAGAGGTTTGATGGCATTCAGCTACCCCGCTGCTATCTGTGCTCAACGCGGTCAATAACAGATTAATTATAAATAAAGCTTTTTATTAGTATCTTATTACATGAAATATTGTTGTATTATTGGACATATCGGCTTCTAAGCTTTGCATTTATAGCACAATGGATATATTTTTAAAATAGTTCTAAATAGATGGGTTACTAGTATGAGAACAAATATTATTTCAAACGTATCTATTCCAAAGAACTACTAAATATATTTAAAAGCCTTACATAAAATGGGCATACCGTGTGCACACCGGTGAGCTGCGGATAGGGCAGGTTAATGTGTTACACCAGACATCGAATTGCATACGATTTTAATGAGTTAAAGAGGGATATATCAACTCCAATCGGCCAGATAAGTAGACGTAGTATATCTGTCCTGTGTTAACTAATGAAAGCCTTATTGTCGTCCTTTTTCTACTTACGTTAAACGTATCCGCAGCTCACCGGTGTGCACACGGCATAGTTATACACGGAAAGTCTTTTGCTGTATTTTTTTTATTGATGTAAATCACTTAGTACTAACACAGTTTCTTTTTAGAAAACAAACTTTCTCCTTCAAAAGAAGTTAATAAAAAACTTATGACTTATTTAAAAAAAATTTTATATCGATATATGATTAATTAATTGGTCCATTGTGGCATGTAAATACAGTTCAATTGATAACAAATTATACCCCCATCTCTTCACTATGTCTCTTCATTTTAATCTTGATTTATGGGATATTTGTATAAGTACATATACTACAATTGTATTCATAATTTTCCTGTGGTTCATACTATACACATATTAACTTTAAGATTGAGTTATGGTTTCTTTACTGACATTGTCATTCCTATTGCGATGAAACTTTTTCTAGAAAATTATGTTACACAAAAATGCTTATGGAATATAATGAACTTTATTCCGATTCTTTTCGACAAGTGGTAAATAGTAGTAAAACATGACTGATAAGATTATAGCCAGAATACATTAGCTATATATTAGTATTGTGAGTGTATATTTCTAAATGGCCCGAAATGACGCTTAATTTGACATGTAGTCGTCGCTGAGAACAGTAATTGGCCTAGTCCGGACGAGACGTGGGCGTCGCGACGCTGACGCTATACATTCCGCTGTAGCTCATAATGAAACATTAAGCAAATCAAGTGAATACGAGATTTAGCGCTTTCGTCGCACGATTTGGAAGGGCAAATAGTGAAATATTGCTCCAGAGAGTACGTTCTCTTAGGGTTAAAGGAAACGAAGGAACGCGACTTCCTTGAATTTAAATTTAAAATGTAAACGTTAACGGAAAAATTCGATATTGCATCGACGACGGTAGCATATTAAAGGAACCATATGAGGAAGTTAAATTCTTCTTTCGTGCACATGGTATTACGTGCCACTCGTTATTTGATTTTCGAAATAACTTGGTTGTAGCTTTAAAGAATTTCACCTTTCCTATAAAATCATACAAAATTAATTTTAAAAACTCTGTTCATAACAATCGATATTTTGAAACTAGAATTTAGACATCTTGAATCTTTGATTCATTTTGGATCTAAATTAATATTTCGATAAATTGTAATAATTATATTTATTATTCAAATTCTAAAAGATTAACAACGATTTAGGGAGTAAAAATGTTATTTGATTATAAAACTTAGTTTGATAGTAAATATGAAATTAGAAAAACCATTAGAACTTACTATAAATCATAGATACCCTTAGCAATCTCTGAATTGTTGATGATCTTGACCTATACATTTTAAAGTGTCGAGCTTTGCCTGTTTGCTGCTGTCCTCTCCAACCACTTATCCGTCCGGATTACTTAGAAGTTCTCCAGATAATTACTACACGAAGCCAGAGATCGTTAGCGCTTACTATCTGAAATCAATCGAGCGTAACACTAACGATTCTAGTTTAATTACTGTTGCCATAACCCAAACTTTTAGATAATTTTGAATGTTCCTCCAAATTTAAATTCTTCTCAAACACATAATGGCCGCAATTAAATATTTTTATAGCGATATAATATGGATTTATGGCAGTTATACTAATATAAATTTGGATACTAAACTATACCGTTACATTTTGCTTCCGTATACGGTCTGGCAGTAAAATGATCCTAAATAAACAAATTTTACTACCTACCGACAATAAACTGACACAGTTTCGCTTCGTAGCCTCCGCACTCTCCAAAATTGCCTTCCCTGATTCCCGTAAATAAGCAATTATAAACGCAGGGAAATTTGGCATAGGAAATTTATAATCCTTCTATAGTCTCATCATGGAAATGAATTAAAGGTACACAAATTATTTACAAGTTACTCGTTTAATGCTTTTAGAAATTTAGACATTTCTATTCTAATGAGGTACATCATTAACTCTTTGAAATAATAATAATAAACAGGTAGAATAACGGAATACAAAAACAAAGAGAATCCCACAAAGCAGCCACACAAAAGATTTTACCCACAATATTTCATCTCGCTGCTAGTTTCTAACGAACTATGCCTAGAAAATCTAATGTCGACTGGAATCGAATTTAACATAAAAAATGAATTAATTCATTTCATTTTATGAAAATACTTCCTTTTGTGATACGAGTATGAGAAACTTTCAGCAGACGAAAAACTTTCTTTTTGGTGCAGACTTCGAGGAGCTCTTTAAATTATAGATTGGCAAACGGAAAAATTGTTTCAAATGGGACGCCACACGCAAAACTTGCATTAATACTTGCAGCGAAAAATCTGTCCTGACCTTATTACGAGGAGGCTAATGGAAGTTTTCAAGCAAGCATAATGGAAAAAGTGATTTATCGCTGTAACAAAAGCCACAGGACCACTGTAGTTCATATGTCAACTGAACGCTACAAAGCTCGGGGTTGCGATGTTTTTTACTTATTCGAACGTTGAAGTGCTCGTTTTTTATAACTTACTAACCAAGAGTAAATCTACCAAATATGTCATTATTGAAAAGTTGTTTGCTCTCAACACAAACTTGAGCAAAGTAGAAGAAATAAACTTCCTAAAATATAAAAATAAAATCGAATTTGACTCTTTAAGGTCTCTTGATGTTTACGAGTAACATTACACCATTCCTTGGGAATACAGTAATCGAACTTTTGCTGCAGGGCTAAATACAGTGAAGGCCGTTCAATCGAATATAATGAACCCTTTTTTCAGTGTGTCCACTATTTAGACAAATCCAAGTGAAATTCTTTTTTAATCTTTTACAAAGTTTAGAACTATGACATATCTAAAACACATTATAACAAAATTTTAAGTTTCCAGTAAAATCTTGGAATTTTGGAAAAGCATAGATAAAAATGAACGATTTAATTAGGATAAAATGGTTTTCGTTTCGTGAGATTTCGAAGAAAAATAAAATAAACATATATACTCATCAATAGTTTTTTTTTTTTCAAGTTTTAAAATTTGATCAATCTCAAATACTATACATCCAATTAAATCTTGAAAATTTAAAGAAATTTCAGATAGAGTCTTCATAGATATGAGATTTTCTTCGAAGCGATGTGAATATTCGAAGGTAAATGTGTTCGTGGTTAATGTTATAAGCCGTGGATCGTAAAGTCAGCGTTACATCCACTATAATTAGGTTGGTGTGGTATCGGCAAACGCGCGGGATGCCGTGGGCACTAATTTTCTAATCTTTACTCGAAGGTGCCGATATAAATTTCCCAACATGCCATACAGTACATGTTCGGCCTGCTGTGTCCAATCTTATTACTTATGCAAGCGCGTGGTTGGCTTTGCTACATTGTAGTTCCGGGATATACCCGTAATTATAGTCTACGTAATCCTATAGAATTTCAAATTGTTCACTATTGACTCAAAATCCCTTTGAATTATCAGATGAATTTTAAAACATACTGAAGCTTAATTTACGTAGATACTACAAATCTTTGTTTAATTAATGGCACTCAATGCTAACAGTAATATTAGTAACATAGTAGTACTAACAACGAAAACCTACCTGAGCTGGATAACTTCAGCTACAGGGAAGGAAAGCAGAGACCACTGCAAATTAGTTAACTTCAGCGATATTACTTTGAGCTATTAATTTCGTTTTACATACTCCCCGCTGGCCAGTAAAGCACGAAACTCTTGCGATTAAATATAATTGTTACATACCAATAGTAAACCGCATGAACACTCTCTGAATATTATAGAGTTATGTCCGGAGTTACCCTCACGGCTTTATTGGTGCACAATTACTGCGATTGTGCACTTGGCAAAACAAGTTTTGTCGTAAATTTCTCCTAAACAATATTGTACGAGATCCTAACTAACGTCGCGCATAAATCGTAACTGAACGCCATTGAAAGGAAACAGTTTTGAGATTACTAAAATTAGATTTTCAGCGCGTTTAGTAATTTATCACATGAAACAAAAACTGATATACCCAACATTTGTATGTAACGTATATATCCGATTAGAATTCAACGCGTTAAAGAACAGTTTCGTCTCTGGGAGAGAAGGTGTTAGTTGCAGCTGCTGCACTGACCAAAAGTTACTCGCGTTCCCAAGCTTTTTACCAAACCAAAGCTGCATTAGCGTAATGGAATTTGAACTGCATTGCTGCATAAAGATCAACTTCGCCGTCTCTCAGTCGCTTAAAAGTTAAGAGAAAATTGTAAATTCCACCTTTAGTAAGATAAGCAATCGTCAGCGATTTATATGTTAATATATTAAAAGATAATATGGAAAGGTGCATACAACGTTACTTGATTATTCACAAGAAATTACTTGACTAAATTTCAAGTTATTTTGTGAGTTTGTTATTGTCCAATATGGTAGACACATAATCGATGTCAATTTACTTTCAATTGGACGATGGGTTGACCCGTCCAGGCGTGATACACGGCCAACGGTCATAAATTACTAAAGCAAGAAACTATTCCCAATTTTCCAACCCGAACGATACGTCCAGAAGCCGAGCCCTAAATTCTCCACCTTGCGCTTAACATAATTTATTGGCGCACCTATGACAGGGTGAACGTTTTCAATCGGAAACGATTACCTTTGGAAACGTAAATTTTATTTTTACCTGAACACCACCATTTTTGTATTATATTAATAAGAAAAATAAAAAAGTTTAAAAAACATGAATAGCTGTTAAAATGCTTTTCTACATTTCCATTGTGTTTGTCCTGAGTTTGTCGCGACGGTGGGTCGTAATAACTTGAATTACCTCCGCTTGTGTTCTTAATATAACTTTGGATTTAAATTTCATTTCAGCTTTTGCGTAAAGTAGGAAGTACGGGAGATTGCCCACCTGCTGTTTTTAGTTTCTGGAAAATTATTTACCAAACAAATCTGTGGTAATAAAATAGTAGTATAAAAGGAAGATTTGAATAGAGGAAAATATTACTAATAATATTAGTATTATTAGTAATTAATAATAATATATAATACTAATAATATTAGTATTATTAGTAATTACTGAATAATATTATGTCAACTTTAGATAACATTTTTATTGAAATTGCTCGGAACTAGTTGAAATTTGTCGATTGAAAGAACTTTTGGGTAAGTTGATTCAAACTTACAATCAAGTTTTATAAAAAATTTCAACTGAAATGACATAATTAATTAATTAATTTAACCCTTAACTACGAAAGTGCCGTCTGAGAAACGGCATATAAACGTAATATTTAAATAAATGTCTTTGTCATCATTATGCAAGTATTTTACACAATTACATACAGCAAGTATTTTAAGCAATTGTTTAGTAATTTAATTACTAATACTTCAAAAATTATCTAAATGTACTGATTACAGAAAATATGTAATTGTTTTAAGACTTTATGCCATAATATCAGTGGTAGTCTGCCAGACAGCACCTCAAGGTTTATGTTTTGCTTATTGTATCTCCGTAGTTAAAGGTTAATACCTTTAATCTCTTTAGAGCAGGAATTTTTTTCTAACAGATTTCTTATAGATATGTACATCCGTAAGACGTACGGAAATGCGTTGACCAAAAGTACAATGCTTAAACTAAATTTATGTTAAATGTATACAAATTTGTACAGCTTATCCGTTAGAGAACTTATGGTGGGTTTAGGATGTTAAACTTAACCGTAACCGTAGCAGTAATTTTAGCAGAAATGTTATTTAGATTTTAAAATTTAAATAATCAGCCAATAAAATGGTGAGGAATGTACCTGACATCTTAAGACGTTTATAATCATTGGCATTCTTTTTTTTTGCTTATAAGTGATTTAATATTTAAGAATTCGGATTCGGTTGAGATGAATAAGAAAAAAATAGTTCTTGGTGTAGCTGGAACAATATTGTTGCAGCGGTTTTTCAACAGATATATGAACCGAAATCAAAAGTTAGAATCCAACCTATCCAAACCTAAATCATGACATGAAGAATCATTTCAGATCTTAATAAAAGATATATTATGTAACGAAGAAGATCTCGATCAGTTTTTCAAATATACAAGAAAATCATTTCCCAAATTTAATCATTTGAGTAGTACAAGAAAGGGCCTAAATGAAAACACTTTCAATTATTGAAGTCATTTCATTATTCTGAAAAATGGCACTTACAATTAGCTGTTTTGTTAGTTCTCATTTTCTAATAAAAAAAACATTTTTTTAATACGATCTTTGTCTCGGCACTCTCTGTATTTAATAGGACATAATCGACGACCCAAAAAATATTTATATAATATCATCTTCTTTTTGTAAAACGGTAGTTAGCTTCTTTATTACGTCTACTCCTTATTTAGAAAAATGTTAGGATCTTACCTACAAAAAACTAATAAATTTACCACGATAAATTTAGCATTGAAGTTGATAGAAGTCGTTATTGTAAATACGCCGACGGAAAATTGTCATCAAGCATTTAGCCGCAACAATAAAAAGTTAAAAATTGGTCAACTTTTGTGCTTCCGATTAAATCTGCCGTAATTTTTAGCGGACGTAAGCCGTTGCCTAAACGTTATTATTTGAACAAATATGGTTGAACTTTTTTAAACGGTACGGTTACAGCTACGGCCTTTAAATTACCATTGTAAGGGAAGATAATAAGAAAAAATAATTTTATAATTATTCTCAAATAAGGCTAAAAATCTTAAACTAGATTTTATTCAGTTTTATCCATGGGATTTTATTTTTATTAATCCATGAAAAATCTGTACAAGATTTTATTCATTTTCCTATAGTACCAGTAAACTAGAGTTTTTGAGGAATACATTGATTCCGCAACTCACATGATGTTTAAAAACTTTAGCACGATAAATTATCCACCTATTTTGTTAATCCCCGTATAATCAATAATTCCTTTAATTTAGAATCTAATACAGAAATAATTCAACAAAACTGTAAGATTTATTTTGATGTTAACGACTTTTAAATTACATTGTATACATAATTGGTTTAGTTAATGTAGTAACTAAATCTCAAGAACAGTTATAATTACATTTTGAAAATGTTACAAGCAAATTTTTAAAATACAAAACTATACAATACTAATTTATCCTACCAGTAACTTTAGTACTAATATAACTTAGTTAGTTTATTCAAATTTGTTTAAATTTGATAAAAATTTAACAAATGCAAATGCAGAAAATGTTATTTATTTTACTTCTTTAAACTGTCTAAAAATTCTGATGTATTAAGCAAACAGGGCGTAATGTAGGTAATTTATTTCAATATGGTACCGTTTATCGTTGACCATGTGATATATACCACTCGCTATAAATTATCAAACCAGAAACTATCCAAGACTGGGCGATACGAAGACGTAGGGCGCCGCTGCAGTTTAGTATCCTAAATATTTCAATACGCCAGTTTAACATAATTTATGTGGTGTTTTCGAAACCGCCTGCTTTGGTAAACACGACAAACTTCCTCCGTCAAATTCTAAGGCATTATGGTGTTATAGATCTAATGATGAACGTAGCTTGTACTAGTTAATCTTTTACGTAATTAGTATTCTAAATAGTACTTACTATTATACAAATATAATACAAATATAATTTAAGACTACAATAATTAAATACTTGCTAGGTAATCAGTTTGATTCGATACCATCATAAAATATGTGAAGGTTAAAAAGTTTATGACCGTATATACCTATAAATAAGATCACCAAGATCTATATCAACTGCGCTACTTAAATTTTTACGTCGATAAAGTTTTATGATCGAAAAACGGAAACGGGAACCTGCATAAGAAGTGCACTAACCTCGAACGCCCCAGTCGAGAAGAATTGCAAATTCCTCCGGTTCTGTTACATGTCTCCCATGGGTGATATTCGCATCCGGGTTGGCACTAAAGTTTCACTCATATCACGTTCCCCATGTGACCACCGCACCCGATAACTCACGCTCTTTCGCGTCCAGGGGAGCGCAACAGCATCTCGAGTGCGGCGTCGCGACGCGTCCGAACGGAGGACTATCCCGATGTCGAAGCGTGCCGTGGCCGTTTCAGCGGTTCACTGAAAAGTAGCGCTTGGCGAGAACGTTCAGCATCGCGCACCCTGCCAAACGACTATGCGCGATTTTCAGCTCGACGCATACAATCATAATTAACCCAAAAAATATATATAATAAAAATCGAAACGTACAGTAAAAAAATTAAAATAATAAAAAAATGCGAGGAATTTGTTCAAAAACGTCGTCATCGCTATAAGTTAATATTTTTATGCAAAATTATGTAGGTATTAGATGAGTTTTGTCCAACAATAGATTTGCCCAACACAAATTGATAGGTAAAGAAGTCTGTGGCAGCATAATAATGTAAACTACTATAGAAAGCAACTTTAAAATTTGAAAACTTTTGGTCTTTATGCAATTCCGCATGTTTTAAAGGTTAGGGGAGATCGGGAACCAAAGTCTCATGTTACAAAAGTAACAGTCCTTCCCCCAAATTATACACCTACAGGAAGGTGGGGCAAGATGGGGTACTTAAGGTTTGGGGGTAAATAAAATTTATAATTTCATCCATAAAGAAAAATACTTTTTGTTTATACAGGGTGTTTAAAAAGGATGCGGCAATACTAAAGAGGGTGAATGTCCGGGGCACTTTATACAAAAAAGTTTATAATAAACATAGTCTAGAAACGCTTCATTACCGATCTACAGCGTGTTGAAGTTTACACTCCTGTTTTATTCACTGACATATTGAATACATACCTACTCAAAAATGACTTAAAAAGGTACTTACCTTCCATCTTTATTTCTGACTAATTTCCTGAAACTAACACTTGTATGAAATCGTCGTATCCTTTGATAGCCATCACGAGATAAAATTATAAGACAATTATAAGAAAACTCGACAAAACAGGATTTTTCTCGATACCATGGTAAAGCAACTTCCTTCGTCATTATCAAATGGCTGATGAAGAGGAGTTAATAAGGGCCCTCATTATCTTTGACGTTGCATAAGAATGTTTTGTTGCAAGTTAAGACCGGGTACGCCATTTTACCTAACTTATCCGTCTTGCCCCACCTTCCCCTACTTATAAAATACGTATATTAGGTGGTTAGAAACTGAGAAAGAGCCGCGCGGGTACAGTGTTAGTTTGAAATTTTATTAGAGAATTTGGGTTTAAAAACGACCGATGTAAGTTTTAGCTATTTATATTTTCATAGAAATATACATATAACAACCTTTTTTCGATAACATATTCAAATGTTGTCACTCGTTTCTGAATGTCTACTTTATTAAATGAAGAGTAGAAGTAACAAACGGGCTAATCGGTAAAACTCTCAATTGAAGACATCTTATTTTTCCTGCAAAATTATACTTACAATTAATCCCTGTTTAAAATATTTACTCATTTTCTAATCAAAACAAGCAATTTTCTTATGAGTTTTTTTCCGAGCACTTCGCCTGTTTGACAGGATATAATCGACGGCACATCGAACATTTCATAGAGCTGCTTTGTTGTTTCTGCTCCTCAATTGCTGCAAAACATGCCAGTAACATCACACTGGAGCTACAAGTTTTTTATTCTTAAATACGTGCTTAGGGACAAAAACAACATAGTACTTTCAGAACTAACATAACATGTTATATGATCACAATCAAATTCATAACAAATACTTACACGTATTGTTGTTATGTTTTATGGAATAAACAAACCGTTAAAGTGGATTGTGTATTTATTGCTAAGAACAAAGTACAAAAGGTTTTTCTAACTCAACCAAGCTAACCGAACTCCGTTAAACATTGAACAACGTATTGCTAACTTCAACTATAACTTGTAGTACCTTTTATTACCAACTTAACAGCTACTTTGATAATAGATTTATTTAATTATCCGGTATCTTCTTTGAAGGAAAGTGGGCAAGATGTTTAATTTTGCTACGGTTAGCCATAAGAAAAGTGTTCCAAAGGCTATTCGCACTATGATATTACCATAATAGAACGTCAGGATAACTACTGTTATTTTACTTTCTACTTAATTCCTTGAATAAAGTTATTATATTACAGTCAATTTATTAGCATAAATCCTGTTAATTTTGTTCTATTTAATACCTAATATATAATAATTTAATACCTTGTATACAGGGTGTTTAAAAAATACGTTCGAATATTTGGCCCACTTATAGATCTCATCAGTACAAACAAAAAAGTCAAAATAAACATAAGTCCAAAAATCAGCCGTTTCCTAATTACAGCCTGTTTTTCAAATTAAAATAATTTACACTCAAATATCAGTATAAATACATTTTAATTATTACAAATTAATGATTCTTAAAGAAGATGTTCAAAATGTCCTCCTTCCATTTGTATACACATTTCACATCTCCATAAAAGTGAACGCCGCACTCTCTCAAAGAGTCCCGGATTTATACGAACAGTCTGGCAGGCATGTTCAATTCGTTCTCGCAACTCATCTAAATTATTCACAGGACTTGAATAAACTAATGTCTTTAAATAGCCCCAAATGCAAAAATCGAGTGGAGTGAGGTCGGGAGATCTAGGGGGCCATGCAATTGGACCTCCTCGCCCTATCCACCTGCCATTGTAATTTTCGTTTAGATAATTTCTGACCAAGACTCCGTAATGCGCAGGAGCTCCATCGTGCATCAACCACATATTAATTCTGTGGTTGAGGGGCACATCTTCTAACAGCAGTGGTAATGTATTCCGCAAAAAGTCAAGGTACAATTGACTAGTCAAACGGTTAGGCAGGAAACAAGGTCCTATCAGATGGTCTCCTAACACACCAAGCCAAACGTTGATTGCAAATCGGTGTTGATGATTCGATTCAACAACGGCATGCGGATTTTCGTCGGCCCAAACATGGCTATTATGAAAATTAAAAATGCCATTTCTCGTGAAACCAGCTTCGTCTGTAAATAAAATTTTCGTAACAAAATTTGGGTTCTCCGCGACTTTTGTCAACATGCTTCGACAAAACACCAGTCGTGCGGCATAATCAGGCACAGCTAGAGCCTGTACCCTTTGAATATGGTATGGGTGCAATTGCTGCTCCCGTAAAATTCTCCAAATTAGGGAAAAATTAATAAAATTTGTTTCAGTAGAGAGTCTTCTAGTACTAGTACCAGGATTTTCTTCAATTCGTCTTAAAATGTTAAGTTCTGCGTCGGGAGTACAAACTGATCTAGGCCGACCACCATCACCGTTCCTTGACTTAAACGATCCAACTTCGGATAAACGTTGATGTAAATTTGTAAAAAGTTTGTCACACGGAAGTACCCGGTTTGGGAATGCTTCGGCATAAAGGCGACGTGCCTCACAAGCATTTCCATCGGCTTTGCCATACATAAAATGCATGTCTGCCATTTCTGCGTTGGTATAAGGCATATTCGAAAATTTCAACAGTGGGTTACAGCAACAACTACTTCAAGAAACACTGACAATAACGGACACACAATAATTACAACAAATGTGGCAACTACACTAACAGAAACGAACAAAATTTGTTTTGTTATTTCCATGGATGACTTCATAAATACGCGAATCACTCCTACTGAGTGTAAATTATTTTAATTTGAAAAACAGGCTGTAATTAGGAAACGGCTGATTTTTGGACTTATGTTTATTTTGACTTTTTTGTTTGTACTGATGAGATCTATAAGTGGGCCAAATATTCGAACGTATTTTTTAAACACCCTGTATAATAACCTTAATACAATCGTTGGTCTTTGTAACTTAAATTTGCGTTTATTAATAGGGAATTCAACAATCTTTTGTAAGGTAAAGTCTATTTTATGTAAATCTTATAAATGAAGTAATAATCGATTTGAAACTGAAAAATACTACTTTTATCCCTGGTCTCTCCTACTGTTAACGAGTAAAAATGGTGTACCAACAATTGAGATGTCTACTAATTTTAAATTCATTAATTTATAAGATTCATATACCGTGTGAACACCGATGAGTTGCGCATACGTTTAACGTAAGTGGAGAAAGGACGACAGTACGGCTTCCATTAGTTAACACAGGACAGATATACTACGTTTACTTATCTGGCAGATTGGAGTTGATATGTGCCACTTTATCTAAATCTAACTCATTAAAATCGTATGCAATTCCTTGCCTTGTCTAACACATTGACCTGCCCTATGCGCAACTCGAAGGTGTTCAGTCTGTATATTTTTTTATTATAACGCTGAATTAAGCTTCTCTGTGTTTAATTAATTTTGAATAGTCTTTTTAACGCCTTATTTTCAGTACTTTATACTACTTACTTGCCAACCATTTTGCCATTATTTAACTTTCAATACGTCAGACAAAATTTCTATGTTTTACCTTTTGTAGTCAACTATAATCCGAATCAATGTCCATTTAATTTAGATACTCTATCGTTTTGCCTCTAAAATAATCTAGCATTTAACCTGATAATTTATAGCCTAAATGATAAGTTGATAGCACCGTCGAAATGTTAATTGAAACGCAATCTTCGTGACACTCAGTTGACATTCGCATACGTTAAACACAAGCCGTATACTCCTTGCCTAGGGGAATATCACAGGACGTTGGATTGCACCGTAATCTGGACCATCGACTGCATATACAAATTACGTCCGTTTAGTTATACTGTAATTAATTAATGACCAGGATGTATACGATTACTAACACGCGATTTACCGCAATACGCCTGCGTCCATATTGAATTTACTCTTCGCTGATTCTCTAATCATCTGTAACCGTTAACTCTAATTAATCCATGTGTGTAAACACACCAAGTTTCATTTCCCAGGTGAAATTTGAATATATGTTTTTATTTTTTAATAATCCTTAATGAATTAAATGAAAACAAATATATAAGTTTGTTTAAAATTAATTATAGAGAGAAAAACAAAGCATAGGATCGAACCCAAATCATTCCATTACTTGTAAGACAATTCATCGTATAGAGAAAATACAAATAGAACATTCGAACCGGTCCAAGTTCATTGTTCCTTGCTATGGCTTACGAAATATCCTTATCCAAGGTTTCGACCGGTCGCTAGTTTTTGTGTCCTAGGATGAAATCGAGAAACGTGTTCGCTACGCCTCCATCTATATGACAAAAGCGTAGACAGCAACCTCCCAATTCTAATAATTATACAATCCCATGGACCCTTTCTTGTGCACGTTCGAACATACAAACCATACTTGTTAAGGTCGGTACGGCGCAGGTGGGGTGGCAAATTCGTTTATAAATCAGATGGGAATTTCTGCAATCTCTGGAGGTGAAATTGGGTATTGTAAGGAATGGCTTCCACCGACCACCAGAGTATGGGAAGATAAAAAACGGAAAAAGAGAACATAAGTACCCTGCGCAAAAAGGTTTTATAATTGAGTGTAAAAACACGGAAAAGGGACGCAATAATTAGGTGGTTTTTAGGAGTGAATAATCCGACGATGTCTGTCGAGAGAAAATTGTGAATTCCGGTACGCGGACTACTTCTTTATCGAACCTGGTGGAATGAGGACTGAAAGGGCCACCCGGAAACAAATTAACTACCTTCCCGAAGAGCCTTGACGAACACCGCGGTCGCCGAAAACTAGTTATAACGCCTACTTTAGGAGGATAGAGATGAGGGAGACGGATAATGACGCGACGAGGCAGGCAGTTGAAAAGTTTTTAATTATGTAAAATTGTAGCTACTCATCTGAAAGTATCAAAGAATAAATTCTTTTAATAATCAAAAGGAAATTGTAGTTATTTTTGTAAGTGTACAAAAAAAAGTAAAAAGATATAATACATTAAAACATCTATTCATCTTAGCAACAGACATATTCATGACATTGTAGCTTTCATGATCTCAATTTTTAAATTAAAGAAAACCCAAAATGCATGAATAGCACATTTATTATTTATTTATGAATAGCATCATGAACATCTACAAAACTTTCAGTTACATTGACTTAAAAGATTTAGTGAAAAGGAGGATGTGGTGCAAAGAAAAATGAATTTTTAGCAAATTGTCGAATAATTTCACAAGTTTTCTGATCTGCAATTTGGTCTGCTGGGCAACCCAGTTGAACCTCTCTATATAAACAATACGAAAATCTAAGATGAGCTGGATTACAAGCATCCTTATCGGATTTGTCCATATTTTCGGCCGCTTCTTTAGCTTCTGCGAAACACTTAGTCAAAAACCCATCGATTTCTGGTTTCAACCATTCCATTTGAATATTATTGACAATAAATTTCTTAACAACATCTTCTTTAAGGTTTCCATCGCTATGTATAAAATCTTTCTTTTTGCCCACACATTCTTTAATACACTACAAAGTATACAATAGGTAGATAAGCGTTCAAATTATTGTGCAGCCAAATACATACAATCAATTCCTTTTTACGGTTTTCTATATCTTCACAATTGAAAGGATCAAATGGTTTACCATGGAACGTTTCGTAACCAGTCACCTCTTTAAAGCATTCTGTTCTAACTGTCCGTAGTGCGTTATGCATAGCTTTAACCTCTTCAGCTCCACAACATAAATAATTATGTTTGTCGCATTTTTGATCTTGTGTGTCTCTACGTGATCTATGACTTAAAGCAGTTACTTCATTGGCAAGAGATTCGAAATCGTTTGCAAGAAATTGGTCTATAAAATTAATTATTACAAAATTATTATAAATAAGAATGAACTCTTTAAAAAAATAACTTACTATAAAGGGCATCGTCAAATTGGTAGGCGGTTGCGCCCAAGACGATACAGCAGAACCAAAGAAGTGTAGTTTTCATCATCAGAAACTTGTTCTTACTAAGTTTACACGAACAGGTCTCTCTATTTATACGTCTGTTTCATCGCAGCTGGGAAGATGCGGTGGCAATTTGACCTTCGTGACTCCAATGTAATTGCCACTGCTCCAATGTAAAAGTACTTCAATAACGGAAATAAATAAAAACACGGGGAAGTACGACTATTGATAATCTCGGTATAATTCGTCATCATCTCGGTCGTGACGACGAGACTGCTGTTGTTAGGCACGTATTCTATGCATAAGAAGGCGATTCGTTGGTAAATATTTACCAACCACTTAAATTCCAAATACGTACATAATTACTACATATTTTATGCAATAGTATTGCTACTTTTCTCGTGTTTACGATAAATATTGCCACACTAAATGCATAAAACGGTTTCTTTATGTTGGAACGGAGTAACGGTTGTTACACGTCAGGAACGATAAATGAAATCTTGGGCAAGACAACCGACAGAGACGACGAGGAAATTAAAACAGCATTTCCTTTTTTCAATCCAAGCTTTCGGAATACTTTATTCCTTCATCAGGGTAGACTACAATTTAATGATGACAAGAATCAAATTAATACTAAATCAGTAATAAGCAATAAAATATTAAACTTACAATGGAAAGTAGGAGAGGTTGACCGTAAAAATAGTACTGCGCATTAAATTAATAGACACAGCGTGGCATACATCACTATAAAATACGTTAATTAAGTTTAAATACATCAAAATTTGTGAAAATTACCTTGAACACGTTAAAATTAAAGATTGAATTAATAAAACTTAGTAAAATTACGTTAAAACTTTAAGTCGATACACGTTAAAAATGGATACACGTTAAAAATTGATAAAAATTACAACATGTCGTAACAACGGACAACACAAGACTGAAGTCCGAAAAATGCACCAATCAGCGCATCACACGAAATAACCTGTTTAAGGGGAAGGGGTCTACCATCGAAGAAAGAAGCCAAAAAGAATCAGAATTGCAATGTAGAGTTACTACTATTATGTTTATGTTCTTGTTTAAAATGGTTTGATAAAAGGAACCTGTAAATGCTGCTAAGGTTCTCAGTATCAGATCTGTAATTAACGGAATGTTGTTCTCTAACAATATGAACCATCTCCAAAAACATTCTTTTTGTGTAAACATTCTCCCTGTCCAAAATGCTTACATCTTTAAACGTAAAGCCGTGATTGTTGTTAACGCAATGAGCTACTAGCGAACTCTTTTTGCTGTCACCTAGTTGGACATCTTTTTTGTGTTGTTTAATTCTGTTTTGTAAATATTGTGAAGTTGTGCCTACATAAACACAATCACAATCACCACACGGGATCCTGTATACAATATTTGTCTGTTGTTGGAGAGGAATGTTGTCTTTAGTTTTTGAAAATAATTTATTTAGAGAAAAGTAATTAAATTTTGCAAATTTAAACAATGAATTATCAAAAACTGTTATCAATTTGTTGGTTAAATCCGGAAGAAATGGAAGAGAAACATACCGTGGTCTGATAGTAACGTCAGTCGTCGCTATACGATTATCTGCCCCACGAACGTTATTACTGTTGAATACTGACTGTAGAAGACGATAAGGATATCCATTATTAATAAAAATCTGTTTCAATTTAGACATATTCTTTGCCAAAAAAGAGTGATGTGACAATTTCCGAACTCTGTCACGCATAGCAACCACTGTGTTAATTTTTTGATGAATTGGGTGATTCGAATAGAAGTTGATGTAACGACCCGTGTAAGTTGGTTTAGCATACCAGTCTGTTATGATACTTTGGTTTTCCCTTCTTATCACTCTGGTGTCCAAGAATGGAACCGACCTTTCACTCTCCGTTTCAATTGTAAATTGGATGTGAGGATTGTAACCATTGAAGACAGAGATGACCTCATCAGTACGATCCTCAGGAATTGCGCAAATGATGTCGTCAACATATTTGTAGAGAAAGGGAAATTGAAAAGATAAACGTTGTGAACAATGGTCCAAAAGTTCATCCATGACGATATTAGCAATAATAGGGCTAAGTGGACTACCCATTGGAGTGCCAAACTTCTGACTGTATACTTTATCTTGGAACATGAAGGTCGATGAATTAAAGAGGAATTTAATAATATCTGTAAATGTGTTTTTATCTATCGATGTATTGTCTTGGATCAGTTCCCACCTCTCATTTATTGTATGTACTACTAATTCGAGAGGAATGTTGGTGAATAAGGAAACTACATCCAGAGAAACTATCACATAATTGGTTGGAATAATTAGTTCATCGATAACATCCACAAAAGTGAAAGAATCCTTTATATTGTATGTAGTTTCTTTATGGTTGTCAGAGTTATTCCTATCTCCCATTAATGAATTAACTATTCAGTCAATAAATTGCTCTATTTAATGAATACACAAGATACAGTTTATGCATTATATTTACGACTACATAGAGTTTTTACGAGGGTATAAAGAATGGCATATGTAAAAAATATTAAAATATCAATTGATTTTTGGCCAGTAAACATAGTGAAATAAGAAGAGTTCTTTATACCTGAAACTGGTCTTTTAAAAATAACCCACCTCACTTCTTTTGGACGATTAAAAATCATTACCACCAGAGACGATCTTCGTTTCTTCTTTTAAAGATTTGTAGTGACGAAAATTTTATTGTGGTCAATACCTGCTTTTAATTGTTGGTATGGATATGGGTATCATTATCCATGTAAAGATTATTGATTGAAAATAATAGGTACATTACTTTTGCCGTTTTGATAAAATCCTATACCAAACGTTCCCATTTTAATTGTTTTAACCACAAAATTTTATTTTAAAGAAAATTCAAAAACTCAAAATTAGTCTGCAAGGAATCTCCGAAAAGAAAAAAACAAATGTTAAGTAAATTTTACATATCGCTTCTAAATGGAAAAAAAGGAAAATAAAATATTTTTAGTCAACCCGTTTTGAAGTAGAAGGAGAATATTAAAATCGACCGAAGGTAGCAATAACAGGCAACACATGGTAGGTAGCTAAAGGGAAAAATCGAAGCAATTTATGGTAATATATGGAAGTTATATCAACGCCCAAGGGTTTGATACATAAGCAAAGAACACTCGTTGAAAAGCAATTCAATTTTTAATCTTTTTCTGAGTATTTTTACTCATTCCTTCTTTAAATAAAATATACTGCACTTGCTACTTCTGGAATTATATTGAGTCACACGCTGAACGCCTTTCCGTGATAACTTAAAGAGATTATATAAAATTGTCTTAACCCGTTATTAAACTTATTAAACTGACTTATTAAACCATTTAAAAAATGTCCAAAGTAGATTCTTTTCTCTTCGGCAAATACTCGTTTAATTAAAACCGCTCGAAAAGCCACCTCTTTTAAACTCTTCAAGAGCTAACCCATATCTATGGAACTTCAATAAGAGTTTGAAAGTCCCACAGCGCCATTGTCGCAATGGAATTCGAGGAAAAGCGTAAAAATTCAGCTCACCCGCTTCTATTTCTTTGTCTGCATTTCCTTGCGGAATTCATTTTAAATACTGCTCACGTTTCATGTTTTGTTTCTTTTTTGAGGTAGATAATATGTAATAATTTTATTCTCTGTTTCATTTAAAATCATCGTCTTTACCCTTATCCCGAAAATCATCCGGTTTATGATCGTTTTAGGAAAATATGGTGATCGCTATCTTTGGGTGTGTCAATTTGCTGAGACTTAACAATAAAACGTTGAGGGTTGTAAATTCTCCCCTTTTTCTTGTTTAATTCATTAAGCGTACATCACTAATCAAGCATCTGTAATAATATCTTTTTATTTAAAACAATAAGTCGTAAAAGTTTTATCTTAAATCTTTATTAATACCATAAAAAAATATATTACACAACTTATCTAAATTCAATATCTTGTTCAAATCCGAGTAATTTAGAATCGTTGGTCGTTCGGTTTAAGCAATTTACCCACTAGATCGTACTTCTCCCTGAATTTAGCCTCCCATTGTGCCAGCGATTCGATTTCCTTCGGCGTTAGGTCGCTCAAGTCGTCGTGGTCGTTATCAGAAACGGATACTTTGAAAGTGGCTAACCCTCTGGTAGCATCTCGACCGGCGAAAGCTGCGTAACTGCCCCCGGGACCGTAAAAGTTTCTCGCTTTCGAAACATCGTACACGTTCCCTCTTACTGCCACGAAAATTCGACCATCCGAACCTGTCCCGTCGTATTTTTTTAGATCTTCCAATGTCATGTTTTCAATCATCTTCTCAAATTACATACAATTAGTTATTTTCGTTTGTACCTACACTTACTAACAATTAGACGATTAAAACTATCAAATCTCAATAGCTTCATTCACTCTGTAATTAAAGGACACTAATTTAAGAGAAAGAGGCTCAGTAACTTGAACTACCTGAAGTACTCCAAAACTTGAAGTTGAACCGGTGACGGCAGCGAGACACTGAGAAGCTGCTAAACCCAAGATCCCTGTGTCAAAGTTTAAATTCCCTAAACGGGAACGGGAAGACTCGTCATAAGACCCGGAAATGTCGTCGGACGTTAGTCGTAGAAGCAGGTGCCACCTATAAAACGACTAGACTTTAGCACGAGGACGTGGCACTACTCCCTAAACGGAATTTACGCCGACCGTTATACTAAAATAATGCCACTTACTGGTTTTTAGGTTGACTTGCCAGCGTCTCTGCACGTCGCATTATTTACTGTTTACGACCTTGACGTAAACCGTCTTGGTCTTTGCTCCAGTTTCGTGTCTCCTCCCAAGCTAGATAACACTCCTTATCGATCTGGGTTAATCAAAATATCGTTTATAGTACACAGTAAATTATTTTTCGTCTCGTCATCGCGTTTAAAGTCACCTTCCCTAAAAAACGTAGAAGCGACACTTAACTTTCATTTACAAGTGGTTTCGACAACAGAGTAATTTCGTTTGAAGTTTCCTCAGAGGCGACAAGAACCGCCCTCTGGTGTGACGGTTTGGCGGAAATTTCTTCCCCTTTACCGCGAGGGTTGGAAATGTGGAGCTAGGGGAGAGAAAACGGTTTTACCACTCTTACACCTTTGACGTACAGCCAAGCGAGATAAGCCGTCTAATTGAAACGGTTTAGAGTATCCCGGAGATAACTCCTCTGGTGTTGCCATTGTTGATCTCGAACCGCTCAAGACAGCTTCGCTTCTCTTATCTCTTTTACTGTACCAATTCTCATACGCTTAAATAAAACGAACCAGTACAAAAAGGAGCACCGCGAAACGAAGATTATAATTTATAATGCCAGGAAAATTGCTAATTCAACTTGAGAATATTATAATTAATGTAATCAGATTTTTCTGATAACGTCGATTGTTAACGTTTAGTAATATTTTTTGCACATAGACCCTTTAACTTACTTTAACGGTCTACCATTCGAAAGCAAAATCCTTAGCGGATACAGTAAACAAAATGGTTGATTTCAAAATCTTTAAAAACTACAAGAAAACTACATTGTAAATACGCACACGATTTTTTTTGTCAATTCAATGAATTATTAAATAGGTACTAACAATCGTAAAACCTCCACAAGCTATTTACCACTTCATTAGCCAGATCCTAATGCACCAAGTTTAACGTAGGAGGGTCTTTACAACAATAATTAATCCCGAATGATAGATGATGTAGAAAGACTACTCCTCGTTTCGGAGGGTACTTATTGCGCCCTGTTTGGCGAATTAAGTAGATACCGAGCGGTTTTCCAACGTACAAATTGCGCCCGGCGCACGAAAGAGAACGATATATCATACGGGCTCGTCCTCAAGCGGTCCTTCTGCTAGCGAGAATTCAATAAACATCATTCCGAATTGTTAAATAGACGAAGGGAACGAGAGGTCTTTCGAATTAAAACGCGGCTTAACCCAGTTCGCCGTTGGTAAATTACTTTAGGGCAATTTCGCGTTATGACGTCGATGAACGCGAAATTGAATTTCGTTCGGACAAGGGGAGGAAGTTCTCCGATATTATCAATTCGTCGGGAACCGATGCGATGGAGTCCTCGAAGACGACCGTCGAGAAACAATAATAGAAGGCAGAGAAAAAGCGTGAAAAGCCCATGGAAAGACAACATCGAAGAGAGCCAACATGAGAGTTCCTCTACTCTGGGACGCAATTAAATTCCCAACACATGTTGAATTGTAAAAGTTCGGCCGGTTAAAATGCTCGTGCATACTAATTGGGCGGGACGCATTCCGTTTTTAATTCACGTACTCGACGTCCGCCCTCTTCTGAACAGTACGCTCCGTTCCTATTAGATACGCTACGTATGCAGATGACAGCCTCCAGAACTCCCTCGTCGCGAATTTAAATGTAATTGAAGCGTTTTTGATATAGAAGCACGTTAACCAACTCGTTGCTGTGCTTATGTTACATTAATTTGAGAACCTTTTATCTGTACATAATCAACCATTTGACATAATAAACATTTTTATTATTCAAACACGACCTGTATCAAATTGCTTTCTTCTACGAAATCTATAGCATTTTGATAATTTAAGTACTTTGAACATTTACTACAAGGTAATTTATTGCATTTTGTAAGGATGTTAATAATTATTACTATCTTACCCATTTCTATTACTTAATTACTATCATTCGTTTCTCACAATATTTTAAGGCTGATTCTACTACGTGTGTATTTTTTTATGGATAGAAGATGTGTCCATGCTGTGTTACCTCTATATAGGTATTGGTTTACAATAAATTTAGTTCAACCCCCGTCACTGGAAGCGTTGCTAGCAGAAACTAACAGCTTCTTTACCGATCAACATAAAACGCACTGGCAATTAAATGTCGAATATAACAACGGTGACCAAACGGCGGCTCGCAAGCTACATACGGCTCTTTTTGAGTTTTATTGCGGCTCAATTAAAAACATTTTATAAATACTTTTTACTAGGTTTTGAGAAAGTAAATCTGTTTAAATACTCTTGAATTTTTAAGAAAATTTGTTTCCTGTAATGAAAGGGAATCCGGAGGTATAACTTACTGGATCTCCCTTTTTTTTTGAAGGGTGATTTCCGATTAGGCTCTTGAAAATTTCGGTTTTTCAATACGGCTCTAAGTATCACCAAGTGTGGCCACCCCTGTAATATAATATCTGGCATACACATAATTATGTAAAATACATGAGTAGACGAAGTGTGGTAATTGTATTGAAATTTTTGAAAAAAATAACGTCGTAGTTAGTGTTGCAATTTGTACTTATTAGTATGCAATGACTGGAATATTGTCAAGTGTGTCCAAAAATAAATCCAAAAATGGAAGGCCCTGATGGGAACTACCCGAATCTTCGATTTTACTAGCATCCTGAGGTGCGTGAACTGTGGATTCGCTGAAGATGCAAGGATTCTTTTTATGTGCTTATTAAGAATATTATTCTGTTATTAACACCTTCAGAACAAGATTGACGAGAACAGTGGTGTTAGCAGTTGTACTCAAGGATGTCCTTGAGTTGTTCTCTAAACATATATGTTCTATCAGTATATTAAATTTAATCTATGGATGTGTCGGAAATAGTATTGACATTTCTCATATCTAAATTTCTACAGGTTCGATATGAAAGACGAAGAATAAGAAAGTTGATGAGACTTGATAAATCTCTTTACGATTTAGAAGAAACTAAATATAGCGACAAACACAACAAAGAAAAAAATTTGTATAATTTACTTTTTAATTTTAATTTTTACTTTTTAATTTTAATTTATGTTATGTCGTGCTTAATGAAAAATAACAAAATTATCAAGAAACCTGTAAATGATAACATTTTAAACTAAAGAATGGAAATTAAATAGAAGCACTAAAAAACTTTGTAAAAGAATAAAAAATGCCACTCAAAATGTGGCAAAGTTATTAAAATTTTTATTAAGTTATGAAATGATTCAAAAAAATTGTCGGTAAATACACTAATAAATACCTAGGCGGCATTTAAAATGTCCGTAAATCGTAAATAATTACGGTTGGAAAATAATTTATACTCCAGAATTGTTGAAAAGTATCTGAAAATATTCAAATCTATTCCTTAAAATAGCACCAAAGTTGATTGGAAACAGTATGTAAATGAAATGGAATGTGTACATACATAAATTGCGTTGACAACTTAAAATATTTCACTTACAATTAAACAAAATGAATACAATATGGATCAGAGGCGCAACTTTGATTGTGAATTAAACTTTATAACGCTGTCCGATGCCAAATGTTTAAAAAATCGACGTATTTATTGCTTCTCAGACAATTTCAAATTAAGTAAAGAATTTATCGTATTCTCTAAGTTATGGGCCAGCAACCTTTTCTGCATAATGGGCCATATTCAAAATGAATATTTTTAAGTGGGCCGCACTCTTAGGTAATTACCATAGAACCGTCAAAGGACGCCAATTTCTATTGGTATTTCCATGTCAATTTATTAAAATTACATTGCTTAGTGGGCCGCACAAACACTGACAACGGGCCGCAAGTAGTTCGCGGGTTGCCGACCGCTGTTCTAGATAATTAAATGCAACATTCTCGAACCAGCATCCGATTCTCATTAATTTTTTGTCATATCTTATCGTTATCCAATGACAAAAATGTAAAAATTTATTGCTTCACAGCATTAATTGCACAGAATTTATCGCCTCCGCTTTGCATAAATATTATAATTAAATAGCTTACTATTAACGGTCGATTCCCTTCCTTCTTAGTTCGATGAACGCACATTTTACACAAAGCTAAATAGGACTATGAAAGTGAATTCTTTAATTTTTGTTTCCAAACATATTATAGTGGATATCGGATATAATTTTCTGAATATTTCAAGCCGAATTAAAAAAATCTTGGTTACAAGGAAGATTGGCTATAAAGAGAACTCGGTTACAAGAAGATAATTGTAAAACACTACAAGCTTTTTGTGCACTCTATGACGAATACAAGTCTTACAATTAGTTTCATAAAATCCTATAGGGCCGAAGGTAGACGAATGATTTACGTGAATTACATGCGCCGTACGCTATTTTCATAACGATATTAAAATACGTAATTACAACTAAAGAGTGAACAAATAAGAATACAAAGTGCTGTATCTCGGAAACTATTCATCGTAGAGACTTGCGGTAAAAAAATTAATAACTAAAGTGGTCAAGAGAAAATGTTGAAAATTATTTTCAGGTTCCTGAAATGCCCGCTACGGGACGCTACCGCCATTTTGAATTACAAAATGTGGATTTTCTCGAAATTCCGCTATATTAACACTTTCTTGACCGGCAATTTTACGTAGAAACTATGTCATGTCACCGCAATGTAAGTGTAATGACGACGAGTTAACTCGTCACCGGTCAGCAACGTTTGGATATGAAATGACGAGTTGTCTCGTCACCGGTCAACAAAGTGTTAACATAACACAAAAACAACAAGTGCATTTTAATGTGGAGATTAGTATCAATCTTTTTTATTAAAAACTTTTTCCGAAGTCACTTTGTACTCGTTTCTGAAGAAGGTTGCAACATGGCAGCCGAAACGTGAAACGCTTTTTCAAAGGACACACGTCTAAACCCGAAAGCTTCTAGTTCTAGGTCTAGTATTACAGTTAGTGCTAATGTTAGTGCTACGTCTTACAGTTAGTTCAATTAACACCGGCCATGAAAGCCTTCGTATTAATATTTTTCTCGGTTTTTTCCGTTTTAATGCCTTCGAAATTTAGATTGAAAGCTACAAAAATTTTCATGTCAAGAAGACGTCGATTTGGATAACAAGCCGCACAAACTCTTAAGGTGCAGTGTCAATCACGCGACTGCAGCGGTTGTAGCCGCTGAAGCTAATACCGCGTTTTGGAAGCATTCAAAATAAACAGCGATCATATAAACAGTTTCATAATTTGTAAAATCTAAATAAATACCTCTAAATAAATGTTGACGTTCATTTTAAATTTTGTCATATTTATTTCCATGACCTATTCTCACCTTTACTCATTATGTATTTTTTCGTACCTATACATAGAACTAAATTATAACATTTGCCTAAACATGAGTTACCCCTTTTTTTTGTTATGAAAAGTTATACCCTAAAAATGGTAAATTGATGACGATGAATCTCGGTTTATATTTTTTATGATTCTTAATTTTCTAAGAGAAAATCAAGTGAAGTTGATAAAACAACCATTGCTGGATTTAGTTTATATTTGGAAAATGAAATAATTTCTGTGATGCCTTGATAAAAATGAAGTAACTTTTCTTGAACTTCTTAAAATTCATGTTACAAATTTTACAGTATAAATTTTTTATTTTTGAAAAAAATAATAAACAAAAAATTGAGCGAAATCACCGATATCTTAAGTTAGGAAAATGATACCGAGGTGCAGTTTCAAGTAGCTTGTTTGGCCCTTATTATACTATTTTTTCGTGAAGAGAAAGTGATACAGTGCCATTTAACTTTTCGAAGAAAATTCACAATTTCTAAAAAAAAATCGAAAATACTACCTAGCGACGACATAAGAAATTACAATCACCAGAAATATTGTAGGATCCGTGTCCAAGAGAACGTTTTTTCAACAATATCAAGCTTACTAAATTCTGTTCACCCATTTTAAAATTATAGACGTTTGTTTACAAGTACCATAACCCGAAATGGAGCTGCACCACGAAAAGAAAGATGAAAGAGTACTCGGCAATGTTACGAAGAGGGGGCTTACTTCTTCATCTTTCTCTTCATGGTGCAGGTCGATTTCGGGTTATAGTACATTCGAACGACTCCCACCACTTTATTTTTAGAGATACGAAAAGTTTTTAATAAAAACGATTGATACTTATCTCCGTTTTAAAATTCACACATCATTTTCGGAACCCGAATAATTTCCAGCATTTTCTCTTAGCCACTTTAGATATTAAATATTTTACCGCAAGTCTCTACGATGAATAGTTTTTGAGATACAGCACTTTGCATCCTTATTTGTTCACCCCGTACAACTCCCAAAAGGACCCCTAGCAGACAGTAGTTAGCAAGTTAACTGTGAAATAAAATACACTTTATTAAATTCCTGTATTGTTAACTTTCGTAATTAAAAGTTAATTTTCGTTCTTTAAAACTCGAGTACTTTTTGAGAACCTACGATGAAGGAAAACTCATGTTTTAAGAACGTACGTTTCTGCGTTTAACCGGTCTGCTTTGTAACATTTTTGTTTGGTTCAAAAGCGTTTAATGAAACATTATTCCCTTATTTCTTAAGGGATTGTCGACTTTCGACAACGTGGGTCATGTCCGAATATTCATTGTGCAATACCCACAACGCGACGTGGAAACTGTTTATTTATTGGAAATACTCAACACGTAAGTAATAAATTATTTTAATTACATATATGTTTATGTGAACTTTCTTGTTTAGTTCCGACTCGAGTACACGCCTAAAATATCGGATGTTCATTTAAATTCGTGCTCAAGTGTGCTTTGCAATTTTGTTAGACAATGATGAAGAGAAAAATGTATGTCGCATTATTAGCGTACTCTTGTCAATTCAATTTTAAATTTGAAAAAGGTCAAGTCTGTTCAAATTACACTGAACTGCTTGCAATGGCTATTTATCGATAATGCGTTTAGTTTCTAATGGCGTATTCAATTGGTTGCACTGGTGCGCACCAGTGCATAACAGCGTGTTCTATTGGTTGTTTAGTTGTGTTCTATTACATTTTATTATTGTGGTTTATAAAACATTTTAAACATCATCAAGTCTTGAACACACTTACAAGCAATGTTATGATTATGTTTGATTTCATCGCGTTCTGTTGAATTTGCCCTTTTTTGCACTAAGCTAGTGTGACATATGTCACAATTTGCACTCAACGAGTGCGCACCAGTGCACACTAGTTCTGCCAATCGAATTCGCCATAACAAAAAAATTGATAGTAAAATCTTGCATTCAAACTAGTTAGAAATTCGATGAAATTTTGGACTATTTACTGCATGATTTTATTGGCCATTTGAACATCACCATGAACATTTTGAGGACCGATTACTAAAAAGATTGGCGTTTAGGTGAATTCTAAGCAAATAACTTATTACCCAAATTTCTTTCATTTTCTCTTTGTTACTTATAACCTATTGAATATTTCAGTGTTATGACATTACCAGGGTAGGTCAACTCCCTGCAAAATGCTGAAGTCGGTTGATTGAGTACGTAATCCATCCGTTTCTATCAGATTGGCGCTACTATTCAAGTTTTAAAAAATGACAAATTTATAGAAAGACGTATGAAAAACGTTTCCATGAATATGTAAATTATTAACTTTGTTCGTTACGCTAAAACTTGCACTGCACTAACAATATGTTACACTATGGTGCAAAGGTGCAGTTTCGTGCAGCATTTAAAGAGGAATGACTGTAATTCAGTGCAATTTGGTGCACTTTAGTTCAGGTATGAAATGTGATCCGACGAACGCATATATAACCAAAATTTAATAATTTGCTGAACTGTTAAGTGCAAGTAGTGCAGCCCTAACGAACAAAGCTCTAGTTTACTATTACTATTTACTTCATTTCTTTCTTTTTCTGTGATTTACAGTGGCTCACAGCTTATTTGATACACTACATAGTTTAAAATCTAAAGGGGTGTGAATATTAAACAGGAAATTTTTTAGAAAAAATTTGAACGAAATCCTTAACAATAATATTTGTAAATCAAATAAAAAACTTCATTTGTTACTAAAAATTGGTTTTTGGAAATCAACGAATTAGAAAACTAAAATATGTATTAATTTTATGTCACAGCTTATTTGATACACTTTATTTACACATACTTATTTTATACATAATGGGCCTTAACGAGATAAGGACGTTTGTTGTTATCAAATACTAACTAAGTAATATCATCAAGTTCGATATAGCTTAATTTTTGATGTATTTTAATAATAAAAAAAATCGGTAGTCGAACAACAGTTCAACAGCGAGAACTGGTTATAAAACATTTCCAAAATGGGCATTCCATTAGAAATATTGCTAAAATGGTATTTTTAAGTGCATCTACAGTACAGCACATCACATACAGATTTGTACATGAAAATCGTAAATAAAACTTTCAACGCGATGGATGAGCGATTGATTATTTGAAAAATCAAAGCTAATTCAAAATTGTCCGCTTCAAAATTGGCTGTTGAGGTCCAAGAACAACTAAGAAAACCTTGCAGTATTGAAACTGTTCGGCGAGTGCTTCACCAACATAACAATCACGGCCTAGAGCCTCGTAAAAAACCCTTTATAAATAAAAAAATCAAGTAAGTCGACTCAATTTTGCAAAAGAATACATATCAAAGAGTCTAGAATTTTGGAATGAAGTAATTTTTGCCGATGAATCAAAATTTAACATGTCTGGCTCCGACGGTTTGCCCTATATCTGGCGCAAACCAAATACAGAACTAAAAAAGGAGAACTTAAAAGCTACAGTCAAACATGGCGGCGGAAGCGTAAGGGTTTGGGGCTACATGTCCGCTGTCGGGGTAGGAAATTTAGTTTTTATTGACGGGATTATGGACAAAAACATGTACCTCCAAATTCTTCAACAACTTTTAATCCAAAATGCTGAACGCCTAGACATACGACGTAATTTTTATTATTATCAGGACAATGACCCAAAACACAAGGCAGGAGTCGTACAGTCCTGGCTTATTTGGAATTGTCCTCATTTAATGGGACCACCAGCTCAGTCGCCTGACATGAACCCCATTGAGAATCTATGGGCAATATTAGATCAAAATGTACGAAAGTCGAAAATATCGAATAAGAAGACTTGAAAAGGGTGTTACTTCAAGAATGCCTTAAAATTACGCCACAAGTAACCAAAAAACTGGTAGAGTGGCATACTCTCCGACTAAAGGCGGTTATAAACGCCAAAGGTAGACATACCAAATATTAAATTAATAAAAAAAATTAATTGTTTACAAATTTGATCTGTACATTCAACTGTATCAAATAAGTTGTGACATAAAAATAACCAATGTTTTGGTTTTTTAATTTATTTGTTATTAAAAACCAGTTTTGAGTAGTAAATGAACCTTTTTACTTAATTTACAAATATTATTCTTAACAATTACATTTAAATTTTACCTAAAAAATTCCCTGGTTAGTATTCACACCTCTTTAATGTTTAAACTATGTAGTGTATCAAATAAGCTGTGAGCCACTGTACTTCGTTTGATTTTTTTCGCACTAACTTTTTGTTGTTGAGAAGAATTCGAATGAACTTAACTTCCTTCTTTGGCCTCCTTGCGTTTACTAAACGTTCATAAATGAAAGAATATATTGGTAGGTAGTAATTATATCCAGTTAAATGTGGAAATCAAAAATTAATAAGGTCACGTCAGTTTTTCTAGGTTAGCGTCTGTCGTTGTGATGGGATGTCATTTATGAATGTGCGGTAGTGTTGATTTTGGACGATCCTGAAGAGTGGGTTAGATCAATAGTGTTCAATATTGCGTCGAAGAATGTTTGAGTAATGCTGATATAAAACAAAAATTGTGTCACTTTCAGACATGTTCTAAATATTAACCCCTTAAGGACCAGGCCCGAGATATCTCGGGATAGAGTGTACGGTCTAAAAAGACCATACCCGAGATAACTCGGCCAAGCATATTTCTACGTTCTAGTACATATCGCGATTTACTCACGAATCGCTGAATAGTGCGCTCTAATATTTGACATATTTATACTATGTACTGATACCTATGGTAAGTATTTACCCGAAGTAACTTGTAAAAGTAATCTTGTAACTGGTCCCTAATATCGCAAAAAGTTAGTTTTAATTATTAAAAAAAATATTTTTTTGGTGCATTTTTTGAAAAAGAAATCGGTCCTTAAGGGGTTAATAAAATATTTTGCATTTTTTTAAATGTTTTCTATTGGTTGTTGTGACATAGATGAAATAATAAAATTCAGTAGCAAAAAAAGTACGAGAATTATTTAAAATTTCGCGGGTTCTGACAGTTTGAGATATTTCGGTAGAGGGCATTGATTTGCTTAGAGCGCCAAACCGAATGTTACGAGCGGGTTACTAACTATTGCAAACTGATTTCAGCAATCTAGTGGGAGTTGACTTTCCATATGATATATTATTTTTTCCATTAACGTTACTTTAATTAAATTTTTTTGGACATATGTCAAACATGCAGGTAAAATCCATAACTTACTTGAGCATGAATTTAAATGAACACCCGATAGTGTCGTGCAATTTTGGAGCATCCTGCGATTTTCCATTAAATATAATACATCAAAATTACCCTAAAATACAATTCGTGAAGCAGAACAATTAACTATCTATTTTATTATCAATACATACACTTGAGAGAAAAATAAACTAGTACATAAAATATTTGGCAATGTGGATTGGACCGCCTAGAAAGGTTACTTTTATATTTCAAATTGTCAATCAAATGTGAGAAATCGATCAAAGTCGAATTACATAGGATAGGTATACCTATCCATCTATATAAAAAATCTTAACTTGTGTATAATAAATTCTGCATAGGGTGGATGAGCCAGTAATTGACCAGTACCCACTAATTGACCAAACATCTTTGAAAAATCGGAAATAAGGTTAACTCTTGTCTTCTTACGGCTTTTGGAGACTTGATATAATGGTTGATCCCTTCACTAATTGGGGGTGCGACTTGAATTTTGTCTTTTACGCGATCAGGTGTTTAACAGCTGATGTAATTCTCAAATACGATGTTGAAGTGCTAAATGTGTGTTTTTGTAATAAGCAAGGTGAGTGCGCATGTATACTTAAATTTGCAGTTACCCTAAATTCCTATGTATATAATTTATACCTCACATTTCTATAGAAAAAAACGGAGTGGTCAATTAGTGCTGCGGATTATACTTTCAGATTCCAGTAATTGTTCACCCTGGTCAATTACTAGTATTTCAGTAAACCATGTTGCTTTCTCACTTTTTCGACAGCAATCAATTAGTTGTTAAATACAGATAGAATCTTGCTTGATAAAAGCTTTGTATTTTAACCGTTTCCAGTATTTGACCACACAAAACAGTGTGGTCAATTACTGGTTGTGAAAGGTGGTTAATAACTGGACTTTCTTTTCTCTTGTCACAATAAGAACAAAAACTGGGATAAATACGATTAGAACTAAGGGAGATTTTTACTTAGTTAGCTTTCCAGGAAAAAAGGTTATACATAAATATGTTTGCACTGTGAAAAACATTATTAACACCAATGAACTGGAGGTGCAAGCATTTTCGCCAATTGCAGAAAATAAGACAACACTTAAAATAATTGAAAATGATGTTATTACAGTCACACAAGATCAACTTATTTGTAAACTAGAACAACCCCAAATTATTACGTCGGGTAACAGACTTAAGTATAGATTTTCTAAAGAAATATTGTGAACATTATATTTTCTTACTATCTTTGTACGCGATGATAATGAAAATATTGTTGTCAATAAAAATAAGCAATTACCAGTATTCTTTTAATTAAGGTTTACTATATTAGTTTTTGTATTGTTTGAGGTATCGTAATATGGAGTTATTAGAAACACCAAGCGTAAATAGAAATACAAATTCAAAACTAGTTTAAAAAATCTGTAACACTCAGGAGTTTTCGAACGAAAGAAAAGACAAAGAGAACCTGTAATTATTATTATTATTATTTAATTTCGAATATTTGTTTCTATTTACCCCTGGTCTTTCTAATAAATAAATTTGCGGTACTTAGTATGTTACATTCCCGTTTTTCTATAAATAAAATGTACTAGATACAAGAAAGAGAACTTTTATTGCTTTTTCAAATGTTGATCAATTACTGGTAAAAGCCGTGGTCAACTATGGAGTTGGTTATGGTCAATTACTAGACATTTTCCATTTTTTTTAAAACCTTTTCTTTTATCACCCGGCAAAACCCTTTTAATTCTGCTTAAATAGGTTTTTCTCATAATTAAAATGCTCCCCTTCTTGCTAGTAAGGTTTAATTTGAGGTAAAACTATTAACAAAAGAGTTGTAGATTTTCAATTACAACAATTTGCTTATCTGGTCAATTATTGGTTCGCACACCCTACAATCAAAAAATATGAAATTTTACAACTGTCAAAACGTCCATGCTCTGTTTATTTTTCTCTCAAGTGTAATTCATACAATGATATTTCGTTAGTAATGGTAAAGTTTCGAGTAGTACATGTAGGAGCAATAACAATCAAGCTCAACCGTAGTTTCGTTATTGTACGCACTGTACATGTCGGATTTGCTGCTGCGGAAACGACACAATAATACGTACTGGGAAGTTCAATTAGCAGGTACATAGATGGTGGGGTCGCAACGTAGTACCACTGCGAAAGAGACCCCTTGTCGCGTCTGGTTTGCTTTAATAGAACTGGGCCGGTGCAGTTCAGGGCACTTCACATTACCGAAGCCAGACTTGACAATATCCGACCGGTCATATGAATATTCATTCATATCAGTTGGTTCATTCGAGAAAGGATTAATTTCTGGATTAGCACATATTGCGTTGGTATTCCGTTTTTGCCGCTACAAAATCAGTTTTGTACTCGATCACATTATAGAAGTTATAAGTTTGATAAATCTACATACAGTGTGAGTCTCTAACTTGGAATAAATTCACTAAACCGAATACAGTGTTTTTTTCGGAAATATGCTCGAACACATCGGTTAGTATTTTAATCTGTCCTATTTTTCACGTAAGAAAATTTTATACAGCGTGTCCCAAATCTGAGATATGACGTCATCAACAATTTTTTTAAATGGCAAGCCTAATTTTTTTTAAAGTGTTTTTAAAGGGTATATCAAGTTAAATATGCGTACTACATTTCAAATTTTTATTCCTTCTCATTAAAAAGATATTACAACAAATAATAATTCGAAAAATCAAGAAATATGAATCAACTAAATCATAATAAATGTTCAAAATGTTGTCCATGTACTACCTGACAATGCCCTACACGGAACTGAAACTCATGTTGAACATTTTTAATTACTTCTGCGGAATTAGTTGATTAGTTGATTCAGATTTCTTGATTTTTCGAATTACTATTTGTTGTAAAATCTTTTTAATGAGAAGGAATAGAGATTTGAAATTTAGTACGCATATTTAACTTGATATATCCTTTAAAAACACTTTAAAAAATTAGGCTTGCCATTTAAAAAAATTGTTGATGACGTCATATCTCAGATTTGGGACACGCTGTATAAAATTTTCTTACGTGAAAAATAGGACAGATTAAAATACTAATCGACGTGTTCGAGCATATTTCCGAAAAAAACACTGTATTCGGTTTAGTGAATTTATTCCAAGTTAGAGACTCACACTGTATATTAAAAGTAATTTATTTTATAAATGGAGGTACGTTATAAAAAGAAACACAATAAAACAGGTAAATCGAAAAGGCTTGAAAATTTTTCATGGAACAAATTTCAATTTCGAAAATTACAGGGTGTACACTCCTACGACAAGTTAGCTATCCAAATCTTTTTAATCATCCTGTATAATCCTCTATCAATTTCTTTTCCCAATTGTGCCATAATTCGAGACATTAATTTAGAAACTATTTTCTCTTTTACAAAATTTCAGTTGGATAAACAGTTTAACCATAAAATAATATTTTCTAAATCCTTGCAATCCCAAATCGATAGGTTAAGGTACCATTAGCAAAGTTCAGAGCAGCAATTTATTTCCGCGTTATGAAGTTCTTTCAAGAAGACCAGATTTTACAAAATTAGAAGTAGTTTGTTACTTGAAATTTTCAAATTTTCGCCAGGATTGATGATCACCATTACAATTGAAGAGCCTGGTGCAAGAACGGGATAAGTAACAATATGTTCATTTTTCAGCAAAGCCAAAAAACATTTTCATTTTTATGTTAGTGTTTAAGTTAATTATAATGGTTATTGAAATAAGTATGAGCATTTATGTTTGGTCAGAGCATAATTTTGGTAGAAATAGTGATTTAATAGCAAAGAACAAATTGTGGTGGAAGAACGAGATATTTTGAGAGGTGATTGAAAAACATAAATAACAAAAATAACAACATTTTATTTATAATACAAAATAAACAAAACATATGTTATTAAACAAACTAAACAATGTTAAAAATCAAGATCTGATGAACTTTCGGTAATAGAATCAGGAGATTCTAAAGATTTTTTGTCAGACTGCAGGGAACGATAATAGTTTATTTCATTTTTCCCTACATATTGTAATGTACTATTGTACAATTTAGTTATGAAATTTAAATTTGGAAAAGCATTATTTTTAATAATATTAAAATTAGTTAAATGATTGTTGTTGCCAGATGAACTGCACATAACACTATTTGAATTTTTAAAGTACTTGAAAATACGATAAGAATTTATTGAAAACTTTTCTTTGGATACTGACTTAGGAACGGCAATAAAAAAATCTTTGAAATGTGAAGTATAGTTTTTCATCATATTTTGATTCACAGAGATAACGTGAAAGTTCTTAGAAGCCGACTTTACTATATTCGCATACTCTTGTGGCAAAAAGACTCGATCGATACGTTCTTTCTTTTTTTCGATTATTCCGAAATAACGATCGCAAGGTAAGAAACTGTGCCCGGCTCAGAGAAACGATGGGTTATAGAATCAAATTTGTCCATATAACATAATGTGGCTAAAAATCTTAACAAGGTGTTGTTTTTATTTTGTGCTGTACAGTTATCGCTAAATAAATACAATACTTTAATGTTAGGACTTAAAACATTGTCAATATAGTGATGTAAAAAACTCAACACATCATTTGACCCCTTTTTTGCCACAGTATAACTACCTAACTACCGGACTTCCGCGAAAATACAAAAAAGAATTTAAATGCAAATGTTATTTTCATCTGAAATGCAACACACTATTAATACAAAATTGATATAGGATTGTTCGGTGCAACAACGGGATAAGTGCTACGTAACTTATCCCATTCTTGCACCAGTCTACTGCATGGGATTGGTGATTTTCTCTTATAATTTCTATTCAGCTAATCATATATTACACATACTTCGACTAAACAAAAGAAAATACATTTTTAAACTGTTTTCAGTAAATATCTCATTCTTTTTTAATTTTGCGTATATCCTCTTCTTGCACCAGGGTCTTCAATTGTGATCAAGGTTTATCTCTGATTGGCCAACAAAATCACTAGACCTAATAAATGGTGATTTTGTTTATGAGGTGTCATAAAGCAAAAAAGCAAAGAAAAAACCAAATTGTAAACATTTTGTACTGTGTACTATTTCTAGCCCTGATGATGGTCACAAATCATGGGGAAAGTTTGAAAATTTTAAGCAATAAACTACTTCTAACCTACGACATTTGGTTTTCTTAAAAGACTTTCACACCACTTAACGAAATCGCTCCTCTGAACTTTGTTAATGTCTTAACTTATGGGCTTGCAGGGATTTAACCGTTTGGCTACCACAGCGCTCCTAGTTTCAATATGCTTATCTATTAAAAAGAAAAAAATACCCCGTTATAGTAAACAGATGAGGCTATATCCTACAAAAGGCCCGAATTTTTTTCTTCGGCGGTTTCCGAGAAAAATTATTCCCAAAAATCTGCGCTCTTCGCGGACCGGCCAAAAAACCGGTCCTTTTTTCATTTAACTTGTGATATTTCCTAAACCGCGGGACCTACGATTTTTAATTTTAGATATGTTACGCAGAAATGATCACCGATTATGATAGTCTTTACCCCGATTTTTTTCGACGAAAACTTTGGGAGTACGAGCATGCGAAAGTTTAATAGATAAGCATATTGACACTAGGAGCGCTGTGGCAGTCTAACGGTTAAAAAATATCATTTTATTTATGGTTAAACCGTTTGTCCAACTAAAATTTTGTAAGAAAGAAATTAATTTCTAAAATAATGTAGCTATTCAGAAAATAAGGATAATAGAGGACTATACAAGCTAATTACAAAATTTGGGTAGATAACATGTCGTGAGAACATGTTTGTATGTAGATGTAGATAAGTTGAGTTAAATGATTATATTTTTGATCAAGGTGTCTGTGGTATTCCGTCGTATACGACATTTTTGGGCACCTATATTATAATATTATTAAGCGGAGTAATGCAATAATATATCAGACATAATAATCGACAGAATGTGTATTATACATGTAAGAGTATTTTGGTGCGATTAAATGTGCACGTAGTAACTCAGTACGTTATTAGAGGAGATTGCTATATTAGCTTATTTTTGTAACATGAATATACATACCTATCGATTTTATTAACTTGTAATTCGGTCATAACGCACTAGATTTTGCAAACTATTCAACTTTTTTAATTAATCGTTTTCAAGATAGACAAGGCATGATTTAATCAATTTTCCAAAATTCGTAATGAAAAATGCAACTGGTAATAACAATTCGTAGAGTTGATGAATTTTGATTGCGCGCATATAAATACGTTTTAATTTTAAACTAAACGCTTTCAGTTGTGTGCATTCGTTATTTCCAACTTTCAAGTTTTAAATTATTTACTTTATATATATTCATTCTGCATACATTTGACTATATTAACTGCCTAAGCAACGATTTGACATCATTTCGTCGACTGCACTTTATTAGTTCACAAAATATTACGTTCAGAATTAATTTATATATCAATTAGCGCCATTAATTTTCGAATTAAGCCTTTGGAAAATATCCCAGTAACCCTCAATCATCTCGGATTAACTTTGTCCACCTTCTATCCCCTTTCATTCGGTTGACAAAATGAACCAGACAAAATTCCCTTCTCGCTGAAGATGTCAGACAATAAACTAGGCTAATTAAAAATTTATAGATTGAAAGAAGACCAATCCTTTTAAAATACAATAACAAACATGTTTTTGTATTTTAGTCACCTTAAATATAAATACGAATTTGTTTGGCATTATACCTGCTTATCAGTAATCCAGAGAGCGACTCTTTCCTGCGGATATTGTTCACCGTGTAATAAAACGCCGCTAACTTCCCTCGTTTGCACGTAATAAACTCGACCAAGTGAGATTTCGTCCCTGTAGAATTTCCAAACTGCTCTCTCACTTGGTAACGAGGGCTAGGATTAAATCTTGGTCGCTGCAAAAGTCGTTTTCTACCCGAAAGGGGAAAAGGGGATTTGTTTAGCTGCGTTGTTGTATGCTGAATAATTTATGGGATTTTTTGGTAAACAGAAACATTTGTTTATATAATATTTAAAATTTAAAATTGACAAGAGAAAAAAGTTATTAGAACATTTTCGCAAGAATATCACAATTTTTAATCATTTAAATTGAATAAAACTAAATTTTATAAGTATTGAGAGATGTTCCTAAAATTTAATCATACAAGAGAAAAATTAGTATTAAAATGAAAGTTCTAATAAGTGGACACCGATAGTTCCATCATTTTCAGTTCTATCAACTAAAATCGAAACACGAAACATATTATATTGTTTCTAATAGTGTTTGAAGATTTAACATTATTATAATATCTATAAGCAGTTTTTATTTTAAAATTTTTTCTCACAGATTGAATACAGTAGAAACTAAAAATTTTTGTTTGTAAAAATCTAATAGTTACTTATACATATAGGACATAGTGACAATGTTTATATTTGAGAGCAAAGGTTTAGTAATCACAGAGCTAAGTTTTGATTTTAATAATTGTTAGATTTGGATATTACGTACTCATTTTGCCAATAAATTCGAAGTCGGCAAATTAATTACTTATTCGTACCTAAATAATATCTTGTTTACCGGATTCATAATGTCAAAAAAACGTAATGAACTCAACCGTCCTCTTTATTATAAGAAAAGGCATTTTAAACGTGTTTCTGCATATCTTATGCAGAAATGAAGAATGCTGTGAAGTCATTCTTCATAAACGACTTTAGCCTGGACATTACATCCAATGCTTCTTAAAAAAGCGTGATTGGATTACAATCCCTCTCCACCTCATCTTCTTCCGACTCATTTTCAATCCAGTTTTTACCAAAAATTAAATTAACAGTTAGTTAAGTGTTAATCAGATCTTACCTAATAAGTTTTGTAATATTCTTAATAATTGTTGGAAATATTTATTAACAATATAACCGTACGTTAACACTAATTATGTTGTAATTTTTTTTTCTATACTTTACTATAATCTAAAGAAACTCACCTTAAACTCACTTGATAAGAACTTATTATTAGACTATCGAGATAACGTTTAGAAGATGTGATTAGATGGAGTTTGTTTTACAACGATCAAATAGATCATTTAAGAAAGAAGAAAAAAGTCCGATCGAATAGTAGAACTGAAAAGGTTTTACGACGTCGTTATCGGACCTAAATAAAAATTACGGCCAAAAACGGCAGCCGTTGCTTGATAAAGAGAATATAAAATATCTTATAGATATAAAGATATAGAGAGGATTTGGCTATTGGCGTAAATATCACGGGAAATGGTCGCTAAGAGGATCGACTCTTACATAAAATACAATTTCTATAATAATAAAATGATATTTATCCATACATGCTGTTATTTTTCTAAGGAAAAAAAATTGTCAGTGAAAAATAAGCATTTACAACTACCAGAACTTAACTTGTTATATTACCTATGTGTCACATTTATTATTAATATTAAATATTAAATTATTTTTTGTTTTGTTTTTTATTTAATTTTGTTGTTATACCATCAAAAGCTTTAAAGCCTCTCATGCGAGTTAGCAAAACGATAGACAAAGAGAAAGGATGACGTTAATAGTAGATTAGACGTAAATCTCTTTACGCGAGCGTCTCTCGTCTTCCGCTCAATTTAATTTAATAGTTCCGGTGATCTCCGTTTATCGATGTACTCTTAATACATCGTCATTGGGGACTCCATTACACGTATTCTCGTATACAACCTCTCATTCTCTTCGTTCTAATTACTACTTGGATTCCAGAACATTGGACAAAGGAAATTCGATTTACAACCGTATCCTAAAATGTTCAGGTGGAGGGTAGGTAGAATGAATATTCTCATACTGAAAGGCGAAACTGAATCAGGAGACAACATTCCGTTCTTTTATGACACGTAAAAATACGACTAGCTACAATAAGTTTGAAGAGGTTTTATTGGTTGTATGGTTTCAAACGTGAGCGAAGGTTGAAGGATCTTACTGGGTTTGAGGTTCGAGAGGTTGGTTGTTGTAGTTGTTTTTCTTGCATTTCGCCGCATCTCGCTGACCTCTTTCGGCAAATGTAATCTCGTCGACCTTAGATTGTTCGCGAACAACGGGGTTGGACGGCGTGCGCTTTAAAAATACCCGGACCGTGACTCCTAAACGAATTTCGCCCGTAAATTGCTGTGTGTCTCCGGTAAATTGACTTTTTATCCTTGGTAAAAAATTTGTTTTTCGACCGTCCCACTCCGGTTACACGATTAATTTCTATCTCCATTTTAAAATCGTCGCTTTCCTTGAAATCTTTCTCAACCTTTAGTAGAAACAGTTGAAATTATGCCTTTTTTAATAATAAAATCTCAACTCACCTAAAAATTAGCTCACATAATAGTAGGTGAATACATACGTCATAATAACTTTAGGAGAGCCTTTGTTTCTCAAATTGTTTTTCCTCTTAAAATAAAATTTCAAAATGTGTCAAAACACCTGAGTGTAGGTCTATACAATTTGAATCATTTTTTCTCTACTAAAAGATTTTCTGAGTTTTTGACTTTCTATAAAGTCCTTCGATTGATACATTGTTTGCACGTTGTGGAAGCAATATTCGATTACGAGAAATTTACGTCGGTCGTTTTCGGGTTTCAGGGGCCCTTAAAAAAGAGCGCACACCCGTAGCATAACAATGAAATTGAAATATCAACCTGGTCCGCGCCAGCACACCATAAGCGGCTCGCTATGTTTCATGGAACGTTATCGCGGCGGCGGAATTTTAAAATTGCCAATTTAAAGTTTAACGCGCCGGTCCTTAAACGCTTGCGGCTTCTATCGACGTCCAACCGGAACGACATTGTATCGCTACCGAGGTTATAACGTAAATCTTAATGACTTTAGCTTTCTAAACCTACTCACCAAGGCGAATGCACTATTCGAATTATAAGTACCTAGTCAAAAGAAGCGAAAAAACGTTCAAAATATTCTTATAAATAATCTACAAATTATTTGGTAAAGAATCTTTAAAATTAATTTGGTAACAGACTATAAAACCTAATTCTTAGAAAAAGAATCTTTATATAATTCTTATTATTAAATATAAAATATTTCATATGCCTACATCTGTGCGGATGTGTTTGTAACATGTGAGTGGATAAACATCAAGTACCAAGCCAAGTAAACACTCCCTGTTAATTGTGACATAGGGTGCGAGTAGATTATGAGATAACGGCGCCCGGCGGGCTCTAGGCAAACACCGAATTAAGACGCTAGAATCCGGCAACAGTGCGCTAATACACGATAGTATGCGGACTTCGTCACGTGTTTGGTACATGTGGCGTTCAACGTTCAAGTCTGGATACGATTTGGAGTTTATCAAGTATATCCTTGCTCCGGATCCGGCGGCAATCGCTGTCTGCCCAATCTACTTTGTACTTATGTAGTTCCAGGATTGGAGTCTTCAGTGTTGGAGGGCCGTCCTAGGATGCCCTACTTTCGCCCTTATTTATTCGCGCAAGAAAGCGGATTCGAGGTTCCTTGCCGCGTTTGCATCTAATCCTTGAACCGGAGCTAATTCCTTAACGCTTATTAAATTTTGTTTTTGATATTTAATCCGAGAATGGTTGCCGATTTATGATGTACGGAAAGATTAGGAGAAGCTTTTAAACGTTAACTTACCGATTTATTGAACCGATAAAGCATTGTTTGCACGTTCGCCGAAACTTGCGCTTCAGGAATTGTTGCGACGCGGCTTCGACGATAAGAAACTTCTAGTTGCCTGTTTAGTACACGACGGTCGACGTCGATCCAGGATTTGGAACTTCGCCCACAGGCAATTCGGGAACTTGACCGGACGATTAACACCGACAAGTTTATACCTAAAGCTATACTGTCCCCCAATTTTCCCATCTTACATTAAGCGATTGTTAGGAGAAACCGAGAATAAAGATAACATTTTTAGTTTCAAATCGATTACTGATTCATTTATAATAATCACATAAAATAGACTTTACTTGATAAAAGTTTATTCATATCTCTATTAAGAAATGCAAATTTAGGATACCAAGGGCGGCGACTGTTTCATTACAAGGTCTTCTATACAACATGTCAAATGTTACCTTTATCTTGAGTTGTATGGGACGAAAGTAACATACTATGACAACCAAAATAACACGATTTGTGTTAAATTGATTATAATATAATAATTTTGTTTAAGGAATTAAGTAAAGAGGTAACAGTATTTATTTTGACATTCAGTTATGGCTAATTGTAATGCATATCGCCTCTTGAGTACTTTTCGTGTGACCAACCATAGCAAAGCTGAACATTTTGCCTATTTTGCGCCAAAGAAGATATCGGATGATTAAATTTCTTATCGAAATGTTTATATTTGTTTACGAATTTGGTCATGGATGTGATATATTCGTTCTTAAAGTATTTTGTTACTTTTGTCCCCAAGCACAATAAAGAAATTGCGGTTCTATTGTGATGTTAACGGCATGTTTCTCAATATAACAGTTAATTAAGTACATAATTCAGAACAATATTTGAATATATTCTTTATATTTCTATGAAAATATAAAAGCAAAAACTTACTTCGGTCGTTTCTAAATATAAATTCTCAAATAAGACTACAAATTAGTGCTACAGATAAACATCTGTCTGTCAATGCTATGAGAAAGGGAGTACATAACTAAGGAGCCAATTTACATTTTTGATTAATATAAATGCAATTTAGGCGAAGGATTTTTACTTTCGTAAACTGTAGAAACATTTTCACAATTTTAAATTAAAACACACAGAAAGATTATATTATTATTATCATTCTTTTTCTGGACCACAGACTAGTAGATAGAAATAAAACTATTCTTAAAATAACAGTTTTATACATTTCTGGTATTAAAGTATATTAAACTATATTAAAATATAATAATTTTCACGAGAGTTAATAGGTTTCGCTTACATTTTATAATGTGCTATGAAAATAATTTATGTCATTCATTGCAATCCCCATTCACTCTTTGGCACGGCATAGACTGGGCGTTTTTGAACGCGCGTTTGCTAACGCTCACTTGTACACATGGCAACGGCAAGCGTACGATTAAACGCGCGTTCAAAAACGCCCAGTCTGTACCGGGCCTTTATTTCGCCACTTTCTCTTCGACAAAAACTCATTCACATACATCAATTTAATTTGTCGTTCAACCATACATCAATTTAACGTATGTATTCAATTTGCACAGCACACATACTAAAATAATACCATCTCTTTCTAACAAATTTTGCTAGTTTGGCAAAAATTAATTAAAATTTTCTTATAACCAATAAAAGTGACAGTCTAACAAACTTAAATCTTTGGTGAGAATATTTTTCTATTATAAAATTGTGATGTATGTGAGATTTTTCAAATAGTATACAATAGTACCTTGTAAACCTCATATAAATAGACGTTTTATGAGCACACAAATTAACTATTTAGACTACGTGCATTATTAAATTTGCGGAAATTTGCTCGGGACCCAGATTTACGGGCGTGTACACTCTAAAACAACGTTTTAAATAAATCAACCCAATTTTCCATTAGCACATTTTCGTTCGTTCTCTCTATTTTGAGACAACGAGACGGACGCTACACAACGAAACAGGAATTACGCAAGTGAGAAAAACGAAAAACACGTCTCAGCAATTCGGACACCAACTGTGAAGTGAACACCAGTCTCTGCGGGGCGCCTCGACGCCAACCAACGTCCGACCAAGCCCTCATGTTAATTAACCGAGTTTTACTGTTTACATAAACCAATTAGGCGTTCGCTGCCGATGTCCCTTTTTATTCAAATTCAAATTGAGAACCTGAACATTTCTACACTCATCTGCACTTGACAATGTAGCATAAACGAGTGAAAGTCTTTTTGAAATCTTTTCAAAACATTAAGTTAATGAAATTCTTTGCTCATTTAACATTACAGTTATTACTTTAATTATTTCCCTCTTACCTACCCTAATTTTCAATTTACATATCTACAAACATGATACTTTTAATTTTTATCTGTGATTGGCGGTTGAGTTTTAGTTGATTTCTTAGGTGGAGATTGAGATTGACAAAGACCATCGCAGCGATTTCCAAATAAACCACTTAATGCATCTTCTTTTTTGAATTTCTTTCTAGGTTCAAAAGAAGAATGGCGCTTAGTTATAACTCCCACTATCATCCAGAAATGTGGTGAAACAAACATTACGATATCTAAAAGGAAACTTGTGTTAGGTATGGCTGTTGAAATATATCTTTTGTCACTTACCATATAAACATGAAAGGAAGAAAAGAGTGGATAGTGTCAGTAGGTACGCCAGAAGGAACACTATCCAATTTTTTATTGTGAAGATGCCTTCTTCCATTTTCATGGCGGTTCAGTTCGACATCACGACGACTGACAGACTTTGATAGTTGACGCCATGACACTACTACTGATATTATTAGTGCAAAATCTTTACATATACAGGTGCACTATCGTTTGGTAAACGAATATCGTCACGAAGAGAAAGATTATACACGATCCCTTCCCCTTTTCTTAACTTTGTCGAGAAAATGTGAGCGTTAGACACTTGGGTGGGAAACAGATCTTGCATCTCTCTCTTCATGGTGATATTGGTCTACCATATGATAGTAGATAAACGGCAAGACTTCGCGAGCAATATGAAGTTCAGTATTTTTTTAACAATTATTTCCGAAAAACATTGTTAGAAACGTTGTTAAATAACATTTATAATATCTAATTTTTAAATTCACGTTCTTAATTCAACATTCCTAAAAGCTTGTTAAACAATTAAATTAATTGATTAGTAGGTATCGAGTAAAATATCGGCTATCTGTTAACCGTTCATGGAAATTGCAAACTTCAAATTGATAATAAAAATTATCTTACGTTTTGGATGCGATTTAGTCTTCTCTTGGTCGAGCAACAAGTGAACCTTAAAAAAAAACAAAGGTCGATTAGGATGTCGGGCAAAATGTTACAAACCTAGTCAAGGTGCTAAAGGATGAAAGACGCGTTTGAAAATTCTATCACTGATTGTGAGACAGATGTCAAAGTGATTCGTATACGGACGGACATAAAACCTTAGGCCGGTTTTAGTGCTCAACCGACGGTCGGTACCGACGTCGGTCGCGCGTAGCTTCGCAACGTATTTATATGTAGCTGTTCAGTGCTGCACTGATGAACCCTACGCGCGTACGGTACGCGGCGCGTATGACAACTGTCGGTCGAACGCGTCCGTATGTACGTCAGCCAACTGACAGACTGCTGTCAGTACGTGTACAGTCATCGTGAAATAATGAGCATAGACACAGAACGATTAATAACCGAAGTCCGGTTGCATCCGGAATTATGGGACTTGTCTCATAATTTATATAAAGACCGTGATGCACGATTAAAGAAGTACAGAACAATGAAATACTCAAGTATCGTACAATTTGTTAATGCGTCCATTTTTCGTGAGACTGTACAAACTGACGGTCAGCGCATTTTGACAGATCTGTCAATCAGCTAAGCACTGAACAACACAAACCGACGGTCGGTACTGACCGTCAGTACTGACGGTCAGTACTGACCGTCGGTTGAGCACTAAAACCAGCCTTAAGGCCGGTTTTAGTGCTTAACCGACGGTCGGTACCGACGTCGGTCGCGCGTAGCTTCGTAACGCATTTATATGTAGCTGTTCAGTGCTGCACTAATGAACCCTACGCGCGTACGGTACGCGGCGCGTATGACAACTGTCGGTCGAACGCGTCCGTATGTACGTCAGCCAACTGACAGACTGCTGAATTATATTATAGCGTTCATTGTTTGGCAGATACGTCAGTGTGGTCAGCACGTGTACAGTCATCGTGAAATAATGAGTATAGGCACAGAACGATTAATAACCGAAGTCCGGTTGCAACCGGAATTATGGGACTTGTCTCATAATTTATATAAACACCGTGATGCATGGTTAAAGAATTACAGAACAATGAAATACCCAAGTATCGTACAATTTGTTAATGCGTCCATTTTTCGTGAGACTGTACAAACTAACGGTCAGCGCGTTTTGACAGATCTCTCAATCAGCTAAGCACTGAACAACACAAACCGACGGTCGGTACTGACCGTCAGTAATGACGTCAGTACTGACGGTCAGTACCGACCGTCGGTTGAGCACTAAAACCAGCCTAAATGATCACAATGCTAGGTAGTGTTGCCAAATATATCGTTTCTTCAAATGACTCCTGAGGCCATACAAACAACTCAATTAATTTACTATTCAATATGTACAATTATTCGCATAAAACCGCACTTTAATGAATTCGGCCTCTTCGAAGACTAATCGAGGTATACTCCATGTTCCGATGGAAGATGTTTCATGCGCCATAAATGAATTGTGGTATTCTAGAAAAGAATTTTTGATTTTTATCTCTCTGTCATCTGCAATTAAACCGTTAACCCCTTAAGCGGCTATGACGTATATATTCGTCATGATTACATGTAATTTCAATCCACCGAGCCGCTTAACGGGTTAAACAAAGATAACCATATGAAGGAACTTGTACGTCGAGAAAACGACAACAAATAATGACACATGCGACATCTTTAGTCGAACAGACTTTATATCATAAAGTATTGTTTCAGGTAAAGTACTATTTCCACTTAACAAATTTAAACCAAAAATTAACAATAATCTCTGATTTAGGGGCGCTCAAAGCGTGCATTAATCTCCAATCTTCAAATCAAATATAGCTCGGTTACTTATAATTCCTTCTCTATGGAAGTACAAAAAAAGTGAAAAGTAAACGCAAAAAATAATTATGAGCTTATACAAAATGCAGCACAAACGTATTGACGATAAGACTGACATTGACTGACACCATCATAAAACCACGGTAATTCTGGAAACAAAACGTCGACATTTCGTTGAATGCCTGTGACAAGCAAAAACCTCAAAAGGGCCGTCACAGTAGTGCGTTAACCAAGTTAAAAATTCCATTAGTGCCAAAATTAACCGCCGCAACTTTTTCCACCACGGGAGGAACTTTTCCCTGGCGAAATTCCCGGATTTCGTTGAAACTGACCATTTCCGTAAGTATTACCTAATCTCTTTACCCTTAAAAAACTACTAATCCTTCCTTTGCCTATCTTACAAAATATTTCGTTGGAAAAAATTAGAATTTCCAATGAAATTTTTCTACAGCACGGTTCAGTAAATTCATGCGGTATTTGTATGGTTGCCTATTTTACAAATGTAGTAAAGCCGCTCAAGAAACCATAAAAGTTTAGCTTTATGTCGGATATTAATTCTTTACATTATTTTTTGTTATCTTAAAAAACAATCTTCATTAAAATCAGATCTAAAAGCTATATTAAGCAATACTCTACATTCTATAAATAAAAGATGTCTTTATTTCTATCCCTTAAATGAAATTTCTTTTTGGAACCTTAACAAAAATTACAATTTGTAGATAGACCTTATTACTATCTGAATTACCCTCATATTCGTTACGTCCGAAGTTGTTACTCAGATACCACAACTTCACATAAGATAATTTATAATAACCGCAACGAAGTGGAATGGAAATAGAAATTGCACAATTACGATAATGAGGGCATACGAAGGACTCTCCACCGGGGCACTCCGAACAAGATATCCGACCGGCTCTGCGCTCGTCGGTCGAAATTAAATTGTTTACGCTGCAGTTGGCAGCTCCAGTTCAGGACGCCCTGCGTCTCGGCCGAACGATCTTGCGACGATGAACCCTTCCTTCTACGTAAACATTCGAACGTGTCTTCAATGAATTTCGCCTCTCCCGTTAGTAATCACTGGTTTGGTGCTGATTGACTGACTGGCCGATGATTTTAATTAAATTATCTCAGATCGAACGATGACTTCTCTGACCCTTCGCTTTCAACATATCGGGGATATTAATCAAGTTAAAATTCACTCCAGTGCAAGCGAGGTCCTGAACGAACAGCCTTGGGGATTTGTTTATTTGTAACATGAAATAGTGGAGGAAGCGGCAAAGTGCATTAAGTACAGGCATGGTTCTTTGTGCCGAATATTTAAATATAGGGTGTAATTGAAAGTTGTGCAATCCTCTTAACTGGTGATAGTCTTCATTAAAATACTGCTAAATCACCAAAAATATCTTATATGAATGTTAATGGTTTCCGAAATACACAAAATAACAACTTTGAAAAGCGCTGAACTTTTCAAAATTCGCCAGGATTATTCAAAAACGGTGAAACGCGTCGTGTAAACTTTGCGAAAGTTTAATATTGGATTGTGTTATATCTTTGTTGTGCGAGTCCATTAGGGACCTTATTGGCGCACCGTCTAGGTGTTAACTGGTTCTTTATTATAATGGAGACACAATATATAGGTGTATCCGAAATGCGTGTACAACGTAAGACCACAGATTCTTTGGCTCAAAGTAGGTCGATTTAAGTTAACTTATCTATATCCAAAGTTGCTTCGTTTCGCCGCTAGAAGGCTTTAAAAATAATATTTTTCATGAGTTTTTCTTAAATTACTCGAAAAATTTGTATTAGATTTTACTCATTTGTTGCCTATGTCTTTATATCATCTGACTACAGCTTGCTGTGGAACAAATTCGAATTTCCAAACACACAGGGCGTTTACAAACACTCTCACCACCAGTTATTCATCCAAATCTTTTTAACCATCCTGTATAATTTTCTATCAATTCTTTTTCTGAATAGCTACATTAATTTAGACATTATTTTCTCTCTTATAAAATTTGAGTTGGGCAAACGGTTTAGGCACAAAAGATTTTCTAAATGCCTACAAGCCTACAAAATAATTTAATAGTTTTCATTGTTATGAAGGCTTGTTCTACTAGTTGGTTCATTGTCCAGACGTCCTGGGAATGACTACGAAAAGAAAATTGGTAAAGAAAAATGTATATAGTTATCTACTTTTCAATTGTAAACCCCGTGATCTTAGACAACCAATATTTCACGAGAAAATAAATGTGAACTCACAATCAGCTAATAACATAAGTATGTCAAAATAGCAAGACCGTTAACCCTTTCAGCGCTATGAACTCATATATGGGTTCACACACAACCATTCAGTTTTGGCTATAAACTCTTATATGCGTTCTCGCACAACCATTCGATTTTGGCTATGAACCCATGTATGCGTACTGGCAAAATCAATTGATTTAGATACCGCATTTGCGAGTGTAATTTAAGCTGCCTAATGCAATATACAAGTTGTGATGTTTCGTAAAAACTATGCAGTCTGTGATAGGCTTTTTAGTATGGAGTGGACAGCTCGTAAAGGGTTAAGGGTTAATAGTATTAAATTTATATGGTGCCCCGCTTCATCCAATCCTCACTTTCGTTTAAACGTCAAAGGAAAGCGCTATTCAAAATGGTCACCACTATGCTATTCATGTCTGTCCATCGTGTAGAATAAAAAATGATCTATCAAAATATGCAATAAAAATAAACGCATCCCATTTAAGCTAACGAAGTTGGTTACCATAACAACGAAACAACAAACGATACAAACAAACTAATATGGCCAAAATATGTCCCATAATTTACCAAGAAACTTTTAGTTGAAACTTTCTTCATATTCTACACTTTTATCCCACTCTGTATAAAATAAATCTTATGATTAAACAGGTAAACTACGCCTAAAGGAACGGACATTATATCCGGTTGAACGTTACAAGTCTGGTACGTTATAGATAGACTTAAATGGATGTAATTCATTTATTATTCTAACATTCTAATATCTCTTAATTCAAAAGATAAATTCTGTCTTTGAGACATATCCAGTGAACAACTACTTATCGTTAGTTGCCTATCCGGTATATTTTTATTTTCCCTTATTTATTTTATTTATTTCTAATAAATCAAATTCAACGAATAGCGACACATTAATAATGGGCTATTCAATGGAAATAACTAGCGATTAGTTTCGGCTAGCTCCATGAATGCCGTTAAATAATTCGAAACTTTCATGAACCGTTCATGCAACGCGTCCATCAATCAATTTCATTCACGAAGCGCAGCGCATTATACCATTGTACCCACACCCGCATAATAATGGTCTTCGATATTGCGATATTTTCAACCCAACTTCACTAATCAAACTTTAACCTACTATACGAACGTATTTCCTAATCCTTTCCCAAGATCTAAAGGAGGTAATACATTTCAAATTTAATTATAGCTCGAGAAAGAAACCGTTCCTCTAAAATTTTCTTTTGTTTTAATTTCTGATTGATGACTGAAAACATTTATAAAACGTAGATGTTGTATTCGTAGAAATATAATAAATTGCAACCGCCAATTCGGTTAACGATTTCGTCTGTCGATTTATAGCTATCCTGAAGGGTACAAATTGTTATTGCAGTCGTAGAAAAATGCGCCGTCAGAACTCATAGAGACTCACGAGGGAGTAATTGCAAGAAGACCATCAATTTTAAACTCAATAATTTACAGGGATGATTCGTGGTTTTACGATGAACGTTTTAAGACGAAACGAGTGTCATTAAAGTACCCTTTTCAGATATACAGGGTGATTTGTTACCTCTATGGCAAAGTTCGGCAGAGAAAATCTGATGCGTTTCTAAGAAAAAAATGTTTTATGAACATAGGTCTGAAAAACGAAAAAAAAAAAACATTTTTTTAATTTTGTTATTCGGATCAAGTCTGCCAACATCTTCCCCATTGGAAATCTGCATACAGTTGTCAGTGTAAGCATTGATGTTCACCGCAAAGTGGTTTTCATGAAATACGCAACTAAAGGTCACTATCGTAAACAGCCTAAAAAATTAAAGTATTTCGCTGTAGAAATATATTTTTAAGAAAAATACACCCCTCGCAAAAAAAACACAACACACTGAAAGTAATGATCGTAATGACTAACTTTGGTGGTACCTCAAGTGAAAGCGTATATGATGAAAATTTTGTCATGGTCAACATTCTCTCTATGTATTTTATTTCGAGTATTTATGTTTTAACAGATCACTTATAATCTGAGAATAATTTATAATAATCACTTATAAATTGAGAACAATCAATTTCAAATTCAAAATAATCAATTTCAAGTTAAGAATAGTTGTCAATTTTAAATGGAGAATAATCACTCTCAAATTGAGAATAAATAAATTCAAATTGAGATTAATCAATTTAAAATGTTAATGAGTTAACTTAGATTTAGATTTTAAATCGAGAAAACAGAGTGGCAACAACATAGAGGAAGTACAGAAAATTTTATATACTATTTTCGGTGAAAGATGTCTCATGCGTCATTAATTAATTATGCTATCCTAGACTACTATTTTCGGTTTTCGTCTCTCTCTCTGACATGTACAATGAAATTAAAAAAAATTATTTGACATATGTCGAGAAAACTGCGGCAACTAATGACGCATGAGACATCTTTCCCCAAAAATAGTATATACAGGTTGTCAGACAAAAAACACCCAAAGGCATATCTCGATTATTTCTGTTCGGATTTTTATGAGCCACGTACTAAATTAATTCAGTTCTTGGAAACTGAAATTTCATTTCAGTACTTGGGTTATGAAAATCTAAACAAAAATAGCCGAGATATGGCTTTGGGCGTTTTCTGTCTGACACCTGTATAATAATAACTAACCTATCGCTGTCAGTACCTGTGCCACATGCAACAATATACCCCTGATGCTTTTAATATGGAAAATGTTAGATACTGATGTTCAATTTTCTTTTATTTTTGATTTTATAGTTAAATCTTCAACTAATAATTTTCTTTAATATAAAGTTTTGTTATTTATTTTTATGACTAAACACAGGGTGCCACGTTTTTATCGGCGGATCATTTACTGGTGTATTCCCTGTAACTATGCAAATAAAACTTGGAATATCTCGAAAACGAATCATTTTCGGACCTGTCGTTATTAGACATTTGTAACTAACCAATATTATTAATATTGGTAACAACAATATTACATTATTGGTGGTACCACTATTAAATACTAGAACTTGTATGTTTTCTATATACATATCACCTTCCAATTTTGAAATTGATTAGTCCTAACATGAATTTGACTCTTTCCAAATTAAAATTGGTTATTTCTAATTTGAAAATCATCAGTCTCAATTGAATTTGAAAAGATATAGACTTCGTCAAATAATTTGTTTGTGTATCTGTTATACAGGGTGTCCGGAAATAACGTTCGTATACTGAAGGGGGTAATTCTACAGCAAAAATTACGAAGAAAAGTTCATATAAACATGTGTCCGGAAATACTTCCCAAAGGAGTTACAGCTCTTTGAAGTTGACACTCACGGTGTAGTTTTTTTAAATTATTTCACTTATCCTACAGAGTGGGATATTGAATTTTGGAACATCCCCTATTATTTACATAAGGAATATGATGATGGCAACCAAAATGATCTATGATGAACAGATTTTGGTATCGAGGCTGAGGAGCGCATTTAAAGTTCCGTATTTTTTTTTGGTTGATAATTTTTTGAAAATCTGATTTCATAATTGGAATGTTTAGGCAAAAATACCAAAAAAAGTTACTAACATACGATGTCCTACCATGCACCCATTTCGAGAAATTCAACGATTATGCAGTAGTGACACACGATTTTATGTTCAAAAAATCTGTAAATATCGTAGTAGGTTCGCGCCATACTATTTGACAATTAGTATGTGTCATTCCTTAATAAAAAATAGTGAAAAAAACCTAATTTTATAAACAAAAACAAGTACATAACTAAACAGGAAAAGATTTATTTAAGCAAAAACACAGAAACTGTACCCGTTTTTTGTTTATAAACTTAAGTATTTATCATTATTTTTTATTAAGAAGTGACACATACTAATTGTCAAATAACATGGCGCGAACCTACTACGATATTTAGAGATTTTTTGAACATAAAGTTGTGTGTCACTACTGCATAATCGTTTAGGCCGGTTTTAGTGCTCAACCGACGGTCGGTACCGACGTCGGTCGCGCGTAGCTTCGCAACGTATTTATATGTAGCTGTTCAGTGCTGCACTGATGAAACCTACGCGCGTACAGTACGCGGCGCGTATGACAACTGTCGGTCGAACGCGTCCGTATGTACGTCAGCCAACTGACAGACTGCTGTCAGTAGGTGTACAGTCATCGTGAAATAATGAGCATAGACACAGAACGATTAATAACCGAAGTCCGGTTGCATCCGGAATTATGGGATTTTGTCTCATAATTAATATAAAGACCGTGATGCACGGTTAAAGAATTACAGAACTATGAAATACCCAAGTATCGTACAATTTGTTAATGCGTCCATTTTTCGTGAGACTGTACAAACTGACGGTCAGCGCGTTTTGACAGATCTGTCAATCAGCTAAGCACTGAACAACACAAACCGACGGTCGGTACCGACCGTCGGTTGAGCACTAAAACCAGCCTTAATTTCTCGAAATGGGTGCATGGTAGGACATCGTATGTTAGTAACTTTTTTTTGTATTTTTGTGTAAACATTCCAGTTTTGAAATCAGATTTTCAAAAAATTATCGACCAAAAAAAATATGGAACTTTAAATGAGCTCCCCTGCCTCGGTACCGAAGCCTGTTCATCGTAGATTATTTTGGTTACCATCATCATATTCCTTATGTAAATAATAGGGGATGTTCCAAAATTCAACATCCTACTCTGTAGGATAAGTGAAATAATTTAAAAAAACCACACCGTGAGTGTCAACTTCAAAGAGCTGTAGCTCCTTTGCGAAGCATTTCCGGACATACGTTTATATAAACATTTCTTCATAATTTTTGCTGTAGAATTACCCCCTTCAGTATACGAACGTTATTTCCGGACACCCTGTATTTCATGTCCACCGAATTCAGTCAACGAAATACATGGGAACAGGATTACACTTTCCGTGAAATCGCTTGAAGATTGAGTCGAAGTGATCTCGATTACTCGAGCATTGAGTACTTATTCCATCAAAGACTAGGAAACACATAATACAGGCAAATCATGAATGAAGCACAAAAATGCATCTTTACCGAATGGCTTTAGTTAACACGATTAAGAAAACTGGGTCAGTGGAGACTACTTGGAGAACTGATTTAGGAAGTTAGGTATCGACACGAACAATTTATCAAAGAATCCATTGTTATGATTTAGAATCACACCGACAAACTTTTCAGTTTTTTCTTCTAAGTTTCGCGTTGATTGGCTCAAGTGGTGTAAGGTGAGAGACCATTGGCTCGCAAAAAAGATCAAACCGTGTTTAGTGATAAATCTCGATTTTGCTCATAGCTACCTGTTGAGTGGCTGCGTGCAAGAAAATCTAGAAAAGTTGCACATATCAAGGTTAGACTATTTCACTTTGTTGCAAATAGGGATTGCGATTACCGAAGTAATAGTGTCCATACGACCATCCCTTCTGGACGTTGCGTGTTGTTTTAGCGAGCAGTTCACATTTCCAAAACATAAAAAATGTAAATAATAATTAAAATTCTTCATTCGCCCTTAAAAAGCTACCAAGAAATTATAAATACTCAAAAAATGAGAATTAAGAAGGTATTTCAATTCAACCCAGTTAAATTCTTCTTAAATATGTAAATCCGTCTAGGGTAGCGTTTTTCAATAGGATCGATAAAGTTTGAATAGTCGATAAGGTGTTAAATGTCGATAGGGAGTTGATAAACTTTTAAGGATCGACGAGAATGAAAATTATCGTATGATTACAAGTTATCAATGATTACATATCATGATTACAATTATCGTTTTACATGGTTTTAATGTTGTTAATTAGCATCTATAAATGAAATAAATTGTATCTATAATTCTCAGATTGGTCGACTAAAGCACATAAGTCATAAAAAATTGAAATTATGATTTTTAATTCATTACTGACCGCTAACGTGGTAATACATCATTTTTTCTTCACAATCCAAAAGCCGTTGACGTATTAAAATGTTTTTTTACACAATCAATTCGTTTTATTATTCGTTTAGGCACATCGCAAAGACAATAAAAAAACAAAAGATATGATTTTCACAATACTGAAACACAGCTGATAGAAACGCGCAAAATAAATCGAAAAACTGGTGAGATTATAAAAAAAATGAAGACGTATTATGGATTACAATATGTATATGATCTGTGGTGATTTTGCAGATCAATACTTTTCTTATAATCCAATTATAATAAAAAGTCTCAAATGAACAAAAAAGGCTTTTACGTTTATATTAAACTGTGCATTATTTAATTCATTTATACAAGAAACTGAATTCGGAAAAGAAAATAAAATTTACCTCTTACTACAAGTTGCTAAAGATTGGATGAAAATCCAGAGGTCCATCAAAAAGAATTTCTTGTAAAGATGCATTAAGTAGATTTTTAGGAAATATAAAAACGCACAGGCTGATAAAAATCGTAGTTCAGGAAAAGAAAAGTTTCATCAGAAACGTTGCACAGTTTGCAAAAATCATGACAAAAAAAAAATAAACCTGCTTCGTGTACGGACATTGTCAGATGCCTTTATGTATAAAAAAATATTTTAGGGACTACCATATTAAATGAAATTACTAGAAATTCAATTTTCAAATTAGGCACTTTTTTTATTTCAATAAATTGACCTGTTTTTTGAATGACCAAGGCCCGGCTTAACCGGCTCACCCGGGTGAAGTAAGGATTTTTAGCGACTAGTAATGAGTTAAAGCCAGTTTTAATTATTTTATCGTACTATTTGTGTTCCTGCTGTAAAGTTACTATTTTTTCCGATTTATGTGCTTTATTCAGCCGACCCCAGAATTGTATTCTTTTTTAATTTATATGTTATTGTATTTTTTCAGGTTATTTTATTGATTATTTTCAACATTGAACCTAATATTTCTTAAAAACTTATTTTTCTGTAAAAGGTATCTCTGGTCTTAATAGGGATCTATACGTTAACAAAAATTTATGCAGAGTCGCCGTAAAAAAATGGTTGAGGAACGCTAGTCTAGGATGTATAATCAATCGCGTGTCAAATATACCTACGTGAAAATTCTCTATTCCTAGATGTATTATCCTTAAAAGTTGAAGGAATTGGAAGAAAATTGGCCAAATCACGATTCAGACACGCACAATCATAGTCTGCCTGCAAGACATAATGTATCCTACAGTCAAGGTACCTGTTACATATTATAGTGACAATCGCTGTAAGATATTATCAGGATTTCATAAATATTTTAATAAAACATTCGAATTATTCAGATTCGGTCTATCTGAATTTCATAAGTAATTTCGAGCCGACGAAGTGAAACCGGTTCTGTTCCCGTTTTTCTCTATTTGTGCGTGGAATTAGGAAAGTTCGCTAGAAAACTCGCAAACTGGGTTAATGGATTTTGTTTGGGAACAACTGAAAGAATAGCGAACGGCTCGAGATCGACGCAATTTTAATGAATATCCTATTTACCATGCAAATGAAACCCGTGCCGTTCAATCGGTCATTTACTTACAAACAGGATTGACGTTCCAAAGAAAATTTCGATTATCAACTACGTATAGCAAGGTAAATGTTACGCGTCGAGGATCGAAATTTATACAGCGAAAAGGAGGCGAGCTGAACATCTACGGACGGTAGCTTTTTTATAAATGACTTGTACGTGCCTTCTTGCCCTGGCACGACCTGGTTTTTGCTCCCAATGGATTTCCCATTTCGATGAATTCCAAACAGAAACTGCTTTTTCGACGTTTAATCAACGATGCTCGTCTTGAAATTCCAAATTGAAACATGATTTATTCGCTTTCATAAACAACCCTATTGAAATAGGGAAGTAATAAACAGAACGATATAAAGTTTTGGGAAAGATCGTAACAACGTTTACATTTTGTGGTAGTTAAATTTTATGCCTGAATGTCACGGATTATGAAAAATTATGTTTCAGTTAGTAACTTATGAAGGTTGAAATTAACAAATATTCTATACGATAAAGGAGTATCTATAGTTAAGACTCAATTTAATTATTTTATCGTTCGAGTGTGGGAATACTAAATTACTATTTGCATGCTATATTATATCGTCAAGTAATGTATGTTTGTACATACGCGATTTTATCACAAACTTGTTGCATAAAAGAAACTTGACGCTTACATCTATCGCATATGGTTTATCGTGTGTGCTTCATGTCTCTTTGTTTTTTTTTTTAATTTCCATGTGTTCCGTTTTGACTGTCAGATCCTTTACCAACGTGTTCCCAGATTGAAAATATTAGGGGAGAAATTTGAAAATTTTGAGCAACCAACTCTTTTTAAACATGGAAGATTTAATTTTCTTGAGAAAGCTTCATACAGCTTAAAGAAGTTGCTCCTCTGAATATAGATACTGTTACCTTAAAGGTGCAGTATCAATCACGCGACTGCAACGGCTATAGCCGCGCGGCTGCAGGCGCGCGGCTTTTGTAGCGCGTCTACAGCCGCCTTATTAAGTGTCAATTGTGCGACAATAGCCGTGTTCGGGTTCCTTCCTTTCCGAATTTTACACTAGAAATTAGTTTTTGTTATGTCATCATGGAAGTAGCTTGAACCTAGTATAAATTCATGTATGTTTTACTCATTATCTAATTGTTCTAAAATGTTCACTATTTCTTCCCATGCACTATTTTTCTTATTTTGGTCCTTCCAATCCTTACTTTTCGGATTAGACAGGCAAAGGTGGAGTCCTGCGAGCTCATTTAATTATGATTCGCCCATTTTCTTATCAAATTTTTAGAAAGGAACGTGCTTTTCATAAGTTGTCGTAGCAGCTCTGGCGGCTAGACTGCTATTGTGGCAGCCGAGTCGCCACGGTCGCCGCGGCCGCTTCTGTCGCCAAGGTCGCAGCCGCGATGTTGACAACGTATCCATATAATTCAATGCAAACGAGTACCTGACGCGTCTGTTACTTACAAATTTAGGCTGGTAGAGATTTAAAAATATTTGTTGTGGCTAAACCGCTTACTAAACTGAAATTTTGCAAGAAAGGAAATGATTTCTACAGGTGTTAAAAAGATTTCAATGGATATCTTGTCGGAATAGCGTGTTAAAACACCCTGTAATTTTGGAAATTGGAATTTATTTCACAGAAAACTGTAGTATGTTGATATAAAGACATGGTCAAAAAATAAATAAAGTCTAATGAAGATCTTTGGAGTAATTAAAAAAAAACTGGTGCAAAATATTATTTTTAAAGTCCTCTAGTGGCTAAACTAAGCAACTTTGTATATGGATTAGTTGAGTTAAATCGTCATATTCTTGGCCAGGATATCTGTGATATTCCGTTGTACACATTTCCGGACATTATACTATGAAACGTGAATGGAATAAATAATTGTGATTTATTATTAACCATTTTGCCCCTGCATTTTTTCTTGTCAAGATCGTCGTTCTGAGAGTGATAAAAACAATTTTTATTAAAAAAAAGACGATAAGGTTTATTTAATCAATTTTAACTAACTTAGGACCTCTTAGCGACATCTCTTTTCTACTAGCATTAAGTTTTACAAATCCAATAAACCCAAAATAGCGATCTATTTTAATGCGGTCTTCTGAAAATAAACTTCGGTATTCTTTTATACTGAATCTTGAAATCAGTAAGTAAGTAACTTAAAGTGCAAACTAATCACATCTGACATGCTCGTGAAGCATATCCCTGTCTAAAAGGTAACTTACAACACAAACTTCTTTAAGAGATGTATCCGCAAGCTTTTAACCCTAATTTTAAATGTCTATGTAGCATTTATAATCCCAACATTCACTTGGCTGACTTCCAAAAAACGTTTTCCAATGAAGTAAATTGTTTTAGAATGATCGCACCTACAAAAGCAAACAAATTCTAGAATTTTTCTTTCGTAAAGTTTTTCAGTTCATTTTGTTGAGTGCCAGGTATAAGCTTTTAATTAGTAATTTAATTTCCTTTTCTTCCAGATCCCATGTCCTGACCCTAAATGTCCCAAATGTCCCGTGCTGAAAGTGTTCGAAGAGTCGAATCCCTTCCTGTTATGCTAAACGGTGATGTCGATATCGAAGCTCCGCATATTAATAAGTTATGGGGGATTCACCAAACTTTATCCCAACTTCGGGGTAAGAAATTAAATTAAAGATTAAAAAGCTTTTTATGGATGAAGTGAAATAGACTTTAAAGTAATTTAATCTCGTTAAAAGATAAAACACTTTTTTTATGTTTTTGAAAGCAATTACTTACTCTTTATAAATGAAAAATATCACTTACAACAAAAGTAATAGTGAAAGGTATGTGAAATATTTAACATTGCTGATGCAATAAGAGTTGCGTTCAAATGCAAAACAAGAATTTACCGACTAGTGTTTCCAAAGAATGTTCTGCAGTCATGTAGCTCAATAAGCGTATAATATCCAGCTGACGTGTAAGACTGATATTGTGTTATATTATTCAAACCGAATGTTGAATAATTTATTTGTGATAAATATTTTAGAAGAAATGTGAAAGCAGTTAAAGTAGTAAGTTTAGTTACCAACGCAACAATTGTGTAGTTATTTATTAAATAAGTTGTTCAAAACACTATCATGGAAATATTTATCAATACTTGTCTATTTTGACTAGTTTAATAATCATAATCACTTCTATTTGTAATCTTTTTCGTAATGTTAGACAGATAGCTATTTTATCGATTTGAAGCACTTCATACTATCACATCCAATATAAAAATTATCATGTGTGTCTACAAAAAAATAACAAATGTAATATATCACTTGTTAAGATAAACATGAAGGAAGGTTTTACAGTATTTGAACAAATATTACATTGCCTAAACATACGTATTTATGTTGCAAAGCCAAAATTTAAGAAAACTTAATTTTATTGAATATTTCAATAATTCGTAATAATGTTTGTAGTAGATTTAGCTTGTGTAAAATGCACGAAATCGATAAAACAGTTATCATAATTAATAGGAGAAGGTTGCAAATAAATAAAACGTGTAGTTGGTTGTTATAGTATAGTTGTCCACACTAAGGTTCGAAATTACAACACGACAATAGTTTTATGATGATGCAGATAAAGACATTCGTAAATATGTATCCGTAGGGATGATAGAAAGACGTGGAACGGTAGAATAACTTCCATATTTAAAAAGTACCAATTTTGAAATTCTATATGGTTATACAGGCTGTCCCACTGGAGTAAGCTAGTCGAAATACGTCGAGAGCTACAGGTCCGATGAATTTGAAATTTTATACAGGGATTTACTAAACATTAACCTACATTTTAAAAATACTGTTTGGTATTTGTAAACCACTTCCGGTATAACCGCAAGTGGTTAAAAAAATTTTTTTTAATGAAATATTTCTTTTTCGTTAGGTTGGTTAATTTGAAGGTAATTTTATTAGAAACATTTTTTTCTATCACTTGCATTTGCAGAGAAAAAAATTATTCTTCATAATTTCTTACGTTTGATTGAGATAAAAAAATAAACTATAACTCGCTTACGATATAAGCGGGAAGATAGCTACGCCCCTAAACTGAATACTCTTGAAGAATATTTTTTTCTCTGAAATTACAAGTGATATAAAAAAATGTTTGAAGTAAAATTTTCTTAAAATTACCTAACCTAACGAAAAATAAATATTGCCTTTGAAAAAATAATTCATTAACTACTTTCGGTAGAACCAGAAGTCATGGGTGACTAAAGACGTTTTCACAATGTAGTTTACTATATACAAATCTATGTATGAAATTTCAAATTGATTGGACTTGTAGTTTCCGAGATATTTCTACGAACTCACTTCGGCGATTCACCCTGTATAGTTGAACGTAAATATTGATGTAAACACTTTTTATCACTTTAGCGTAATTGAAAGCGGTGCAAATGAGATGAAACGATAATTATAATTTAGTTATGAAACCAGACCAATAATTCAAAAAAGTATATTTTAGTATATACATTTATATACTATTTTTTGTCTATAAATAGACAAGAATGTATTTATTATTAATTATTGGAACTATGAAAATATTTGTAAAAATAGAATAATTTAAACGTTGTGATTATTAATTAATTAAATTTTTATATTAAAAAAAAAATAATTTCCTTTCACGGTCATATTTTGATCCAAGTAAATACTTTGCAAATGATTCAGATCATTTATTAAAATATGTTTAATTTTGCATATAAGTTGGTCAATTTATATTTTATATTTAATGGTTTGATGTTCAATTGAAAAAGTGGAACTGTGAATTTAGCCTAATTGTTTATAATTAATTAATCAACTAAAACTCAGGGAAAAGGGCTGTAAAACTGAGAAATTGAACGAATTTGCGCATTTCACCTAAATCGCCACCCATGTCATACTTAGCCCATTTTTAGTTAAAGAATTTATTCGTTCATAAAGTTCAAATAAATACTAGTTGTTAACCAAAAACTAGTTTGCATTTTAGAATAATACAGTGGTACAAAAAAGTCTACATACACCACGGAAAATGATAATATCGTAAGAACTGCTGCTAATCGTCGAGGCATAGAATCTAACAAATTACTTGTGATTTCCGGCGAAATACTGTTCCATTCCCTTAACAATGCAGCTTTTAAGCCATTTTTATTTGTTATTTGTATTATCCCAATTTTATGGTCAAGAAACTTCTATACATGCTTTATGGAGACAATTCAGACAACAAGAAGAAAGTCGAACTATGTTCCAGAAATTCTAAAGACCTTTGCTATGGAGCAGGAATCGATGAATTGTGGTAACTCTTAAAATTTCCTCCGTTATATCATCTAGAACTAAACTTAATTTTTTAAATGCGTTTTTCTCACAGTAAATTTTTTTTAACCTGTTGTCACAATTTCTTTACCAACGAGAATCGCATTTAAATTTTATTGAGACGTCCTCAATCTATATAAAATTCCCTTCAGTTAAGCGTACGGATTTTTGTTTGTATTAATATTTGTTGCCTCTTTACCCCCTGGAAAGATTAATTGTTTAATCGATTTTCTTAACTCTTTTTTTGCAGGGGTGCCATTTTAATAGCAATTATTATTTTCTAAATCGGGTACGCTTAACTGAAGCTACACTAATATAGATTAAAATGACGTTTCCTTTTTTATTTTCAGATTATTTTTACACGTTTTATAGTGACAACCAACAAGATGCTTTTTTTTTGTTAGTGCATTTGGACACCCTCCATACATGTATTCTAAGACAGATTTTTTTTTTCTTTATACTTCCTAAAATAAGTTTAAACTGCGTAGTTACAAATATCAAATTCCGATTTTTCTAAAATATATGAGTGAACCAAAATAAAATCTTAATTATCGCCTTTTTCGCGGTCTCCACCCTGTTGTTCCCCCTTAAATTTGATTAAATTTACAATAAATTACTGATTATTAGTTAATTGTCAATAAATTATTAATAACAGTTATCTGAGTTTTCCAACACCATATATAGTTCGTTCAAAATTTGTTGATTTTAAAATTACAATAATTTATCAAAAATTTAAAATGAAATTACACGTTGTAGAAACCAATATTTTTTCGCAAATAAGTTGGAAATGATGTATGTGTATGTATTCTACTAAATTTATTTGGAATTATTTCATCCACCTTGCGACCCCGAGAAAACTTTTCGCGACCCCATTTTGGGTCGCGACCCATAGTTTGAATACCACTGCTCTATGGGGTTAAGGTCGAGTGACTGAGGTGGTAATGTAACTATTTAGGGACATTATACAATAGGAATTTCTTCTCAATGTGAGCGGTGTGCTTGGGATCATTATCGTGTTGAAATATCCATTGTGATCCCAAGCGTAATTTATTGGCAGACTCCTTTAAATAAGATTTTAATATATTCAAGTACACATAGCGATCCATAGTTGTTTCTATAAACTGTAAGTTTCCTACACCAGCCCCCAACATACAACCCCATACCATTACGTTTCCTCCTCCATGTTTTACTGTGGCTTTCAAGTTTTTTTTTATCCAGCTCTTCATTTTTCCTTCTCCATACTGTTACTGTTCCATCTTACAAGGAGACCTCACGACTTTGGAATCACAGATTTTAAAGAAAGTGGTACCAATCGATAGGTATTGATGCATAGTAGGCATGTGTAAAATATTAGGGCGCACTATTCAGCGGTTCGCGAGTAAATCATTAATAAATGAATGAATTAATCGCCAATCTAGGCCGAGTGAGTTACACGTCAGCTATAGACCACGCCTCTCATAGCCTGCCCGTAGCCGCGCTAAAATTAGCCGGGATCCAAATGCAAGCGTGGATAATTCGAATCAGGAATAAAATAATTATGCTTTTTCTTTTAATTTTTAATATAATATTTCAATCTATTAAAATATTTTATTTTTACGCAATATAATTAATTAAGAATACTTTTTCTTAATTTTGATTTTATCCCTCAACTATTGCGACGTGATATTAGTAACAATAAAAGTCTGGTGCAGTTTTGAGGGCTAATATTTTAATATTAACAAAAACACAAGTATTTTACATATCTATAATGTGCGGAAATGGGAGAATTAGTTGCAACAGTAGGTTTAAAAAATATAGGCAACTATTTTATTCCTGATTCGAATTATCCACGCTTGCATTTGGATCTCGGCTAATTTTAGCGCGGCTACGGGCAGGCTATGAGAGGCGTGGTCTATAGCTGACGTGTAACTCACTCGACCTTGATTGGCGATTAATTCATTCATTTATTAATGATTTACTCGCGAACACCTGCCTACTATGCATCAATACCTATCGATTGGTACCACTTTCATTAAAATCTGTGATTCCAAAGTCATGAGGTCTCCTTGTTAGCCGAAAATATTAAATTTACTTTTATCCGAAAATAGGATAAATTTGCAATATTTATTTATTTTATTATTATTCCAGATAGTAATATTCTTTTGCTCATGTAATTTCGCAAAATTATATAAAATGTGCGAAAAAGAAATGAGGATTTGCAGGAGTATGTACTTTTTGAGTTATAAATATGATTATATTTTATGTTCCCCATAATTAGTCATAACTTGCATACTTTTGATATAAAATATTACAATAATATACTCTTCTTAACATTTTTGTTAAAAAATTTCATTGAATTAAATTGCAGGAATACAGATATCATTTTCCATGGTGTATGTAGACCTTTTTGTATCACTGTATGTATTCAATCCGTAAACACCAAAGCCGTCATTCGGATTATCAAGTTCACTAACTAAACAGAATGTGTAGAATAATTAAGAACTTGTATGGAATTTACAGAACCTCTTATACTAAAGCTTCTTAAAAGAATGCCTGCTGTATTATTGGAAATAGAGCCTAAAAATTAAATTGGACTTTGGCATTCACATAATTTCCGATTGTGCAATTTTTGCTGTTATTAAAAGAGCTTTACAATAAGATAGTTCTAATAAGCAATTAGTTTTTATATTCGAAGTATGATCCTTGATACCAGATACATTTCTTACTCAGTGATAGCGAGTACTGTTAATTATGTATTTGGAAATAGATAATTTACTTCAAAAGAAAACTAAAAAATTGCCTCGTAGCAAAAATTTAAACCATTGCATTTTGCGTTTTACAGGTGTAATGACAAAACAAGAAGTGAATATGGAAATACCAGAAGTTCCTGAAGAAGTTCCTACTGAAGACCCTGCTTTCCTCCCGCCAACATACATCGTTATTCAATTAAACCCAGAGATATCTGCAAAAACTCTAAAATGGATCATTGAAAAAATAAAAGGACGAAAAAGAGATGGTGGGGGAGAACTCATGGTGTTTAGACAACCGTACATCGACGAAGAAGTAAGTAAAAAACTACCGCGATGCTTTTTTTAATGAAACTTCTTAATGAAACTTTTTAGCCTATTTATCTTCATGTATCTGCGTCGAAAATAAAATTTTTGGAATGTGCCGAGGATATGGAGTTAGTAAAAATGGATATACATGGGCAAATGAGGGAGTTTACCGTGAGTGAATTGGATGACTTTCTTGCTGATGGGATGAGTGTTGATGATCTCCTAACGACCGCAGAAAAACAAACGATCGTAAGACATGAATTGGAAAATATTAGGGCTTTAGCTGAAGACCATCATGTTCCTGATTTCGCCGCAGTAACTCTGTACGAAGGTCAATCTGTTTTACAAGTTTGTATGGAAGCTAATATAATTCTAAAGATGTATCCACTTCACGAAGCTGAAGCTTTAAAAAAACTAGGAAGAAAATGGTATCTGTCTGTATTCAGAAAACAACCATTTGGTAATTTAGCAAATTACATATTGAAATTGTTGATAGAATTGATTAGTTTTTAGAGGAAATTCGACTTTATTTTGGCGAATCGATAGCTTTATACTTCACATTCCTCGGATACTACACCATGGCGCTTATCTTCCCAGTTATTTTAGGATTTCTCCAACTTCTTCTATCAGTTGAAACAGTTCCTTTCTTTTGCATATTCAATGTGGTTTGGGTGACAGTATTCCTTGAAATATGGAAGAGAAAAAGTAACGAGTTAGCCTTTAAATGGGGCACAATCGGCATGACTAGTTTAGATGTTCCTAGAGTAAATTTTCGTGGTCCTATGGCTTCAGATGAAGTAACAGGAAGAATGCAACCACAGTATCCAAGATGGAAAACCAACGTAAAGGTAAATATTTGAAGTAGAGAAATGGTTAGAGCTAAAATTTGTTTAATAAATCCTCTAGATGTATTGTGTATCAATTCCGATTTCGTTTTTATGCACACTGGGTTCTTTTGTGGTGATGTTGGTATCTTTTTGGGTTGAAGATGGTTTAAAGAACATCGATTCAAAATGGGCTGCACAAATTGTACATATTCCAAGCATAGTTTATACTGGAATTGTGTACATTATGAATGTTTACTATAGAAAATTGGCAACTTTCCTTACTGAGTGGGGTAAAGTAAATCTAATTAAGATACAATTAGCCTTAAAAGGGATTTTTTTTGTTTAGAAAACCACCGAACTCAATCCCAATACGATAGACATAGAGTAACAAAATTAGTCCTGTTTGAATTTGTCAATAATTTCATGTCGCTTTTCTACATTGCTTTCGTAATTCAAGACATGGATATGTTAAGAACTCAATTAGCGACTATGTTAATTATTTTACAAGCAATTAATAATCTTCAAGAAGCAGTGTTACCGTTTCTTTGGAAGTTTTACGCCGCAAAAGTAAAAAAAAAATTCTCAATTAAAAGTAGATAAGCTTAAATTTTCTAGGTAACCCAATTAAGAAAACTATTTACCTTCCTCAATAAACTGCACTCAAGAAAACAAGAAAACCACTTTATGTCATCCAAAGATTTTAAAGAAGAACCTTTAAAAAACATACCACAGCTCGAAGCTGATGATCCAAGGGTAGATATTGCAATCCGTGAAGGTGAAATGGAAGAATACGAAGGAACCTATGATGATTACTTGGAGATGTTCATCCAGTTCGGCTATGTCATATTATTCTCTTCAGTTTATCCAATAGCTGGATTTTGGGCCATTTTCAATAACATTCTAGAAATTCGAGCAGACGCTTTCAAACTCTGTATGGTCTATCAAAGACCCATGGCAAGAAAAGTTAAAGACATCGGAGCTTGGCAGCGATGGTTTAGCGTCTTAGGTGCCATTTCAATCTTAACCAATTGCGGTTTATTGTGTTTAAGCCCCCAAATGCGACAAAAAGGATCCAACATTGGTCAAGTGGAGTGGGTTTTGATATTTGTAATTTTAGAACATTTTTTGTTAGGGGTGAGATATATTTTACATATTACAATTCCTGATAAACCACTTTGGGTACGTGTGGCTTTAGCCAAGAAGAACTTTGAATCTAAACAAGCTCTTAAATATGAAGTAAGATTTAAAACAAATTTGAGTGTTTATACGTGTAAATTTTAAATTTTTGGGTTTTTAGAGATCTCAGAGATGTCGTCGATTATTAACTAGAAAATTTAAGACCGTGCATGGCATACATACACGATAGAAACAAAATTGCTAGTAAATCAAAGTATCCATCCAAAGAATCATAAAATGTGTACTTGAATAAATAAATAAAATCCTTAATATGTTTCTTTCTTTTATTACAAACCAACCTAACTGTAGAATTAATTCATCCAGTATTTTTTCTTCCTTTAAACTAATAACAATAAAACACACAGTCATCCCCACCAAGGTTCAGAATTATGATACGACAATACGATACAGTAAAGAAGTCATAAAAATAGAGTGAGTCTAGATAAACGCCCTCTCTGTAAATCTAAACCATTAAATATTTTAGAACAATTGTTACAAGACTTACACAGAGAGTTCAATATTGTACTTTATTATTCAAAAAACATTTAGATATCAAACTATGACTATCAAAAATTAATAAATTCAGAAAAAAATTACATTGATAGCTTCCTAAGTATTGGTAGAGCTTAATAATTTGCGTCCGTACTGCCTTCTTAACCGTTTGAGTCCCAAGCAGCGCGATCGCGCTGTTCAGATTTTATGTCGAGAAAATCCAGTATACGTATACCAGCAACGTATATGAAAGCGCGATCGCGCTGTTTGGGATTTTTCGACAATGTTTTTTCAAAACCGTCTGGGACTCAAACGGTTAACTTTTTGTCAATTAATGTGTTAGTTGCAAACAGATCAAAACTCTGACCACTAATAGTCAGAACTCAGCTCTGTTATCACAGCTAAGTCTGTATTTGTGTTTCATAATTATTGTTGCGATTGTTGCGAATCTTTACTTCGTCGATGTAAGGCGTGCATTCAAGCTGAAAGCGGACATTTCGAACAATTTTTTGTAATTTTTAAACTTATTTTTTATGTTACATTTTCATTTGTCTATTAAACTGTGTAAAATTTTCAAAGGCTTGCAATTCTTTAACCAAAATGAATCGGACCCATATTCATATAACATCTTTTCCTTAAAATCGCAATACCTTTCATCTGCCAAAGTTTGTCATAGAGCTAATGAATCACCCTGTATACAGGGTGTCCTGGAAAATGTGGGAAATCTCTCGCATTCTGATAGAACATTAAAAAATATGGTTACAAGTTCCCATAAGTTTTTTTCCTAGCGGCCCTCCCCTCGGAAATACGGCCTCCTAAAAGAAGCCACTGGAAAACATTTTTCTTAAATAAATTTCAAAGTACTTAATTTAATTTAATGAAAATTTAATATGACAAACAGTAGTAAGGACCTCTTAAAAAAATGACCTTAACCCTCATCCGGATTTTGTGTCAAATTGACACAACTTTCAAAGTTATTTGTTAATCTTTTTGTTATTTACGGTCGAATCCACTAAATATTTTGGCTCAATAAAATAGCCAATAGTCAATAAAATATAAAAAACTAAAGAAAGATCCTTATTTTCGACTATTCAAATGCATTCATTCAACCAATCATAAGAAAAATAGGAATACAATTATTATCTGGCATTGTGTCAATTTGATACACCAAGTCCGGATTTGGTTCTAGAAACGAAGTCCGGATGAGGGTTAAAACATAATTAGTCTCTAGTTTACCAGGGGCGTACTAGGTTGTATATTTTAATGCTTACATTTTTAACACCCTGTGTGGTAAAGAGTAAAAAAAAATAAATTTAGATACCATGAGTATTTAACTAAAGAAAAGGTACTCTTATTCAGTGTCGATAAAATGAACCGTTTTCGAGAAAAAAATTGTAAAAGAAACCACCAAGATTAAAAAATTATTAATATTTCGTAGGTACCATAGTAACGTTTGTAAAAATAGAGCTAAATTTTTTGTCTGCAACATCAGTATTAAAAAAGCGCTGTTTTACAAACGTTACTATGGTAACATTACTATTAATGCGAAATATTAATAAATTTTTAATCTTGATGGTTTCTTTTACAATTTTTTTTCTCGAAAACGGTTCATTTTATCGACACTGAGTAAGAGTACCTTTTCTTTAGCTAAATATTCAAGGTATCTAAATTTATTTTTTTTAACTCCTTCCCATACAGGGTGTTAAAAATGTAAGCATTAAAATGCACAACCTAGTACGCCCCTGGTAAACTAAAGAGACTAATTATGTTTTAAGGTCATTTTTTTAAGAGGTCCTTTCTACTGTTTATCATATTAAATTTTTATTAAATTAAATTAAGTACTTTAAAATTTATTGAAGAAAAATTGTTTTCCAGTGGTTTCCTTTAGAAGGCCGTATCTCGGAGGGGAAAGCCGCTAGGAAAAAAAATGATGGCAACTTGTAATCATATTTTTTAATGTTCTATTAGAATCCAAGAGATTTCCCACATTTTCCAGGACACCCTGTATATGTAGGATGTTCTATCTCAAAAAATGATTTTTCTGTCTATAACTATTCAATTATTGCTTACAGAGAATTCTAACCTACACTGTCAAATTCTGCATAATGAATGAAGACTTTTCAAAAATGTACTTTTTCGAAGAACAGACTATATCTCGGGAATCGTAAGAGATATCATTATGTGATATCAATTTTCCTCTTTCTCTTATACAAAGAAGAGTCTCCCCTTAAAGGTGTCCAATTTGGCGCACCTGTACATGCGGTGCATATGTACATACACCGTTAAAAGTTGAGAACTCTGGTCACCCTAACTATATGAAGAAATAACATCTTTAATTTGTGAAAAAAGAAACAACAACCAAATACCCAAACCTTCCTTCTACATTTAGAACAACCCAAATATGTAACGAACCTTACATAATCTTCTTACCTTAATAACTATACGCTAATAACAAATTAATTCTTATCTACTCCTTTAGTTCATTACGAAGTAAACCAATAATACATCCGTCAATTATTACACTAATTATCCTCATTATTAAGATTTTGATCCATTTTATCTTCTTCGTTCAACCCAACTATCTTTAATATCTGCTTAATCATCAAATTCATATCATTCTTATTATCCTTTAAGTTTATTCCCTAACCTACGATTAAAATCACCTCTCAATTGAAATCATTTTCTTACAATTTTGATATCTCATTAATTTTTCGCATTTCCCCACCGTGACGTTTGATACTCGAAGGTTCTTCGTGATGCAGAGTAAAAGTATTAGGAGCGTTGGTTGTGTGACCTCACACACAGTACCAAACGAGCGCCGCGATGCGATATAACGTGACCAAATAAAACGCGAAACATTGACGCAGCACCGGCTGTCGATTTTAAGCTAGAAAATCTGTGATATCATGTCTCGAAATTTTATAATTTAGTCAGAAATTAAAATAACAGTGCAAGAACAATGGGTTATGCGGAAGATTTCGTCAACTATTGGTTTAAAAATGGAATTGTGGTGTTAATTCTGGTGCTTTCTGTGTGTTCAACCGTGAAATCTCAAGGGTAAAGTTTAATTTCACTTGGCTTTATTCGATTAAATTTATGTAAGATACTATAATGAATTAAAAATACATGTATATAATATATTTCCAATGATTATGTATGAATAAATAAAAAATAAACAGAACTTGAAATGAATCAATGATTACGTCACTGACTTAAATACTTGAGACTATAGTTCGCAGCTTATTTAGAAGTGAATGTTAACATATATTTATAGCAATCCTTTTTTTTTGAATCTATACGTTTATTTAAGTATACATTTTTGTGAAACGGAAATGGTAATTTCTAGGTGAAAGTTAGGTGTACGTTGAGGTGAAAGTAAATGTAAAAAATATCTAATATTTACAATATTTACAAGAAAGAAAGTATATTGAAAGAAAAATTGGATATCATAGATTTAGGCTCGGTTTTATAAAACTCAAATTAGTCAACAATATGCTAATTACCATGGTTATGGCTAATTCAGTTGATCTGATTGGCTAAAAGGGATGATTAGCGATATGTTTACTAATTCCAGTTTTATAAAACCGGACATTAGTAAAGTTAAGTTACCCATTACTTGCTTTTAGTATAGATGCTTTAAAAAGAAGGAACAAATTTGAATGCAAGTAAAAGTATGTTTACTGGCTTTATTTTGCAGAAAAACTAAAAAATTCAAATTTGATTTTTTTTTTGTCATAAATCAAAAGAACGGAGTATAGAGCATTTAGATAGATTATTTTATTTTATTAAAGGGTAAATATATCGTCCTTATATATCGTCCTCGCCATTTACATTGATGATCCTCACAGATGAACATCCAAACTGACGAATATCACTTGCCTTCAATGCCTTCACTTCATTTCATTCAAAAGAAGGCTATTTACATTTTTCACTCAAAGAAGAACATTTAAGGTGACAAAATATAAGTGAGCCTTAAGAGATTTCTTTTAATTTCTTTGACAAATGAAGAGAACCACAAATTTGTTCGTCCTTACTGAAGCAGTAGATAGACTTTTAAGAACTTATGGCGAGATAACAGAGAAACACCATGAAAAAATTCCATGACGAAGAAAGAGTGAAACGATTGAAACCAAATTAGGGGAGCGTGTGTTTCTAGTTTGTGAAGTTAATAAAACTCACTACGCTCACTTTCCAACCATCTCCATTTTCGTATCAAAAATGTCATGGTAGTCATCAGAATTGAAGACCCTGGTGCAAGAAGGGGATATACGCCAATTTAAAAAAAATGAGATATTTACTGAAAACATTTTAAAAATGTATTTTCTTTTGTTTAGTCGAAGTATGTGTAATATATGATTAGCTGAATAGAAATTATAAGAGAAAATCACCAATCCCATGCAGTAGACTGGTGCAAGAATAGGATAAGTTACGTAGCACTTATCCCGTTGTTGCACCGAACAATCCTGTATCAATTTTGTATTAATAGTGTGTTGCATTTCAGATGAAAATAAGTCGATATCGAAGTGTTAGTAGCAAACTGTATTTAAAAGTCAACTTTAAAAATTTTAACACAACATTTGCATTTAAATTCTTTTCTGTATTTTCGCGGAAGTCTTCTAGTTAGGTAGTTATTTTAATTTGTGGTTAAAATAAAATAAATATATTAAAATAAAAAAATATTTAAAATAAAAATCTTGAAATATTGGAACATACACTATCAAGAGTAGTTAGTTATTCAATATTCAAATATTAATAGAAACTCCCAGATAATCACATATCCCGTTCTTCCACCACAATTTGTTCTTTGCTATTAAATCACTATTTCTACCAAAATTATGCTCTGACCAAACATAAATGCTGATACTTATTTCAATAAACCATTATAATTAATTTAAACACTAACATAAAAATGAAAATGTTTTTTGGCTTTGCTGAAAAATGAACATATTGTTACTTAACCCGTTCTTGCACCAGGCTCTTCAATTGTATTGACATTGAAAATGATTCTTAAGTTACCATGGCAAAATTGTACATTCTAACGCTACCTTTAACACCATTACAGGGTGTCTCGTTTTGATTGTCCGATCCTTTACTGGCATATTCCCTCATTGAAAACAAGCAAAAAAGTCTTAATGAACATAGGTCCGAAAGTGCTTCGTTTTCGAGATATTCAAGGCTTTAATTTCTCATGTTAGCCCATTATTAATATTATTGCAGTGAACTATTGAAATTAAATTATTAAGTAGTTGTTATGGTTTCGAGAAGCTTTTGTACCTAACCAGTGTAGACTAACAATGACAATTCATTGAAATCATCGCAACGAGTTAATAATTTAACTTAAATAATTTACTTCGATTATGTTAATGACGGAAAAACGTGTGGAATTAAACTTCCAATATCTTGAAAATGAACCACTTTTGGATTCATGTTCATTAGAACTTTTTTACTTATTTTTAGCCGAGGAATACGCCAGTAAAGGATTGGACAATCAAAACGAGACACCCTGTATATTTTTATCGCTAGCGTTAAAAATAATTTTCAACACGCTACGTTATAAATCTATCATAACAGTAATTATTTTTATTACTACTTTAATTAAAAATGTCATTTTTAATATCAGTTTTACAAAATCTTTTTTTTTGTGCTGAAGAACTCATACGTAAAATAATGCCATGCAATTTTAAAACACCTGTAGATTTATTTTAAATTTTTATAAATCACGAAATATTTTTAAAATGTTCAAAAAGTCAAACACGACTTTGAACCGACCTTGCCAATTTGAATTTTAACCGGAAATATACACTATTCAAGAAAATTAGATAAACCCTTTTTTGTATCTTTGTTAGATTAGTTTCAATTTAAATCAGATTCAACATGTTAGACATTAAACAGGGTTCATTTGTTTGACATACGTTGAACATACGTATTTGAAAGAGTGCAAAGGCAGCTCAAATTCTGCTGAAGCTAGAAAAACCTAAATCAAAGCATATGAATGTATACCCGAAAAAATTGTCGGTGAATCATAAAAAGCATACCAAGGAGGTGCTATGAAGTAATTCAAGATGGGAGAGATTACAGCTATCCACCACTTCCTTTTCTGTATCTTTTTACACTGTTAATCATTTCTTACAAGTAAATGGTTTCCTAATTCTTGTATTTATGAATTTATTGGGATAACATGTGGGAAAAACTTTATACATATAAGGTGTCAGACAGGAAACGCCCAAAGCGACATCTCGGTTATTTCTGTTCGGATTCTTATGAGTCAGGTATGAAATGAAATATTTTGACGAATATTATATTTCAGAGATCATTTAAATATTTTCCAGTGCCACTCGATTTCACACGATTTCGTCGATTTCAATCGACTATGACTTTTCTTTTTCAAATTGTGATGCATACCTTTCTCCATGCTATTTCAAAGGCTTTTTCTTTCTGAATCCAGTGATGTAGAATACATGGGCTTTTATTAATTATTTACTGTAGAAAAAAGTGATATACTTCCCTTAAACACTGTACTTCGTTTTTATCGATAAACTCGTTAAAACATTTCTATTGAGCTTTTTAAACGCGTTTTTTAACAATCGTGGGCAATTCCGACCTCGACATTGCGTTTCAGATCCTATATTAGAACCGTGTGTGAAACGTTCCACCGAACTGGCGCCCCCAGTGCTTTAAAAACTTTTACTAAGCGTATTTTTAATACAAAAATTTGAACGTCAAATCGATCGTCTCCTTTCGTTAGAGATCTACAGACGACACCGATTTTACTTTTAACATTTTTTGTGATTTGTTTACAATCGATGAATTTCCTTATATGTCCCATGCATTTTCCATTACTTTTCGTAAAAATGGTCGAGAGGAAAGGAAAGTATTTTAATTTTTCTGCGTAAATAACAATGTTATTGTACTATAATATAGTAATTAATAGTAAGTAATACAACGTAAGACCTCAGATTCCTTGGCTTGAAACAGGTCGATTTAAGTTAACTTAGCTATATCCAAAGTTGTTTCCTTTTGCCGCTAGAGGACTTTAAAAGTAATATTTTCAACGAGTTTTTCTTAAATTACTCGAAAAATCTTCATTAGATTTTATTCTTTTTTTGACCACGTCTTTATATCAGTTGGGCAAAGCTTTCTGTGGAACAGCCTGTATAATTTTCTATCAAGTTTTTTTCTGAATAGCTACATTCATTCAGAAACTATTTTTTCTCTTACAAAATTTCAGTTGGGCAAACGGTTTAGGCACAAAAGAAGATTTTCTAAATGCCTACAAGCCCAAAACGGTAAATTATGGCAACATTAACAAAATTCAAAGTACCAATTTCTTCACGGGATATGAAGATCTTTCAAGAAAACCACATGTTATAGGTTTGGAAGTAGATAATTGCTTCAAATTTTCGCCAGCATTTGTGAACGTTATCAGGGTTTAGCCCTTTTAGTCCGTATTATGCAGATTCTACTGTAGAATCGAAGGAAATAAAGAGGAAATCATGCTCCTGTAAACTGGTCAGCAAGATCAATAAACCTAGCACCTTCTGATTTTGTTTATTGGGTATCACAAAAGCAAAAATGCAACGAAAAAAGCAAACAGTAAAACTTTTGCACGCTGTATTATTTTTGCCCTGATGATGGTCACAAATCCTGGCAACATTTTCAATAATAAACTATTTCCAATACTCTAAAATGTGATTTTCTTGAAAGAGCTGCATATCCTGTGAAGAAATTACTGCTTTGAACTGGGTTAATGTTACCTTATCGATTTGAGCTTGCAGAGATTTAGAGAATATTTTTTTATGGCTCAACCGGTTGTCCAACTGAAATTTTGTAAGAGAGAAAATAGTTTCTAAATTAATGTAGCTTTTCTGGAAAAAATCGACAGAAATTATACAGACTGGTTAAAAAGATGTGGATAGATAACTTGTGGCAAGAATATTTCTAAACACCCTGTACGTTTCGAAATTCGAATTTGTTCCTCAGAAAGCTGTAGCCTGCTGATATAAAGACATGGTCAAAAGATGAATACAATCTAATAAAGATTTTTCGAGTAATTTAAGAAAAACTCACGAAAAATATTGTTTTTGAAGTCTTCTAGCGGCTAAACTAAGCAACTTTGTATATAGATAAGTTGGGTTAAATCATCATATTTTTGACTAAGGTATCTGTGGTACTCCGTTGTACACGACATTTCCGAACAGCCTGTATACAAAAATTTGCAGTTTTTGTAAAAAAAGTATTTCCGAACAAAATTTAAATTGCTAAACCTTACATTCGCGTTTAGTGACCCAGAAAATATACAAAAAACTAAACCTTCAACTAAACTTTCTCTTATTTTTCTCTATTTATATAAACTAATAGTAGTGCTTTTATGGTACTAAAAGACAATAAAATTCATAGCATAAGTTGGATTTACAGTGCTGGACGAGCAGATGTAAAAAGGGAGCTTTTGTGCTAATTATGATAGTAAGCAACAGGTTTCTGATTGCTGAACGATAATTCTACCTATCATACTTTTAACATATTTAAACACTGAAGTTCTGACCTCTTAAACAGTTTACAGTACGCGTCGTATAAATTTCGTGAAAATTTAACATTAAGTTGTTTCTTACCAATAGCAAACTTACGATTAAACGCACGTCCAAACGCCCCGTCTGTAGCGAGGTTTAACGAAATTGTGTACTTTATGTATACAAACATAAGGTCATAAAATATTTCTCGTATTAAATATCTCGTATCATTAAAGATATTAACCGTTTACGTACCAGAGGGTTTTAGAAAAACACGGTCGAAAAGCGTCAAGGAGCGCGATCGCGCTCTTCGTTTATGTGCCGAAAAAACCCAAAGAGCACGATAGCGCTCCATTTATAACGTGTTAGTGGGCCGTCGGTTGTCTGTTTTGACAAAATGCCCTGGCTTTTTTTGACACGAAATCTGAAGAGCGCGGAAATGGCTCGTGGTACGCAAACGGTTAAGGGCATGTGGTATGAGTAAAAATAAGCCAAAAAGTTTTAATAAAAGTATCTACGGAAACCAAGTGTTTATAACAGCAATTTTATTGCAACAACAGCCCAAGCTTATTATTGTATTGTAATGACAATGAGTGTTTTTATCAAACAGACTTACCAAAAGCATTTACTATAAATATCGTACTTCTATTTTCATCCAAAAATTATCTGGTAACAGTATTTTATTCTTTGTTGCAACTGTGTAAGTTTGTTGACTATTAGTGTTTATTGCACATTTTTAATAACTGAAAGAATAGAACACGCTTATCCTATTCTCACAGAACATGCATTGTTAAGATCTTCCTTGACAAAATAGTGCAGACGTATGTTTATTAACACCTTGGTGACCGGTGACGAGATAACTCGTCTTTTCATATCCAAACGTTGCTCACCGGTGACGAGTTAACTCGTCGTCATTACACTTACATTGCGGTGACATGACATAGTTTGTATGTAAAATTGCCGGTCAACAAAGTGTTAAGAGTCTTTAGCTTATTTTCGATCATATTACATGCCTCTAAAATCTTCAACCACCTCCTAACACGGGGGTGGGCAACCTTTTGGATAGTGGACGCCACATTACGGTTTACTCTTCGTACGCGGGCCAGAGACAAATTTTTGTTTTACTTATAAGACTAAAAAAAAGGCCAGTGCCGTAATGAGATATTTTTCTTCTCTAACGGAAAAAACCTTTCTTTCTATTACACATTTTTAATTTAAAACAAAAATTATTTATTATTCTTTCTAAAGGTGTCGCGGGCCGGATTAGACCCTCAGGCGGGCCGGAGTTAGCCCGCGGGCCGTAGGTTGCCCACCGTTGTTCTAACACACTACATGTAAAGCAACCGCTAATATTATATGATGTAATGATCATGCGCATTTAATGTACCCACATTCTAGAATTGTTTTTTTATCATATTTCCTGCCTCGTAAACTTGATACAGTTCTTAAAGATAAACATATGCAAATAACCATAACCTTGTTACTTTCACATTGGTAATATAATATAATATACAAAGAATACAAACGTAATACAATAAATATGGGCATATTCTTAATTCTACGATCGTTGATTTTAAAACTGAAAAGAGTGGTTGGTTGTAAACATATACAAATAGGTTTCTTTGGGTGTTTAACGTTAATTTCTCTATTTGTCTATTACTTAATGATTTTTGAAAAGAATACGTGAGTTATTTTAAGTTTTTGAAAATTAAAAAAATAAATAAATAATAAATCTTATTCTGAAAATTATTTTTTTTTATAGAATCTATAAAATTACATCTTCGAAAATATTGAGACCGAACAGCGAATATCACGTCTCAATCCACATAGGATCGACTTCTCTTCCTGTTTTAGTAGAAGCATCAATTACGGGAAAGTCTTTTAAAGGGAAACAATTTTCTACAAAAGATACTGTATCAGTTTCTCCATATTCTAGTAAATTAGCCACATTGCAGGTAAAAATTTAATTAAAAATCAAGTTTAGTTGTGACCCAAAAACATTATTTCATTATTTGATTTAACTAGATAAATGATATAGAAGATGGCGTTTATAATTTATTCGTATCAGGAAGTGGAAGTGTTAGTTTTGGAGAAACAAGAAAATTATCGTTTATGAAAGAAAGCTATTCTATTTTTATACAAACGGATAAACCAGTCTACAAACCTGGAGATGTTATGCTTTTTAGAATCATTATTCTTGGATCAAATTTAAGGCCAGCTGAGAACGTTAGAAATCAACCCATTCGTGTTCATGTAACTGTAAGGTTCAAACCGTAATATTCTATAACCGAGAGGTAAAAGGTTGTATCTCCATTTTTATATCAAATGTGTTTTTATGATATGTTATGAGTATTGTACAGATGTCCAAAATTTTAATCCGCAAACTTCATGAGGTGTGTGAATATACGCGTTCTTTGCATATTGCGATTACATTTCATACCTGAAATTACATCAAATTACACTGAATTACAGTCATTTCCCTTTAAATGCTGCACGAAACTGCACCTTTACACCATAGTGTAAGCTAGTGCAGTGCAAGTTTTAACCCAACGAACAAAACTATTATGTTCGACATTTCATTGTCTGTGGGTTTAATTTTGGTCGACAAAGTTGTTATTTCTGCTATCAGCGCTTCCAGTGTCTAGAGTTGAACTAAATTTATTATCAACGAATACCTATACAGAGGTAACACAGCACGATAAAGGGTTGAAATTCACATTCATCATTAGATTTTCTAAAAGAACTTTTTAGCGCGGCAGACTTTTAACATAAAGAAATAAATATGTCTTAGACATTTTGTGTCTTACATTTTTTACCTAAAACTGATAGTTTTCGAGACAAAATATTAAAATCTTAGCGCGTATCATACCGCTTCACTACTAACCAAAAGTTCTTTAAAAGTTGGCTATGGTTTTGATCTGACAAGGAGAGTGCAAGGTCTTGGGGACGTGAATTTAGTTCAAACTTCGTAGAATGATAGATTTAGTTTTCCTGTTGATGAAAATATATGGTTATAGGGGCCACTATTCAATAATTTTTAAAATATTTGCAATTAAAGATGCAATTAATTCGTTAGGACAAGTCCTGATAATGTCAAAATTAACCGAATTTATACCGATTAAGTCAGGCTTTTTGAAGAAAGGTTATAATGCCAAGTCATATTCCTGTATTAATTTTGAAGTCTTGACAGATCAAATGACAATTAACTGACAAATCCAAAGTGCGGTACACAATCAAAAAATGCTTCGGTGACGCAAAATTTTATATCCACCCATGGTATCTTTATATGTAAAAATAGACACTCTCAGAACTCGAACCCAGCGCCTAATGACAAGAAACACCGATCTGTTGCTGCTACGCTACACCCATTATGTTTAATCGCTTGCTACAGACCTGAATTTAACTAGTGCATTGCATCTTCAATTGCAAATATCTAAAGAGTTATTGACTAGTGACCATATATTTTCTTCAACAGGGAAATCAAGTCTACTATCCTACAAAATCTTGAACTAAATCTATGACCCCAAGACCTTGCACTCTCCTTGTGAATGCATTTAACTTAACCCTCTATTGGACCGTGTAACTTTCAGGTTACATTTTAATTTATTGACATTTTACCAAATAAATTATAGTTTTTATGTGATTGCTCATAAATCTTAATTCTATAACGTTACCACACAATCAATATCAATATCTATGACCGTTGCCAAGCTCATCAACCTGATATAACAAAGTAAATGCTGTGCAAACTGCAACTTTGTTTAGATTTAAAACAAAAATTCGACCCATTCAGGCTTAAAGTGTATTTGCACAAAACATACCGGTTTCAAAAAGCAGTATTTGTTGTTAATAAGAAGAAATGTGATAATTTTTTTCTCGAAAATCCTCGGAAAAAATACGCTAAAACATTCCAGACAGAATTTAAGGTAGGTATTTGTTTGGACTGGTCTCATCGGTGATAATCTCGATTTTTAACTTATTTAACACAATAATAACTGCTAATAATAAGCTAGAAATCTAAACAAGGACAGTTAAAATTAAGTGCGCTCTGTCTAGCAAGGGAACAAACCGAAACCGAACACGTCGATGTTTTTCAAGATTGGTACATTTGTAGAGGGTTCCAACCTTACTTTTTGTTTCGAACCAAAAACGATTTAAAGACGTGAAAACAATCTCTGCAAAGTGAGCAATTTTTGGAAAATAATTTTTTTTCTCCTAAACTATTGATATCAAACTTATGATATCAAAAAAAGTTTCAGATAAAAAGGTCCTTAAAAAGTTTAGGTCCTCATCCAACCCCCTATTAAAAATCAAAAAATTGCATATAAAAGAATCCTTTCTCCAAAAGTAGAAATAATTTAAAAAAATGTTTCTCTTTCCAACCCCGGTCATAAAAATTAATTTAATAATTCTTACAAATAATAGTTATAAACAAATTCGATTATTTATGAATACATTTATCGGTGTATGTGAAAGGAATTGTACTGTAAGAAGTTTGGTGAGTTACGTAGTTTATTACGAAAAAGCAGAATGAACAACTTTTAGTACTGAAAATCAAATTCCCTGTTATGAAAATTATTGTCCGACAAGCGAGAACTTGCGACTGACAATGAGTAAGTCACGCCTACGCAGTGGATAACAGTAACTTCAGACTGGCACACTTCATTTAAACGCAGTCGCTCTCAGTGAAAAAATCTGAGTATACCAGAGTCGTCTTAAGTATTTTATGGATTTGTAATAATTCCATATATTGCGGACTTTAGTTTAAACATTTTTTAAATTTTGTCTTTACGCATTAATATGTTAAGTTCAGGTAGGGACTCAGACCCAAAGTAATAAATTTTTGTAATAAAGATGTCAACGATGTCACGTTCCTCAAGGGTCCGTGGACCCTTGAGGCGGCCCTGGATAGAACACTGCACCTAAAAAGGCACGAGTAATTTTATCTCTATCTACCCGAATACTTTCTCACTCTCGCTGTCGCGCATTTTTGTGAAATCTCAGCCGCAAGTTTTCGCTTGTCAATCTGTAACTATTTCCTGATATACGCTTTCGGTTTCTTAAAGTCGTTTAAATTGCATCGATTTAAATTCGGGTTTAAGGTAGTTGGAAAGAAAATGAAAGAGGGTATGTTATTAATATTGTATCTATACCTTTTCAAGTTCAAATTGGGACTAATCAATGCCAAATTGAGATTAATCAATTTCAAATTGGGACTAATCAATTTCAAATTGAGACTAATCAATTTCAAATTGGGAATAATCAAATTCAAATTGGCACTAATCAATTTCAAATTGGGAATGTTATATTTATATAAAAAATACCTAAGTTTTGGTAGTTACTTAATATTAATGAACTATTTTTTTTATTTAGCTATAAAAAATATAATTATAAAAAATTAAAATTATAAAAAATATAAAGGGGCAGTGGCATGTACTATAACCCGACATAGATCTGCACAACGAAGAGAAAGATGAAAAGGTAAGCATGCTCTCCATAATATTGCCGTGCAGCTCCATTTCGGTTTATAGTACTTTTGTGTACACAGTATAAATTTCGTACATGTAGCGATAGATATCACTCTGTTTCCCTCACTAAAAAAGAATTGTCTGAATGTCGTCAGCCAGACCACTCTTGCCTCCAGCTTTAAAAACTGTCCGTACTACTTCTATGAAGACCTCAATGGAATCGTGGTATGGAGCATTATCTGGTACCAAAACCGCAGGTTCTTCGTATATACGTTTGGCATTGCGAAGACGTTGGTTTCAGGCTTTTTAAAAGCATCTTTTTGAATTTCATGATGTATCAGGCCCGTAGTGCCAATACAATCAATTAAATGAATATTTGATTCTTTCATCGCCAGTGAAATAAAAAGATTTAAATTGATCTCATATACACCTTTGCAATGCCCAACGTATATACCAAGAAACTGTGATACTGGTGACAGATAATGTAAAGAATACTTCCCACTTGGTCGGTAATTTGAAATTAATTGAATTTCAACTTTGATTTCATTAGTTCCAATTTGAAATTGATAAGTCCCAATTTGAATTTGATTAGTCCCAATTTGAAATTGATTAGTCTCAATTTGAAATTGATTATTCTCAATTTGAAATTGATTAATCCCAATTTGAAATTGATTAGTGCCAATTTGAACTTGAAAAGGTATAGTATTAGCAAAAAACAGGGATAGATAGCTATCTTCCCAACGTAAATAATAGAATTTGTTTATAATTGTTTATAATAATTTTTAACCTGAAATTTTTAATAGGGATTAGAAAGAGGATCTAAAACAGGGACATTTTTTATCTGAAATTTTTTTTATACCATGAATAGTTTGGGGGAAAAATTATCTTCCAAAAACTATTTAAATTTCAGGGGTCGTTTTTATCCCTTCAAATCGTTTTTGAGCCGAAGCGGAAGATAAGGTTTCACTTACAAGGAGACCTCACGACTTTGGAATCACCGATTTTAATGAAAGTGGTACCAATCGATAGGTACTGATACATAGTAGGAATGTGTGAAGTATTAGGGCGCACTATTCAGCGATTCGCGAGTAAATCGCGATTTTAGGTTGCTATTCAAGGCCACGCCACTTATAGGTCAATGGTTGGCCTCCTCCCGACTCCGCCCCTCGTTGACTCACAACGAACTGACTTCCATATGCGAAACAATACGGTTGAAATCTTGGAAAGTAACCTGTTTCTATTTTCAATATAATGAAAATTTTCAATATTTCAATTTACTTTCTCTAATATTTTATTGTTATAAGTTCTGAATACAAATAAGTCAACACACTTTTTCATTTTTACTTTGATTTTAAATATAAATTAACTAAAAAAGAACAGAGGCGGATTCGGAGGGAGTGGCCAACCACTGACTTAAAGCGGCATGGCCTTGATTCGCGAGCTGAAATCGCGATTTACTCGCGAATCCCTGGATAGTGCGTCCTAATATTTCACACATTTGTACTATGTACTAATACCTATCGACTAGTACCACTTTCATTAAAATCGGCGATTCCACAGTCGTGAGGTCTCCTTGTTAGATTGAGACTCTCCACAAATATATCGATTTTGAAAAAAGTCGTCGTGTTCAGGTTCGGTATGCTTCTTTGTAAGACAACATACAGTTCCTCAGTATAAACAAACCAGACCAAAACCATAGCCAATTTTTAAAGAACTTTTGATGAAAAAGATTTTATTTTATTCCTTGAAAACTATCAGTTTTAGGTGAAAATTGTAACAGGCAAAAAGATATCGCCAAAGAATGAGCTTTCTAAGGCATATTTTTCATGTTAAAATTCCTCCGCGTTAAAAAGTTCTTTTGGAAAATCTAATGATTATTGTGAATTTCAATCCTTTAAGGTGTGCTGGGCAGGCTAAATTGAGGTTTCAAAATAACATGTAGTACATAGCTGTAAAAATTCACATACCTTTGTTTATAAATAGCTGAGATAAAAATTAAAATGTAAATTTTTCCTCCAACTTTGGACGACCATGGCCGAAAACAAAAAAGTTGCGACTCCATGTTTATATAAAACTTTTGTGCTATTTTTATGAGAACTATATCCTGGTGAAGTTTGCGGATTAAAATCTGGGATACCTGTATATCATGAAAATGCTCTTAATAAAATTTTGAAAAGAAGTGGATCCTTTGAGCTGGTTTTATAAATTTCGAATTAGTTAACCATTTATTAATTACCGTCGTTATACCTAATTCAGGTGATGGGATTAGCTAGGTGATTGGCAGAATGTTAACTAATTTAACTTTTATAAAACTGTGCCCTTACCTCTCAGTTAAAGAATTTAATTTTAATGATGTCATTTACACATTTTACATTTCTTAGGATGGAAAAGGTAACAAAGTCAAAGAGTGGGTTAAAGCTTACGCACCTAGAGGAGTTTTTAACTCAGAAATTCGTCTAAGCGACTCTCCAGTTCTTGGAAATTGGAATATTACAGTTACAATTCAAGAACAAACTTATACTAAGAGTATTTTAGTGGCTTTGTATGTCCTGCCTAAATTTGTTGTTAAGATAGACGCACCAAAACATGTTACTTTTCAAGAGAATATTATTGTCACCGAGATTCAAGCATAGTAAGTCTTTTTTTCTCAACAATTGTTAAATCAGCTAATTCCTTTTTTTTTAGTTACAACTACGGTAAAAAGGTTCAGGGTGACGCAACTGTAACCGTTTACCCAACGATTATTTCCGGAGTAATACAACCAATTTATCAAAACCCGATGAGAAAGGTCATACCCATAGACGGAAAAACTACAGTAAACATTGATATAGCCAGAGAACTGGGCTTAAATAACGAATACGAAAGAACCGTTGTTGTGGACGTAACGATTCAAGAAGCTTTAACTGGAAGGAAACAGAACAACAGTGTTGAAGTTCAACTGCATAAATTCGATTATAAAGTAGAGTTTATAAAAACTGCTGATTATTTTAAACCTGGAATGCTTTATACGGCTCACGTGAAAGTTAGTAATTACGATGGTTCTCCTCTTGAGGATAATCGAAGAACTATAAAGTTGAAATATGGATTTTCAAAACGAGATGAAGTTTATACGACTGTTGAAAAGAAGATTAATAATTTTGGAGTAGCTACTTTGGAATTGAATACGCCAGTTAATTCAACTGAAGATATGGCTTTAAGGATTGAAGTATACAAAAGTGAAAATCTAAAACTCTTTAATGAATCTTGTTTTCGTTGATTTTTAGGCTGAGTATTTTGGTTTAAAAGAAATAATGTCACCTGTACCTACTGCCGTATCACCAAGTAACACTTTCATGCAGATATACTTAGAAGCAGAGAAGCACTTTGTTAATAAAGACGTGGTTGTTTTGGTAAACTGCACAGAACCTATGAATTACATAACATATGAGTTATTAGGAAGGGGTGATGTGTTATCAACGAATACTCAGCAAGTTGATAATCGAAGAGTAATTAAATTTTTAATTATTAGCAACTTAAAATATGATGTTTTTATTCTAAAACTTTTAGGTGTTCAAATTCAGATTTATAGCTACGCATAGCATGGTTCCAGTAACGCATTTATTAGTCAGTTACATAAGAAATGATGGAGAAATTATATCGGATTCTTTAGAAATAGAAATTGATGGTCTTTTACAGAACTTTGTGTGTATCATTTTTATTTTTTATCTATTTATTCTCTTTTTAATTTAAATTCTGTTTATTAGATTGAAGTTGAGACCTCAGCATCAAGTACAGAGCCATCGCAAGAGATCGACTTTACAATAAAAACTCAGCCACATTCTTACATTGGATTAACAGCAGTCCATGAAAAAGTTGAAAAGCTCGGAACAAATTACGAAATAAATCGAAATCTTATAACAGAAGAGTTGCAAAAATATGATGCTGCTAAACCATCTCCATATTCTTACATCTTAAAAACAGCTCAAACTCATTTTGCTTGGAAACCTGGCGCCAGTAACACTTGGGATATGTTTGAAGATTCTGGAGCTTTATTAATTACAAATGGGAAAGTGACTATGACAAGACCAAATCGTAAGAACTTTTATACCTACATAAAACAGGATAACAAATGATCATGTTGTTTAAAAATTACGCAGCGCTATTTTAGATCTGTGTTCTCTAGCACGAAATTGCAAAAAAATTCACACAGTTACATTGAACGACAAACATAACTCAAATTAATTTGTTATTAAAGTATTGAATGTATTTTGATTAAAAGTTTGATTAATTTGTTAATACTTAAGTATAAGCCTAAACAAACTTTAATTTCAATTTACTGTATCTCTTTGGTGAAAATAGTATACCGTGTGCAGATCGATGAGTTGAGGACACGTTTAACGTAACTGGAAAAAGGACGATAATAAGGCTTTCGTTAGTTAACACAGGACAGATATACTACGTTTACTTATCTGGCCGATTGGAGTTGATATGTGCCTCTTTATCTAACTCATTAAAATCGTATGCAATTCGATGCCTTGTCTAACACATTGACCTGCCCAATCGGCAACTCGAATATGTGCAGTCTGTATACATTTTTATTTCTAATTTCTCTGCAGAAAGGTCTAAACTAATGTAAATAATATAGGTCTTCCCAAGTCGTAAAAAAGTGACTGCACAGAGTGGGACAGAGCAGTTTACTTATTTAGAAATTCAAAAAAAGTGAGCATTTAATTCTTTGAACAGCACCAAGAACAACATTTCAATTTTATATAATATTCTCAATAATTTTAATACACTGTGCTTACAGCACACGAAATTTCCGTTCAACTCCTTCCAGCATATTGATTGTTATATTGTCGATATTTTGACGAATGTTATTCTTGACGTAAGCTAGGGCCCTGAGACAATCGTGAATAAAAAACGCTTCACATTTTCTTGAGTCTCTTTCGTGCTTATATCACAGGCGATTTATAAGGATAAAACGTTTGCTCTTCTTGAAACATCGTCTTAGAGAACGAACAGACAACTCAACAGTAGCTGTATGTTTGCGGGTGGAGTATTGAGGCAATTGCAAAATAGATCATTTTATTATATCAATGTTTTGAGGTGAGCTTACTGTCCGTTGACGCCTAGTTCTTCTAGTGCAAGGTATAAACATAAAATCGAAATGGTGCTCTTCATATTGTTTAAAAAGTTAGATACATCGACGCTCTCAAGCCAAAACGGTATAAACGCCAACATGGTCATTATTTTGTTAGCTGCGCCGTTGAGTAGCATTTTTAAATCTGCATGCAACAGCTAAAGCGGCATACCCGCAAACAAACTTCATTCGCTATAAAATTGGTTTAAAGTTTGTGTAAAAGCCATTTAAGATTCATTATGTCAATCGTTTTTTGCGTTTTCTGAAAAATTAGGTTAATGTCGTTTATGCCGTTTTGGCTTGGCAGCGTCGACATATCTAATAAAAAATATAAATACATTATAAATTACTTTTTTTCTTGAATTTCGAAATAAGCAAGTACTATACTCTCAACAAGTTTTACTTGCACACAATTCAATATAAACTGATCAATCGTTTCAGTTTTGAAATGGTGCCCAATGTATTTATACGTCAGTGAGTTCAAATATTTTTAGAATTATTAACTCATTACTGGCCGCTAAAAATCCTTACTTCACCCGACGTGAAGCCAGACCTTAATCATTCAAATAACTAGTGAATTTATTCAAAAACGAGTGCCTAATTTGAAAATTGAATTTCTAGTAATTTCATTTATTTTGGTAGTCCTCAAAATATTTTTCTGCACATAAAGGCGTCTGACAATATCCATACATGAATTTGTGGGGTTGGGTTGAATAAAACAAAAGTTCTGCTTTGCAGAACTTTTGTTTTATTTAAATTCCACCGTTTAAGTGCGAGTGACAAATTTAAACTGAGTCATAACGATGGAAAAGAGAAAAAATCACATAATTATCCATACATGAAGCAGGTTTCTTTTCCTTTGTCGTGATTTTTGCAAACTTTGCAACGTTTCTGAGGAAACTTTTTTCCCAAACTACAATTTTTATCCATCTGTGTTTTTTTATATCTCCTGAAAGCCTACTTGGTGCATCTTTACAAGAGATTATTTTTGATGGACATCTAGATTTTCGTCCAATATTTAGCAATTTGTAGTAAATAAGAGGTAAATTTTATTTTCTTTGCTGGTTTCAATTTTTTGTATAAATGAATGTTTACAACTTTTAAAATCCTCTATGTAATAACTTCTTAGCTCTCTGTCTGATAAACTATGTGCTTCCCATTTTCTGTCAAAAATCTTTCTAACTAAATCGTCATTTCCACCGTTTCTCTTTCGATTTTAGCAGCTGATTCATTCTTTGTGCTAAAATAACACCTAAACCTGTACTCACCATAGCACAAGCCTCAACGAGCAGTTGGTTCATGGTGGGCTTTCCACGATTAATTAAATCACGTTTTCGTTGATACTGCAATCCATGTGAACGTTCCACGTTCTACGGCTGACAAGATTTCTTCAGCATTTTCACGACAGAAAGTACAAAAGTACAACACTTTTCTTTTAACGTTCGATTATCTTTGCGATGTGCCTAAACAAGCAATAGAACAAACTGATTTTGTAAAAACGTGTTAATTAAACGGCTTCTGGGTTGGGAAGAAAAAATTACGTATTATTACGTCAGCGGTCAGTAATGAGTTAATAAAAAAAATTAAAACAATTTTAGGTTTTACAAATAAAGAGCGAATTCTTTTTTACGTGACGATGAAGTTGCAACACATAGAAGAAGTGCATATTTTTTGACCAAATTTGGCATCAAGGTTACTTTATAGGAATACAACAATTGATTAAAATTCTTTGTTGTTTTGTGTTATTAAAATATTAGTGCTCAAAACTACGCCAAATTTTTAATCCTTAATTAATTGTATTGCGTAAAAACAAAATATTATAAAAATAAGTTGAAATATTGCATTAAAAATAAAAATTAAAGAAAAAAGAAATACTTAGTTATTTTACTCGGGATGCTAACCATTGACGTTTGCATTTGGAAGCCGGCCGATTGCACTTAGGCTATGGACGGCCTTAAAGGGAGTGGCCTAACATTGATATGTAAGTCGCCCGAACTTTCTTGGCGACCGTAAGGGCGGATTTATTCGCGAACCGCTGAATAGTGTCCCCTAATATTTTACACATTCGTACTATGTACCAATATCTATCGATTGGTACCACTTTCATTAAAATCGGCGATTCCAAATTAGAAAAGTCTCCTTGTTAGTTAGCAAAATGTAGTTTAAAGAGCCTGGGCCTTGCTTCAATTCTCTTCAAAGAAAGGTCATCGCTACAATTTTCATTCAACTTTTGTTGATCAACTGACATTCGTGAACTAAATCTGATTCTTGAAAACTCGTTGTTTTACGCAGTGCGGTTCATAGATTAGTTGATTTATTGCAATGACCAACTGTGGAACGCTTTGTATGGTGTATTGGCCCTAGAATTAAAAACTTTCGGGGTTAGTTGTGCTTCTTTACCTTCTTCAGAATCAAGGTCAAAGTTAACCATTCTAAAGAAAGTTCCAATATGGCGTCGGAAACGTTAAAACATTTTTCCAAAAACGCACGGCTAAACCAAAAAATGTAGTTTGGTTTAGTAAGTTCTAGTAATAGAATACTAATGTTATTCTTTTATTTAAAACAGATAATTTTGTTTTATTAAGAAAAATGAAACACGAGGTTTTACAAGTCCACGATGAAGAAATTTATTTAATTATAATAAGTGTTGTAATTTTGTTTTAGCTGAAGATGTTTACCTTCGGCCTGTTTCCTATGGAAGTAGCACGGTAAAACCTGATAGAGGAATTGGATTGTCACTTTCTGGAGCGACTCGCCCTCCTCTGGCTGGTCCCTATGCTTTTAGTAGGATTCCTAAACCCGTTTCAGACAAACCAAAAGTTTATCTTTCGGAGAACGTTGAAGATACTTGGTTGTTCACAAATTTTTCTTCAAGGTAGATTAACATTGTTATTTTACTTTATTATACCTACCTACCGATTGCTATTTCTTATTATAGTTATGAAGGTCAAACGACAATAAGAAAAAAACTACCTTCATCTTTAGTAAACTGGAAAGTTACCGCATTTTCCTTAAACTTTGCGCACGGATTAGGATTAATAACCCAACCCCTTACCATAGAAGTTACCAAACCATTTTCAGTTAGCACAAATTTACCAAAGTCCATAAAAAGAGGTGAAGTTTTATCCATACCAGTTGTGGTCTTTAATAATATAGATCAAGATATAACAACGGAAGTTTTGATGCATAATCCCGATCAAAAATTTGATTTTGAAGGAGTGTCAAATAAAAGTAAGTTGATTTTGATTAAAATTATGTAGTCAAATAATATTTTATGGTTTTATCCATAGAAATTGAACTATACCGTAAGAAGAAACTCAATATCAGAAAAAAGAGCAAAGGCACAGTTTCATTTATGATAATTCCAAACAAATTGGGCGAAGTTGAAATAAAAATATCAGCAAATTCCCAAAACCTTCAAGATTCAATCGAAAAAACTTTAACCGTTCAACCTGAAGGTGAAACTGAATTCTATACAAAATCGCTATTGATTGATTTACGCTCAAATGGAAACTATAAAAATAACATAACTATAAACTTACCAGAAAACATAGTTGAAGGTTCAATCAAAACCGAAATATCGACCGTTTCAGATCTCCTTGGTCCTTTAATGATAAACTTAGGAAACTTAATTACCCTTCCTACAAGTTGTGGAGAGCAAAACCTTTTACATTTCGTCTCAAACACAATCCTTTTAAATTATTTAAGAAACACCGGTCAACTGTCACCTACAATTGAGCAGGACGCAATCAAAAATTTAGAAGTAGTTTATCAACAACAACTCACGTATAAACTCCCTGATGGTTCCTTCAGTGTTTTTGGAAAACCAAACGAAAACGGCAACATTTTAATAACTTCTTATACGGTCCTTTCATTAATTCAAGCAAAACCGTTTATTTACGTGGATGATAACTTAATTATAAATGGTTTAAAATTTTTATCCGATCGTCAAGGTCAAGATGGAAGATTTATGGAAACTGGAACTATAATTTATGATAAATTACAATCACCAAACGATAACAACTTAGCTTTAACTTCTTTCGTTTTAATGGCATTCCTAGAAAATCGCAAACAAACATCTCTTTATACAAACTTAATCCAGAAGGGATTGGCTTTTATTCAACAACAAGTAAATAATGATATAAATACGTACTCGTTGGCCATAGCAACCTATGTAATGCATTTAGCTAAACATCCAGCTAAAGAAAACTTTTTAAACCTTCTCAATTCAAAAGCACAGACGGCAAGAGACTTTAAGTGGTGGACTGATAGTGCTTTAAAAAATAATTCAGCAAATCCTTGGTTAAAATTACCGAAAACTTCAGATATTGAAATTACATCTTATGCTTTACTGTCTACGTTAGAAGCTGATTTAATTACAGATACTATTCCAGTTGTCAATTGGTTAATGAACCAAGGAAATAATTTAGGAGGATTTACATCGACTCAAGATACCAAAGCAGCTTTGATAGCGCTTTATAGGCTAGTTTTGAGATTTAGCACACAAACAAAGATGAATATTCAATACGAATTTAACAACGGACAGAAAAAGGAAACTAATAATTTTTATGTTAATCAAAATAATGCGATGATCGTTCAAAGAGCAATGATATCTAATGATGCTAAAGTTGTAAATATTACAGCTGAAGGGACTGGATTGTCTTTAATTAGAGTTTCTTATCAATACAATAAAGACGTTACTGGACCTTGGCCAATGTTTACTTTGGATCCCCAAGTTCACAAAAATTCCAACCAACATCATATGCAACTTTCTGTTTGCACAGCGTAAATATTTCCTGTTAGTTTTTAATTTTTGTCGAATAATCAAGTTTTTATGTTACAGATTTGTTAGTAAAAATTTAACAGATAACTCAGCTTCAAACATGGCCGTAATAGAGGTAAACCTTCCAACAGGTTTCACTGCAGATATTGATTCATTACCAAGCTTAGAAGCAAGTCAAAATGTACAAAAAGTTGAAACGAGAGATGATAATAGAAAAATCTTACTATATTTCAATAACATCACCAGGGAAGGTTTCTGTCCGACTATTTCTGCATTTAGAACCTTTCAAGTTGCTAAGGAGAAATCAGCAGCGGTTTTAGTTTACGACTACTATGATAGCTGTAATAATAAATTTATAATCTTATAATATTTATTTTTTACCTTGCTGAATTCGCGCCAAGTCTTGTAAAGCCAGTACGTTAAACGGCCGTTAAACGTTATCTGTAAAGTAAACAGCTGTTATTTAAATGGGCCCCGCAGACCAAGTGCGAGTCACCATACACCAATTTAGTGCGCGAATTCTGGAAGGTTAATTAAAAGTGTACATTATTTATTTACTTTTTTTCTCTTTAGCAAGACGAGCAAGAATTTTTTATAATAGTCGAAGGACCAGGTCAAGTATATGCGACATCTGCGAGAACGATTGTAGTGAAAATTGTTCCAATGAGCCTAAATTAAGGCCTTTACAGGATTCCGATCAAAATGGGAAAGCAAAAGCTACATCGCAATGGAAAAGCTTTAATGGCATTCTATTAACTTTAATCTGTTTAAAAGCGCTTAGTTAATTCACTAACTTCTCTTGACATCCCAAAAAAAAAGTTTAAATTACCACTTTAATAATATTAATTTTTTATTGTTATATTGATTCTAATAAAGAAATAATAATATTAAATTATCTTTTTTTACAATTGTCTTGTATACTACATCATAACTTCCTAAAGTTTGTCATATCTTCCTTGTTTTTATCTTCTTCACTTAATATTATTGCATAAAATGCGACTTTTTGGATCGATTTTTCAAGTAATTTTTTTCGATCTTTCAGTGATAATCGAGATATGTAATTTTTTCGTGGACCAATTACAAGCTAGAAGCGAAATGTCTCGCTCTTAAAACCTTTACATTAACGTAAACAATACATCTGGATGACCGCTCACCGTCACCTTTGCTTCGCAATAAAACCATAAAATAAACTTCATCCAATAGGTTCTAATTTCAATGTTCAAATTAATTTCATGTTTAAATTCATATGGACCGGGGAATGGCTTGAAATAATATTCCGATTGGATTTTTTTCCATTTCTTTAATATTTTAAGAAAAAACGAAGTTTTCTTAAAGAATAAACTTTATAGATTCGTTAAAAATGAATTAAACTTATTGTTAGAATTTTTCATAATACTTAACGTGATTATTGAATGAACCAGTATGATCCGCGATCTTGACAAAAACTTTTGACAAAAATCACGATTCTTATTTACATGTATTCTTACATATGGTGAAAGAAATAGCCATAATATCTCATAAAAATCATACGAATTCATATTTATTATGTCTTTTGATCATCCCTAATAAAATTATTAAATTTTCATAAAGTAAATAAGTTCAGTAATCAAGATATTACGTTCGAATCAATAAATAATTCGCACGAGGACGAGAAATCAGCTACGACTTTGTTTGCGCAACGAGTTCGTAATATCTGGTATCAGATCCAACAAAGAGGGTTGGGTCAAAGGGTAATAAATTAACACTTTGCCATATGGGCTCATATTTGGCTTACGTAAATTATTCACAACAAGAATATTCTTTTTCAAAATTCTTTGTACCTCTAAGTCTATACATACACATTTTGTTTATCTAGAAATACCTATACTTTGGTTACGGGTGTGTCTGTTTTTGGGACATCCGCTATCCCTTTCTTAAATTTATGTATCTTTTCTTCTTCCGCACATTTCACAGGCAAACTTAACTTGAGCGAACTCTAACAAGTTTTATTTCATATTGAAACTTAAAGAGTTACACTTTAAGGATCAACTATTGCGGTGCAGTTTTGCCGATTAAGGCGTCATCATAATGACTAAAATTTCCTCAACTTCTGGTTCGATAAAGTTAGTTTACCTGGCAGGGTCTTTCAATCGGCATAATTTACATCATTATGCCGGTGAAACCCCATACATTATCCAGAAAACGAACTTTTAGTTGCGCTGGGGATGGAATTTGCAAAGATCGTGTCATTAACTCTGTTCGTTGAAGCGATTTCCAACGGTTTCTGATTTTCTCAACCAATCAATATTAAAAAATTTTTGCATGTTCAAAATGAAACAATTTGATTGGTTGAAAAAATACCAAACCGTTGAAAATCGCTTCTACGAATAAACGTTGTATACAAATTAAATCTCACTTTGAATGCAAGTAAATTAAATAATATGTGACGATTTTAATATTTAATGAAAGTTTGGATCCGTTCCCTCCAATCATAAAAATATTCGAAGAGAAATGTTGGCAAGGGGCCCATCTATCTATTCAAAATCAAGGAGGGCACTTTGATGGTGACTAATGTTTAATAAAAGAAAATTTAATATTGCAGAGTATTCCAGCCCAGACTCATTTGTACAATGTGTCCGAAAATTTGTACCATAGAAAATCAAAATATTCATTCTCCACGTAATCATGGACGGGTGGGAACAACTATTAACTGATACCGGTTGAATAACTACAGTATGCAAAACTCGTATTCGTACACCTACCGAAAAATTAGAAAATCACGAATTGTTCAAGAAAGGTACTACAAATTTCAAATATGTTTGATGACTTATTTTACTTACAAGGAGAGTGCAAGGTCTTGGGGTCGTGGATTTAGTTCAAATTTCGTAGAATGGTAGATCTAGTTTCCCTGTTGATGAAAATATATGGTTATAGGGGCCACTATTCAATCATTTTTTAAATATTTGCAATTAAAGATGCAATTAATTCGTTAGGACAAGTCCGGATAATGTCAAAATTAACCGAATTTATACCGATTAAGTCAGGCTTTTTGAAGAAAGGTTATAATACCAAGTCATAATCCTGTATTAATTTTGAAGTTTTATCAGATCAAATGACAATAACTGACAAATTCAAAGTGCGGTGAACACTCAAAAAATGTTTCGATGTCGCAACATTTTATATCCACCCATGGTATCTTTATATGTAAAAATAGACACTCTCAGAACTCGAACCCGGCGCCTAATGACGAGAAACACCGATCTATTGCTGCTACGCTAAACCCATTATGTTTAAGGCCGGTTTTAGTGCTCAACCGACGGTCGGTACCGACGTCGGTCGCGCGTAGCTTCGCAACGTATTTATATGTAGCTGTTCAGTGCTGCACTGATGAACCCTACGCGCGTACGGTACGCGGCGCGTATGACAACTGTCGGTCGAACGCGTCCGTATGTATATCAGCCAACTGACAGACTGCTGTCAGTACGTGTACAGTCATCGTGAAATAATGAGCATAGACACAGAACGATTAATAACCGAAGTCCGGTTGCATCCGGAATTATGGGATTTTGTCTCATAATTTATATAAAGACCGTGATGCACGGTTAAAGAATTACAGAACAATGAAATACCCAAGTATCGTACAATTTGTTAATGCGTCCATTTTTCGTGAGACTGTACAAACTGACGGTCAGCGCGTTTTGACAGATCTGTCAATCAGCTAAGCACTGAACAACACAAACCGACGGTCGGTACTGACCGTCAGTACTGACGGTCAGTATCGACCGTCGGTTGAGCACTAAAACCAGCCTAATCGTTTGCTACAGACCTGAATTTAACTAGTAAATTGCATCTTCAATTGCAAATATCTAAAGAGCTATTGAGTAGTGGCCCCCACAACCATATATTTTCATCAACAGGGAAACTAAATCTACCATCCTACAAAATTTGAACTAAATCTATGACCCCAAGACCTTACACTCTCCTTGTTAGAAAAATAAAAACAAAAGTAGATCTGTTGGTCACCTATGTAGCTCGACTACTAACCGCTAAAGGGCATTTTATTCACAGTTAGCAGCAAAAACCGTATTCGTACAGGTGGCAGGATTGTATTTTCGACTACATTGCTGACGTTATACAAGATTTGTAATCGTGTTATTTCCCGTTTTATCTGTTAAGCACTGTTTGTTCAAAAAATTTCAAATTCAGGTGAATTATTATATAAATTTTAGAATATTCGAAATGGGTGGAAAGTCAGATGAACTTTTTGATGAACAAAGAAAAATAATAATAAATTTATATATAGAAGGAAAATCATTGCGTGAAATGGCAAAATTAATGAAGTGCAGCATTTCTACTATGCAATACGTGGTGCAGAATTATAAAAAGACTAGTCAAGTTAACAAAGCACGACGAAATGTATATCGATCGAAGCTAATAAGAAGATATTGTTTATTCATACGTCGACAAATCCGTAAGGATCCTACTGTAAGTGGTGTGGTACTGGCTGCTAGTCTTGAACAGGATTTTGGAATTCGGGTTACCCCTCAAACCGTGCGAAATTACATTAAAAATCGGATTTAGAAGTCGGTATGCTCTTAGAAAACCATCTCTAAGTAGAGTTAATAAACAAAAACGGATTGCATTTGCAAAGAAATGCCAAAATAAGGACTTTAACTTCTGGAAAATGGTAATTGTCACTGATGGGTCTAAATTCAATATAAAAACATCAGATAGACGAGTAAGAATTTGGCGAGAGAAAAATACGAGCCTATATCCACATAATCCAGTACCTACGTTCAAACATGGTGGGGGTTCGGTGATGGTATGGGGGTGTTTTTCAGCGGCAGGAGTTGAAAATCTTTATTTCATCGATGAAATATTGAATGCGAAAGGATATATAAACATTTTGAAAAAGAATTTAAAGCAAAGTGCAGAAAAATTGGGATGTTTGCGAGATTTTATCTTTCAACAGGATAATGATCCGAAGCATACCGCGTTAGATACTAGACTTTGGATCTTGTATAACTGTCCAAAATACCTCGAAACACCACCCCAAAGCCCAGATCTCAATCCCATTGAGAACTTATGGTCAATATTCAAGAAGAAATTGAAACATTACGATATTAGAAACGTAATCGACTTAAAAAAAGCGTTGAAGACTGAATGGGATAAAATGCCACCTAAATTAACAACTAAACTAGTGGAATCGATGCCGAAACGTCTAACTGGTCTTCTTAAACAAAAAGGCTGCCCAACAAAATAATATTATTCCAAATGTATAAGTTTCTTAGTTAAAACTTAAGTTTGTACTGTACGAATACGAATTTTGCATACTGTATAATATCTGCATCACTGTTTATAATGTCCTAACGATCCGAAAAAGGTTCATAACTTGTTTATTATTCGAGATATTAACTTTTTTCATTTTTTTTTAGGTTATAGCTGTGATTCTACTAAACATTTTTTAAATATTGGGACTTCTATACAGTGTCTCAAAATTACAAAAATACTAAAGTTACGATTTTTTAAGTGGAATGTACCCGCATAAACTGTCAGCATATTTGATTTATGACACTTTTTTACCAGAATTTCAGAATGCAACGGTCTGTTCATTGAGGTAAAATGATTAATAATATAAGTGATATTTTTTATCATCATGCACAGAGGCGTTAACATTTTTGGAAAGGGGTGAGCACAAAAATAAGGAGCAGACGCTTTTTACATCAACCTATCGTTATGAGATAAGTAAAGACCAAGAAAGAAAAAGACATAAAAATAGTAGATCAATAAATAATAATAAATGTCAAACAATCACTACTACTACTATTCTATATACACCAACGGTGGGCAACCTACGGCCCGCGGGCCAATTCCGGCCCGCGTGAAGGTCTAATCCGGCACGCGGGACCTTTACAAAGAATAATAAATAATTTTTATTTTAAATTACAAAATGTGTAATAGAAAGAAAGGTTTTTACCACTATTCCGTTAGAGAAGAAAAATATCTCATTACGGCACTGAACCTTTTTTTTAGTCTTACAAGTAAGAAAAAAAAATTGTCTCCGGCATACGAAGAGTAAACCGTAATGTGGCCCCCACTATCTAAAAGGTTGCTATGAGGCGATTGGGCCCAATCGGGCACCGCGCTTGAAGGGGCCCCGCATTATGTAATGTTTGATTGTATAAAACTCCAGAAAATGAAAATTTACATTCTATAATATAGAAAAATGTTGACTTTTGCACCATGACCATTTTTTTTAGACGTCGATTGCGTCTCATGACTTTTTTTTTTGGAAAGATTCACTGTTTCAATCAGGGACTAAGAACGGAACGAAAATGAGAACGAAAGAACGAAATTAACCGAATAATTTATAACAACGAAAACGGAAACGAAAACGAAATTTTTATTTTTCGTTCATAATTGAAAACGAAATAAGTAATTTCGGTTACCGGTTTTAACTGATTCAATGACACAATATTTTTGTAACCTACTCCTAGTAGACATATCGGGGATGCAAGGGTCTTCTATTCACGTTGGTCCTGGTATTTTTCCAGGAGATCATCCACTATTTTCTTACACAAGTTCGTTACATTCAGTTATTGGTATCAGTCTGTATTGTGTTTCTGTTTGTGTGTCTTAATCTTGTTAAGTTATTGTTATGCATATATGTATAAAGGTAACATTTTAAAATGATAATATAATTTAAACTTATAAAAATATTTTTAAGCTTTATTACAATGGGAAGACATCAAATGAATCCGTTTCGAAAATATTTTGTTTACGATGCTCTAACAAATCAATCAACTTGTAAAGTCAAAGAGTTCAACACATCAATAAAGTGAAATCATTCAGGAAACTTGCAGCGACATGTACAATCTTGTCATAAAGAAATTTTTGACAACATTTCTGCAGGCTCATCACAACCGCCCTCGTCAAATTCATGAGCAACAACTAAAGAAAGGCGGCTAAACATCCAACCTACCTTAGATGATGTCGTTATAAACCAAAAAACCAATATTTCAGATAATATTCCTCCTCCTCCTGATTTGTTGAAGGAAGCGTGTACAGAATGGGTAACAGTTAACGGCCGTCCATTAAGCATATTTAATAATTCGGGTTTTCGAAAAATTTTAGATCCGATAATAGCTGGACTAAACAATAAAATCGCAATTAACCCGGAAAATGTAAAAAAATGTGTCGTTAAATGTTTTGAGATTAAAAGAAAAAATAGCGACAGAATTATAGGGGAAGTTATTATCTTTCAAAGTTGATGGAGCAAGTAGACCTGATAGAAGTATATTAGGAATCAACGTTCAATTTATTGGCAATAATAACTGTCTACTTCTAAGGACGTTGGCGATGCAGGAATTGAAGGAAAGACATCCTTCCTCATACATTTCAAAAATAATATTGGCCGTATTAAAAGAATACTAAATTGATCTTAACCCTTAACTACTAAACATACGTCTCACAGACGGCTTTAGATATGTGAAAAACAACTATAAAATAATTATAATAAGTAATTATATTTAATTATTCAGTTATTAAATACTACCAATGGTTATTATTAGAAAAGTTGACAGAAGACAAGTCTGAAAACTAGATTTTTAGTGCAAAGAGAAGCAATTTTGAAAAACAGCTTAAGTTTGATAATTTTAAAAATTGCCGTCTGGGAGACGCATCGTTAGTGAATACGTTACAAAAGTCAGATGTTACTAGTTAAGGGTTAAGCAAGTACTCATTATAACAACAGACAATGGGGCAAATATGCTCAAAGTGGTGAGTTTGTTAGAAGAACAGCAACACGATATTATTAGTGACGAAGAAGAAAATAAAGAACAAGAAAATGAAGAAAAAGAAAATGAAATTCGAGGAAATGAAGGACAAGAAAATGGAAGTAATGCATTTATTACGGAACTAGATGCTTCCATAGGTGACATTACTACAAATTCCTGCTGTAGCCCCATTCTACGAAGTGTAAGGTGCGCTGCACATACTTTGCAGCTTGTCGTGGATGATGTGTTAAAGTTAAAAGGTTATTTAGCCAGTAACCATGGTAAATATTAAATAGATTAATTTACCCAAAGGTGAATAAACCGGCCCTTACAAAAATAGTAAAAAACCGGTTTTAACCGGTATTTCATTTCAGTTCACGAAAACGAAAACGATATTTTTTGGGTGTGAACGAAAAGAACGAAACCGAAATTTTTGTTTTCGTTCTAATCGGAAACGAACAAAATACGTTTCGTTTTTAGTCCCTGGTTTCAATATACAGAGTGTCCGGAAATGTCGTGTACAACGGAGTACCACACATACCTTGGTCAAAAATATGATGATTTAACCCAACTTATCTATATACAAAGTTGCTTAGTTTAGGCACTAGAAGACTTTAAAAACAATATTTTTCGAGAGCTTTTCTTAAATTACTCGAAAAATCTGTATTAGATTTTATTCATTTTTTGATCATGTGTTTACATCAGCAGGCTACAGCTTTCTGTGGAACAAATACGAATTTCGAAAATTACAAGGTGTTTAAAAACACTCTCACGACAAGTTATCAATCCAGATCTTTTTAACCAGCCTATATAATTTTCTGTCGATTTTTTTCTGAATAGCTATATTAATTTAGAAACTATTTTCGTTCTTATAAAATTTCAGTTGGACAAACGGCTTAGCCATAAAAAATATTTTCTAGATCCCTGCAAGCCCGAATCGATAAGTTATGGTACCATTCACAAAGTTCAGAATAGCGATTTCTTTAAGCGGTATGAAGTTCTCTCCATAAAACCAGATGTTACAGGTTTATAAGTACTTTATTGCTTAAAATATTAAAATTTTCGCCAGGATTTGTGACCATCATCAGGATTTAATCCTGATTGGCCATCAAGATCACTGGACCTAAGACTTTGTTTATGGGGTGTCAGAAAGCAAAAATGCCACGAAAAAAGCAAATTGTAAAAATTTTGCACTCTGTATTATTTTTAGCGCTGATGACGGTCATAAGTCTTGTCGAAAATTTGAATATTTTAAACAATAAAGTGCTTCTAAACCTGAAAATTTTGTTTCTTTTGAAAGAACTTCAGACCGTTTAAACAAATTGCTACTTTGAACATTGCTAATGGTACCTTAGTTTATCAATTTGGACTTGTAGGGATTTAGAAAATATTTTTTCTGGCTAAACCGTTTGTCCAACTGAAATTTTATAAGAGCGAAAATAGTTTCTAAATTAATATAGCTATTCAGAAAAAAATTGACAGAAAATTATACAGGCTGGTTAAAAAGATCTGGATGGATAACTTGTCGCGAGAGTGTTTCTAAACACCCTGTATGATTCGAAATTCGAATTTGTTCCACAGAAAGCTGTAGCCTGCTAGTGTAAAGACATGGTCAAAAAATGAATAAAATCTATTAAAGATTTTTCGAGTAATTTAAGAAAAACTGATGAAAAATATGATTTTTAAAGTCCTCTAGCGGCTAAACTAAGCAACATTGTATACAGGGTGTCTCCGAAATGCGTGTACAACGTAAGACCTCAGATTCCTTGGCTTGAAATAGGTCGATTTAAGTTAACTTATCTATATCCAAAGTTGCTTCGTTTTGCCACTAGAGAACTTTAAAAATAATATTTTTTCTGAGTTTTTCTTAGATTACTCAAAAATCTTCATTAGATTTTATTCATTTTTTGACCACGTCTTTATATCAGCTGGGCACAGCTTTCTGTGGAACAAATTCGAATTTCGCAACATACAGAGTGTTTAGAAACACTCTCACCACAAGTTATCTATTCAAATCTTTTTAACCATCCTGTATAATTTTCTATCAATTATTTTTCTGAATAGCTACATTAATTTAGACATTATTTTCTCTCTTATAACATTTCAATTGGACAAACGGTTTACCCACAAAAAAAGATTTTCTAACTCTCTGCAAGCTCAAATCTGTAAGTTAAGGTAACATTAGCCCAATTCAAAGTAGTCATTCCTTCACAGGATATGCAGCTCTTTCAAAAAAGTTACATTTTAGAGGATTGGAAGTAGTTTTTGCTCAAAATGTTGCCAGAATTTGTGACCATCATCGGGGCAGAAATAATACAGTGTGCAAAATTTTTACTGTTTGCTCTTTTCGTTGCATTTTTGCTTTTATGATACCCAATAAACAAAATCAGAAGGGGCTAGGTTTACTGATCTTGCTGACCAGTTTACAGGAGCATGATTTCCTCTTTATTTTCTTCGATTCTACAGTAGAATCTGCATAATACAGACTAAAAGGGCCAAACCCTGATAACGTTCACAAATGCTGGCGAAAATTTGAAAATTTTAAACAATAAATTACTTCCAAACCTATAACATGTAGTTTTCTTGAAGGATGTTCATATCCTGTGAAGAAATTGGTACTTTGAATTTTGTTAATGTTACCTTAATTTACCGATTTGGCCTTGTAGGCATTTAGAAAATCTTGTTTTGTGCCTAAACCGTTCGCCCAACTGAAATTTTACAAGAGAGAAAATACTTTCTAAATGAATGTAGCTATTCAAAAAAGGAATTGTTTGAAAATTATACAGGGTGGTTAAAAAGATTTGGATGAATAACTTACGGTAAGAGTGTTTCTAAACACTCTGTATGTTACGAAATTCGAATTTGTTCCACAGAAAGCTGTATCCAACTGATATAAAGACATGGTCAAAAAATGAATAAAATCTAACACAGATTTTTCGAGTAATTTAAGAAAAAGTCACAGAAAATATTATTTTTAAAGCCTTCTAGCGGCGAAACGAAGCAACTTTGGATATAGATAAGTTAACTTAAATCGACCTATTTTGAGCCAAGGAATCTGTGGTCCACAGACCAATACATAAAAGACTGGACACGTAATACTAAAAATTTTGTGCTGCTTTCAGCGTCTCCTAGCGTCTCGTGCGGAACTATTATACAGAAAGGCGCGAATCTAGCGGATTTAAATCATTTCAAAATTACACTTTACTGCTTTGTGATCGAATGAATAAAATAAAACAATTGTAAAATATAAAAAATATATAATTATTACAAAATAGGAAGCACATACAAGCATATACTATTTACACAGAATAATATTAATAATAAGTATAACATATAAAATAAACATATTTATAAATACATTTACAATAATTATAAAGTTATTAAACAATAAATCGCAGTTCTGGAATAACATCGACGTAACTGCAATTTTTTGGTAAAATGAATTAAGACCATCAATGTATCCAAAAATGTTGATCTTAATTGTTTTTTCCTTCTCCTACATTTTTCTTTATTTTGCAGTTATGTCAATGTTCTTCCGGAACGGCGATATATTTAAAAAAGTTACTTATTTATACTATCCTTAGTAATTACTTTGCGGCACAGTAGGGAATTTCCTTTAATTTGTGGCCACAGTTGTTATAAACAAAGTGTTATTACTTTAAAACTTAAAATCTTGCGCAGTGGTCATAATTATTGTTTAAATTCATTATTTCTTGAATTATGAGTGCGATACTCACAACCTATCCATACAGGGTGGTAGCGACAACAAAACAAAATTAACAATTAACATTAACATTAGCATTAAAATTAACAAAATTAATACTACTATATTAATAATGGAAGGAATGTAACACAAACTTTAAAATAGTGGTAATACAAGGGTAGCAAATATTAGTAGACTCTTTCTTCAGATTCCGAAAGTAGATAAAAACGATATCCGCCAAAAAACGACTTTACTTCTAAATTCTTTCAAATCGGCTTTTCTCAACCTCACACGCAGCTCCCATTCCTTCATGGACAACATTGGACGACCTGAAAATAACATAATACTTATTTATTCACTCTGAATAATATCACCGGTGATACATAACCCAAAATATAAATAAAAAAATAGCGTTATACCGTTATACTTACTTGTTTTGAAGGTATGTTTAATTTAAAACAATAACACACTAATAACACAACTTTCTAAACGTGTATCATGCTAAAAAAGTCTAATGGAGTAAAACGACAACGGTTTTAACAAACTGTGTTTTACAGCGTACGTAGGAGTTTCTGACCATAAACATATGTAGGTAAAGTACCGAACACATCACAGCAGAAATATTCAACTGTGGATTTTTGTAAATTTAAATTATATTGACAAATACTTGTATAATATTACTTCTATCAATACAGTATTCATTAATATATTGTAATAATAATAATAATTTATCGCGGGAAAACAAACAATGCAGATATTCGACGAAAGCGCCTCTAGCGTCTCGTGCGGAACTACATATCCCTGCTTAAATAATTCCCTATATCGTGTCCGGCCCCTGCTGTGGTCTGACCAGGGGGCGGACACGAGATACGAAATACGTAGACCACATATGTAGTTCAAGGGGGGCGTTCATAGATGACGCTCCCGTCCAATACTCGGAAACATTCGGAATTGTTCGTTTTACCGCGGTTAAATAATTGTTATAATTATAACATATTAATTAATCTCATATAGACGAAAGTAACGTTATATAAATATTTATCGTTATAATTTAAATGTAAAAATATTCACAGTCAAAAAACATATTTTCGTTCGGTACTTTCTACACGTGCGTTGTTTGACAGTTTTTCATCGTGCTGTCAAGCGCAGTTTGTTGATGATTTGCGTTGTTTTGTTTAGTTTTGTAAAACTATAATACATGTATAAGATCATACATATAGACTATGTGTATAATTATGTCTTCAAGTGAAGTAAGTATAACATCATTATTTAATATTTTGTTTGCGTTATACACGCAAATACGTGAAGTAACCTAAAAAACTCTAATTTGTAGAAATGATCCGAACGATACAAAGCTCTTAGAAGACTGTTAGGATGGTCTGTTTTCTTAAAATGGTTAAAAATAATTGGCTGGACGGATCTGCCTGAGAACAATCTCTCACAGTTTTTCCGAAGATGTTACCAAGTGTGTGGGCCACACTTTAAGGATGTCACATCGAGAAGATATAAAGGTAAATATTTATTCTACTGTAATTAGGTATAATATCTATAGCATACTTTTGAATTATTTAAAGGGTAAATAAATGTTTTATTATTTTCAGGTTGCAAAATATGATCGGTAAGGGAAAGAGAGCTCCACGTGAGGTTGAAGAGTGCGGCAAAGTGTTTGCGGTATGGTAGAAAACGAATCCATTCTTTGTCCCAATCCTGTAAGACACAGCAATGTCGATGTCCTCTCCCCATCCACCCTAACCAACACCCAAAATATTTATTGCTTACCTAAAACTCTTCGCATTTTTGTCCTTGCCCTCCTGCGAAATTTACATATAACCAAAAAGAACCATTATTGTTATTATTATTTTTTGAAATATGTTTTTTCATTATTATTTATTGTTGTAAAATATACGTTTTAAATTATCCTTAGACATAAGACTTTATCTTGATTTTCATAAATCAGGTCTGTATGAATTTTTCAAATTGATAAAAATGTTTGTTATTTAACCATAAACTTGTATATTTATATTATGCGTTTAAGGTATATAATTTATTTATTTTGTTATAATTAAATGATTTTTTTTATATTATACACTTGTTTTATTTTCCTATTTATTTCAATATAATACAGTAACGTGTAGGTTTAAAATTATTTAAAACCGCCATTTTCCCGCCTTGTTCAGGATTAGTTCCGGGGGGGCGTTCATAGAGGTGCTGTAAGCAGTCCAAATTTTTAGCATTGCGTGTCCAGTCTTATTAGTATTGGTCTGTGGGTCTGACGTTGTACACGCATTTCAGATACAGCCTGTATAGATAAGTTGGGTTAAATCATTATATTTTTGGCCAAGGTATCTGTGGTATTCTGTTGTACACGACATTTCCGGACACCTATATAAACAGTCAAATAAACATTTTTAATTAAATTTTCTGGGGCCCCGTGAAAAAAAAATGTAATCGGGCTCCGCACTTACTGGATCCGGCCCTGATAAAGACAATGAATTAAACGATTAGAATTATTGTTTTTATTAATTAAGTTTTATAACGTAAGAACAATTTTATTATGTATTTTTGACATTATAAATACTTTAATTTAACCTTTCGCTACACGCTACCGGACTCTCAGTCCGGATTTTGAGCGCCATCTATTAGTGTTATTTCGAACTTGCCCTAACCATAATTTTTTTGATGAATTTCTTTCTTATCGACATTTTATTATCTGTCAATGCATCGTGTGTTGAGTTTGAATTCAATTTCAAATTCGGTTATTTCGAAAATATGAGCTATAACGAAGAAAGGAACAAAAACTTGTTGTCCAATAATGAGGAGGAAGAGGATGAAAACCTATTATTGGACAACAACGTTTCAGAATATGAAGATGAAAATGAAGAAGACGATTTGACATTATTAAATATTTTTTTATTTCGTATCAGCTCCCTCTCTTATTTATTTTCTGAACCCAGACTCTCAGTCCGATGCGTGTAGTCGCGCGAACAAAAAAATGCGCGTGTACTGGAAGGTTAACTACATCATCTCTTTCCCTTACTTGTTATGCGAGCGCCCTCTTACGATTAATCTGAAATTACAAACGTCAAGTAAATAAAGTTTTAAGGTTATTTGTATATTTACATAAACAATCATACAATAATCGAAGTTTAGAGATAGAAAATGGCAGCGTTACTGAAAAAACGCGCTTTTCTCGAGTACGGACAACTAATACAGGTAAATTCATTACAATAACTATTTTGACCTAACCTCTTCAACAAACTCATTTTAGGAACCAGCTCCACAACCACCGCCCCCAAAAAAACTTAGACTCATTAAAAAGCCTCCAGTTCGTAGTTACGCGATCGATTTTATAAGTTGTTTAGAAAGTTGCAGTAATAGCAATGAAGTAATGCAAATTTTACTTCGTATAGACACTTCAGAATTAGATAAATCAGATTTAACAGATGCTTTGAAAATGTTAACTGATCACTTTAAAACTGAGGCTGAGTCAGCTGTTAGGGTAAAAATATTATCTTTACTTGGTGATATAGGCCAACAATCGGAGTGTGATGTTGTTATCATTATTGAAGAGTGTCTTTTTTTATTAAAAAATGAAATGTCACATAAAGTGTTAGCTCAAGGGATAAATACCATATTGAAATTAGCAAAATTGGTGCCTGATAATATTCAATTGCATCAGAAATTAATTGAAATGGCTAAACATTACCTGAAAGATACAAATCATAGCGTTAAATGTAAATGTTTAGAAGTAATTGGGGCTTTAGCTCCTTTATGTCCTAGTGTTGATAGAAAGAGCATTTTACAACTTGTAACTTCTTATTTTACCAATGATGATGCTAGAGTTAGAAGTCAGTCTTTTAAAACTACAATTGCCTTACATGATCAAGGTTTTAAATTAGATCCAAGTATTTATACTATTGTTTGTGAGGCTTTAAGTGATGATTATGAAATTGTTAGACAAGCTGTGCTTAAATTAATTTGGGTAATTGGTAATACATATCCAGAAAATATTATTTTACTGCCGGATAGTGAACAAGAATTAAGACTTATTGATGATGCTTTTGGAAAAATTTGTACAGGTGTAACTGATTTATCTATGTTTGTTCGTACGCAAGCAACTAAACTGTTAGGATCGATGGCTTTAGTTTCTCCAAAATTTTTAAATCAAACCCTAGATAAAAAACTAATGTCTAATATGAGACGTAAAAGAACCGCTCACGAACTAGCTTGGGAAAACGTCACAAGTGGGGAATGGGCAAGTGGAAAAAAATGGGCAGATGACGCTCCTAGGGAGCTTATAGATGCTGATAGCATTAATTTGATGAGTAGTGGGGCGTGTGGGGCTTTTGTACATGGTCTTGAAGACGAATTCTTAGAAGTACGATCGGCTGCCGTTGAATCCTTGTGTCAGTTGTCTTTAAATAATCCATATTTTGCTAACTTATCTCTGGATTTTTTGGTGGACATGTTTAATGATGAGATAGAAGATGTTCGGTTAAAGGCTATTGACAGTTTAAGGCAGATTTCAGCTCATATTATTTTGAGGGATGATCAAATAGAAACGATACTTGGTAATTATTTTTCTTGTAGTGTTAGAATTACTGATATATTTGAAAAATCTATCAAAACGGGATTTAAAACAATCAATTTAGCTAGATATCCAATTTTAATATTGAACCATATTATTAAATTATATTAGAAAGGAAAATACAGTTTATAATTTTGAAATACTGCAATATTATATGCTTTTATTTTGATTTAATGTAAAATGTGGAATTTTCGAAGCGATGATTTTTTTTCTTTAAATCTAAGAAATTCCCATCCAAATTTTTCATCACTTTTCTTTTAGTGTAATTTAAATGTTTCAAATTAAAGCGATTCAATACCAATACAATTCTTTTTCCAAAACTTGCAACTAATTATTCCACCAAATCTAGATATTAGGTTGTGGGTAGATTCTAGCAGTGGCGCACCCAGGTTTTAACCCCCAAACCCCCCCCCCCCCTTTTTTTCATAAAGTTAAGACATTAAGACAATTTGAACTCGTTATACTATAGGTTGTACAAAAATTTGCATTAAAAGTATAAGCCAAGAAAATTTTTAGCGAACCCCCCCCTAGGGGAAATTTCTCGGTGCGCTACTGGATTCTAGTGATCTTTAGAAGAGTCACGTACGTGTAAGCCACCAAGGACATTTTACTAAAGTATTTGATGTCTTGCACTATTCCAAACTGTAAATTAAAATCTGTACTTTAAAAAATCTGTACGTTTCCAATCCAACAAAATTTCAATAATTTTTTGTACATTACAAGAGTAACTTTCATTAAATTTTTCATACTTTCTAAACTCTTTGCCTCCTTTTTTTAAGCCATGTAACTTCTGGTATTTTCTACTAATATGAACCAATTTTCCTTGGTTCTTAATCCTTATGAAATTGTTTATGATAAAGGGAAGTTTGTGCCTTGACATCATAGTAATGACACTGATGTTCATAATCCGCAGCAAATTTGAACACTCATGTGTTCTTGAAGCAGTCAGATGACCAGACGTTACGACTAATGGAATGGTTATTGGTGGTAGTTACTTAATCGCGTGTAGGAAAAGAATATTATTTAAAATACGTATAAGAATTTGGAAAAACGTACCTTTAGCAGTTTAATTTACCGTTCCAGATAGATTTTTCAGATATTCTAAGATATCTCTACTAACATTCTATAAAATAGTGAAAATTGTAAGAAAGATAAAAAACTTTTTTTTTTAATTAGCCGCATTAGAAGATTTCTCCCAAGAAGTCAGGGAAGGTCTCCATCGAATGTTAGCTGCTTGTCAAATGTCGACCACTGCCGGATTAAAAATGTGCGTTGAAAAATTACTGGATAATTTAAAAAAGTATCCTCAAGATAAAAGGTCCACATTTCGCTGTATACAAAAAGTCGGGGTACAACATCCTGAGTTAGTTTTGCCTTTAGTGCCGCAATTTCTTAATATTCACCCGTTTTTTGATATGGCAGAACCAGATGTTGACAATCCTCAATGTATCCTTTTATATTATTTTTGTTTATATAGGGTGTCTCGCTGATGTGAGCAAATCAAAATAACATCAGTGCAACAAATTTAAAATTTTATACACAGATTTAGTAGACAGTAAACTACACTGAAAATATTTTGAGGCATTTCTAACTTCCGGGTAAATCGCAAGAGTTAAAGCCTTTTTTTTCGCACAGAATACTTACTTCTCGTTAATATTTCCATTTTAAAGATAACTTTACTTGAAACATTTTTGTGTGGCATTTGTAATTTTAGAGAAAAAATTCCATCATTCATTTTTTAATGCAAGGTAGTTATGTTAATAAACTTTAATTTAACCGTTTGAGTCCGGGAGAATTTTATATTCAGACAAATGAAACGCGATAGCGCTTCTCCGGACTCAAACGGTTAAATTTAATAATTCAAGTACATCATAGCGAAATTTATGCGTTGATAAAGAGATTCTTCGAAGAGTTTCCAATTTATGCTAATGTCGGGTTTACAAAACTAATTCGTTTATGGTAGTATCTCATTTTTAATTGGATTAGAAATGCATTTGCTTATTAAATTATACTATAATTACAACTACAATCAATGACTCATGAAATTTGCAAAAGTAGAGTTACAATAATTCAAATAATCTTAATAAAATAATTTCATTAGTTAGTCATGGAATAAAGAAGAAATTTATTATTTTCACTGGGATGTCTCGTTAATCAGCTAACAAATTTAAGTAGCATTTTGCAGCATTTACAATCCATAAGCAATAAATTGAAAACTTATTCATACCATACTGTACTCATTTTATGAAGAATACCTTATCAGTGTCAAACATTTGAATAATTAACCTTTAACCCCTTAAGCGGCTATGACGTATATATTCGTCATGATCTCATGTAATTTCAATCCATCGAGCCGCTTAACGGGTTAAGTCTTTTTATTTTGACACACGATATTAGCTGACAATGAGTCTCAGTACTTCAAACATAAAGTTTGTTATGCGCAGATGTAGGTCTACAATGTCTGGACATAGGACTCAGGAAAGAACAATATAATGCCCATAATCCCTGGACAAAACACTTTTAAGGGTTAAAAGAGTAAAATGTTATCGATTTACTTGCGTAGCTACCTTAAGACGCAAAAAAACCAATTATTAAGAACTTTTTTGCTCAGCAACTATAAATGAAATAAAATATGTTTCACGCAAAATTATCCTTAAATTAATTACTTTAATTAAAAATAAGTTTCTCGTAAAAAAAGAATAATTCATTAACCCCTTTCTGTATAACCAGAAATAAAAGATTGTAGCATAAACGGTATTACCAACATAGCTGAACTCAAGACTATATGATCTGCTATAACATCTAGCAGCTGCCGGAAAAGGTTAAATTCAAAAAAAAATCCTTAACTATTTAAAATAGATATATGTATATTAATTTTGGTGTTAAACGCCGCAAAAAGCTCCCCAACGATCCTTCCATTATTAGAACCACATACAAAAAAACACTATACATACCTACGTGATACTATGCCTAATTTAGTGCCAGTTTTAACGTTTATCACACCTGATAGTAACATAGAAGTAAAACCAACAAACATAAATGAAAGTTTAAATTTTTTAAAAACTGTTGTTAACAGTTTAGACGTAACTGGCCATAAAATACATACGAGTTTATTAGTAAACGCTAAAGAACACTTAAATAGATTAAGCGAAATGGACCACCAGGTTTCGGGAACAGCTCAATTTACAGCTCTTTACATTGGGGCTCAATTATTAATGCTACAAATTCTAGAAAAAGGCACTTGGATGAATCCAACGAGTTTGGCTACTCAACAATCGAATAATTTAAAATCAAATATCCAAAGTCTACTGGAACATTGTTTGAAACTTCAACATTTATTTGTTGGATTTAGCGCAAAAGAACTTTGCGCAGTTAAACAGTTTAGATTGAGAGCTTTAGCTATAAATCTCGTACATATAGTTAAAGGGAGTAATGCTTCGGCTTTAGCTCCCTGTCATCACTTTTTATCAACAGTTGAAGAAATGCAAACCGAAATAGAAAATGCGAATTTAGAACCAGATGAATTTACCTCAGCGGTTTTTAAAGAATTGTGGGTTTTAGAAGAACCTAGACCGGGAACTGTAGCTAGAATTTTAATACCTATCTTAACAGAAGCCAAATTAGGAAATATTCCGCAACCAAATATAAATGTAAGATGTTTTTTAACCACTTCGGTACGAGCGTCGACTATAGTCAGCGGCCACAGATGACCCGTTACAGCCGAGCGTCGCCTATAGTCGACGGCCGTGCCAGTGTACGTACGATGAGTCTCGGCTGTGGGCCACGTTTTGTGGCTGACAAGCGCCGAACCGAAGTGGTTAAGCGTTTGTTCTGTAATAATCTTAAGATTAATGATACATATTTTTTAGATCAAAATGACTTCAGCAACAATTTTAGAACCATCAGGTCAAACTGATAGCACATTAAAATTTACGGCAGGTTTAATAATGTCTGTTCCCTTTGAAGCTGAATTAAAACATTTATCAAATCCAACTAGGCTGAGATTAAAAATTAAATATCCTGATCAAAAAACACAAATTTTACTTCCAAGACCAGCTCATTTAAAACCACTGGAAGATGATAGCGTTTCAAAAGATCTCAATGCCGGTCACAGCTTAAGATTGTTAACAACAGTACTACTATCCCACCAAGTTTGGTCAGAAGCCTGTAACGTTGAAATAAGTATGGCTTTGTCAGTACCTGAAGGCGATTTAAATAAAAGGAAATCATCTGTAGATACTACACCTTCGTTAATTGATTTATGTAAACCTGTAAAAGTAAGTGTAGCTCCTAAACCTGTAAAAAAAACGTTATAAGTGAAATAAATGGTATAATGAATGGTCAATTTATATCCGGTGCTCATTTAAATTTAAGTGGCCTATCCATGTTTCTATGATAGTTTGTTTTATTCAAATACAGGTGTCCCACCAAAGTGGACTAATCGAAATATCTTGGAAACTGCAAGTCCAATAAATTTGAAGTTTTATACACAGATTTAGTACATTGTAAACTACATTTGAAAAAAGTAGTTTACATTTTTACGCTGGTTCAGAAGTAGTTTTGGCTATTTCGGTAGGCGGCGTTTTCTAAAAAATCATAAGTGCCATCAGTGTGCCGGATTATGAACAACGACAAGCCGATTTCACTGATCTAGGAAGAGTTGACCTTCTACGTATATTATTTTTTCTATGTATGTAATAGGATAGGAAATTAGCCAATAACTTGTTTTTGGTGAAACCCTACCTAAACGCTGATCTTTTCGGACCTCCAAACTTTCATGGGACTGTTCAAGTGGTCAATAAAATTATGCAGTAAATATTCGTAAACTTCATCCACTTTCAAATCAATTTGAAAGTAAATCTTATCATCAAATTTTGTTTGTTACAAATTAAACACATTATTAGCTTTGTTCGTTGGGTTAAAATTTGCACTCCACTAAGTTACTCTATGGTGCAAAGGTGCAGTTTTGCGCAGAATTTAAAAAGGAATGACTATTATTCAGTGTAATTCGGTTAGTTCAGATATGAATCAATCCAATGAATGCTTATATAACCTAAATTTTCAAATTTATTAATATTAAACTTATGTGATTATATTTTGTATTTACTACAATATTTATTACCTATAATAACCATGAAGTGATCATTTTTTATGACTGTTTACCATCATTGTTTAGTGTGAACCATCTTTCTAAAATTTCTCTTAGTGCACCTGCACTACACCGTTTGAACTTACTTCAGGGCAGGTTTAACAAAAACTGCACCAAGTTGCAATGGCAAAATAGCTATTGATAAATAGTCATTGCAAGCCGTTCAGTGTAGTTTGACTAGATTTCACGTTGTCAAATTTGAAATTTAATTGAATAGAGTGCACTAATAATGCAATATACAAGTTTGTCTCCATCGTCGTCTAACAAAATTTTAAAGCACACTTAAGCACGAATTTAAATGAACACCCCATATAACTAACAAGGAGACCTCACGACTTGCCTGTCATCGATTTTAATGAAAATGGTGTCAATCGATAGGTATTGGTATATTAATAATTATAACTTAATATGTGAACTGTTTAGAATCTATAATATTAAAAAATATTAGTTTTCGATTAATGAAGGTATCCAATAATAATTGCAGTAGGTACAAATACCAAAATATCTCATGTCATTAATAACGTGTGATTTTTATAGTTTTAAATTTAAAGTGAATTGTGTAATTGCCAGTGTACTGCAGTGATCCTTTTGAATTTTCGTCACTAATTGGAGTTATTTAGTGTATATTTGAAGCATCTTCTTCTTTTTAAAATAAGTTCTTTATTTGTAATAAATAAAAGAAAAAAAATACGTCATTGACTAATGACTTTCAGAAAATAAAGTCAGGGTTTTTATATAATATACTGTTGTATACAGTATTACTTTTTGGCTTAACTTAAACATAATCATAGACCTACTGAAAAAGAACATTTTCAAAAAATAATTAAATTGCTATACATTTTTGGTTACACTGGAAGTGGTACAGGGTTGCAACTACTATCGAAAAAAGGACCCTGATGACCTATTAAAACATTAAATTAAATTGTTTGCACTTATTATTCTCATATTACTAATTTTGTTCAAGTAGAATTGATATTTGTTACACTGTGCGCTGTCATATTATGTGGAAACTGATTTATTTCCACTTGGGCTGTTGGGAGTTTTTAAGGGGAATGACTAATTGCTAGCATATAAACCGCTCGCGAACAGCAATTTTTTTACGAACCGCTGAATAGTGCGCTCTAATACTTTACGTATTTGCACTATGTACCAATAGCTATCGACTGATATCACTTTCATTAAAATCGGTGAGGGACAAGTCGTAAGGTCTTGTAAGGTTGAAAATAATATTTTCATGTGTGGGTTATAATTTTTAAATTTTAAGTTTATACACATTTAACAACAGCTTTTATTGAGATAAATAAGTTAAATATGTACATAAATTCATAAATACAAAGCCTTATTGGAAGGAAATATTTGTATATTTGTTCATCTTATTCCTTAATTATTTCTCACTTAGAACATCCATTTATAACTATAACAGCGTTAAACATTAAGAAGTGTATGTTCTAAAATTTCATAAAATACAAAAAGCAGCAAAACCGTCTTTTTCCTTAAATTTTAAACTAAAAGCAGCAAAAGGAGTGTATGTATAAAAATAAAACTTATGCTCTTAAAGAATACGCTTGTTGAAGGAATACTTGATTTAACAACCTACTTCACACGTACAAAGGCGATGTGCAAATTAACCAGTTAAAGTTAATTTAAGGTTGATTTATTCGAGAAGGAATAACTCGCGATTTGTACCTGTAAAGAAGGTTGTTCGTAATTTCTTAGCTACCAAATCCTATTTTCCGATTGTGGAGCCCTCATCACACCAACACCACCACCCAATCTTCTGTAATTCATTGCTCCGCATAATCTCCATTGATTCTGCTCCGTGTCGTATACCTCGATCGTTTTTAAATAAGCTGTTCCATCAAATCCACCTACTGCATATAACTGACCATTTACTACAGCTAAACCAACCTAAAGACATTAATCAACCAATTAATTGACCTCATTTAGTATAATACAGTGTCTGGCAGTAAAATGATAAGTTTTAAAAATTTTTCCTATAACCTCAAATATCTAGCTTTATGGAGCTCACTGGTTTCAAACTGTTTTATCATGCTTTAGTGCTCAATTTACAGAGTGTCACTTTGAGCAACTAACTTTTACTGTTGTACATAGAGCAAAGGTTCAAGCTACTCATATTTCAATAAGGGAATTTAGAATGATGATGTGCCTATACCTCCTATTTATAGTTCTTTTTGTGAAAATGAATTCTTTAGTGCATTCTATTTGAAATTCGTTACACAAAGTTTTTTGTTTTTCCTGAAAAACCTTTTTGTGTAAGTATAAAGTATTATTACAGTTCTGATTTTTCAACTAATCAAGATTTAGGTTTCTTTGCATGTGATCAAAATTAAACGAGTTATTATACAAAGAAATATCACAAGTTCCTTGACCAAAAATATGATGATTTAGCTCAACTTACATGTAGACAAAGTTGCTTAGTTTAGCCACTAAACTTAAAAAGATTTTTTTTAAGTTATTTGAATGGTGTCTGATGTCACCACTAGATGTTGCTCTCTATCTCTTTTCTTTAACCCTCATCCGGACTTCGTTTCTAAAACCAAATCCGGACTTGGTGTATCAAATTGACACAATGCCAGGTAATAATTGTATGCCTATTTTTCTTATGATTGGTTCAATGAATGCATTTGAATAGTTGAAAATAGGGATCTTTCTTTAGTTTTTTATATTTTATTGACTGTTGGCTATTCCACTGAGCCAAAGTATCTAGTGGATTCGACCGTAAATAACAAAAAGATAAACAATTAACTTTGAAAATTGTGTCAATTTGACACAAAATCCGGATGAGGGTTAATAGTAACAATTAGAATTAATGGCTGATATTCAAATATTGCGAGTGTATTTGAAGTAACATCAATTGTTGTGGTTTTACTAACAAAGTAAATAACATTTTGATAAAAACAGAGGAAAACTGTTTTTGACAGTGACATTACTTTTTGACAGTGACATTGACTAGCGGTAGCATCAGATACCATTGTTACAAACACGAGCCTTCAAAGTGATTTTAAACAAGAACAATGAAGATCACAAAATGTTTCCCACAAAAGTTGATTGCTTTGAAAGTTTTTTCCAACAAGACACACATTAACCTCCCTTTCCGATATGAAATTTCAAAGTAATGTTCAATTCTTCACACTTTTCATTGTTCTTCATAGCTGACACTATGTTCTTAAGAAAGTTCTTACCTATTATAAAATTTGTTGTATGCTGTTAGGAGATCCAGGAGCCTGGGACACCTGTATTTATATTTTGATCATGTCTTTGTGTTAGCAGATTAGTTTTCTGTTAAATAAATTAACAAATAAAAATAAATTTCCACTTTAAAAATTACAGATTGTTTAAAAACATTCTCACCATAAGTTATCCATCCAATGTTTTTAACACCCTGTATAATCACTGCCATTTTTTTAAGCTACAGTATGCAAAACTCGTATTCGCACACCTACCGAAAAATTAGATAATCACAAATTACTCAAGACAGGTAGTGCAAATTTCAAATATTTTTGATGATTTATTTCACTTAGAAAAATAAAAATAAAATTAGTTCTGTTGGTCACTTATGTAGCTCAACTACTAACCGCAAAAGGGTATTTTGTTCACAGTTGGTAGCAAAAACCATGTTCGTACAGTACAAACTTAAGTTTTAACCAAGAAACTTATACATTTGAAATAATATTAAAATTTTGTTGCGTAGCCTTTTTGTTTAAAAATAGCAGTTGGATGCTTCGGCATCGATTCCACTAGTTTAGTTGTTAATTCAGGTGGTATTTTAGCCCATTCAGTCTTCAACGCTTTTTTTTAAGTCGATTACTTTCTAATATCGTAATGTTTCAATTTCTTCTTGAATATTGACCAGTAGTTCTCAATAGTATTGAGATCTGGGCTTTGAGGTGGAGTTTTGAGGTATTTTGGACAGTTATACAAGATCCAAGGTCTAGTATCTAACGCGGTATGCTTCGGATCATTATCCTGTTGAAAGATAAAATCTCGCAAACATCCCAATTTTTCTGCACTTTGCTTCAAATTCTTTTTCAAAATGTTTTTATATCCTTTCGCAGTCAATATTCCATCGATGAAATGAAGATTTCCAACTCCTGCCGCTGAAAAACACCCCCATACCATCACCGAACCCCCACCATGTTTGAACGTAGGTACTGGATTATGTGGATATAGGCTCGTATTTTTCTCTCGCCAAATTCTTACTCGTCCATCTGATATTTTTATATTGAATTTAGACTGATCAGTGAAAATTACCCCTTTCCAGAAGTTGAAGTCCTTATTTTGACATTTCTTTGCAAATGCTATCCATTTTTGTTTATTAATTCTACTTATAAATGGTTTTCTAACAGCATACCGACTTTTAAATTCCATTTTTTAAGTGTAATTTTGCACGGTTTAAGGGGCAACCTGAATTCCAAAATACAGTTCAAGACTAGCAGCTAGTGCCACACCACCTACAGTAGGATTCTTACGGATTTGAGGACGTATGAATGCCCAATGTCTTCTTGTTAGTTTCAATCGGTTTACATTTCGTCGTGCTTTGTTACCTTGACCGATCTTTTTATAATTTTGTACCACACATTGTATAGTAGATGCGCTGCGCTTCATTAACCCTCCGTGTGTACACTGGGTCTTTGAAGGAACAGTCAAAATTTGAAATTCGAAATTCTCTCTTATGGATAGAGGGTAGGGTTCGGCTATCCCCCCTAAAAAAAGTGTGGTAACTGCTCGGCCATGTAGTAGACGCTTCAATAAGTAACTCAGAATTTTTCTAGAATTTTTGAAAGCCTAGAAAACTTTGAAAACATGGCTGTTCCCTAAAAGACCCAGTATACACACCGTGTCTCGAAAAATGTAGTACACACACGCCGGGTTAATTTTGCCATTTCACGCTATTATTTTCTTTCTATATACAAATTTATTATTATTTTTCTTTGTTCATCAGAAAGTTCAGCTGACTTTCTACCCATTTCAATTTTTTTCAAAATTTATGTAATAATTCACCTGATTTTGAAAGTTTTTGAACAAACAGTGTTTAACAGACAAAACGGGAAATAACACGATTACAAATCTTGTATAACGTTAGTTATGTACTTGAAAATACAATCCTGCCACCTGTACAAATACGGTTTTTGCTGTGAACTGTGAACAAAATGTCCTTTTGCGGTTAGTAGTCGAGCTACATAGGTGACCAACAGATCTAATTTTATTTTAATTTTTCAAAAATATTTGAAACTTGTAGTACCTTTCTTGAGAAATTCGTGATTTTCTCATTTTTCGGTAGGTGTACGAATACGAGTTTTGCATACTGTATTTTAATTTTGAAACTATTTTCGCTCTTACAAAACTTCAGTTGAGTAAACGGTTTAGACACATTTTTTTTTGTTTTGTAAATGTGTAAGAAAAATGTGACAGAGTACCATCGCGTATGCATCATGTACATATTCTGTCGAAGTAATAAAACCAAATCTTAACAAAAATAGATAATTTTTCTGGTAAACAAATTAACCCGGCGTCGGTACGGTGAGTAATTGTTTCATAAGTGGTACATGGGGTTGGGGTATATCATACCCCACCGTACCGACGCCGGGTTAAATAATTATATCTGTTCTTGTTTTTAAAATTAATCTTCTCCAACTATTAAAAAGACTTTATTCTTATTAACCTACAGTACTGATTTGGATTTATATGGATTTAAAATACATTTTTTATAGCTAAACCGTTTATCAACTGAAATTTTGTAAGAGAGAAAATAGTTTCTAAATCTGTGCCCAGGAGGTAAAAGACACCATGTCCGTTTTTTTAGGAAATTGACCTAACACCATTACCATAACAAAAAATAAATTCTAAAGTACCTACCTCCATTTACTTAAGAGTGCCATTAACAATGTGTAAAACTTTCATTAAACTATTTTTATTAGCAACAAAGAAACAAATTTTTATAGCTGAAAACTACAGAAAATCTACTCTCCTGAACAATTACGAAAATGTGACATAGTGTCCTTTACCTTCGGGGTACAGAAATTAAAGTAGCTTTTCAGCAAAAAAGATATTGATCATACAATTTGTTAAAAAAATTCAACTTATCTCGACAAGTTTTCTCAGAATTTCTGAACATCCCGTAATTTTCGAAATTAGAATTTATTTCATCAAAAGCTGTAGTCTTCTTGTACAAATACATGATCAATAAAATTAATAAAGTCTAGTAAAGATTTTTGGACTTCTTTAAGAAAAATATATATTACTTTTAAGGTTCTCTACCGCCTAAACTAAGCAACTTTGGATAATGAGAAGTGAAATTAAATCGCCATATTTTTGATACTTGTGGTACAAGGTACTTGTGGTCTTCGGTTGTACACGTCATTTCCGGACAGCAGGTTTATTATTAGGATGTGTAGGTTAATATGTAGGTAATTATGAAAATTTGCATTTGCCATTTTGGTGTATTAAAGAAGGATAAGGGCAAATTTAGGTTTTCATTAATTTTCTTCCACTCATTAGACTTGTTAGCCAATTTATATGGCATACATTTCTCATTATCAGAAAATTTTTCACATTTACTTAAATTATCCTATATAAATAGGATGATTACGGTGATTTTATATTAATCACATATCTTTCATGTTTCAAATCATTGTAAGCAAATTTCAAATTCAATGATCGACTCAGTACTTAGAGTTATCAAAATCTTACCCCACTTCTTCTAGACGTCATCGCGACTATTGGACTCCAACTGTTTGTTTGAGGATTATACCTCTCAGCACTTGACAATTCCATACAATCATCCCTCCCACCAACAGCGTAAATAAGATTATTAAAAACTGCACATCCCAAATGCTTCCTTCTGGTGGACATGGGGGTAACTTGCGCCCATTTATTAATCCTTGGATCATATTTTTCTACAGTATTCAACGGAGATTGCCCATCAGAACCGCCAATCGCGTACAAATATCCGCCGAGTACCGCCACTGCGACTCCCAACCGTCTAGTCGTCATTGGAGATACTTTACTCCACTTATTCTCTTTAGGATCGTACCTTTCCACGTGATTTAAACATTGCACTCCGTCTTGACCCCCAACAGCGTACAGTAAGTTGTCCAAAACGGCCACGCCCACGCTTGTTCGGCAAGAAGTCGTAGGTGCGACATCGCAACACCATTGATCGGTTTGTGGATCGTATCTTTCAATGCTGTTAAGGTAACTTTGTCCGTCGTGACCCCCAACAGCGTACAACAGATCGTTTAAAACAGCTACTCCAACACCACAACGTCTTTTACTCATTGGGGCAACCATCTTCCATTCCATCGTTTGCGGATCAAATTTTTCAACAGAAGCTATAGCATCGCCGCTACACCAACCACCAACAGCAAAGAGGACTTCGCCTCTTCTTGTAGGTTTTCTAGGTCGTGTTCTTGGACCTTGCATCAAAGGCCTTTCTTGAGGGAGAAGCAGGTAATTTTTAGCTTCGTCTACAAGATCTCTACAAGATTCATCAGATCGTACCAGCAAATCGGAACCTACGGTTCCAACTAAAAATTTAGGCGTTAACAGTGGCAATCGTACGTGTTGGAGTACTTGAGGAAGATGTTGTCGCCTTTCAGAGACGTTGTATTTCACCCAAGACATAACGGCGTTAAAAACTTGTTCTTCTGTGCGAACATTTAATTCATCGCTGGATATAATATCTACCAATTGGCTAACTGGTAGGAGTAAGAATTCCTCACTTTCCATAACCTCTTGAAAATTGTGCTGAGTGAATTTATCAGCTATTCTTAGCAATTCCCGACAAGAATGAGTATCAGCGAAAGCTCTTATTCCCAAACAATTTGACGGATCCAACTGCCTTTTTAGAAATTCGCAGCAAATATCTTGTATTTCCGTCAATTGTAACAAACAAGCCGCCGGAAGAAGAGTTTGTACATTCGACTCTTCCACTACTATATGAGATGTATAACAAAAATCAATCAACAAATCCATAGCTACTTCGTCAATATCTCTAATTGTTACTTCGGTTTGTCGGGACTCAGCTAATTCACCAGTGAACATTGCCCTTTAATTAAAATTTATCAAAAATAACATGGCATTTTTTCAAAAAATCAAATTAATATCATAAACGTTCATCATCAAAAAATATATATGTATAAATATATTACCTAAAATATGGACTACAAGCACTTAAGATAACCCTGTGTGCAAATATTTTTCTTGTGCCAACATTTAGGACGACGTCACATAGTTCCCGATGTCTTCTAAGCAAAGTGAGCTCGGTGAGAGTGTTTTTGGGGTGTTTGTCGGAAGTGTGGGACAAGCGGGCGGGAGACGGGGGCCGATCACCCACGGCCATGTCGCCCATCCTACATGATCCGCGCAACTGTGAGGCCAGTTGTAGGCGTAAGGGCGGTGACGCCCAACCCCACACTGAGTCTATCTGAAATTAATTTACATCAGATCTAAGAAACTGCAAAAATGGAGATCATTACTATCTGTATATAGGTTACATAAATTAGCAAAAGCTACACGTGGCGATATCCCTCTCATTTTAAATCAAATATGTTAATGGTAAAACGCTGGATCATTCTACGTACGTCCCCAAGAACCACTTGAAAGTATGATAGATTTGGCAACACTGAGAACGTGGATTCACAATTTCATGACTATTCTGCTACAATGACAGGTTTTTCAAACGTGTTTCTCTTTTCTTTAAGGTCATGCACATACTTATGCAACATTTACATTTGACTTGTTCGCAATATATTTAAGACATGTTGCTTTTGACCGTACGTATACCTGTGCAATATGTCGTAGACTTTTTTGTCTGTGACATTTGGCAAACTACAAAGGAATCTACGGCCTCTCGAAGGGTTCAGCGGAGAAATAGTTTTTGAAGAATTTCTACAAACTAGCACAAGATGAGTCAATAAAATTTGATATACCAGCCTAAATTATCATGAGAAATTAAATATAGGTATCGATTTTGCATAAAAGTATCCAATGGTGTGTCCATATGAAGGGGTCACATGGATGTGTGCATTAAAACTTTTTAGATGTAAACTTTTTACTATTCCGACTTAAAATTTAAATTTTGTAGACCTTTTTACATAACCAACTTAAAACAGGTTAAGCCACTTTTAACCTATTTTCCTTGTAAACCCTTCAGGGCTGTAATATAACTAATGTTATTAACATTCTTCATTGATTTAAATTACAAGTCTGTTTATCAACAAACATGGAAGAAAAACGTTTACTTATAGGGTAAAATTCTGAAATTTATGAAGCTCGTAAAGACTTTTGCAACACCATTTTGATATTAAGATTTTCTCACTCAGAATCATATGAAGAACATCGCCACGTGGAGCTTTTCTAGACATTCTCAGATCCTACAGATTACGCTAGTGGCTACAGAAAATGCAACAACCCTCTTACTCATTTTTGAAATTAAATCAAATGTATATACATATCAATTGACCAGAATTTTTACTTATGCACGGTTCGGGGAAAGATGTCTCATTTCTTGTCACCAATTTCTACGTATACTCAGCAGCAGAAATCTGCGTACAAAAGATTTTAACGGAGAAAAGAATGATGAGAAAAGAATCTAATACGACAAACTTTTAATCGTATTTATTCTATATGTTAGGAATATACAAATTTATTAACAAAGTATAAATCAGTAAAATAGAAGCATTCGTTAAAAAATAAATAAAACTAAAAATACTTAAAATAATGCCTATGCAAAAATCTGCGTACAATTCATAAGGACTGGTATAAACAATGATTTACAGGTAAATAAACAACATAATTTATACAGGTTAGTATAAAGTCCCGGAACGGTCGAATAACTTTGTTGTTTGAGAAGTATCAATGTTGAAATTCTACCTGATTATATAGTTAAATGCGACGAATTTAATAATAACAGTTTCATTTTTCTCTCGTTTCCGGTTTTACAGGAAATGCATACAACTTTGTTTTCTTAAATGGCATGTATAGTATATTCGTGCATTTTCGAATGCGGAATGAAAAACTACGTTCAAAAATGCCAAAATTCTTTATTCTATTGATAAAAACGCATAATAAGGCCTAAATTAAAAAAATCAGTTTAACGCAAAATCAAGCAGACATGTCACTTTACTGAAACATCATATTGCTGTCATATGCTTATTATTATTTCCTGGGATTTCATGTCTGCTTGATTTTGTATTACACAGACTTTTTTAATTTAAGTCCTATTATGCGTTTTTATTAATAGAATGAAGAATTTTGGTATTTTTGAACGTAGTTTTTTATTCCGCATTTGAAAATGCATGAATATACTATACATGCCATTTAAGAAAACAAAGTTGGAAGCATTTCCTGTAAAACCGGAAACGAGAGAAAAATGAAAATGCTATTACTAAATTCATCGCATTGAACTATATAATCAGGTAGAATTTCAAAATTGATACTTCTCAAATAACAAAGTTATTCGACCGTTCCGGGACTTTATACTAACCCTGTATATTACATGTAGTTGATTGCATTAGTAGAAAATTGGAAGCTAAAAGTTAGAATGAAGACAAAGGGAAATGAAATCGAAGCAGGAGGAAGACTAATTATTGTAAAACTATGGAAAGAGGGAAAAGCTCTTCGAAAAATATGAACACCTGTAGGCAGATTACATTCGTCCACTTAGAGCAGGGATTCCCAACCTTTTTCTTGTATCGACCCCTTATAAGAGAACAGTTTACTTTTACTTTTACCCCCTAGCACTTTTACAAAATTTTGTTGAAAAATCGTCAATGTGATGGCTACGCTTGATGTGTCGATACTATTTTTTTAATATTTGGCTTAAAATTACTTAATGCAATTCTTAGGTCCCCTCTTTCGAAAACATTCAATCTATTTCTTGTTTTACGTAGCAAGTTGTTGAGGTGACTAAAACCTGCTTCCACCAAATAAGAAGAGGGGAACGTTAATAATAGTGGTTCTGTAATAACTAGTAATTGCGGATACTTTTCCCTGATGATTTTCAAATTCCAAAACTTTGCGTATCCGTGTTTTGAATAAGAGTTGTGCTTGAACATCTTCCTTCAACGCAATTAACTCTTCTTGCACCATAATATTATATCGAGATATATCGCACTGTAATGGATCTATAAGCCATGCTGGCACATCCAAATTTTCTATGTCTCGAAAGCGAACAGCTATAGCTATCGACCCTCTGATCAACATTGACCCCCCCTACAACTTCATTGACCCCCAAGGGGTCGATACCGACCCGGTTGGGAATCCCTGACTTAGAGAGTCATCAACAACCACAAAGACACTGGAGATTACATCTCACGTCCACGATCTGAACCACCATCTCTTCTAACATACCAAAATGAGCGAAGCATTGTAGAGCAGGTGCGAAAAGAACCTAAGCAAACAGCAACAAAACTACCACATAATGTGCAATAGCAGTTTCATAAAACTATTAGCAAAGATACGGTGAGAATATTATCAAAGACATACTACCACATTCACGTTGCACGAGAAAAAAACCATTGACATCAGACGTCAAGCGACAGAAACGGATTGCCTTTGCTAAATAACACCTAAACAAGTCCACAGAATTCTGGGAGATGGTTCTTTTTACAGATGAGAGCATATTTTGCATGTCTGGTATTAATGGTAAACAATTTGGGGAGAAAACCCGTTACTGCTGTCGATCTGCAAAATTTAAAAGCTACTCTAAAATATGGAGGTGGTGTAGTAATGGTTTGAGGGTGTATGTGCGCTAAAGGAATAGGGAAATTGGCTTTTATAACATCCACAATGGACCAAAAAATGTACATAGACATTTTAAAGGAAAATTTGAAGCTAAGCATCGACAACTGGGGGTTTGGGATCCGAATACATTTTTTAACAAGACAACTATCCGAACCATTCTGCTCACAATACCAAACTTTGGCTGCTATATAACATTCCAACACAATGAAAACACCCCCACAATCACCTGAATTAAATCTTATTGTGCCCTTATGGGATTTATTGGAACGCAGAATTCGTTAACATAACATAACATCGAAAGAAGTGTAAAACAATTTATAATTAACAAATGGGCCAAAATCAATTCGGACGAGACAAATACATTAGTACAATCGATGACGAAACGTTTAAGAGAGGTCATTATTAAGCGTAAGGGTTGTCGGACTTCTTAGCAATATATTTTTTATAGAAACTGCTTTGCTGTGTACGCAGATTTTTGCGCAGGCATTATTTGAAATATTTTTAGTTTTGATTTTATTCTTTTAATTACATTTGTGTTCTACTGATTTATATTTTGTTAATGGATTTGTATATTTTTAGCATACACAATAAATACGATTTCAAGTTTATCGTTTTAGAATATGACTATTCTTTTCTCGGTTAAAGAATTCCAAATTCTTTGTACGCAGACTTCTGCTGCTGATTGTACGTCAAATAATTTTACTTATTCAGTTTAGAGAGATAATTCATTTAGTTTCAGAGAGAGATGAACATCGGAAATAGTCGTCTAGGATAGTACAATTAATTGATGACGTATGAGACATCTTTGACCGAACTGTGTATATGCCTTAAAACTTATTTAAAATATTGGAAATTTTGTATAGGTTTAAAAATAACATCGATCAAGGGTTACTCCAGTAGTGTCAGAAGACTGTTAACAAACTATCAATTGGAAATGGGTGTATGCCGACGTTTTATCTCTGCTGGAATAAATATATTACGTAGCTGGACGAACGGCATACCTTTGAAGTTGAAATCTACGTGTGGGAGGTTGTAGTTACAGGGGCCCATATAAAGTCCCTATGACAAACCATACCTGATCGAAGATTACAACATTTTTACAGTTTAGAAACCTTGCTTACTTCAAGGAAACAGTGCAAAAGATTGAAATTTGCTGAAATGGTCCAAATCTTTACATTTTGCTTGCAATAGTAAGCACTAACATAACAACAATACAAAAAAAATTCCGAAATTCAAGTTTATTGATATTAAATACATGAAACTTTTGTTTTAATTGTACACATTTTTTATTGAACACCAAATATAAGGAATGAGTTTTGCCATACTCTGTAAAACAACACAATAGAAACATGAAACATTATTTTTCGTTTAAGAAGAAGGCTTAACTTTAAGTTTATATGAAAAGCTGGACACTGATGATGACACAACTATCATATGATAATAGTTGACAATACAAATATCAAGAAAACTTGGGAAAAAGTTGAATCTTCCGTTAAAAAAGATGATTCAAGAATGAAGAGTTCACAAATATTGAAGTAACACCCATTGATAGAAGATACTTTATACTCATAATTACTGCAAAAACATCTTTACAAGATTATTGCAAAACCTTCATATTGAAAAAAAATATATAAACATATATCTTTTTCTCATAAACCCTTCTTTTATAATATGCAGTAATTCCATGAAATTCAAGAAAGAGACTGTTTATGAAACTATGACTTTAAATGAATATTTAAACAAGAGCTCTCTTAAAGTAAAACATAGTCCGTACCTATAAACTATTTAAAACTAGATTCTTTAACCAAAAGAACAATATACATTTTTCATTAATGAGGCGTAGAAAGGTATGGATACTATGGAAGTTCCGTAAATATTGTTATCATTAGAAATAACCAAAACATAATTTTAAAAATCATCATAATGTCCTGATCTACATTCTTTTACTAGCGATAACGGACATTAATAACATTAATTTTTCCTCTTACTCCATCAATCAGAAAATACTCTATCTCACTTACCTTTACGTTGTTTAAAAATCCGCGAAAAGAACACAACCGTTCGTCGAATTTCGAAACTTATTCGTCTTTAATCCAAGCGTTATTTACAACATAATCGCTAAAGTTCGGTTATATGTAGATAAGAGGAAAAGTATGATAAATATTAGTATACGTAACGTATAAAGTGTTTAATGTGTTTGTGGAATACAAAATAAGGTCTTTAGTGAATAATTTCGATGGTATTTACAAATATATCAAGACGTGAGCACAGAACTGGTTACAAAAACAGATCATCTGTCATTCGATATGTCAAAAGAACTTCTAAGAAACCATCTTATGTTGGTAGAACTTGTAGGGAATTTGATTTTTATAGGTTAATGATGGGTATTTTAAATTAGCGGAAAGTGATTGAATTTAAATTTTCTTGATTTAAAATGTTACTCGTAACACTTGTCAAAACATACCAATTCCGGTCTGCAATTATTATTTCACAACAAACCGGGTATTTTTCAATATATATGCGTAGTGCAGTGCGTAGAAATATTGAGCTATTGTAATAAACGATTTTAGAACGATCTTTTCGCGCAATGAACCTTTCTATACTTGATTTTTTTTTATTTTGAGCCCTTCGTCATCAATTTGAAAGACAACGTCATTACTTTATAGTGACGTCACAGCCTACGTTGCCAAGCGATTATTGGTTTGGTTTGGAGAGACAAACGTAAAAATAACCTCGAAATATATCAACACTTGACAACAGCGCTTTAGCGAACACAAACAACTTGTATCACGTGAAGTTAGGCAGGAACGTTTATTGCATTTTGTACTTATATTTTTACATACAGATAGGCGGTAGAGAACCTTAAAAATAATATACAGATCTGGAAATTTCATTTGAGGACATAGGAAAATAATGCGTGCAACAGCGACGCATATAGAAAGTAGATTAGATAAACAAAGAGCGATATAACTGTTTAACCACGCCTTTTCCGATCCGACCCAAGTCGCCCAACCAACCACCTTCTTCCCACGAACTGTCGAACTGACAGTTTGACAGTCTGACGTGGTTAAACAGATATATCGCTCTTTGTTTATCTAATCTACTTCCTATATGCATCGCTGTTGCACGCATTATTTTCCTATGTCCTGAACCGAAATTTCCAGATCTGTATATCTCTCTGTAATTAAGTTGTATTACCTACAGAAACCAACAGTACCAAAATTGCATTTAATTAAATGTTAATTTCTATATTTTAATTTGAGCAGTTCAAATTTGAATATTTGAACGGTGTTCATCATTAATGACGTAGGCTCAAAATAAAAAAAATCAAGTATACTCATTAAACTTTTGCAGACAATTACAGTGACTCCAAAAACTATTCGCTCACCATGTGTACTTACAATATTAGTTTAATAAAAATAAAATAATTAGTAGGAAAAAGGTTTATTCTAACACAAATAGACGCAGTAATTTCCTTATAAGAAATTAACAAAAACAATTTTTTTTAACATTTGGGTAATACTTATAAAAAATTATAAATTAATTAACGCTTCATTTTTATTTCCAAAAAGTATTCTTTCATTTAGCTTTAATACAATAATTTCAAATCATCTTTTACATTTTAGTAACTGGTGGGGCCTCCATTTCATCAAATAACTTCTGCTAACCGTCTTGGAACAGATCCTACCAATCTTTATGTTATATTTGAAGAAATTTTCTCGCAATCAGTAGACAAGACTGCTTTTAGACCTTTTTGATTATTAATATTATATTTTCTAATGTTCGTTTCAAATAAATTCCACACATTTTCGACGGGATTAATGTCAGGAAATTGTGGACGGGTTTCCATCCATTTTGGAGTATTATAGAGTAACCATATTTTAGTACTCCAGGCTGCGTGCTTGCGATCATTGTCTTGGGTAAATATGTAATCATTATTTAGACCCATTTTGTCAGCACTGCTTCGAAGATTTGTTTTCAAAATGTTGATATACTGTTTGTGGTCCATGATTCCATGAATGAAATGTAAATTTCCAACGCCATTCCAGCTCATACAACCCCATACTAGTACGGAATCCCCTCCGTGTTTAAATATAGGTCTTAACATTTTTTCTTCTAGTTCTTTATTCTTGCGCCGCTATGTCATAAATATTAAACTTACTTTCGTCTGTTTCATATCTCTGAAATTATTTTTCATAATTATTTACGTGTGATTGGGGTAAAAAATAGGTTAGCTATGGAAAAATAGCATTAATTTATGGATGTGGCTATCTTGGATTGCGAGTTATAGCTTATTCTTTCATCTCAATCAAACATAAAAAATTATGAAAAATATTTTTTTCTCTGAAACTACAAGTGACAGAAAAAACGTTTCCAAACAAAATTATCTTTAAATTAACTAACCTAAGGAAAAATAAATATTACGTTCAAATAAAATAATTCCTTAACCTCTTCTGATATAACCGGAAGTCATGGATGACTAAAAATGTTTTCAAAATGTAGTTTAGTATGTACTAAATCTATGTATAAAATTTCAAAGTCATCGGATTTGTAGTTTCGGAAATATTTCGACCAGTCCACTTCGGTGGAACACCTGTATGTAGTTTCTTTCTTGCAACTCGACCGTGATAACCAGTTTCATACTGGACGTTACGAATGGTATTTACAGATATAGTTTTGCCAAACTCACTCTCGGATTCAATAATAATTTTTGTTGCACTTTTATTAATAATTTTTTAATCTTGATGGTTTAATCCTTTACATTTTTTTTCTCGAAAACGGTTCATTTTATCGACACTGAATAAGAGTACCTTTTCTTTAGCTAAATATTCAAGGTATCTAAATTTATTCTTTTTAACTCCTCACCACACAGGGTGTTAAAAATGTAAGCCTTAAAATGCACAACCTAGTACGCCCCTGGTAAACTAAAGAGACTAATTGAAGGGTGGAGTGCAAGAAGTACCTCCACCCTTCAATTACGTTTTAAAGTCGTTTTTTTAAGAGGTCCTTACTACTGCTTATCATATTAAATTTTTATTAAATTAAATTAAATACTTTAAAATTTATTCAAGAAAAATTGTTTTCCAGTGGCTTCCTTTAGAAGGTCGTATCTCCGAGGGGAAGGCCGATAGGAAAAAAATTATGGGAACTTGTGATCATATTTTTAATGTTCTATCAGAATCCAAGAGATTTCCCACATTTTCCAGGACACTATGTAGGTGTAAAAAACACGAGTTTTGAACATACTTGGAATTAAATAATATAGTTACAGCGTCTGTAAATACCCATTACCAGACCTTTTTCTTAAAAAACAAAACAAAAAGGAAACAGAAGAATACAACATGAGATGTTTATATAAAGGCTGATTAAAATTAGCTGTACAACGAAAATATGCAGAAATATACAGGTATGGTGTTGCATTTACAACAGCATAATTGATGTCTACTTCTGGTATAAATGGATGTGTTACAATCACTTAAACCATAATTACTATCACTTCACGCAATTTAAAAGAGTTTTTATCTGAATTCAACGATGTATAAAACCAAGTGGGTTTCATCATAGCTAGGCAGAATGAATTAAAATACTTTTATTTTCTAAGAAGTAAGTGAGTAACAGTTGTGCAATGAGTCCTAATTTAGGGCCCATAACGTAATGTTGAGGACAGAGACGCCCCCGAAAGCTATAAATTCGCGATTAACAGGTTCTACATACACTTTTTGAACCGTTACATAGTTACATACTTTTGGACCGTTTATAATAGGATAAATTGCCCAAATGTCGGCTCCCAAAAAAATGTTTCCTAAGGGCGCTATTACACTATCGAAGATTTTATAAAAGCTTTCATAAAAGATTTTAAAAATAATTCTTTGGTCAAAGATTTGACAACTGGTATTACACCACATAAAATATTTTACGTCAGTTATCATAATATTTTTATGTATTTTTACCTGAAATGGATGAACAACAGTTCTATGCTTATGGGGCTTCAATTAGTTCGATTTTGAGAATTGGTGTAATATTTAAAGAAACAAAAATTGAACAAAAACCCGGAGAAAACCTATATGGGTTAAACCATGGGTGTCGAGACGTGAAATTTTGGGTATACATCAAAACTTCTTAAAAAAACTCAGACTTGAAGACACGTCATGACACAAAAGTTACTTAACCCGGCGCGTGTATACTATATATTTTGAGACACGGTGTGTATACTGGGTCTTTTAGGGAACAGACATGTTTTCAAAGTTTTCTAGACTTTCAAAAATTCTAGAAAAATTCTGAGTTACTTATTGAAGCGTCTACTACATGGCCGAGCAGTTACCAAATTCAAAAGTTTAAAACTGTTGTCAATAAAAATGAAACAATCGTCTGAATCGTCTGAAAAGTCAGAAAAACGGAAATTTTGACTGTTCCTTCAAAGACCCAGTGTACACACGGAGGGTTAAGAATGGATAATGCGACCTTTCAGTTGATTGTGTCAAAACTTGCTCCTTTTATTGGACGAAAAAATAATCATTAATAGTAGCGCCCTAAAGTCGGCTTTCCCAAAAAGATCTATAGAGAAAAACTGTAAGGCTAACTTTAGGTGCTTGGCCGAGATTTGGTGAGTTTACCCTAAATAGTTAATTAAAGCACATGCATTTTACACCGTAGAATTCAGAAAGAAAATTTTTTTTAATAGCGTAGAGAAAATATGTATGACATTTGAAAAAGAAAAAGTGGCGCTAGAAAAAATCTAAATGACCGATGGAGTATAGTATTCGTTAAAACGTTTCATTTCAATCCGTTAATATGTAAAAGAGTTATTAGTAAACCACGGTAATGATTTCGTTTAAAGAGCCTTAAAAAGGACATATATTTGGCAACACTATCAGACATCCAATATTTCATGTCCGTCCGTATTCGGACCTTTTTGCATACATGTCTGTAGCATACATTAAATATAATATACTAATATACAGTGTCATACTACACTACATTTTGAAGATGTTTTCAATCCATGACTTCCGATTATATCGGAAGGGGTTACGGAATTATTTTATTTGAACGTAGTATTTAGTTTTCGTTAGGTTGGTTAATTTAAAAATAATTCTATTTGAAACATTTTTTTCTATCACTTGTAGTTTCAGAAAAAAAAAGAATATTTTTCATAATTTTTACATTTGATTGAGATGAAAAAATAAGCTATAACTCGCAAACCAAAATAGCTACGCTCATAAATTGATACTATATTTTACAAATATAATTCTATAATTACAAATGATAGAAAAAAATGTTTCAAGTAAAATTATCTTCAAATTAACCAGCCTAACGAAAAATAAATATAGAATTAGTTCTGGAATATACCGGGTGTCCCAACGGTCCGAAAAAGCTCCATAACTTCTTTATTATTGAAGATATTGACCATTTTCTTTTTTTGGGTTATAGCTGTAATGGTACTACACATTTTTAAAATATTGCCACTTGTATACAGGTGTCCCAAAATTACAAAAAATACCAAAGTTGCTATTTTTTAAATGGAATGTACCCGATTTTATTTTATTTTTGAACTCTATGGTAAAATACAATTCACTTTTATAGAGGTCATTTTTACCTAGACTGTCAGGAAATTTGATTTATAACAGTTTATTTGCCAGAATTTCGAAATGCAGTGGTCTGTTTTAAAATTCTTTTCTGTCAAATTTTTGGCTTAACCTTAAAGTACAGAGTATTTCAAGGCCAAAGCCAGTGACTCATTTCTTCAGTGCATCCAAAAATTGGCATCACTGAAAATCCAAATCTTCCTTCTCCACTTAATCATAGGCGGGTCACACAAGGGGCACGAAATTTTCTTATGTAATTTAATTTTTGTTGCTCTTGGACGTTTTGACACATTCTTTTGGTTAAATGAACTCTTTTATGAGGGCGGCGCTTCTTATAAATACATCGATGGAATCTTTCGACACGCGTATTTATACATTATAACTTATTTGAATAAGAGTTCACGCGACAATGAGTTTGGTTACTGGAAAATTTGGGAGGGGGATGTCAAGACGCAATTAGTTAAACATGAAAATTACTAAAGACCCTAATGAGTCACTGGCTTTGGCCTTGGAATACTCTGTAGGTGACGTTGTTTAATTGCTAAATGTTTGCTGCATCATTTAAATGTTTACTCAATAACCTACTTAGTCGCATTTGTCTAGTGAGATTTTTTAAACATGATAAATCAAATTATTGTACCGATTTATTATTGCAGTGATCAAAAATTATTTTGACAAACTTTTCATTCATAATAAGGTAAAATAAGCATGTCAGAATAACTTTTGACCAATATAATAACAAAGAGGGGTTACCATTTAAAAACGAAGGAGTTTTCGATGTTTTAAATTTATCATTCTTAAAAAATCGCAGGAGACAAAGGCGACTAAACAGATCATTGAGTAAACATTTTAAAAATCCAACAAACATTCAACAATCAAACCGAGTCAATTAATTTGACAACAATGCAAGGATATTGAAAATAAGAATTTTTTAACAGACTACTGCATTTGGAAATTCCGACAAAAAAAGTGTTATAAATCAAATTAGCGGCAGTTTAGAGAAAAACGACCTGTATAAAAGTGAATCGTATTGCAGCATAGAATCCAAAAATAAAATAAAATCGGGTACATTCCATTTAAAAAATCATAACTTTGGTATGTTTTGTAATTTTGGGACACCTGTATATAAGTCGCAATATTTTAAAAGTGTGTAGTGCCATTATAGCTATAACTTAAAAAAAGGAAAATGCCAATATCTTCAATAATAAATAAGTTATGGAGCTTTTTCGTACCGTTGGGACACCCGGTATGTGTAAAAACGAATGGTATTATTTACTAATAATATAATAACATAGAATTATTACTATAATTCTTTAATCGGAGATTATTCAAAAGAACTAAAATCATTACAAATATATTGCAATGAATTAGAACAGGGTTTCCCAACGTGGGGCTCACGCCCCACAGGGGGACAATGTGATAGTGAAGGGGGGCAATTTCGATTTTTCGAAATTATATGTTTCGAACATTTATATTTACTCTGTTTCGAGAACAAATTTATTTCCTCATTGAAGTTTCTTCTTATGTGAACAATTCAATTTAGTAATATTAAAAATTATTACTTTATAAAGCTGCGAACTTTTTTTTTATTTTTTTAGGCATCGATTGTGTCCCATGACGTTTTTTAGTAAGATAGAATGTTTCAAGTTTATATTGTTTTGATATGTAAACAGCCAAATCAACACATTTTTACTTTGTGGGCCCTCGCGGAACCTTACGCCGTCCCTGGTGTTACATAGGTAGGGGGGCATAAGAATATGTATTAGAAAACCTACGGTGGGGCATGGCACAAAAAGGTTGGGAAACACTGAATTAGAACCTAAAATAAAATGTTATGAAAATACTGGTCAGGAACAAAAAGTTTGTGATGAGTAAAATATCTACAGCCGTCCAAGAGAACCCATTTATTGTTAATAAAAGAATCAAAGTAGTGAAATGCTCAGAAGACAACATTTGGTCGAAACAAACAACTGACGTCCCACCCGAAATTCTTTTGTCGAAATTTTCGACATGTAACTGAAAGAGCGCTAACGCGTTTTTTCTTTGCTTTTTTTTTAACACGTAACCGAAGGAGCGCTATCGCGCTCTTTGGCTTTTTTGAGCACATAATCGAAGAAGCGCAATCGCGCTCCTTCGTGTTTTTCGATAGTGATCTTTCCAAAACTATCTGGTACGCAATCAGTTATGAAAACATTTACAGTACCTATTGTTATTTAAATTGCTATACTTTAATTAATTTTTTATAAGATTTAGTTTGAATTAAAATATTGACAAAAGAATTAAATAGAGTATACTCTTTTCGCGGAAAGATGTCTCATGCGTCATTAATTAATTATATTATCCTAGACTACTATTTTCGGTTTTCGCCTCTATCTGACATATATGATTAAATAAAGAAAAAAATATTTGACATATGTCGAGAAAACGGTGACAAGTAATGACGCATGAGACATCTTTCCGCGAAAAGTGTATATAAACATAACATTCGTTGATAATTCATGATCTTAATATTATATTATCTCATTTGAAAATAATGTGTGCTGCCATCTATTGATATTAAATTGGATCACTTTGCCTCTGAGACGTCACACACCCCCGTTTTACCCGACCTCTCTTCCCTAAGAATTCGCAAGTGGAGCAACCTGTCCACCACCTGTTCACCTTCTTGCTTTCGCGCGTCCGAGTCCTGCGCCTCTCAGAAAGTCAATGACCGTAAGACCAGAGCCTTTATGACCAACAGTCTACGTCAGTAGCTGTTCACTGCAGTTGGTGTTCCTCTTTGGGTAAGTTTAAATGCGTATTATACCTAATAAAATTAATTTACTTTTCACTTTTAGAATACCACATGTACCTGTCCTTTTAGAATTCATTTATCCTAAATTTCCGTAACCATCACCCTTGGTTGAGACTTTGTGCCAGCCTTTTGCACAAGCACGGGTGACCATCTCAGATGGGGGGATTTTTCTTATTATGCACCTGAAGTCGCCTAAAGACGACTTTTTGCGTATAATGGGATTGTCTTACTCTCTGATACCTGTACATCAAATACACTCTGAAACCAGCAAACAAACACAAACAAACAAAACAAATAATTACCTACTACATATATAATTTAAATCTCCACTCAACAAAAGTCCTCATTAATTTACCAGGGCCGGACACTTAAAAATTTACACGTTACAAAAACAAATATCTAGGGTTCGAAAAAAATTTAATCGTGCCCCGCACTTCTTGGATCCGGCCCTGTACTTCACCAAAACATCTTTAAGCTTCTCAATTACGCAAACCTTTTGTTGGAGTAGTTCACGGCTTGTCTGATAGATGGCGCTGGTGAGTTCTCACCAGACACCCGTTAGCTACCCGGTATATAAGGGGTCACTGAATTGTAACAACCAGTGAATAACCCGACCGGTTTATTGTAAACGTGTATTCTTCTAATAAACACTTTACCAACCACCGATCCATTGTTTGCCTTCAAATAACCTCCCAACAGGTTATGGGCCCAGGCTACGAGAAAGTGTGCTGGAAGTGCTGTGTGCGACGAAGTGACCCGGAGCTGCTGGAAGTGCTGTGTGCGACGAAGTGACCCGGAGCTGCTGGAAGTGCTGTGTGCTAAGTGTCCTGGAGCTACTGGAAGTGCTGTGTGCTAAGTGTCCTGGAGCTACTGGAAGTGCTGTGTGCTAAGTGTCCTGGAGCTACTGGAAGTGCTGTGTGCTAAGTGTCCTGGAGCTACTGGAAGTGCTGTGTGCTAAGTGTCCCGGAGCTACTGGAAGTGTTTTTGTGAAGTGTCCCGGTGCTGCTGGAGGTGTAACTTTGGATATCAGTGCTCCAAACCGATCCGGCGAGGTGGTGAGTGACATAAGTAAGTGATTAGTTCGCGAAGCTTGCGTAGGTTTTTGTAACCAACGTACGTCATCATGTCGGAAAGTGCGGGCGCGGTCGCTATATCGAAGTTCGACGGTAAAAACTACCACCAGTGGAAGTTCTAAGTCAAGTGCGCGTTAAAAGCCAAGGGACTTTACAAAATTACGACGGGCGAATCACCAATGCCAACGGGAGAAGATACACAAGTAGAAGAATGGTTAAGGAAAGATGCGCAGGCGATGTGTGTGATAACATCCGCATTGGAATTAGCGCAGGTAACACTGATTGAAAACTGCGAATCGGCAAAAGAAATCATTAACAAATTGGATACAATCTACGCTCTAAAATCCGAAACAAACAAAATGATATTGCATGAACGTTTTCATCAGTACAGAATGGCAACTACCGATTCAGTAGTGCAACACATCTCTAAAATAGAAAATCTTGCAAGAGAGATCAAAGAAGCTGGAGACAGTATAAGCGATGCAGCGGTAATTACAAAAATTCTTAGTACGCTACCAAGCAAGTACAGGAATTTCAGGCAAGCTTGGTTGTCAGTGACAGAATCAAAGCAAACATTGGCGAATTTAACGTCAAGATTGGTTGATGAAGAAGCCAATCTGGCAGCAACAGAAACTACCGAACATGCGTTAGCTACCACATCCTCTACCTCGAAGAAAGCTGATAAGAAGTTTGATAAACGAAAGGTAACTTGTTACAACTGCAAAAAGAAAGGACATTTTGCTAAAGAATGTCGTTACAAGGCAGAAAATAAAAAGGAAGGTTCTAACAATCCAAGAAATTATGCAGCATTTAATACAGTTGTCGATTACAAACCGTCATCTGACGCAGACACATGGATTCTAGACAGTGGTGCATCTGCCCACATGATTCACAACAGAAACTGGTTCTCATCATTTGAAAAACGTGACAATCTACAAATCAGATTGGGTAATGGAGAAGAGTTAGCGGTGAAAGGATCTGGAAGTGTGCACGTTGAATGTTTAATCGAATCAAGCTGGAAGAAATGCATAATGAACGATGTGTGGTATGTTCCCGACCTAAAGAAAAATCTGTTCGCGGAAGGTGTTGTAACAAAGAAAGGAATGGTAGTGGTTAAGGAAGGAAATGTCGCCAAGATCACAGAAAATGGTATCGTAAAAGCCATGGCTCAAAGGACAGATACGAATTTGTACCTCTTAGCCATGAGAACAATCGTCCCGGAAGTGAATGTAAGTTCATCTACAACGGTTAAAACGTGGCATGAACGCTTAGGTCACGTAAACCTCAACACATTGAAAGAAATGGTACGAAAAGGCATTATTAATGGAGTATCAGTCGACGATGTCAAACCATACGTATGTGAAGGTTGCCAGTATGGTAAGCAACACAGATTGCCGTATCATAACGCAGGATTAAAAAATACAAAACCAGGAGAAATGATACATACAGATTTGTGTGGTCCAATGTCGGTCCCATCCGTGAGTGGTTCTTTGTATTTTGTCTTGTTCAAGGACGATGCTACATCTTTTAGAAAAGTATATTTCATGAGGCATAAATCAGATACCCTGGAAAACTTCAAAAGTTTTACGCAACTATGTGAAAATAAATTTGGGCATAGCATTAAGATTCTTAGAGCCGATAATGGCAAGGAATACACTAATGAGTGTTTCCAAGAATACTTAAGAAGAAAAGGAATAGAATTTGAAGCATGCGCACCCTATTGTCATGAGCAAAATGGCAAAGCAGAAAGAGATCACAGAACCATTGTAGAAAGTGCTAGATCAATGCTTTACACAAAGGATTTGCCAACCTACTTATGGGCTGAAGCGGTTAATACAGCCGTGTACATTTTAAATAGAACGGTTCAAAAGAAATCAGGTATAACTCCGTATGAACTGTGGACGGGGAAGACAACAACCGTGGAACATTTAAAAACCTTTGGAAGTATTGCTTACATGCATATTCCCGATAATCTCCGGAAAAAGTTAGAGCCCAAAAGTAAGAAACTTATTCTAGTTGGTTATGAAAATGAATCGACCAATTACAGGCTTTTTGATCCTTCTACGAAGAAGATAAAAATTTCGAGAAATGTGACTTTTGACGAGAATCAACCAATTTCAAATCCTAGAACAAATACAGTATTAATACCTATCACAGAAGATATGGATAAGATTGATGATCAAGTGACACATCGAATCGAAGATAATGAAATAGTCGAAGAGGGTAAAGAAGACGTTGAAAAGGATACTTACAATTTAAGATCTCGAAAAAGTATAAATAAACCTAAACATCTAGAAGACTTTGAAGTTAACTTCGTAGAAAGTACTCCCACAACATACGATGAAGCAGTAAACTCAAAAGAGGGTGAAATGTGGAGAGGAGCCATAAGAGAAGAATTAGATGCCTTAGAAGCAAATAAAACGTGGGAGCTGGCATCTCTGCCGACCGGTAAGAAAACGGTGGGTTCCAAGTGGGTTTTCAAAGTTAAACGATCACCTGAGGGACAAGTGGTGAAATATAAGGCTAGGTTATGTGCGAAAGGTTTTTCTCAAGTTGAAGGCACTGATTACAACGAAACTTTCGCACCAACTGCTCGATATGACACCATTCGTCTGTTATTAGCGTTAGCAGTTCAAGAAAAACTTAAGGTGGTACAGTTTGATGTAAAAACGGCGTTTCTACACGGAAATTTGGAGGAAGAGATTTATATGGAACCACCAGATGGATTTCAAAATGGGAATTCACACCTAAAGTGTAAACTACTAAAATCATTGTATGGACTAAAGCAATCACCAAGGTGCTGGTTCAAAAGACTAAGTAAATTTTTAAATGAACTAGGACTAAAAGAATGTGAAAGTGACAAATGTGTTTATATTGGGACAATAAACGACGTAAAAGTGATTCTTGCTCATTACGTTGACGATGGGCTCATATTGTCTCCTTGTAAAAACATTTTAAATATCGTCGTGAACGCGTTACAAAACGAATTCAGTGTAACAACTAGTGAACCAAGTTATTTTGTTGGATTAGCAATATTATTTAAAAATGATCAAGTGTTCATACATGCAGCAAACTATATTGAAAGACTTCTGAATCGTTTCGGTTTCGGTGATTTAAAACCGTCAAAAAGTCCGGCCGATCCAAATGTCGTAGTGTCCAACACCAATGAAGGTCTTGTAAATGTGCCGTATCGCGAAGCCGTTGGATCACTGATATTTGCAGCAATAACAGCTCGTCCGGATATAGCGTTCGCCGTAGGTGTAGTGAGTAGATATCAAAACAAACCTAGTAATTTACATTGGAATTGTGTAAAAAGAATCTTTAGGTACCTTAAGCATACAAAAAATTACGGTATTTTGTATACACATAGCGATAATCCTTTAACCGGGTATTGTGATTCGGATTTTGCGGGAGATGTAGATACTCGACGTTCTACGAATGGATACGTCTTTATGTTATGTAACGGTGCCGTAACGTGGTGCAGTAGACGTCAACAATCTGTCGCTCTTTCGACAACAGAAGCCGAATTTGTATCCGGTGCTGAAGCTACTAAAGAGGCTATTTGGCTTAAAACTTTTCTTTCTGAATTATGTACTAACACCGTAAGTTCCGTACCTTTGTTTATAGATAATCAAAGTGCAATTAAATTAATAAAGAACCCGATTTATCATAAACGCACGAAACATATAGATATTAAGTATCTTTTTGTCAGAGAAAAATACGAAGAAGGCGTTTTGGACATCAGATATGTACCAACAGATGACCAGATCGCCGATATCTTTACAAAAGCGCTCCGTATTGTTAATTTCGAGAAACTTAGAAATAAGCTCGGAATGTTTTCAAAAATGATTGTACACACAGACAATCTGTGAACTCGTGGGAGTGTTGGAGTAGTTCACGGCTTGTCTGATAGATGGCGCTGGTGAGTTCTCACCAGACACCCGTTAGCTACCCGGTATATAAGGGGTCACTGAATTGTAACAACCAGTGAATAACCCGACCGGTTTATTGTAAACGTGTATTCTTCTAATAAACACTTTACCAACCACCGATCCATTGTTTGCCTTCAAATAACCTTCCAACACCTTTCTTCATGGAAAGGGTTGACAATTGAGTGCTCCCTTTGACCATGCGTGTTAACAATGAAATGTTGATTATTCCTAATTCCACATCTCTTACAACGTAAACCGTGATCAATTTTTTCTATTGGAGTTTATACTAAATTCAAGGAAACATTTTGATTTATTATCTCTACCCATAGTTTAGCTGAAGATAACAGGCAAGTTTTTTTTTTGGTTTTAGATAGCTCTTTTATCTATGTATAAATTGTTTTAGTCACCAATCAAACACCATTAAGAAGAAATGATTCGACATCTTCATGTCCACGCATAAGAGCCTTGCCATTGACTTTCGTAGTTGATGAGCTACTTGGTTCAAAGTAGTGACCATTCAGAATTTTTTGAGGATTTCAATAGAGATTTAATAAATTAATTGTTGTTTTATTTTTCCTTTACATTTTTTTATCGGATTAACAACAAAGACAAACTTTATAAATTACAAAGTAAATTTCCCAGATGCGTTAAGAACTAGTCAAATGTTTAGAAAATTCAAATAATGTCAAGCAATAAAAATCGAATATTCCCGATAAAACGGCTTGTAGCTAAAACCACAGTATAAAGAGAGTAGCAGTAGTCGCACTCCTATGAAAATTTAGGTTCCTCGGCGCAATCGCCCATGCCTATACATGCAGCTTACTTCGTAGCATTCGATTTAAACATTTTTGATAAACCCTCTGTGGTGTGTACACAGATCTTAACACGTTCACGCCGGCGCGTACCACCGGTGGCCCGCACTAAACTGTTTCATCCAACGATCTGGCAACGTCGCTCGCTACGCTCTCTCTGGATGGAGCATTGCTATTGTATTCTGCCGGTTTGTTTTGTAACAAGGATGAATGCCGCCATCTTGCTGATTTTGTGTTTACAAACACCGTAGGTTTATTTACAAACATTAATTTGATATCTTGGGGCTTAGAAACGTAATGAAATAAAAAACTTTTAATCGTGAAATCAAGGATTTTCGATATTTGAAAAAGCAAATTTAGAAAAAGACTTCATAGGCTGTGTTTGAAAACTCAGATCATAACCATAAACACTCAACTGTTTACAAACATGAGGATAGGAGGGCGCTTTGTTTACTGTTTATGTGTATTACAAAACAAACCGGCTCATGCTCCATCCAGAGAGAGCGTAGCGAGCGACGTTGCCAGATCGTTGGTTTCATCGGACGGCGCGTACCACCGGTGGTACGCATAATATAGGATTATATTTTTTGCCGCCAGATGAAGCGCAGTATGAAAATCGGTTCCGGCGTGAACGTGTTAAAAAATTATATTTTAAATACTCTATTATAGTTTTAATTTTGTTATTGTTATCAAAGTTTACAGTCAAGGTTTTTATAATTCTTTTTGTATGCACTTGCCTCAGTGACGTCACACACGCCCATTTTACCCGACCTCTCTGCCCTAAAAACTCACAAGTGAACCAACCTGTTCACCCTGTTGACGTTCTTTTAGTTCAACTCGCACCGCCAATGGCGCTAATGAGCCTGAGCGGGAATTTTTAAATTAAAATTTTATTATTTGTACAAAACTATAGATGATAAAATTAAGCAAAAACAACTTTTGCTTAACGCGAACTTGTTTTTGTTTAATTTCAACATACATACCTAAAAAAATGTATCAATTAAAAACAAGTGTAAGTTAAAAGAAGTGTATTTTTAAAAAGTATGCACTGTAAACTCCGCGAATAATCTTGTCCTACAATCAGTATAACGTGATTCCAGTTATTAACTAGATATTTCAATGTTATTCTCCTCTTATGTGTTATTTGTTTGTACCGGGTGGCCAACTAAGAATGATCACCGGCCATATCTCAATAACGGATCATCCTATTTTAATGAAACAAAAAATTTTATAAGGAAAGTAACCATAAAAAATCGCTGGAAAATATTTTCAAGTTTCTTAAATGACCGCTAGGGGGCGTAACCTAAATGACTAAATCGTGATGAAAATCACGATTTTTTTCATTTTCTTCAAAATTAAGGGGTATTGAAAATAAATTAGTTTGAAAGATAAATGATTTTCGACTAACATGTATGCAACACTTTTTGTCGTATCTCCAAAAATAAAGTGGTGGGGATGAGTTGAAAATGTTCATTTTCGATGGTCGATTACTCCGGTTATACTGAACAGAATTTAACAAACTTAATCTCGTTGGAGAGGATTTTTCGTGGTCTACTAACGGCTCCTTACGCTGTTTTGATATGAATATTCGTTTCGCCGCCAGAGGGCGATATCTAGAATTTTGACAAATATTATAGCTTACTATGTTTATTTTTACACGATAAAATAAAGAATTAAAAGCTTAACGTGACGCTGAAAACCCGAGCTCGCTATCTTGCTTTTAACGGTAGATATTATACCGTTACCGGTGGATTATGCCGTTCGCAAACTTTAACGCCAATTTTCTTGCGAACCGTTGAATAGTGCGCCCTAATATTCTATACATTTGTACTATGTACCAATATCTATCGATTGGTACCACTTTCATTAAAATCGGTGACGGGCAAGTCGTGAGGTCTCCTTGTGAGTACAAATAATGCAAGCTACATTTTTTTCTCCATCATCATCTAACAAAATTTCAAAATTTGATATCTGCTGTAGCTCGTTCGACAGCAAACGATGTCAGCATTTCTTTTTGCCTTTACCATCACATAGGACATTCTGCCTAGAAAAATCATAAATTTAGTTATAATTAATTAAATTTTCTATTTTACTTTTTTTCATTAATCAATTTTTAGAGGATAGATGAAATATTTCTAGTTAACTTAAAGCCTGACATGTTATTTTTTCATTAATTGCATTTAGAGAATGTTCTCCAAAAAAGGTAAATTACTAATGTAACTTGAAACTTTTACAAGGCTATAAAAGCTTAAGTTGTTTTAACTTAAGGTTATTTCCTTGGAAATACAGGTATGTTAACGTTCTTTTGTGGCCAGAAAATGGACCTCCGCTGTTTTACGTTGGAAAAAGATAAGAGCTTCTTTGTATCTTTGAGAGCTACTTTGATAAAACGCATTGTTATTTTCTTTAGTAGCAGATTACGATTTTTTTGTCGAGCATCATACGTTTTTGGGAGAAATAAGGGAAACGCTCTTAAACTAGCTTAAGAAAAACTATTTATTCCCTTATTTCTCCCAAAAAGGTATGATAATCGACAAAAAAATCGTAATCTGCTACTAACGAAAATAACTATGCGTTTTATCATTGTAGGCCGATCATTCCAAAAATTTGCATATGGACATAGCGTTTCATCGTGAACAAAATATCTTACAATTAGTAACAGTTTGATCTACGGTGAACAGAAAAGGTACTTTACCTGCTGCAGAAAGAGTTTTTTTATTCACTGTCCAGATTCACTTATTTCTTTTTAAGTGAAAATATGTTACAAATTAGTCTTCAACCAAGCAGGGCTAAACCCCAAAAGATGAAAATTAACATCGAAAATTTTTTACGTTTTATAAGAGTCGTTTCACCTATCCGGGGACACACTGTATACAGACCTATATAATATGAATATGTATCTATAAATATAGTAAATAATTTTATAAGTATTTTCCTTAGCTTGCATTTTATATGTATAAGTGCGCAGTAAAACACTAATTTATAATTAAAGGGACACGAACACTTTTCATACTTTCAGATAGTTATCACTTTATGAAAGCGTCGTTCCTATTGAGTTATACACCTTTGAAAAATGGGTCTCCAAGTTTCCTCTTTTGTATATTTACAAATAATTGGCAATTTAATTGGTGTAATACCGATGTATTCATTAAAAACGAAACAGTTCGTTTACGAAAGATTATTTCAAATTATATCAGTAGTTAACATAGTTTTGCAATTGCAACTTTCTTGGAAAGTATTTGAAACATTATCTGAAATACCACCAACAACAGAATACGTTATAAATGTAATTTTTACGGTAACTCGAATAATTCTTTTATTGGTTGTGGTAAGATTAACCTACGCTTTACAATTTGGTGATCGAAATAAGGAATGGTTAAAATTTTTAAATATTATTGCAAGTTTTGAAGAAAAAAAGATTGGGAAAAATAGAAAATTCTCATTTATAATATTAATATTGTTTTTATTATACGCATTTTATGTTTATACTTCATTGGATGAAGGACTTCATCCATATTTCAATCCACTTTCTTTACTGGATCTTTACACACTCACGCAAAATTTTATTACTTCGGTAATAATTGTGTATTTTATGGAAATAATTAAAGAAAAATATGAAAAAATTTACGATCTGTTGACGACAAAAGATAATATTTTACAAGATGATTTAAAAACGCGAATTATTAATCAAAGTTCTTCGTTATTGTATCTTATTGTAAATATATTTTGCAAGATGTTGGGAGAACACATTGGATTAATTTACCTAACTTCTTCATTTTTCTTAGTAAATATTATCGCTTATTTATATTCGTTTGAAATAACCGAAAAGTGTCGGTTAACATTAACTGTTTCACTTTTGCTTCGGATGGTAATGTATTTTAATTTATTTAATATAAAAGTAGTGATTTTTAAGAGTATATTAACTTTTAGGTGGTATTAATAGTATTTACTTACTATCCAACAAAGATTGCGAAAATCTACACAAATCTTGTGATACTACAATACAACCTAGTACAAAATCGTCGTTGTTCATATAACTATAAGATTCCAAGGCATAAAAGATATTTAAAAGCTATTTGCTTATATAAACCATTTTTTAATATTCCAGGAATCACCAATTTATCCTATCAAACTATGTTTGTATTTATTTCTTACACGTTAAATTTATTATTAACGATAGTTCAACAAGTGTACAACGTAATAGTCGGTATGTCTCGACATAATCCTTTAATTAATGTTGATAACTTTTTCATGCCTATATCTAGCAACAACGATAGACCGTATGATCTGTATCATATGAAACAAGTTTATGATAAGATGCATTCAAATTTTAGTGGAAAAGTAGTAATGTCTTTTGATGACACTGATGTAAAAAATTAATTACGATTAGCAGTGAGATTAGAATGCAATCCTTTATGCTTTAAATTAATATATATACATTTCTTTAATTCATTAAAAATTAAATTTCAAAAGAAATAATAGTAAACATTTTTTTGTTAGCTTAGTAATTATTAAAACTAGTCGACAAAAATATTTCTTTTATCACATAAGGTTCAATATCATATTGTTATACAATAAAGCTTTCTAAATACGAAAATGTACAGAAAAAAGTTGTAATACATAAGATTTTCTTGTTACATTCACCAAACCGCACGTAGTACTGTATCGTTTAATACTTATTAAAAACGTTAGTTTACAGGTTTTTTGGTCGTATGCAAGGTTAGTTTAACCTTTAGACTACTACGAGGAGCGATCGCGCTTCGATCACTTGTGATCTGCGAGTTTCAGTGTGCCTTTGTTGCACCATTGGAGTAAACGTAGTCTGACCTCACGCGTACTTTAACTTCAGTGCTAATTCAACCCCAAAAAAACGGAATCCCATCCATAACGTAATTTTTGCTGTCAATTTCAAGTTTGTACTACTCATTGACGATTAACAGATAACAGCAATTTTATTATTTTATAAATTGCTATCAAAAACGGCATAAAGTCGGAATAGTTTCAAGAAAAATGGTTTAATACATTTAGTTTATCAAAAATTAAGATCTGATGAATGTCAAATTAAAAACATAAATTTCAACGTTAAATATCACAATTTAAATATTACTTGAGCTTTGTTCGTTTGGTTAAAATTTGCGCTGCACTAACTTGCACTATGGTCTTTTATGGTATAAAGGTGCAGATTCGTGCAGCATTTAAAGGAGAATAACTTTAATTCAGTGTAATTTGGTGCTCTTTAGTTCAGGTATGAACTGTGATCCAACGAACGCATATGTAACCAAAATTTAATAATACACCGAACTGCTAAGTGCGAGCAGTGCAGCCCTAACGAGCTAAGCTTTTGTTATCCTAAATTTTGCGTTTTTTGCATTTTTTTCACCTGCATTGGATTTCTCTGATGCCTTAACATCTGATTTGTAAGTTTTTTTTTACATTTTCGGCCGCTCTGTTTGAGATTTTAACTTGCATAATTGTCTAGCGTGTAATTTTGTTCGTTTTTAGCGTACCTCTGATAAAGATTGTAATTCAATCGAAAGCTTAGGAAATGAATAAAAGAGGTGTTTAATTTGACATCTCGTTTTGGTTGCCTTCCCAGTATTTGCTAAACTTGATTCCTGACGTTGTGCAACCAGTACTCCTACCCCACTTCAGTTATGCTAAACATTATTCATGGCTTCTTAAAAGAAAAGATGTAATTCCCCACAAAAGAAAAAAAAATAGAATTACCGTGTTTCAAATAAATACTTTTAATGTTTCGTGTTTTCTTGAATATTAATTTAATATAAATTATACATACCATCGATATAGAACAATAAAAAACATGTAAAATAATATTTTAAATGAGTATTAAAGTTACTTTAAGGTCTTTAGATTAACAATTATCTTTTATAAGTTGTATTTATTGAAGCGTTTAAACAAAATAAAAAATTTAGTACTGTATGGTTAAAGACATTTTTATTAGCCAACCAATGAAGCTAACGCTGAAGATGGAATATGTGGAGGTGGAGTGTACGGAATGCCATTCTTAAAACCAGATAATTGCGATTGTTCTGGATCTTTTCTGAAATAAAAAATGAAAAACGCACAAATAAAAATCACTCTCAAACAATTATTACATCGAAGATGGTTATATTCTTTTTTAATTTTTAAAATCCAATCTATAAAATAATTAGGCTGCAATAATTTCTCAAAGCCTTTATGTTATAAAATAAATGAAACTCACATTAATCTAAATCCGTATTGAGTCCGTGAAAATAAATATGTTTCACCATGATCATTAATAACAATGTCTTGTTGAGGCCTACCATTTATAAACCTCAAAAGAATAAAAAATCCTACCAAAAATATCACCTATAACCACAGAAAAATCTTGTATAATACATAAATTAACATTTATTAAAATCATCTTACCAATTTTGTACTCATCTTCGTGAGATTTCACTTTAAACTGAGACTCTATAATAAAATTCGAATCGTTTATTTATAGTCACCATTGACCTATGTATATGATTTCTCTTTTCGTGACCTTTTGAACTTATAAGCAGGTATGTTATTAACAAAAAATATTATATTATTCAATTATCACAATCAGGACAAGATTATTTAAGTATAATGATTACTAGAAAAGCTATTTGTAGATCAATGGTATATGATAGTAAATCTTAAAACAACAGCTTCTTTTCTCTGCCGTAATATGAATTTTATATTTTTTCTGATGATGTTTTATAATACAGCAGCGTCAAAATATTTTTTTTTATCTTTATATTAGATTCACTATAAAATAAAGTTTTATTTTGCTTTAAATTGTTTTATAAATTCATCTATCAAGTTTTGAACCAATTTTTCGAGTATTCCTTGTGAAATCCGACGAAGTTCAATGCGGAGTGGTTCCTGCAAGATTTCTAAACTGCTAAGACAATGTACTTTTCGGGAAGATATCGCTTGTCGAGGGAAACTTCATACCGATTTTGTAATACATGTTGCGCGATGACTACAGACTGGTTGCGCAAGTTGGCTTCAACTGTAAAACTACGCTGGTCACTTGTATACGCCAAGGGTTTATTCTAATAGATACAAATCGGTCAGCAGCGACTCCGTTGGAGCAATACTCAATCAATATAATTTTTGAAATCACTGAAATAAAACTTGAATATTAAATAATAAAATTATTTCTATTTTCGTTTTAAAATTAATCCTCTGCAACCATGTACCTACTAAAAAAATACTTTATTAGTATTAACCTATACTCTGCTCGGCGAAAAGTTAGTAATTACTTATTACCGTTATTTCCACCTACGTCAAAAAAAAAAGGGGGGAGAGAGAAAGAGAGAGACTAAAACTGAAAATAGTGATCGAAGATAGCATAATTAACTGATGAAATATAATAACAGAGAAAATAGTTTCTAAATTAAAGTAGCTAGCTTCCGAAAAAAGAGTAGTGATCATATAGGGCGTTATAAAAATTTAGATGAATAATTTATTGTGACAGAGTTAAACACAATGTAAGTTTTGAAATTAAAATTTATTTTACAAAATACTGTAGACAACTGATATAAATACATGGTCATAAAATGAATTACATCTAGGGAAGGTTTTTCAACTTACTTAACCGTTTGCGTACCAGAAGGTTTTGAAAAAACACGTTTGAAAAGCGCCAAGGAGCGCGATCGCGTTTCAATTATGTGTCGAAAAAAACTAAAGACCGCGGTAGCGCTCTTTTGGTTACTGGTTGAAAAAAGCCGAAGAACGCGATAGCGGTCTTTTCGTTGCATCTCGAAAATTTCGGCAAAAACTTTCGGGTGGGCCGTCAGTTGGCTGTTTCGGCCAAATGCCCTGGCATGTCTTGATACAAAATCTGAAGAGTGCGAAAGTGGCTAGTGGTACGCAAACGGTTAAGAAAACTTTTAAAAAATATACAGATTATCTGAAAATGTAGTGTACAACGGAATACCAGATACCTTGACCAAAAATATGATAACTTAACTCAACTTATCCATATGCAAATTTGCTTAGTTTAGCGGCTAGTGGACTTTAAAAATAATATTTTTCGTGAATTTTTTTAGATTACTCGAAAATCTTCATTAGATTTTTATTCATTTTTTGATGTCTTTATATCAACAGGTTACACCTTTCTGTGGAATAGAATCGAATTTCGGAAATTACAGGGTGTTTAAAAACACTCACACGGTGCTTTCCATCCAAATCTTCTTAATCAGCCTGTATAATCCTCTATAAATTTTTTGCCTAATTGCTACATTAATTTAGAAACTATTTTCGCTCTTATAAAATTTCCCTTGGGCAAACGGTTTAGCCACAAAAAAATGTTTTCTAAATCTCTGCAAGCCCAAATCGCTAAGTTAAAGTATTGTTAATAAAATGCAGAGTAGAAATTTCTTTAAGTGGTATGAAGCTCTTTCAAAAAAATTAAATGTTACAGGTTTAAAAGTAGATTATTGTTTAATATTTTCAAATTTTCGCCAGGATTTGTGACCATTATAAGGGCTATAAATGATATAGTGTGGAAAATTTTTGCAGTTTGCTTTTTTCTTTGAATTTTTGTTTTTATGACATCCCATAAACAAAATCACAAGGTGTTAGGTTTAGTGATCCTGCTGGCTATTTTACAAGAGCATGATTCCCTCCTCATATTCCCCAAATAGGATAATATGTACAATAGAATTTGCATTATACGGACAACATACGGACTAAAGGACCAAAAATTATTCGGATTATCAATTTATTAAATTCGAATCAAAATATTGTTATGTACTAAATCCAAGGAATAAGACTCGCACATAAAGAAATTTTCTTTTCATATGTCGGACGTTCAGATTAATGGGATTCGGTTTATCAAGGTTCTAATGTATTTAAATACTGCCGCACTATTAAGTAAAAATATGGCCATCATCAGGGCTAAACCCTGGGTTTAACCCTGATGATGGTCACAGGTCCTGGCGAAAATTTAAAAATTTTAAGCAGTAAACTACTTATAAACCTGTCACATCTAATTTTCTTGAAAGGGCTTCATACCATGAAAAGAATTTGCAACTCTGAACTTCGTTAATATTAACTTACGGATTTGGGATTTAAAAAATATATTTTTATGCTTAAACCGTTTGCGCAACTGAAATAAATTAATAGATAGTTACACCGAATAATTAAAAAGATTTCAATGGATAACTTGTCGTGAAAGTATTTTTAAACACCCTGTAATTTTTAAAATTAGAATTTATTCCACAAAAAACTGTAACCTATTGATATGAAGATATGGTCAAAAAATGAATAAAATCTAATGAACATTTTTCGAGTAATTTGAGAAAAACTTACGAAAAATATTATTTTTAAACCCTCTAGCGGTTAAACTAAACAATTTTGTATATGGATAAGTTGAGTTAAGTCATATTTTTGGTCAAAGTATTTGTGGTATTCCGTTGTACACCACACTTCCGGACACATGTATATTATTTCTATAAATCTTAAGAAGACTTTCGTAATATTAACGATTAAACTAAACAATCTTGTATATTAAAATATACAGTATCCCAAAAATAATATTCGTTTACTTAAGAGGTTAATTACACAGCAAAAAATATGGAAAAAAATTCTCGAAAAGGGTTCGATAGGACACTATGTCTTAATACCTTCTTTAAGTATTTTTGTCTAAATATTTCGTTACCATTAGCACATTTCTTACATAAATCTTACTGGACGTTTCAAAATTCATCATGTAACTCTGTACGGTAGGTGAAATAATTAGAAAAAAAACACACAACGAATGTCATCTTTGAAGAACCGTGCGTCTGTGAAGCGGAATTTCCAGGCACATGTTCATATGAACTTTTCTTCATTTTTTTTTGCCGTAGAATTACCCCGTTAAGTATACGAATATTATTCGTATACTATACAGATCTGGAAATTTCATTTGAGGACATAGAAAAATAATGCGTGTAACAGCGAAGCATATAGGAAGTAGATTAGATAAACAAAGAGCGATATAACTGTTTAACCACGCCTTTTCCGATCCGACCCTAGTCGCCCAACCAATCACCTTCTTCCCACAAACTGTCGAACTGTCAGACTGTCAAACTGTCAGTTCGTTGCGTGGTTAAACAGCTATATCGCTCTTTGCTTATCTAATCTACTTCCTATATGCTTCGCTATTGCACGCATTATTTTCCTATGTCCTCAAATGAAATTTCCAGATCTGTATATTCAGAACACTTGTATATTGTTAAATGGTGTATATTATTACTATTATTGTACATATATTTTAACAACTTAAAGACATTTTTGTTAACCAGCTAATGAAGCTAATGCTGGAGGTGGTATGTATTGAATAATCGGTATTCCCGTAGTGGTTGAAAAATCTTTAATATCTGGCAATTTTGGTAAGTCTGGAGTTTTTCTAAAATAAAACAAGGAAACAACATTAAAGTTTCTATGCTTGTACAAAAATATTGATCATGTCAAGTTTATAGTTGCGTGTGCAGCCACTGTTAGTATTTTAACTTCTGTTGGCCACCCTTAACTGTTTGCGTACCAGAGGGTTTTGAAAAAATTCAATCGAAAATAGCCAAAGAGCACGATAGCGCTCCTACGGTTACTTATTGAAAAAAGCCGAAAAACGCGTTAGCGCTCCTTCAGTTACATGTCGAAAATTTCAAAAAAAAATTCTGGTAGGACGCCAGTTGTCTGTTTCGACCAAATGCTCTGGCTTTTCTCGACACAAAATCTGAAAAGCGCGAAAGTGGCTCATGGTACGCAAACGGTTAAGCATCAAAAAATATTTTTATTTTAATAAACAGCAGCTTTTATAGTTGCGATATTTTTTAAAACCTTTACATTATAAAATACGACATTTTACTTACATCAACATAAATCCATATTCGTGCCTTGAAAATAAATATGTTTTACCGTTATCATTAATAACAAAGGTACTTTGAGGTCTATTGGTTACAAATCCCAAAATCAAAAATTCGACCAGAAAGAATAGCTACAATAATTACAAGAATTTAACTTGATGCAAAAGAAATACAAATTAAATTCATCTTACTAGTAGTTTCATAGTCATCTTGAGATTTCACTTTAAACTGATGCTTTACTATAATATCTAAATTGTATATACCTATATCCATGACCTATAAGTGACCTTTTACATTTATAAACAGGTGTTATTAAAAAAAAAAGAAAATATTATTCAACAAGAAGACAAAACGATGACTAAAAATAACATCATCGTTTAAAGCGTTTTATAAACATCCTTTATTCTACAACTTATTACAATAGATAGATATAAGTATAAAAATAAGCTTATTCTGGAGTAACATTAAGAGAAAACTTAAATAAAAAAAATCGAAACACTAAATTTACATAGATTCGGTAACTTTAAAGTGATCATTATCAATGGTTGAATAAGCGTGACCTTCACTAACAAGAAAATCCAAAGCAGCTCTAAAAAAAAATAACAAATAAATAACCCGTTTCTAAAAAAAACCTTATGAAGTACAGCAATGCCTCGCATAGTCTAACTTGAAACATTACAGGTTTACTATAGTGTGGTTTTATAGATATGCTAAATTTTTATTTACTAAAGGTGTCATTTCTCGCAGTGGCGTAGCATAGATTTCTATCACCTGGGGCTAATTGTAAATTTTCCACCTCCTTTCTTCGCAATTAACCAAAACAATCTGCTATACTCCGTCACTACTTCAAAATGATTCAAAATAAAACGTATTTATTAATGGATACTGTAGATTTTAAGTAATATTTAATTAATTATATTTTTTTCTCAATTTTGTATTTTATTTTATTTCTTTTTTAATTTTATAAATTGTGATAGAAGTTTTTAATAGTTTTCTATATAAGATTTTTAAGGAAATGTATTAAAGATTTTTGAGTGAATTTGGACTATTTCTTAAACATTTTAAACAATTTTTAATAATTTTAGTTGATTATTAAGGGAATTTTTATTAATCTTAACAATTTTCTAAAACTCTTTAAGACTTTTAACGATTTTACACAATTTTTAATCGAATTTACTTAATTTTGGTCGATATTTTTTTTAAACATAAAAGTTATTATTTATCAAGTTATAATTTATTAAATTAATAAGTGCTGTCAAAATTTGACATTTAGGCGACAGGTTCGAACTTGGCCTATTTTACTCGAAGACCGACTAGAATCATTCAAATTTCTTTAAAAATGGTGTAAAATCATTAAAAATCAAAAGATTATTTATAATAATTATCTATGCAATTAAGCATAATTTAGAATGGAATCAAAATCATCCAATATCAATTATATATATTAAACGTCTAAAATCTACTCTATATTTAAAATTTTAGTAACCTTATTTTTTGGTGAATTTGATAAAAATTTAATTTCCTAAAATTGGTTAATATTTAATCATTTTTAGTGGGATTAATTGAAAATTTTGGTATTTTTTGACTAATAATTAATAATTTTAACTAATAGTTAAAGTTTTGATTATCATTTTATATGATTTTGTTAAAAATCTAATTAATTTAGTGAAATTTATTTAAAGATTTTGTAAAAAAATTAATATCATTTGATAAAATTGAATTATTCTTAATAAATTAGAATATAGAATAAATTAGAATTGTTCTCAATTCGACCTATGCAACGAAAACTATTGTAAGTCATTTTTGATAGAACTGAGTCAGATATAAGTGTTTAAAGGTTTTGAACCAATTGCATTTTAAGAAATAAAATTTTCTCGGTAAAAATTTCCTACTTGGTTGCTATAGATCTTATAGAGGATTCCGAAAGGATTCACCATAGAAGAATAGCAATTAATTCTGTTTTCTTTTCAAATTTTTCAAAATCACCATTTTTGACTTACGATAGTTTTCGTTGCATAGGTCGAATTCTAGTAATATTTGGCACAATTTTTAAAATCTTAAGAATAAATTCCTAATAACGAAATGCCTTAGTACACAACTGTATGTCAAGTTCCTCCATTTGCAGACAATTTCGAAACAAATAAGATTAAATCATAAAATTATCCAGCTCACTTGCTGCCCCTCATTTGTATCACCTGGGCCCATTGCCTCCTTGCCCCCTCTCACGATACGCCACTGATTTTTTGAATCAACTGTTTTCTTTATATAGGGTGTTTACGGTCTTGTGATTTTATTTTTGGGGAGTGATAAAGCATCGTAAAAGAAGGTCATTAATTATAAAATGTCTTAGCAAAAGTTGTATAATAAGAGAGACGTGACTGTTGAAATAATTTCTATTTACTTTTTTTAAGTGATGATTAAGCACATTAAATTAAACATTTTTAATTTTTTTTATGGAATCCACTTTACGCTAGTTGTTCAAAGTTATCGCCGTGTTGTTGAACGCAAAGTCAAGTTCAGAAAGAAAAAATAAAATAATTTTTTTAATAGTAATATCTCCCTTATTATGCAACTTATGTTAAGACATTTTATAATTAATAACCTTCTTTTAAGGTGCTTTATCACTCCTCAGAAATAAAATCACAAGACCGTAAACACCCTATATAGTACACATAATCTAGACTATGAGATTTATTGCTGTACTGAATAATTATTACCGAACATCTCTGTGTTGGTTATTAGCAAAATGACTCAATACGCTCCCAGTTGATATTCCACTAGCGGTGTTACTAACTTTAAGAATGTTATAAACTTTTTGTTGTAAAGCAGTAAGACCAATATTGTTCATACTCATATCATCACCAACAAAACTCATTGAATTTGCTAATTCAAAACCTGGATTATTCATTTTTATCTTACTAATGGATGCCTAAGGTAAAAAAGAAAACATGTTAATCCAATTAATTATGGAGTGAATTGTTTAATTAAATCTACATTATCCTTCTTTAAATGTTCCGCTTCCAATCTTGTATGAATAACTTCCAATAAATGAGTTGTTACTTCATTAACATCATGAACAGGTAACATACGTAAAATCATCAATAATTTTTGACCTTCATGTACTCTTAATGAACCATAAACTCTTACATAACAGCCCTCTTTAACTAACGGTAAATTTGGAGTTGGGGACTGTAAATTATGACTTTAAATTTTTGTACATTTTTATAAATTGGTATTAATTACGGAATCATTTTCTAGCCACCAAATAGCTGAAATAGTTCCAGTATGATCCTCAACTTGGTATGTAGCCTTAGTAGATTGGACCTCATACTCTCTTAAAATCCCCACTAATGTTAACAACTGAGTTTGAAGGCCAAAAAGCTTAAATTCATCTTCCGGATGATCTCTCAATTGTCGGACGCAAACCGGTACAACGCTTTGTAGCCTTTGGGCTTGCTAGTATAGTATAACGTTATATACCCAAACAGTCAAAAAAGAAATTTGAAGAAAAAGTTCACTTACCCCTTTATTTTTGGTTGGCGAACCATTTTCGTTGGGTTCATTTAAGAACCCACCGTTGGCACCTTAAAAAATCAATTATATTTCTTTTAAAGAACGCGAAAAATCATTTCTTACCCATTGTAGTGTTCCACATTTTGAATAAATACTTAAATATTACTTAGGCTGACTTAAACATACAATTGTAACCTAAAAGATATATTTTGGCGGGAAGCTTGACAGATGTGTTCTTGAGATTGATCATCAACGTCGCCAACGTAAAAACATAAAAATCTATATTGTTATTAAGTTTACTATTATAAGATATTAAAATTTAATTTATTACAACTACTTCATATTTATTATTATATTTCGAATAATGATTAATTATTATTTAATAAATTGTAATCTAAAATTTATTTTATGTGGAATAGTAGTACCATCCCAAAGACAAGAAAATTACTGTTTCCATTAACCTAATATTTTGACATTTCTTTATTAAAGAAAAAAACATACATTAAAATACTCTAATTACACTTATCGCAGGCATTTTTTCATAATGTAATGTAATTAATGTAATGTAATTATATAGGAAAATGGCTTATGGAACAGTCCCGAATGTACAAAAAATGTGTAGAACTTGTTTGGGAGAAAACGGTGATCTGAGGCCAATGTTTACAATTGAAGAAAATTTAGGTTTAACTTCTTCAATTAACGAGATGTTAAGTTTGATAACTTCTATACAGGTTTGATATACTTTATTACATAGTGTCCTATTAAAAAGCCCTGTTTGTTATAATGTTTTAGGCTTTTAAAGATGATGGTTTACCATCTCAAGTTTGTGTTCAATGCATAACACATTTAACCAATGCTATTTCTTTTAAGCAGCTTTGTGAGAAATCAGATAGCACTTTAAGGGATTTATTAAATCAAACAGAAAGTACATTTATGGAACTTAAACCTTATCAAAGCAATGATTTGAATTTGGATGTTAGTCATAATTTAGGAAGTGTAGAAGAAGAAAAACTAGATTCTTTAGATTTTGAGTTACCTAGTATGTGTTATTTTATAATAAGTATACTTTGAAAATTATTTTATATTTACAATATTCTAGAAATTAATGAATCGGATGAAGATTCAAACTTTGGAAATATAGATTTTGATAAAACTGCCAATATACAACCTCCAAGAACAATTCAAGAAGTAGATGAAACAGAACAACCTTTACACCCTTGTGAACAGTGTACAATGTGTTTTACCACAGCTTATGATCTAAAAGCTCACGTCAAAAAAATTCACAAAAGTGGCAGACATATTTGTAATGTTTGCAATCAAAATTTTGCTAGTCCCAGCACATTATGTAGACATATGAAGGTAAATATGTGTGTATAAGGTGATTTAATAGCAAATTATAATAATTTAATTAAAAATTATAAAAGGAAATTCATTGTAAGTAAAAATTGCGGTTTATTCTTCATACTTGGGCCAGAGTAGAAAACTGAAAAATTTATGTCTGACTTGTAAAACTAAAAAAAAAAGTCCAGTGCCGTAATGAGATATTTTCCTCCTCTAACTGAATAGTGGTAAAAACCTTTCTTTCTATTATACATTTTTGATTTAAAAAAAATTCTTTACTATTCTTTAGAAAGGTCTCGCAGGCCGGATTAGACCCTCACGCGGGCCGGAGTTGGCCCGCGGGCCGTAGGTTGCCCACCATTGTTCTACTTAACGCTATCTTAGAGGCAAATTTCACAAATGTTTTGACAAGAGGTTTTGAAGTGGTTTTTACAAGATACGTTGAAAATACTTAATTATCATGTCTTCTGACCATTTAGTGTTGCCATTTGAAAACAACTCCCCAAAATTGTTCCTAGATTGCATTATTATCTTATAGATAGTCTCTTTATTGGATAAATAGAAATGGTAGTATCTGCCACATTTCTATCTATGGGTTAAATTATATCTCATACATAGCCTGTTCCTTGGATGGCATTAAATTGGTATAATGGGTCTAAGTATGAGAGTCATGACAACCAAGATCAAAATGAGAACTTTTACTACTTTTAAAATCAATTTTAACCTTATTTATTATTATTTTCTTTTGTTGATTATACTTGTGATTCTGCTGCACGTTTTTAGTAGGGCAAGGTTGCTCAAGTCGTACCTACGCCTAAGTCTTATCTTAGCTATATTAAATGCCACCATAGCGTTGATAGCAAAAATAACACTACAGGATTGTCTAGTAGGATGGTGTGGAATGGAGTGCCTTCCTTACAAGACAATCCTGTAGTGTTATCTTTACTGCGGTGGCATTCAATATAGCTAAGGTACGACTTAGGCGTAGGTACGACTTGAGCAACCTTATCCTATATGGGGGTTTATATACAGGTGTCCCAATTTACAAAAACTCTAAAGTTAGAGTTTTTCTTAAATTACTTGAAAAATCATTATTTGATTTTTTTACTATGCTTATATCAGTAGGTTACAGCGTTCTGTGGAACAAATTCGAATTTCGTAACATACAGGGTGTTTAGAAACACTCTCATGACAAGTTATCCATCCATATCTTTTTAACCAGCCTGCATAATTTTCTGTCGATTTTTTTCTGAATAGCTATATTAATTTAGAAACTATTTTCTCTCATAAAATTTCAGTTGGACAAAAGGTTTAGCCACAAAAAAATATTTTCTAAATCCCTACAAGCCCAAATTGATAAACTAAGGTACCATTAGCAAAGTTCAAAGTAGCAATTTCTGTAAACTGTGTGAAGCTCTTTCAAAAAAAAATCAAATTTTTCAGATTTAGAAGTACTTTATTGCTTAAAATATTCAAATTTTCGGCAGGATTTGAAGGGTGGAGTGCAAGAAGTACCTAAGTAGCATTTTTATAAAATCTTGGTTTATCATGTTTGATAAACCTAGACTAGAGGATAAACCTAGATGTCGCGATTTGGCAGATTTTATAAAAATGCTACTTAGGTACTTCTTGCACTCCACCCTTCAATTGTTACCATCAAAAAAGATGTTTTTGATTACTGTCGCGTAAAACTGTCAACTTCGTTCATATTTTTAATATTTTTCCATAGCACCCACGAATTTGGTATTCAATGCCTCAATGTCAACAGGCGATATGTGCAGCTTAAAATGTTGGCAATTTCCGTGCAGATTGCGTAGATCGCGCATATCGATTACATCCCCGATAGGTTGCTTTTAAATTATTCCGTTGACGGACCTCCACTTTATCACCTAGGAAACAACTGAGAAGCAGTATCACATTGCTGTTAAGTTACTTTCTGGTTGCTCCGTGTGCGGACAATTCTGAGATGATTTCTGTGGCTAACGAGCATCAAATGTATGACACGTTCTTGTTAAAACATTGTTACACTCGCTATAAATAATTAAATTTAGATGGTTGTGGTTGGTATAAATCAAGCATGAAATATACCTTTATTTTATGTCTAGATTACGTTACATTTAAAAAGTATAGTGAAATCTCCCTTGTGCGGACACCAACGGGACCCACCAAAAGTGTCGTTCAAGAGGAGTGTCCGCGAAGGGGAATTTCACTGTATATAGTTTCCATATAAATTTACACACCTTATTTGAAATATGGGTTTAATTAATATAAAAACGTGTCAGTGATTTTTTTCAAAAAATATGTCTATATATTTCAGAAACGACGAAGAATACGAAATGAGAAGTTTGTATGAAAGTTCATTAAAATTAACTGTAGCACCTGAATATTCAGAAATATATGTAGTGTTAGGGTATAGAGTGTGACACCCGTACATGACAAATTTAACACTTAACGGACGGGCCCCGTAGATTTACGTTTTTCCATTCTTACTTCCTAGGACGGGCCACGCAGATCTACGTTTTTCCATTCTGACTTTTGAAAAATGCCCGGAAACTGGGTTAGACAGAACAGAGTCGACCCGTCCGTTAAGTGTTAAAATGCCAAAACGCTATTTATTAACTTTGTTCGCGCAGACGATTTCTAACAGTTTCTGATTTTTTCACCAAATCAAGAGCTCTTGCGCCTGCAAGAGCAAAGCTACTACTGTTCTGGTCTATTTTCACAACATTTCTATCAATATCAAACTTATTATATTACTATATTATCAAAATAAAAATCCAGGTAGTTATCGTAAAATAACTAAATTTCGAAAAACTTTTGTGGTTAAAACAATAAAAACTGTGTGGACTTAATTTATCATCTTTAAAAAATTGCAATAAGCATATGCAATCCAGCAAATTATTGAGTAAACGTTTAAAAGATGGGACAACCATTTAGGAATCAAACAGCATCTATTTTTTTAACAGCAAGAATTTGGAATATACGAATTTTTTAACTCTGCATTTCGAAATTCTGCCAAAAAGCCCCATAAATCTAGATGGCTGTAAAAATAAATGTAAAAATAAAATCAAACCAGCTACATTACATAAACAAAAATAATAACTTTAGTATTTGTGTAATACTGTAATACTCATATATAAACCGCTATATTTTAAAAATGTGCAGTAGAAACCGCATGTCCCACGGTAATGGGCTATTAGAAATATCTGGAAAAGCATACTTTCTGAAAATATTTTCAAGATGTCATATCCAGTAGACCGGAAGTAGGCTACAACTTCCTAAGTTTATATAGAATGCTATAATTTTTTTGCATAGTTCAATTCTACAAACAAAAAGAGATTGACCTTTTCGAGTTATTTCGGTTTAAAATTTTTTTTAGTAGTTTTCATTGTGAACTTCAAAAACGTATAGTTACTGAGAAATATGATTAAGTAAGAAATTTAAAAATAAACACTATTGGCGTATTCGATTGCCAGAACTAGTGTGCACTGGTGCGCACTAGTTGCGTGCAAAATGTGACATATGTCACACTAGCTTAGTGCAAAAAAGTGCAAATTCAACAGAACGCGATGAAATCAAACGTAATCATAACATCACTTGTGTGTTCAAGGCTTGATGATGTTTAAAATGTTTTATAAACTACAATAATAAAATGTAATAGAACACAACGAAACAACCAATAGAACACGCTGTTATGCACTGCTGCGCACCAGTGCAACCAATCGAATTCGCCATATTACTCTTCAAGGATTGTCCAATTGGTAGGATTTCTTTTTTTCGTTCTAATGCCATATTCAAATGCAACAAAGTTAAAAATTTTAAATGAAACTACCCACATTTTTCATCCTGTCAGACAGAAAATTTATTTCTGTAAAAATTTTCAGGAGATGTCTCCGTACTTATCGGTTACGGTTTTCAAAATATTAAATAATTTATCAAAATAGTACACAAAATGTCAGAACTCATGGAACTTTTTTGGCAAACAACTTTTGTTTCGGCAGTGGCGTCAGCCATATTGTACCGTTATGAGCAATAAGAAATCGAAATGAATTATTCAATTCTTCAGTTGATGAAAGTTAAATGAATACAAAGTTTTAATTGAAGAGCCTTATTAGTGCTTGACTACCAGGTTTCGATCTTTAAAAGGTCGCCAACAGGTCGATCGCGTCAACTAGCAAGCAATATGGACCGTTATCGAGCACGTTGTTAAAATTGTTTAAAACATTTTAAAACCAAAAATGATAGATATAATAAATGTTGGTTGTCGGGGTTAGTTCGAGATGTTTGAAATCCGAAAGTAGATTCTTTATATTTCGGATTTCCGTTTTTAAATTTTATCTACCATTTTTTGGCTTTAAAAATTGTTTAACAATTTTAGCAACGTGTTAGCAACGCTATCGACCTGATGACAATTTTTTAAAGATCGAAACCTGGTAGTCAAGTACTAATAAATTTCTTCAGTAAAAACTTTAGGTTTTTATTCATTTAACAATAAGAAGCGATTTGTTTTTTTTATTTGATAACACTTGAAGAGTCTTCGTGCCTGTTTTAAAAATTACTAAAAAACTTTTAAGTCGAAATAACTCGAAAAGAAGAAACGCTAGGTACCAATAAACACTATCAAAGTTAACCTATTTTTATTTGTAGAATTGAAATATGCAAAAAATTATAGCAGTCCACTTCGAGTGCACCGGAAGTGGCACTTCGACCTACATCTAACAAAAATTCAAATCTATCGTAAATATACTTTTCCAAATATTTCTAATAATCCATTACCATGGAATACCCGTAGAAGTGTTTGTAAAAATATAATAAGTTGAAACAATAATAATAATGAAATAAAGAATGTGATAAACAAATTTTTCTTCTCTAAAAAAGTTAAAATTGATTCTAAAGATTTTAACAGCAACCAAATTAAACTTTCTTTTTTTTTTCATGTAAGCTTCATAATGGATCGAAACGTCACTTGTGCACACAATGTACGAAAGCTTTCGCTCGTTCAGATGATCTAACACGTCACATGAGAACTCACACGGGTGAAAAACCATTTCGTTGCAACATTTGTGAAAAATCTTTTGCACAATCCTTCCGATTATTGGAGCATATGCGAGCTCACGCTAACGAAAAAACTTTCGTTTGTTCTGTTTGCGGAAAAGCTTTCTCCCGTTATACCAGCTTAGTCGCCCATAATAAGACTCATCTAGGTCTTAAAACCCACGAATGTAACATTTGTGGAAAAAGGTAATATAGTAGAGTATGTTTTGGTATGTAATATCTATGTGTTTTTGTATTTTTAGACTTTGTGGAGCAGGATCATTAACAATACATATGAAAATACATACTGGGGTGAGGGATCATATTTGTACAGATTGTGGGAAGGGATTTACAACACCTAGTAATTTAATTATACATAAACGGACACATACAGGTGAGAAACATAAAAAATACAAAAAGAAGATATTGAATTGAACTTGAGTCTTTAGGTGAACGTCCATATATATGTAATACTTGTGGAAAAGGCTTTCCAGATCCTTCAAGGTTAACAGTTCACACAAGATCACACACAGGGGTAAAACCCTACACTTGCAATTATTGTGGGAGGGGATGTGTCAGTTCATCACAATTAAATAAACATTTGAGGATACATACTGGCGAAAAACCGTATGAGTGTCATTTGTGTCCTAAAGCTTTTCCCAGGAGTGAAGATTTAAAAATTCATATCAAAACGCATACAGGTGAAATTTTTATACATTTATTTTTTCAAAGGTAGCGTTCATTAATTAATCTGTCAGTCCCGTAATCAGTATTTCTCAGTTTAAATGTTCACCATCATATGTTCGAAGGAGGTTTGATTAATTACTAGCTGCGCGTTGGCGTTTATTGAGCGCCACCGTGCTAGTCTACGCTACGAGGAAGTGGTACTAAATAATGCATTATGACATATCTTGGGAGGAATTGAACAATGATCTTGCGGTTATGGCCACAATTTCAGTTAAGACTGCTATAAATAATTCCATATTCTTCAGTGTTAATATATGCAGATATAAAAGTTGATCTTTTTACTGAAAATTTATTTTTAATTCTTGACTAACTAGCTTTCAATTATATTAGATGGTCATTAACCCTTTCCCTTCGGCTGACTAGTCTGCCAAAGTACTGTCAAGCGCGCCTACTAGCCATATGTGTACATGTTATCTACTCCGCTTATAAGCGGCGCTCGTACCCACAGGTCATTTTGTGTCCGCCGCCTATAAGCGGCGCTCGAAGCGAAAGGGTTAAGTCAATCGCATCAAATCAGTAAAATTTATAGGTAGTTAATTAAAAATAAATCCCTTTAGAAAAAATTTCAAATACACACGGACAATCTATGGGATATTGGAACTCAATTCCGGTCACATATGTCAAGCAATGTAATGAATTGCCGATTGGTGCCGTTTAGCAATTTTCATATTTGTTAGCGTGTTGACATCACCCTCTTAAATTTTAAAGCAACCGAACTATTGTCGTGTCAACTGGAGTTCAAATAACTTAAAATCTATAAATATACATGTCGAAAGATCGCAGTAAGTTAACTAAAAGACTGTCTCAAAGTATCCAAGAGCAATAAAATTAAATTACATCAGAAAATTTCGTGCCTCTTGGTGGAAAAGGAATAGTTGGATTTTCTGTAATACCAGTTTTTGGACACACTACAGAAATTAGTCACTGGTGGCGTTTGGGATGGAATAATCTGTTTTTTAGAATCTGAACTTATGCATCTGACTAAGGCCCTCCGCACACAGAGCAACTGATTTGCAACTCGAGTTTCAAATCAGTTGGATATTAATTGCAAATTGGTTTTATTTTTGTCGCTCGTGTGCGGATCCCCATTCTCGAGAATGGGGAAGTACACGGGCAAAGTCACAAAATGGTTGCATCTCCAACTGATTTGAAACTCTCTAAAAATCAAATTAATTAACATTCTCCTAATCACCCTTTTTAATTTAAGCACATCACTTGAATGTAACCATGCTACAAAAGCTTTTTATAAAGTTCAAATTCACTTTATAAAAACCGGCCCTATGTATGTACAGGTGTCCCAGACCACCCGTACCACCTGATTTACTTGAAAACTATAAGTGCTAGGAACTTGAAACAAAAAATTTGATTAACAAATAGGGTATAACCTTTAATCACTTCCAGTATTTTAATTCAAAATCATAAACTTTTTTTTTAATTCTCCTAGTGTAAATGATTTGAGATAAAGTAAGGCCATGGTTTTAGTGATAAATGGTGATATATCGCACTTACACAATGAAGTACAGACTGCGACTGACCTAAAGTTAGCTACTTCCATCTTACAGCACTTTTAAAATTGGAAAATTAATAAAAAAATTTAATTTCAGGGGATAGAAATTATATTTGTACAGAATGTAACAAAGGATTTTATCAAGCTTCAACTTTAAAAGCTCACATGAGGATTCACACTGGGGAAAAGCCGTACTCATGTCCAATTTGTAACAAAACCTTTTCACAAACTGGGCCTTTATCAACACATATGAAATCTCACTGAGTTTGTCAATTAATGTACCTTTATGATTAATTATGAAATGATTTAATTTAAAATATATTTAATGTAAATAAATTTAACAACACACAAAAACTTTTGATTTTAAGTGATTAAAATCCTTCAAAATGTACAAAGAAAAACTTTATTATTCTTAAGATTATTTACATACAGTTCTTCAACTACTTCACATATTTTTCCATAAATTTCCTATGAAAATCAGACCGTAAGGAATCATTAATGAACACATTACCTTTCTTTTCAGGTTCTGACCGAGCACAATTCTTAAAAACCACATCATCATCCCATCTTCTTTTCACTTTCAGTTCTGACTTTGCTGAACCAGCTGAATAATGAGTTAATAAAGGATTGCCACTTAAAATGTTTTCCATCCGTATTCTCTCCTCTTCCTGTCGCCTTTCAATCTCTTTTTTAGCCTGTTCCATAGCTCTTTCTTTCTTAATCTTATTTAACTCAGCTAAAAGAGCTTCAGTATCATCTTCATCACTTTCAGAAGAATCTGAATCCTCTTCCAGTGGGTCATCAGCATCTAAACTAGCTGCAGGAACTTGATCAAGTTTTAAACGTTTTGTTTGTTCAGATGGTCGGTTATTTCTAGAACCCCTAGCTTCCCTTTCTCTATCCTCTAATTCTTTACGAAAATCGCGATTACGAACTTCTTCCGCTGTACCTTGACCGTGTTCTCTAAATTATTTAAAAAAAATAATGCCAATAAGTAGTTAATGCCACAAAACGGAAAAACTAACCTATATTTGAGTTTGGTGTGCCCTGGAAGATCCCTGCTGGAATACTGACGAGAAATTGCACTTAAATCTTTTTCGTTTCGTCCTTGCCCGCCTCTTGCTGGTTCGAACGTTGGTCTTGCAGCGGTAGTCATTATTTAATCTTTTAAAACGCAAATGAAAATTATAGTTTGGTTACAAAATGACAGATTAACATTGATATGTCAAATTAGTGTTGTTGCGCCATCTATCAGATATATTAGGAATGAAAATAAAGGTAACTGATTTAAACTATATTATTTAAATTGAAAAAAGATCAAAGTTATTTGTTAGCATTGCGCGGATACTTCAGACCAAGGTCGGTAGAGTAAATGTAAAACAACTATAAGTAAATCTATAACAACTGCAGTACTTTATAGACCATCGTATTTATATTTTCATAGTAGTTCAGCTTATTCGTTCATGTCACTCAGTCTGAAACAGGGTGGGCGAACTCAATGTAAAATATTTGAAATCGATTTTTAGTACGTAAACCGAAACACCTTTAGCGCTAATGTATAATTTTTTAGTGAAGTCCCTAGATTTATAAATCTAGGGATATTCATTTTAAACAAATACGAAAATACAACAACGTTTCCATGACAACACGTTCAAAACATATTTTAACTTCATGTAAGAGCATTCGGAGTTATTGTAATTGATTTTTGATCATTTCGAGCTTAAACGTGAAACATAACGTTTACAGTGACTACAATTGTGTTCCGTAGTATTCTTTTTACTTCTATTACCGGTAAGTGTTGATTAACTTTAACATTTTTACAACCTTTCGTTACATTATGTTTGCTTTTCAGATATATATAGCGTGTACGGTTTCTATTTGTAACGATAAGGAGTCCTCCCGCTATCGATTCCCGAATTGCAGTAAGGATTCGGAGAGATTTAATAAATGGATTTGGGCTAAGTGGATACGTGTTAAAAAAATATGACATGTGATGATGTTTTTGCTAACACATTTAGGTTTATGGAAGGTACTGTAACATACTTTTATATAAATAAAATCCTTACGGGGTATAAAAAGTTCTAATTTGTAAACTAGTATTATTATTAGTGTAGTAGGTATATTCGTTTAGTTTAATAAATTACGCATTCTTGTATTAGCTTCATAAATGAAAATAAAAAAGATTAATCTATTTTAAAAAATGTTTTTTCTTTTATCATTGTCACTTATTTTTCGTACACAATAAGTGAGTCACTTATGGCTCACTTATTGTAGTACGAATAAAGAAATAAAATTAAATAAAAAAGTATTTTATTTCAAATTTCGCGGTTTTTTTGAATAGTTGCACATCAGCGCTGTGAATTTTCGGTTTACGTACTAAATTTGACGCATTTCAAAAATCTAGTGGGAGTTCACCTTCTATATCTTTCTTTTTCTATGGTCTGAAATCACGTAATAAAGCTAAATTAAAAGTATTTGGTCTATATTTATACAATTATTTTATTAAATGACTTCAGTGTTAGTGAAAAGATTGTAAAAGTAGAATTTTACAATAGTTCCCTGGTGTTCAAGACCACGAACTAACACATGTTGACCTATAAAAATATAAATACAATGCTGTAAACCTTGCTTCAGGTCACAGACCAAGTGACTAATGCTTCAGGAATTGTTTTTAGTAGGGTGACCAGATTGGTTAACTTTCAATGCTGTACATATGCAACGCATCTACAGGGTGGACCAAACTACTGGATACCTTTAAAGGGAGACTTCTGTTTCTATAAGAGACAGAGCAAAGTTGATATCGGTGTCTGATGCTCGATTTTTATAAGAAATTGAATGGCCAAAACGACATAATGATATCTCTTACGATTCATACATTAACCCTTTGAGCGCTACAAACCCATATACATACAGTGTGTCCCCGGATAGGTGAAACGACTCTTATAAAAGGTAAAAAATGTTCGATGCTAATTTTCATGTTTTGGGGTTTAGCCCTGCTTAGTTAAAGATTAATTTGTAACATATTTTCACTTAAAAAAAAAAACAAGCGAATCTGGACAGTGAATAAAAAACTCTTTCTGCAGCAGGTAAAGTACCTTTTCTGTTTACCGTACATCATACCGTTTCTAAGATATTATGTTCAGGATGAAACGTTATATGCATATGCAAATTTTTAGAATGATCCGCCTACTTTGATAAAACGCGTTGTTATTTTCGTAAGTACTGGCGCAGAAGCAATCCCTATTATGTAATTAATAGAAAAAGGCAGTATTTTAAGAAAGTAAATGTCTGGTCTGCTGTGTCATATACATTAGGAGTCATTGGACCATTCTTTATTGAAGAAAGATTAAATCAACACACTTATTTGCGGATTCTCGATAAATTTGTTGACGAACTTCCTTTGCATGTTCGACAGACGCATTTGTAGGAGAATGTGATATTGCTCCTGATTTGGGTTGATTGAAACAACTTGGGTGTTTTTATGTGTTTTTATTTCCAAAGATAAAGTGTAGAGAATACGTCGGCTTTTGTGGATTTCGATATCTACACTCGACTAAACAGCTTATAACTAACTATATTAATCTTTTCTTTTTTTCTTCGAACTTGCATTTCCCACCATGGGTCTGATCATCCAAGTGATCACGCGATAAAAATAACCAATAAAAACGCTTTTAGCAACAAGCCCAATTTGGCTGATAATGAAATTAATCGAAGCAAGTATTGTTTGTTGCGAAATGCAAGTTCTTGGATAACACACTTCGATTCCTGACCTAACATATTCGCTTGAACATCAACAACTAAAATATTTGAATAACCTAATTAAAGTTCACTTTATATCACATTTTTTCCAACATGACGGTTGCCCTACCCATTCAACACAAATGATCACTGACTGGCTCATTAATAAATTTGGTGAAAGATGGTTTGGAAGAACGAACGCGATATCTTGGCCAGCCAGGTCTCCAGATCTTTCAATTATGGATTTTTTTTGTTTGGGGAAGGGGAAAACAAATAGTTTACCAAGACAGGATTTCCAATAACCTTGAAACATTGAAAAATAGAGTAACGTCTGCAGTGCGATCTATTCCTATAGGACATGTGCAGACAGCTTTTAGAGAATTTCGAAATCGTGTTGAAAAACGTGTGACTTCAGGAGGAGACTTGATAGAAAATTTCATGTAGTTTGACATAACTTACTATTATTACAATGGTGTGTTATTAACGTTAAGCCTTAGAGTTACCTTTAATAATTAAGTATTTTGTAATAATCGTGTTTTATAATGGTTTATTAGAGTTAAGCGAACAGGTAGCAACTTTAAATACCTTGCAATAATTCTGTTTGTTTTATGTTTGAAATATTGCTTAACCAGAGGTATTCCCTTTTTTATTGCGTTTTTCTTAAACTAGTTTAAGCACGTTTCCCTTATTTCTCCCAAAAAGGTATGATGCTTGACCAAAAAAATCGTGATGTGTTAGTAACGAAAATAACAATGCGTTTTGTCAAAATAGGCCTATCATTCCAAAAATTTGCATATGGATATAACGTTTCATCCTGAACAAAATATCTTAGAAACGGTTTGATGTACGGTAAACAGAAAAGGTAATTTACCTGTTGCAGAAAGAGTTTTTTATTCACTGTCCCGATTCACTTGTTTTTTTTAAGTGAAAATATGTTACAAATTAATCCTTAACCAAGCAGGGCTAAACCCCAAGAAATGAAAATTAACATCGAAAATTTTTTACCTTTTATAACTATTCGATTTTGACTATGAACCCATATCGCCGTTCCGGAAGAACATCGACATAACTGCAAAATAAAAAATTTTGCAGGAGAAAGAAAAACAATTAAGATTCAGCATTTTTTGGATACATTGATGGCCTTAACTCATTTTATCAAAAAAATACAGTTACGTCGATGTTGTTCCGGAACGGCGATATATTCGTACAGAGTAGGGAGTCCACGGCGAACACTTAACCTTGGGCAACTCAGCGCTGAAAGGGTTAATAAAACGTGTCTGGGGATAAACGAACGACTACAAAACTTATAACTATTCGAACCTTTTAATGTGTAAACAAAATCAAAGGTCTTCGACTTTCTAGCATACAAAAATTATAATTTTTGTTGCCTACTTGGTCTTGTTCAACTCAAATTAGATAAAATTAGTAGATACTACTATTTTAATATATTAATATTAATTGTAAATAATATGTAATAAGAATCTATACATTTATTTTAGTGCTGATACATGAACACAATTATAATAAAACTCTACTAATCCGTCACCTTTGGGACTGGAGGTATGGTTGGAACGCGAAAAAAGGTCGGATTATCTCAAGTAGAGAAAATTACGCATTTAAGGTAAAATAAATAATTTCTAATTGTGAGCTCAAAAATAACATGTGTAAGGATAAGCACAGGTGGATTAACCGGAGTGACGGATGTACTGAAGTCAGATTATCAAGGTTCTACAGTAATTGTTATGAACCACAAAATTAGCAAAAAAAATCATTTTTAATTTATAGATTGAATTTTTGAGGGTATTGTTAACTTATCAACCGTTATATTTCACATATCTTTTTACTTTTAATCCTGCCCTAAGTGTGCCTAAACAACACCCACTACCACGTTTTAACATGAAATTCTTTTATGGAATCGAAAGTCATCTTAGCTAAATATTTTATAGATGTCTCAAACTGCTCTGAATATTTATCAGATGCATTTGGAGCAGTATTAATATCGGAGATATATGACAAATGTAGCGCTACGTGAACTAATCCTCTCCCGAAATTTTCAATCTCCTAACACAAATAGTCATGGCAAAAAAGAATTAAAAACGATTTTTTTTTCGCTGACAGGAGTGACGTAAATCTTCGTCTTAATTTATCCAAACTGTTAATAAGAATTTATACTCTCTTTGTAATTACTATTTGAAAATGGTGTTGATGTATTATTGCGCCAAGAGTTTTTATAAGATTATTAAGGCAGGTATGTAGACAAAGTATGCCAAACCACATCGTATAACCAGTAAAATTAATGTAAATCGGCTTTAAAATGAAAACTAACTTTCACTTTCCCAACAAATGAGATTTCAACGTGCCCATAACCATTTATTCTTGGTTTCAAATTTTCACTAAAAAAATTCTTATAAAAGATCAGCGTGGTCACACCGAAATTGACGAATTTAAATCTTGTCAAATTTTCAACTTTGATTCTAAAGGGTTGAAACAGCAGCGATTAACAGCTTCATAATTTATTTTTCGTGGTTTGACTTTTATAATTTTTCAACAAATTTTTAAGTTTAAATTGTATTAAACTTTTACAAGATTTTTTTGAACGAAAATTTGAAACCTAAAGTTAATGGTTTCAAAGTGACGCTAAAATTTAATTTTTGTAAAAATGGAAGATTAGACAGTTTACGTCAATCAGAACACGGGTTACTTGGTGTGCTGGGACACACTGCCTACAACGTCAGCGCCCTGATTATAGGTTAAAAATAAAACTGTATAAATCAATTATACAAGTTTATTAACAAAACGGTTAATATTACATGACATTAATAAAGATATAAACAATTTTAATTCACCAGTTAAATTCTACAATTTAATAAAACATCAGTCATTAAGTACGCACTTGCACTGATAATAGACAGTTTGCAGTAATCACTCTTCGTTACAGTAGGGCGATCATTTCTTAGTTAAACCATTGCTTTTTAGATATACTAGATAAAGACAATGGTTAAACGTAACATATGGTTAAGATCAATATTTGCAATAACTGTATACAGCCTTCCACTGGGAACCCGCAACACAAAAACTAAATTTTGATTAGCTCAGTTATTTCAGGAATATGGTGTAGTTTACCTTGTTATACAGTATAAATTTGCCGAAAACTAACCTTAAAAATTATAACAATTTCTATAAGAAAACTGTACTACCGCAAACTGTCCAATATTAACAATAGTCGGAGTTAGAAGAAAGCTATTAAATAAATTACTCGTTAGATGTCTTATATATCACAAACAAGAGTAAATGTTTAAAAACTTAAAGTTAACCTAATTTCTAGATTTTTTTAAGTTTCTAGAAAATCGCAAAATTGTAAAAATAAACTTTAATCAGAATTATAAAAAAGTACATACTAGATATAAGAAAATTAGCTTAATAATTAATTGTAAAAAATATTAGCAGCATCGCAAAAATTATAGACTACAATGTTTTTGTTGTATATTTTTATTGTTTTTTCTTCAACCATAATATATACACGACTCGTGATTTTTGTATGTGTAAGCTCTTGATAATTCCACATAGTGGATACCGTTTTTAACGTAACACTAGACACTAATAAAAGCAGCTTTTGAAGATTGCTTTTTGAGTAATAATAGGTAATAATAGCTCTCTGAATTGTACTATAAAACTCTTCATTTGCATTTTTTGTTTGTTTTGTAGTTAAAATTACGATTTAAACTTCTTTAATCTCGTTTTGTTTCATTGTCAATTTATGTTGAAATGTGTATTGCTTGCAATATTTAAGAAACTGAACACAAAGTAAACAAACTCACATTGCACCTTTTAAGAAATTAATCAATATACTTTCTATCCTTACATACTACGAACTCTTGTCACTTTTAAACACCATAAAGTTCCTATTTTCAAAAATCCGAAAGTTTGGTTTTTTAATTTTTACCGTTTTCTGGGCCATAACACGACCATTTTGAAGCATTTGATGAATCTTGTAAAAGGAACGAAATCGAAGTTATCATTCAGTAGGTGTCATTGTGATTTCATGCTGACAAGCTTCCTGCTGCGAGCACGTACTTCCTGTCGCGTGTTCGTATATTCAAACCACAGGACGTTTGGAATTAAAGTTGTATCGCGCAAAAGAAGAAACTCAGAAATTTTCCTTGAAAAAAAAAAAAAATTATTTATACAGTATATGATGGAATGGGATCGATAAAACGTTCAAATTTGAAGTGAATGTGATAAAAGAAGAAAAGGCTATTTTACTCATTTTTCAAAAGAAATAATTAAAAAATAAAACGTAGGAAAAAGAATATGTATTACTATTATTAGAGTTAAAAGATGGAAAAAGACGTAATTGAATCAATAGGAGAGTTAAATGAAGAAATATAATTCGTATGGAAGGAGAGAGTTACATCTAAAAAATTACAACTTTAAGATTTTCGTTACAATACACTTAATAATTACTCTAGTTTTATGGGCCAGAGGATAAATAGTGAACTTACACGTAAAACATCACTAAATGGCAGATGCATACGTGATCTGACATGTATCACTTAAGCAACAATAATTTTTAACAATACAGTTATATTTCGCTTTGAAAGCAAACGCTTTGGTTTTCGTCGCGAAAAGTCCAAATAAAGTTTTATTTTGTGATATAACTATCTAAATAAGTAAGCATTAACAACATTTTACACTTTCCTTCTAAATGTAATCTTTAGTTACAAAATGAGGGTGATAGCATGCATACTATCATAGGGAAACACATTCGAAATTTAAAAAAATCATAGCTAGAAATTCTAAAAAGAAAGGTGCACCTTTCAAAGTAAATAGTATCAGGTGTTCATTTAAATTCGTGCTCAAGCATGCTTTGAATTTTTATTAGATGATGATGAAGAGATACGTAAGAAACGAAGGCGACAAAGATGCTAGTAGGGCTCATAGTTCGCTTAAGCACGAATTTAAATGAACACCTGATAATAATAAACAAGAATTTACGTTTTCCAACAATAGTGGATACCGAAATATGATACAATAGTAAACAGAAATATGATGACATGCATCTTCAATCCTATTTAAAATAAAATACCATAAACAAACCAGTTTTTTAAACTCAACACCAGCGTAACTTGGAACCATTTTTTTCAAGAATTTGTTTACTACTGTATGAATTTCGCTATAATGTACTTGACTAATTAAAAAGGAATAGAATTTATCCGACCGTATGCATAGCTTTTTTAGTGGCTACTAACGTCATTTTTACACGTTACTAAGCAAAACCCGTATGCATAACCGTATTTAGTAGCCTTTTAACGCTAGTTGGTTACTAAGATTTTAGTGGCCAAAATAGGCTTGTTTAACTGGATTTTAACGTCATTTTCTAGAATGTCATCCGCGATACAACAGAAATATCATTACTACTTATAAAACTTTAGATATATCGAATGGATTTGGTGTAAATATTTTCGCCGTAAACAGAACATTTTTCAAAAAATTTTTTTCGTCATATGCTGCATCACAAGACTTACTATAGGGGATAGTAATACAATTTTCGCAAATGCACAATTTTTTTAAATTGATCGAACGTTCTTAAGATTATGTTATCCATTCAGCTTTTTTAATTTTTTGGTAATAGAAAAAGTTTGATAATTTTAATAAAAAATAGTCATTTCGAACTACCCTTCTTCCTCTATTTTCTTATAATTTCTACGACAGAGCTCTGCATGATTTTTGTTTTCCAAAATTAGTAAGTTGGTGATTAACATTCCAATTCTTTACCATATATTTCTTTAAAATAAACTAAACAATTTAGTAAACGATTTAATGGTCAAAAATATACAAAGTTATATAATATGGTTATTGCCGTTAAGTATGTCATAATTGGGACTAAAAGATCGACATCATTTTTTAGATCTTTTAGAAGGGTCCTCTTATTTTATTACTACTTCTTCTCTGCGCTATAAGTTTCTCCACCTTTGCAGCATACCTATACATTATAAATGATGAACTGTCGTTGCGTTAACGTAGGACACTTATAGATCACCTTTGGGGCATTCTTTTCAAAGTGGTGGTGTTTAATTACTTCTAATTCTTAGTTAATATTAAATAAACCCACCGTGTTGTATAATTTTTCCCACATGTCATTCATTTCACTTGTCAATATTCAAAAAATATACAAATTTTGCGATGTTGCCGCCTTAAAAGATAGTTTAGTTTTCTATTAACTAGTGACTAGTTAAAATGAAACTATGCATACCAATTTTTAAAATGCTTTTAAATACAACTAGTGGTTACTAGTTAAAAGCATCTTAAAATCATACTAAACGTGTAGCTATGCATACGGCCGATCGTCTCAATTTATAACCCGTTCACTTTATTAGCGTAACTATCTTGGAACTAAAAATTTTGCTTATTTTTCAACTTTAGCCAAACATAAAAAATTGTTTTTTCTCTAATAAATAGGTTTTTCTCTGACAAGGGGAGGGCGCAAGGTGTTTTTTTTAATCTGTCCTTTTGCTCATCGATAGAATAGCACACAAAAGTTCATATAGAAAAAGTACTAAAACGCACTATTCAGCCCATCGCGTCTAAAGTTTAGCGCCCGCCTTATACAGGGTGTTCCGTAATGATACGCGAATATTGAAAGGGGTGATTCTACATCGAGAATTAATGATAGTTTCTTATATAAACTATGGTCCCAAAATGTTCCGTTACTACAGGGTGTACACAAAATACAGGGTGTTAAAGTTTTAGAAAAAAAAGGATATTAATTAATATTATCGGAATCGCTTTAGGTATTTTTATGAAATTTGGCATATATTGACTATTAATGAAGACGCATATCTTTCAATACAAATCTAATTTCTATCTTTAACAGTGGCGTGCGTACGAGCACTGACTTTAATATTTTTAAAGAAAAAAAATGGTACGCCAATGGTTTTTTTTCAAATAAAAAATATTTTTCAATTCCCCCTTCAATTTGACAAATAAAAGCCCTCTTGAGTTTTTGGACTGCGATGCGCCGTTTTTGAAAGAAAAATTAAAAACCGTCGGTTGTTCAACAGAAATAATACGTATTGTAATTATTAAGGATACAATTTTGCAATAAATCTAGGTGGCTGAGCCTAAATATCATTTGTTGTTTTATGTACGTTTGACATTTCAAACAACTGTTTGTGGTTAAAATCTGTTTACTGTGACTACTTTTTTCTAAAACTTTAACACCCTGTATTTTAGTAACGGAACGTTTTGGGACCATAGTTTATATAAGAAACTATCATTAATTTTCGATGTAGAATCATCCCCTTCAATATTCGCATATCATTACGGAACACCCTGTATAATAAGTAAGGAAAGCTTACCGTTAGGCTGGTTTTAGTGCTCAACCGACGGTCGGTACCGACGTCAGTCGCGCGTAGCTTATCAACGTATTTATATGTAGCTGTTTAGTGCTGCACCGATGAACCCTACGCGCGTACAGTACGCGGCGCGTATGACAACTGTCGGTCGAACGCGTCCGTATGTACGTCAGCCAACTGACAGACTGCTGTACAGTCATCGTGAAATAATGAGCATAGACACAGAACGATTAATAACTGAAGTCCGGTTGCATCCGGAATTATGGGACTTGTCTCATAATTTATACAGGGTTTCTCACGCAACTGGTTCGTTAGAACTTTATGAGGTTCCACTATTAGTAGATTTTTGAAATTTTGTCAGTAGGGGTTGTTCATCCGGATCTTTTGATTTAAAATATTTTCAAGATGGCTGCCACTTCCGGTCGACCGGAAGTAGGATACAACTTCGTTATTTTAAATGGAATGGTATAATTTTTATTGCACATTTTAATTCTACGTACAAAAATAAGTAAACTTTGATATGGGTTGTTGGTACTTATTGCGTTTCGTTTTCGAGTTATTTTGATTTTAAGATTTTTTTGACAATTTTCAACCTGTTCTTTAAAACCACATTTCTCAGTCACTGTTCAAGCAAGAAAGTTGATAACTGGTACGATTACTCTCCAGACATTGCCAAATAGAACGCCACCACCTCCAAACTCTTCTGATCTACAGACTGGTCACAAAGAGAGTTACCGTTCTTCCATATTCAGTTGCAAAAAAGTCGAAAATTTTAAATGGAACACCCTATATTTTATTAGCCTATCCGATAGGGAATTTAATTCTCTATAAATTTGCAATACATGTCCCTATACCTATCGGTTAAGATTTCCAAGATATAAGGGAATTTGTCAAAATTACGTATAAAATATCAGAAGTTTTTCTGTTTTTTATTAGTAGGCTATGGAACTTGATCGATTTTTTTGCTTGACACGATAGGGAATTTAATTCTCTACCAACCTTCAATACACTTCCCTATACCTATCCATTAAAGTTTTGAAGATATAAGGGAATTGAAATGAAAAAACTGTTCAAATTTCATAGCCTACTGATAAAGAAAAACTTTTTCTGACATATTACGCGCAAGTTTTATAAATTCGCTTATATTTTCAAAACTTTAACCAACAGGTATAGGGAAATGTATTGAAGATTGGTAAAGAATTAAATTTTCTACCATATGAAGCGAAAAAACTATTCAAATTTCATAGCCTACTAATAAAAACAAGACCTCTTCTGACATTTTACACGCGATTTTGTCAAACTCCTTTGTATCTTGGAAACTTTAACCGATAGGTATAGATAGGGACATGTATTGCAAATTTGTTGAGAATTAAATTTTCTATCGGATAGGCTAATAAAATATGGGGTGTTCCATTTAAAATTTTTGACTTTTTTGCAATTGAATATGGAAGAGCGGTAATTCTCTTTATGACCACTCTGTATGTGAAAGAGAGGTAGGGGTAGTTGGGTTCTATTTGGCAGTGTCTGAAGAGTAAACGTACCAGTTCTTAATTTTCTTGCTTGAACAGTGACTGAGAAATGTGGTTTTAAACATCAGGTTAAAAATTGTCAAAAAAATCTTAAAATCAAAATAACTCGAAAACGAAAAGTGATAAGTACCGATAACCCTTATGAAAGTTTACTTATTTTTGTACGTAGAATTAAAATATGCAAAAAAAATTATACCATTCCATTTAAAATAACGAAGTTGTCTCCTACTTCCGGTCGACCGGAAGTGGCAGCCATCTTGAAAATATTTTAAATCAAAAGATCCGGATGAACAACCCCTACTGGCAAAATCTCAAAAATTTACTAATAGTGGAACCCAATAAAGTTCTAACGAACCAGTTGCGTGAGAAACCCTGTATAAAGACCGTGATGCACGGTTAAAGAATTACAGAACAATGAAATACCCAAGTATCGTACAGTTTGTTAATGAGTCCATTTTTCGCGAGACTGTACAAACTGACGGTCAGCGCGTTTTGACAGATCTGTCAATCAGCTAAGCACTGAACAACACAAACCGACGGTCAGTGCGTTTCGTCAGTACTGACAGTCAGTACCGACCGTCGGTTGAGCACTAAAACCAGCCTAAGATCGCCGCGGCGTTATTGTTAGCGTGCTGACTCACCAATTCGAACGATGCAGGTTCAAATCTCGAACATTTTCTTCTTTAATTTACTGAATTTATCCATTAGACATAATTATTTTCTAATTTTCATTGATGATACTTTAGTTACAAAAATTATTTGTTTTATTTAAAAAAAAAATAGTTAATTTTTAACGACAAATGCTTAATATTACCAAGTTATCATGAACTACACCGCCAATGTATTCCAGTTCTTAATTGTTTTTATGGAAACAAGTTTCGAAAACGTTCACAAAGGCAAAAATCTTACTAGTTCTTCGATTTACGTGCAAGGAAAAGGTATGGATCCTAATTCTATGTCTATGTACAGCGACGATTTGAAACGGCTTTTACGAGATGCTGTTGAATATTTAAACATTTACTGCATGAAGAAAGTCTTATCTGTGAAGAAATTTCAATATCTTTGACCAAAAAAGCAAAAGTTTTTCGTAGTTACTTGTTGCAAACCATCACGAGCTTCTTTAAACCGATCATAAGTCCAGGAATTAATAATGGACAATTTTTCGGATGTTGTTCCTCCATTTTTAATGTGTTGTTCCCATCTCGAAATATGGGTCATATTTTTCAGTAAACTACATCCTTTTCGTTGAAGAGTTTTTAGACTCCAGTTCGAATAATTTTTTGCTGTGGGTACTACTTTAATTTTATAGTTCAATGGGATGGACAGATGTTGAAATTACTTCACATCATAAGACCTTCTTCATATAGTAAATGTTTAAAATATTCAAAAGCATCTCGCAAAAGCCGTTTCGAATCGTCGCTGTACAGAGAATTAGGATCCATACCTTTTACTTATTATATGAAGCGGGCGCTAAACTTTTGACGCGATTGGCTGAATAGTGCGTTTTAGTACTTTGCTATATGAACTTTTGTGTGCTATTCTATCGGTGAGCAAAAGGACAGATTTAAAAAAAAAACACCTTGCGCCCTCTCCTTGTGAAGCTACAAACGATAAAAAACAATTCAAGCAAAATTATTTTTAAATTAATAAACCTAACAAAAAAGAAATATTCCATGCAAAGATTAATTTCTTAACCATTTCCAGTATAAGTTGAAGTTACACATGCCTAGAAAGATTTTTAAAAGGTAGATTGTCCATTAAATATGTGTATAAAACTTCAATTTCAGTCTACTCTTAGTATTCAAGATAATTCAACTTGCCTACATTTGTGCAACACCCTGTATAAACTAATTTAGATTATTTCAAAATTATGTTAAAATAATATATAAAATGCGATTTAATTTAAAAAAAAAAAAGTGGAATTAAAAATATTACTTTTTTCTATGTAACTTACCACGAAACAATTTTAGGGAATAAAGGTGTAAATACCAAATAAGTAAGAGTGAACCATATAGTAGCAAATAAAGCTCCAACAATAGATCCACACACAACCTGGGATAGTGTATGGTATTGTAAATAAACCCTACTAATACAAACTAAAAGTGCTGCCAAAGTAGAAGAGGAAATGATTAATATTTTCGAAACATTCTCCATTATTGTATTATTGTTCATATGGTGTAACCTAAAAATTACTTTATTCTAAATATATCCTCCATTAAATCCAACCTCTAAACTTTTTCTTACCTTATAAATACAAAATAAATAACATAAGTAGCAAAAAACCACATGAATTGGGCATGTGAAGAAGGCATACCAAATTCGTTATAGACAACATTTCGAGACATTGGCCGAGTCTCCTGTATAGTATGTTTTAAAAAATAGTTTAAAACTTCAGAGAGTAATGTTCCAATAAAAAAGGTTATTGTATGTAAGTCCCGTCTGAAGAGAATTAATGTGAGAAAACCAGAACCTATTCCAAACGGCGCGAGGCTTATAAATGCTAAAAATTTACCGATAATATCCCCTAGAAAAAAAAGTAAATAGAAATAAAAACAACACACAAAGATAATCATAAAGAGCAGATTATTTAAATCGGAAATTCGAACAACGAGGAGGTATTTATAAATTAAATTACCTTGTGGGTATTCGACTAGCGTTAGAGAGAACGGAACCCATTCTATTCTGTCATTATCGCTTATAGTTTTTGTAAAATAATTTTCATCAGGAGCAGACGTGGCCATTTTGACATTTTAATATTTTTGACAGGTGGATAACTGGATAACTACGACACCATGCTTTTCAAGTAATATCGATATTATAGATTTCTTTTAAATAATTCACTTAAAATTCTTAAACATTAAACATTTAGTTTTTATAGCATATTTTCAAACATACGTGTTTAATGGATTTTCTACATATCATTCAGTAAGACTACTTTCAATCAACCTATTATTTAAGTTATTGTGTTAATGGTGCCATCTGGTGATGGATGCAAAGTATTGTAATCAAATACAAAATTGTAGTCGAAATTATGAATAAAATAAATGTTATTTTCGATAATCAATTAATCTATGAAGGTAAGTTGATATTCATTAATCAAATTATTGTAATATTTATTAAATATCGTTTTTATTTCTACAGAAATTACGAATAAGTGACTTTTTTGTAAAATAAGTTGATTAAACAAATCTACTTAATAAGATTGATAAGACATTTAAAAATAATGTTAATAATTTCATGTTAACGTTTTAAAGTGCACGGTTCCTTGTTATATAAACTTAAAAATCGTTTTTCCTTCAAATTATGAAGTTTATTTGTCAAAGTAACACTTAATATGTCATAAAAAGGACTAATAAATAAGTAATGATAAAGTTTCGATCAACAAAATCAAAATTCTCATTAAAATTGACCAAAATAGTAAAGTAGCGCGAAAATTCAAATGTCTAACCGTGTGCACCCACACTGCTGTGAGGGGATAAAATGGCGAAGTATATGATACGGCCACAAAAACAAAACCAGTCATGATCTCGTACTTTCTCGCTTTTTTATATTTTTAGTTAGGAGGATTCTGTGGCATTTATGCTCCTCTACGCCGCCCACCACAATGGAAGGTTACTATTCAGAAGAAGCCAGTGCTGACCTAACAGACATCCCAGCAACTGATACTCCAGTATGGATATTAGGGGTTAAATATAATGCGTTACTTGGTAAGTAAACCGCATTAAAGCACCTTTTAAAATCCCTTCTTTCTCATTATAGTTTTTCAGATATTGCCCGTATTAGAAAAGACATTTGCACAAAAATTTGGGTGACATATCGCAAAGGTTTTGTTCCTATTGGAGACACAGAAGGTATTACCTCAGATAAAGGATGGGGTTGCATGTTGCGGTGTGGACAAATGGTTTTGGCGCAAGCTTTGGTTAATTTACATCTAGGCAGGGATTGGGTGTGGAGTCCTGAATCTAAAGATCCAGAGTACTTGGAGATCATCCACCGGTTTGAAGATAGGAGACAAGCACCATTTTCTATACATCAAATAGCTCAAATGGGAGTCTCAGAAGGAAAAGCTATTGGACAGTGGTTTGGACCTAATACTGTGGCGCAAGTTTTAAAGTAAAGTATGCTTTCCATCTTAACCTTTTAAGCGATGAGGATCCAATTTACTAGTTACGATTATCAATTATTGATAAGGCAGTTTGATATAATTTGTTAGACTAATTTTTAAGACAAACTGTCTTAAGGATAGATAAGTATAAAGATAATAAGACAATTATCTTAAAGATATTTTTGTTCTAACAAGGAGAGTGCAAAGTCTTGTGGTCACAGATTAAGTTAATACAGTAGAACTTCCATATAACGAACTTGAAGGTTCAAATGAAAAAATTCGTTACATAGAAACTTCATTACAAGGAAACCGTATTCTTTTTCTTATTTAAAAGGATATAAAATTTATAATCTACACTTATTAATAAGTGTGGAGTTACAATTATGTATGTAAATCAAAACATAATGAGACAACAAAACAGTATTAATACATTATACACTATGTAGTTAGATACATACATTATTTTATCTACTTCAAATAAAAGTCTTTTGCTTAGATAGGATAACACATGAAATTAAAATTAACATAATAACAGTTGTTATTCTATTGAAGTATCCAATCAACTGTCATATGTCACAACAATAGGTTCTCGGGGATCCCCTGGAATATCTGCCTCACTTTTCGGTAATTCAACCTACTTCTTCAAAGAATTTTAGTTCATTATATGGAAGTTTTTTCATTATATAGAAGTGTTTTTATAAGAGAATTTCTTGGGACATCAAAAAAAATTCGTTATAGAGAAAATTCGTTACATACAAGTTCGTTATATAGAGGTTCCGCTGTATTTTGTAGGATGGTAGATTTAGTTACCTTTTAATTAAAATATATGGTTATAGGGGCCACTACTTAATTATAATATATTAAAGGAGTACGGTAAACTTAAATGCACCACAGAATACTTACAATATAATTACAAAAGTTGTTTTAATATATTGGTAACATGTTAATAAACACATTTAGGTATGGAGGAATTCTTCTTGTTCACTACAATTGTTAAAAAACGGCTTTTTTAAATGACACATTTTATCGAATGTACGCATGAAATATCGTTCAGGCAACTTCGGTTGTAATTATATTGCAAGTATTCTGTGGTGCACTTAAGTTTACTTACTTTGGCGAGTTCGGAAAAACGGCCCCGAAAATCAATTGAAAAAAAAGTGGCCCTAATTGAAACTAAAACGCTCGATCGTTCGTCGACCAAGATCCGTCTGTCATTTTCGCCAATTTTCGAACGCAATTTTTGCCCAAAAGGCTACCGGCTCCGCGTCTCTGCTTCCGGCTAGCCGCCTGAACGGCTTTACACCGCAACTTTACATGCGAATCGGGGCTCCTTTGGACCAGAAACGGTCGATTTCAGTCCTAAACGAAGTCCCCGTTTTCCGTCATTTTCGACTTGGGCCGATAAAGCAGTTGGCTCGATTTTCATAAACATTATTCTAACCACGCTAATGTCAAATGAAATGTCAAGACGATCGGTTTATTAATAATCATCAAATATTTAATTTATTCAAAGCAAAAATTCGCATAAATCGTACCAGGAATAATTCGAAATGGTATCTAGGAAACATTTTTCACCGCCACCACGCGTTTTGAGTTGTAATGTTTGCAAAATCAATTTGACTTCTTTATCCAAATTTTAGGATGCGTCTAACGGTTTATTATCGCACAAATTCGTAAAAAGAGCTCCAAAGTCAGACTATTTAGTTGGTATTCCTGCATTTGGACTGTTCAAGTTGGTGCACATGTTATAAATTGTAACTCTACGCAGGCAGTTTGGAGTATATTAAAACGTGTGCCGTAATTCGAATTAGTTGATGATTTTTTTCAAATAACGCCATCTTTTAGATTTTTTCGTCTCCATAACTCCAAATTTAATAAAAGACCTTTCAAAAGGACCCTCGAAATTCCTTAGGTTTTAGCAACCATATTTTTAAAGCAACAACTTTCAAATTTATTGTGAATTGTCCCAGAGTTTTTGGCAGATCACTATGGAAGGATATAATGCCCCATACAAAAACATTTTTACAAAAAAGGTTTTGGGCTCTAAGCAATTTTTACAACTTGCCAAAACAGTCCTACTCAATCGACTCTTCAACGATTAGGATATGAACTGGCGATCGAAGTCGTGCGATTTAATCCCTTTCGATCATTTTTTGGAGGATATGTTAAATAGCAAATCTATATGAATACACAACAAACAATTCAAGTCCTCAAAGTCAAGATAATGAATGCCATCCAGCAATTTCAACCAGTTTTACACTACAAAGTGATTAAAAATGGGACCAATTCATTACGTGCCACCAAGCAAAACCGCGGAAGACATGTCAAGGATTTGCCAAACCACACTTAATACTTAATGTCATAAAATGTTCTTTCAAACTGAAAAAGAAATGAGTCAATAGCTCACAAGGAACTTATTTTATTTACTTTTAGAAACAGAGCACCTTTATAGGAGGATTCTATGGTTAGGTATCTTCACGAATTTCTGTATCATCTCTTTGAAATTTGCAAGGTTTTGCAACGTGGTTTTGTAGAAAAAAGATGTTGAACACTTGAAACATTTGTTAATTTTAAATAAATAAAGAAGTAAGGATGAGCGAAAAAAAGAACAACCCAATAAAAATTCCATTTAAGACATTCAAGCTTCCATTGGATGTAAAAGTGACAATACTATGATAAACCCCAAGATGTAATAAAAATTAATGCAAAATGGAAAACTACTAAACAAGGGCAGGGAATGATTAAAAATGATATCCAGGAAAAAATAACAACGTGTAGGTATTTAAACCGTATCAAAAAAATGGCAGAATTGATTGCTTATAGCTTTCATATATTACAGTAATTAGTACTTAGCAGAACATTTCTCATCAAATAATATAAGGCTAACTGTTTGAGGTAAATTTCTACCTGAAATCACAACCGTCTTAATGGCTTCAAAATATATCGAACGCACTTAAGAGTTAAAGATTTTTTACCTATAAATTCTCAGGAACACTGAAAAGAAACTGATAAGATACTTAGTCAATTTATGAATTCGAACATATTTTGTACTAATACTAAAGTTAAAGAATGGATAGGTCTACCACAAAAGTTAGAAGCATGGATAATCGGAATTTAAATCAACGAATCGTGCTAAGGGTTTAGGAAAAGCTTGCACGTCATTGGCGGATTTAAATTAACTGCGTACGAGCCATTTACAAGATGATACTGTACATGGTAGTAATTTTTACCTATTCAGAGTATCCTTACACTCAAATGATAGTCTATGCTAGTAGTTTTTTAGATATTTGTAAATGGAGATGGAATTTACTAATTAAATTCAGGTTTATAGCTAAAGATTAAAAGTAATAGGTTTGGCATAACAGCAATAGATCAGTGTTTCTCATCATTGGGTGCTGGGTTCAAGTTTGGAGAGTGCGAATAATCTTTTCTCAATGTTACGTCTATTTTTACATATAAAGATACCATTGGTGACCATGAAATGGTACAACACCGTAACATTAGCTTTGTTTGTTGGGTTAAAACTTGCACTGCACTAACAATAAGTTAGGGTGCAAAGGTGCAGTTCTGTGGAGCATTTAAAAGGGAATGAAAGTAATTCAGTGTAATTTGGTGCACTTTAGTTCAGGTATGAAATGTGATGCAACGAACGGATAAATAACCAAAATTTAATAATGCACTGAACTGCTAAGTGCAGCAGTGCATCCCTAACGAACAAAGCTATTTTTTGAGTGTGCATTGCACTTTGTCAGTTAATTGTCATTTAATATAATCATTAATGTATCAAAACTTCAAAATTAATAGAGGAATATAACCTGACATTATAACCTTTCTTCAAAAAGCGTGACTTAATCGGTATAAATTCGGTTATTTTTAACATTATCCAAATTAAGATTTATCCTAACAAGTGAATTCTATCTTCACTTGCAAATATCTAAAAAAATTATTGAATAGTGACCCCTGTAACGATATATCTTCATCAACTGGGAAACTAAATCTACCATTTTACAAAATTTGAACTAAACTAAATGCGTGACTCCAAGACCTTGCACTCTCCTTGTATGAAAGAAATATTCTTCTTCAAAGTCAAATATTAATTTTCAGATTTTTTTTAATAAGTTTGAATATAGAAAACCATATCATTTTATGTTTTAAAAAGAGCCACGTTCAAGGGAAAGCTCTTTCTGCGAAAACACTATTCAAATTTCAACCGAAAAGTTTTTCACATTTTGTGAAGCAACGTTGAATACATACAATTTCAATATGGTACGCGCAATTTCAGTGTTTATCCTCCTATTCACAAATCTCAAAGAAGCAGGATGATCTTTGAGAGGTTGCAAACCATTCTGGAGTTGTATAGATTTAATCAGACAGGTTTTGTAATAAAATTTTCCCTTAAGATGTGAAGAATGTTTACGCAGATATGGTCACCCTTTACGCACCGTTATGTTTGAAAAGTAGAAAGGCTTGGTTCTCTTAAGTTAAATTCGTAAAAGAGAATTTTCAAAATTAATATCTGATGATAAAATAGCTACTTTACAAAGTCGCGCTTACCTGGTGAACTCTGTATATGAGTCACTTTTTTATGTGTGTGGCGTGCACAGGTTCGCCTCCTTTATTTTAAATTTATCATTTTTAAAATCACGTCGGGGTCACCAAGTTATATGGCAAAGACCGTATAATAAAAGTAGTTACTATTTAATTTTTATAAATGTGATAAGTCGAACCGCTATCACTTGTATTTGTATTTTCAATTTAAAATTATATTTGTTAAAAAGTAACTACTATTATTATATGGTCTTTGTCATATAACTTGGTGACCCTGACGTGATTTTAAAAATGATAAATTTAAAATAAAGGAGGCAAACCTGTGCACGCCACAATGTGGGACAAGTCCACTTTTGAAAAGACATTTAGAAATGAAGCATTTCAAGAAAAAATAATAAAAAGAAAATCTATAATTATAGTAAAAAGAATTATCTAAACCTATACGTAACATTTTGAATACAAAAATAGGTTGTTGGATTTTTCTTCATAAAATAATTGTTTACCAATATTTTCTTTCATTACAGAAAATTAATAAAATATGACGAATGGACCTCATTAGTAATCCATGTCGCCCTCGATAATCTATTAATAATTAATGAAATACGTAAGAAAATATTTCTCCTTAATAATATGGTCAAACAAAATCCTAAATAAAATCTCTTTAATAGGTGAACTATGTAAATCACAAACGCCTCCTAGAGCGTGGAAGCCTCTTTTTCTACTAGTGCCTTTACGTTTAGGACTAAATGAAATAAATCCTATTTACATTAAAGCTTTACAGAATTGTTTCAAGCTGCAACAAAGTTTGGGGATAATTGGAGGGAAACCAAATATGGCCTTGTGGTTTATTGGGTGTATGGGTACAGAGGTATTTTGTCTCGACCCGCATACGACGCAAAAAGCAGGATTTATTGGAAAAAAGGAAACAGAAGAGGAGGTTTTAACTGATTTAACGTATCATTGTAGAAAGGCTCCAAGGATGAATATCTTGACAATGGATCCAAGTATAGCTTTGGTAGTTACTTATTAAGACTTTTATGAGCGGGTATTCATTTTCGTGGTTTTTAGTGCTTTTTCTGTAAAACTGAGAAGGATTTCAACGACCTTTGCGATAGTGTGAAAGAGCATGTTGTTACATTAGACAACCAGATGTTGTTTGAGATTATCTTGAATAAGCCTACAGATTACTTTTCAACGGAATCTTTTAAAAGCCCTCCGAAGAGTCCGAAGACGCCAGCGCGGCAAAGCGAAGACTCGGACGAGTTCGAATTAATCTAATGTCACTCGTTAATCTAATAGTTCTTTATCTCTTCTTTTTTAATAAATAAATATATATTTGCCTATAGCCACTTAAGTAATTATTTTGTAAATATATATTTTAGCCGGTTTTACATCGTGTAATTTATTATTAAATCTGTATAGGTGTCAATTATTCGTTTTTACAACCAAATTTATTGTTTGTGTGTTATTGCGATCGTTTTGAAATTTGAATAAAGTGCAAACAAAACGCTTTTATACCACGGAAATTGTATGATGGATAAAACTTATGTGAAAATATAGACAATTTTTGATCACAAATTTTGGTTTAACATTTCCCACCTATCGACACACATTTAAGGCTGTGAACTCAGGATGCCTAAAGTCCCCATCGTGAATTTGTTACGACTCTTAATGGATGATTAATTTTAGTATGTGTCTATTTCTGGGAATTTTTTGTTAAACAGGAACGTAAATTTATCAATACATGCGATATATTTAGAAATGGGGTTCATCGCTTTTTTTCAAATTATGAAATGATTTTTACCGTGAATTGTAGTTTAAAGATTCAATTTCAATTACACAAGTTAAATTTGTTCTAATTACTTACTAACAAATTAAAAAAATGTTTTGATGAAACTCGAAAATTTTTAACCAGCTTTGGACTTTATTTGTAAGAATCAAGGAATTTCTTTTTTACTTTAACCCTTTCGCGATAGCGCACCCATACCATAATACCTTGCCATTTTTTTATAAAATTACAAAAAAAAATTTTTTCGCTCTTTGTGATTGCCGTATATATACAGCGTCCGTCGCGAAAGGGTTAAACTGAAGTTAAAAGATTCAAACCAAATTTATTATAAAACCTAACAAAAAATAAATAAATAAATTTGGGAGGAATTCTTGACAGTTAAGTAACTTAACTTTTCGTAGCAATAATGCATATTACGTGTACTTCTTGGGTCAAAGGATTCTTCTTTATTCAAAAATTCTTGCGACAAAGAACAGCTTAATAATGATATTGTTTCTTATATTGCTTTTAATGTACAGGGTGCATCACGACAAAGTGCATAGATCCATATTGAGAAAACTAGACTCTGCTCAACTGTCGTAAAATATTTCCAAAATTGGAAGTCGACAAATGTATCTTATTTTAAATGAAACACCTATATATTTCTGCATATTTGTGTATTACAACTAATTTTAATAAAAAATCTGAAATATATTTATTATTTTGGGAAAAATATACGTTTACGTTTTGTGTTATAGGGGAATAGTGGCATGAAAGAGCCTGTTTTAAAAGAAGACCAAAATACTATAAAAATAGGTAGATTTTTTTTACGTTTACGAAATTGGCTCTTTCAAGCCACTCTTCCCTTATGTATTTTTTTACAATTCTTTTAATATTTTTCACGTTTGGTGAAAGATGTTTAAAAAAGGTGCTGTAGTTTAAATTTGTGGTAGTTTAAATATTGATCTACCACAAATCGGGTGTTCAAAATAAGTTGTGAAAGATTACTATTGAAAAAAAGGCTAATTTAAAAAAATTGAATGGGTACCATATACACATATATATTCTTTTGATGTTATTGTAAGCTAGACTCAAAGTGAATGTAAAATAACGCGTAAACGTTATACCGTGTATAAGGTGTTCCACACACTATAAAAACAAAAAAGAAGATGGAAGGAGCAATAGGCATTTTTATATTTTCAGTTAAATATATATTTAATTTTCCTTCTATTCACACATACAACTGAACAAGTATAAATAACAAACCTTATTTGTATACAAATAATATTAAAAATACTTTTGAGATTTACTATCTACACGTGACGTGATCGTTTTATAGGATTTTCATGGTCTTGGTTTTGTCTTTGGCACCGCGTCTATCTCATTTTAATTGGAAACATTCCCTTTTTTCATTTATTATACATGTGCATAAATAATTCATTACAAATGCAAGTAGTTTAATAACATAGTTATAAGTAGTTTCCATTTGATATTAAAAATAAATACAATGTAAATAATAAATAACCACATCTTTTTTTTTGTTCTTAGAGGCACTTATTGTTAGTTATTTTGGTAAACACTCTCAAAAGAATTATCCTTAAAATTAATAACAATAACGCTGATATTATCCAAAGAACCTCGATAAAACGACTGCAAAGTAATACTTTTAGCTCCATAATCAGACTCATTTAATCGTTCTTTAACAAACGCGATCGCTTCTTCGTTCGAAAAAGTATCCCACAAACCATCAGAAGCTAAAATAACAAATTGTGGTTTGTGATAGGATAAATCAAAGGTTAATATATCGGGATCGGCTATAACTAGTTTTTTATCTTTAAGTGGATAATCTCCAAGAGCTCGGGATGTCGCTAAAATCCCAGCAACTCTCCAGACTCCATTAAAACTAACAAAACCACCGGCTTCCTTAATTCGTTTACGTTCACGCACTTGTTGGGGCTTATGATCGAAAGATAAAGGAATCGCATTTCCTTTTGAATCACACATAACGCCTCGAGAATCCCCAACATTACCTACGATTAATTTTGTGCCTTCTAAAATTGCTATTAATGCTGTTGTCCCCGCAACATCCATAGATTTTTTTGCTGTTTCTAATAACAGACGATCAGCTGCTAAAACTTCGTCTGTAATTAATTTAGCATAATCAATTGTCCCGAATTTATCGAAATAATCAGTTGGTTTAGTTTTTTTAACAACCTCTGGTTTAGTTGGTTTGATTTCTCTTGTTATAGGACGAATATTATCTAATTTATTCAATAATTCAGGATCAGTAATTTCTTTAGCACCTTTTATACACTCATCAGTTGTTGATGAGGTTTTTCTAAAACTTTTACGCCTTTCTTGTAAATTTGGTGTAACAGGTTTTTCGGGATCTTTTTTTTCTTCTTCGCACACTTCAATTTTTACAGGAGTTCCTTCAATTAACCCTTTAATCTCAATGATTTTATTATGTAAGTTTTGAATAAGTTTTTCTTTAGCATAATTAGCTGCAAATTCACCTCCATGTCCATCAAATACAGCAAACAGTGAAACCCCAGTATTATTAAGATTATCATTAATAACAAATCGATCTTCCATTTTCGGACGTCTACCTTGGACAGCATAAGCAGCAACGGGACCAATCTTCATCTCCCAACTTGATTTCTCCACATCATTTACAGTGAAAAGGTTCAACTTCTGGATTCTGGACTTCTGCGTCTTACCCAAGGTGTACTGGAGTCTCCCTAACAAATTAGTACTCCATAGTTGTACTGTTTGGACGTACATGACCAACACGAACACAACGAGTCCGAATACGAATATTTCTGGTTTTAGTATGTAGATTTTGAACATTTTCCACAGGTATGATGCACAGGTTAAGGGGGACACGTTCACCGGCAAACCCCAGGCTATGCGCGACATGATTTTTACGTGCGATACGTACGTTTGGTAGATTATCTTGTCATCTAATTCGTCTTCCATCGTTAGCAAGAAAAACTTTCGCTATAACACGGTCTATTCGTTCGGATTTGACATAGTTTCGGTTGTGTGGGAAAATGGATTTAAATTTAGACGTGGACGTGGCTAAAGATACGCGTTATTTAGAAGTTGTAAAGGTTTAAAAATAACATCTACTTTATAAAGTAATCGATAAGTATTTAATACACAATTTTATATTTTCGCAAATATGTAAGGTTTTTAAAATGAGTATACATAATTTTTTTAGGGAAAGAATGATAAGTTGTAAATGATAAAATCTTAGTTTCAAATAAGACTAATAGATGGCTATTTTGATCATTGTAAACAAAAGAATCGAAAATAAAAAAATATTTAAATTTAAGGTGTTTTGTAGTTATCAAAATAGCTGTCCTATTTAATAAAAAATTAATATTAACAAAATGAAATAAGTTCAAATTCAAAGTATTCCTAACAGATGGCGGTTTCCATTTATTTAAAAAAATATGTAAATTAATCATAATGTGAGTAACCGTTCGAACGATTAACATGTAAAAATGCGACTTTCAAAAAGTTCAAAGTTCAGTTAACGGTATGCAAAGAATTCTGATTTTTGACTTCACTAAAAGTGTACGTTTAATGTTTACAAATTTTCTAATATCAATTTCAAAATTTAATTTAAATTTACGTATTAATTATTTTTTAAACAAAACACATACATCACAACAAAAACTATTTCATTATTATCTTTTAACTTAACTGATACCTGTAACCACATCCTTTACATTGTATTTCTTTTGTTTAAATAATCGTGTTTTTACAACGTTTTGTTGACTGTGGTGACTAGATTTGAAGGGGTTTTTATTACCATTATTACACACTTTAAACGGGGACAATTAAATGCAAGGCACGCGAAGGTTCGTCTAGTTACTTTCGTTTTCGAACAGGTTTTCGCGCTATCTTCATTTTACTTATGTCAATTTGTGTGTGTTTATTTGCTCGGCGATGTAACGATGGGTGTCTTCGTTATCGGACGGGAGTCTTTTAAGGCCTCACGGATCCGCACCGAATAAGGCCCCGAAACCCACGAGAGGCAATGAGTGAGAGGAAGTTCGCCCGTAACCTGGGTAAGCCGGGCACGGCTGCACAACTAAGGGAAACTGTTTCGCAAGTCGTTCGGGAGTCAACTGCACAAGTAAGTGTAGGACTAATACGATTATTTGGTTTTATTAACTACGAGGAAGTTGTTTGGAACATTACTTGGCGATTATTACGTACATTTGAAGCTTATGTAGGCCATTAAAGGGACTTAAATTGATGCTGTACTTATGTAAATAGGGTCAGATTATTTTTACGCCCAATTTGACGTGTTAGGAATTAAATGAGCGGGAAATATTTGTATTTGATTTAAGTAAAGATTTATTTAAGCTTTGAAATACAAGAAATGCATCAGTTTACACAAAATCAATTCTTTTTAGAGTAAACCTCATTTAGTCGAACCAATTGATTTTGAAAATTTTGTCCTAAAGAATAAAACAGTCTTGCAAAATGATTCCCAACGGGAACTATTATTATACCCATCTGATGATATCTCTGTAAGTATTTTTACATAATTCTTTATGCATTTCTTTGCATTTCACTATGATTTAATTTAATAGCAAGTTGTACTGCCAAGGCGTTACCGTACAACAAACTCAACAGTTCCAACCCGGCAAGAAACTGAAGACTGCAATCTCTTGACAAAGCAATGCATAAACAATTACTCATCAAACTGGAATCTCGTCCATTACAAGTACAGTGCATATTCAGGAAGCTATGCAGACCTTCCCAAAATACCAACTTCTGATAATTTAAAGGAAGAAGTTTTCGAAATTGATATAGAAAATGACGCTCCAGAAGATTTCTTGTCCCAAACTGATAGTATAACTAAGGAGGGTTATCTTATGAAAGGTCCAGAAATTGGTTCAGATAAAATTCTCATTAACATTGGCTCAAAAAGCTTTAAAAGACGCTATTGCCACTTGAGACAAGAAGTCGATGGGACTTATATTTTAGAAATGTTTAAAGATGAGAGAAAAGGTGAAGCAAAACTTACAATCGTTATGGATTTGTGTACGGAAGTTGTGAAAAATAGTAAAAGGGGGCGATTTTGCTTTGAATTGAGGATGACTGATGGTCAGAAATCATATGTTTTAGCCGCAGATAATGAGGGAGAATTCAAGGATTGGTTGGCGAAGTTGGTTTCAGTTTTACAACAAAATAAAGCACAGGAAGAAAAAAGAGCTGGATCATTAGAAAGAGGTATACATTATAAACTACCATCTGCTGAATGGAAAAACCTTGAGGATTAAGTGTTGATTATAGCAGATGCCCTCTAATCACCTTTGGGAATGACGGCATCGGGTATTTCCTTTTGTGCATGTAGTGTAAAGGATCTTCTAATAAGGACGCTTAAAATTTGTTAGCTTGTAGCAACCATGTTTTTAAAGCAACAACATTCAAAGTCAATATAACAAATGCCCTCTAGTAATTTCAACCAATTTTATGTGATTGTCATTAAAAATTGGAATACGTGATTGAATACATGCCACCTAGCAAAATTTCGGGAGACATTTGAACGATTTTAAATTTCATAGTTAATACTTTGCTGACCGGTGATGAGTTAACTCGTCTTTTCACACCCAAACGTTGCTGACCGGTGATGAGTTAACGCGTTATTGTACTGCTCATAGCCCCGGACGGACGGATAAAATTCCCCGACAACAAAGTGTTAATAACAAAATATTCTTTCAAACAAAAAAAAGAAATTAGTGGATATCGTACACAGAACACTTATTTTATTTACATTTCAAAATATAGCATCCTTATTGAAAGACCCTTTATTTAATTCCTCAATTAACTGAACATGCAAAATGTTTGTAGTAACCATCTAGGGGAAGGTGGGTATGTTAGGGACACTTTTTATAATCCATTTAATTGTGGCCATACCAGCAACATAAAAATTTTAAAATTTATACCATCGAATAGCTTACTGTTTATACTATATTTTGGTACTTATTTAACGTCATTTTTTCTAATGGTTAGAGTTTTGTTGCAGTAGAAGTGGTCATTTGTACTTTTGTCCCAAACGTACCTTGCGTTGGTATGTATGGGACAGTCACAAAATGACGAAAGCATAATTGATTTCTTCATCTTCTTCCGTCTCTAATTTCTTTTTACGCTGTGTTTAACCTTCTCTTCCCTTTTTCGAAATTTTTCATTCTTGATTTTTAATGTTTCTTCTATTAACAGTTTTTCAGGTGTGCTTGTTAATATCTTTGTAAATTGTAACTGTTTTGCACGGGTTATTCAAGAACCAATTACCAAGAGCCGATTGTAGTTACCTCATTGTAGTTAGTCTACATATTAGTTTTTTTAAATTTTAGTATAGGACACAAATAAAAGACAGCAAGGTGTATTGATCAAAAACAGTTTGTAGACTTCACCAATAATAATTTATTAAGATTTGTAAATAAACATAGTTATAACCAGTACTTATCTGATGCACCCGATTTTTACTTTGAAACAATATAAACGCGAACGTCCAATTTTTAAGGTTAAAATAACTGACTGCATTTCAAGTTTCGACGATATAGCAATGTAGGTAGCACTAGTAAATTTAAAGTATGAGAACGGGGTACGTTTTCGGTTTGGATCAATTGTCCCAAACATACCACCGTCCCAAACATACCCACCTTCCCCTATTAACCAATCAACTAATACGAATTGCAAACTCCTTTTGTAATTGAAGGGTTTAGTGTAAAAACCAGAGCTCGACTTTTTTTTCGAAAATTTCACTTTAACTTAATTTAATAACTAGATTGCAGGTTTGATAATCGTTTCGAATAAGAAACTAACAGCAGTATGCCTTATAAAAGGAAATACAACTCTAAACGGACTTGTTTCAACTATCCTTTAGGTTTTGACTTAAAAACTCTCTAGCGGCTGTTTCTTTTTCCTTTTTTTTTTATTGACCGGTTTATGCACCAAAATGTTCAATTAAATGTCTCTCCTGGCAGCTCAAGTTGCTGTGTTGTGATTCTTAGTAACTTCCCTAGTTAAGGACAAAACAAACTCTCAACAAAAAGTAAAATTTTTGAATTACTATGACGATTTTTTTCCATTCAGTAAACTTTACTTAAATAATTTTGAAAAATGTCCAGAATTAATGTTCATATACATAAGAGCGTAATTCTACAGCAAAAAATATGTTAAATAAAGTTCATATGAATATACCGGGTGTCCCAACGGTCCGAAAAAGCTCTATAATTTGTTTATTATTGGATATATTAATCTTTTCCTTTTTTTGGGTTATAGCTGTAATGGTACTACACATTTTTAAAATATTGCGACTTATATACAGGTGTCCCAAAAGTACAAAAAATACTAAAGTTACTATTTTTTAAATGGAACATATCCGATTTTATTTTATTTTTGAATTCTATGGTAAAATACGATTCACTTTTATAAAGGTCGTTTTTGTCTAAACTGCCAGCAAATTTGATTTATGGCACTTTTTTTGCCAGAATTTTCAAATCCAGTGCTTTGTTCAAAAATTCTTATTTTCAATATCCTTGTTGTGAAAATAATTGATTCCGTTTGACTGTTGAATGTTTATTGGATTTTTAAAATGTTTACTCAACGACCTGTTTGGTCGCATTTGTCTATTGTGATTTCTTAAAAATGATAAATTAAAAATGTGGAAGACATGCATTTTTAAATGGTAACCCCTATTTATTATTATATTGGTCAAAAGTTATTCTAACAGGCTTCTTTTACTTTATTGTGGATGGAAAGTTTGTCAGAATATTTTTTGTTCACTACAATAATAAATTGGGGGTGCCATTTGACTCATCATGTTTAAAAATTCGCAGTAAGCAATTGCGACTAAGCAGATTATTGAGTAAACATTTAAAAGATGCAGCAAACATTTGGCAATTAAACAACGTCACCTACATTAAAGTTAAGCCAAAAATTCGACAGAAAAAAATTTTTGAACAGACCATTGCATTTCGAAATTTTGGCAAATAAACTGTTATAAATCAAATTTCCTCACAGTTTAGGTAAAAACGACCTCTATACAAGTGAATCATATTTTACCATAGAATTCGAAAATAAAATAAAATCGGGTACGTTCCATTTAAAAAATAGTAACTTTAGTATTTTTTGTTATTTTGGGACACCTGTATATAAGTCGCAATATTTTTAAAATGTGTAGTACCATTACAGTTATAACCCAAAAAAAGGAAAAGGTCAATATCTCCAATAATAAACAAGTTACGGAGCTTTTTCGGACCGTTGGGACACCCGGTATGTCCAGAAATGCTCTTATAAATGCTCTTATCTCTTGGAAGATGATACTCATAATGTATTTCTTTCTAATGATTTTATTTGTCATAGTCAGAATTAAATGATGAATTTAGGAACATTTACATTTCAAACACAATTTTGGATTTTGGTTTCCATAAGAAGCAGGGTGATGGTAACCAATTCATCTATGATAAATAGTATTGCGCGAACTTACTATAACGTTTGGAAATTTTACAGACATAAAATTTTATGTGTGGCTCTGCATTACTGTTGAATTTCTCGAAAATGGTTCATGGTAGGACACTGTGTTAATAACTTTTTTTTATATTTTTGTCTAAGCATTCCGATTTTGAGATTCTATTTTTGGAAAATGATCACCAAAAGAAAATGTGTCATAACCATATTTCTTATGTAAATCTTAGGGGATGTTCCAAAATTCAGAAACTAACTCTGTACAATAAGTGAAATAATTAAAAAAAAACAGGCAATCTCATCTTCAAAGAGCTGCAGCTTCTTTGGTAAAGATTTACCCTCTTAAGTATATGAACATTATTTCCAGACACCTGTACATGTATAACAATAAATATCAATCTTTAGATCGTAATTCACCAGTTCCACAAATACAACCTCAACCTTATGGAACCTTAAAAGGTTTAGAGCACAGTATGAATCCTCAGTTAATAAAATACGCCCGTGAAACTGATATAAGCATAGCAATGTCAAGAAGAGAAAACCGTTCGAGGCTTTTTACCTTATATCCTCAATTAATAATGAATAAACCTCCACCATCTCAAGATCAAATAGAACCGTTCAGGGAAATATTCGGCCATAGAGTCTTATTAAAATGCGAAACTATTTCTTTTAAACTCCAAGCACCCTTAGACGAAAGGGACCCATCCCAAATCGAACCGTATTATACAACATTATGTCTTTTCGATGCCAAAAACGGACGGAAGCTGACTGAAAATTTTCACTTTGACGCTAATAGTCATTCGGCTAGAGGGATTTTTGCTTCGTGTTTAGCTAATGGAGATAATAGAGACGACGTGAATCTCGATTTTCATTCCAATATACCTAGGGAGTGGATGTTGTATCCAAGACAAGCTCTTATGTCGATCACAAACGCGCATCCTGATATTTTTTTGGTCGTACGAATTGAGAAAGTTTTACAAGGGGGCATTTATCAAGCTGCTGAGCCTTATATTAAAGTTAATAAAGATCCTAAAGCTGCTATGAAAGTTTATAGGAGTGTTATCGCGAGTTGTCAACGATTGGGAGCTTATAGGATGCCTTTCGCCTGGTCTGCAAAACCATTATTTAGGTAAGTAGATTTTTCGGTTTACATGTTACAACCAAATTTAATCTTTTGATAGACTTTATAGCAACGAATTAGACACTACTCCAGAATTTCCGGCAATTTACCGTCAAGAAAATAACAAACTAACTGACGAAGAACTTTTAAAACTTCTTGCCGAGTACAGAAAACCAGATAAATTTAGTAAACTAACTGTGATACCTGGGACGTTAAGAATTAAAATCGAACCTCTCAGCGAGCTTCCTGAAAGTAAGTAATTATATTAAATAATCTGTAAAAACATTCAAAATTAATAACTTTTCTTCTTGGTGGTGTTTTTAGATTGTCTCACAACATCTTTATATCCATTAAAACCATTCCCAATCCCTCCAACAAATGAACCAACCATTGAAGTAACAGAATTTGAAAGTCTTTCAGAAAAGGACGTTCATCCATATACAGGGTTTATTAATCATTTGTATGTCTATCCACATACATTAAATTTTGACACCCAAAAGATGTTTACTAGAGCGAGAAATATCGCATGTGTGGTAGAATTACGCGACAAAGACACCGCAAATGCTGCCGGTTTACCTGTAAATGACTTTTATCAGATTTAATTGATTTTTAAGTGACGATTTTTACAATTTTAGTGCATTTACGGACGTCCAGGTCAAAATGTTTTAGTTTCGCAGGTTTCCTGCGCGGTTCTTCACCACAACACGATCCCAACGTGGTACGAAGAGATAAAAATCCGTTTGCCGATACATTTACATAACAACCATCATTTACTGTTCACTTTTTATCATATTTCCTGTGATATAGCGAAGAAAAAGGATAATGGAGTTGAGAGTGTAGTGGGTTACGCTTGGTTACCGCTTTTACAAAAAGGAAAGTTAAACGTTGATGTTCAAACTATTCCGGTTGCTGCACAGTTGTTACCTGGGTATTTATCGATTCACCCGTTTGGATTAGGAAAAGGAGTAAGTTTATTAAATTGGTTTATAATTAATTTGTTTTAAAAAACTGATTATTTTAGAATGCCGGGCCTGAAATAACGTGGATAGATTCTCAACGATCAATTTTTGCGGTGGAATTTAATTTACATTCAACAGTAAACACCCGCGACCAACATTTGTTCAATTTGTTTACGTTAGCCGAAAGATTATTAAACCCAAAACCGTCTTCATTGCCCCAAGAAAGCGAAACTTGTAAAATAATCAAAGCTTTACACGCAATCCACTTAACAACCTTGATAACTTTCTTACCTACACTTTTAAACCAACTCTTTACGTTACTAGTCGCAACAAATAACGAAGAGATCGGTTTGAACATCATCCGAGTTTTAATCAATTTAGTTAACATGGTTTACGAAGCGAAACGCAAAGAAGTTCTTCAAGCGTACGTTAAATACGTTTTTGTGACACCCGAATGCAAAAAATCCGCATCCGTACACGAAGAAATGTGCAAACACCTACCTATCATTCTAAATCCTGCCAACACCGACTTTTTGGTCGTTAATAAATTCATGCATCATTCGCTATTCTTTTTCGATGTCATCGTTAAGAGCATGGCGCAACATTTATTAACGACGGAACGGATAAAAATGCATCGAAACGAACGATTTTCGAAAGAGTATTTGGATAGAATCGAGAATATGGTTAAAATATTGACTTCATACGTTTTAAATAAATATAAAGATATGCCCGAAGAGACTCAAGAGCTGAACAAGAGCATTGGAACGTTTTTGAAGGTAAGAATATTTATTTACAGCAATTTAAGTGAATTTGTCTAAATCTATATCTGTATATTCTATTTCAATTATTAAAATAATACATAACAAACGTTAAATTTGTTTTAAGTTTCTAAATTACTTATTGGTTGTTTTAAAATGGATCGCATTTAAATGCTCAGTATTTTTATACCTTATTGCTCAGAAAAAAATACTAAACGCTCAGTATTTAATTTTAAACATGTTAAGTATAAAAACAAAAAATGCTCAGTAAAATATTTGAAATGTTAAACATATAAAACATAGTATGAAATTCAACAATTCCCAGTAAAGAATTACGATTGCTTAATGGCTATCAAGTAGATCAGTAAATGTGAGGCGCTGCTTTAACTGGTTGGTAACACTGACATCGGAGATCACCGTTTACAGTGCTCGCCGTGTTTTCATCTAACCTCAAAATTGTTCATCAAAATTTTAGATTAAAAATAAATGAAATACCTCATTACGAGAGTGATGAAAGAGAAAGTGAACACGAAGAAACTGTTTTTTTGTTCAGGCAAAAATTATCGATGACTTTGGGAATTTTTTTAATTTTTTTGGGAACAACTACAATTAATTTGATTTTTTTAACATAAAATAGACACTTTAACCTATTTCTATTCAAAAAATCTTTTCAAAATTTTCATAAATAAACTCAAAGAGATTTTTCAAATTTGTTCAAATTTTGTTGAATTTGGGAAAAAATCATCGATGACTTTGGGAATTTTTAAAAATTTTTTGGGAACAGTTACAGTAAATTTGGTTTGTATTGCGTAAAATAGATACTTTAATATATTTCTATATAAAAAAATCTTTTGAAAATTTTCATAAATAAGCTCAGTACGATTTTTCAAATTTGTTCAAATTTTTTTGGTTTCGGGCAAAAATCGTCGATGTCTTTGGAAATTTTTAAAATTTTTTTCTGAATTTCCAGAAATAACCTCAGTACGATTTTTTAAATTTGTTCAAGTTATGTTGAGTATGATATTATTTTTTTAAAAGTAGTTTCGATTTTTTACTGATTATTTGGTATAATTACTGAACAGTAAAGATTTGTACTGAACATTTAGGATTTTTACTGAGCGTTTACTATATTGACTCTGCATTTAAGATTTTTAATGGTCATTTAGTTACCGTACTGAATATTTATATTAATACTGAGCGGCTAGTTTTTTACAGAGCAATTAAATAATATACCGTGTATGCTTACTTTACATTCAAGTGTAATACTGGGTATTTAATTTATACCCTTTTAAAATTGTCTTAAAACTCTTTTAATTCAACATATTTTCCAGAAATGTTTATCTCTAATGGATAGAGGTTTCGTTTTTAAACTGATAAACTCCTATATGGATAAATTCAATCCTGGCGACCCACGCATTCTCCAAGAATACAAATTCGTCTTTCTCGAGATAATATGTAGTCATGAACATTACATAGCCTTTAATTTACCTATCCAACATACTAGATTATCCCCAAAAAATCGTTCACCCGATTTTCTACAAGAATTCTGTCTTTCGGAAGATTTTTGCAAGCATCACTTCATCGTCGCTTTACTTTTACAAGAAGTTAAAACGTCTCTCAACGAAATTTCGCATGTACGAAAAGTGGCTTTAAATACCTTAAGAGATTTGTTGGCTAAACATGAAATGGATGATAGGTACCAAAAGAATGGACAGATGAGTAGGATCGCTTTGATTTATGTGCCTTGGCTGGGAATCGTTTTGGAGAACTTGAGCCGGTTTCAAGTCAACGACAAAATCGATGATAATTACGGTGGCAGTGCCATAAATCGAATTTCGACGAGCAGTTCGTATTTATTTTCAAATAGAAGTACTGTTTCGGGTAACGAAGTTGTTTCAAGACAGAATAGGTTTACTTTTCATCAAGACAGTCCGATGCATTTGAAGAATTTAACATTTTATGATGAAATAGCTGGTCAAAGTAAGCATTTAATTATAATTTTTCTTATAATACAGGTAAATACGTTCTTAAAAGAACACTTTTGTATTTTACTCTGTATTATGTCTTTTTTACTATACAGTTTCTCTTATAAATTATCATTTATCGTTTAATTATGAGTTTTATCGAAATTCGTATGACCAAGAATTTTTATATTCAGTTTATATTGCTTATAAGAAACCCTTCTGTCTCAATCTTAATTATTTTGCTATGACTGAAGTTATTATTTTTGATAAAAGTAAAATCACGCGTAAGTAAATCTTATCGTGTTATAGACCATATATTATGAATACACGCCTCTCAAAGTAAATGATTAAAAACGTTTTTATTTTTTTTTGTTTGCTTCTTTTAAGTAAATAAATTCAATTTATAGTAACTACAAATTTTGAAAACGTCTTTACATTCTCCTATAAACTATTATTGAAATTCGTTTCCCTAACCTGTTATTTAAACTACTAATTTGTTATGAATACAGCGAATTATTCGACTGAAAAATAAAATAATTGACCATTAATAATAATGTTCTTTTACCTTATTTCATTTTTAGATGTATCAAATGGGTTTAGTTCTTTAAGTTTGGACTCTGATGTTTCAACGTTATCTGGTGATAATCAATCTACGGTATCCCAAGAAACAACGATAGTTCGTGAAGGTCACGAATTAAAAAACGGTGATATAAAAACTCATAGGAGAGGCGTAAGCGCCACTCAATCTTCACATATTCATCGCTATGATAAATTAAATCAAGCTGAAGTAAGAGATGTGCTAATCATTTTTTTGTTTGTGGTGAAGTATTTAGGAGAATCTCAATTGATATCTTGGTGGCAGAAGTGTGCCGAAGTAGATGTGGTCAACTTTTTCTCATCGTTACAAATAAGTTTGCATTGTTTTAAATATGTTGGGAAGAAAAATGTGGCGGTTGTAAAGACTTCTACGTCTGATAATGTTAAAAATCGTGCTGCTAAAGCTCATACTCTTCCAGCGCGTATGAATCCTTCTGATATCAATCATGAAACAACTGGAACTTTAATCATCCACACAAGAGAAAAAGAAAGTTTAGTTCACTCCGAAAATGAAGTTTGGAAAAAACAACAAGCGATTTTGGAGCAACACTTGGCAAATGAAATCGGATTAATTATTTTAGATTGCCTCGGTTTATACTGTATGCATTTTAGAAATAATTTATTAATCAACGACGCTAATAACCCAACTATGAAAAAAATTTTTGATATTTACGTTACATTTATTCAAATCGGACAAAGCGAAAGCTTATTTAAACACGTTTTCGCTGGAATGCGTGCGTTCATCAATAATTACTCCGTCGTTTTATTTAAAGGAAGCGCCGGTTTATGTGGAAGATTATGTTATGAACTTTTAAAATGTTGTAACAGCCGACTAGCATCCGTTCGGCAAGAATCCTGCGCGATGCTTTACCTCTTAATGCGAAGCAATTTTGAATTTACCGGCCGAAAAGGCCTTACTAGAATGCATCTACAAGTTATTATCTCAGTATCTCAAATGTTGGGAAACGTCGTTGGTTTAAACAATGCTAGATTCCAAGAAAGTTTATCTTTAATTAACAGTTATGCTACAAGTGATAAAGCTATGAAGGGGACAGGTTGGTTAATGAGTTAATTTACTTTTTTTCGATTTGTTTTGTAAAGATTTTTCGTTTGTAAAGACATTTTTTATATTTAATAGGGTTTCCTGTTGAAGTAAAAGACTTGACAAAGAGAGTGAGGACCGTTTTGATGGCTACAGCACAAATGCGGGAACATCATCACGATCCTGAAATGTTGGTTGATTTGCAGCACAGCTTAGCCAATTCTTATGCTTCTACACCGGAACTAAGACATACTTGGTTAGACTCTATGACTAAAAATCATGTTAAAGATAAAAATTATTCCGAGGTAAGGATGTTAGCAAAACAAATTCATTCCTTCTTGTCTTAACAAGTTCCGCGTTTTCGTAGGCTGCTTGTTGTCAATTACACATAGCCGCTCTAATGGCCGAATATTTAAAATTAAAAAATATTCAAACATGGGGAGCGGAAGCCTTTACAAACATATCCTCGAATATAACGAAAGATGAAAGAGGTTTAAAACTGGACGCCGGTGTCCAAGATATTCAGTATACAGAGTACTTATTATTGGAACAATTAGAAGCTTGCGTCAGTTATATAGATAAATCAGAACGTTACGAATTATTAGGTGAATTGTATAGGTTAATAATCCCGATTTACGAAAAGAAAAGAAATTACGAATACCTCAAAATATCTTACCAAAACCTAGCGCAAAATTATGGGAAGATAATCGAAGCTAATAAATCTGGTAAGCGACTTTTGGGTCGATTTTATCGTGTTGGGTTTTTTGGACAAATGTATTTTGAGGACGATAGCGGAGTTGAATATGTTTATAAAGAACCTAAAGTTACCACTTTGAGTGAAATATCTGAAAGGTTGTATAAACAGTACTGTGAGAAATTTGGACAGGATGTTGTTAAAATGATACAAGACTCAAACACGATCGTCCAGACCGAATTAGATCAACGCTACGCTTATATTCAAGTAACACACGTTACACCGTACTTTGAAAAGGATGAACTTGACGAAAGACAAACGGAATTCGAACAGAACCATGACATATCGCATTTTATGTTTGAAACACCTTTTACTAAAGATGGCAAGTCTCAAGGTAATCCTGAAGAACAATGGAAAAGGCGGACAATATTAAAGAGTAATACCTTTCAAGTTTCTATTTTAAGTCATACTCAAAATAACCTTTTTTTTTAAGCTGAATACTCATTTCCCTATGTTAAAAAACGTGTCCAAGTTGTTAGTAGAAAGATAACTGAGTTAACACCAATCGAAGTAGCCATTGATGAGATGCAAACTCGCGTTTCTGAGCTAGAAGAAGTTGTTTTTACTCAACCAACAGACGCTAAGAAGTTACAATTGAGACTTCAGGGAAGCGTTTGTGTTCAAGTTAATGCTGGCCCAATGGCTTACGCTTCCGTTTTTCTTGATCCTTCAACAAGCGGTTTGTATCCAGAAGAAAAAGTGGAAGAATTAAAAGATATCTACCGGTAAGTGAATTTTGAAAAATGTTCTATATTATATACAAAATTTTTTTAAATTTCAATAAATTCAGAAAGTTTCTGGAAATTTGTTATGCCGCCCTACAAATAAATAGTAAGATAATAGCGCAAGAACAGCAAGAGTATCAGGATATGCTACGCCAAAACTACAAAAAACTGTGCATGTCGCTTTCTACGATGTTTGGCGAGTCTTTGTGGCCGCACGATGAAACCGGCAGTTTCAAACGGAACAGTATGGCGCTTTTTAGCGCTATTAGCGGCACCTCTCATAATTCTAGTACAGCGTAAAGTTGGTAAATCGTTTAGAACCTTTTCATTAATTTTATTACGATACAGTGTGTGCAAAAATGAGGTTTAGAATGGTATGAATCAGGATTTTCATTTGAATTAGATTCATTTTAACATCAGCTTAAATTCTTAATTTAGATATTTTGAATTTATCACTCTTTTCAAATAAATAAATAAAATTCAATACCTCTTTATACACACTGTATACGTTTAAGTCATTCATTTGTGATTACATTGTGTTTATTAGATAAAATTAGTTGAATTTTATTTTATAAATAATTTACTTTTACATAGATATTTTTCGATTTGCATTTTCGTTGCTTTTGCAATTATTTAGTCATATAAGCTATTGTTTAATTAAATAATCAAGCTTTTGCATCAATCAATTGATTTTAATTAATATTAATTAATAAGTCAATGAGTAGCTCATTTTTGAGTCTTTGATACCAGAGCGTGCGTCGTACACGATTGATACTACTATTCAAAGTTGGGAATTTTGATCGCAAGGTAGTGATTTTATCAAGATTTCATTTAAAAATCATTATGTATTATTAATACATTAATGATTATATTATTAAACATCCGTACTGATAATTATAGGACAATAAGCGAAGAAACAACTAATTTGGAAATCTCATATAGAGTCTCACATAAAACTTAATTCAAAAATCGATTAATAAATAAATTACACGTAGAACCGTGTTGCCTTCACAAACCTGTAAACGTTGACTTTATCATACGTCATAGAACTTGGAAATTAGTTTTGTACGTTTATAATAACGCCCAGAGACTGGTATGAGCTCAATTTTGAGAGTAGTAATATTCACTAACTAATTATGATAAGTGTATCACCATTTTAGCCAACATAAATGTAGTCAAACGGAAATGAATAAATGGCGTTTCTTATTTATTAGCAATAATAAGGAAAAATAATGTAACAATCGAAATTAAGTGGCATTTTCTGTTATTATAAACTGTGTCATATCAATGGATAACGTATACTATATTGCTTATTGCCATTAACGATGTAGTTGAAAGTTTTAAGTGACCATTTATTAATTTTAACGATATTTTTCGTATGGAGCATTAAAAAAAGTTTTATTGTAGGTTGTATTTTTTATATACAAAGGTGTGTATAAATTTGCGCAGAAGCTATATGTGAAGAAATTCTTGGTTTGATTACAAATCGAAAATCTTAATGTCAAGATCTTGTAGCCTGTTCCATAAGTCTTCACGAAGTTCTAGATATTAGTTTCTAAACTGGCATTTTTTCTGTCAATATTTAATAGTATTTGTTTGTATACTTTTTCTTTTCGATTAAAAAGTTAGTATTTAAGAATTTTTCTTTAATAACCATTGGCAACGTTATGGAACAATTTTGATATTTAATTTTGAAATTTGTTATTAATTCGACATTAGAGAGAACGTTATTTTTAATTAATACGTTCACACCGGAGCCGGTTTTCATGCTGCGCTTCATCTGGCGATAAAAAATATAGTCCTATATTATGCGCACCACCGGTGGTACGCGCCGTCCGATGAAACAGTTTAGTGCGGGCAATATACTGGTGGTACGCGCCAGCGTAAATGTGTTAAATTAATTCATTTTAAACCATTTTACGTGAAAACTATTTTTGTCGTTTTTGATCAAAATTTATAAAAATACTGAAGAAACCACTGTCATCTGTTAGCAGAGATGAGTGCAAATTTGAAATTGACTGAAAAAATGTACTTGCGTTTTTGGTGTTGCTTGCTTTTCTCGAAGTCAAATTACCACAAGTTTAAGATGGAATTTGGTTAAGACGTTGGGTAGAGCATTACAAACACACTTAACGCATTAAATGACGAAGAACGCGCTTGAAAAATCTGTCACTGTGACAGATGCCGAGAAGGTTGAGACATGGACGGTATAAAATCCTGAGTGCGCGTCAGCAGTGATGCGATGTGTATCTTTCAGTTGTCTCCTGAGGAGATACGAAGCATGATCCCATATTCTACCATTTAGATTTTCGATTCAGATTTATATGAGGAATGTTACCACGTGTGTTCTTTGCACATATTTATACACACCTGTATATTATACTTTATTATGTTTATTAATTGGAACAGAGGTTTATATATTTTGGGTTATTGTAATTCTGCTACAAGTACAACACTAATTATTACCTCAAACGCAATTTCTGCTCGTTTGTGAAGTGGCCAATTAATATTTTATACCCAAAAATTTGATATTTTTTCTTCGTACGGGCTGTGAAAAAAAGTGTATGTTTTCTTGTGTACAATCTCGGTTTGTCCTTTTATTTTGTATATTATGTATTATTGAATTGTATAGCTTTTTGCGCTTGATTCGCATTATACCGGTTCGGTTTTGCTTTTTGATGGCAGAATTCCAGTTCGAACATTACCTCACCGATTTTCAGTATACATATACATGTTTCGTATTTTATTATTTTTTTATTTTAATTTTTCAATTCGAATAACGTTGTATAGCCGTAATATTTTATGTTTGAACACTGTGTATAATATACAAATTGCAATAAATGTTAATATTTACATTTTACAAGTTTTTCATAAATGTTAAAATGATAATAAATCTAGCGAATCCATTTACTATTACATTCCTTTCCTTTGTAAAACTGTTATTAATGGGCGGAACTAAAGGGTACCAAACGTCTTCAAACATCGGTCTAACGCGACCACAAAGATTTTCGAATTTTCTTTGGGTACTGCATTTCGTGCCTTTGGAACATAATGAACAAGGTTTTCCGATTTCGAAAACTTTTGCTCCGAGCTTATATTCAGCTGGAGAATAGTGACATACAACCATCGCAATTCGAGTCTCGTATCTGGTAAAAACTACAGCTGAACATCCAATATATTGAACAGGTCCTCTTAAAATTTCTTTTATAGGTTCGTTATTCTCTAAATATTCATTTACCTTAAGGTCTTCTGGAGCTTGGTAAAAGAAATAATCTAAACTATCGAATAAAACCTTTTCATCTTCCGGTTCATTATCCTTCATTGCCCGATGAAATATCGTTTCAGACACCAAACCATCCTCGATTGCTTTACATCTACTTAAATAATAACTGCACTGAGTTGCCCAGCAATTTGAAGAATACTGTAACTCAAAACTATAACTGATCAATTGCATATTGGCCACTTGGACACCCTGTAAATTCTTTTGCGAATGAAGTCCTCCAGCTACTTTATTCCTGAGCACGTTCAGTTTCAATACGAAATTCCTCAGCGTCTCGTTACTTAAGTGGATTGATTTGAAACTCGCTCTGCAAGATGGTGCTACTGTACGGTACCGACAACAATTATTAGTTTTTAGATTGCATTTTGTTTTGCAAAAGTCCGTTTGGTGATATCCAAAATGTAGGAGTGTTAATATTATCAAGATTATCAACGTTTTCATTTTCCTGGCAATATTTAAGTGAGTTTCAGACAGGTAATTAAATATTTGACACCCACTGTCAACATTTTCACTTTCTCTTTCTCTTTTTTTCTTGTCGTTTGAGGACTTTCCTGCTTTCCATTTCCAATTCACGTGCAGTCCGTTAAACCACGCACCTGTCCGTAACAATAGATTTGAGGGGAAACGAAATCATTTCCACATGGATCGGGCACGAAGGTGGGACGCGCATGCCCATCAACCAGCACGAGATTCTTTCGCACATGTTCGCATTTTCCTGCTAGATTTGCGTACGAGGTTCAATCACGTTGGGGATTCACGTGAAACGAGAGTTGCTCTTATCTTTCCGGCATCTCATCCGACCAATAACGTTCTTTCCGTTCGACTCGTTCAACCACCTCTTCGGTGTAGACCATTTAGGACATTGAAAACGGACTGAAACAACTTAGAAAGGATTTGAAACCACTTCATACCGTCAACAGATTTTTTACGTGTGGAGGACATCAACATCGGTTTAAAAGGTCAGTGTATATAATGCATTTACCCATTCTCTCTATAAATACTAAAAGAGATGTATTGTCAATATTAACTCTATTTTTTTAAAAAAGCCTATTAACTTCGTATATTTAAGTTGTCGGCACCGATAGTTCAAACATTGCTGATTTATTAGATATATTGTATTACATTTTGCCTTAACATTTAAATATAGTTTTTTTTTCATTTTAAAGAGTGCAATATTTTTTGCGTTTGGAATTCAAGAAAATTAGTTTCTACTTCATTAAAAGTGTATAACTTTGACTGTGTTTTTAGTGGTTTTTGAACTGTAGACATTAAAAAATTTCCAATATTTTAAAATTTTCATGTATCTGAAAAATTTAAATATTATAATTAATACTAGTTCATTTAATTTCCTTCTTAGTAAACCTTCCCCTTTTTATTTTGTAATTTATGTTATATCATCAAAAGGGTTAAAAACCCAACAAAAAATATTGACTCATCGCTCATTTTTTAAATAAAAATAAATATCTTTATAACTCCCTATATCTATTGACCGTTTACGTAACGTCCAATAAGCTTAAATCTAAAATAAGATCCAACCGAATAAGATCTCGGTGTATTGTCATGGGGATGGATGCGCTTTCAGCCCGGTTATCGGTTTTTGGATTACGTAACTAACGGCAAAAGATGTATCATCAGATAATAGGAACTTATTGATACTATTTTAGGAGGTATTATCTTATTTGAGTTTGCCATTTTAGTTATATTGTCGGTTTTCTGTCAGTCGCAGATCGAATTTCGTAACGTCCTATTGGGGTTTAGTAAAATAATGTAATACTTGTATCATTCGTAATAAGTGTGTAGTAATGTTCTATCGATTTTGGTTTATTTATAAATGTTTGAGGAATTGTAAAATTTTATTTCAATTTATTATGTTTTAGGTACTCATTACCAAATGTAAGCGTGATGGCTTGGATAGGTTCTACGCCACAACTTCACAACACATTCGCGTCTTTAGGTGTTAGAAAAGGCGATTCGTTCAACGTCAGTAATGATTGCTTAAGTATAATTAATATAATCGTTAAAAACAATATTTTTTAAAATGTATATTATTTTGAAGATATATTAGAAGAAATTCTTAGAAAACTTGCTTTAGAAGATCAGACTTTAAGAACTTTTCGAAGAGCTATTGGTTTTGGTCAAAACATCAAAAAGGATTTAATCCCTCTTTTAATTTATGTTAAAGATGATACTCAAATAAACGATGCTACAAAAATTATAGACACAACAATTAAAATTCTTGTAAATTTAACGATTCCAGTCGAATGCCTCTTATCAATCGAAGCGGTTTCAAGGACTGATGTAGGAAGACATACAATTTTCGAGTTAAATCGATTACTGACAACCAGTAAGGAAGCTTTTACTGATAGTCGAAGTACTAAAGCTGTAATGGATCACATGAAGCACGTTGTCGAAAAAGATGCTAACTTGAACGTACAACAATGCGATAGTATCAATAATTGTTTGCTGTTGTTAAGGAATATTTTACATATTCCAGAAAATCGTACCCAAATTACTAACTGTCCTTTGGCTCATTCAAGTATGCAAAACGAAATCATTTGGAATCTATTTACTCAAAGTATCGATAAGATAATAATTTATTTAATGTCTTGCCCGAAAAAAATGTATTGGGGGGTAACGATGGTTCAATTAATCGCCTTAATGTATAAAGACCAACATGTTGGAACGTTACAAAAGTTATTGAACTTATGGCTGGAGGCATCATTAAGTGAAAGCTCCGAGGATAACGAAAGTAATACTTCACCTCCAGATCAAGGTAGTGGAGACTCTTCTCCGATCATTACTTCCGATCCAACATCAGATTCTAGTGATAATGGAGGAAGTGGAAAAAGTATTGAAAATAGGAATAAAAATCCTAACAATTCGGATACAATTAGGAATAAAAATAACACTGCCGAAGTCGTCCGAGCTGTCCAAACGAGAAGCAAAGCTTTGGTTTCTATGAAAAGAGGAAAAAGTACTGAAACTGACGGAGGAAGTAGCAGCGGAATGTCTTCATTAAATCAAAGCACTGAATCTAACGGAAGTACAACATCTAAAGTAGGATTTATTAAATTTTGTATCTAAAATTTTATTTAAATTGCTTTTTACAGTGTTCAATATCACAACAATCTCAAACTAATACAATAAACGACAAATCAGAACAATCCACTTCAACTGGTGGTCCTAACAATAACAAAATGTGTCAATCTTCGCAAAGTGAAGTGTCTGATTGTGGGTATGTAACTCAAGTGGAGAATCAAGAGTCTATTTCGACTTCTAGCAATGACGATGATCAACCTAGTCAAAAACCGGTTCATCAGAAACCTCATACTTTTCAAAAGACTAGATACAGCACGCAAAAAAATCGGGCAACTACGGTTTTGGAAAAGAAGGAGTTAAGAAGAAAGAAATTAGTGAAAAGGAGTAAAACTAATATGTAATAACTTGGATAAACATAAGATAAATTAACGGTTAATTTAATGTCATTTTCAGTATAAACATGAAAGGATTAATGCATCATACACCTACCGATGAAGACATTTCAAATATTTTAAAAGAATTTACCGTCGACTTTTTATTAAAAGGTTACGGCAGTTTAGTCCACGATTTACATTCTCAATTGTTGAGTAACATACACATTCAGATCGATACCTCCCATTTCTTCTGGTTGGTGACTTATTTCTTAAAATTTGCCACTCAACTAGAACTTGATTTGGAGCATATTAGTCCAGTTCTATCATACGACATCATTTCCTATTTAACTTTTCAAGGAGTGTGGTTGTATGAGGAACTGGAGATTAGCTATAATATTCCCGATATCGATCTTAAACCATGTTTGAGAAGACTCCACTTAGTGAGTTTTAACAATTAAGAGTTAATTTCATTCATAAAGCAGAAAATATAAGATTGTTCTTTTTAGGTTGTAACAGCTATAAGAGAATTTATTCAAGCTGTAGAAACTTATTTAAAATTATTACACGTAAGTGACGAGGATAAAATGGAATTGACAAAGTTGCAAAAACAAATAAGTAAAACGGAGGATTTAAAAAGCCTGTTTCTGTTGCTGTTACGACAGTATAACCCTTCAATACAGAGCAAACAGTACTTGCAAGATTTGATAGTGACCAATCACAATTACTTATTGTTTTTGGATAACGTTTCAAAGCTCGAGAACAGACCTGCTACAAATATCGTGGAACATCTCAAACAGTAAGCTACAACTTTTCACCTAATTACATTTTATAAAATTTTTCGAACATTGCGTTCGTTTTACATATACATTTAGCAGTAGGTTCATATTAAGTACAGAGTAGCATGGCTTTTAAGGTTTTGTTCGTTTGAATGTAGCGTTTGGAGGTACGTAACTAGTACGTAGCTTTTTGTGATGTTTTTGTTGGATTCAACAAAAAAACAGTCCATTTTATAAGCAGATCTACTTTTTATCTTTTTTTTAAACAGAAAGTTTGCGTTGATTTCAGCGAATATAGTTAGATCATGTCGAGATCCAAACTTGTAAGTATCGTGTACATTATGGAGCGAACGAAAATAAAGAAAGAAATGGCTAACCCGACTCCTTTTCCCTCCCGAATATGAATAATGCGGTTCGAAATGCGATGTTTCAGATTCGCGACGACCGAAATCATGCGCCAATACGGTCTTCTATTGGAGGACTTCAAGGAGAATGGCGAATTTGTGAATAACTGTGTCTTTACGATGATGCACCACATCGGTGGTGACTTGGAACACGTGTCCACTCTGTTTCAGCCTAGCATACTCAAGACGTTTTCGCTTATATGGGAAACTGATTACGAGATTTGTGACGTATGACGCCGAAAACCGCAAACCGGGTGGTTTGCGTACACAAACAGCAGAGAATAAGGGGTGTCACTTTTAGGACTGGTCCGACCTCATTGAATATGTAATTCACAAATTCATCAACACGCCCAGAACTAATCACTGCACGGCAGTTACTTCTTCAGTTAGTCCTTCTTGCGCGGCTTGCGATAAAGAGGACAAACATTCCACACCTGGTGTATCATCACAATGTTCAGATTATGTGTAAGTTTCGTTTCTTAAAAGTGTTTGTTGTTAGAATCCAAATTTCTAAAACATAATCTATTATGATTGACGATTTGTTAAATTATTACTAAAATGACGGTTAGGGTTCTTTCACTTAAAAGAAATCTTTTTTAAGGTGGACACAAGAAGAAAAAGATGACTTACTAAAGCTGTATAACGAGAATAGAAACACTCCCGATGCAATAGAGAATATTACGAAACAATATAAACAAAATGGGATAAGAATGAAGTCTCAACACGCAATCATAAAAGAATTATTAGGCCAGAACATCATCAATCAGAGTCAATACGAAGATTTTGTGCGGGTTAAGCAAAAAGATAATAAAGAAAATAGAAATACCGATCCAGATTTGAATTATAAAAGCATACAGCAAACCAATTGTGTTAATGGGGATATAAAAGTTTTAAAAGAATATATTTACAAGGAAAATAAAGGCAAGTTGATACTTTGGTTGCAAAATGTTGCTATTGAAGCTTGTTATGTGAAGTTGTGTTTGAATAATGAAGAACTAAGGTATGGAGAAAATGTTATGGAACCAACTGTGTATTATCATGCTTGTAAGTAATATAAGGGATTCTCGATACAAAGGTATCAATAAATGATTATTTGAAGAATTCATGATATTTTTAGATTTAAATTTACCTATACCGGTCATTCCATGGACATCAGAACAACAAAACATTTTAAAACACCAACCGTTTATTCTCCTCTTGCACAAACTTGGTTTTTACTTACCGTCAGATACAGGAAAGATCTTCGTACGTATTCCTAACTTTTGGACTGCTGATTATCTCTTCAGCATTGCCCAACAGTTAGGTCCAATAGATACTGGTAAGTATAGCAGCTTTCACAATATGAGTTAAAAAGCCAGTTTACCCCGGTACACTCTTGTGCTATATTTCAGCAACTCTTAAATTTGATGTAAATATTCTAGACGGGTTTAGTAAAACGGAACCGACTAAGGAAATGTGTAACGTGGTCGCTACTTCTGCCAATCAATGTATGTTTTCAACAACAGAACCAAAACAAACGCCATCAATGGTTAGATACACACCTTTGTAAGTCATTTATAGAAAAAAAAAAATAAAAGGAAAGCTGAAATTTTAATTAATTTACAGACCTAACTCAACAGAATGGATACAAAATATTTTAAAAACCAAAGTAACACCATTAATGAACTCAGCTTTAGGACTTCCAAGGTTCACTAAAACTCAATTCTTTAATTATTAAAAAACCTTACATTTTAAGCTTAATTTTTAGCAACAACGAATTGTCGATTACAATTCCGGAAATGGAACCTCTTTGTTGTAATCTGCCTCCTCCAGAATTGAGAATAGCTCCACTCTTGGAACAATTAGAAATGGATATATCACCAATACAAGAATCGAACATCATTCACGAGGACGTCGAACATAATAGTATATATGAGACGGCTTCTGTAGCTTCTGATTTAACAAGGATGTGCGTAAGTGACGAGGAGGATAAATTAGAATTCATACAACAATCGGATCATTAATTAAAAAAGAAAGTTAATGAAGTGATTGTTTTTGATGTTTTATTTAATATTGTTTGGTGTTTATATGTATACGTAGCAAATTTTAACGTCTATTTTTATATATAAAAAACTGTTGAGTGTGATAAAAGTACGTATTAATTTTAATTTTTTATTTATTTTTTCTTTTTTTAATTGTCGTTTTATACTATTTATATAAATTTATAAATTTTTACTTCAAGTGCAATTCAAGTAATAATATTTACTACATATAATATTTTAAAAATAGATGTGAAAATTAAATATGTCTACAAAAAAATATTCAATTTTTAGCTTTTAATTGTTCTATTTTCACGTATTTATATGTTTTTATTTATATAAATAATATTGTTTCAAGAAGAAAAACCTTCAAAATATTGCTGTGATGATGTATTTGTTGTTACCTCTCTTATATTTATCTTATAAAAAAATTGTGTCCTACCTCAAAGACATGATGTAATTAATTAATTATCTGCTAGTATTTTGTATCAATTTTACTCCAGATAAAAAATAAAGATGTATTTAAGACGTCACATTTGTGGTCATTTGTAGTGCACAGTTGACTTTGTCAAATTACATTTTTACATAATCTTTTTTTTTTTCAATAAATCTTACTCTAATTAAACGTAAATAATCATGGAAAATATTTTTTCTCTAAAACTATAAGTGATATAAAAAAATGTTTGAAATAAAATTATCTTCAAATTAATCAATCTAATTAAAAATAAATATTGCGTTAAAAAATAATTCAAAACCACTTCCGATATAATCGAAAGTCATAAATGACTGAAAACTTTTTCACAAGGTTGTTCACCATATACTAAATTTGTGTATAAAATTTCAAGTTTATCGGATTTATAGTTTCCCAGATCTATTTCGTTGGAACTTTATTGGGTACGACTGTTAGAATATTTTTTATTTCACCTATTTTAGTTACTAAGTTTGGGTTGTAAACTGACAAGGGGAGGGTCAGACGTTCCCCTCACCGATTTCGCTGAAATTGTACATAAGTGTAGTACTTCATAAGAAACTTTTATAGACCGAGCCATACGATGCGCTTCTCAAGCATCCTCAAGAAATAGCAATTTTAAGATTTACATGTCTGACTAGAACCTGGACAGCGTAAAATTAATGAACGGAGAGCGTGGCACAGTGAACAGCCCGTCTGATCGTAAGCGTGTGATCACTGGTTCGAACCTTGGTCCGGATTTTTTTTTGTTATGTATTTTTATTGTATACAGATCTGGAAATTTCATTTGAGGACATAGGAAAATAATGCGTGCAACAGCGACGCATATAGGAAGTAGATTAGATAAACAAAGAGCGATATAACTGTTTAACCACGCAACGAACTGACAGTTTGACAGTCTGACAGTTCGACAGTTTGTGGGAAGAAGGTGGTTGGTTGGGCGACTAGGGTCGGATCGGAAAAGGCGTGGTTAAACAGTTATATCGCTCTTTGTTTATCTAATCTACTTCATATATGCGTCGCTGTTGCACGCATTATTTTCCTATGTCCTCAAATGAAATTTCCAGATCTGTATATTCTATATCCACGCTGAAATTTATTATTTCCTGTGGCTTAATAGATACGCGTCCCCTTTCTTATCATCGTTCGAAACGAGAAAGAGAAGTTTTCATATTCCATACTTTTAAATATTTATTAAATATTTATTATGTTATTTATTAAAAAATAAAATATAAAAACAAAAAAAAAACCGGCAATGAGATTCGAACCAGTAACCTCACGCTTACAAATCCGAGGGGCTGCACGCTGTACCACGCTCTCCGTTGAATGTTTACGTGTTGTCAAGGTTCTAAGCAGACACGCAAATCTTAAAATTGCTTTTTCTCGAGGACGCTTGAGAAGCGCGTCGTATGACTCGGTCTATAAGAGTTTCTTATGAAGTACTACACTTCTGTACAATTTCAGTGAAATCGGTGAGGGGAACGTCTGACCCTCCCCTTGTGAGACTAAGATGGTCCTAGCGTGGTTATTGTAAACTGTTCTACGTGCATTTTCTTGAGCAACAAATTCGCAATTTCTTTCTGCACCACAGCCAATTTTGAAAAATAAAATTTAAGCTCTTCATACTTAGCAGCTGCATGCTTACAGACAAATTAAAGCTTTTCTACAAATTGCAATAATTGATATGTTTACAATTTCAAGAATTTGAAAACAATTACGATTACAGTTACATCACATTGACAGCGCATGTGATTTTGATTGGTAAAGAACCTCTTAATTTTGAAAAATAAGAAGAGCGAAAATTAATCTCTTTACTGGCCGTTAAAACTCCTTATTTCACCCGGCATTAAGCCGGGTCTTGTTTACATGTCAATTATTTAAATATCGCCAATATACGACGCGATGTAAAGCCAAGAGCCGCTATAGTTTATACCAAGTTCGTACATAAAGCATGTTTCTTTCCTTTTGCTTTGATTTCTGCAAATTTTCCAACGCTTTGGAGGAAACTTTTTTTCAGACTTACAATTTTTATTAATCTGTTTTTTTTTTATCTCCTGAAAACCTTGTTGGTGCATCTTTACGAGAGATTATTTTTTATGGACTATAAGAGGTAAATTTTATTTTCTTTGCCGGATGCAGTTTTTTGTATAAATTAATTAAATAATGCATAATTCAACATAAACATAAAAGTCTTTTTTGTCGATTAGACAGTTTTCTTTATAAATGGATTATAAGAAAAGTATTGATCTGCAAAATCAACACTTTTCATGTACATACTGTAATCCATAATACTTTCTGATTTTTTTTATTATTTCACTACTTTTACGATTCATTTTACTGGTTTCTATCAATGAGTTTCTATCGTTTTTGTTTAATCCTGTATAAATCGAACTCAACATATTAAATATGATTTTCATTGAAATCATATTTATACATATAAAAAAAATTCCTATTGTCATAAAACTTGTATATAAGGTAAGTATAAACATACGATATTCCATTAACAAAATCAAAATTATATAGTTAAATAAAAATAGCCGCTCCAGTAAAAGTCTTGTATAGTGTGACCTACTTGTCTTTGGTGACCATAAACTCACTGTCACTTATTTTCTTTTTCCAATACCTATTGCTTCGTTCCAACTCTTCTGTCATGCTCTCCACACGATGAATCCATACTTCTGTTCCTGGTTCATCAAAAGGTGCTGTTGTTTCAGAAGCCTGCAAGAAAACAAAAACGCTTGCCCCTCAAAGTATCTTAAATGATTGACGTTCTCACATCTATATCAAACCAATCAGCTGAATCACTACAAATACTGGTTCTGGGACTATCGGTATCCGATCCTCTCGAATTCAAACTCCACATTCTCTGAGGTGATCCTCTTCGCTTTAAAAGAGCATTGCTGAACATGCGTGAGGGAACTGTTCCTCCACGTTGTCTGGGAACGGTACGATTGCAAACTTCCGCACATACCGGAGGAAGGGATTTTTTCACATTTAAATGTTTACTATAAGAAAAAAAAGTAAAGTTAAAGAAGTTATGATAAGTATCAAATTAAAAAATTACCTTGACGGAGAAGCTTGTTGATACTTAATAATAAGCGCATTCTTCTTAACTAGTTTATCTTTAAGTTGGTCATTAATTCTCTTCTGTTCCTCTAACCAAGACCGAACGTTGCATATAACGTGCTGACTTTCCCTTTGCATATTATCACGATTAGATCTTAAATCGTTCATTTCTTCTTCTAAAGTCATCATGCTTTCACAACGATTACGGATAAGAGACTGCATTTTATCCAATTCTTGCACCAACTTTTCATTTTTTTGTTCCACATAATATTTATCCGATTCGATTTTTTGTAAATCACACATACATTTATCGAGTTGTTGTTTTACGGTCATATTCCTAGTTTCATATTGAGCTAGAGTAACCTTTAACGAACGAACAGTTTGGTGTAAGGTATCATTTTCGATTTGTAACTTTTCATGAACTTGTCTTAAGATGTTTATCTCATTTTTAGCCGCCAATAATTCTTCTTGTCCCATTTGGACTCTCATATGGGCATCGTTACTGATTTGTTGAAGTTTATTTTTGGCTGAATCTATCTGGTGTGTTCTTCCAGCTAATTCGTTATGAACAGTTCGAAGTTGCTGTTCTAATTGAGAAATTTGGTCGATCAGTCTTGCCTCTTTTACTTTCCAAACTTGAAGTTTATTATTAAAATCTTGTTCTTTGGCTGCAAGCTCTTGTTGATATTTACCTTCACGTTGAGTCATATTCATAATAATATCTTCAACGTTCTTTAACTCTTCATTTAATTCAACAACTTTCGTTTCGGAGTTATTTAACTTGTCGGTTAATTCACGTATAACTCGTTTTAATTCTAGTACTTCATCACTGTATCTCACCCTAGTCGCTTCTAAATCCCTTTTATACACTTCTAAAGTATTATTTTGTTTTTGGAAGTCTGCTTTTAGTTCGGTTAACTCTTCAATTTTCTGTGTCATCATTTGGCATTGTTGGCGAAGTTTCATTTTTACCGAATTCAGATTCGTTAAACATATATCAAGTTCATCGTGGCATATATCAACTTTCTGTTCTTGAAATTGTTGATCTAACTCTGTGTCGGCCAACTGATCTTGTAATTCAACAACCGCTTCTTCTAATTTTTTATTTCTAAGAGCGTAACTTTCTAATTTCACTTTTAAATCCTGGTACATCTCAATACTTCGAGCTAATTCCATACTTTTAATACTCAAAATGTTTTGAAGCTCATCAATTCGACCAGCATTTACTTGACTGACGTTTTGTTCTCGTTCTAAACTCGCTAATATTAAATTTATTTGGCTTTGAAGTGCTTGAACGAATCTTTCCACTTCTTGTGCTGTTAAAGTTAAATTTTCTGTCGCTTCTGGATCTAGTGTTGGGCTTTCTGTATCGCCAATTCCGAGGATGTGCTTCATTATCGTTTTAACTTCAATCGCTTGATTAACGTAGAATGCTATTTCGTTCTTGAGTTTAGCAATTTTTAATGAGTCCGAGTGGTTTTCGTACTTTAAACGATTTATTTCTTCTTTTAAAGTAGTTACAAACTAAATTTAAACGAAAATGAGATGATAATTGAATAATTGAGAAGTGAAAATAATTGTTTAAATAAATTTTCTATGCAAAGCAACACAAAGGCTAAATTCATGAATAAACAAAGCTAAATTTAATAGGATTAAGTAATACCTCAATTAATTGCTGTTTTTCTTGTTGATATTTCGATAGTGTTGATTCTAAAACTTCTTTATCCTGTGTCATTTCAAATTTTATGACTTCCAGGTTTAGATTTTCATCGCGAAGTCCTTCAATAACATCTCTTAGGGATGTGAGCTGTTATTGTATTGGAGAAAATAAATGAATTCACAAGAGTTAAGTTAATAATTTATCTTTTTATATTATTTATTACCTGATTGTAATAATGTAAACACATGTCCTCTAAATCGTGAACGCCAATGTCTAAAATATTTAATAAGTCGCATTTGTGGTCATGCTGAAATAAAAATTGTATAAAAAGGTGTGTTTGGTCAAAATTGAGTTGTTAAAAACCATGCTGTGAAAGCGGGAAATTACAATTTATTAATAATTTATTAATATTTAATTTATAATTTAAATTAATACTTTATAATTTATTATTTTTTCAAACAATTTAGGTGACTTATGTACAATGTTAAGATAAAATACTTTATGTCGTATGCATTAAATTAATTTGATAGTTCATTTTTCTACAAGCACCGTTATCATGAACAGGTATTTACAATAAAACAAAAAATAAATTAACATAGAATAAATCAATCTGCGCAATCACTATAAAACAATTTTCATTATTAAAATCCATTCAATCTTAATTAAATAATTTAAAATGTGTAACATTCAATTCAATACTTTTTTTGTCATCAATCAAATCAAAGCATGCCAAAATACGCAAAAATCGTCAAACGTCATGCACATTCTTATTTTGACCATTAGCAAGTTTATCTCCACTTCCAAACCAACGCGATGTCCAACCAGGACTCACATCTTGTTTAAATTTTATCCTCAAGTCCTCCAGTTCTTTCTTGGTGATGACCAAAGCATCTTGTAAGTTTGTGATGGTTATTTGTTGTTGTGTAATCTTGAAATGTATAATGTTTATTCTTAACGGTTTATTAAAAAAAAAATTTCATGCGAGATTTTATTTAAAACCTACCTGCGTTTCATAATTGAGCTTTGATTGTTCAAGAACTGCGATCGAATCGCTGTATAAATCCACCTGAATAAATAGGTATAGATCTTTTTAAAGTTTGAAATATAGGCAAAGCAATTTAAAGTTCATGAAGCTACAGCAAAAAGCGAATAATAATAATTAGATAATATCAAGATCACTTACCGCACTTTGTAAATTTTCAGAATTAGTTTGTTTATTTTTAATAGCTGATTCCATGTGTTCGATGGTAAGTTTTAAATTCTCTACTTCTTGGTTTCTTCGCAACCTCTCATATTCAACCGCTTGTTCTTTTTGTTTTAACGCCTGTAATTGTTAGTTATTAAAAAAAGGTGAATTAATTATTAAAGCAACTATTTACAGTTCGCAATTGTTCTTCTAATCTGGCAATTTTTTCTTTAGCGTCAATTTCTGGTGCCATCTGTAAGAACAAAAGAAACCCCACTCTTAATTAAAACCATTATTATTATAACTTCAAATAAATACATAGTTTTTTTATTCATTTATGTAAATTGAACGGATTTAGATCTATAACTCTCTTTTTAAATATACCGCACATATCCCACGTTGTTGTCAACCAACAAATCCTTAATAATCCTAATATTCACAAAATCCAATACCTGGACAATTCGAGATACAGACAAATTCAAATCGTGCACAACCGTTTCGAGATCTTGAGTTGGATTACTTTGCCTCACATAAATCACGTGATCTTTCGATCGTGACAACACTGTATCTTCGTAAGAATCTACGCTATCGGTCGTTGCACAAGAACTATCAGTTTCCAAAGATTTTACATCTTCTCCGGTCCTCCTCAAATCGTCGTTATCCATCGAAGTACCCGTTTCTACAGTTATTACTGAACTTGACAACCTCATCACATGTGTTTTAGATGGCAGAAGTGTTCGAATTGGTCGTGCGTTTACCGAAACGTCTTGTTGCTTAATGGAGGTTTGGCATTGAACATGATTATATGACTTTCTGGGGCGTTGGTGTTGAAGAACAACATGGCTTTGAGGAACAAGTTGGTTTTGAAGGACGCGTTGGTTTTGAGGAATGAGTTGGTTTTGGGTATTTCTTGAGTTACAGGGGCATTTCAGTGAGGATTTTAATGGGCTATGGCTGGGAGGAGTAGGTGGGGGATAGAAGACTTGATTTTGGGGAGCTGTAGACGAAAAAAGATAAATGGATTAGATTACTCAGAGGACAATCTATACAGGGCATGCCGTTTTGATTGTCTGATCATTTACTGACGTATTATTTGGCAAAAATAACTAAGAGAGTCCTTATGAACACGGGTGAAAAGTGACAAGTTTTCTAGATATTAAAAGTTTTGTTCCATAAGTTTATCTATTATTAACTTAAGGGTTGAAGACACACAAGCAAATGGTATAATTCTACAGGGTTTGTCACGCAACTGGTTTGTTAGACATGTATTGGTTTCCACTATTAGTACATTTTTGAAATTTTGCCAGTAGGGGTTGTTCATCCTGCTATTTCGATATAAAATATTTTCAAAATGACTGCCACTTCCGGTCAATCGGAAGTAGGATACAACTTCATTATTTTAAATGGAATGGTATAGTTTCTATTATGTATTTTAATTCTACATACAAAAATAAGTACACTTTAATAGGGGTTGTTGGTACTTATCGTTTTTCGTTCTCTTGTTATTTTGATTTTCAGATTTTTTAACAATTTTCAACATGTTCTTTAAAACCACATTTCTCAGTCATCGTTCAAACAAAAAAGTTAATAATTGGCACGATTATTCTCTAGACATTGCCAAATAGAACACCACTGCATTCATCACTCTTTCATGTACAGGTGGTCTCATAAAGAGAATTACCGTTCTTCCACATTCAATTGCAAAAATGTCGAAATAAAAAAATAGAACCACCCACATTTTATTAGCCTATCCGATAGAGAATTTAATTCTCTATCAATTTGCTATACACTTCCCTGTACCTATCAGTTAAGGTTTTCAAAATATAAGGGAATTTATCAAAATCGCGTATGAAATGTCAGAAGAAGTCTTTTTTATAGGCTAGTAGGCTATGAAATTTGAACAGTTTCTTCAGATACTATGCTTATGTTACTGTTTTAGTTAGTAGCACTGTTAAGAACCTCAAAAGAGATAAATGCATAAATACAAAAACGACAATATAAGCGCATTAAATAAACTGTGCAAATTTCATATTCTACTAATAAAACGCAAACAATTTTGACATATTAAGTGAAATTTTGATAAATTCCCTTATATCTTTAAAATTTTACTAGATAGGTATAGGAAAGTATACTGAACGTTGGTAACGAATTAAATTCCCTATCGTATCAAGCAAAAAAACCGTTGAAGTTTCATAGGTTGCTAATAAAAAAGGAAAAAATTCTAACATTTTATACGCGATTTTGACAAATTCCCTTATGGCTGGTTTTAGTGCTCAACCGACGATCGGTACCGACGTCGGTCGCGCGTAGCTTATCAACGTATTTATATGTGGCTATTCAGTGCTGCACTGATGAACCCTACGCGCGTACGATACGCGGCGCGTATAACAACTGTCGGTCGAACGCGTCTGTATGTACGTCAACCAACTGACAGACTGCTGGATTATATTACAGCGTTCATTGTTTGGCAGATATGTCAGTATGGTCAGTACGTGTACAGTCATCGTGAAATAATGAGCATAGACACAGAACGATTAATAACGGAAATCCGGTTGCATCCGGAATTATGGGACTTGTCTCATAATTTATATATAGACCGTGATGCACGGTTAAAGAATTACAGAACAATGAAATACCCAAGTATCGTACAATTTGTTAATGCGTCCATTTTTCGTGAGACTGTACAAACTGACGGTCAGCGCGTTTTGACAGATCTGTCAATCAGCTAAGCACTGAACAACACAAACCGACGGTCAGCGCGTTTCGTCAGTACTGACGGTCAGTACCGACCGTCGGTTGAGCACTAAAACCAGCCTATATCTTGAAATATTGCAAATTTGTAGAGAATTAAATTGTTTATCCGATAGGTTAATAAAATATGAGGTGGTTCATTTAAAATTTTCGAGTTTTTTACAATTGAATATGGAAGAACGGCAATTCTCTCTCTGACCACCCTGTATGTGAAAGAGCGATAAGGGCAGTGGCGTTCTATTTGGCAATGTCTGGAGGGTAATCATGCTAGTTATTAACTTTCTTGCTTGAACAATGACTGAGAAATGTGATTGTAAAGAACAGGTTGAAAATTGTTAAAAGAATCTTAAAATCAAAATTACTCGAAAACGAAAAACGATAAGTACCAACAAACCTTATCAAAGTCTACTTATTTTTGCATGTAGAATTAAAATACGCAATAAAAACTATACCAATATTTTAGATCGAAAGATTAGGATGAGTAACCCCTACTGGCAAAATCTCAAAAATCTACTAATAGTGGGACCCAAGTTCTAACGAACCAGTTGCGTGAGAAATGATGATGCTTTAAAAAAGGCGTTTTTTTTTTAATTTTCAACAAAAAAATCGATGGGTCGGTCCCATTCTTCACCGTTAACTCAGGTATATGGAAAGTTAGTAAGCGTTGGAAAACGACGATATTTCGTTTGCGAAATAAGTTCGGTTGACTTTAAGAATAAAACCCAATGACTTACACCTCCCACGTATAGCATGAACATCATCACATCTTCCTCTTCCTCTAACAGGCGAACTCAAAGCGAAGGTTAATCGTTTATACTCTCGAGTTTTCCCTGAAATTGGAGGATAGGAACAAGGAATACTAGCCAACTCCTCGCGTTCATCGATATTAATCAAATCGTTATTTAAAGGCTCTTGAGTTCTTCTCCGTTCGTAACGCAAACGTACATCTTCGTTTAAAAGCCTTTCGAGTTGTTGTCTTGGAACACCGGCGCATAATGCAACGTTTCTTTGTGTGCTTTGCCTAATTGCTCTTTTAATATCTTCATTTGGTTCAACAACTTCTAACTTTTTCAGTTTTAACAATTCCAAAACTTTTGGATTGTTTAAATCGGTAGTAACTCCTAGATTAACTTCACCAACATCTTCATCTTGCTCTTCATCATCATCTGCGTCGTTGCCGTCATCACCATCCGCTTCATTAGGATCTGTATAGCAACTAACAGATGTAAAAACATCCATTTGTTGACGGTCTTTTAATTTCACTTTGGAACATGTACATTGAACGCCATTGGAAACTGTTGGGGTGCTCTGAAGTCGTCCAGGTGAAATTCCGAAATCTCTACAATTAACTGAAACAGTATTTACAGCAACGCTAACATACTCCAGTTCTTCGCAACCCATGATTCCCGTCCAAGTTGTGTCTGTATTAACTGAAACGTCAACACTTGGACAAGATGACGTTACATCTTCAGGGAAATCTGTTGAAGTGGCCACGCAGGGTCTACAATAGACTCCTTCTTTATTACTTGTTGGTTGTAGAAATTGTTCTTTTAGGATTGTATTTTCTTCACCGAGATCTCTTATTTTATCCATACATAGCTTGTGTTCTATTTTGGTCTTTTCTAATTCCCGTCGAAGTTGATCAAGTTGGTTTAACGTTTCATTATGTTGTTGCTCGCAAGTTTCTAGTTCTTTTAACTGGAAAAAGTTTTTAGGTGGGTTGAAAATCTAAGATTAGAGAGAATTTATTTTATCTTTCACTCTGAAAATGTATCTATAAAGATTTGTTTTAAACTAATAATAGTGAAATCCTTTTTACACAGTAACGTATATTTCAATATAAATGTACCATAAAACTTGTTTTAATAAAAAATACAGTAGTAGTAAATTACTTACCATATCTGATTGAACGAAATCAATGTTATTGCACTGTGACTTTTCAAGTCTTTCCTGAAATACATACAAGGTCAATTTTGACTAAAAGTAAAATATAACTTTTTTAGTTCACCTTTTCCTTTTTTAATGTAGCAATTTCACTTTCGTATTTTTTCAGTTTTGATTGATAATCTTGGTCTTTTGTGTTTTGCTAATATCAAAGTATTAATAAAGTCAAATTAAATAAGAAGAAAGTAAATTACCTCCATCTGTTTCAAAGTATCCACATGACATTTGTTTAAGTTAAGTTGCTTTTTTAAATTTTCAGTACCGTTTGCCTTAAGGAATATTAAATTTTAAGATTAATTAACAATAAAATACATGTATAATCGATTAAAGAATAATAAGAAATTAATCTTACATAGTCTTTTCTTAATGTCTCTAATTCTTCTTTGGACGCTTTTAATTTATGTTTAAGTTCACTAGTTTGTTGTTCCTGTTAAGTAATAAAGTTTACAAACTACATTAAAAACAAACCAATAAAAATAAATGAGTCTTACCAATTCTTCTTTTAAATTTTGATTTTCCTCGAAAGTGTCTTTTAACATAGATTTCAACTCTTCGTTTTCTTGCAACTGAATATAAAAAAAATAATCTAATGACAGAATTAAAATTTTTTAATCATACCTTTTCTTGAAGACGGTTTTTCAATTCCTTAATGTTCGTTTCTTGGTCCTTATTAATTTTTTCAATTTCCTCTCGAGTCTGTTCAAATTGTTTTTTATAACTGTCACGCTCTGTAGCCTAAATAAAAATTCAATAATTATAAATGGAGTTCAGAGTTGAAATGAATATATCCCCTTACGCAAGCATCAGCACGCTCTTTCATAAGAGCAAGTTGGTTTTTTATATCCAAAACAGCTTCTTTAAGTTTTATTCTTTCGCTTTCATCATCCGAACTCTGTTAAACACAAAAATTATAAGCAAATAAATAAAATGTTGAGATTAGTTAACAATAAAATTAGGATTAGTTGTTTGGGTAAACAATTAGTATAAATTAAATTGGAATATAATTGTTGGGAATTCATTTATTTTCCTTTACATTTAACGGAGTACATACAGAAGGTACATTTGTTAATACATTTCTTACTACATCAGTCAGTCATTATACTTTTATTTTACTTTATTAATCTTCTGTGTTTGAAATGTATGCACTTCTCATCTTCGATCTTTTCAATAGACTTCCGAACAACTTTTTGTAACCCGACAATGATAGTCTTATATTTAATCGTAAGGCTATCCAACTTTCTATTTTCTGAATGTTTGATAGAGCATATCTTAAATAAATTTCATTACGTCAAAAAGACAATAAAAAATCAAACCTTATTTCTTACCATGGTATTAGTTTTCTCCTCTAAATCTCTTAAAGTTCTATAGACGACATAAAGTTTCTGTACCAACAACACGATCAAATCGTTCTGGTCAAAAATGTATTTATCCTTATTACTCAATTGCTTCACCAAGTTCTTGCATTCACTTTCTAAAGCTGCAATTAAGGTTTTTTCGTGTTCCGTACGTTCAACTATATCGTTTACGATCCCCATCCAATTCGGAGTGTTTAAGGAACAATATGAGGTTTGTACTTCTTTATCTACATATTCTATACGTAACGGAAGCGATTTACTACAATACGTGCGTAAATGCTGTAAGAAAAACTAATTAGAAGAGGTGTTTTACCTCTCTAATAGAACTTAATGAAAAATATTGCTTACCACCGGGACATCACGTGTTATGAACTCGTGTGGTAGGGCCACTTGTAAACTGTCGCCTGCTTCCTAAAATTGCAAATTGTGCAATTTTAGTCCATGTGTTTTGTTATTTTTAGGATTTAAGACCTTCGAGTCTAAAGTTTTAATATGCAAAGTAATATAACTAAAGAATATTTTTTTTAAGTTCTTTTACAATCCATAAATTAAAGTAAGATACATAATCACGTAAAACCTAATCATTATAGACTATTTCTAAACGGAGAACAGTTAGAAATACAGGGTGGCCCACATTTTAATACGCAAACTTCACCAGGACATAGTGCTCATAAAAATAACACAAAAGTTTTATATAAACATGGGGTCGCAACTCTTTTGTTTTCGAGATATGGCCGTTCAAAGTTGGAAGAAAAATTTACATTTTCATTTTTATTTCAGCTATTTATAAACGCAGGAATGTGAATTTTTACAGTTATGTACTCCAAGCATGTTATTTTCAAGCCATAATTTAGCCACCTCGGCTTGCCTTAAAGGGTTCAAATTCACGATCATCACTATATTTTCCAATAGAACTTTTTAACTCGGTAAAATTTTAACATGAAAAAATATCCCTTAGAAAGCTCATTCCTTAGCGAGACTTTTTTGTCTCTTATATTTTTCGTATAAAAGTGATAGATTTCGAGAAAAAGATATAATCTTAGCGCGCGTCGTACTGTACCGCTTCATCCCTAACCAAAAGTCCTTTAAAAGTTGGCTATGGTTTTGGTCTGATTTCTTTGCACTGATGAATTGTACGTTGACTAACAAGGAGACCTTACGACTTGCCCTTCACCGATTTTAACGAAAGTGGTACCAATCGATAGATATTGGCATATAGTACAAATTTATAAAATATTAGGGCGCACTATTCAGCGGTTCGCAAGAAAATTGGTGTTAAAGTTTGCGAATAGCGTACTGTCAGTGATAAGCCCCGCCCTATACAGACAGCCCATTGTCGTACTGAACATGTATAGGCTTCCACATACGAGGTTCGAATCCTGAATAATACTTTTTTTTATTTCCATTTTTATTTTTAATACAACATTTCACTTTATTTTTATACTACCTCTGTCCCATAATAAGTGTCCGATTTTGGCATTTGAATAAGTGACCGTATCGTCACTTATTATGTTTCTATGTTTATGGGACAGAGGTAGTAATATTTTGATATTACAAAATATAATCAATTCCTTAATTGATTGTCCTTACACTCTTCCGTTATCCTACTTTTTAATTTCTCTACTTCTATGTTTAGGAAACTTACGATACTTTTATTAGAATCATTCTTTCCAATTTCTTCTTTACCATTTAAAATGGTATTACGTTTTATAATAAAAATACCCGCATAAGTAATGTAAAATAATTTATTATATTGCTTACATCTAACTTATACGTATTATCTATGTGCATGATATTACATATTATACACTAGGGATCGATATTATGATTATAGTGATAATGATTCAAAGTAGCAAATCAACGTTACTCTTGAGTGATACATAGTTGTATTTTGAAAAACTACTAATGAAAAGTGATGACTGTGGAACCAACCGTGGAAATTTCAAAAGGCGCTATGTAAATTGGCGAGGAAATACTTAATATCGCTCTCGACATCTTTACAAAGACAACATTTTTTGTAAGTACGGATGACTTAATACTCATGGACTAAACTGACGAAGAATGTGCTTCCGAATTCGTGTTTCCGTTTGACGCAAATTTATCTCCGGAACTGCCGATAAAGAAAGTACAAGACGATTATAATATTCCCTTTCATTACAAGTTAAAAGTTGTGAATCGCGCTAAAGAACATCCCTATTGGCCTTTGCAAACTCTTCAGAAGAAAGGATATTGGCGCTTAAAAAACATAAGAGAGTTAAAGAGATGGGAAGAACATGTCAGAAAAGGAGGAACGATTATTGATAAGTATAAATTGATTGACTCTTGAGCGTATGATTGTTTTGTCGATCGTTACATGCTACCAGCCAATTTACATGGAACAAGATAAAATGTAATTAAATATACGTTATAAAAGACTGTTAATCAGATTCACATAATACGCAAACATGGATTGCCTCAACGCCATCATCATCTACACAAGCACATTAATTGTACGTTTTCTTGTGTTTGGAGTTTAATTATAAAATGTTTTTTTAACCAGTTTTTCATCTTCCTTTTTGACTCTTTTAGCTTTCTTCTTAACACTGGGTTCCACATGTTACCTTATCTCCCCGTCTTATCTCATCCTCCTCTAAATAAAGGAAGTAAGACTGGATGTTTACGTGGGTATTTTTATTATAAAACGTTTTATAATAAATAAAAAACACCATTTTAAATGGTAAAGAAGAAATTGTAAAGAATGATTCTAATAAAAGTATCGTAAGTTTCCTAAACATAGAAGTAGAGAAATTAAAAAGTAGGATAACTAAAGAGTGTCCTTAATTGATTATATTTTGTAATATCAAAATATTATAAAAATAAATTGAAATCTTGCATTAAAAATAAAAATGGAAATAAAAAAAAAATTTATTCAGAATTCGAACCTCGTATGTGGAAGCCTATACATATTCAGTACGACAATGGGCGGGACTTAAAGGGCGTAACTTATCACTGTCAGTACGCTATTCGCAAACTTTAACACCAATTTTCTTGCGAACCGCTGAATAGTGCGCCCTAATATTTTATACATTTGTACTATGTACCAATATCTATCGATTGGTACCACTTTCGTTAAAATCGGTGAGGGGCAAGTCGTAAGGTCTCCTTGTAAGATAGACTGAATGCATTTAACTTAAAGTGTAATTGTTAATGTTTTTAGCTTATTATTACTGTTATCACTTATGACTCTAAAACCATAGCCAACTTTTAAAGAACATTTGGTTAGGGGGTGAAGCGGTACCGTACGACAAGCGCTACGATTTTTTTTTTCTTTTTTTGCTTTCTAAGGGATATTTTTTCATGTTAAAATTTTACCGAGTTAAAAAGTTCTATTGAAAAATGTAGTGATCGTGAATTACAGCCCTTTCAGATACGCCGGGATGGGTTAATTAAGGCTTGGAAAAATTCACTTTGCTGTGTTTATAAATAACTGAAATAAAAATGAAATTGTAAATTTTTCTTCCAACTTTGAACGCTCATATCTCGAAAACAAAAGAGTTGCGACCCCATGTTTATATAAAACTTTTGTGTTATTTTTATGAGAACTATGTCCTGGTAAAGTTTGCGTATTGAAATGTGGGACATCCTGTATAATTTGTAAATTTAAATTTGATCAAGAATTTGAAAAAATGTTTATGTATATGAAGATCGGAAGTTTTTTAAAGGCATTAATATTATATACAGTAGGAAAGAACTCTTGGGCTCATTGATATCTATATACAGGTGTCCGGAAATAAAGTTCGTATACTGAAGGGGGTAATTCTACAGCAAAAATTATGAAGAAAAGTTCATATAAACATGTGTCCGAAAATGCTTCCCAAAAGAGCTACAGCTCTTTGAAGTTGATACTCATGGAGTGGTTTTTTTAAAATTATTTCACTTATCCTACAGAGTAGGATGTTGAATTTTGGAACATCCCCTATTATTTACATAAGAAATATGGTGATGTTAATCAAAATAATCTACGATGAACAGGCTTCGGTACCGAGGCTGAAGAGCGCATTTATAGCATTCCAAAGAGGAATAGTAGAGCTAATAAGTCACTTGAGCACGAATTTAAATGGACACCTTATATACAGGTGTCCTGTTTTAATTGTCCGATCTGAGTACTAACGTATTCCTTGGCTAAAAATAAGCAGAAAAGTTCTAATGAACATGGACTCAAAAGTGATTCGGTTTCGAGATATTGGAAGTTTATTTCCCTAAGTTTACCCATTATTAACATAATCGATGAAAATCATTAAAGTTAAATGATTAAGGGTAAGTTTAGGATATCAAACTTAACCGTAACCTTAGCTGTAATAACCATCAAATTTGCTGTAATTCCTAGACGTTGCCTAAACGCTTAATATTGAAACAAAATAGTTGAACTTTTTTTTAAATACTAGAGTTACTGCTACGGTTACGATTACAACCTTTACATTTGACATCCTAAACCTACCATAACTCGTTATGATGGTTTTGATAAATTGTCATTATTACGTTACACTAGGTCAGCTACAAAAGTTAGTCGAAACTGTGGTAACTATTTAATAATTTCATTTAAATGTAACGCTTTAATATTGTTAATAATAGGGCAACTTGTGGAATTACAACCTTGAATATCTGGTAAACGAACCATTTTGGGACCTATGTTAATTAGGACTTCTTTGCTTGTACTCAATACCAGTAAAGGATCGGATCAAAACAGGACACCTGTATATTAATATCTATCGATCAGTACCATTTTCATTAAAATCGATGAGGACCTAGACGTGAGATCTACTCGTTAGTCAGACAATTTTCAGTAAAAAATTTTAACAAAACTGAATGTAAAAGTGATTACCTTATGGTGTCTATAATCTGAGCTAATATTATGACCAAATATGGTATAAATTATCAAATAGTTCGGATTAAATATTATAAAGCAATATACATTATTACTTTATTTTAAATTTTTCGGCAGTTAGTTTAGCATATGTTCGAATTACCAAGGTTTAGATTTTATTTTTACCAACACCTCCGTATTTCTTAATGTACAGTGTGTCCCCGGATAGGTGAAACGACTCTTATAAAGCGTAAAAAATGTCCGATGTTAATTTCTATCTTTTGGCGTTTAGCCCTGCTGGTTAAAGATTAATTTGCAACATATTTTCACTTAAAAGAAAACAAGCGAATCTGGACAGTGAATAAAAAAGTCTTTCTGCGGCAGGTAAAGTACCTTTTCTGTGTACCGTAGATCAAACTGTTACTAAGATATTTTGTTCAAGATGAAACGTTATGTCCATATACAAATTTTTTGAACGATCGGCCTATTTTGATAAAACGCATTGTTATTTGCGTTAGTAGCAGATTACGATTTTTTTGTCGAGTATCATACCTTATCGGGAGAAATAAGGGAATAAATAAGGTTTTTCTTAAGCTAATTTAAGAGCGTTTCCCTTATTTCTCCCAAAAACGTATCCGGGGACACCTTGTATAACTTTGTAAAAATTTTGCTTAAACGGCCTTAAAAACACTCAATCTAAACAATACCTAATTTAAAACTGTTATGTGAACCACAAACATTTATTTCCAAATTATATAATTTATAAATCATGTATGATAAATATCAAAAACAATTCTCATCGCAACAAATAAAAGTCAATTACAAAAAGTCAATAAGTACTGTTAAAACAATCCCAGGAATCAATATATCCACCGTAAACGGCCTTTTTTTTCATTTCAAGATCAAGGGCCAACTTCTTCCTTCTTTGTTCAATTAAATAGTGCGTATCAACATAATTATAATTGGCTATAACAGGTGGTCTAATATATCTATTCGTGGCGAGTCTTGGTGCGCATGAAGGTAACGATTGACTCTTGGTGGACAAAGCGGTATCTTCCACGTATCGAGGTATTCCTCTTCGTAAAGTTCTCGTACTTAATGGTTTAGGTTGTCGATATTTCGGCTCGACAAAGACTGACCGAGCTGGAATCCCCGCCGATCTTTTGGGTCCTAAGTATCTCGTGAAGGTTTCGATTTCTTCTTGACGCGGTGTATAAATGATCTTTTTAGACATGCTCTCTGCAGATTTCTCGTTATCGCCACGAAAAATCTTTTTAATTTCTATCACATCTTGGTTTGGAGATGTTTCAGGATAAGGGGATGAATAAGCTCTTATTTCGTTTTCATTAAACGAGATGTCTTTCGATTCTGATTTGTAAGGCGTTGAACGGTTTTGAAAGATTGTTAACTGTCTTCGCGAGTGTTTGAAGGAGCTATTGGATTTCTCTGGGGATTGGTTTTTTGTAGATAAAAGGGAGATTAATGTTGTATCATCGTTTCCGCAAACGGCACAACTATTGGACGGTTTATGATGTTTATATGAGGATTTAAAAAGGTGTTTTTTCTTTTTAGAATTGGTTTCTTCTTCCCTCGTTATTTTACCAGTTTGAACATTTTTAACTAATTGTTGTGTACTAATTGATTTTGTAATCGGGTGAACATCATTTGATGCTAAAGGTTTTTTAGTGTTTGTACTTCTTTGTACTAAAGATTCATTTTCATACAACAATTCCAAAGGTCTATTCTTAGAAACGGTATTTTCATGATTACTTGACTCCGGAAAAACAAACTCACTTTTATCCAAACTATCTGGGGAATTAATCGATAAAGAACTAGGTGAGCTCTCAATCGATGCAACAAACGTATCTTTACCTAGTTTCCCTACATTTTTCTCTTTCATCTGAGACGTTCGATTTAATAAATCTAATATATCCCGAGAATATCGAACGCAGGTTTCTTGAATAGTCGAATGAGACACAAAAGACATATTATGCAAACTACTCAATGACACATTTTGGGATACATTACAAGTTTCTCGAGGGGGATCAAGAGATAAATTGGGAGTACCTGACATTGGTTTGGAGACATCCATACTAACATCACAATCCCGAGAATTTCTAGATTCTCCCAAAATGTTTTTATCCTCTCCACTCTTTTGTCTTTGAGGTATACTTTCACAAATATAAACAATCGTTTGATTAGCAGGATCTGTAAACTTTTCTTTAATCGTTTGAGTATGTAACGAATCTCCGATTGTTTCACTATCCCTTATAACAATCGTTCCATCTTTTAAGCGATCCACGTTTGTGTCAGGATCAGTTTTACATTGATGAATACGTTTTCTAGGTGATTTAGGGCGGGATTTATCAGGAGAAGGTCGATTCTAGAAATGTTGTAGGATTTTAAAATTTCAAGGATAGTTTTGAAAGGAATCTTTTGGTAGCATTCATTAATTCTTACCTGCTGCTGTTTAAGTTGTTTGATCTCTTTGCGAAGCTCCTTGATAATGTTGTCCTTAAAATTAGTTTGTTGATCCGCTTTCCGACACTGTTCTTCCAACATGTGCACCTCACGCCTTAGGCAAAGGATTGTGTCGTGTTTGTCTGCGACCTCGGCGGTCAATGCGTCCCTCATGTCCAGCATCGACTGAAAATTCATTCAAATTTAGATTTGGATAGATCAGATTTTGTATTGGGTAAGGTCACAACTTTACAAGAAATGGTTTTAATCTTAATCTAAATCTGAATGAATCTTTCCTTTTTTTTGAACGGACAATTGAGGTTTAATGAGGGTTCTTTTTCAGACGCGATTTTAAGTTATGTTTGTTAATAAAAAACTTAGTTGTGAACATACACCGAAAAGAATTTGTTGTGGACACAGTATTTTCTAAAAATTGATTTACCTGTTCTAATTCCTTGTATTCTTTTCTTAATGAGTCGAATTCTTGAGGGGATTTTCCACTGAAGAGTTGAGCCTCCAAGTCTTTAATACGCCGTTCTTGTTCTTTTAATAAATCTTCTTTCTGAAACAAATCCACAAAAATTTTTCTAAAATCATCTTATCTCATTTTATAAAATTAATAAAACTAAAAAGTCATCAAAATCATAAAACTCTAAACAGAACAAATTTAGTTTTCTTTTTTATATTTTCAGTGGTATAAATCATACAATCATGAAACTCAAAAAATAAAATAAATGACAATGCATTTAAAATACATTTCCTACAAGTTTCTAGTAGGAAATCAATTTCAAACAAGTCCTCCACAGCTTGTCTCGAGTCCAGATTACTATTTTTTTAAAACCTCTCAGGGCTACTATATTTAAAATACATCTCCTTTGAGTTCCTAGTAGGACAACCAATTTCAAACAGATCCTGTACAGCTTGTCTAGAGTTTAGATTACCAAACACTTCAAAAGTAACAGTAATATATTTTGGTACCTTCATTGAGTCAAAGCCCCCAGATAAAAATGATCTAAAACAAATAAAAAAATACTCTTTTTTCTCATTTAATAAATCTTTATTATTGAAAGAAAAAATACCTGGTTTGATTCGGTCGTATAACATCGTTAATATTAAAACAGTAAAATTGTAGGCCATCAGTGTTCCAAGTGCCGGTATTTTGCGCGCGTCTTATCAACTCGATCAAGTTGTTCATGTCATTTTGGACTTGCTCCATTTTCTGTAAATCCCCAAGGAAGTTAATAGAAAAGTCTCGGTAACTGTCCATCACCTAAAATTGGACCAAGTTGAAATAATCATGCTTAAATTGAAATATTTTTGAAGGACATACTTGCTTCTTCGGAGGGGAGTGAGGAGTAAAAAGGAGATTCAATGTTAAAGGCCACTGAGAATTGCATTATAGTACTTTTCTGTTACAACACTTATTTTATATTAACCGTTTATATACTTAGGTGATTTACAAAAAAAAAAAAAAAAAAAAACGTTGGCACATTAACACTTTGAAAGATTGCGTATCATTACAAGACTTGTATTGTTTTACATGTTATGCTTATTGAAAGCAATATATTATATCTTATAAAAAAAGAAAAATATAATGTGTTTATGTTTTTTTTTTAGAACTTAATCTCTTACATCTTTAATTTATCACCCATAAACTGAATAAACAGATTTATATCTAAATCTACTTTTGGTCCATATACAATTAATCAATGATTAACAACACACAGTTTACAAAAAGTTATAAATAACAAAAAATATATACCTCTCCAGCCGATTTAGCACTTTGCTGTAATTTCTTTTCAAGTAAAGTGACTCTTTCAGCAGCCTCAATCTCAAGTTCTTCAACAACCCTGACAAGCAGCTCATTCTGATCAGTCAAGTCTTTAATCCATTCTTGTTGAAGATTAACTTTGGCCTAAAAGCGCAATTAAATATTTTAAATTTCCCGCCACGCATCAACAAAAAAGGAACTCACTTGGATGCAATCTCCGCCCGCGATGTCGTCAATTTGCTTCATCTTATCCTCGTACAGTCGCTTAAACTCCTTGATGATCTGTAGGTTTTTGGTTTCGCCGCATCTGGTGCCATCGACGACCGCCGGACATCCATCTGGACCGAAATTCCTTCGGAGGCCGTTTCCGTTCGACGCGGGAATCTTGTACGTTACGGAGCCGCTAGACGCGCTTGGGTTCATGTCGGGGATTTGTCCACTGGTCAAAACGAAAATTTACAAAACCGGGGAGTGTTCGGGTCTTAACTATGACAATTGTGTAGAACTCGCCATAGTGATTGACATTTTCGTATGGCCTACTATATTTACACGCGGCCCCACTACCGTGCGGCGTTAATGACTACTCGGACGCGCACAACTCAGAAGTTACCTATCTTTCCTCTTCTCTTCTGTTCTTGTTCTATTCTTAGATTATATACCCCTAATGTTTATATAAATTTAAAACGGTTTTATTTCGTTTCGTTTACACAGTCTTATCTAGATATAGATTGTAGTTTATCTACTATAGAAGCTCGCAATTAATTTGTATTGGTATAAGAAATAATATACGAGACAGTATGCAGCATACATTACATACTCAATAATTTTTCGGGAAACGTAATTATTTCCATTTACAGGCAACATAAACACATTGCATATCTAAGAAAATACCCTTACTCTACCCTATCATAGAATCCAACCAATATTTATTTGAATAAAGATGTAGATATCTTTATTACTATTTCTTACGTATTTATCATGTAAATAGAATTGTATGTATTTCTATGTATGCATTATCTGTCCAAGAATTTATTACAATTTTTTTTAATTAAAAAAGAAGGAAATGTAGGTAATATTCCATGAGCAACATCTTTTGTTAGAATCTCCACATAAATTGTGTTGGGAAGGATTTTAGTAGGGTTTCACAGAGTGTTCACATACTCAAAGGGGTAACTCTGCAGCAAGAAATATGAAGAAAAGTTCATACGAACATATTTTCGGAAATATCTCCTAAATGAACTACAGCTGATTGAAGATTATACCTATTGTATAGTACTTTATTAATTATTTCACTTATCGTAAAGAGCTAGACGACGAATTTCGAAACATCCAATAGATTTACATAAGTAATATGCCAGTGGTAATCAATATTCCGCGGTAAACAAGTTTTGTCGTTGAGATTGAAAGGCGCATTTAAGGTTTTGATTTCTTTGTTGTTCATATTCAGAAAACCTGATCTCAAAACTGAAATGTTTAACCGTTTGCGTACCAGAGGGTTTTGAAAAAAAACACGATCGAAAAACGCCAAAGAGCGCGATCGCGCCCCTCAATTATGTGCCGAAAAATCCCAGAGCGCGATAGCGCTCCTTTCATAACGTGTCAGTTGGCAGTCAGTTGTCTGTTTTGACAAAATGCCCTCGTTTTTTTCGACACGAAATCTGGAGAGCGCGAAAGTGGCTCGTGGTACGCAAACGGTTAATCAAAAATACATAAAGAACGTAATGAGACACGATATTCTATAAGGCACCCTTTTCGAAAAATTCAACGGTAATGCAGAAGGCACATCAAATTTCAAAACCTGTTCAATATTAGTGGTAAGACCTGTTCATAACAGATTATTGTGGCTCGATTAGCATATTTCCTATGTAAATCTTACTGGATCTTTTAAAGTTCATCATCTAACTCTGTACTATAAGTGAAATATGTAATTAGAAAAAAAACACATAATGAATATCATCTTTAAGGCCCGGCACAGACTGGGCGTTTTTGAACGCGCGTTTGATCGAACGCTTAAAGGTGCTTTGTCAATCACGCAACGATCGTCGCGCGGCTCTGGCGACTTTGCGTCAACCACTCTTTTAAATTGAATTATGTGGATACGTGGATGGATATATGGACAATCCGAAAGAGAAATAACCGAAGGCGACTATTGTCGCACAATTGACACTTAATAAGGCGACTGTAGAAGCGCTAGAAAAGTCACGAATCTGCAGCCGCGCGACGATCGCCGCTGCAGTCGCGTGATTGACAATGCACCTTAACAAAACGCGCGATTAAACGCGCGTTCAAAAACGCCTAGTCTGTACCGCCATAGTTTCTTGAGAAAGCATTTCCGGACATACGTTCATATGAACTATCATCTTAAGTATGTGGCCATTATTACCGGGCACCTATAACATATATGCAATACAATCACATAGCGAAGAAATACTTACGAGAAATTAAGCAGATAATTGGACGTATAACTTTTAATATAGGTCATTTTTAATTGTCTGATAAAACGTAAGAAGTGAGATTTGTTTATAGGTTGAATATCGAATTAAAGGAGACGAGAAAAATTGTATTTTCCTACTGTTCTTGACCTCGTTTAGTCGATGTCACCTACTTTTTCTTATATGGACCTATTCCTTCTCAATAATGTAATTTTTCCGAACATTTTTGAACGATAAAAAATGGCTTAACGCCAGAACTTATTTCACAAATAAATTTAACGAATTAAGGTAAATTTAGTACAAAGGAAGAACCGAGGTAGTGTAAAACATTTTGTGTAGAGGTAAGGAAGGGTGGGGCAAGACAGAGTACTTAAGGTTTGAAGGTAAATAAAATTCAGAATTTCCTTAATAGAGAAAAATACTTTTTGTTTGTGTAACTTTCGATGGTTAAACTTTAAGATTTTTAGCAAGAACGAAATACTGATTAACTAATTTTAACGTAATTAATAATTAAACATACGAAGTTATTTCTCCCCATTTTGCTCCGCGTATGGGGTAAGAAAGGGAACAAGATATTATACAGGCTGTCGGGAAATAACTTTCGTATACTGAAAGGGGTAATTCTACAGCAAAAAATATGAAGAAATGTTCATATGAACACGTGTCCGGAAATGCTTTCCAAAGGAGCTACAGCTCTTTGAAGTTGATACTCATGAATTTTGGAACAACCCCTATTATTTACATAAGAAATATGGTGATGGTAACCAAAATGATGTACGATGAACACGCTTCGGTACTGAGGTTGAGGAGCTGATTTAAAATCCCGTATTTTTTGGTTGATCGTTTTTTGAAAATCTAATCTCAAAATTGGAATGCTTAAATAAAAATGCATAAAAAAATTACTAACATACGATGTCCTATCATGTACCTATTTCAAGAAATTCAACGATTATGCAGTAGTGCACATAAAATTTCATGTTCAGAAAATCTTTAAATATCGTAGTAGGTTCGCGTCATATTGTTTGCTAATTAGTATGTGTCACTCCTTAATAAAAAATAATGATAAATACCTAATTTTGTAAGCAAAAACAAGTACAAAACTAAACAGGTATAGATTAATTTAAGAAGAAACATAAAACTTGTACTTGTTTTTGTTATAAAATTAAGTATTTGTCGTTATTTTTTATTAAGGAGTGGGAAACAATATGTCGCAAACCTACCACGATATTAAGGCTGGTTTTAGTGCTCAACCGACGGTCGGTACTGACCGTCAGTACTGACAGTCAGTACCGACCGTCGGTTTGTGTTGTTCAGTGCTTAGCTGATTGACAGATCTGTCAAAACGCGCTGACCGTCAGTTTGTACAGTCTCACGAAAAATGGACGCATTAACAAATTGTACGATACTTGGGTATTTCGTTGTTCTGTAATTCTTTAACCGTGCATCACGGTCTTTATATAAATTATGAGACAAAATCCCATAATTCCGGATGCAACCGGACTTCGGTTATTAATCGTTCTATGTCTATGCTCATTATTTCACGATGACTGTACACGTACTGACAGCAGTCTGTCAGTTGGCTGACGTACATACGGATGCGTTCGACCGACAGTTGTCATACGCGCCGCGTACCGTACGCGCGTAGGGTTCATCAGTGCAGCACTGAACAGCTACATATAAATACGTTGCGAAGCTACGCGCGACCGACGTCGGTACCGACCGTCGGTTGAGCACTAAAACCGGCCTTAGAGATTTTCTGAGCATAATCGTTGAATTTCTCGAAATGGGTGTATGATAGGACACCGTATGTTAGTAACTTTTTTATGCATTGTTATCTAAACATTCCAATTTTGGGATTAGATTTTCAAAAAACGATCAACAAAAAAAAAGAATACGGGACTTTAAATGCGCTCCTCAGCCTCAGTACCGAAGCCTGTTCATCGTAGATCATTTTGGTTCCATCACCACATTTCTTCTGTAAATAATAGGGATGTTCCAAAATTCAACATTCAAAGCTGTAGGATAAGTGAAATAATTAAAAAAACCACATCATGAGTATCAACTTCAAAGAGCTGTAGCTCCTTTGGGAAGCATTTCCGGACACGTGTTCATATGAACTTTTCTTCATACTTTCTTGCTCTAGAATTACCCCCTTCAGTATACGAATGTTATTTCCAGACCCTGTATACCTGGAATAAGATAATAACTGTAACTAAATTAATATTATTAAAGGTTGTTAATCAGATTTACATAGTACACAAACATGAAGGCCTCATTTTTATTATCATTTACAAAAGCACATTAATTTTGTACATGTTCTTGTCTTTGGGGTTTTATCATAAAACTTCCCCTTCTTTACTTAGTTTTTCCTGTTCCCTTTTAAGTCTTTTAGCCTTCTTCTTAAGACGAGACTCCCCATCTTATCTCATATCCTCGTTTTATCCCATTTGTCCCTAAATGAAGAAGTTAAGACGGGGTATTTCATCTTGCCCCATTAAACGTTTTTACAAAGAAAATAATACTATTGCACACTTAAAAAGGTACCTATCTTTAATCCATTCGAGACAACTTTTTTTATATTGTTCATTACTGTTAGTGCACACACGGCGCGCAATCAATCTCGAAAGGGTTAATACTTATTTCTTACTAATTTAATAAAACTAACACTTGTATGAAGTCACTGTATTGTTTGATGGCTATCACGCGATAAAATTATTCAAAAATTATAAGAAAACTGGACAAAATAGGATTTCTCTCAATACCATGGCAAAACGACTTCTTACATAATTGACTGTCAAGTGACATGATGAAGAGAAGTTAATAAAGGCTCCCATTACTTTTAGTGTTACATAAAAGTGCTTTGCAAGTATAGACCAGGTAGCCTATCTTACCCCACTTTGTCCTACCCTCCACTGTACATACCAAAAACATTTATTACTATCAGTGTATTGCTCTATTAACCCTTTCGAGACGGGTGCCGTATATACAGTAGCCACTTGGTGCGTCACACTAGCGGACGCCGTATATATAAGGCAGTCAGTAGAGCCTTCGCGTAAAGCGACAAAGTATGATTTAGGTAGACTATCACAGAGATAATTTTTTTTTGTAATTTTATAAAAAAATGGCAGTATATGGTACAGGCGCGCCGTCGCGAAAGGGTTAAGTATTAAATAGTGTGTATATTTATGCCTTAATTTTAATAGTGTGCTCCACAAGTCCTACACACCGACCTTTTGTGCTTGACCCATCACTACCCACGTTTTGTCTAGATTATCGGTAATGCACATTTATGTATGTGTTTGTGACCTACAGCAGCGAAAGTAAAAAATAGACTATTAGAGAGATGCAAGAGTTGCGTTCCTTGTGTCTTGCTTCACCAAGAGCTGAATCCTTTAATACGAAGAAATATGGAAAACTCTTCACAGACTATATGTAGATAGAGACAAGTTCACAAAGAACATATTTTTGTGAAGCTAGACAGAGAGGGTTTGGTCGGAAACTGGATAATGTAGGATTTAGATAATGTAGGTTTTTTTCCTAGTAGACACTTTATGGTTTAAAAAAATTATTCTTACAATTAGAGTTAACCATAATCTAAAATTAAGGTAAAAGAATGGGAAAAAAAGATGTGTTAAAATAGAATAAGAAAATAAATAAATAAAATAAGTAAATAGATCAATTTACATTGTAATAACTTTATTTGAGTATGATCTTTTAAATCCTGTACAATCTGATTCCGTGCTTACAGAATAATGATAAATAACCATAGGTAAGCAAGCATAATAATTAAAAATAATAATAATAATATAATATTAATAATAATAATGATTTCAGATATATTCAAATATATTATAATACAATTAATTAATTATTTATTTAAATATGGATAGATCCATACGATATATAATATTAAAACTCTCGTTTTTTTGTATTAATTTTTTTCTTTAATTTACTGTACAACCACCCTACTACATTGTACGTACGCCTATGAAAAACATAAACGGTATTGGAACGAACGCAAACTAATGATAAAGTTACAAAAATTGGGATAAAATTGAAAACAGTTATATAAACGATACGCTTTCTTTTTTTGTTGTTGTTATTAAGTAACAGTCATTAGTTACACATTTTACTATCTTCTTTCCTTTTTTCGTTACTTTTTAAAGAAGTTACTTTAAAACATTATCATCATTTTTTTTATTAATTAAATTTAGAAAACGACGTAATTTGGATTAAATTAATTTTGATGTATTGCATTCAGAGAAACTGATATTTTGATGATAACGATTTAAAATGAACAGACACATTCCAATGGGATTTGATTAACAAAAAATATTTCTTGTTATCGTTTAAATTTTGTAGTTGCTGTTATTAAGTAGATTGTCTAAATTTGGGGGGAAATATTAATTAAACATACTAAAAACGCAGTAAACACCCAAAATAAATGCGGTCATTTAGCATTACTTATATTTACATTTAAACAGAGCTTAGAACAAAGAAGCAATTATATATATATACAAATGGATTTTTGTTGTAATATTTGTAATATTTACAACAGTTATTTAAAAATTCTTTTCGATTGTTTATATGATTAAGTTTTTAAATCTTAGTATGCTTATTCAATTACATTATTTAAAAAAATAAAATATTTTAAATTTTACAAATAAATGGAAAGAAAAACAAATTAATTAACCAAATATTTACGTTATTTTTTACGCGCTAGTTAATTAAAAAACTCACCTCCGTAGTCCAAACTTAGCCAATCTACATGAGACTTTTGAGGATTTTTCTTTTTGAGACTTTTTCTTTTAATGTTGTTCCTGAAACTTTTGTCGTTCTCTTTTTTCTTTCTCTCAGAAGATGGACACAGTTTGTAAAATCGTTTAAATTTAAATGGGCTTACGTTATTACACTGATTTATCACTAATACGCCCGACAGCGTGAGTTCAGTTCAATGTGGTTGAGGTGCAACAAGTTGAGCCCCATCACTTGCAGCAGTTACCTGCGGCTTTCGCCCCTGAGTCGCCCTCCGCCAATCTTCGACCCTGATTATTACCCCCTGGACCTGTTACTTGTTCGTTTTTCGGTAGTTTCTTTGCTGCAAAAAGAAATAAATCCAAACATTAAGTAAAGTTATCAACAAAAAAATTTACGAATTAGGTTCTCCTAAACTCGGTAGTTTAACAATTATCTATCAATCTCTTAACTTAAATCTTACCTATCGCAAGGAATATATCGCTAACATTCATAGCAGTTTTCGCAGACGTTTCCATAAACAATAGTCCATTTTCGTCCGCGTACGTCTGAGCCTCTTCAAATTCAACCATACGCTTATTGGCCAAATCTTGTTTGTTTCCTGCGAGTGCGATGACGATGGTAGGGCTGGCCTGCCTCTGAAGTTCTTTGACCCAAGTTTTGGCGCGTCCGAAGGTGTCTTGGTTGGTGATGTCGTAGACGACTATCGCAGCTTGGGCCCCTCGGTAATACATGGGGGCGAGGCTGTGGTATCGTTCTTGGCCGGCCGTGTCCCATATCTCAAACTTAACGGTTGTGTCGTCCAGGCAGACGGTTTGCGTGAGGAAGGCGGCCCCGATCGTGCTTTCCTGATACTCGTGAAACTGGCCCTTGACGAATCGGAGCACCAGACTAGATTTGCCCACAGCAGATTCTCCCAACAACACCAGTTTGAATTGGCAGATTTTTCCTTGCGCCGGGCCGTTTGCTCTTTGGGTTGTTCCTGATCTATTTGCCATTTTTTAAAAGCAACTGCAACAAGAAATAGTTATAAAAAAGTTTATCAAAAATTCCTCCAAACTTTTTCAAATGTAAGGAACTTTTCACGCCTAAGTTGTATGCCAATTGCGAAATGCTACTTGCTGCCAAGTTAAAATGTAAGCATTCTGCAATATACACCGGATGCATGATATTTATCGAAATTCTAATATAACGCGGTATTTATTCATTGCGTACATACCGGGTGCAAACGTTAGGTTTAAAAAAAATCAATATACCAAGTATTTTTCCATTACTGCACAAGGTAGCAAAAATATAGGACCTCCTTTATGAATGTTAGAGTTTGCTACATCGCATTCATGTCGCGCGATTTCGGAGTGAAAGCAAACATTTAATAACAAGTCTTTCATAAGGAAGAAGAGAGTAACATCTTGTATAGTAATTGTATTATAGATATAATCGTCGTCTTCTAAATGAATAATGTGTATTAAAACAAGTAGCATATTTTCTACTGTCGAGTAGCAAGTCGCAAGTAGCATGCTACTTCAGTGCGAAAACTCCCTAAGAAGATATAATTTTATTAAGCTTATATAATTATAAGCTAAGATGTTAACTTATGTTAGTTTAGTGTTGATTCATTTCGTTTGAAGTAGCAATAATTTTACTTTAAAAGTAATAGTTCCGATAACATTGTTCCATAAATGTTTTGTTGACAGCATATAGCAAGCAACATAATATATATGTTGCTTGCTACAAAAATTATTTGACATACGTCGAGAAAACAATGACAAGTATTCTTCAAAATTATTAAAATTAGACATCACCTATTTGAAAAACTTTTCTCCATGACTTGTTAAATAGAGGAAATAACTGCTATTACGTAACGATATCCGTTTAGTTTACCACAAATTAACAGCATTCTTTACATTGCTGAACTATTATTACCATGTAAAACATGCGCGTTATACACCCATTTCGTACATTACAGTAGCTATTTTAAATACATTTTAATCTTTAGATTACGATTTATCAAGTATGATAGACAGAAGGGACTAACCAAATAAGAAAATTTATCTTAATAACTAAGGTAGTTTTAATTTAAAGATTTAATTTGCGTGAAAATCTTCAAAGTTAACAAAAATATATTTTGTATGAATATTATGGACGATTTCTGATTTAGCTTTATAAGGATCACAAGTTAACGACAACCGCATGTAAAAAGTGCAACAATTGATAAGATATAAGACTATAGAAACTCCAAATAGAGAACATTATCGTTTTTAATTCTCGTTCTGTCGTTGTCATTAACATGATAAAATATAAGTATACACTGTTCGGCGAAAGATGTCTCATGCAACATTAATTAATTGTGGTATCCTAGACGAACATTTTCAGTTTTCGTCTCTTTCTATCATGTTCAATTGATAAAAAAATATATTTGACGTACGTCGAGAAAACGATGACAAATAATGACGCATGAGACATCTTTCGCTGAACGGGTTATAGTTACTTTACTGCTTTACTCTTTCAATAAAAAAGTAATGAAACAGAACTGATCTGCAGAGCGTAAAGAGGATTAAAAATATGTTACGACGAGTATAACGAGATTTCAATTTTGTACGTAAAACTGTGCGTCACGTTTTTACGTCATAAAAACTGCTTTATTTGGGCTAAAAAATATCCCTTTGTATGTATATTTGTAGCTCAAAGCCTCAATTTAAAATAAACTTGAGAAAATAAAAGTACTTGAAGCAAATATTTACTAAATTTACGTTAGTTAATTAAGTATCATTTTACAAAACAACAATAAACTGATAATTATGATGGCTGATACATGAGTTAGAAATTAGATTTGAATTACTTTATTAAACAATTAGTTTATTCGTCACGAATAAAGTACCATACATAATGCGAACAACAAAGGTATTGTGAAACTCAACCACTCACTCAAATTTCTAAATAATTAAGAATACTAGCACTTCCCATTTTATTTTCTTAATTTATTGTAAAATGAAAACCGGATTTGGGTGTGGCATAATTCATCCGGTTACTTTAAACTTTCTTTATTGCATGTTTATTATTTTTATAAAAAAATCGAAATGAAGATTAAAACCAGCTCGAATTAAATTTAATTAATTTCAAAATAACGTACGTTTAAATATTCTTATCAGTTGGAAACGATGCGATCAACGTTCAAATTTATCTGTGGCATTGAAGCGATTTGTTTTTATAATACATATTACGTACAGGATGGTCCATTTAACTTGAGACAAGCGAATATCTTAAAAAACAGTTTATTAAAAAAAAATCTAGGTAATCCGCTCAATACAGTTCAGTCGGTAAGATGTCACCTAAAAAATTTCCGTACTTCCGTATCAATTTATCGCCGAATGTGCCACAACACACATTAATCGACAAAGGTAGTTCAATTTTCAATGTTCCAATAGCGCGTGCTATGTCTATTAACTTGTCAAATCAACTTGTATTTATTTCTAAAGAAATTTACTTTTAACCGCATTAGTTCTTATGTTCATTGACAAAATGCTAACCGATTTTCAAACTCACTTCCATGAAGCTCTTGATGCACCGAAATGTGATATGGGTGACACATATTGCGCCTTAATATTCTTAAAATGATGGTTTTTGATATTCCGGCGTCGAGTGAAAATCGTTGCTTCCACATTTCCAGTGCTAATAATATTATTCATAACTCTGTAGATGGTACTTCTCGAAGGAAAATTTCAATCAGAGTAACACTCACGATGTAGAACTCATCACTTTCTATTGATGTAAAACGATGGAATGAATCTAGAATTTGTCGCCAAGAAGCTTTTATGCTAATTTGATTTTACCTGCTGCATTTTAACTTCAACCAACAAAGTCTGAAAGTGATATTCTACAATTGCCGACGTAAGCACTTCCATGAACTTTTGTTTTTATGCTCTATTCTATTATTTATAAAATGGACAAAGGTCGGAATCTTTTAGACCTCTTTTCAAAGATATTTCCGACAAGCCAAGTCACCTGAAGTACTATAACCCGAAATGAAGATGCACCATGAAGAGAAAGATGGAAAAGTAAGTGCCCTATGCGCAACATTGCCGAGTACTCTTTCATCTTTCTCTTCATGGTGCAGCTCCATTTCGGGTTATAGTACCTCTTATGGATTAGCCAAGAATATGTTTTAAAATGCAAAGAAAATTTCAATGAAATTTCATACCTGTTAATTTATACTTTAGTCAGTTATACTTAGAAGTTTCGCAGTTCTCTGACAAAACCACAAAGTAAAACTTCTTTTTGAATTACTTTACCTTTAACCATAGATTCAAATTTTGGAACCAAAAATATAGGGTACCCTTTAAAAAGTGGCCGTACCTTGAAAGGTCAATGTCAAAAAATGCTATCATCATGTTGTTTTCCCTTCGTATAGAATAACTTTTATTTGATTAATTTTTATCTAATATACATTGTTTTCGATGTATTCGCTTGGCTCATGTTAAATGGATCACCTGTATATTTGGTTAGTTCATTTTGTTTTTTTCACATATTTAAATGTTGAAATGCAAAATAAAAAAAAAGGAAGGTGTAATTTGTGAACATTTTGTAAGGGTTATTTTATAGCCAAAATTTAAGACGTGTATCAAGTTCAACAACAATACGTGAGGAATTTACAAATAATTTTGAAAGTAAGATTAATGTGGAAAAAAACATTGTAAAAACAACGTAAAAAATTATGAAAAATAATTTGTTTCTCTGAAACTAGTGATAGAAAAAAAATGTTTCACAAGGAGAGTGCAAGGTCTTGGGGTCGTGGATTTAGTTCAAATTTCGTAGAATGGTAGATTTAGTCTTCCTGTTGATGAAAATATATGGTTATAGGGGCCACTATTCAATAATTTTTAAAATATTTGCAATTAAAGATGCAATTAATTCGTTAGCACAAGTCCGGTTAATGTCAAAATTGATCGAATTTATACCGATTAAGTCAGGCTTTTTGAAGAAAGGTTATAATGCCAAGTCATATTCCTGTATTAATTTTGAAGTTTTTGAAGATAGATAGAATTTTGAAGTCTTGAAAAATGACAATTAACTGACAAATCCAAAGTGCGGTGCACACTCAAAAAATGCTTCGATGTCGCTAAATTTTATATCCACCCATGGTATCTTTATATGTAAAAATAGACTCTCTCAGTACTAGAACCCGACGCCTAATGACGAGAAACACCGATCTATTGCTGCTACGCTACACCCATTATGTTTAATCGTTTGCTACAGACCTGAATTTAACTAGTGAATTGCATCTTCAATTGCAAATATCTAAAGAGCTATTGAGTAGTGGCCCCTACAACCACATATTTTCTTCAACAGGGAAATTAAATCTACCATCCTACAAAATTTGAACTAAATCTATGACCCCAAGACCTTGCACTCTCCTTGTCAAACAAAATTATTTTTAAATTAACCAACTTAACGAAAAATATGTATTACGTTCCAATTAAATAATTCCTTAACCTCTTCTTGTATAATCGGAAGTCATCGATGAGTGAAAATGTTTTTAAAATGTAGCTTAGTATGTACTAAATCTATGTATAAAATTTCAAAGTCATCGAATTAGTAGTTTCCGAGATATTTCGACCAGTTCACTTTGGTGGGACACCTGTATTATCTTAACTGAATGAATTTAATAATGAAAAGAAAAAACCTTTACTGTCAAAAAAATAATTAACAATCTAAAAACAATACGAAAAACAAAGTGATGGATAGATGTATTATTTGTGTAACATGTTGACAATAAAAATGTCAATATGTGGTATGATCTCTACCAGCATGAGTAAGTTCATAGCACCTATTTGGCAAACTTCTTTGGATTCTCAAAAGATTTTCTTGGGGTACATTTACCCATCCTTCGATTAAGTTTTCTAGGTGGAGGGGTATTTAGTATACATTTGGACATTTCCAAATAACAAATAATTTTTTTGCCATGTCCGATTTACAACGTGTTTTAATTTCGTGACGTTTATTATTTTGGAATTGGTATCAATTCGATTTCTTAAAGATTTTCATGTTAATTTCTGAACTTAACGATGATGTAAGTCGAAACATGTAAGACGATAATAAATTTATAAAGACCAGTAAAAGAACATCTTTTTATCCAAAATTTACGTTCTGAATTTCCAAATACATTTGTTCATCAAGCCCCTAACGTGCCCGAACAAGTTTCAATTTGAACTCAGAGAACAGAGGGAACAGAAAATCAAAAAAGCGTTCCTCTAATTTCCTAAATCACGAGAAATTTATATTTAAAAATTACTTATACAAGATATTTAACATATCTCTTCTGTAAAACATCGTTTATCCGGCCTTCTTTCGACCAGGGTAATCCTGATCAACTCTTTGTCTAACTTGATGTTCACATCCTATAGTAACTTCTAACTATGATTGTAAGCAAAGGATTCCGATCTGCCAATAACTATGTTATATTTTTAAACCGGATTTTTGATTTTCCAGGTAGCCAAAAGCAGTTAGCATTCTATCAAATGTATTCCTATTATTTTTATAGTTTTAATTTTTCGTGGATCGTTACGGGTGTTGAGTTAGGTTGGCGTAATTCTTATTGCTTTCTTTTTATTTTATTTCGTTTTTTACTATCTATGGAATTTGAACAACTTCGGTATATAAAAATTTTCTTTTTTAAATTGGCGATTTTTTAAGTTATTTATAATTATACACATTTCTTAACACTTTTCTGTCGAAAAAGTAATAATGAAGATAAACAATAATCTTGATTCCCAATTTGAGTTCTATTTACTAATCATGATACATTAAGTATAAGTGCAGGATAAAAATAAATAATTTCAAAGCATTTATGGTATTTTACTTAATATGTAAAAACAATAAACACTTCCAAGTTAGTTTTGTCAGTAAAGCTCTATACTACACGTTTCGACTTATTTAGTTTAATTTGAAAGTTATTTGAAAGAAACATTTACTTGGTAACACTGTGATCGTGTATTGAAAATTTTAGGTTTCACTTCCTTATAATGGATCGTTTATATCTAGGATATGCGATATACAGGTGTACATAAATTAGCGGAAAAGCTACAAGTGGCGACATTCTTCATTTGATTCAGAGTCGAAAAACTTAATAACGAAATGTTGTATCATGCTTCACAAATCTTCACGCCCTTCATGAAGTTCAAAATTTTAGCTTATGAATAAGCAGGTTTCTTGCATATTTGCGTATATGTAGAAGTTTAATTTAAACTAAAGAAGAATATTTTCATGCCGATTAAAAAGTTTGTTTTTAACATTTTATCTTTAACAAACATTTCAGAAAATCATTTTTGACAACGTTGTAAAACAACCTTTGTGATATTTAATTTTAAAATAAAATTAAATGACTTTACATAATTTTCCGCGAATTAATAACGATTTTAGTCGTATAGTAGAAATTTTCTAATCCAACTTCGGTTAATCCCGTCACCTAGATTAATTCGACCGTGCTTATTCGCTTTATTTAAAGATGGTTTGTTTTACTCTAAATTTATGTTCTTCTGTACCTTGAATAATCCGACATTTTCTACCTTCCGACCTACACTCCCAAAGTTGACGGATTAGCAAGGTTAACTTACTAACTTACAAAAAACATTATCGTTTTTAATTCTCGTTCTGTCGTTGTCATTAACATGATAAAATATACTAATTTTTTTTTTAGTAATTTTAGTGTATTTGATAAAATAAAAATGATATATCGCCGTTCCGGAAGAAAATCGACATAACTGCAAAATAAAAATACGTCGACGTTGTTCCGGAACGGCGATATGTAAAAGTAAAACATCGGCCATCTGTTAACCGTCAATGGAAAGCACAAACTCCAAATTAACAACAAAAATTAACTTGCGTTTTGATTGCGATTTGGTCTTCTTTGGGTCGATTTACAACTGAACTTTAAGACTGAAGTTTGTCAGAATGTCAGACAGAGTCTTACAAACCTACTCAAGGCGCTAAACGATGAAAAACGCATTTGAAAAGTTTGTCACTGTGATAGAGGTCAAATTAACTACAATCCCTGAATGCATGATCAAAGTATTGTTATTAAATGTATAATTTCTTCAGGCGTTCCTGAGGACGAACGGACCATCATGCAACATTGCTCCATTAATATTTACAATTCAGAATGACACCAAAAATATTGCCACGCGCAGCTTTTGCATTAATAATGCTATATTGTTAGGGTCTAAATGCCTTAGGGCCGTAAAATAATAGGCGTAATTATTGTGGTCGAAAAATTGGTATGTTATACCATTAGAAATACCGAATTTCGGTTTTTATGGTACAGCTACGCTTAGCGCTGATGATTAAAACTGTAAAGGTGCAGTGTCAATTACGCGACTGCAGCGGCGATTATCGCGCGGCTGCAGACTCGCGACTTTTCTAGCGCGTCTACAGCCGCCTTATTAAGTGTCAATTGTGCGACAATAGTCGCCTTCGGTTTTCTCTCTTTCGGATTATCCATATATCTATCCACGTATCCATATAATTCAATGCAAACGAGTGGCTGACGCAAAGTCGTCAGAGCCGCGCGACGATCGCCGCTGCAGTCGCGTAATTGACAAAGCACCTTAAGGGTTAACGGAATTTCTGTTGTCAAATATGTGTCATTTTGTTCTTGGTACGTAAACATCTATTCTATTTGCTAGGTACTTCTCACCGTTTTCTCAGCCTACGTCAAATATTTCTTTTTTAATCTAATTATACATGACAGTTTGTCTAGGATACCGCAATTAATTAACACGTTCACGCCGGCGCGTACCACCAGTGGCCCGCACTAAACTGTTTCGTCGGCCGGCGCGTACCACCGGTGGTACGCATAATATAGGATTATATTTTTTGCCGCCAGATGAAGCACAGTATGAAAATCGGTTCAGGCGTGAACGTGTTAATGACGCATGAGACTTCGTCGAACAGTGAATATGTGTTGTTGCGACCATAAAATGTTGGTCACCTGACAATCAACAGATGTACGTACTATCGTTTGATAGAATATCGCCTTGACGAGAAAAATTCAAAATCAGACGTCTGTGCGGGGAACGGATTTTGCATTTTTCTCTCCATGGCATTATTCGTCTATATTTTTTTTATAGTAAAAGATAGTACCTGCAAAACAAGTGTTACAATTTTCTAATCACAAGTAGAACTAATAAACATATTTGACAAAGAATGCTTTAGGCCGGTTTTAGTACTCAACCGACGGTCGGTACCGACGTCGGTCGCGCGTAGCTTCGCAACGTATTTATACGTAGCTGTTCAGTGCTGCACTGATGAACCCTACGCGCGTACAGTACGCGGCGCGTATGACAACTGTCGGTCGAACGCGTCCGTATGTACGTCAGCCAACTGACAGACTGCTGTCAGTAGGTGTACAGTCATCGTGAAATAATGAGCATAGACACAGAACGATTAATAACCGAAGTCCGGTTGCATCCGGAATTATGGGATTTTGTCTCATAATTTATATAAAACCGTGATGCACGGTTAAAGAATTACAGAACTATGAAATACCCAAGTATCGTACAATTTGTTAATGCGTCCATTTTTCGTGAGACTGTACAAACTGACGATCAGCGCGTTTTGACAGATCTGTCAATCAGCTAAGCACTGAACAACACAAACCGACGGTCGGTACTGACCGTCAGTATTGACGGTACAGACGAAAACATCACGACAATGTTACAGATTAGCTTGTCCCTGAGCAGACCAAGTCGCATCCACAATACAAATTAATTTTTCCTGTCAACTTTAATATTACCTTTCTTATAAATTAAATACTACTAAAATCGCCACTATTTCACGAAAAATTATACAATCAATTAATTCCATTCATAAGAATTATGGCGTTTTCATTTGGCTGAATTAGTGCGCACCAGAATTTGAGGTTGATACCAATCTGATCATAACATCACTTATAAGTGTGTTCAAAGCTTGAAATTATTTAAAATGTGTTTAATAAAATGTAATAGAACACAAAACACTGATTCGGTGTAACCAACAGAACACGCTGTTGTGCACTGGTGCGCCTTAGTTCAGCCAAATGAAAACGCTATTAGATTGTCGGGAATGCCAAATATATTCGAATCGAAAAGAAAATGTTTACAAACAAGTGGTGTTAAACATTCTTCTTTAGTTTAAGTTACAACTATCCATGTATATCAATATGCAGGTGTCCGGAAACGTGTACAACGGAATATCACAGATACCTTGACCAAAAATGTGATGATTTAACACAACTTATCCATATACAAAGTATCTACGTTTAGCCGCTGGAGCACTTTAAAAATAATATTTTTCGCGAGTTTTCTTTAAATTACTAGAAAAATATTCGTCAGATTTTATTCATTTTTTGACCATGTCTTTGTATCAGCAGACAACAGCCTTCTATGGAATAAATTTGAATTTCGAAAACTACAGGGTGTTTAAAAACACTCTCACTTCAAGTTATCCAGCCAAATCTTACTCAGCCTGTATAATGCTCTCTCTATATATAGGGCGTTTAAAAAAGATGGGACAATATTAAAGGGGGTGATTGTCATTGTCATTTTATACAAAAAAGTTTATAACAAACATGGTCTGGAAACGCTTCGTCACCCATCTACAGCGTGTTGAAGTTTAATTAAAGAAAGCAGTAAAAATTTACATATTTTCAAACAGTCCTGTTTTATTCACTGACATATTGGCTTGGAATTGTGGGTGACTGCCTAATTGGATCGGTGTCTTTACCAGGAAGACTTATCAAAGAGGTGTATCGCAACTTTTTGGAAAACACGCTTCCTAGTTTTTTTTAGAGGACGTACCATTAGCAATTAGAGATGCAATCTGGTATATGCACGTTGGCGCACCAGCCCTCTTTAGTCAAGTAGCTCATGATTTCTTAACACAAGCATATGGAAATCGCTGGATAGGCCGAGGTGGACCTCACTTATGGCCAGCACGATCCCTGAACTTAAATCCCCTGGATTTTTTCCTGTGGGGCCATTTGAAGTCCTTGGTGTATTCCATTGGAAAACGTAGAAGACTTAAGTAATCGAATCATTGTTGGGTGCAACTCAATTAAAACAGATCCTAGTGTTTTTGAGAGAGTTCGCCAGTCAATGAGGAGAAAATTGGATTCTTGCATCCGAGCTCGAGGTGGTCACTTTGCACAGTTTTTGTAATTTTTGCTTGGTAAAATTGTTGGTTTGGTAAAATATTTGTTTTTGTCCTTGAATAAAACCCTTGTTCTTTAAAAAAAATTTCTTTTATTATAAATTTTTTGTATAAAATGACCTGGACAATCACCTCCATTAATATTGCCGCATCTTTTTTAAACACCCGAAAATAAATCAAAATATGTAAATTTTTACTGTCTTTTTTTTAAATTAAACTTCAACACGCTGTAGATCGGTAACGAAACGTTTCGAGACCATGTTTATTGTAAACTTTTTTGTATAAAATGACCTGGACAATCACCCCCTTTAATACTGCCGCATCTTTTTTAAACACCCTGTATATTTTTTAAATAGCTATATTAATTTAGAAATTATTTTCTCACTTATAAAATTTTAGTTGGGCAAACGGTTTAGCCATAAACAAATATTTATCGAATAATTTACGAAAAACTCACGAAAAACAGTTTTCTAATTTTCTAGTGGCTAAACTGAGCAACTTTGTATATAGATAAGTTGGGTTAGATCATCATATTTTTGGTCAAGGTATCTGTGGTATTCTACTACATAAAGTTTGTGAAAATTTATGAAACATACAAGATGATATAAACATTTTACATAGATTTTCAAGATAGAATCAAATGTAGAATGCTGCCATGCGTTGTTTTTTGGCAAATTTATATACCTTATTAATTTATTATTATCACCACCAACTAACCACTAAACTATACATTAAAATTACGCTTTATTCGTGATTTCAATTCAGATTCATAATCATTTCCATTTATAATCAATATCAAAATAACTTACATTGTATAAACAAACTCAGGGACAAAACTAAATTACGAATTAAAAAATCATCTCATACCGAAAATTGTAACAAATTGTCGATATTACCGTCTATTAATAAACTTTCTCCAACTGAACCTGAATTCATTTCAAAAATTTCTCCCCTTTTTTTCACTACTCTATTCACCTGGGTATCTTATCACATCTTATCTGATCCTACAGTGAAAAAAAAAACCATAGAAGGTACACTTTTGTGGGACAATTAAAGTGGATGACACAAAGAATGACTTGAGGGGGGCGTAGATTCCCCAAGATTCTTCAAGGGCGACCGAAAAACCATGCATCAGCTGACCATATTGCAAAGATACTATCTCGAAATCGACAAATCGGATATAAAAGGGATCGATAATCAACAGGTCAATAGCAAATTGATAAATTAACGGCGAGAGAAGTCGCGCTTATGACGCATTCGGAAAATAAAAAACAAGGTTCCGCCGACCGAGCCTAACCTACCTTTTGGACGTGATTTGCCACTAAATCGATCGTTTGTTTACGTAACACTATTAATATTTCGTTTGTACGCACACATATAAAATACACCGAACCCGTATTTTTTTACATCTACTTTAGCACCGAAAGAAAACGAAATGCATATAATTACACGGATAGACACAAAATGACAGTTAGATTGACGCAGGCCTGCCAAATTAGAAACGAATCGTTTCCCCTACAACGCCACATCACTGTTTTATTCACTTTTGCTAAGGTTTCTACCTCCCGTTTTTATATCTAACGGAATATTTACATAGCTTTTATTAATAAACACTCACCTATGCGTCGTTTACATTAATTTTTAGCTCTTCCGCGACGAGAATAAAGAAAACATCAGTGACACTGACACACGCAGTTGACAGTTGTCAAAGTAACAAAAAAAAAGTATGGCGCCAAATTTGAACTGTAATATTGACAATTGTATTTGTATTGTCATTTAATTTTTTTATACAATTATTATGAGCAATAAAGGTCGTTTTACTGATCGATCGCCTATAATATGCCCAGTAATTTATGAAATATTACTTCAGTTATCTTTTAAAAATCTCAATATATAAATTTCAGGCTGGAAAAATTTGGGATGCAAACGGAAGTGTTTCAGAATGTTTACAAGAATACAGTACTGTTGATCATATAGATGCTATTAAACATGAAACTAAAACTAAAGAAAAAACTTGTTTTCCTTATGTACCAAGAAAAACTGTGAATTCTCGAAATCCAGGTATTTTTTGTGAGGTAATTTTTTTACTTAATCGAACGGAAATCATCTATAACAAACTTTTAAGTGGTGTAAAAATTATGATGATTATTTCTTATGAACTTGTTATAAGTATATAACATATATAATATGTAATCGATATTTTATGATTCTTTAATTATGCACCACAAAACTAAAAGGACGTAAGTCCAATTTTGACATGAATTAATTAATGAAGATTTTATTTATTTTAATAAATAAATGTTGTTTATGAACTATAACCAGATTATTAGTACTAACCCTTTTAGTGCTAGGCGAAATTGAGGTGCCTATGCTAGAATAACTGGTTGAATTTGTCACAATTTTATAAAGGTTTGGAAAAAGCCTAATAAAAACCAAACAAAAAACTGTGTTTAGACAATTCAAAAAGCAGAGTAACAGACTAACAAGGAGACCTTACGACTTGCCCCTCACCGATTTTAACGAAAGTGGTACCAATCGATAGATATTGGTACATAGTACAATTGTATAAAATATTAGGGCGCACTATTCAGCGGTTCGCAAGAAAATTGGTGTTAAAGTTTGCGAATAGCGTCTGTCAGTGACAAGTCCCGCCCTTTAAGCCCCGCCCATTGTCGTACTGAATATGTATAGACTTCCACATACGAGGTTCGAATTCTGAATAATACTTTTTTTTTATTTCCATTTTTATTTTTAATGCAACATTTCACTTTATTTTTATAATATTTTGATATTACAAAATATAATCAATTAAGGACACTCTTTCGTTATCCTACTTTTTAATTTCTCTACTTCTATGTTTAGGAAACTTACGATACTTTTATTAGAATCGTTCTTTCCAATTTCTTCTTTACCATTTAAAATGGTATTACGTTTTATAAAAAAAAAACCGCATAAGTAATGTAAAATAATTTATTATATTGCTTACATCTAACTTATACATATTATAAGGGATATTATTATAAGATATATAATACTAGGGATCGATATTATGATTATATTGATAATGATTCAAAGTAGCAAATAAACGTTACTCTTGAGTGATACTTATGTTAGTTGTATTTTGAAAAACTGCTAATGAAAAGTGATCCCGTGACTGTGGAACCAACTGTGGAAATTTCAAAAGGCGCTATGTAAATTGGCGAAGAAATACTTAATATCGCTCTCGACATCTTGACAAAGACAACATTTTTTGTAAGTACGGATAACTTAATACTCAAGGACTAAACTGACGAAGAATATGCTTCCGAATTCGTGTTTCCGTTTGACGCACATTTATCTCCGGAACTACCGACAAAGCAAGTACAAGACGATTATAATATTCCCTTTCATTACAAGTTAAAAGTGTGAATCGCGCTGAAGGACATCCCTATTGGCCTTTGCAAACTCTACAGAAGAAAGGATGTTGACGCTTAAAAAACATAAGAGAATTAAATAGATGGGAAGAACATGTCAGAAAAGGAGGAACGATTATCGATAAGTATAAATTAATTGACTCTTGTGCATATGATTGTTTTGCCTCAACGCCATCATCATCTACACAAGCACATTAATTGTACGTTTTCTTGTGTTTGGGGTTTAATCATAAAATGTTTCTTTTTAATTAGTTTTTCATCTTCTTTTTTGAGTCTTTTAGCTTTCTTCTTAACACTGGGTTCCACATGTTACCTTATTTCCCCGTCTTATCTCATCCTCCTCTAAATAAAGGAGGTAAGACTGGATGTTTACGTGGGTATTTTTATTATAAAACGTTTTATAATAAATAAAAAATACCATTTTAAATGGTAAAGAAGAAATTGTAAAGAATGATTCTAATAAAAGTATCGTAAGTTTCCTAAACATAGAAGTAGAGAAATTAAAAAGTAGGATAACGAAAGAGTGTCTTTAATTGATTATATTTTGTAATATCAAAATATTATAAAAATAAAGTGAAATGTTGCATTAAAAATAAAAATGGAAATAAAAAAAAGTATTATTCAGAATTCGAACCTCGTATGTGGAAGTCTATACATATTCAGTACGACAATGGGCGGGGCTTAAAGGGCGGGACTTGTCACTGACAGACGCTATTCGCAAACTTTAACACCAATTTTCTTGCGAACTGCTGAATAGTGCGCCCTAATATTTTATACATTTGTACTATGTACCAATATCTATCGATTGGTATCACTTTCGTTAAAATTGGTGAGGGGCAAGTCGTAAGGTCTCCTCGTAAGGCCCAGTTTATTCACCTTTAGATAAATTAATCTATCCGATATCTACCATGGTTACAGGCTAACGAGCCAATCATGGCAAGTGAAATTATAGTAACTATGGAAAATATCGGGTAGATTAATTTATCCAAAGGTGAATAAACCGGCCCTAAATAGATATTAAAGTATTTATTTGATTTTGGAGTAGAATTTTCGCTATGTGGACAGTAAAACGCTACAAAGTGCGGTGCTGATATATCGATAATGGCACTTCTCGCCAGTGCAACAAAGGCTCATATATCGACCTCTGGCACTAAAAGGGTTAAATTATCAAATATCCTGTGATATTACAAAACGTCTTTGTTGTGACAGAGGTCTCGTTAAAGTCGATGATACACAGGACTATAAAATTTTATGAAAGATGAGATCCATAGATCAAATAATACTTTTCTAAAAGGTTTTGGCGCATTGAATTAAAATATGACTTCAGACCTGCTCCATTACCTCATATTTTCAAGATACACCAATACCTCGCTTTGCGTCGTTTCGTTTTGCGTTTTTTCGAAGTTGCGTCGCTGCTTAATTAGTACTAATTTTCACTGTGCGTCGTTAGATTTTCGAGGTTGCGTTATTTTGGGTTCGAGTTTTTAATTTTTTCATATGGAGACTGACATAAATGAATTGCTAACCTCGCACAACCAAGAATTCTCTAATGGAGAACTTTTGCAACTGAAATTGCAATTTGCTAAAGAAGAAGATGACAGTGACCGTTCAATAGAAATCTCTGAAAAACAAAATTTAACCTCCAAACAAATTTCCAAAGCGATGTGTTTGATTGACGAATTTGAATTGACTATGGAGATTTTTTTAAACGATCCTGATAACAGAAGGAGTTTTAAAGTGTCCCAGGCAGTAGCTACGAATATTAATTGCTACAAGGAAATTTATTTTACGTTGAAAAAGAGCTGTTCAGCAAACATTGCACACATCTGTGAAAGAAAGTCGACTTACAACAGCCACTGTGGACTCATCAGACAATGATTAATTTTAATTTTGTTTTTCATAAATTAATTGAATAGTTTATTTTGTTTTAATTAAATACTTTTTTTTTGTTTTTTGTATGTATGTAACAAAGTTTTATATTATTTTTGTTTTTTAAATGTTTACTTTCTTCAATTTTCTTTTTAAAGAGTAGTATTTTCGTAACCCTGGAACCTATCTTCGATCTTTACATGGTTTGCTATAGAAAATTTTAATTCACTTTGTGTTGTTTCAATTTGCGTTGTGTTTCTTTGGAACCCGACCAAAGTGAAAACAGGAGTTTTAAACATATTTGGAATTAAATAACTTAGAAAATACATTTTTATCTACAAAATTCCATGTGGCATCGGAATGTACTATAACCCGAAATGGAGCTGCACCATGAAGAAAAAGATGAAAGAGTACTCAGCAATGTTACGGAGAGCAGGTTTATTTTTTCATCTTTCTCTTCATGGTGCAGCTCCATTTCCGGTTATGATACCCGATCTTCCCCAGCCAAAATATTAGTCCCAATGTTAGACCCAATTATAGTCGTGGGTATAGTAAGCAATGATTTGGTCATAGTCTCAAAAAAAATTGCTTTCTCTTTAATTCAAATGAACGTTGTAGTGACCCAACCCAACTTATGGAATTATCTTCCCTTTTCAAAGCTCAGCAATAGTAGGTCATCATTCTTTCATCCCATCTACACTACTTTTTTGTGTTAAAACGTGCAGAAATATAACAAGATTTATTTCTTTTTTTAACACAGTGGCTTCTTGAAGTCATTGTTGTCTGGAAATCATCTAAACTGGAGTACGTAATTTGTACAATTACGTACTCCAGAATGACATTATAGGCCTACGGTACTGTTGTGAACCGCAAAAGTTATTAATAAGGTAATAATAAAAGTTTATGATAAGGTAATTGAAACCATTAATACTCAGATCTCCTTAAGACAGGAAAGTTTCGCGGCTAGTAGCGGTAAGGTTTACATTATTGCGCAATAGACCGACAAAGAATACGCCCTTGAATTTTCGTGTAGTGATAATAAGGCAGGTAAGTTAAGTTTTTGGTTCTTTCTTTTAACGCACAGTTCTCATTAGTCAACTATTCCCTGGCGTTATTGGCGGTAGTCGCTCATCGCCAACACCCCTTTGGGTCGCGACAGTATCAACGTCTACTGGTGCTCCTATAGGTTAATGATTGGGTAAAATGTGGTATTATACAATTTGTATTCCTTCAAGAAGAAATGAAGATATTCGAAAAATTCAAAGTACGTTTAAAATGGAAACAGTGGTGCTTTCAGGTGCCGCATGGAATGTTGTGAATAAAAATTTATTCGTTATATTATTTAATCCCGAACATGATTAAAAACCGAGTTTCTTGCATCTTTAGGTTAGAATATTTCAAAAACCTGATGTGATGGAGAAATTTTGAGGCAAAATTTGAGTTCAACGCGTCTAAAACAATTAGGAAACTATTATCTGATCTATGGGTCTAAAAATGTTGACCAATGTTATTATAGCTGAGATTTTTAAAATTGTAAATACAAAACTTCTGGCGGTACTTTAACTGCTGTTACGGGTTATAGATCATGAATTCTTTACACCCGGTCTTCAACATATTTACCTTATAATAAATAATAACTATACACTGTTATAATTGTTAGTCGTATAATTTATTCATCACCCCCATTACAAGACGATATGAAACTCTCATTGGAGATCTTCGTGAGACCACATACCAGTCGTTATGGGATAAAACTCTTGGTAAAGTCAGAGATCCAACTGGCTACCTTCCTCTTGGAATGGACGTCGAGACTACTACATTTGGACTACCATCTAAAAAAGGTTAAAAAGTATTTATATTATAGTATTGGGTTGTATATATAAAATGTAGTAAAATGAAATACGTTTTATGTAGTAATAAAAAAGTAATTTTGTATTAACAGAAGATGGTGTTAAAGAGCTAGTTAATCCATCAAAGAGCCATCTGGAAGTTTTACTCGAAAGCCAAGAAGGACACGAGCTATATCGCAAAAGCCACAATGATTATAACTTGAATGAACACATTAATCGAGGGTATAATTACTTTTGTTGTTCTAATTTTATCCTAATTAGCAATTCCAACTTATTTAATTAATCTCAAATCTTTTGTTCTATAAATTTGAATCTGGAAAACATTTTAAGATACCTTCGTCCAGCTTTTGATCCTAATAAACGTTATGGAATGCGGACAAGATACGATCCGAAAGGAACGTGGGCTAAATGTGCTTTAACTTGGCATCTACAAGAACAAATCGGTGTGGCTAGAGATATTAAAGCTGATGTAGCTGAGAAGAAAAAGTCTAAATTAGGAAAATGCTTAACCCCGTAGTGATATCAGAAAAATGTGAAAATTAATTAATTAATTAACATATATTTAATAGAAACAATAATATAGAAAAAGCTCCGAAGGGTTTTCGTTTTGGTAAACGGTGCGAAAGACAACTTTGGGGGGTTTGGGAACTTTTAAGAGATCAGGATATTGAACCGTGCACTTTTCGACGTGATTTAATGAAGTGGTTGGAACATATCAATCAGTTACGAACACATATTCATAAACAAAGAGGCATTATTAATTTAACTGAGTTGTATAACAGATTCAAATACTTTGATAAAGTTCATTTACGTTTCAAAAATGATTATGATTTTCTAATGAGGATTTGTCTTTTAGGAACAGACTGGATGGCTTCCTGTAGATGTTCTTTACGAAATATGCCACTGTCAGCGTATTAATTTCGAACCTGAACCCATATGTTTGCTTGCAGAGTATTTGGGAATTTTGAAGAATAACAAAATGAGTTATGGGGATTTTGTAAATATAATAGATGTAAATCAGCCGTTTCCAGTGCTTAAAAAAATCAATGGTAGTTTTCACAATATCGCCTTAGGACAAGAGTATTCTATGTCCGCTTTTTAAATTTTGTAGAAATTGAGTTTTTAGTTTTGACATTCAATGTACTGTAATGTGCTCCTATACAAAACGATTTGATAATACAGCGATACACCGTACATTGATTTGGAATAAACTTTCAAAAAGAACTGGAAACCTAACGTAGGTTGGTGTTAAAAACTCCGTTTTAAGATAAATTGGACATAGAATAGTCTGGTTCTAAAACGACGATGTCTACAAGCAAAGCCTAAAAAGTATGATATAAATGTTTATAGATATCCCAGAAAAAAATAACTACTTCATTTCAACTAACATGGCAGCAAGATGTGATTATTTGGTTATGGATAACTCACGTTAGTAGCTCATAATTTTTAAAGAAATGATACAAAAAAGTCTCTGTCACGTTATTTTTGTTTTAGATATGCCTCCTGCTGGAATTCCTACTGTTAGAATGGATTTAATTCGTCCTGCTGTTCCTCCTGGAAATTGTAGAGCTGATTTGGACCATTTAGGGGATGAAACGACCGCTGAAAGCATTGTTAATCCCAGTATTTACACTAATTATGGACTGAATCATAGAGATTTCTTTTTGGTAAATTTAAAATTGGTTTATATTACCGTAAATTGCGGCATATAGGACGCTCTTTTTTTACCAAAAAAATGAACGCAAAATCCACTTGCGACTTATTTGTCGAATATAGAAAATAAAAAAAGTTATCAATTTAGAATAGATTTTCAATTCAAATTTAAATAACATATTAGATAATGTGACAATTATGGAAAAATGTTAAAAATAACACTGAAAAACTGGGTTGCGTCCTATTTACCGATTCGACGATTCTAGTTGGTCAAAAACTATAAAATTTATGAAAATCAAATATAACCAAATTCACAAGAATACATTACTTAAATCGAATATGAAAATAATTTTGAAAACGTATTCACTTACAGAAGATTGAACCGCAAGTATTATTCATAACGGTCTGAAAGCAGGTATTATAGTTACAAATTCCAAAGATTTTCTCAGAAGCTACATAAACTATTCTCCTGTTTTTTCTTGTTTTAAAGCGTAAAAAATGTACATTTATAAATAGTGTACAAAGGTCTCTTTGCCTCTTCAACACTTTCTACAATTCATTTAATTTCAATAAAGTATTTATTGAAATATTTAACTGGACTGCGAAAAAAACTATAGAATAATAGAAGTAAGGTAAGGTGGGGTAAGTGCGATCCAAAAAATGATATGTATAACTTACAATCGTTGCAACATTAGTAATGCTTGCTAACGGATTTTTTCGTTTTTCAGTATAATAACTTGAAGCATACTCTAGATAACGAAAGATATTTGATTAAATAAAGTAATGCTGAATAAATTATTTTTATTATTTTAATTTTATTCGTCGTGGACGCACTTGTCCCGCTAATGTGGGGCAAGAGCGACTAGGGCCTCTTTCTCCGAACAAAATACTTTGATTAACAAATGGGGCTAATGCAATCTAATTTGAAGAATATTCTTGATTGTATATCGAAGCGAAAGTCATTCATTTGTAAGATACCGAATTTAGTCACTGTTAACTACCGGGGCATAAGCAATGAAATTTAACACAAGGCTGTTTCGTTAAAAAGAAACTGCAACGCACAAAACAAATAAAGTACTATTCTAATTTAGTCTACAATTAACCAAGAAACATTATTACTCCTCTGTACTTCTTTTCTGGTCAGGACGAAACCCCTAGTAAAATAAACGCACTTGCCCCGTCAATTAAAATTAAAATGGGCGGGGCAAGTTCACTAGAGCTATATAAATGGAACTGTATTAACCAGTACTTACAACCAATACAAATCATCACAACAACTTAATTAATATTGAAAATATTTGGCAATTTACTCAAACACCACTAACTCAGTTTGCAATTTCGATTGTAGCAAAAATTTTGAACGCATTTTTTCAAAACAAGGGAAGCGAATATCGCCAGTGTGATGAACAATTCATTGTGCACAAGAGAACATACCAAATCAGAACACATTTTTTGTTTTTTAACTAGGGCACATTTGTATTGGGTCCCAACCTAAGCAAGATGTTTTATTTTCTGTTTTAGCCTAAAACATTGTGGGGAGTGGGGTTTAGGAAAACGGTTCATATAAATTGACCAATCTTTAAAAAGTAATTTTTTCTCATGAGCTACCAGTTGAGTTAATTTAACAAGATAATTTTAAAAACGGTTTCAGTAATTTTACTGGATTATTATATTAACAACTTTCTAGCTAATTTTGGCTATTCGCCATTTTCAGAGAAAGTGTATTTTTAGAAGTTAAAGTATACGTACGGCCACGAGTAATGAAACGTAAAGCTATGCAAGTACATAAGTTTCATTACCTGTGATCACATGTGTACGTCTAAAAGGATAAAGGCAAATATAAAGTTATACAATTTTTACGCGTTTTTATTTATTTTTACTTTTTTTTAAACTGTAATTTTAAAATGTTCATGTATTTTGGAAATAATCAATCATTTTCATATTTTTCATTGTACTTTTGACCTGCATTAACTTCTAAAAATAGACTTTCTGTGAAGATGACGAATAGCCAAAAGTAGTTAGAAAATTCTTAATATAATAAACCAGTAAATGTAGGTATAGAAGTCGTTTTTATAATTATCTGGTCAAAATAATAAAAATAAATTCAACGATACAAAAATATTTTCGTGCAGAAGTTATGTAGAATTGTTCTTTTTAGCGTTTCCTTAAAGAAAAAAATAAATAAAAATAGGTACTTAAAAGGTAATGAAATTTGTACAAAGTTGCAACAACCATTGAAAACTGGAACCTGCTGGTCTTCATCAATGTGCTAAGAATGAAGTCACACACTATTTTTAAATTATTAATTTTGACCCTCTAGAATCGTAATCGGTCCCATTGTAATACTCTGAAATTTACTATATTTAGTAACGAGATTTCTGTTAAGACCTTATGTGATATTCTTCATAATTATAAAATTTAAATTCCAAATCAAAATCGACGCTTTTTACATCGTTTTAGTTAAGAATTTTCTGTATTTTAGCCAAGACAACCAAAGTATATCAAAGAACTTTTTGAGAGTCTTGGTTATAAATTTCCTGACGACACTTTTGAAAAACTTTGGAAACATGGTGTTGAACTTGATCAAACTGGTTTGGTTTGTGTCGATACTTTTGATAAATTATTAGCAGCAACAATTCCACCACCGACGTTTGTAAAAGATGACGTGGAGAAAGTCTGCTGAATGAAAATTAAGATCTCTTTTTTATTTATTTATAAAATTGAATACAAAATATACAGTGTTCATTCTGTGTACTTTTTATTTAGATATGGTAGAAATTCCCTCGTGATTCTAGTGATAATAGAAATTGAAAAATGTTTTTTGCTTGTCTAATTTTTTACCAATGTATTCCCCAGACAAATATAATTAAAAATCTTATTGAACACATGCTTGAAATGATTCATTTCTGAATTACTCAAAGTTGGAGTTTTAACATGAAGACTGTGAATGAGTTTCATTATTTATTGTTTGTAATAGGAGACATCTCCATAAAAACATTGAATTCTTAAACCTTTCAGAAAAGATTAATGAAACTAGATTGTACTTTTTAACTTACAAATAGTAACAAGAAAATATTGTTGAAAATCTCTTTATTTACACTTAAATTACTTGTTTTCGTTTTAAATTAATGATTTCAATGCCGATTTCTTCTTAACTCCTGATGTCTATTTGCATCCCGATATTTTTCATTTCTTTCATCTTTTTCTCTTCTTTCGTCTCTTCTCTTATCTCTTCCCTTCCTTTCGTCTTTTCTATCATCTTTTTCCCTTCTCTCATCTTTTCTTTCATCTTTTTCTCTTCTTTCACCTTTGTTATTCCCTTCACTTCGTCCATTATTTCTCCAGTTATCGCCATAACCTTCACTTCTAGAATAATCTCTTCGTCTTTCTTTATCTCTTCTTTCAGAATACTTTTGATGTTCCTGATCACGTTTATTACTTTCTTCGTGATTAGATTTTTTTGATTCTCTTGATCTCTCCACTTTTTCCTTAAGATTTTTTCTACCTTCTTCTTTAAGCTTTAGATTATCTTTTCTCCTACTACTATTTTTATCGACATCACTACTGTTTTCGTTTGCTTTCTTTTCAGTTTTCTTAATTTTTTGTTTATTCTTATCTTTATCTTTGGATTTTTTCTTTTTACGTTTTTCCTCTTCTGAAGAAGAATCACCTAAAAAAATAAATAAGTGTATAATTTATTTAATATAGTTTATTTAAGAAAAAATTCTTACTTGAATCACTTGATTCAGATTCACTTGAAGATGAACTTGAACTTGATGAACTTGAACTCGAATTTGATTCTTCTTTAACAGGTAACTCCACAGTTTTAGGAACGTTTTTTAAATGTTCCCTTAATTCATCTGTAAGCCCTCCTAAACCGATTGATGTAAAAAAATTAATTGAAAATCTTGTATTTTTTGGATTATCTCTTGGGAATAATCCACTGAAATGTTCTTGCATTGTTCTAAAAAACCACACATCCCCATAAACAATTTTACCAATAAAAAAGGAAAACGCTACATACACATCTTTAAGTCTAGCATTTAACTTCCCTAAACCCATATACTCGGCAAGTTCTTGAAACAGTATCTTAATAAAAATCCTACTGGAACTATTCGTATCGACTTCGTTAAGTTTCATAATTTCCAACACTTCCCATCCAATAGCATCGGTAAAGAGTAAATGAGCGAAAAATTTACTCACGTTTCTCAATTTATTTGCGTCTAAACGATGAGTTGTCGCGTAAGTATCTTTAAAAATCTGTTCGAAAGGAGGAACGTAGATTTTATTAATTTGACAAAAACGCTGTGCAAGTAAACCATAGAATTTTTCGTATGTACGTTGTTCAGCACAACAATCTAAAACAAGTATTCATAATAACAATTGAATAAATAAAAAAAATAATGAAATAAGTAAAAAAAGAGCGAGTTGAGAGACGAGTTAAAAAGTGGTTACTTTAGCTTTATTTTATAATAATGATTATACATTTAATTCTCAAAATATATCATTACAGTAGAATCTCTTGAACCGAGAAAATTTATGGCGTATTCGATTGGCAGAACTAGTGTGCACTGGTGCGCACTCGTTGAGTGCAAAATGTGACATATGTCACACTAGCTTAGTGCAAAAAATGGCAAATTCAACAGATCGCGATGAAATCAAACGTAATCATAACATCACTTGTAAGTGTGTTCAAGGCTTGATGATGTTTAAAATGTTTTATAAACTACAATAATAAAATGTAATAGAACACAACGAAACAACCAATAGAACACGCTGTTATGCACTGGTGCGCACCAGTGCAACCAATTGAATTCACCATTAGATTTAGTGTGAGGTTACGTTTATGCGAAGTTTGAAGAGCGATAAACCAGAAGATGATGTTATGAGTTATTGAGTTTTCAGTCAACATTTCATGTTTGTTTTGAACATACGTCGTGACAATTTGAAACACGTTATTTGCAAAAAATAATTGTCGCGAAATTGTTAAATCGCAAATTAATCTAAAATGTGCATAATTTAATTACTTATTTCAACTTAGAATAAGTACAGTTGAGAAAAATAGGACAGTACAAACTTTGACAGTTCATGTATAGTTTAAATGCGCATTCTCACAAGTAAGTTGGCAGAGTTTAATTGATCAACAAGAGCTGAACGAAAACTCTAGTAAGGACCTCCTTTCAAAAGCGTTGATCAACTTTGTAGTTGATTTAAAAAAAATTACCCGGGTCAAACATTTGTCATTCAAATAATGTGTCATCAAAAGTTAAAACTTGAAACGTATGAACTAGGCAACTTAGCTGTTGGCATTCATCTTTTGTCAACTGCATAGTACTTAATAATAAAAATATATTATTGCTATTCAACTTTATTTTAGTGGGATTGCTTGTTCGATCACTATCTCACGTTTTTTTATGCAATCCTGAAATTTTAACAATAATGTATTAGATTTTTTTAGAGATTCTTAAACGATTTCTTTAACTTTATCTTCCAATGCTAGCAAACTTCTTTCAGCAAGGTTTTTGAAGCTGCCCATTTATTTACAAACATTGCTTCACCAAAAAACTACGTTTCTTATGACTTTTGTTCATATTACACTTATTTTCATTTTCTTTTTCTTCTATTAACACTTTGCCGTCCGCACGATTCGTAAATATTTTTCGCTTGGCGCCGGCAGCACTTATTCGGATCACTTGGCCGTTCTTCTGGGGACACCACTGTGGTGTCGTTAGCCGTTTACCGCTAATTTGTGCACATCACCACTGTGGTGACGCCGGTCGTTAACCGCTAGTTTGCGCACATCACCACTGTGGTGACGCCGGACGGCATAGTATTAATATATCTGCAACCATCTATATACATTGACGTACAATTGTTTTCGACACAATTCTAAAACTGAAACGGTTGTTCAATTTCTGTTCAAGAGTGTAAACTTAAAATTTGTTAAAGCTTACTTCACTTTAAGATGCATTTTCACAAATAAAGTTTAGTTGATTAATTTTAGTTGCACAAATAGTTGAATACACCTTGAATATGTTTTAAGTGCATACTTTTCAATAGAAATTGATCAACTATTTCAGTTACACAATATCGTCGAATGCAGTTATACGTCAGTATGTGTAAATAGTTTCAGATTTAAATAGAAGAACTGAAAACAATTTTATATAATATGAATACACATAAAAAGCAAATGTTTTTTTTTGTATATATTATTCTAAAACAGGCTCCACACACTCGGAGATAGCGCTCGCCGAGATGTCTCGACGAGAGTGTGGAAGGGTTGTTTTTCGCTAAAGCCAGCTCCCCATACTCGGCGATACATGGCGAGGGTTACTGAGGCCGAGAGTGTGGACTACCCTAGTTCATCGTCTCGTCATCTTCTCGCCTCGCCTCGCTATGTCTCAGCTCTATGTCGGCATTTTGGTCCGAGTCAAAGGGCTCTCGCCAAGATTCGCATCGGCAAAAACAACCTCTCCACACTCTCGTTTAGGTCACCACTAAATGCTGTTATTCAAATTTCTGTTCGGATTTTCATGAGCCAGATACCAAATGAAATTTTCGATTGCATTTCTTCTTCAAATTGTAACGTTTATTTTTCATCACGGTATTTGAAAGACTTTTCTTTCTGAATCTCACGCTGTGGAATACAATTCTTTTATAACAATTTTATTTTAAAACATCCAAATTTGAAAATTTCAATATTTTAATTTCTTATCCTGACAAAAATTCCATTTAAAATCAGTTTTTTATTTATTAACTAACACATAAATTAACATGAACGCATGAACGACATTCGTAACAGGCACTTCTTGAATGACAAAAGTTTGAAAAAGTTGATCAACTTCTATTGAGACGATGTTTATTAATAATTTTTTAATCTTGATGGTTTCTTTTACAATTTTTTTCTCGAAAACGGTTCATTTTATCGACACTGAATAAGTGGCACTCAGTTGCACTGGTGCGCACCAGTGCATAGCAGTGTGTTCTATTGGTTGTTTCGTTGTGTTCTATTACATTTTATTATTGTAGTTTATAAAACATTTTAAATATCATCAAGCCTTAAACACACTTACAAGTGATGTTATGATTATGTTTGATTTCATCGCGCTCTGTTGAATTTGCCTTTTTTTGCACTAAGCTAGTGTGACATGTCACATTTTGCACTCAACGAGTGCGCACCAGTGCACACTAGTTTTCCCAATCGAATTCGCCATAAATATTCAAGGTATCTAAATTCATTTTTTTTAACTCCTTACCACACAGGGTGTTAAAAATGTAAGCATTAAAATGTACAACCTAGTACGCCCCTAGTAAACTAAAGAGACTAATTATGTTTTAAGGTCATTTTTTTAAGAGGTCCTTACTATTGTTTATCATATTAAATTTTCATTAAATTAAATTAAGTACTTTGAAATTTATTTAAGAAAAATGTTTTCCGGTGGCTTCTTTTAGGAGGCCGTATCTCCGAGGGGAGGGCCGCAAGGAAAAAAATTAATGGGAACTTGTAACCATACTTTTTAATGTTCTATCAGAATCCGAGAGATTTCCCACATTTTCCAGGACACCTGTATAACCTTTCAGACTATGTTACATCAATTGTCATACAAGATGCAAACATACATAAATGTCTACGACATGTTGCATAAGTGTGCACTTGCTTTAAATCTTAGGAGCCTCAAGTTTTGCCAGTTAAGTTGAGAGAACTGGTTGAGAAATTTTACAATAAATGATTTTTTGTTGTCAAATTTGCATGATTTATTCACAAATATGAATGAGATTAATGAGATTATACTGTATTCTTTGTTTAAAACGAGTTGTTAGAATAAAGTAACAGTATATTGCCATTATATCATTTTCACTGACCAAAAATAAAAATTGTTTTAATTTTATTAAATAATATTAAAGATTAGTGAAATTTTGTCAAAAATTTACCCAAAAACATATGACACAATTCAATTTCTTGTCCAGGTTTTAGTTCCATCTTCATTAATTTATGTGCACATTCTTCAAAATCCAAACTGGATTGTATAGTTAGATAAATAGTTCTTCTTAAAGTAATTAAATTCGTTTCTGTGTTATCAATAATTGTATTATTATCCTTCCCAGTTTCGTCCTCCTCTCCATCTTCTTCTTCATCTTCACTTCCCTCTGATCCACTTCCAGATTCTGATTCACTATCACTGTCCAAGATTTCTTTACTCAAGGTTTTATATTTTCCTTCATTTTCCTCATATTTATCATCGAATTTAAACACATTTAAAACATCTTCAGCATTCGTTGATTTTACATCATCCAAAGTTATCAAATGTGTAAATTGTTCTTCTTCGTCCACAACATCCAACTCTTCAATAACAGCTGCATGATCCTTGAATCCATCTTTCCGTATTTGAAACATAACTTCAATCATATATTGTATACGTTTCTCTAATTTTCCTTCGTGAAGAATGTTTCTTAACATTTCAAATATAGCATTTATCCCTTTACTTGAAACTTCAGTTAATTTTTGTCCTGATTCTTTTAAAAACGAGATAGCTACTTCAACTGAATCATCAGTTGGTGACTCCACTAATAATGTTAAAATTTCCAAAGCTAGGATTTCATGTGCCACTCTTTGATTTACTAAGTGAGCAATGAACGTAGCTGCTGATATACAAATAATTTTGTTGTTCTGTTTAAAACCTCTTTTAAACTGCAATACCAGTCTTTTCAAGAGCAATTCGCCAATGCTAGGGAATTTTGAGTTTATAACTGCTACTAAAGCGGCATACACATTTGTAAAAGTTGGTGATGCAGCTTGAGCTTGGATTAATGATTTACATAACAAACCACGTCCTCTCACAATGTTTTCATGTAATAATTCGCGAGCAATTATACCAATATTTGAAGTATTTATTTTATTGATATAACCGTGAATTGATTTTTTTAAAGCTTCCCAAGCAATACGTTGGTAAGCAGCAGAAGATTTATCAGTTATTTCAGCTTGCATCATACGTAATTTTGCTGGTGGAATGTAAGCTCCGCCAGTTTTAGATGTAAGTAAATCAACAGTTTTACGTTGACGGGGCGTAATAACCGATTTATCAACTTCCTCCTCTTTATCATCTTTGTGCTCCACTTCTTTATTCACATCATAATATCTCTTACCAACAACATTAGCATCACGATATTCACGCTCTTCGCCATAATAACGCGTGTATTCTTCCTCAGGCATATCTAAGTCAACGTATCTTTTCCTCGAGGGCCTTTCTTTTTCATCTTTACGATCTCGCGACTTTGATCTTGACCGTCTATCCCTTCGGGAACGTTTCTTGCGCTCATCACGGTCAGGCGGCCGTTCTTTACGTTTATTGGACTTTTCTACAATCGATTTTGTGTCGGGGTCACTTTTATTTTCTGGGGAAGTCGGTACGCTCGTCATATTTATTTGTTTAATCACTGAAAGTCATTTGCTTGAAACGTTAACATGTAAACATGGATAACCTCAAAAGAAAACGTCAACGTAGTTTAGGAAATGTGAATAGGTGGCGCACTATATCGCTCTTTTATATTTTTCTGTGTAATATTTTCCGTATAATACCGTAAATAGTAAAATAAAAATAAGTGGACATTCGAAAGAATCCACTGTGAAGTAAGTTTTGAAAAGAGAATAGATCCATTAAATTTACAGAAACAAAAGACAAGATTACAAAACGAAAAAAAAATTTCTAGGTAATTAATCTGTGATTTGATAAAGTAGCGTTCATTGTATTTATGAAAGAAATAAAGTAAATTCGAGAGCTTGATTTTAGGTGTCTACTACTGTTTATAACTCAAAACAGGTGTAATATAGAGTTATTACCTTTTGAAAACTTGCTCTGCTATTAAGAATAACTAAAGAAATATTTGCTAATTTTTTCTCCTTCTCTGTATTAAAATGTCCATTTCATTATAAAATGGTCTTAAAACAGCTTCAAAAAAAGCTGTAATCACTTTTGAAGTTACAATTGTTATAAATCACTTAATTATGAATTATATATATATTTTTTCGATTGGTAGCGAATTCAAACACTCTAAAACTAATGATATCACTAATGATATCATTAGTGACGAAAGATCTATAGAATAATTGCTTTTAGGTAGACCCAAGAATACTGGACTAACAGGATAGCTCAATCTGCGATAATCGCCCGCCACCATTTAACGTCACTGCCAGGTTTAGCGTCTTACACTTGACTGAAACCATTGTATTTACATTCTTAACATACATTCTTTACATTATATTTACATTCTGAAAATGTAAATACAATGACTGAAACCCACCTGAAACCACAACAAAACAGTCAGTAGTGACGTCAAATTGGTGTGCGGCTGCGCACTAAATTTCGGCCTATATACATCTTATGGGATTGAGCCATCTTGTTAATCCAGTATCCAGAAAACAATATGAGAGTCAGAAGCCAATATCCTTGAGGTTGAAAGCTACTGGTATAATAATGATAGCTCAATCTGCGATAATCATCTACCACTTTTGACATCACTAGGTTGTCTCACTTTAACCGTGAATTTTATTGTTACCGATTGCCGAATACTTTAAGGAATGGTAACAATGTGTTTTGAATTAACTTTAAAACTATTTAGGGTACCAATGATAATGCAAATGAAATAAGTTTTAATATTTCACTTTGGAAACTTCTAGCAGTGGCGTCAAACTAAAGGCAGTGCACCAGAAATTCCGCGTAGACATATCTTATAGGATTGAACAACTCCTACAAATTAGTTAGTCTATTATAGTATCCTTGTATTGCAAGAGAAATTTCTCCTCACATACTCAAGTTCTCGAATGTGTGACGTCATAGAGGTCCGAGTGTATTCGCTCTATACTTTATTAGTGGTTTATATCTAATAAAAAACCATTTCTCTCATAAATTTATCATCATCTTTAATCTATCATATATAATATTTTATTTTCTCGTTATTTCAGCACTTAACAAGTTAATAAAAATTTTATTATATCTTCAGATCTCCGTGATGTCACAGCCGCCCCTCTCCCCTCAAATACGGCTCCCATTGAGTTGAATAAGATACCATTAACTCTACCGACCTTGCAGTAACTGCAATGGCTGCGAGAATGGACAGGCTTTATTAATCTCAATCACATTGTAAAGATTTCAAAATGTTATTAACCCCATAAAAAGCTTTTGTGTGGATGAGGGTTGTTAAAATAAACTATTATTTTAATTTTGTGAAAGATCGACACAAAAGCATGTTGTTAATAAATGTGTCATAAAATATTGAAATGATTACCGTATAATTGAAGTTAAATCCTAAGATTCGTGTGAAATTTTGAGGCATATTCTCTCAAAATTAACAAAGTTATGAACAAAAATTGATTAAAATAGAAAGAACTTTAACACCAAATATCTCTAAAGCTATAAGAGATTGTCGGTATAATTTTGGGACACAAAAAATAAAAATAAAAAAACACTAGGTGACGATAGTTTTTAATTTTCTCATTCACAAATTTTAATGGAATATTAAAAAAAATTTTGTTTGATATATTTTTTTATTATCAAAACTACAACTAAAACAACGTATTTTGAATCCTTCGAGCATGCCTACTTTTAGAAGCAACAAGTGCTTTCTCTAATTCTTCAGTAACATGTAATAAATTGATTAAATTACTTTGTAAATAAACGTTTTCTTTAATACTTTCATTTATAACACTTTTCTCAGTGGCTAAGGTAAGATTCATAGCAACTAAAGGCTGGCATTGATGTAGTAGAGACCTAGACGACACTTGAACTTCAAATCTCCATTCTAAGTTATTGTAATGTGGCTCATGGAAAGAAGTCTTCTTAAGAGCATCTAAAATCTCTTTGTTGTTTGTTTCATAAAATGAACTAAGCACAGATTGTTGTTCTTCAGTAAAACCTATTGTGAGGACACAGTCCCGAAAATCTGATTCGTTTAACTGTAAGAAAAGTTATTTTAGATTTTTGAACTACAGGTAATCCCCGCATAACATGCCATCTCTATAACGCGATTTTTCTTTAACACGGTTCGAAACTTGTGGAAAATTCTCATATAACACAGTTCTTTTATAATACAGTTTTGCTCTAAAACAGTTAAAAAACTGAGGAGTAGAAGTAACAAAGAGGCTAAGTATCAAAACTTCTAATTGAAAATATCTCCTTTTCTAAAAAATGATACTTATTGTTAGCCGCTTTGTAAGTTTCTAATTTTCTAATCAAGACAAACTATTTTTTTACTAATTGAAATCAATAATTCCATTCTTCAGTTGATAAAGGTTAAATAAATAAAAACTTTGGCTTATTGTCTATCGTTGTCGATGTTAATTCGAGGTATTTGAAATTGTAGCGTGAGTTAATTATATTTCGGGTTTTCATTTTTAAATTATTTCTACTATTTTTGTCGTGAAAAATTTTTTTAACAACGTGTTTGATGATGGTCCATATTACTCGCTGTTTGACACGATCAACCTAATGACGGAAATCGTTTCAGAAAACTTTACGTTTTTTTTACTAGGTTTCTGTCCAAGCACTTCACCTGTTTGATAGGATATATTCGATGACACATAGAACTTTTCTATAGTAATATCAGTTTTTGGTTTCATATAACACAAATTCGCAACAAACCATGCTAAGCGGGGATTACTGGTATTAGTTTTAATATAACATTTACCTTGTGTTTACAGCTAATTACAAGAAGATACACTAACGAATAAACACAATTTTGGACTTCTTCTCTTTGCCAATTTAATTTCTTTGCTGCTGAATTATAAAGTTTTACATTGGGTCCATTTTGGAGAAAATCAATTGCTATTTTACAAAAGTCGGTAACCACTAAAATATAATCGTTGTTAATAGGTTTACCCAACATATCATGGAAATTGGTCTAGACTACTTTAACATGTTGAAACAAATGTAACACATACAAAATATGCAGGTGTTAGAAAGTAACGTTTAAACATTTTAGGAAAGGGAAGTAGGGTCAAATATTAACCAAATTCATTATTTATTAATCTGAACTCATTAATATTTTCATAAACAAATGTAATTAAAGCAAGTTAATTCTCTAGTAAAATCTAACAACAGTTGAATATGGTTGACTGGGCTTCCCTACACAACATTTTTTGTATAATCCTAAACACCTAAGTTCAACGAATTTAAGTAGAGTGACCTTAATTCTTAACTAAAAAAGATACAAAATAATCTCCATGAAGAAGTTTATGCTATAAAAGCCGAAATTAACACTTTCCCGTCCGCACTTTTTGTAAATATTTCATTGCTTGACGTCGGCAGCACTAATTCAGTTGCTATCTTTTACTACTGTCGAGCCATACTTTGTGTCTGACACTACAGTGGTGTCGCCCGCCGTTAAGCGATACTTTACTAACTACACCACTGTGGTGTCGTCGGACGGCATAATGTTAATAGCATAGCGAAAATTATTTTTTCACAAAAGTTGGCAAAATTGGTTAGTTTTGAACATTTTACTGTCTTTTACCTTATTTACAACATTTTTATAAATACAGTAGGACCTTCGTAAAATGAACTTGAAGGATGCAAAGAAAAAATTTATAATATAGAATCTTTGTTACAAGGAAACGGCATTTTATTCTTTTTTAAAAGGGTATAAAATGTGTAATCTACATTTATTAATAGATGTGGGGTTACAAATAAATATTATGTATGTAAATAAAAACATAATGAGATAACAGAACATAAAGTATTAATATACAGAATGTCCTGTTTTGATTGTCCGATCCATTACTAACGTATTTCTTGGCTAAAAATAACCGCGAAAGTTCTAATGAATATGGGCTCAAAAGTTATTCATTTTCAAGATATTTGAAGTTTAGTTCCCTAAGTTTACTTATTATTAACATAATCGATGAGAATCATTTAAATTATGTTGTTAACTTGTTACGATAGTTTCAATAAATTGTGATTATTAAGTTACACAGGTCAGCTACAAAAGTTAGTCTAAACCAGTGATGGCGAACCTATGACCCGCGGATCAGACACTGACCCACACAAACCTTTAAAGTGACCCACAAGGGCCGGCTATGAAGCGATTTTATAATATAGAAAAATGTCCACTTGTGCATCATCACCTTTTTTTTTTTTTAGACGTCGACTGTGTCTCATGACTCTTTTTTTAGAAAGATTCAAGTAATGACCTTCCTTTTTTCCAAGTGATTTTAAATTAGTGACCCACGAGGAAGCACTAAACAAATACAATTAACAAAATTTTACCCACTTCTCAAAAAGGTTCGCCATCACTGGTCTAAACCGTAGCAACTGCTTAATAATTTAATTTAAATGTAACACTGTAATAATGTTAATAATAGGTCAACTTATGGAATTAAAACCTTGAATATCTCAAGAATGAACCACATTTGGACCTATGTTTTTTGCTTGTAGTCAGTAAGAGAATGCACCAGTAAAGGATTGGACAATCAAAATGGAACACCTTGTATTATACATTATGTATTAAGGCACACACATTATTTTATCTACTTCAAAAAAAAAAAGCCTTTTGTTTAGATATGGTAACAGATGAAATCACAGTTAACACAATAACATTTGTAACTGTATTGAACTCTCCGATCAGCTGCCGTGTATTACAACAAGAGCCTCTCGGCGATTCTCTGGAATATCTACCTTACTTCTCGGTAATTCACTCTACACGCATAGTTGCCAAATGGGATTGAAGTCACTTTACCACTATTAATAATAATAAAGAAATGAGCTTTATGGATCTCTTCAGAGAATCTTAGTTTGTTATATAGAAGTTTTTTCGTTATATAGAAGTATTTTTATAAAAGAATTTCTTGGGACTTCTAAAAAAAATTCGTTATACAGAGGTCCTTCTGTACTTACTAGTTGTGGGGCATACAGTACTATGTCAATTAAAGATAATAAGCAATAACATTTTACATTTAATTGATCAGTGAACATTTGGCCATTTTTACACAATTAATAAGTGGTGTTAAATTTAGTAGTGGGATTATGTAAATATTAAAGAGCCCTAAATAAAGCTAAAGCCCAGTACTTCAAACTGACAACTTATACTTTTCTTTTTCTGGATATTTTTAGTTCTATCAATGGAACACCATTACTCTATCCTTCATGCACCTTTTAAGAGAAATACATTGTTCAGATCATCTCTAATAACCTGACGATACTGTCAATACATATACAATCAATGACTGCACATACCTTCTAAGTGGCTGATTTTTGGACACTCGTTTATTAAGTCTTTTTCGTTTATTTGTAAATGCACTGCATATCCCCAAAATCTTTAGACATTCATTTCTGACACCCTGCATTAGAAAGTTAAATGATTACCTTGTGTAGTTTCCTTTGTCAGTAGTTTTAAGTGCTCTCGATGGTCATTTCTTAGTGAAATTAACATCTTTAATTTTTAAGCAATGTATTTTTAAGTTTTCAAAATTCAATAACTAATAATTATTGAAGAAAATAACGTAATAATATTCTTATCTATAATGACTGTTGTTGTAATATGACAGTTTCTTGACATTAAAGCGCCATCTTTTATGAAACTTTCAATTGGTAGTATCATATTAAATAACCCTATTTATCTATTTTATTAAAATGTATGCTATAAATTAAAATAATACGTCAATTAACGTTTAGCATAATAACTTTAAATATTAAAATTAAAAATTTTTAATTACCGCCAAGAGTTTGAATGACATTTAGTTGGTTGACGTTTAGTCAGTCAAAGTTAAACATCAAAACATTAATTCCTTCTCTTAACCTAACAAAAAGTTCTTTAAGTAATTAATTAACATAATGTCAGAGCAAACGCAACAATTTACACAGGAGTCAAATGAAACGACTTCTTCCAACACAGACGGAGCTAAGAACGTTCATCAGTCTTCTCATAAACCAAATTCACAGTCAAGACAGTCAAACCTTCAAAGAATACGCGAAAAGAAACAATTAGTACTGAATTTACCACCTGTTAAGAAACTTATAAAGTTAGCAGTACATTCAAAATGCCAAGAGAAAAAGCAGGATGAAAATTGTGATTGTTCAGGGTGGAAGAGAGTGGATTCAACACCTCAGATTGTTTCTTTTACAGATCCTTGTAAATGTGAACATTCTCTAGGTATTTTGCATTACATTGGGTTTGATTTGCATTGTGTTATATTGTATTATTTTAGAGTCACATATAAGTCATTTAAGAAATAAAAGTGAAGCTGATATTAATAAGTTGTTGGGGATGATGGTTGATGTTGAAAATGTTTATACTGCTATGAGTCAAGAGGAAGATACTGATATTAAAAAGATTTATGGGTATTTATTTAGGGTAGGTTGTGAGAAACCCTACTGTTAAGTAAAAGTGTGAAAAATTGAAAGGAGGTGTTGCAGTATTTTACAAATACTATTTTTTTATTAACTTGTTAAATTTTAATCATTACTTTATAGAAATGTGTAAAAAAAAAGAAAGAAAAGCTGCCCTGCCATTCAAAAAAGCTTCATAACTTGTTTATTCTTGGAGATATTGACTTTTTCTTTCTTTTCTAGATTATATTTGCAATTCTACTGCCCATTTTTTAAATATTGCAGTTTATATAAAGGATGTCCTAATTTACAAAAACCCTAAAGTTATAATTTTTTAAATGTAATATACTACGTTTGATTTTATTGTTGGATGCTATGCTATAATGCAATTCACATATATAGAGATTGTTGAATTTTAAAATACAAGAACCTGTTCAAAAATATGTATCTTCCAAATCTTTGCCTTAACTTTACATGACAAATTATAAATGCATATTTACATTTGATATGTTACTGATAGAAAGCTTGTCAAAATAGCTTTTGACTAGTAGGGTAAATGTACCGGTTAGCCCACCGGCACTGGATCTCAACCATTTTGTGACTTAAAGTCAAATAACGAGAAATATATGCCCTATATTTTAAAAAGGTGTGCACATTTGGTTTTGTACTTCTATAGCAGTTTTAAAATTGTTCTCAAAATAGAGCTAAAAATCTGCGTTAATCATGACGTAACTAAAACTATCGTTAACATGATAGTTTCAGCCAGAAAATAGTAAATATACTATTTTCGGCGAAAGATGTCTCATGCGTCATTGATTAACCCTCCGGTGGGCGCATATGCGGCAGTTAGCCGCATTTTTTTTTATCCAAAATATTTCTAAGTTCACTGTGAAACCATTAAATATCCTATTGCGGTGTAAAAGCCGCAACGCGCCTATTCGTGTAAGTCCGATAGGCGCGCCCACCGGAGGGTTAATTATGTTATCCTAGACAACTATTTTCGATTTTCGTCTCTCTCTGACACGTACAATTAAATAAAAAAAATTATTTGACATATGTCGGGAAAACAGCGACAACTAATGTCGCATGAGACATCTTTTGCCGAGAATCCTATACTTATGATTTTAAGTAGCTTAGGTGATTATATTATGTTTTATATCAATTATTCGTTATAGTTGCGTATATACAGGGTGTCCCACATTTTAATACGCAAACTTCACCAGGACATAGTACTCATAAAAATAACACAAAAGTTTTATATAAACATGGGGTCGCAACTCTTTTGTTTTCGAGATATGGCCGTTCAAAGTTGGAAGAAAAATTTACATTTTCATTTTTATTTCAGCTATTTATAAACGCAGGAATGTGAATTTTTACAGTTATGTACTACAGCCAAGCATGATATTTTCAAGCCTTAATTTAGCCACCCCGGCATGCCTTAAAGGGTTGAAATTCACTATCATCACTACATTTTCAAATAGAACTTTTTAATTCGGTAGAATTTTAACCTAGAAAAATATGCGTTAGAAAGCTCATTCCTTAGCGAGATTTTTTTGTCTCTTACATTTTTCACATAAAACTAATAGTTTTCGAGAAAAAAAAATAAAATCCTCGCGCGTGTCGTACCGTACCGCTTCATCCCTAACCAAAAGTTCTTTAAAAGTTGGCTATGGTTTTGATCTGATTTCTTTGTACTGATGAACTGTACGTTGACTAAGATAGAATGCATTTAATTTAAAGTGCAATTGTTAATCTTTTTAGCTTATTACTATTGTTATCACTTATTAGGGGAGACCGGGGACAAAAGTAACATTTTTTAATTTCATGTCAATTATTAATTCATTTACAAGAGTTGTACAGAATGGACTTTACCTGTACATAGTTCATTCATTTCTTTATTAATTGACGCAAACTTTAAACGCGATGTACAGCGGTTGTTTATTTATAAGATTTTTACTGCGAAATGTCAAGTGTTACTTTCATTCCATACATACAGGACGAAAGTAACATATTATGGGGATAAAAGTAACAGGATTTGTACTAATGAATAGGTTATAATAACAAAATAAATGTATTCCAGAAATCAAATAAAAGGTGCAACACAACTTATTCGGATATAGACCCATCGTCTTCAGGCTCCATAGACCTTAACTCAGTCTATGAAAACTTGTAACGATCAAGAACTTGTTTCAAATTGTCAAAGAACGTGTTACCATTATTTTCATTGAAACTGGTTGCACATGCTGAGCTTGTGGGTTGAGGAGTACGTAAGGCTAAAGTGGGATTCAATGTATAAAACAAGAAAATCATTCGGCTTCAGCTAATTTATTGTTGTGCCACATTTCTGGCATTTTTTTATCATATGCAACATCGAATTGGTAAGCCAATTTTCTGACTTCTTGAGGACCAAGTCCATAATATAAATTTGCCGAATCTATAATATATTAGGTTAGGGGAAAAGATATCCATTATTTTTACGTGAACTAGATCGAAAAAATAATGGATTTTCTTTTCCCCAACCAAATATTTCTCAAAATTTTTTCTTCTTCAGTAAAAACGCGTCTCACACTACGATATCCGACAATGTGTCGCTTGCTTTTATTTGATCTATATATCCTGATAAGGTAACATGACAAATTTCGTACATTTTAGCCTGCGCTGTAATGCTTAAATTATTTGTTAAATGTTCTTCTGCTGCATTTTCATAAATTTTTATGTCTGCTGTCCCCCTAGTAGTTTTTCTAATACGTGTACGAGGCATTCTACCAAGTTAAATTTGAAAATTAAACATAATGTTGTAATCGGAATTGGTTGTGGACGTAAACAACATGTTACTTTCGTCCTCAAAGTACTTCGTTACTTTTGTCCCCAAACACGTATTTAAGAACAAAAAATTTACAGCTCCATTGTACCGTATCGAACAAGTTACCAAATTTATAAATTAATAAAGTAAACATTCAAGAAACGAACTGACAATGTTTGAACCAATTATCAATAAAATTAATGATATTTCTCTATATAAAAATAAAAGCAGACATACTTAATTTAGTCGCTTTGAAACATAAATTATGACATACAACTACCAAATAGCACGATGGCCGCATGTCACTTTATCATTTACGTGGTGACAGAAATAGATAACTATTAGCGAAGACTAAACCTCTTAGAAGCATAAGTGCAAATTAGGAGAAGCATTGTTACTTTCATGACGTGTTACTTTTGACCCCGGTCTCCCCTATTCTAAAACCATAGCAAACTTTTAAAGAACATTTGATTAGGGGTGAAGCGGTACAGTACGACACGCGCTAGGATTTTATTTTTTTTTTCGAAAACTATTAGTTTTATGTGAAAAATGTAAGAGACAAAAAAATCTCGCTAAGGAATGAGCTTTCTAACGCATATTTTTTTAGGTTAAAATTCTACCGAATTAAAAAGTTCTTTTGGAAAATTGGTCTGACACGCGCTAAGATTTTATTTTTTTTCTCGAAAACTATCAGTTTTATGCAAAAAATGTAAGAGACAAAAAAGTCTCGTTAAGGAATGGGCTATCTAAGGGATATTTTTTCATGTTAAAATTTTACCGAGTTAAAAAGTTCTATTGGAAAATGTAGTGGTGATCGAGAATTTCAACCCTTTCAGATACGCCGGGGTGGGTAAATTAAGGCTTGGAAATAACATACTAGGCTGTAGTACATTACTGTAAAAATTCATATTCCTGCGTTTATAAATAGCTGAAATAAAAATGAAAATGTAAATTTTTCTTCCAACTTTGAACGGCCATATCTCGAAAACAAAAGAGTTGCGACCCCATGTTCATATAAAACTTTTGTATTGTTTTTATGAGAACTATGTTCTGGTGAAGTTTGCGTATTAAAATCTGGGACACCCTGTATTTTAAGAAAAAATAGGCTCACAGTAAGTTTTTTGCTTAATATTTGATGGTTACCAACCACTATTAAAATAATATTGCCTTTTTCAGTTATCTACCAAATGCTTTTAAAAAATTAATTTTTTTTTTTTGGTAATATCATCTATTTAAGAATAGTTGGTATTTTTGTGTATATCTTAATTAATTTATATAGGGTGTCCGGAAATGTTGTGTACAACGAAGTACCACAGATACCTTGGTCAAAAATATGATGATTTAACCCAACTTATGTATACAGGGTTTCTCACGCAACTGGTTCGTTAGAGCTTTATTGGGTTCCACTATTAGTAGGTTTTTGAGATTTTGTCAATAGGGGTTGTTCATCCGGATCTTTTGATTTAAAATGTTTTCAAGATGGCTGCCACTTCCGGTCGACCGGAAGTAGGATACAACTTCGTTATTTTAAATGGAATGGTATAGTTTTTATTACGTATTTTAATTCTACATGTAAAAATAAGTAGACTTTGATAAGGGTTGTTGGTACTTATCGTTTTTCGTTTTCGAGTAATTTTGATTTTAAGATTTTTTTGACAATTTTCAACCTGTTGTTTAAAATCACATTTCTTAGTCACTGTTCAAGCAAGAAAGTTGATAACTATTACGATTACTCTCTAAGCATTGCCAAATAGAACGCCACTACCCCCACCCCTTTTTAGTACACAGGCTGGTCACAAAGAGGGTTACCGTTCTTCCATATTCAATTGCAAAAAAGTGAAAAATTTTAAATGGAACACCCTATATTTTATTAGCCTATCCGATAGAGAATTTAATTCTCTACAAATTTGCAATACATGTCCCTATATCCATCGGTTAAGATTTCCAAGATATAAGGGAATTTGTCAAAATTGCGTATAAAATGTCAGAAGTTTTTCTTTTTTTTTATTAGTAGGCTATGGAACTTGATCGATTTTTTTGCTTGACACGATAGGGAATTTAATTCTCTACCAACCTTCAATACACTTCCCTATACCTATCGATAAAAGTTTTGAAGATATAAGGGAATTTATCAAAAAACTGTTCAAATTTCGTAGCCCACTAATAAAGAAAAACTTTTTTTGACATGTTACGCGCAAGTTTTATAAATTCGCTTATATCTCCAAAACTGTAACCAACAGGATAGGGAAGTGTATTGAAGATTGGTAAAGAATTAAATTTTCTACCGTATCAAGCGAAAAAACTGTTCAAGTTTCATGGCCTACTAATAAAAACAGGATTTTTTCTGACATTTTACACGCGATTTTGACAAATTCCCTTATATCTTGAAAACCTTAACCGATAGGTATAGGGACGTGTATAACAAATTTGTAGAGAATTAAATTCTCTATCGAATAGGTTAATAAAATATGGGGTGTTCCATTTAAAATTTTCGACTTTTTTGCAATTGAATATGGAAGAGCGGTAATTCTCTTTGTGACCACTCTGTATGTGAAAGAGGGGTGGGGTAGTGGGGTTCTATTTGGCAATGTCTGGAGAGTAAACGTACCAATTATTAACTTTCTTGCTTGAGCAGTGACTGAGAAATGTGGTTTTAAACAGCAAGTTAAAACTTGTTAAAAAAATCTTAAAATCAAAATAACTCGAAAACGAAAAGCGATACGTACCAACAACCCTTATGAAAGTTTACTTATTTTTGTACGTAGAATTAAAATATGCAATAAAAATTATACCATTCCATTTAAAATAACGAAGTTGTATCCTACTTCCGGTCGACCGGAAGTGGCAGCCATCTTGAAAATATTTTAAATCAAAAGATCCGGATGAACAACCCCTACTGGCAAAATCTCAAAAATTTACTAATAGTGGAACCCAATAAAGTTCTAACGAACCAGTTGCGTGAGAAACCCTGTATACAAAGTTGCTTAGTTTAGCCACCAGAAGACTTTAAAAACAAAATTTTTTGTGTGTTTTTCTTAAATTACTAGAAAAATCTTTATTAGATTTTATTCATTTTTTGATAATGTCCTTATATCAGCAGGGTACAGCTTTCTGTAAAACAAATTCGAATTTCGAATCATACAGGATGTTTAGAAACACTCTCGCGACAAGTTATCCATCCAGATCTTTTTAACCAGCCTGTATAATTTTCTGCCAATTTTTTTCTGAATAGCTATATTAATTTGGAAACTATTTTCTCTCTTATAAAATTTCAGTTGGACAAACGGTTTAGCCACAAAAAAATATTTTCTAAATCCCTACAAGCTCAAATGATACTAAGGTATCATTAGCAATGTTTAAAGTAGCAATTTCTTTAAACGGTGTGAAGTTCTTTTTAAAAAAAACCGAAATTTTCGGGTTTAGAAACACTTTATTGCTTAAAATATTCAAATTTTCGGCAAGACTTATGACCATCATCAGTGCTAAAAATAATACAGAGTGCAAAATTTTTACAATTTGCTTTTTTCGTGGCATTTTTGCTTATGACACTCTATAAACAAAGTCTTAGGTCTAGTGATCTTGCTGGCCAATCAGGGTTAAATCCCGATGATGCTCACAAATCCTGGCGAAAATTTGAATATTTTAAGCAATAAAGTACTCATAAACCTGTAACATCTGGTTTTATAGAAAGAACTTCATACCGCTTAAAGAAATTGCTATTCTGGACTTTGTTAATGGTACCTTAACTTATCGATTTGGGCTTGCAGGGATTTAGAAAATATTTTCTTATGGCTAAACCGTTCGTCCAACTGAAATTTTATAAGAGAAGAAATAGTTCCTAAATTAATATAGCTATTCAGAAAAAAATTGACAGAAAATTATACAGGCTGGTTAAAAAGATTTGGATGGATAACTTGCCGGGAGAGCGTTTTTAAACACCCTGTAATTTTCGAAATTCGAATTTGTTCCATAGAAAGCTGTACCCTGTTGATATAAAGACATTATCAAAAAATGAATAAAATCTAATAAAGATTTTTGTAGTAATTTAAGAAAAACACACGAAAAATTTTGTTTTTAAAGTCTTCTAGTGGCTAAACTAAGCAACTTTGTATACAGATAAGTTGAGTTAAATCATCATATTTTTGACCAAGGTATCTGTGGTACTCCGTTGTACACGACATTTCCGGACACCCTGTATATCTACTTTTTAAATTTTAGTTTGTGGCCATTAAATTAAACCTAAGTATTCTTTCTTTACATTTTTATAATAGCTTGGCTAAAATCAATTTAATACCCTTTAGTTCTCGACCACTGCAGCAAGGAAATTGACTACTGTGACTTTCTTTATTAGTAAAAAATAATAATCTATTTTTTGTTAATTCCTATTTATGTTTGTTTAGTGAAAATATCTAGTAAATTGTTGTATTAAAATTGTTTGAGTTTATGTTTTAGAATTAGTCTATGTTTTTCTCTAATGGAATGCGTTGTTGTAAATATATTTTCTTAGAAATTAGTTCAATTTGTGGTGGTCGAAAACTAACGTAAAATGGTCTAGAACTCCGCGGACTGGTCGAGAAGTAGTGATGTACTTTTGTGTTTTTTATTGACATTTTAATAAATGTTGTTGAAAGAAAAGAAAAAGCATACTTGCACACTATTGATAACTCACTGAGGAATCGTTGACATCTAGGTGTAGTAAAATTTGAATAACTTTTCGATATGTAAAATACATTCAAAGTTAATTTTGTTGTTAACTGGTTGAGAACCAATGCATTTATTCTGCAATAATAAACAAATTTATAATTTGTCACGTTTAAAAAATTGCAGTAGGTCCGTGCTACTAAATAAGGAAGTTATTGAGTAAAGATTTAAAAGATACGACAAACATTCAGAAATCAAACGGCATCTATTACTTTGAAATCAACGTGAAGATTCGGAGGACACGAATTTTTGAACAGACCTCTGCATTTCGAAATTATGTGGAAAAAAGCGCCATAAATCAAAATTGCTGACAGATTAGGCAAGAACATTTAACATAAAAATTTAGTAGCATACAATCCAAAAATACAATAAAATGGGGTTCATTCTATTAAAAAAACCATAACTTTACTACTTTTGTAATAGCGGGACACCTGTACTTTAACTGTAATATTTAAAAAATGCATAGTAGAAACGCAGTTATAATTTAAAAAAGAGAAAAATTCGATATATCCAATAATAAAGAAATTGTGGAGCTTTTTCAGACTGTTGAGACACCTGTATGTAAATTTGGTTGATTCAAATTGATTTATGGTATTTATTTCAGTTATTAAGGAAGTGCATATTATCTTTTGAAACTCCAGTAATTGAAGGTCCATTGGGTCAACCACCATTTGAAAAACCATCAATAAACAAAGCTGTTAACAACTTGTTAATGTACAAATTTCCGCATTTAACTCAACAAGAATGGAAAAATATGTGTGAACTTGCTAAAATATTTTTGCATTGCATGAATAATTGGGATTTTCCTCCACCAAACAGTTATAAATTGCTTGTTACTCAAGAAGAGGCTACAATTTATAAAATAGCTCATACTAGGTATATAGAAATCCAACTTTTAGTTCAATGTAAATGACATAAGACGTATTTTATAGATGGTTAGTTTTTTGTCACGTACCTCTTTTCTGCGATTCATTTCGACACTATGACACTGCGATGATTTTTGGTAAAACTCTTCTTCGTGCCGTATTTAAACACGTGAAAAAACAAATTCTCGATCAATTCCACGAAGAAAGAGATTGGATGCCAGTGGAACGCCGAGTAATGCTGCTAACTCATTTTCCACCATTTTTAAACCTTCTAGACGAAGAAATCTACTCTTCAAACTCGCCTATTTGGGATCCAGACTTTAAGCCTCCTCCGTGTATGCCTCTTCAATCACTTCTCGATTCATCTAAGGCTAAACGAGCTGGTGTGACGATTAAAGGCGAAAAACCGGATCGGGATTTTTCGTTGGGAGCAGGAACATCTAAACCTCGCGAATTTGAAACTCCAAGTCGAGAAGTTAAAAGAAGACGGGTGGTCCAAGATGAGCAGTTTGAAGATCTTTCCAAAGAAACAGTAGCAGAAATAATTGCTACTATTGATGATCCTAAATATATGACTGGTCCTGATATGGTGTTTTCTGAAAATACACCTCCAAGAGACAAAGAACCAAAACAACAAGAGAAACAAGGGATTATAGAGTTGCATGTAGTAGGGAATAGTTTAACAGAACCAGTTAGTAAAGAGACAATGTTGTGGTTGATTGGGTTACAAAATGTTTTTTCTTTACAATTACCAAGGATGCCTAAAGAGTATATTAGTCAGTTATTATTTGATCCGTAAATACTATAAAGATATTGCTTGATTAAAGTAAGGTGTTAAAAAATTGTATTTTTAGGAAACATCGGACGTTAACTTTGATAAGACACAAGAAACCGATCGGAGGAATTTGCTTTCGTCCTTTTCCCACTCAAGGTTTTACAGAAATTGTCTTTCTAGCGATAGCTTCGAGCGAACAGGTCAAAGGTTATGGCACGCATCTTATGAATCATTTGAAGGATTATCATATTAGAAAGAATATTTTACATTTTTTAACGTTTGCTGATAAATTTGCTATTGGTTAGTTACTGTTAGTTATTACTATTGGTAACTATCGCATAACATTTTCATTACGTTTTTCAAAAATGCGATCTTATTGTATATATTTTGTTCTTCTGACTGTTATGTTAAATTATGGGCCTAAAAAGGAAAGGTATTGGAGATGAATTACAAAATTAAAGCATAAGGATCAGAGTAGAATTTATTTTTTAAGGAAATATAAAAAGCTTATAAATCTTAGTACCAACTTTAAACATATACTACTCTGAAAAGAAGTCCTATACAAGTGTCCCGTTTGGATTGTCCAATTCTTTACTGGCATTTTTTTGGCTGAAAATAAGTAAAAAATTCTAATGAAGATGGATTCAAAAGTGATTCGTTTTCAAAATATCGGAAGTTTAGTTTCATAAGTTTACCTATTATTAACATAATTGAAGTGAATCATTTAAAATACCTATTAACTCATTGGGTTATACTGGTTAGATACAAAAGTTTGTCGAAACTATCGCAACTATTTAATAATTTAATGTAACCGTTTGCGTACCAGAGGGGTTTGAAAAAACACGATCGAAAAGCGCCAAGGAGCGCGATCGCGCTCCACGATTATGTATCGAAAAAAGCCAAAGAGCGCGATAGCTTTCCTCCGGTCACGTGTCAGTGGGCCGTCAGTTCTCTGTTTCGACCAAATACCCTGGCTTTTCTCGACACGAAATCTGAAGAGCGCGAAAGTGGCTCGTAGTACACAAACGGTTAAATAATTCATTGCAACAATGTTAATAACAAAATATATGGAATTAAAACCGTGAATATCTCAAAAACTGAACATTTTCGGACCTATATTCATTAGACCTTTTTGGCTTGTCTTCAGACAGACAGTACGCTAGTAAATTGGATCGCATTATCAAAATGGAACATAGTGTATATTTTACAATTTAGCAAATAAAAAGCAAAAAGTTTAGGATAGGCGGGCCAGAATATTCATATCTACATATGTACAGGGTGAACAAATAAGAATGCAGAGTGCTGTATCTCAGAAACTGTTCATCGTAGAGACTTCCGGTAAAAAATTTAATGACTAAAGTGGCCAAGAGAAAATGCTGGAAATTATTTTCAAGTTCCTAAGGTGGCCGCCAGGAAGCGCAATCGCCATCTTGAATTACAAAATGTGGCTTTTCTCGGAATTCGGCTATATTAAGATAACACAAAAATATGCGCATTTTAAAGTGGAGATAAGTATCATTTTTTTTTATTGAAAACTTTTTTCCGTATCTCCAAAAATAAAGTGGCGGGGGGGGGCGTTGGAAAGTGCTTGCAAACAAATGCCTGTAATTTTAAAATGGCTGAACGGAATTTAATAAGCTTGGTGTCGTTGAAAAGAGCTTTTCTTGGACAATAAATCCTACCACTTTGGTGGTGATTGTTATTTCACATGTCGCCGCTAGATGGCGTTTTCAAAATTTTTTTAGAAATTGCGAATTTTCTCCAAAAGTTAAATGGAACGGTATCACTTTCTCTTCACGAAAAAATAGTATTATAAAGCCCAAACAAGCTAGTGAAAACCGCACCTCGATATCGTATTCCTAACCTAAGATATTGGTGAAAAACCATTCATCAGGAAACTGAACGAATTTCGCCCGGTTTTTTATTCTTTTTTCCCAAAAATAACAAAAGAGTGCTATGTTCTAAAATTTGTGACGTGGATTTTGAGAAGTTCAAGAAAAAACACTTAATTTTTGTCAAGGCGTCTCGTGAATTAGTCAATTTTCCAAATATAATAACAAAATCTGAAAATAGTTGTTTTACATGGGTAACCTGATTTTCTTTTAGACAAGTAGGAATCATAAAAGATATAAAATAGATCCATCGTCATCAATTTGCCACTTTTAGGGTATCCCTTTATCACTTTAAGGTTTTGCCCTTTTCGTAGAAAAAGACAAAACGTAGACAATTCTTTACAAATAAAAACAGTTGTTACTTTCTTTAAAATTTTGGTTATTTCTTCAATATGCCAAACTTCGTTTGCAATTCGAACCAATCCGTGGTTTAGATTTCAATTTGATGTTATAATGTAAAGTTATATTGTCTTCTCGGCACCTTCTATTGTTTTTTGTCCAATTAGATGCAAAAATGTAGCATATCGAAAAGTAAACGCCATTATGAATACGTAACAACTGTGTATCCAAAGACAAGAAACCGTATAAAGCTTTAAAGCTATATTTAATGCCCCGTTAAGTGTTCAAATTGTAAAAATATACTCTAAAAGTAGTAAATTGATTCGATATTTTTTATGATTTCTAATTGTTTAAAACAAAATCGGGTTACTCATGTAAAACAACCATTTTCGGATTTCCTTATCATATTTAGAAAATCGACTAATTCACATTCGCCTTGACAAAAATGAAGTGTTTTTTCTTGAAGTTCTCAAAATCCACAGCACAAATTTTAGAATACAGCATTCTTTTGTTATTTTTGAAAAAAAAAGAATAAAAAGCAGGGCGAAATCAGTTCAGTTTTATGATGAATGGTTTTTCACCAATATCTTAGGTTTGGAATACGATATCGAGGTGCGGTTTTCACTAGCTTGTTTGGGCTTTATTATACTACTTTTCCATTTAACTTTTCGAAGAAAAATCGCAATTTCTAAAAAAATTTTGAAAACTCCATCTAGCGGCGACATGTGAAATAACAATCACCACCAAAGTGGCAGGATTTATTGTCCAAGAAAAGCTCTTTTCAACGACACCAAGCTTATTAAATTCTGTTCAGCCGTTTTGAAATTATAGATATTTGTTTGCAAGCACTTTCGAACGCCCCCCGCCACTTTATTTTTAGAGATACGGAAAAAAGTTTTTAATAAAAAAGATTGATACTTATTTCCACTTTAAAATGCGCATATTTTTGTGTTATCTTAATATAGCTGAATTCCGAGAAAAGCCACATTTTGTAATTCAAGATGGCGATTGCGCCCCCTGGCGGCCATCTTAGGAACTTGAAAATAATTTCCAGTATTTTCTGTTGGCCACTTTAGTCATTAAATTTTTTACCGGAAGTCTGCGATGAATAGTTTCTGAGATACAGCACTCTGCATTCTTATTTGTTCACCCTGTACATGTATAGTATGTATAGTACTGTATGGGTTTGGTGTAAGGGGTTTAAAATATGTATATGGCCTAAAATGACTTACTTATGAGAATGTGTTATAATTTTTGCAAACAGCTGTAAATATCAGATTTGTTTTGACATTTATGTAATAGAAAGGTTCACTTAACTGATATCATTTTCAAATTTTGTTGCCATAAAACTAAGCCTATAAAGCTTTAAAAACTCTGGTATTTCACGTTTTAACAAATACTTTTCTTTTAAGGTGTGACATTCTTAATAATCACGCGCAGGCAGTCTAGATTTTGTAAAATCCTCGCTGTTATGTATTGCCTCCATCGAAATTAACCTTGCATTCAGTTAACCCTTTTTGATAGGGGTCGAATTGTAGTAATTTTATCATTCGATTATGGAGAGTTTAGTCAAACGAAGGTTTCGTTACACATAGTTGAGGCAGTAGTCCACTGTGAATCATGAATGAACGCCAAAAAATGATTTTGGTTATAGCAATATGATAGACAATTGTATCTCAAAAATTTATAACACCGATTCACATTTCGACGGTATTCTTGGTTAACACCCACTGTTATGATTTGAAGTGAAGTATAGTATGTAAGCCGGTTATCTCTAGCTTTCACTTAAAGAAGCCCGCGTTATCAACGGAATTTTAGAGTAAGTTTTGTTACCGTACATTCAAAAACGTTGCAATAGTGTTTTCCAACAAGATAACGCTGAACCATTCTTAGAACGCTTAACACCAATATTTTTAATTAAATTAACGTTAGATTACTAACATAACTTGCCTCTAGTCTCTAGATTTTTCCTGCTCTTCGCAATTCGACTCTTTTGAAGAGGGGATAATTGAATGTGAGTATGATTTCAATATGTCTGTTATGCAGGGCATAACAGACACATAAGTAAAACATTTGACAACGTCTAGATTGCCATCGATCTACATAGTTGTACAGTTTAAAAGCAATGTTATATCTGTTAAAACAGAAAATACCAGACAAAAAACAACCAGAATTTGGCTCATCATCATGGTAAAATTTTAATTGTTTGTTTCTTCATTTGAGCTGTCCGTTCCACCAATATTTCAAGTTTGTGCAACTATCCCTTCTGAGTGAATAAATGAAAAAAATGAAGTTGTACTGAAGATAATTTTATTATTATGAGCTCGACTACCCGGGTTTCGATCTACAGATCGTCTTCAGGTCAATCACGTCGTATGTGACGAACATTTATTAAGGCCATGATGAAATTTGAAAAACAAAGTTAAAATTGAAAAATTGAAAGATTCTTAAAAAATGCAGTCCCAAAATTACAATATATTTGTTCCGATCAGAGATCCGCCATTATATAAAAGTGGAAAATTAAACCACGTCGTATTAAAAAATTTTTTTAAGTGATAAATGAAAATAAAATTGAAAAACGTTTACACCCAAACGGCAGAAGAATTACTCCGATTAAAATCCCCAACCCGTCTCAACCACGACAAACAATAAACTACTGAGTGCTCTTTTTTTGCGACCAGTCTATTTTATACATTTCTAAGTTATGGTCAAACATCAGATCAGTAATTTTGGGCCCCAAATATGAATTGTACCGAGCGCTCAATAGTGGGTGGTATTACTTGGGTTTTAGAGCTCTAAAAGCAAAGACAAGAATACTCTGTTATGTGATGGTTACCTATACTATCAGGTGTTCATTTAAATTCGTGCTCAAGCATACCTTGAATTTTTATTAGACAATGAAGAAGAAATATGTAGAAAACGAACGCGATAAAGATGCTAGTAGAGCTCATAGGTCAGTTGAGCACGAATTTAAATGAACAGCTTATATAATATATCCAGATCTCACAATCAGAGAAAAACAGTGTTGAGTTCAAAATTTTCATTTTTCGTTTTTTTAACGAGAGTATTCAACATTGCACGCTGCATCAGTTGGTGCACCTCCTGTAAAATTTATATTTTAGAACAATGTGTATTATAGTTTTTCTCTAGAGTATGTATATAATTAAACTGTCTTAATTTTAATCAATTTTAGAATATTTTGAAAAGCAAGGTTTTTCTAAAGACATAAAAATGTCCAGGTCGATGTATCAAGGTTACATCAAAGATTATGAAGGCGCTACTTTAATGCACTGTGAATTAAACCCAAGGATTATTTACACGGAATTTACTTCCGTTATTCGTAAACAACAAGAAATTGTCAAACAATTGATTTATCAACAGCAAAGAACACTTTCAAAAGTTCATCCAGGTTTAACATTCTTTAAAGAAGGTACATGTTGTACATATGATGCTTGTTTTGTAATGTAGGGTGATTCATATGTATAACAACATTTTATTTATTTCTTTCTAGGTGTAACTTCTTTACCAATAGAATCCATTCCTGGGATACAAGAAACCGGTTGGAGACCGACATTAAGAACCACAAGAGGCGGCCAACTGGAAGAATCTCAGGATATAGATGTATTAGCAGGAATGTTAAAAACGGTTCTAAATTCGGTTAAAAATCACGAGGATTCATGGCCGTTTCGAGAACCAGTGGATAAAAACGACGTTCCGGATTATTATGACCATATTAAATATCCTATGGGTATGTGTTTTATTGTATATAGTTCAAAAGTTCAATATGTTATTGAAATAAAATTATTGTAGATTTGAAAAAAATGGGCGAAAGATTAAAAGCAAGGTATTACTCCACCCGACGTCTTTTTATTGCTGATATGATGCGAATATTCACAAATTGTAAAATTTACAATTCACCAGAAACTGAATATTATCAATGCGCCGTAAATTTACAACAATATTTTCAAACAAAAATGAAGGAGTTAGGATTATGGGATAAATAAATAAGTCTATTTTTTATGATTAATCGATTTTATGGAATAATAAATATTAAAATTCAATAAAAACGCTGTGTACAAGAAAAACCTTTATAGTAATAAACAACTTTATACACGTGTTACTGCAGTATATGATAATAATACATAATAATAGTAATAGTAATAATAAAAATGACTAGTAAACTTCAATAATATTAGACAACTTAAAGTGAAACTATTAAATAAACTACTATACAATGTGTATAACAGATAGAGCTGCACTGATTATTTATATAAATAAAATGTAAAACTCTCAAGAATATACATACAGTGTTCCACCAGGAAGTATATACATACAGGATGTCTCCAAAATGAGTGTACAACGTAAGACCTCAGATTCCTTGGCTCAAAATAGGTCGATTTAAGTTAACTTATCTATATCCAAAGTTGCTTCCTTTCGCCGTTAGAGGACTTTAAAAATAATATTTTCCGTGACTTTTTTTTAAATTACTCGAAAAATCTTCATTAGATTTTATTCATTTTTTAATCATGTCTTTATATCAGCTGGCTCCAGCTTTCTGTGGAAGAAATTCGAATTTCGAAACACAGGGTGTTTAGAAACACTCTCACCACAAGTTATCCATTCAAATCTTCTTAACCATCCTGTATAATTTTCTATCAATTCTTTTTCTGAATAGCTACATTAATTTAGAAACTATTTTTTCTCTTATAAAATTTCAGTTGGGCAAACGGATTAACCACACAAAAAAAAACATTTTCTAACTCCCTGCAAGCCCAAATCTGTAATTTAAGGTAACATTAACAAAGTTCAAAGTAGTAATTTCTTCACGGAATACGAAGCTCTTTCAAGAAAACCACATGTCATACGTTTGGAAGTAGTTTATTGCTCAAAATTTTGCCAGGATTTGTACCATTATCAGGGTAAAAATAATAAAGTGTGCAAAATTTTTGCAGTTTGCTCTTTTTGTTGCATTTTTGTTTTTATGATACCGGATAAACAAAATCACAAGGTGTTAGGTATGGTGATCTTGCTGACTAGTTTACAGGAGCATGATTTCCTCTTCAAATGCAGGTGAAAATTTGAAAATTTTAAGCAATAAACTATGTACTTCCAAACCTATAACATGTAGTTTTCTTGAAAGATCCTCATATCCCGCGAAGAAACTGCTAGTTTGAATTTTATTAATGTTAGAAAATAGTTTCTAAATGAATGTAGGTATTCAGAAAAAGAATTGATAGAAAATTATACAGGGTGGTTAAAAATATTTGGAGGGATAACTTATGGCGAGGGTGTTTCTATACACTCTGTATGTTTTCAAATTCGAATTTATTCCACAGAAAGCTGTAGCCAGCTGATATAAAGACATAATCAAAAAATGAATAAAATCTAATAATGATTTTTCGAGTAATTTAAGAAAAACTCACGGAAAATATTATTTTTAAAGCCCTCTAACGGCGAAACGAAGCAACTTTGGATATAGATAAATTAATTTAAATCGACCTATTTTGAGCCAAGGAATCTGTGGTGTTACGTTGTACACGCATTTCGGAGAGACCTTGTATAGATTGCGGGAAAATTATAATTATTAGAAATCTGAAATTTTATCAGTATACTACCGTCCATGGGAATCAAGAAAAAAATTATTTTTAGAAGTGAAATGTAGAGAAACTGGGCCACGTCGCCATCCTAACTAGTGTCGATTGTGGAAAAATTTGTCATGATGGCATTTCTGACATGATCAATATGAAAACGATAATTCAATTTTTAATCACTCTGCATAACATAAATTTATATAAGGAAATACTTTCTACTTAACAGTATTTAGAGAATGACTGATAAAAGTTTTAAATTTATTTAAATGCTGGTTGAGAAATTAAGAAAAATTATTAACTGTTTAAAGAATTAAAATAACTCTTGCTCATATTGAATATATTTTAGTTGTCTCTATCGACGTTATTAGATATACTGCCAAAAATTTCAAATTTTTGTTAATTGCAGTTTCCTTGCAATCTATCGATGTAGTTTCTAGTGAGACACCTGTATTATAAAAACAGTTGAACAATACTCAAAAGAGAGACAAAGAAAACTTTAATCGACGTCTTCTACATTTAACTACCCTGTTCGTTACACGAATATTAAATCAATTAATTAATTATTTAATTATAACACATTCTTTAATGCAGCACAAACGCTTGATCTTTTGGTTAATGATAAAACAACGTTACATATTACATAAATAGGAGCTTATACGCGTATAAAAGAACATGAGTCTTATAAAAGACTGAATCATAGTTCGTCAAAGTTAACTTTTGTTAAGTAACTGTTCGTACTACTTAATAATCTTAACAATCTAGTTTAATGGTATTTTTATAAATCGGTTTTAAAAATCGATTCAATTCCCATTAGTTTTATTCAAATTACTATCACGTAAGAATATTTAAAATACTACGAGTCACAATACTTTTTTTTTAATCTCCTCTTTATACTTTTAATTAAACAAGTGGTACTCGGAAAACTGAGCACCAAATTCCACGATATATCAAACGAATATACTTATAATAATCATGACGTTTTCTGACAAAGTTAAAGTACGTTATACAAAAACCTACAAAAGCTTGTTCTTATTCTCAATTCGAAAACCTAATCGGCAACTATCTTGATAAATGTGATAAATCGCACATACTACGTAAGTATTAAAAACAATAAGTAAAAAGATGTTAATTAACGTATACGAAGAAAATTAATAGAATATCCGAGTTCATTAAAATAAATAAAGTTTAAAATGTACGAACTGATGGAGTCAACCACGCGACTAGAATGGGTACATATTTTTTTTTCTATTTCGGAGACGTTTAAAAGATAAGGATAGAGAAAAAGAATGTGTCTGTTCTTAATGCTAAATACTACACTCGTCGCTTTCATCTGAAAGGCCACACGGAGCGTCATTGTCCAGCACAACGTCTAAGTTATGGGAAAGAGGGTCTTCTTCTGGATTTCCCTCATCGAACGAGCTAAGAAAAAACGTTGCGGTTAATATTTTAGTTACATATAAGTATGTGAGAAGCCTGGGTTTATGTTAGGTTTTTTATTAAGATGCTTCATTAAAAAAATATATAAAATAAAATAAAGGAGATATTTCTAATTTGTAATTGAATTGTTTAATTTGTCAAACTGTTTAAATACCAAAGCACCTTTTATAACGGTTGAACGTTTTTGGTTGTGAGGTTAATCAGTTTGGTCAATTTATGGCTCATTTATTAGTAAAGCGTTCCCTTTGAAATTTCATTGGTCTTATTTGGAAAATTAAAAATTTTGTTAGTGCTTGGAAAGTCGTTAGTTCAACATATAATTCTTACCCGGTCAAAACCACAATCGTATTCCCTAAACACAAGCAAAGTTTATCAAACGAAAATCAAGTTAATTTATTAATATTAGATATTACCCTTTACCCGTAATCCGTAATCATAATTTTCTTTAATTCATTTTTTAATATGAAACTAATATGAATCACTCAATGATTTAATTATACCAAAAGTTTGGTTTATCTCTATATCAATTTCTGTTCATTTCACTTGATTGAAATTGAAAGTTGTCCCAATTAACTCAATATAAATGAAATCAAAGTTTTTATATTAATGCGTTGACATTGAAAAGAAGTTAAGTGATTTTTTTTTTATTTCTTTAGTACGTTATTTATCTTTAATTAAAGATCAGTTTTAAACAAAAATAAATTTTGTGATATTGTCCGTTAACTCTTTTTAAATGTGAACGCTTCAATTTAGCTACCCATTTCAAAAGTTAAGGTAAATAATATGTGTAAATAGTGTTTTTGTTAAAATGTAACTTGAACTCTTAGTTAAAATTGTTTCCCGACATCAGATATAAATTTTAATTATTATTTAAGCAATACATTTTCTTTTTAGTCCTTTCCCATTCCAATATTAATAAAATAAATAAGTAATGTCTTATCTTACAAATAAGATTTTTAAATACTTACAAACTATTAGGATCATCATTTCCTCCTTCCTCAGCTACCAAAAGTTCATATTCTTCAGCTGCATAACGATCCCAGTCAGAAAGCTTAACAAAAAAAGAAAAATGTTTTGTGTCTTAAATAATTCAAAGAAATAATAATACCTCTTGTCCGTCTAAATCGTGGTCTCTTTGTGAAGCAAACGGATCTCTTTGTTCATGATCTAGGTACTTTTCAAGATTGAAGAACGTATCAAAAAAAATTGGGGTCATTTTGCACTTTTTCAAGTCACTCAGTGTTATCTTTCCGGGCGTTTTTGGTTTTACCATATCCAACATTTGACACAAACAGTCCTAAAAGAAGATTTTTGCATAATTTAGTGAATTGAAAATGTGAATGAGAAAGTACTTCGAATGGTAAGGTTTCAATTCCGATCAGTTCCATCCGATGCATCTGTTCTTCATAAAAATACTCTAGTTCGTACATTGATAAATAACCGTCACCATCCAAATCCATACATCTAAACCAATATTCGATTGCGGTTGGATGGCGTTTATCCTCTTCGCTAAGAAGGAAGCACACAAATTCGCAATATGATAATTTTTCATCGTGTTGTGATTTTCTTTGGCCTCTGGTCACGCAACCGCTGAAGATACGATCCACAATCCTTTTTGAAAGCGCTAAAAAATTAATATTAAGTCTGCTGAATGATTTCGCTCCAAATAAGAAATAATAAAACTTACCGTGATCATTGTGCCTGGTAAGATCTTGTTTATCGATAAACAAATCGTGATCTCTATCTAGTTCCCAAAATTTGCAGTAGATCACGTAAAAGTGTTCATAGCTAAAATACTGAGTAATCTGGTTGATATCCTCTTCCTCTTCGAGCATTTGAATAACATTTAGAAGATTTGATCGCCGTATTTCAGGAATTGTGATCTTTCCGGACCACGATCGGTTCACGTTATAAAATATCCTTGCAATGACCGTATGAACATAACGAGAGTGAAATTCGGTAGCTTCTTTTAGGAACGTTAAACCCGGGTGAGTTTCTACCACGTCTTGTACTAACGGTATGAAATCTTCGGGACTTAAAAAGTTCCTTCGGCCACGTGTTAAAATATAAACGAATCGAGAGGCCGAATCATGACAGGTGTTAGCCATACTATAATTAAAAAGAAAATGTATCTACATAAATAGTTCAAAAAGCGTAAAATGTGAATTACTTTGTCCAAAACGTTAGAAATTGTTCTAATGTACAACTTCCTTTATCCGCACAAGCGGCAAGATACAAAGGAGTCTTCCAGTACAAAGGCAATTGACAAGCTGTCGTAATCGTTCCAAAGTGTTCCCTGGAAGCCCTATCGTTACCGATTGTTGCAAACGCAGCAGATACTTTTGATCTGATGGCTTCTGTTTGACCCGGAGGACCTGGTTTACCCAGAGGGAAGTAAAATCTTGGTATGTGTACATTTCTATTTGCTTTCACATGCCTTTGGAGGGTTGTATGTGGAAGAATCGGCTGCTTTGGTAGAGGCTAAAAAATAGGAAATTACTCAATTACATGGCGACATTAGAGAATGTGTGTTTGGATTATACACTATTAGTATTACAATAATGTCAAAATTACAGTTTTCCTTCGTGTTATATTGTTTAAAAATGCTCATTATAATTAACCATCAGTACAGAAAGAAGTGATAATACCTTTGGGAGGGGGCTATTAGGTAATATTTGTCCATATTTACGGTAACTGTTAATTTTATTAAATTATTTCCTCCTTTTTAAATTCACACGCAACAGAAATACATTTATTTCAAATGTACGTATTGTTGCGTTCGAACAATAGTTAGTATTACCAGAAAGTTTGTTTGGATTACGTAAGAGAGCCATGGAAATGATTTAGCCGAGAGGCAGTAGCGAGCAAATTGTTTTGCAAACGGCGCGTGAATTTAAAATGTAAATACACATTTCAACGTGGGTGCAGAGAAAATCATAACATTTTCATAGTAAAACGTATGGCTTTAATGGCGAATCGATTTTAATCACAGTGAATGCTTAATTGTATTTATTATTTTTTATGTATATCAGCACCTTGTATCTCATTTAATTGTGTTCAGTTTTGTTCTATACTCTTTTTAAATCTTCAATGCACTTTTATTTTGAAATGATTTGGGTAAATAATAAAGGCACCATCAACATGTGTGTCGTACAATTACGCAAGACAATACACAATGCGCAATCCATCGAAGGCCACATTTCTGGAGAGAGATGAAATTCCATGATGTAACACGTGAGCCTTGTGCTGGATTGTGCCTGAAGACCGAGGGCTCATAACTCTGGAGGCGTTTTGAGTTAATTGTAAACATACCCGGTACATTCCGCACGTGCCAGACTGATGTTAATTTGTTTTCGTTATAAATACGACCGAGTTTTCACTGCGATTGAATCCAAAAAGACTACTTTGGCATTATTTACATAAATTATAAAAAGAAAGAAAAATAGTGGAAACAATGTTCTCACCTGTGGTTTTGGTATTTGTGGTGTTGTTGGCGCTCGAACTCTTTTATCTAATAATAAATCACTTGGACACCTCTCGAAAATTAAAACTCTTTCTGCAACGGAACCTCTTGTTAAAAAAGGTCGAACTGGATTACCGGCTGTTTGACGAAGATGTTGCCTCTGAGTATTTGTCAATTCGGGATGTGGTACTTGCTGTTCAGGTCTTCGAGTATTCCTAACACCCCACTTAGTGGCCACTTCATGGTTTTCTTTTTGTTTAGAGTGTTGGGGTTCATCGTTAAGGACATCTCCGTTCTTTAAAGCGTTTATCAACCTTTTCTCCTCCAAATCTACTTGATCTATGTAAGATTTCGAATTTACTGATGTGCTGTTATCTTGCACAGACGGCTTGGTGTCTGAAACGGTTTTCTTTACGGTTTCTGTTGTGATAACTCGGTTTTTTAAAGGCCATGTTGATTGTGGTGATCTATCTGGAGGAAGGGTCATTTCTATTGTATCCGCGAAACGAGGTTTTGGTGATATTTGGGGTTTTTGGCCTATTGTTGGTTTTGATACCTGAGGCTAATAATAAAAAGAAATAATTAATTGTGTATTCGATCAGCTTAAAGGGAAAACAAGATTTATAGTTATGATATTGTTTCCGCAAATTATCCATTGACATATTGTAAAATTTAACGACCTAAGAGCAAGACACAAAAATGGGTCTTTTCGCCAGTTTTCAATTTTTATTGCATTGGATAGAGCAGAAAACGAAAGTTTCTCCGTATTTTTATATATTTCTTTCATAGCCTCGCTCAAAAAAAGATCATAAATGGCGTATTCGTTTGGTAAAACTGGTGCGCACTGGTGTGCACTAGTGCATAATAGCGTGTTCTATTGAACTGTCACTTTTTTGTACTAAGCTAATGTGATGTATGCACTCACATGCACTCAAGGTCAAATTCTGCTGCACACCACTTTTACCAAACGAATACGTCAAAAGTCGGCTAATTTAAAAAAGCGTTTAAAGAAACCTACTTCCCGCCACAATGTGACGTAGACACGGTCGATCCGCTCCACCAACAAATGAATGGTCTGAAGTTCGTATGTCAAAACCGTTTGCATACTGGCATAAACCACCAGGTGCTTGTGTCAACACGTGTTTTATTATTGAATAGTTATATTGACTTTTTATAATAAAAAGGGATGGATATATCTTTGTAGCTTGTTTATTTTTACATACTTATTAGTACTATATTAAATTTATGGCGACGCCAACATTAACTTCACAGTGAATTCAGCCAATAAGTGGTCAATTACCGTGACTACGTCATCAATTAGTCACGTTATTAATAACAAATTGAAAATACACTTTTTAAATTCGTTATTTGCAGTAAAGTTTCTTCAGTATTTTTTTAGTTCTACATATGCAGTAGAATCCCTCTAGTCCGTCAAAATTGTTTTTGAGTTCAGGGATTTTTTGTTTTTCTTGGAAGTCATGTTTCCCTCTAACCTTGGATAATCCATTATTTTTCCAATAATTTCTACGACAGAGCTCTACATGATTTTTTGTTTTTCAAAATTGGTAAGTTTGTGATTAATTTTCCACTTCTTTCTCATATATTTTTTTTGTAAGCAAATTCTAAACAATTTAGTAAACGATTTAATGATCAAAAAAATACAAAGTTATTATTATATGATATTGGTGCTAAAAAAGTTTGCCATAATTGGGACTCAAAGGTCGACATTATTTTTTAAATCTTTTAGAAGGGTCCTATTATTTTATTTTTTTTTTACCTGTCATTCATTTCACTTGTCAATAGTCCAAAAATATACGAATTTTGCGATGTTGTCGCCTTAAAAGATAGTTTAGTTGTCTATTAACTAGTGATCAGTTAAAATGAAACTATGCATACTAATTTTTAAAATGCTTTTAATTACAACTATACTTCATTTAATAACTAGGAGGAGTGATTTGAATTTTGCGCGCCAAAATAGTGAGCTATTATTGGTCGCTCCGCAGTCAAGTTTACGAAGACGAAAAAATTGGTTTTTGTCGTTTATTGTTTTTAACGTTTGAGGTTAGGTGCTTTACCTAATTTGTCAACTTGTTTCTCGCTTTTTCGTTGTGCTCAAATGGTTGCGATCAAAAAATATTAAGTTCGAAGAAGGTATGGTACGATGTCATCTGTTGGATATAATATGTCAACACAAGAAACATCTTTTGGATAAATTTTGAACAATGTACGTATAGATAAACGGCCATAGAGATATTTGGTATGTTCTAGAATACTACGCTCAAACGCGTGGTGTTTTGTTGGTTGCATAAATGTGACTGTTTTGAAGTTTAGAATTCAAATTTGCCGCTAAAAATGTTTAGTGTATTTTTTAGTTACTTTTTCCTATGTAAATGGGGTTTTGAGATTTACTCCTCCTAGTTATTAAATGAAGTATAGTGGTTACTACTTAAAAGCATGTCAAAATCATACTAAACGTATTGCTATGCATACGGCCGTAAATAATTTTCTATTAAACTGGTGGTTTCCATGTCTACGTTCGGAAAGAAATGATTAGTTCTAGTAGTAATATTATTAAAATTACCACTAATTCATTCCAAAAGTGGATTTGCACAATTTTCAAAGAAAATGGCTCAATTGTCCAACTAACAAAAGTGACACTGATTCTTGAAATAAATTTTATATTTTTAGATACATTAATCATCGTATCGCATTAATTTTCGTTATTAACACGTTAAAAACAGTTCGTTCAATTAAAATTAAACGAACCCAACCCACATACCGGATCGACACGTATCCATCATCGTTAACGGGCGCAATAGATCGTATAATTAGGGCGAACCTTCAAAATCGTTAAGATTACTGTTTTGCATGTCGACCCAATTTCGAACCTCCTATCGACCCATTTCTAAAGATAATCTCATTACGATTAAATGTACTGAATTAAACTGCAAATTTAAACGGTTTTTGACATGAAATCAAGAAAGCTTAATGATTAATCAATAAAACGGTAAATGATTTAAAGGAGAATGAATTAAACTAATTGACCAGTTTACGAAAACTAACAATTTATGGAAGATTTTCTTTTACCTGAATTGACGGAGATGTATTAACAACGGGAGAAGTAAAGTTGTTAACTTTTAATGGTGTTCTTTTGATCACAGCCGCGTCTGGTTGGGTTGAGTTTTTCTCAAACTTTTGTAAAGCAAACTTAATACTGGAAGGCATCGGTTTGTTTCTTGCTGCCAATCGAGCTTTATCCTCGACTACAAAGTTCTTTACTAGTTTCTCCAAACGGTTATTATCCATCGTTGGTGCTTGAGCCAATAATTCTATGGAAGGCTTTGCTGGTGGTTGAGGTTTTAACATCGATCTGGAATAAAATACAATAAAAAAAATGTAAAATAAAATTGGCTTAGGAATCTTAATGACCTTGAATACTATTTTACTTACCCTAGCTTTGTAGTATCACCGGCTGCATGACAGGAAATTAATTCAGCAGGAGCTAAACCTCTCGATTTCCAATTTTGGTAAATAGCTTCTGCCTGATCGGAAATTTGCTTCGCGATAGCCGCAATGTCCTCATCGGGATCTCTTCTTCGAGCCGTTGCGGCCATTGTGCAAGAACCGTTTAAATCCAGCGTTTCACATGAAGACGTTTTCAACCGACCCGAGATTCCTTCCTGTCCAGTTTTATCCGCATCCATTCCATCACCTTCATCCTTTCTCTATAAGGGATTTCTAAAACAAAATAATTCATCTAACTACGCTCAAGAGGAGGTTTGTTACAAAAACATGCAATGGCAAATCGTTATTTCCAGGTGTCTCTTGTCTTTATATTTTTTAGTTTCAAAAAATGTTTAGTCATTCAGGCAATATTTTGTAATAAATCATCGTTATTTGATGTCCTGCCAACACCTTTCTAGGGGATTCTAAGGGTTTTAGGGGTCGTAAATTACAATATCCGGTTTAGTTAGCTTCCCTTTACGATCAATAGCTCTCTTTATTGAAATGGGAAGAGTTTATGAGCAGAATTTGAAGACAAAAGATTTCGAGTTACAGATCTCAATGGTTTGGCTTTTAGAAACTCTCAGGAAACAAGACGCGTTTTTTGTAGATCGTGCCCTCAATAAATAAGGCGTGATAGTTTTTGGCAAGCTCTAGAACTTATAAATAGAGCTTGCACCGAGTCTCATCGGCTTCACGAATTATTAGAACCATGCTTTACCAGCAAATTTTCTACTTTCAAACGAATAATTTAATCCCGAACTATACCTCAACTCAATACTATATTTCACCCTCTATCTATACTATTCTTTAGAATGTTTAAAAAATGTTCAAATCACTTAAGAATTTATTCAAGGATTAACTTAACCCCTGAAAGTACCTACGTATAGTTGGATTCAGAAAATTTTTAAATGAATCGTAAAAAAGTATGTATGGTGCATATGAAAAAAGAAATATACTCAGTTAAAATCGCAAGTAGAACGGGAAAAAAATCCTCCAAAGCATACCGTTCATACGGAAGAAGACATATTGTATAGTAATTGTAGTAGAGATATAACTCTTCTTTCGGATGAACAATATGTAGTACCATTCATTAAAACATTTCATTTGATACCCGAATCATGAAAATTAGAACAGCAATAGGGAAAGTATGGCATTAGGCGTTTTTTGTCCCTCATTTAGTATATCAGGTTATAGAAGATTTTTATAGCCTAATTACCATCTAACCTGGTGAAAATTTTACCTGACAATAACTTTAAAATATTTCCTTTGCAGATGGATAAATTTAGACTTTGATGAATCTATTATAAGGACCTTACAAAACCATAAATGGTACGGTCACGTGTATTAATTCAAAAATAGTGGGTTATGGAAATGAGACCTAGCCTTGAGTGGTTTTGCAGTGTGGGTGGAAGTAACAGTAGCACGATTAAAACATTCTTAAGACAGTAAGAGAATTAATGTCACACTTAACAGGACTATTTAATGATTAAATATTCTATGGCGTCCTATGAATACCGTTTGGTTTGAGACTACTGTAGAATATATTAATGTAAAAAAAGTTCCATAAGGTATGTTTAAAAACGTGGAATAAATTGCTTTAAATGATAAGAAGAAAGGGAGGCAAAAATGCTAATTTAGCAAATTTCTTAGAAAGTTTTTTTTATAATGGTATTTCTTTGAACTTCAAAGCATCGTTTCGTTATTAAACGAACCACGAATACGCATTAGTAGCACCCACTAATCTAAATAACGACCGTAACCTATTTAGTCTCACGGCCAATATGAAAGTATTTTTTCTCGAGCTTTTACTCGAAAGAGTAAAAGTGTAGAAAAATTATTTGTGTTTAATTTCACATATAATGGCCGAGTTGAAGCAATAAAATGGATCATAAACGATGGTATATGTAGAGGAAAAAGTCAATCGACACACATTTGCAAGACATTTTAAGTTGTGTAACTTGAAAATGCAGTTTCCTTGAAGTAAAAATTAAGAGCAATAAACTCATCCCACATGAGTTTATATACGAACGAAACGATCTTCGTTGACCTCTTAAATGACATATTTTGTAACAAATTTTCCAATGACTTGAAAATGCTTTAAAAGCTTTCATTATTATTACATTAAAAAATTTTATCAAAATGGTTTTGTGTGTTTATTGTTCTAAAGTAAATAAGTTAGATAAGATTCCATTTTTAAGATGTTACAATTCGGTTAATTATCATGAAATAATATGTTATGTCTGATGGTTATGTATAATTTCGAACGGGTCGTTGACATTTATCCGAAGTGAACACCGAGTCCATTCTTCGTTCCTGGCCGAGTACCTGCACTTGTTCTTATTTTTAGGCCTCCTCTTTGGTTTATTGCATTCCAAAGGAGCGGCAGTGATGTTAACGATACCATTAGGTTCGGTAAATCGAACCGGGAAATGTATATATTTAGTCTTGGCGCTTGTACGCTGTCCAAGAAGCAAGAAAAATTAACTTAATAATTTTTATATAGTGTAGATCTACATTAAAAGTATGGGTTGTTTTTTGTGAAAGTTTAACTGAATTTTCAGAATTTTTTAAACGGAAGTGAAATGATGAAGCAAAAATAATATTTGGCAGAATATCAAAGTTCTTGTGGTGTGGGAATTAACTTAAAAAATTTTTAGAACGGCATTTAGTTGAACTTGTTAAAAAATTAAATAAATGAATTCGAATAGACGCAAATATGTAACATTTAATTTTATTTTACTTGGTTAGAATTACGTTAAATGTTTCAAATTTCAGGATTAAAACCAGTTTTATGCCTTTCATCTCTGTCCTTTTAAGTTTTAATATCTCTTAGGTTTCAAGAAATTTTATTAATGTAATTTAAAAATAAGAGTTTGGTAGGTTTCTATACTTAAACAATTCTTGAATACTTCTAATGAAAGTTTACCTCGAGGGCTTGGTATATTCTAAAATTTCTCTCAGTTCACTCATCCGACTTTCGTTTTCCTCAAATTGAACTAAAATTTCTCACCTCCTCTCCTCATTAACTATATAACCTAACAAACTTGAGCATTTTATTCGTCCTGCACCTGCACCAGTGCGTTGCCCTTTAACACAAATTTTTGGCAGTATATTTGGCATTGAGATCTCGAAATAACCACCTCCACTGTTCTAAAAACGGACTCAGACTAGTTGACTTGGGTCTCCAGCAAAATGGAATTAACTTTAACGAATCATCCATTTATTTTCCTGGTTTAAACGAAAAAATTACTATCATGTCAACAGTAAACAAGATTAAACTCTTTGTTTTTTGTGTAGGTATACAAAGAAACACGTCTCTGTTTATACTCGGAGGTCACAAACCACATAAGAATTTAAATTTTCCTTAGGTGCAGTTTCCTTATAAGTCTCTAACGTATCGTTTTACTCTCGGTTTTGTTCCAGAACTTGTCCGACCTGTTCCGCATGCTAATCTAAAAGTGCCTTAAGATTATCCTGTATAAGTGCATTTCCTTTTTGAATGTCTCATTCAAGAGGGACTTACCAGGACTTTTTCTATCAATGTTTTCTTAGGGTATTATCTTCTAAATCATATTGTTTTAAATTAACTCGTACATTTAAAGAGATGCCAAAATGTGCCAAAACATGCATCTAACACGTCACGAATTTCCTTGACATTGGCAAGTGTAAATTTACCCCTAAATACCTACATTCATTAAATGAAAATAAATCCTTGAGCAATTTATTAAATTGCTACTTGTTAACACATCTTCTAAAAATAACTCATTTTTAATTCTTTCCAAAACCGCAAATTATTTAAAATTGTCTCCTTATTTGTAAAATATATTATATTTTCACTAAACTGACCTCAGCTTTCTCGCGAGACTTACGTAAACAATCGAAAACCGTAAACAATGAGTCGTTTCTTTTGTTCCGTCTGAAACGAAGCGTAAAAGCTCACGAAAACTTTATTTTTAATTGTTACTTCGTGTAATTTAAGACTGATCATAAATTGAAAGGGATATAATTAGTATAAAAGATCATTTGTAGAGAAATACAGGCGACCAAAAAGGGGCGCACATCAAAATAAAGGGTAGACAACCTTATTATTTCAACATTCAACAAAAAAAAACAGGTGATGAGTTCTATTTAATTCTTTGAACATCAAGTGCAACAAAACCTGGGCTTCAGCAAGCAGTAAGATTATCCGAAAACATTGATATGGTAAGATTTTCTATTTTGCAAATGCTTCAACGCTTAACTGGTATGTATGCAACTACATACTGTTAAGTTGTCTTAGCGTTTCATGAGGCGATGTCTTCATGAAGAGCTGTAATTTTATTCATACAAATTGGCTATGGTACAAAACCCGGGGCAGGAACTTGATCCACGAGATTTTAATGCTCAAGAAAATGCATGTGGAGCGCTCCTAATTCACCCGAATAACAACATTTGTCGAGCTGCCATCAACACACCCATCAATATGCGGAAAGTAGTTCAATGAAATTTCCGACTTCGACTAACGCACTGTATTAAGCTTATCGGGAATAATGGATGTCGTCTGCATGATCCCATCTTTAAAAATGCGTAAGCATAAAATTGAAATCTTTCTCTTGATGTTCAAAGAATTAAATAGATACTTGCAATGGTTTATTTAAATTGAATTTTAAAGAAAGTCAGTTGCGCTGGCTACCAAGTATGTTGGTTTTACGCGATCCATAAAAAAATAGGGATATATGGAGACAATGGAGACAACATAAAATGGAGACAATGATTGAACCGTTTATTTTGATATGCGTGACTTTTTGAGTGCACGCTAAATAAATTGCAAAGTGATTGGTTTTCGAAATATTAAATGTTTCTAATTCCATAAACACTCATGCGTTCAATTAAAGTTGTCATCGAAGTAGGTTTTGATTTTTTCTAGGGTTGCGTTCAAAAGCTGTAATTCAAATTATTTGATCTGTCAAATTAGCGTATTTTTTAATGTACTCGTACCAAAAAATTTTCAGTATGCATCGCACTTTGGATTTGTCAGTTAATTGTCATTTAGTAAGTCAAAACTTTAAAATTAATATAGCAATACTGAGCGTTCATAAATGATTGTAAGTTGTTTAAATTTGCGGCGCTCGTCATTTAGTAATTTTTGATGCTTAACGTTGTTATCTGTGAGTTGTCCACATCGCATCTTGCATGTCAGTGGCGTAGCCGGATTTATTCATGATTTATTTTTTTCAGTATTCAGAGTATATTAAACATTCATAATTATTGGGGATCGCATATCAATTGCAATGCCATATGTCAATAAAATACCTCTCTCACAATTTTTTTGACAGTTCTTAAAAGCTTTCAATATTTTCCATGATACGTCTATAAGATATGATTAACATTGTTGCGTTTATACCAACGTTAAAAAATATCCTATAGCACGCCAAATTCCAACGCCTTACAATCATTTATGAACGCACGGCATAACCTGACGTTGTAACCTTCCTTTAAAAAACCTGACTTAATCGGTATAAATAAAAATTTTGACATTATCTAACTTCAGACATGTCCCAATATTTTCTGGTCACCGCTGGTACCGTCGGTGGAAACATCTTTTGCTGAACGTTGTATACATTGTGTTGTACGTTCTTTCAAATAACACTACTGCCAAAACACTGATTTAAACTTTTTTGCCTATGTGTACATTGTGTATCTCTCATGAAGGTGTAATATCAATTTATAACGATTTCTTTTCGTACTTCTACCGTTATAAAACTTCATGTAGTAAAAATCGGAGGGTAAAACTTTCAGACTAACGTCTATCTCGTCCGGCAAAAGATGTATCATGCATCGTTACTTATCACTTTTCTTTCGACGTGTCATCGGTGGACAAAATATTGGGACACCGAAAATTTTTTAGTATATGTTGTATTTCAAATTGGTCAGTTAATCGGTATAAATTCGGTAATTTTTGATATTGTGCAACTTAAGACTTGTCTCAACATCTTCTGGTTACCAACGATACGTCAAATAATTTTTTTGTGTCTAATTGTACATGACATAGAAAGACAAAAACTGAAAATATTGGTCAGGGATAACACAATTAATTAATGGCACATCTTTCGCCGGACGGAGAATATGCGTTTAAGCTCCTTCATTTTGGACAGGTTGATGACTTACAAGTTATGACGTTGGCGTTATGATTTCACTAGAAACTATTTCTGTTCAGATCTAGGTTGGAACGTTAAAATTTTACTACGTTCGTAAACGGCAAAGGTACGCCTGAATTAAAAATAAAAACGAAAAATGCTTTATTTTTGGAAGATTTTAAAGTAACTATGAACGATTTAAATTTTTTAAAACCAACTGTGCGCGAGACTGTGGTAATGCTTTTCTTGGAACGAATTGGCAAAGTGTCAAGAATACAACAGCAGCGAACTCGCTTCGTATAAGATAAATTAAAGCGGCATTAAAGTGGCTTCCTTTCGGACGTTTTACTGTTATTTCGTGTTTTTACAAAATTCAAAGCTCGAATATGATAAAAAATCAAACTTCTTTAACTTGTGTGTTTCCTTCGTTCTGTACACTTCCTTTAGATAATTTCAAACGCCAAGATCCGGTCTAGATAGAAGATAGAGAATGAAGGGCAATATACGAAAGTTTGTCAATATTCGCTCTTTAAAATTAAACTTATGATAAGTACATTTGTGAAGTGTAAAAGACCGTTTGGAGCAGCTAACACATATTTTAACTCGCCTTTATAATTAGAGTCGAAGAAATAGACGCAAATAAGACCTAAAAGACGGGAGACGATGGCGGGAAGAGAGGATAGAGGCGTCTATCTTCTCTTCTGCTATTTCTGGACTGTAGTATTGTCGTTTCGGTCCTCTTGCCCAAGCTATGACCACGTGATCTTCTAATATATTGCGGAAGTCAATTACAAATAGACAAATGTATTTCTTTTACTTATATAGTTTTATTGTAGATATTTAACCATTGCAAGTTTTAAAAAGGATTAACTAATTTGGTCGATACGTACAAAAGCTGTTTAATACTTATTGTTAGTTGAATAAATCTGTTAGTTCAAATAATAATTGTTATCTTCTTAAACTACGTGGCGACATTCTATGTTTGATTTTGAGTTGAATATCTTAATATCAAAATGAGGTATCATGTTTCATGTCTTTACTGGCTTCATAATGTTTTGAATTTTAGCCTAAAAATACAGTGGTATAAAAAGTCTCCGTACGACTGGAATTATCAACTTCTTTGCTAAATAAAATACACGATTTTATATGCCCATTCAAACGTATCGACCTATCTAGAGTGATAATAGAACACTTATACACATTATAAAGTTATAAGTTCTAAAATTAATAATGAATACTAAAAGGCGCGAATTAAGTATAAACCGTTCGGCGAAAGATGTCTCATGCGTCATTATTTGTCACCGTTTTGTCGATGTACGTAAAATATTTTTTTATCTAATTGTATTTAACAGAAAGAGATAAAAACTGAAAATGTTCGTCTAGGATAGCACAATTACTTAATGACGCAGGAGACATCTTTCGCCGAACCGTATACAGAGTGCACGCCAGTGAGCTGCGGATACGTTTAACGTAAGTGAAAAAAGGACGACAGTAAGGCTTCTATTAGTTAACACATGACAGACATACTTCACTTACTTATCGGGCCGATTGGAGTTGATATGTGTCTCTTTATCTAACTTATTAAAATCGTATGCAATTCGATGCCTTGTCTAACACATTGAAGAGCCCTATCCGCAGGTCGCAGTAATCACACGAAACTCGAAGTGCGACGAAAACAGACGTAATCAACCGTACCGTTCCAGCGATTTCATACAGGTTGGGAATTTATCTTTTCAAATTTTTTTTAATGAAATATTTAGAGGTTGTAAAGAACATAATTTTTTATTTTAACAAAAAGTCATACATTCTCGCGATTTATTTGCTGTGAATTATCCGGAAAGACCAATTCGTTCTACAAATATCATTTGAAATACGGTGAAGTACTAAGAGACAAATTTAAATAATAATAATTTAATAATAATTTTTAATAATAATCAACCAAAGCAAATAATAAAATGAATTGTTTTTAAATAACGTTTTACTTTCGGACGAAAAAACATTTTATTTACATGGTCGTCATAATTCAAGAACTTGCCGGTATTGGTCCTTTGAAAACCTCCATTTGAATACTCCCACGAGAACACAATACCCTCAAAAATTAAATGTATAGGCAGGAATTATTAGAAATGAAATAATCGGGCCCATTTCCATAAATGGAAATGTAAACGGCAACAAATATTTAGACTTATTGCAGAAAAATGTTCTTCCTGCAATTCAGAAACATTATGATATTACTAATCTCTGGTTTCAGCAAGATGGATGTCCGGCTCATAATACCCGTAACGTGGCAATTTTTTTTAAATATGACCTTTCAAAATAGGTGGATAGGTAACTCAGGTCCTATTATATGGCCAGCACGATCCCCTGATTTAGCCCCCAACGATTATTTTTTATGGCCCCTTTTAAATAATTCGATTTACGGATAAGGAGATGACCGTCTAGCAAATTTAGAGGAGTTACAAGCAAAAATTATTGAAATAAGCAATACGATTACGCCGGATGTATTTGCTAACGTTCGACAGCAAATTACAAGACATTATTTTTTTTTTATATCGGCTTTTCATGTTTTTCTTTATTAGTACAGTGAAAGCTCTAGTACGCGGACGCTCTAATAAGCGGACATCTCTCATAACCGGACAAAAACCTTGGCACGAACCTCAAAGATATGTCTTTCCATACAAACTGCTCTCTCTTAAGCGGACGCTCCAATAAGCGGATGCGGACACCATTTTTTCCTCAATAATGGACAAAAATCTCTAATAAGCGGACGCACGGCTCTAATAAGTTAGACGAACACGTCACTAAACAGTAGTAGATATACATATTTACTGACAAGTTTTCGGGGATTCCCCTCTTTGTGCGTTTCGCTTGTCAAAGACAGGTAATTCCCAGTAGGTACTGCGAGTTACTATTATTAGTTTGTTTGCTTTGGTGTAGCATGCGTTAAAATGGCAACCAAGAAAAAAATACTTACCTTAAAGGAGAAAATGGATATAGTTTGTTTATTAGACAAAGAGAAGCTGTCAGTTCGTGATATAGCTAAAAGATTTAACATTGGCAAAACGCAAGCGGCGAAAATACTTAAAAATAAAGAAGATATTCGAAAGAAATGGCAGTCTGGGGCTAACATAAAAACGAAGAAAAACTTCTTAAGTAGTGAAGGTTTAAAAATTGACAAAGCGTGTTTCGATTGGTTTGTGAAAGCAAGAAATAAAAACATTCCTTTATCAGGACCATTAGTAAAGAGAAAAGCAAGGGAAATTGCAGAAAAATTGGGAGTGAGTACATTTCGAGCTTCTGACGGGTGGTTACAAAAGTGGCGTTTGAGAAACAACATTACATTTAAATGTATCTCCGGGGAAGCAGCTGATGTGAATGACGAAGATGTCGATCAATTTATGAAAAAAACTGCCGATTTTGCTACAAGGCAGTGCTGCCAGATGAGAAAAGAATAATTCACCAGATTTGATTCAAGAAAGTTGCCAGTTTTCACCAGATTTGTGGGACATGCGTACTCAGCACACACAATTGTTATAATAATAAATGTTTACATTTATAGTATAACAAATGTTTTTTCAACTTATTTTTAGTAATATATGTCGTCATTTTCTATTATGTATTCTTTAAAACATGTTTTTATTGTAAAACATTCTTTAAATTAATAATTTAGAGAGTTTTACAAATTATTTCCATTTAGGAAAATCAGTATAAATATTAACTCATACATTATGGGTGCTCCCCATTTATCACTTTAACTTATAATTTATCCGTTCTTTTCGGGCAACCCGTTCAGCGCATTTAATTTTCTTGTTCTACGTTATTACTTATAATTAGTTATGACATCCAATGTTTACAAGAATGGTTCGACTATTTTATAATTAAATTTATATGCAGTATTTAAAAAATTAAAGAAACTAAAAAGGATAATAAAAACGAATAAAATTTAAACATTTATTTATATTTACATATTTAACTAAACTATTAATAACAAACTAAATAAGAAAAGCTAAGAATTGACTAAAGAAAAGTACCCTACTTATACATATCTTTGTTATGCTTATGTATCATTTTAGATGTTGGTTGGAAAGAATAACAAGTTTTTCCACCCTCACTGATTATGCGTTTACTATGTAACAAACCACTTAGTGTCTTTGGTCCTAAACTATTTCTCACCTTATTTTTGTTTAAATTTATAACGCTGAAAACACTTTCGACAGCAGCACTGCTATGGGGCAATACTAAAAGAACAGAAATTATTTTTGTTATCTCTGGAAAGGCTAGCGAACCGTCCGCTTTCCGAGTCTTACAAATATTACACCAAAAGTCCACGCTATTCGCTTCAAAATTGAAATTGGAGACTTTAATATATCTAAATTCTCTATCTAATTCATTAATGTCTTTTATGATGTTGGGAAACTTTACTGAAAGTGGTGCAAGAGTTTCTATTGAAGATAAATCAGATGGATTTAAAAATGACAAAGTTTTTAAAATTGTCGCTTACCTTGAATTGAAGGCAAACCTTTTATATATTTGATGAACCCCTTCAATATGAAAATGTAGGCAATTTTTTCGAAAATTTTCTTCTTCCCGTTGATTTAATATTTTATTACTAAAAGCTATTGCTAGTTTTGGTCCAAAATACACTCTATTTAGCGGAAGAAAATTGGCGGGATTTCTATACTGTAATATTGTTAGATCTGTATTTTTCAAATTCTCGGGTTTCATGTAATATCTCAATAATAATTTATAAGCAGCAGCAAGTTTTGAATTGAATTTGGGGGTTTTCAGATTGAAATTCGAGATTTAAATCATTAAATGTTGGAAGGACATATTCAAGAAATTGTAAATACAACTTGGTGGATAAATTTGTTAACTTGTCATAAATCTCCTGAGCCCCAGATATTTTATGATCAATAACTTCGGCTCGAAAATATGAGTGCGTCATATTGCTCTAATACTCTGCTAATGGCTGTGCATAACGACAGCCACCTTGTTTGACCGGGATGAAGCAATTTGTGTACCTTAATATTCAAAAATGTTTGGAAGGCCAAGAATTCCGTTTGTCTTATAAAACTGTGCTGCATATATGAATATAGGTTACGTACTCACTGTTCTACTTCATCAGGTATTTTCTCGCATGCGTAAGAAGCGCACAGAGCTAAAGAATGACAAACGCATTTAATTACAACTCTGGAACATCATTCAATAATAATGTTTTCAGAGAATGTTTGTTACACATCATAGTATTAACCCCATTCGCCCTTAGTCCCACCAAATTGGTTTTGTAGGGTATTTCGTGAGTACTGAAAAACTGTATTATCACATTATAAAGTGTTTGAGCAGTACCATAGCTTATGGGGATAAGGGCTAAAAATTCATATTTTATTTTACAGTCATCTTTAAAACGGACAACTACCGCTAACAAGGAGACCTTACGACTTGCCCCTCACCGATTTTAACGAAAGTGGTACCAATCGATAGATATTAATACATAGTACAAATGTATAAAATATTAGGGCGCAATACTCAGCGGTTCGCAAGAAAATTGGTGTTAAAGTTTGCAATCGGCTTATATGTCAATGATTTGTCATTTCCCCTACAACCCCCCAATAGCCATAGTGGAAATATATCCGTTTCCAGATCCATAGTACGGTGGTTCGAATCTCGAACAATAACTTTTTTATTTTTATTTTGAGTATAATATTTCATGTTATTTTAAAAATATTTTAATATTACATCAACATGTTATAAAAAAAACTTAGAATATTGTATAAAAAAAGGAAATTAAAATGTATTATTCGAGATTCGAACCACCGTACTATAGATCTGGAAACCGATATATTTCCACTATGGCTATTGGGGGGTTGTAGGGGAAATGACAAATCATTGACATATAAGCCGATTACATACTTTAACACCAATTTTCTTGCGAACCGTTGAGTATTGCGCCCTAGTATTTTATACATTTGTACTATGTACCAATATCTATCGATTGGTACCACTTTCGTTAAAATCGGTGAGGGGAAAGTCGTAAGGTCTCCTTGTAAGTGCTTCATTCCAGAATTATCTGTAGATTCGTCCACAAGCAATGAAAATTTTTCTGTAACTAATTTTTCTACTAAATTTTCAAAACTAACCTTTCCAATAACATTGTTAATCATAGCCGAGCATTTAGTCCTATTACACGACATGCGTGTCACTTCACGAGTTTCAATTCCAGAAGAAATAATGGATTTTATCAACTCTGTTAAGTGGTCTGTTACAGAAATCGACAAATTTTTAATTCATTGATTTTTACTAAATTTTGCCGCGGAATGTTAAATGACTTTTCCGTTAAAGTTGGTTGAATAAGGATGCTCTTCATTTGGTCAATGTGTTTTTTGCCCATATTGTGTTTTTTTACGGCAGCTATGCCTCCTATAAAATATTTTGCACAAAATTTACATTTGAAATAGTTGATACCCTTGCTACTTGGTTGAATCCACTTTTCAAAATCTTTCATTCTTTCCCACGAAGGATTATATTTATGTAAATAAACCTTTGCACGCTGTCCGGATATCGAAGGATTTTAATTTTCTACTCTTGATTCGGATGAAGACTGCGATGTTTCTGGTTCGGCAGAAGCAGGCTGATTTAAATCTCGAGCAGGCTGATTTAGGTCGGCATCTTGATTGGTGATAGGCATCAAAAACTTCTTCATGACGAATATGTATACTAATAGAAATTAGAAATATAAAATTGTAATAAAATAAATTTGTCGCATAGTTTTACAGATAGTTATACGCGTTGTTTTTCCAATACTGCACTAACCAAAGAAATTGTATAAATAGAAGTAGAATTGCATATTTTTGCTGGTTTATCAAGTTGAAGCCATTTTTCGTTATTATTTCCGAGATTGAGCCGGGCCGTCGACGATAGTCGAGTGATTTTAAAAATGTTCGGCAATCGTCAGCCGAACCTACTCGATTTTTGCACTGTCATTTTTACACCGAGGGAAAATGTAAATAAATAACATCTAACATTGATTTGAACTTTACATGTGCTTTAATATTACACAATTTCTTTAGTATGGACGTATTTTCTGGTTGAAGAAAACCAAACATTCGTTTTAGAAATATTACTGTAATAATTTTAATGTAGATAGTCACAGAAAAAATAACATGTAATAATGAATACGAAACCGAGGCATTTGTATATTAAAACATGTTATTTTTACTTTATTTTATATGAAAAATTTTATGTAGTCTAGTTTCTTAAACCAAACAATGTAGTAAATATCATAAACAAATTGTACTTACTTGCTAAAAGCACTTTCTAACCACTTATTTTACGTTTAATCGGTAGGGCGACTGCTGAATAATAAACTAACTCGCAGACCAATACCTATTGAACTGACTCAAACTGACCTAAACGCTGCTTACACTATCAGGATCAGGGATTATACCCAATTTTATCCTTCAGTTAGGGGATATACCCAATTTTAAAGAAATAATCTTACAAAAATTCTCACCGGATATTTAGTACATACTTCGAAAACCTCAAATGCACTTACCGCTAGTAATTATTAGATGGCTATAACACAAAAGTATTCTCGAAATTATTCAAAATTATTACATACACACATTTTTACAATGTTCTATTTACTGACTGTAATTACAAAAAATCACCAAATAATGGGCTTTTGGCAAAAGTTTTCACCAAATCACTAAAATGGTTCAGAAATCACCAGATTTGGTGAAATTTCACCAGATCTGGCAGCACTGCTACAAGGTTACCGAGAAGAGTATATTAAATCTGCATGGAAAAAGGTCACTCCAGAAACAATTAGAAATTGCTTTAAAAAGGCTGGATTTCATAATCAAGGATCAAGATAATTTAACTGACAATGACTACGATGCTGAAGACGATTTACCACTCGCAAGACTAGCTAATTTGTTTAAATGTAGTAAAGAACTGGGAGTAGAAAGTGTAAAGGAAGTGGAAGAATATTTAAATGTGGATGAAGATGTCGAAACAGAAGATTTGGAATTTTCGGAAGAAATAGAAGACAATGAAAGTGAAAATGAGTCGGAAGAAGGAGGTGCGGAGGAGGACTGCAATCCAATCAGGTCTTATAAAGCAGCACTGGATATAGTTTCCAGACTTAAATCGTTCATGAAGAATGATTTTACTGGTTTCCAACATGTAAAAAATATAGAAACACATATAGAACGTTGTTTCCTATTACAAAGAGAAGCTTCACTTCGTCAATTAAGTATTTTAGATTTTATTCAACAAAAAAATAAATAGTTTAAGTTTAAAAGTCAATGTACAAGGTAGAATATTTTGTTATAAATAAAAATATTTTAAGATAAAAAGTTGTTTATGTTTTAATAACGTTAAAAAATCAAAAATTGTCAGAAATAGTGCAATATTTTCCATTTTAATAGCTCTTTCTTATAAGCGGACATCTCCAATAACCGGACAAAAATATTGGCACCGTCAGTGTCCGCTTATTAGAGCTTTCACTGTATGAAGTTGTAATGAAAATTTGTTGCAATAATATTTCTTGCAGTGATATGATCTGATGCGTCATAACTAAGAAAATTGCTAATACAGTGTACGAGGGATTTATTTCTTTTTAATAAAAAAAAATATGTAGAGAATAAAACCTTCCTTTTACATTTTTTTTTGTTAGTGAAAACAATGGATAAAACGACCTTAACAAAAACCACCGTTCTCAAAGCTTTAAAGCTTTCCATATATATGAGAGCGCAAGCTCCGCCCACTTACAATCGCCCAATTGTTGCTAATGCGTCTATCCGCAGGTCGAATGTGTGCACACTGTATATTGTCCTGCGTATTCTAATAGTTAAATTATATTCGGAAGGCAATTGCATGCAAACATTAGCAAACATAATTAAAAAATTTAAATCCATGATACAATATGTTGTCTAGTACCGGCATCGTCAACATCTTTCTTTCTGGTTGTTCCAAAATTCCAACTGACCATCAAAAAAGATTCATTTCAAGAAATATCAAGAGAAATCCGAATAATAGTGCTATATAGATAGCAAAACATTTAAGGAAACAACTGAACGTGAAGTGTACTGATCAAACTGTCCGAAATATTCTAAGAAGACATAATTATATTGTAAGATTTTGCCATAAGAAGCCCTTTATTTCCGCACGCAACAAATGTGAAAGGTTACAATGTGCGAAAGAACATGTACCATAACCGAAATGGAGCTGCACCATGAAGAGAAAAATAAACAAGTAAGCCCCCGCTCCGTAATATTGCCGAGTACTCTTTCATTTTTCTCTTCATGGTGCAGCTTCATTTCGGGTTATAGTACATAAAACGGAAACATATTGCAATAATGTAGTCTTTAGTGAAAGATGTGAATTTAACACTCAGTGATCAGATGGCAAACAAAGTAAGGGCGAAAACCAAATATGGAGTTGTCAGTACAAACTTTAAATGCCACTGTGAAGCATAGAGGTGGTAGTGTAGTGGTTTTGGGGTTATATAGCGACTGCAGGAACGAGCCATTTAACATTTATAGATACAGCGATGGAAGCTAATTCATGATAATTACCCCACATCTCAGTTATTTGTGCTCAGATTTTCATGATCCAGGTACAAAATGAAATGTTTTAACGAATACTACATTTTGGAGTTCATTTCAAGTTATTCCAATGCCACCTTTGATTTTAATCGACTGAGACTTTTGCTTTCCAAATTGTCATGTGTATTTATTTCCTTACCATTTAAAATACCATATTTTTATGAATCCTATAATCTACTGCACATTTACTTTTATTAACTATTTTTTGCAGAAAAAATTAAAATACTTTCTTTTCCTGGAATCTGTTTTTAGGAAAAGTTATGAAAAATCTATGAAAATTTATGGACGATCGTTCGACGGATAATTGTGTACACATGGTTCCAATTTAGTACCAGAAACACAATGTCGAAATCGGAGTCGTCATCCAAAAGTTTAAAAAGCTCGACAAAATTTCTTTGATGAACTACTCAATAGAAAAGGAGTACACTGTTTAAGAGATTTTTTTGCACTAAATAGTTAATAAAAGTACATGTTTTGTACGTCGTTGGACTCACAATTAGAAAGAGAAAGCCTTTGAAATAGAGTGGAGAAATACAGGTGTCTGCGAAATCCGTGTACAACGTAAGACCTCAAATTCTTTGGCTTGAAACAAGTCGATTTAAGTTACGTATCTATATCCAAAGTTGCTTCGTTTCGCCGCTAGAGGGCTGTAAAAATAATGTTTTCAGTGAGTTTTTTTCTTAATTACTCGAAAAATCTTCATTAGATTTTATTCATTTTTTGACCATGTCTTTATATCAGCTGCCTACAGCTTTCTGTGGAATAAATTCGAATTTCAAAACATACAGGGTGTTTAGAAACACTCTTACCACAAGTTATCCATCCAAATCTTTTTAATCAGCCTGTATAATTTTCTATCAATTCTTTTTCTGAATAGCTACATTCATTTAGAAACTATTTTCTCTCTTACAAAATTTTAGTTGGACAAACGGTCTAGGCACAAAACAAGATTTTCTAAATGCCTACAAGCCCAAAACGGTAAATTAAGGTGATATTACCAAAATTCAATGTAACAATTTCTTCACGGGATATCATATACTACGAACGTACTTATCTGTATTTACATAGTTTGTGTTTTGACGCTGTATCAGTATTAAACTGATAGTAAAATGCCGAAAAGAAAAAATTTTACGACAAAATTGCCAAAATAGCTCTAACAATGATTGTATTCTAATATCAGCATTTTACAATTAATTCGCTAACCGGCCAAAGGTATTGTTGTAACCTTTGGAATATATACGGCGTTAGATAGTTTGTGTTAATTAAGGTATTGATTTATTATGTTTCAAAAATATATATTTCACTTTTAATTATTTATAATAAATTATTCAAACTACCTTAAACCCGAATTTAAATGGATTCAATTTAAACGATTTTAAAAAATCAAGAACGCATATCAGGAAATAGCTAATTTTTATAACTGTGGATTCGATTTTCAGTACAAAAAGTTGTTAATTCTGTTTTTACATAATGAATTAAACTCAACAAACTGCTTACAGTACAATTCCTTTGACATAAACCGATAAATGTATCGGTCATCCAAAAATAATCGAATTTGTTTCTAACAATTATTTATAATAATTATTCAATTAAATTTTATGACCGGAGTTGGAAGAAGAACGTATTTTGAAGCAATTAATATCCTAAACATTTTTCAATGTTATTTATACTTTTGACGATTTTTTTTATATGCGATTGTTTGACAACAAAGGGGTTGAATTCACCCTTCTATGATGTTTGAAGGAAAATTAAAGAGGACATGTTGTTGATGTTGTAAGTATCCAGTACTAGCCAAAAACTGAGATATAACATGTATTTTCTCTACGTAAATAATCGAATTAGACTTTCTTTATAACAAAGGGGTTAGAAAGAGGACATAAGTGGGGATACTTTTTATCTAAAACTTTTTTGATATCATGAATCGTTTGGGAGAAAAAAATTGTTTTCCCAAAACTGCTCTATTTTCAGGAATAGTTTTGTCCCCTTCAAACCGTTTTTGGACAGAGACGAAAAGTAGGGTTTTACTTAGGTCGGGACCCTCTACAAATGTACCGATTTTGAAAAAAATCGGCGAGTTCAGGTTCGGTATGTTCCTTTGTAAATCGATCTACAGTTCAGAACGTTATCAAAAACTCTGACACTGAATATTTCAAGTATAAAGAGCGTACTGGCCAGCCAAGGAAACTATTCAGAAGAGATACTTCGCACTGATTGATCACATTGACCACATTGCGATTGTGTCTAAAAAATCTGTACTTGTAAGCACCATACAAAGAGTTTTGACCGACAACGGATTTTTTTGCTAACACACTCCACAATAAAGCACCGGGAAGGTAATGTCGTGGTTTAGGGAGCTATAGCACCTTCTGATGTGGGATAACTGATGTTTATTGAAAAAATTATGAATCGTTATCAATATAAAAGTGTTTTAGAACGAAATTTGCAGCTAGTGGAAAATTCGATGAGACTTACAACAAAAAGGAATAATCTGGAAACGTTAGATTTTTCAACAAAATAAAACCAACCATATTGCAAATATTGTCAAATCATTAGTTTCGATAGTGTTTAGATTGAACATTTTTGGAAGCTTTTGGAACGTAGGAATCAGCAGTGTAAAATAACTGATGTGAAAAGACCAAAATCTGTATTAATTAAATCATGGAATAAAATAACAACAGAGGAAACAACGAACTTTGTTGCTTCAATACCACCACGCCTGCTACTAATTTTTCTATTATGTTAATAT